>JAJHZJ010000580.1:2319582-3707486 GCA_023548195.1 Bettongia penicillata ogilbyi
TATGAATGAATGTGTTTCAGCAAGTGAGCTTCTTGGCCTAATTTTGCTTGTCCATGAAACGAATACATTGAATTAGATGATCTCCAAGGTCTCTTCCAGTTTTTAAGTGTACATATTGATTTCATCAACATAAAAAAGAAACTTGACGGTGAGTAGATGATTTATACCCTGTAAATACAATATTGCTTAAAAGCATTTGGTTAAGGACATGTGGTCACATTCTTTGTAACTTAACATAGAACTGTTTCTACACAGGAGAAAGGAATGGAAATCTGGTAATTGTAGTTAGTCTGAATCAGTATTGATACTAACTCCGTAGCTAAATCATATCATTCACTTAGAGCTGAAAGGGAACGTTGGAAGCAATCTCATCCAGTTCCCTTATTTTGAAGATGATGTGAATTGGGGTCTTCCTGGCTCCTTGCTCAGCCCTTGATCCTCTATGCATTGTTGTCTCATCCAGGTTTGTTGGCTACATTGGAGAAATCAGTTGAATGACTGCCATATTGCTGCTAAGCTCTCATGAGAGCTTATATAAAGAATAAGATCTATCTATCTATCTTAAGCTCTCATGGGAGCTTATATAAAGAATAAGATCTATCTATCTATCTGTCTATCTATATCTAAATGAATGCAGCAAGAGTTTTATTTTGACTTTGTACCTAGAACTTGGGGGTGGTCTGAAAAAGAACCTTAGGGAAGGTAAGAAGAGCCTATACTATAACTATGTTATCATATCCAACCTCAGTTTTTATGTCAGAGCAAAGAAGGTCAGGAATGCAGGAACTTTGGTGAAGTTTTTTGTGTACTTTCTTCCACCTGGAATTTCCTGTGCTCTTATTGCGACTCAAGGTTTACTCCTTTAAAGGTTTACACCTTTTGACTCACAATTTGTTTTTTCATTTTCCTTTGAGAACCTTTAGCACATATGTTGCCTTGACTTTTAGTTGTTAGTATACGTTTTCTCATCTCCACCTTTGACTCAAAACTCTTTGAGGGAACAAACCATGTTATGAAAGCTGTCCTACAAGTTTGTTTTACTAGCTCATGTAAGATAAGTCATTTTTAAAGTTAGTGCTTATTTTATTTTCCTAAAATTATCAGGCAGGTAATATTAGTATTACTACCTCTAATCATTTCAGTCTGATGCTGAGTCCTTGGTTTTTACCTGTAAGTCTCTTGAAACTTTTGAATAAATCAGAGTTTTGTAGCATGCTTGTTAAAGCACTTTTATGCCATTCTTGGTATGAGCACCCACTTGAAGACTTCTCTTTAATATTCTCACTATCACATACTGAGGCAATGCCCTGAAGTACACTGTAGTAGCTCAGTTTTATTTTTTATTTCTGTTTTAGCTATTACTGAGAAATAAGCTTTGGTGCCTATCCATTCTAATGAGCTTTTTTTTTGCAAATAGTATTTTATTTTTTTCAAATTACATGTAAAGATGATTATCAACATTCATTTTTATAAGACTTTGAGTTCCATGTTTTTCTTCCTCCTTCCCTCCCCAAGAGAGCAAGTAATCTGATGTAGGTTATACATGTGCAATCATGTTGAACATATTTCCACATTAGTCATGTCATGAAAGAAGAGTCAGAACAAAATGGAAAAACCACCAGAAAGTAAAAACAAAAAACCAAAAAAATGAAAACAGTATATTTCAATCTGCATTCAGACTCTCTAATTCTTCCTCTGGATGTGGATAGCATTTTCCATCATGAGCCTTTTGGAATTGTCTTGGATCATTGCATTGCTGAGAAGAACTCCATCTGCTGTAGTTGATCATCCCACAGCGTTGCTGTTAGTGTGTGCAATATTCTCTTGGTTCGGCTCACTTCACCCCACATTCGTTCTTATAAGTTGTATTGGGCTCGAAGGCGCAAATAAATATATTCAAAGGAATACCAACTGTCTGTGATACTCAGAAAGTGAAGGTTGAGCCGAAAACCAAAACACCATGGAGCCTTTGGTTGAGAAGCAAGAAATCACTGACAATGGAGAACAAGTACCTCAGTCTTTTGGAGCCAGGAAATGACCCAAACTTCAGTATAACAGTTGAATGTCTGTAAACAGATAGGAGTGTGTGAAGGCATATGGTATTTCTAAACCTTACAACATATAGTTTAATAAACACACAAATAGCCTCAGGCATATACCCAGTCCTGCACCAAATCACTTGAAATGATTTGTAGTAATTCTTTCTTCCCACTCAGTTTTTTATATGGAAGGTAGAAGACATTTATTAGATTGAAAGGAAACTAGAGCAGTGCTTGCAACTTAGCAAAAACAATGGTGAGTTTCCTTCTAATTTTAAGTACCTTCCCACATTCATGATCATGTGGAAGCGCACCACTTTGATATAGTATAAAATTGAAACCATATCAAGGCAAAGACAAGTAATATGGTGATTTTATTAAGCACGCTGAAAAGGATCAAGGAGTATGCAGCATGCAAGGGACTCTGTGAAAAGGAAAATTTAGGAAGGAAGGAATAGCAAGTGCCCTACCTGCTGTAAAGTTCTATTTGTTTGAAAGGCACAGTTGTCCAAGTTGTAATGTTCATTCTTCTTGCAAATCGTTCGGCTTATGTGCATATCAATCATATATTTCAATCCTTTCACAAGCTAAATTGAATAAGAATAAGCTTTTGGATTATTTGTAGTAAAACAGATTTAGGATTATCCTTTAGGTGTTACTTGACATCACTGATGAGAGGGCAAATGCCCTGACAAGGTTTGCACTGTGAAGTGAGTTATTAGGACCAGGGGCTTGAGCTGCTAAATTCAGAGAGAACACCTTGAGGAAGGCAACTCTGGATGCTCTGGGCTCTGACCTTTGTGTTCACCCTGATATCTTAGCCACATACCAATGATTATGAATTCACATGCAATTACTCACATCATCTTGTAAGTCCAATTGAGACACAGTATGGTACAGTGGAAAACTGGCGATTTTGGAATCAGAGGACCTGAGTTCAAATCCTGTCTCTGACACATTCTAGCTGTGTGACTCTGGGCAAGTCACTTAATAATTCAGTGCTCCAGAAAATTCTCTGCAACAGTCATTTTCAGAGCAGGTTCTGCTTTGAATAGTGGGAATTTTCTCAGCTGGAATTCCTTATACCATTGAAATCACAGGTTCAATTCCATCCCATGTCAGATGAGAACTATCATTATTGTGTTTTCTGTAGCATGAATAAATAGGGTGTTACTGAGGGTCAGTGCTCCTGTTCCATTGTTTTAGTTGTGTCCAACCCTTTGTGACCCATTTGGGGTGTTCTTGGCAAGAAGTGGTTTGCCATTTCCTCTTCCACTCATTTTACAGATGAAGAAAATTGAGGCAAACAGGGTTAAGTGACTGAGGCCAGATTTGAATTCAGGTTCTTGGGACTTAAAAGCCCCAGTGTTTTACTGACTGCAACAGCTAGCTGTCCCAAGATCATTGGGGTTCTCTTAATAGAAACTTTTAGAAAATGACAGTCTTTATATTTTGACTTCTTAGAGGATGTTTTTGGAGGTAACAGGTCAGATTGTTGTCCAAATTCTGGGCTATCTGTATTTTCTGGGTAAACTAAGAAAAAATCCTTAATTTTTCTTTTTCCTTGGGTTTTTCCTAAGGGATTAAGGAGGAGAGTGTAGGACAGATTTGTAGTCAAAGCACTCACCTGCACCATTGCTTTATCAATGTGAAGTTCTTTGAATAAGAAAAGGTCATTTGTGCAGTTGTTATATCTTTCAACTGCAAACCTGGCTGCTTTTCGAACCCCGGGGTCACTGGGTTTTATGAATTTGGGAAATCCAGGTTTCTTCCCTACATTAAGGCCTAAAAGAGAAAAATAAATTAGCCAGCCAACCATATTACTTCTAATGGAAGGGACCCTCTGCCTATAATTGACATCACAAGGTCCTTTTCTCTCCTTTCTTCCCCACTTCCCCCTATCCCCAGCAATTATGCAATAGCAGGTGAATCGGCCGTAAGGGAGATCTCCAACAAGTGGCAGTGGAGATGAATTATATTTTCAGCACAGGTGGCCACATGGGGGCCTCAGCGGAAAAAAGAAGGCAACTAAACCTGGTAATCATTTCCTGAGCACCCAAAGAAGCAAACTTGAGTGCTTTAGTTATTGGTTCCTCAAGGAGTTAAAACACACACACACACACACACACACACACACACACACACACACACACACACACACACACTCTCTCTCTCTCTCTCTCTCTCTCTCTTTCTTTCCCCAATCACCCACTGCACTTTTCACACTGGTTTTCCTTGCTAATCATCTCCTACGTCTCCTACGTACAAGAATAAGCCCTACCACATAATTGACCTTTAGGATTCCAATCCTTTTCCTTTCTCATCCATCCTGCATACTTTGGAACAGTCAGTTGTAGGGGTAAGCAGGGTAGCC
This sequence comes from Bettongia penicillata ogilbyi, assembly GCA_023548195.1. NCBI lineage: Eukaryota > Metazoa > Chordata > Mammalia > Diprotodontia > Potoroidae > Bettongia > Bettongia penicillata. The sequence continues at coordinate 2,323,996 of JAJHZJ010000580.1, forward strand.
ATTCGTCACCTAGGACAGAGGGAACATTTTAATATTGATTGGCATGTAAGAGGGATAAAAAGGCTTTCCCCTTTACTCTACCTTCTGTAAGTATACCCCCATGGAGTGCTAAGCATCTGTCCTGGAACACTGTATTCAGCTCTGAAGGAGTTGTCACTTTGGGATGATGAAGGAAACTCAAACTGGTCCCTTGGCTTCCCCTATCCCCACTTCCATAGCAGGGGTGGTAGATAGTAGAGTGCTACAACAATTTTAAAGGAGAATTCATTTCTCTCATTTCTTCCCTTCTCACCCTCCACCCTGTAACCCCCACCAGAAATGGTCTCTGCCAAAATGTAATTGCTAGAGCAGGGGGACTTGGTTAGATATGAGCTTGAACTTATGTCTGCCTTTTCTGCTCTGTTCCCTGAGTATAGATGTCTGAACAGTGATCTTGAGAGATGGTCTTTCTAGGAGTACCAGAAGGTAGTACAGTTGGGAGGATATTTTTCTCCTCCACTACACTGTCCTCTTCTACTCTCCTTCCCTACCCCTCCCACAATTGGCCATGGAACTTTGAAGCAGAGACATTTGACTAATGGGGGACACCACATTCAGCACAGAACAGAAATACACTCTTTAGACAGATAGAGATACAGGGGCAGTACAAGTGACAAAGAAAAGAACAGAAAATTAACTCAAGAGAACTCTTTTTGGTAACTGAGAATCAAATTTTTGAGAAGATCAGACCTTGGGAGCCTAACTAAACAATTCACTCAGAAGAGATGATATTCCTGGAAAGTGGGGAGAAACTTCATGAGGACTTTATGAGGAAAGATTGTAGGGTCTTCTTTTTGTTGTATTTTCCCACTTAGATTGTAATTACTGTGTATATTTTCCTGGTTCTTATTTCATTCTTCATTAATTTATAGATGTCTTATGTAAGTTCATATTATTTCTTACGGCACAATAATATTTCAATACATTCATCTACCGCAATTTATTTGGGGAGTGGCTAATCAAAAGTGCTGCTATGAAAAAAGTTTGGTTTATGTAGGACCTTTTTAATTTTTGATCTCCTTGTAGTATATTCTTAGTGGTGAGATTTCTAGATTGAAGGATTTGGACATCTTAATAACTTTTTAGCTGTTTTGAAGACCTAAAATTGTGAATATATCTTCATTGTTTGGAAGGGAAGGGTAAAAGGGAATAAACAATTTATACAGTGCCTACATAGGCACTTTGTTAAGGGCTTTTTTTTTCTGAACAAATATCTTACTTGGTCCTCGTAGCAACCTGGCAAGGTAAGTGCTATTTTTATCCCCATTTTACAGTTGAAGAAACTGAGACAAAAAGAAGTTAAGCGACTTGCTCAGGATTTCACAGCTATTAAGTATCTGAAGCCAGATTTGAACAGAGATCTTTCTGACTCCCAGCACAGCACTCCAGCCATTGTGCCATCGAGTATATACATCTGGTAGGAGATCAGGGAAATGTGGTTTTCAAACCTTGTTTGGGATGCATTAATGACTTGTAAATCTGCTCCTCTACTAGATCAGTATTACAAAGGCATTGCACTAATTGTGTCAATTTTGTTAAAAGCAGCCAAAAAACTCCCATGGCTCCCCAGTACCTGGTGAATGTAGTTTGTATTTAAGGTACTCCACAATCTGACTCTAACCTATATTTCCAGTCTTTATCTCCTGCTACTTTCCTACAAAAAGCTGAAGGTTTCATTCAATTTAAATTGACACACCCCAAATACAGTACATCTTACCTTTGTCTATGTTCTCTTTGCCTAGGATGACCTTTCTTCCTTCCCCAACAATACTCTCCCTTCTCCCTCCAAACCCCACAACTTCACCATCAACTACTTGAAATCCTAACCCTCCTTCAAAATCAAGCTGAAATGCCACCAATTACTCTTCCAATTGGAAATAATGCCTTCCCCCCAGTACTTAGTTTGTACCACTCATATGGCACATGCTTTTCCCTCTATATGGCTAAGCTTCTTGACTATTATTCATTAGACTTCTACAAATTTATAGCTCACCCTGGGTCTACCATACTGTTTTACAAAATAGTAGGTACTCCTTGCAATATAAAGAGAAAACAGTGGATCTGTCTAACATGCTCATATATTTCTTCACTTTCCTCTAGTTCTTCAGGTGGAGACAAACATGAGAGAACATTGATAAAAGTTGTATAGGATGGAGAGGAATGAATCTGTTGATATGCGTTCCTGGACAGAGTGTGCCCAACTGAGGTGCTCGATAAATATTTGTTGAATGAATCAACTCCTTTGGCTCTTTTTTCCCTTTCTAGTTAAGATTTGATTCGCTTGTGAGAGGAGAAGGAGGCAAAAATATATGGGATAAAGAAGAGGGAGCCAGAAGGATGAGATTCTTTCAAGAGTAAGATGGCCCCAGATCTCTTTCCTAATCAGCGCCGTACTTGTAGGAGCAATGACAGCAGACCGCATCTGTAGCAGAGTTTGTAGAACTCACTTTTATATGTTGTCTACCTACATCCCCTCTTGCATAGCCATAACCTCAAGTTATGTCAAAGGTGGGGTCTCCAGAAGCACCACCACTGTGGAAGGGGCTCTTAACCTCTAAATTTCAGTAAATTGATTAAGAAGCAGGCATCCTTTTGGGAGGACAACAAAAACATGAGTACATACAAAATTAATACAAGGAAATCAGGAAAATTGTGTGTGTGTGTGTTAGCTGATCAGAGTTTTGAAGGAAACAAGGGATTCTGAGAGTTGAAGGTGTGAAGCACATTAGAGGAATGGGGAACAGTGAGTGTAATGGTAAGGAGATAAGAGACGGAAAGTTGCTTGTGAGGAACAGTGAGGAGGTGAGTTTAGTTGGATCACAGAGTATTGGAAGGGCATCAGTATATTAGAAGGTTAGAAATGTAGTTTATTGGGGACTTTAAGATAGAAACTTTACTTTGCTGTTGATTCTCTGGATGAGAAAGGAGTAGGCAATGTCTCCCTGTCTCCCACCCAGGTCTACTCAAAGAGACTGTTTTGTTATAAAAAGAGCACTGGACCAAGGGCTGAAACTGGGCTTTACTACCAGCCCTGATATTAGCAGTGTGATTATGAACAAGTCACTTAAATTCTCTGGGCCTCAGTTTTTTCATTTGAGGAACATAAAGGCATTGGAGCCTAAGAAAATCTCTCAGTGCTCCTATGCTTCCAGATCTTATGATCTATATCTCATTGTAACTTGGAGGTGACCCCCTGAATTCTTGAAAGCCATGCTACTAGAATATAAGTTCAACAAGTTCTAATGAACTGGGAAGGCTTTCACTATGGCCTTGTAATAGAGGGTATATCTATTGTACATGGACTAGTCTAGCCAAGTTAGAGAGGATTATCGCTCATTTTTTTGGGTCTTGGATATCAAAGACTGGTAGCTGGGTGCACACTGGATAGAATGTTGGAGTCAGGAATTGTGCCTCATAACTTAGTAGCTGTGTGATCCTGGACAAGCCCCTTTGTCTCTTTCTGCTTTAGTTTCCTCATTTATAAAGTGGAGATAATACAATAATCCCTTCTGTATCGTGGGGGTTAGGGACATGTTGTCCCCATGAACTGGAAAATCCACATAAAATTTTTTGGCCCTCCATACTAGAAAAAATCTGAATTATTACAGCATTAAAAAGATAAAATATGTTGATATTATGTAATACTATACATACATTTTATGCATTTCTGAGTTTCTAAACATTTTCCTGTGCCATCTGCTGGCCTTTGTGTGCCATCCATGACTTTGACAAAATTCCCCCCAAATTCCATGTGTCATCTACAACTTTAGCAAAATTCCCCCAAAATTCCCATTTAATTTTTTATGCTGACCTATGATATATTGAAATCATGATGTGGAAGGGAGGATCAAATGAGATAATATAAATAAAGCACTTTGCTACATAATGCTAATTATATATTGTTATCATAATCATAAATTGTTATCATTAATAATAACAGCAACAATAACTTGAAGGATTAGAGGGGCAGGGATAGGCCTGAAAGGAGAGAAGAATGACACTAAATATTTCATCAGAAAGGACAATGAGATCAGAAAATGTGGTTTCCTTGTCATTCTAGGTAGGCTGGGATAAACAGATTCACAAAGAACCTGACCAGAAAGGATGCAGAGCTTTGGGAGTCGGGGAGCTGAGTGGTCAGAAAATAGGGAGGATTTCAAATTGGAAAGAGATAGAATTTGATCTAATACTCTCATTTAGTAAATGAAGAAACTGAAGCCCATCATTATATACGGTGACAGAACATGCAGTCTCAGGTTATCTGACTCACTTGTTTGAGTATATTATCAGGGGATTCTTTTGCTGTATGGGTTGGACTACATAGCTGCTAAAGTTCTTTCCTACTGTCAAATTATGTGATTCAATCACTCCAAAGCCAATGTTTCTATTATTGCAGAGAGAAATTGATTCAGAGATTCTGTTTTGCATTTTAGAAATAGAAGGTACTTTCATATATGAAATAATGGACAAAGGCTCTGGATGCTGTTCACTTGTTTATTGCTTTAGAGTCTGGAGACTAATTTAGGAGAGTTCAAAGTTAAGTCAGAAAGTCATGCCATGATCAGAATGCTTTGTTTCGCCCGGAAGACAACTCCAGACAGGCAGTGTGGCCCAATGGAAATAGCAGTATTTATAGTCAAAGAACTGACTTCAAATCCCGACCGTACTGCTTTTTATCTTGATGACTTTGGGAGAGACACTGAACCTTTTCAATTTCTTTCTTTGTAAAAAGAGGAGTAGGATTTGATGACCTTTAAGTTCCCTTCTATCTCAGAATCTGATTCTATAATCCCATATGGGCTAATGACCGACCACCTATGGGGGATGAGCCTGTGGGTTATGGGAAAGTTACAAATAACTGCTTTTCAGTGTTCAGCTAAAACAATGGTAATAGCCTCAGTCTCTTTGAGAAGAAGCTCCCAAATTCAGAGTTAGCCATGGGGAGAGTCAGGCTTTCTACCTTTCCTTTGTACTTTCTACAGAAAGTCTTACCCAGTTCTCCTTATGGTTTGTGACTTCCCTCTGAGATTATTTCCAATTTGTCCTCTCTCTGTATCATGTGATATCGATTATTTGCCTGTTGTCTCATCCATTACACTGTAAGGTCCTTGAGAGCAGGGACTGGATTTTTTTGTTTGTTTGTTTTGGTTTTTATATCCTCAGCATTTAATTTGAGGTTTTGCACATAGTAGATGCTTAATAAATACTTGTTGACTTGATATCCTTTATCAGTTACAATGTTCAAAGATTCCATGTGAAGACTCTTCAAGTACTTGAAGATAGCCATAATTTGTTACCTCTCTCAATCTCTTCTCCAGGTCAAACATTTTTAGTACCTTGAAGTGTTCCTGATATGTGGATTCAAGGCTCTCAACCTTCGTTCCTCAACTAGGTATCAAGCCTACTATTCAGGAAAAGGAGAGTTTGGATTATCCTAAAGTCCTAAGAAGACCCTCTGTACCCTCTAAATAGATTTTAGAATTTTTAGCATTAAGTACATAAAGATCTTTCGACATAGGTATAACACAGGAAAAGGAATTTTTGTTTTTATGGTTGTAATAGCTTTATCAACACCTATAGAAAGGAAAAAAAAAAACTTTCATCCCTTCACCCCCAAACACCCACCCTTGAATACTACTGTGTGGTTTTAAGTCAGCTAAGATATGTGTTAAATTCACAAAGGGAAGTGCTCGGCTCTGAGGGTGGAGGAAGTAGAGGGTCTTCCTTAGAGAAAATTTTTCAATATTGCCTGTGGGGTGGGTGGAAAGCCCCCACTTAGAAGTCAGATCACTAGGTCTTGAAACTATTCACATGAAAGGAAATGGTGACTCAAGGAGAGTCCAACTAGCAGAACCCCTCCTTCACTTACGCCACTTTCCTAACGACCTCTCCTACCATCAGAAATATTTGACAACTGGTAACTGCCTTGCAGACTCAGACATCTTTGTCTTTTTTCATATTTTATACTTCTCACATATATGTATAGAAGTAAAAGAAGAAAGGAGATAATTGTATATTTGTCAGGGAAGTTTTTTCTCAATTCAGTATCTCAGAATTGGAAGGGACCCTAGAGGTTATCATCCAGTCCCATATATACCTATTAGGTATATTAGATTATCTTCTAGTAGTTGAACTACAATGAGGACTTAAGAGTGGAGTTCTAAGCTACAGGAGACAATTTTGAGATTGTTGAGAAATCTAGTCCTAAGAGATCTAAATAAGAGGAGGATGACCAATGCTTGGAAAAAAATTTAGACCCTGTTACAAAGAAAAAAACCAAAATTATTAGGTATATTAGGTTATCATCTAGTCCCACCTATACCTATTAGGAATATCATCCCATATATTCAACATGTTTGGCAGGTAGGTGGAGTGGTAGGAAGATGGCAATGCCATTAATGGAACTAGGAAAATTGAGAGGAAAAACATATTTAGGAAAGACATTAAATTTGGTTTTAGATATTTATATTTGAGGTGCTGGCAGAATACCCCAAAATGAAGAAATGGAAAGAAGACTGGATTTAGAGTTCAAAGAATCAAACCCTATCTCTGTTACCTATATGATCCTGGACTTCTCTCTGTGCCCCAGGTTCCTTATCTGTAAAGGAGATAGCCTAGGTGTTTTCTTCTGTCTCTAATAGCAAGACTATCACTGCATTTATGGTAACTTTGTGCCTCTCTAAATTTCAATTTAAAATATTTATTAAGCATTTACTATTTGCAAGGTGCTTCTTATACCATGCCAGAAGAAATAAAAATGAAGTTATGTGGAGAACAATTGAAGCAACATTTCTTTTGAATTGGAGCAAAATACCTGTCATATTAAGTGTGTTGATGGCGTTGTAAAGTAAGAAACAGGTAACATTTATAGTCTATCACCATTTCCTAAGCAAGTTTAGGAGACAAAAGGAGACCAAAAGAGCCTAGAGCTAGTCAACACATGCTTGTTGTCAAGCAGAGAGCTACAGCTGTCAAAGTCAACACTGCTTTAAGCTATAAAATTGTTTGTAAAATCTTACATAAGAGGTTGGATTATTATGAGCAGTACCTCATGATTATGAGCAGTCAGAGGGAAATAAGTTTTCAAAAAACTTGGCAAGACACCCAACCCAAGTCAAATCACCATGAGGATCATTAAGGGATGAAGTTGGAAGAAAAATGGATAAATAATGTAAAAATACTTCCATTTCTAACAGTATAGTCACATTAGCACTCTGTCATAAGCTCTGATGTGTTTAATAAGGAAGAAGAAATAATAATAAAGGAAATAAAAGATGAGAAGAGTAGTTGAACTAGAATGAGGACTTAGAGTAGAGTTCTAAGCTACAGGAGACAGTTTTGAGATTGTTGAGGAATCTAGTCCTAAGAGATATGAATAAGAGGAGGATGCCCAATGCTTGGAAAAAAATTTAGACCCTATTACAAAAAAAAAGTGAATGAAAAAAATATCATTCACTGATAACTCATATGCCTACTTACTCATCTCTAAAAATTCTTTTTGAGAGTAATTGACAGATGCATTGCGAATATCCTTGTTGAAGGTTTGAGGAGGTTGTAAAAGTAAGTTTTCGCAAATGATAGTAAGCCGCATTTTTTCAGTTACACAATCCACTGAAGGGTGTGGATATTATGAGATCCCCTATTTATTGTTTGTTGAATATTAGAAAAAATTAAATCAGAGCAAAACATCACCTTGAAGTTTCCCTTCAACAATGCAATTTCCATACATATGTAAAAGTCATACAGGATTCCTTAAGAGATTTAACAAGACAGATTACTTTGTTTGATGACCCTGTGGTTCTTAATATCAAATGAGGCATGAAACAAGAAGATACATGCTTGCCAAAGTTGCTTGCCATTGTCCTAGCACAGAGGCCAAATCAAAGGGTGATGCTGTGGTTCTTTGGATGTATCTGTTTACAGATGACATTCTGCTGACTTCATTGAGCAAAAGAATTTTGCAAAACCTCCTAAACAATATTCCACATCATTCAAAAAAGTTGAGCTTGACTATCCTTAGAGGAAAAACCAAAGGGATGAAGGATGCCAATTACATTCCAAATTCTTATATACTACTGGAGTGATCACCTCTAGAGCTCATCCATTAGTACATGTATCTCAGACAGATGCTGCCAGTGGATAATGGGAAGGGCCCAAAACTGATTATAAGGAGGAAAGTAGAATGGATTGTCTTTAGAAAAATGTGCAGTGCTTTTCATGTTCCCAAGCTTTTCTGTGAAACAAAAAGACCCATATTAATTTTTTTTTCTGGTGATACTTTGTGGTTGCAAATAATGGAATATCAGAGTCTCTTAGTGGTTAAAGATGAACTTAAATGATCTTAAAAATGAACTTAAATGAACTTAAAAATGAAGTTAAAAAGGAACAGTGGAGAGCTACATGATAGACATGAGTAGGACAGAATATATTACCAACAAAGTATTATGGAGGCAAGGAGATATACATGATGTCAGGGAGACTTAGGACCATAAAAAGATGTGGGCTAGTCCCATAGTAAAGTGAGAGATAAATGATGGATGGCCTAGCTGCTCTAATGGTAGCTATGAAATATAGAGGGCCTCCAGAATGTCTGGTAGACCTCTCCAAGAAGGTTTTCTGTACAGAAATGAATAAGGGTCAAGGAGATGAGAAGACAAGAATGTGTTAAAATGCACACACAAATACATAAATACACATATAAATATAAATAAATATATGTGTATACATAGAAATATACCAGTGGTATCAAATTCAAACTGTATATAAGGAGCCTGTTGGCTACATATTGAGTTAGAAAAACACATATTGACATTATCTATGAACTATTGTATTTTTATTTATTTTGTTAAATTGTTTTTTAATTTGGTTCAGGCTTTTGTGAGCCATACATATTTGACACCTCTCTACACTATTAGAGGGAGTACCCATATTGATGAAATTGCAAATCCAAAGTATGGGGAAAAAAACTGCCTAGGTATCAGAGAGACAGGACAAAACCAAGCAGAATCTTTCTCTTCAAACATATTGATGTTCTACCAGGCGCAGGGACCATGACTGTTTTTTACAGATGAGTAAATATAGTTCTAGTTAGTTTAGGAGAGAGAGAATACTAACAGCTGGGGGATCAGAAATGTTTTTGTGTGGGAGGGATAACTGGGCTAAGCCTTGAAGGAAGCCAAGGTGGACCGGAAGAAGAAATACATTATAAACATTGAAGATGGCCTGTAAGAAGACCAGGAGATAGGGCATGGAATGCTAATTAAGGGAGACCACTTTGGTTGGAACAGATATGGGAAGGGGATAACATAAACCAAGCCAGGTAATAGGGAATAGTCAGAATATGAAGTTTTTTTCCTAGAGTCTGAGGTCCTGCCCCTTAAATTTGGAATTTCTCCCAAGGCTGATAAAGGGTGGGGAACTTGCAGCCTTGAGGCCACATGTGGCCCTCTAGGTCCTCAGGTGTGACCCTTTGACTGAATCCAAATTTCATAGAACAAATTTGTTTCCCACCCCTGCCTAGGTTGTGTGGCCTTGGGTAAGTCATTTGACTTCTCTGGGCCTCAGTGATATTATTGGACTATATGATCTCTATTTAGAAGATTCCATCTGTCTTGAAAATTCTTTCATATGAAAGTATGACACCACAAATTATTGGAAGCCAGTAAATAAATATGAATAGCAGGGAAAAAAAGTTCCCCAGAGACAGAGTGAGTATATCTAGACTGGACTTTTCTATGTGCTTAATATCGAATTCCTGTGACTGAATTATCTGACTAGGTAAGTGTCATGAACCAACCGTTCTGACAGGAGGTGGTGGTGGTGGGGAGGTTCATGGCCACTCAGTCTCCTCCATTATCTCAAGGGTCTATGATTCATTTGTGGAAGGTACTGAATACTCTTTTCCTCTTCCCTGCCACAAACACCAGCCCCCAATGTGGTTTTAATGATAATTGACACTGAATCACAAGAAAGGTTGTTGCTATAGCTCCAGTTTAAGTAGAGAGAGTCTTTCAAACTGTACCTCTGCTTTCAATTCACATAATGAATAGGAACTAATACAGTTCTTTTTGGGGTCAGGGTGTAGAAGCTCAGTAATTTATGAGGGTAAAAAGGGTGAAGAGATAGGCACCAAGAGACCAGGGCTCTGGGGTTCCCTCCCTGAGGTGTGGGTCCTCAGGCAAGAAGGTGTAATTCTATGTATCTTGGTTCTCTCCCCGTAAAAGGCAGGTCATTTAGTTAGTCAATAATCATTTATTAGACATGATGTAGCTCAGACAGTGCTAACTATTGGGAACAGAAGGAAAGGCAAAAACCAGTCGTCCTTAAGGAGCTAAGAGTCTAATGAGGGACACAACATGCAAACTAATATAAGGAATATATAGGGAGACAGAGATGTATATCTATATATCTGTCTATACAGATATATATATCATCTCTCTATCTCTGCCTCTTTGTCTCTGTCTCAATCTCTGTCTCTTTCTATGTGACAAATACAGGACAAAGTCTTAAAATCATAGATTTAAAGTTTGGAAAGAACTCTAATCCAACCCCTTCATTTTAAAGATTGAAAACTGAGGCTCAGAGAGACTAATTAACTCATCTAAGGTTGTAACTTGCAGTTCCAGGATCTCTAATTCCAAATCAAATGCTCTCTTTTCTGCATAATGATCTTATCTTTATCTGCCTTTCTCTGATGTCACCATCTACTGGGTCTCCCATGTTTTAAGTTTGGTCTTCTTTTGGTCTGTCCTCTTTCCTTCACCTTTCATGTTCAATTACTAAGTCTTACTGATTTTAATACCTAACCTCTCCTCTTATTTCCTGCTACTACCACACTAGGAGAGGCTCAGACCATTTATCTTCAGTATTGAAATAGAGTTCTTCAAGTGAATTAGAATTACTTAAGCCATTTCACTCAAAGATATTCAGTGGGTCACTCTTAACTTCCAAGAGAAGTTCAAACTCTCCCTGTGGTCCCCCCAACTTGAAGTCACCCCACTTTTCCAGTTTTACTTATCACTCTCCTCCCTACCTTGATGTTTTACCCAAACTGGGCAACTCTGGGTCTTGCAGGTATACTGAATTTGCAGTCTTGAGGTCACATGTGGCTCTCCAGGTCTCAATTTTCCCATCCCTGGTAGACCTTGTTCCTAGAATGGCATCGTTCCCCATCTTTATCTGCTGATCTGCTATCTTAAAAAATAGGACCTATCTCAGGTGGTACTACCTCATGAAGTCCTTTCTGATTTCTGCTCAATTAGTAAAAGACCTCGCCTCTTAAATCTCACATCACACTTTGCTTTGTACCTCTTTAATAGGCATCTGCGTTGGTGTCTGCACCCACAAACTACACTGTACGCTTCCTGAGGCTAGAGGCTGTGTAATGGCCCCTCTGGTAGTGACTAGCCTCACCTCAAGGCTCACTTCCCTTTAGTCCATTCATCCCACAGCTGCCTAAGGGAAATTCCTTAAGGGTGGATCTGACCAAATCACTTCCTTCTCAAGTTCCACTGACTTCTTTTGCTCCTCAGATCAACTATCAGAGACTGTTTAATTTTTAAAGCCCCTTAACTTGACCCCAACTTACCTTTCTACTCATATATTCCTTCCTTTCCTGCATTCTGTGCTCTAATCAGACTGGCCTTCTCGACTTCTTCCCACACACTCTTTCTGTACCTTTGTATTGGGTGTCTCCTATGCCCTGAATGCACCCTTCCTCCACCTCTGCCTCTGAGAATCTCCCTTGTGTCCTTTAGAACTGTGCCCTAGGGATACCTTCAACATTATCCTTCTTGATCCTCTGAATTTCTGGTGGTATCCAATTCCCTTCTCCCCCATTTACCTTATATAAACTTAGGCACTTTTATCCCAAAGTATTTAGACATGAGAAGGAACATGATGTAACTGCGAAAGAACTAGTCTCAGAATCAGGAAGACCTTGGTTTGAGCCCTCCTTCATACATACTGGCTGTGTAACCCTGGGCAAATAACTTAATCTTTCATTGCTCCAGGTTCTAAGACACTTCTGACCACTTCTGCTTCCCTTCCCCCTTCACATCTCTCCCCTGGCCCAGGCTGCTCAAAACATCTGGGCTGTTGGAATTGGATGATATGTGAGTCACCAACTCTTTTCTTTCTTGGTGAGATGGAGGACCACTAGGCTTTTACATCTCTATTGATACTGTCTCCTAAGGTCCTCTAGACCTTATCCACTGCTCAGCTTCTTGGCACATAGTAAGCCTTTAATAAATGCTTTTTCATTCATTTACTCATTGACAAGTTACATAGATTGTTCCAATGTGAATTGGAGGAGTCTCTAAGATCAGTGAAATCACAGGTTCACTGTCCCTATCCACTATACTTGTTGTACATATTATTTTCCTTGATAGAATATAAGTTCCTTGAGGACAGGGACTATTTCATTTTTGTATTGGTAGCTTCATCAGCCAGTAGAGTGCCTGGCACAAAGTACATGCCTAACAAATGCATGCTGATTGCTATGTAAACTTTGTATCTCCCTAAGTTACTATTCACATATTCTATACACAGTAGTACCTACTTACTAGAATTATTGTGAAGAGAAAATGAGAGAATTACTGTGAAAGCTGCTTTCAAATGTATAAAGCGATATAAAAGTGACTTTTCTTGCTCTTAGTTCTATGATCTGATGTATTAATATTAATTAACAAGAGGAATATAGCAAGATAACTGACAATAACACAATCTAACACAAATTTTTGCCATCTGTGTTGGATTGACTCATTGTCAGTCATCTCTTTTTCAATTAATACATCAAATCATAGAACTTTCATACTCCCATTTTTTTTCTTCACAATATTTCTGGTAAGTAGGTATAGCCTAGAACAACAAACCTTTGTTAACCAGTGGCTTCGTATAGAGTACATCCGTAGTCACTAAAAAGACACAAAAGTGACCAGAGGGAGGTCAATTGGAACCAGAGGGAGAAGCCTGAAGGTTAGGATAACAAGCCCTTGAATGACTGAGGATAGTTTGCCCTTCCTTGTTCATCTGAACGTTTTCATTCAGCTAACAAGGCCCAGTTGACCCCTATTGTGTCTGTTTTTGACAGATTCACTGAGGTTAATGTTAAATGGTGAGTTGGGACAGGGATAGGACCAGCTACTAAACAAGAACAAATCAGCTCTGCAAAGAATAAGAAACCAAATATGGGCTCCTTAAGGATTTGATTTCACTGTTTATCAACATATCAAAGGTTTTTGCTCAGGCTCAGCAGGTTATAATTTGGGGGAGGCTGTTATGGAACTACTTGGAGAAGGAAATGGCAAACCACTCTAGTATCTTTTCCAGGAAGACCCCAAATGGAGTCACGTAGAGTTGGACATGATTGAAAAATGAACGACAACTGAAAATCATGGAATTGAAGAATAGGATGCCTTCTCCTACTCTGCTTCAATCTCTATTGATATCTTTTAAGACACAACCTTCTATTCTAGGACAAAATGATTCTGACACTGGTAAAAGACCAGTTTACTGTCATAAATATAGCATTTAGAGCAGGCTACGTACAAACACTCACACCTATGGCTCCTCCCCCACTCCTCCATGTCACAGGGAGTTGGTGGGCTGGTGAGGGGTGAATGTCTCTGTAAGGGTGGGCATACATTTTACCTGGGGTGCTAAGTTTCTGGTATCATTTGGCCTTGGAAAGGAAGTGGGAGAGGTTATATGGCTAAGTTGGGGAGAAGTCACACGGAAAGATAGAAGAACTGGGTAGGACTGTAGGGAATTGACCACCTTCCATGTAACAAAATTGTGAAAGTTGCAGACTAGGATCTTATGGTACAGTAGAGTATTTATCTCCAAATATGTAGGAGGGAGGGAGAGAGGGAAAGAGGGAGAGAGAGACAGAGAAAAGAGAAGAAATACAATTGAATAGGCTGGCAGACTAGGGGCTGATGAAAGCACTGGCATGCAATCTATAGTGCCTGTCTTTCCATTGTTTCCATGGGGTACTGCCCTACCATGTCTGGGGAAACGGCTAACACATAAAACCCTCAGGACATTTGTATTCATCTGTCCTCATCACCCCTCTGACAGGAGGGAGGAAGAGGAAAAAAAGATGTTGATCTCTACCCCCTCAATCACTGAGACTAAAATGTGACCTTATTCCTTTAAATGCTTTTTTGTGTTCCTATGTTGTTGTTGGTAGTATTATTATTTGGAGGCTAGGTCTCCCTATCAGGCAGGTAGTATAGTGACAACTTACTGATTGACTAATTAGAAGCTTTAACCTATTCTATTTTTCTGACCTGGACTGGTTTGTCCTTTTCTAAAAAGCCTGGTGGTCTACAGATTCCAAAGGGTTCATCATATTAGTACTGGACTTAGTTCAGATATAGGATAAGCATTTTTTTTAGCTCTCATGCAGCTCAGACTAACTCCACTAACTCCAGTGATCCAGCAGCATCAGATTTCCCAACAGAGACAAGCTGTGTGTGCCACCACGTTGGCTCCCCATGCTATTTTAAATTGCTCTTAAACGGCATGATCATTTGCAATGATTTGTGTCCAAGCCCATGTATATGGTTTGGTATTGAAAGAAAGGAGGTTAGCTCAAAGACGAGAGATATTTGGGAGCTGATTAGAGAGAATTTTTTTTAATGTAATGCAGTCTGAGACTTCTACACCCTACACTTATCTTGAATCCGGAAGAGAGAATCAAAAAGAAAAAGAGTCAGTGGCAGTGAGAGATAGAAAAGCTGGTAAGTTTTCAGAATACTCTGCAGAGAGTATATGAGGTAACCAATTCTAGTCCCATCTTTGCAACTAATTCCCTGTGTGACATTGGGCAAATGATTTTGATTCTCTAAGTTTCAGTTTTCTCATCTATAAAAGCAATTGGATTTGATTCAGAGACCTTGAAGGACTGTGATTTCTATGTGCTTATGTATCTAATCATTTGGATATCTGTATGCACTATAGTTTCCAACATGGACACAGTCTCTCTTAGTTACCCTGTTTAATAACCTTCCTCTTGGCTAAAGTATTGGAACCATGGTGATGGTGGTGGTGAAACCATCAGATATAAAAATAATTAGCTCAAAGTGTCTGAACAGCAATTTAACAGGTAGTACAAGGTTAAAAAGAACAGTCAACATTTCAGAGTGAACTATACATCCCTAAGGAAGCATAATCTCTTGGATTGCTTTTACCAGGTTAAATTCCTTGCTGTCCCAGTCTATGTGATGTAGAAGAAAAGCCTGTATGAACACAGGTTTTTAAGTTCCCCCCTTACAAAGTTTCCAGAAACACTAACTAATTTCAAGTATGTTAAGAGGAACAGCATTTTTGAAGTCTCTTCACCTCAAAAGGAAACCACAGATGTTGCAATGGCCATAAAGGCAGATGTAATACAAATCTGCATTTGTTTCACTTGCACACATAGTTTAGAAAGCTTGCCTTTGATGCCTTCTTTGGCAGGGCAAATGAGCCTGGGGAGTGTAGGGTGGAAAAGGAGGGAAGAGGTAGATTCTTTTGTAGGAATGACTAGTGGCTGGCAATTCAGATGAGAGATGCTACTCAACTGACACGTTCTAGAAAGAAGAGAAACTATTCAGACCTCCTTTAAGATACAGATTCTTAAGTGTGTGTGTGTGTGTGTGTGTGTGTGTGTTGGATTTGCCTGCAGTCTGGTAAGGCCAATGAGCCCCTTTTCAGAACAAAAGTTTTCAAAATGCATGAATTATGCATAGGATTACAAAGGGAACCAAGTATGCTGACATAAAGTCATCAGCTTTGTCAACTGACTCCCCTGGCTTCCTCTACCTAAAATCTCATCTTCTACAGGAAACCTTTTCCAACTCTTTTTAATTTTAGTACCTTCTCTTGCTTAATTTTTTCTATATGTAGCTTGTTTGTACATATTTATTTGTTTCTTGTCTGCCCTGTTAGATTGTGAGCTCCTTGAGGGCAGGGACTGTCTTTTGCCTTTTTTTTTGTATCCCCAGAGCTTAGCACAATTGTTGGCACATGGTAAATACTTAATAAATGTTTATTGATTGGCTGAACAGTATTTTTATAAAATGGATTCCAATGTAAGAACTCTTTGGTCCACTAGTTACACACTGTTTTGACTTTTCTGGAGGTTATCAGTTAGTCATAACCATCTTCAAATCAAACTTGATTTAACAGAAAGATTTCGTGTAATATGGCCTAGCTCACAGTTCTAGAGAGGTTCACAGTTTATAAATTTATTTTTTCACAATGATATTTTGGGGTAGATAGTCCTGAAATTCTAGAACTTAAGAGGTCAACAATGAACTTGGAGTCAGAGATCTAAATTTGAATCCTCTAGCTGGTATTTATTATCTGTGTGACCTTGTACAAGTCACTTAACTTCTATAAAATGACTAAAAGATCCCTAAAATTTCTTCCAGCTTTAAATACATAACCCTTGAATCCTAGTTCAAGTTGTAAGTGGCTTGAGCCAGAATCTCCTCTATTACACCCTGACAAGTGGTCATCCAGTCTTTCTCTTAAGATCCATATTGGAAGCTAACTCACTACTTCTCAAGAGCCATATTTGAGCTTTAATCATGCACATATCATTCTCATTTCACATATGAAGAAACTGAGGCGTAGCAAAGTGAAATGACTTACCCCAAAAGGTGCACAGTGAGTTAATACAAGATCTGGAACTGCAACCCAGGTCTCCACACTACACAGTCTCTATAAATATATGGTAAGAAACCTTGCAACTTGATAGATTAGAGATCTTAAACCCCCCACCTTTTTTTTAAAAATTTTTTTTTTTTGCTTGTAAAAGACTCCTTTTCAGGACTGATGGAGCTTAGGGATCCCTTCCCAGAACATCTTTACATGCATAAAATAAAATGTACAAGATCACAAAACAAACCTATTGTACTGAAATATCTAGGATCCTCCTGATAGAAAAGAAAGGAGAGAGTGCGATTGAAACCAACTTGAAAATTTATCAGTCAGTAAAAGCCATCATGTGGTAAACTTGTTAAATTAGAGAACAGGATAGGGGGAAACATGCCACAGTGATCTGCCTCTCTAGTAGATAAGGTGAGATGGTAGCCATTGCACAAAGAAAGCCCAGGGGGATCAGAGAAGAAATGAGAAACATGAGAGAAGAGATCTCCAGAGTGGGTATCTTTTCATCTTACCACTGTAAACGCTGGCTGAGTCAAACAGAGTTAAATGACAAAAGATGAGCCAACTCCAAGCCATCCTCATAGCTCCACTTCAGAAGTCTGACAATTACAATGTGTTGGTCACTCCTGACAAACTTAGAATGTGTGTGAGCTGAGCGGGGAAGAAGGGTGGGTAGGTGGAGAAAATATTTCTAGCTCAAGAGCTCTCATTGGCTACTGGGAAAGCATCAACTCTGAAGTTTTTCACAGCTGTGGCAATTAGTCTTCAACCTCATCAGTTGTCTATAAGCTGATTCCTTTAGCGAACCAGGGGAGATTTACTTGCTGAATCATTTTTAGCAGTTACTCTTTCTCAATAGAATTACATGTTCCCCTTCTGCATATGGGTTAACACTCCAAAGTGAAGCTGCACATTTTTCTTAAACGAAATACTAAAGCTAATGAACATTAGATCCCTTTTCTACAAGACTTTAAAGCTGTCAAAGCTCTTTACTCTGAATTAGATCTTTTTTATGATCCCTTTTTTTATCTTTGCTACATTTGTTTTTTATACACACCTTTTTAATTCAGTGTAATCATTGCTCTCTATCTCTTGCTTATTCATAAGTTCCTTACCTCTCCTTAAGTCTGATAGGTAATATATTGCATGTTCTTCAAATTTTCTGTAATCTCTTTAAATCTAGGTCATATATCCACATTTATCTTATCTGTAAAATATATGCCCAGTTTCCACCAGACTGCTTTCCAGCTTTCTCATCAGTTTTTACTATGTAATGTTATATTTATTGACATATAATTGGGCAAAATAACTCCTTATAATTGCTTTAATTTCATCTTCCTTAGTGGCATATTCAGCCTTTTCATTTTTAGTAGAAGTGATTTGTTTTTCTCTATTATTAAAAACCAAACTAACCAAAGGTTTATCTATTTTATTGCTTTTTCATAAAATCAACTTAGTTTTATTTGTTAATCAATTATTTGATACTCAATTTATTAATCTCACCTTTTTTTTTTTTTTTAGTATTTCCAATTTAGTGTTTGATTGGGGATTTTTAGTTTGTACTTTTTCTAGTTTTTTAAAATTGCATCCCTAATTCTTTGGTATGCTCTTTATTGATGTAAGCATTTAGAGATATAAATTTTCCTCTTATTACTGCTTTTGCTATATCACATAGGTTTTGATATGTCATCTCATTATTGAAATTATTTTTAATGAAATTATTGATTGTTTCTATGATTTGTTCTTTAACCCACTCATTCTTTAAGATTAGGTTGTTTAATCTCCAATTAGTTTTTAATCTATGTTTCTGTGGTACTTTATTAAATATAATTTTTATTGCACTGCAATCTGAAAAGAATGTTTTTAATATTTTTAACTGTTAAAATTTTTATGACCTAATACATGGTCAGTCTTTATAAAAGTACCATGAACACCTGAGAAAAATTCCTTTCCATTTCTATTCAGTTCTCTCCAGATATCTATCATATCTAGCTTATCTAAAATTCTTAACTTCTTTCTTATTTATTTATTAGATTTATTTAGTTCTGAGAGAGTGTGGTGCCAATACAATGCTAACAGTGCCTACAGCAGCTAGGAATATGCTGGCACAGTTCTGAATTGCAAAATGCAAAAGACTCTCCACATGAAACATAGAACCAAAACATTTATTCAAACACCAGAAAACCAGATCCATCATAGCAACAAAGAAATTCATCATAGTAACCAAGAAGTCTACACATATTATCAGGCCTTCCCACGAACACTCACATTCCTAGCTACTTGCTTCCTCTGTCCTTCCCAGCTCTGACTAGTCTGACCAACTTCCTCTCAGCTCTGCTCCAGCTCTGCCTCTTCCTGTTCCACCCTTCCTGTAAGCTCCTCCCACCACAGGCTCATGTGACTCAGACTTCCACATCACCCAGGCAGGTCCCATTAGCCTATTAATGGATGAGAAAGATCTTCCCATTTAAATCGCCCTTAAAGAGGGGAAGACTAAAGTCCCTCACTATTACCATACTACTTATAATGCATTTAACCTTTCTGTTAAAAAATTTAGATGCTATAGTGTTGTTTGGTGCATACAGATTCAGTTTTGATACAGTTTCATTGTCTATGGTACCTTTTATCAGAATGTAGTTACTTTATTTCTCTCTCCTAATTAGATATATTTTAGCCTTAACTTTGTCTGAGTTCATGATTGATACCCCTACCTTTTTTTTTTGCATCAGATGAAGCATAATATATTCTACTTCAATCTTCCATTTTAACTCTGTGTGTCCTTTCTCATTCTTAAAAGTGTTTCTTCTAAACAGCATATTATTGGATTCTGATTTTTAATCCATTCTACTCTTTATTTCTATTTTATAGTTAAGTTCATCCTATTTGAATTCAGTTATAATTACTATTTGTGAATTTCCCTCCATCTTATTCACTATTGTCCTCAGCCTCTCTTTTTATCCTATCTCTATTACCTTCATCTCTTCCCTAACCCTCTTATTCCTTATTCTACCCAGTCCTCTAAGAGTCCCTCCCTTTTCCTCTCCTCCCATCCTCCTAAATCTTATTCAACATACCCTTTTAAAAGTCCCTCCCCTATCCTGTCCCCTAGTCCTCTTATTTCTTTATTAGTTTAGAAGACTTTTATACCCTTTTAGATGTGTATATTTTTCCCTCTTTAACCCAGATACAATGAGAGTTACGTTCCAACATTACTAGCCCTCCACCCCCTGCTTCCTCTGTATTGGTTCTTCCTTTCACACTCCATTTTATGAAATAATTGCTCCTTTATACCTTTCCTATCTAATTTTGTTGTTTTAGAATGATCCCATCATACATGACTCACCCCAACCTTTCTTTCAAACAACTCTAGTAATGATGACAGTCTTTTTTTTGACCTGTTCTTTTTTCTTTTTTAATTATTTTTATTTAATATTTTGAATTTCAAATTCTACCCCTCCCTCTCTGATATAATAAACAAAGAGATATAGATTATACATGTGCAATTTTGTAAAACATTTCCATATTAGTCATTTTATACAAGAAGACTCAAATAAAAGAAAAAAATGAAAGAAAAAAGTGAAAAATAGCATGTTTCAGTCTATATTCAAACAATACCAGGTCTATATCTAAAATCAGATAGTATGTTTCATTATTAGTCCTTTGGTATTGCCTTGGATCATTGTATTGTTGAGAATAGCTAAGTCATTCATAGTTCTTCATCAAACAAATTGTTATTACTGTATATAAGGAAGGATCAGTTCATGTAAGTTTTTCCAGGTTGTCTGAAATCATCCTGTTTGTCATTTCTCATAGCACAATAACATTCCATTACAATCATATACCATAGCTTGTTTCATCATTCCCCAATTGATGGGACACCAAGTACAGCTGTGCTGGCCTGATGTGGTCCTGGGCTGTGGCTGCAGGGAAGAAGGAGTTAGCATACACCTGGTAAGTACAGTAGCACAGAGACAGGGACCCTGCTGGCTGTGGGCACTTGTAGGGGAACAGAGTCCCTGTTTTCACTTCCTAGGCAGGGAGGACAGCTGTAGTTTGCAGCCACCAGAGGGACCACAGGGTGCAAGAACATTTCCAGGACAGCATGGCTGGAGGCCCTAACTGTGGCTTAGAAAAGGAGAAGAATCCCTGAGGTTGAGCCTCTGGACAAAATTCAGAAAATAATAGTAAGGAGGACTTGAGACCTGGGATACCATTACTCCTCAATTTGGGATTAAAACCTGATTACTAATAATAAGGTAATAAATAATAATATACTGATACAATAATAAAATACTAAAAATAAAATAAAAATGAATACGCAAAGGAAAAAGAACTTAACTATAGATAGCTACTATGATATAAAAGAAGATCTGGATTTATATTCAGAGGGAGATAGTGACAAAAAAAGCCAGTCCTACCCCAAAGAATATGATCAAATAATCACAAACTCAAAAAGTGTTCTTGGAAGAACTTACAAAGGAATTAAAAAATCAATTAAGAAATATCGAGGAAACATTAGGGGAAAGAAACCATCCAAGAAAATTATGAAAAGAAAGTTAACCAATTGTAAAAAGAGATTCAAAATCTGAAGGAAGAAAATAAGTCCTTGAAAATTAGAATTGGGCAAGAGGGATTGAATGATGTTATAAGACATCAAGAAATAATAAAAGTAGAAAAAATAATTGAGAATCTGAAACATTTTATTAGCAAAACAACTCATCTGGAGAACACATCAAGGAGAAATGAGATAAAAATTTTTAGACTTCCTGAAAGTTATGATCAAAAAAAGAATATTGATACAATAGTAGAAGAAATTATTAAGGAAGATTGCCCTTAAGTTCTAGAAAACGAAGGTAATGTAGAAATAGAAAAAAAATGTACCATTCACTACCTGAAAGAGATTCCAAAAGGAAAATTTACAGGTATATCATAGTCAAGTTTCAAAACTCCCAGGTTAAGAAGAAAATATTGCAAGCAACAACAAAAAAAAAATGTAAACACTACAGGCTTACAATCAGGACTTCACAAGATCTAACAGCTTCTCCATTAAAAAACCATAGATCTTGGAATATTATATTTTGAAGAGCAAAAGGCCTGGGGTTGTGTCTAAGAATAACTCAGCAAAGCTGAACATAATCCTTAATGGAAAAAAAATGGACATTTGAAAAACTGAAAGACATAGGTATTTGGAACAAAAAGACTAGAACTCAACAGAAAACTTTATAAAAAAGATCCAGAAGAAATATAAGGAAAACAACAAAGGCTAATTATAAGATACTCATCAAAGTCAAACTGTTTACTTCTTATATACAAAAATATTATCATTATTCTTAAGATCATAATTATTGTAAAAATATTAATTGCTCATGAGTAGGCTGAGACAATATAAGAAGAAATGACAACTCTACCTAAATTATTCTATTTATTCAGTGCCATTTCAGTCAAGCTGTGAAAAAAATTATTTTATAGAACTAGAAAAAATGTTAACAAAATTCATCTGGAAGAACAAAAATTCAAGGACATAAAGGAAATCAATGAAAAAAATACAAAAGAAAATAGTCTAGCCATACCAGATCTCAAACTGTATTATATACAGACTAAGAAATAGAGTAGTAGATCAGTGAATAGATTAGGTACAAATTACATTAGAGTAAATGACCATAGTAATCTAGTATATGATAACAAAAAACTCACTATTAGATAAAACTGGAAAACAGTATGGCAGAAACTAGGTAAAGACCAACATCTCACACCATATACCAAGATAAGGTCAAAATGGGTACATAATTTATACATGAAGGGTGATACCATGTAAATTCAAAGAGCATGGAATAGTTTTATCTGTCAAATTATGGCTAAAAGAAGAATTTAGGACCAAAGATATAGATGGCATTACAAAATGTAAAATAGATAATACTGATTATATAAAATTAAAATTAAAAGATAAAACCAATGCAACCAAAATTATAAAGAAAGCAGAAAAAATTCGGAAGGGGGACTTTGCAACAAATATCTCTAACAAAGGCTTCACTTCTCAACTATATACAGAACTGGGTCAAATTTGTAAAAATACAAGTCATTCCCCAATTGATAAATGGTCAAAGGATATAGACAGGTAGTTTTCAGACAAAGAAATCAAAACTATCTATAGTCATGTAAAATGCTTTAAATCACTATTAATTAGAGAAGTGCTTATTAAAAATAACTGAGGTATCATCTCATACCTATCAGATTGATTAATATGACAAAAATGGAAAATGCTGATGTTGGAGGGGAGATGGGAAAACTGGGACACTAATATACTGTTGGTGGAGCTGTAAACTGATCCAACTGTTCTGGACAGCAATTTGGAACTATAGCCAAAGGGCTATAAAATTGTGCATATCCTTTGATCCAGCAATACCACTGCTAGGTCTATATCCCAAGGACATCCAAAAAAAAAAGAAAAGGGGAAAAGGATCTAGTTGTACAAAAATATTTAAGGCAGCTCTTTTTGTGGTGGCTTTTTTTCTTACCATCTTTTTCTGAATATAAATCCAGATCTTCTTTTATGCCCTGGTAGCTATTTATGGTTAAGTTCTTTTTCCTTTGCTTATTCATTTTTATTTTGTTTTTAGTATTATTGTAATCAAGTTTTAATTCCAAATTGATGGGTAATGGTTTCCCGGGCCTCAGGTCCTCCTTACTGTTATTTTCTGAATTCTGTTCAAGGGCAGATTCCTCTCCTTCTCTAAGCCACAGTTAGGACCCCCAGCCATGCTGTCCTGGAAATGTTCTTGCTCCCTGTGGTCCCTCTGGTGGCTGCAAACTATAGCTCTCCTCTCTACCTAGGAAGTGAAACCAGGGACTCTGCTCCCCTGCAAGTGCCCACAGCCAGCAGGGTCTTTGTCCCTTTGGTACTGTATTACCAGGTGTATGCTAGCTCCTTCTTCCTGCAGCCACAGCCCAGGACCACATCAGGCCATCACAGATGTACTTGATGTTCCTAGACAGTAGACAGCAGAATATCTTTCAATGTTCTACTCAACTATCTGACCCCCCACATTGTTCACAAGGTGAAAGTTCCTGAGTCTGAGACTGCCTCCCAACCCAGTTCCCCCCAGGGTTTGTTGACTGAGTGGAGTTGACCTGGAGGTGTTTGCTCTTCACTTGGGCTGAATGACCTCCCCTAGAATCTTTCCTGGGGTCTTCTAAGTTTTAAGAGGACAACTGCTTTATCCCAACTCCTGTTTATTTCTGCTGCTTTACTTTCTGAGGTTATCTTCTGTCTTTTTTGTGGAAGAAATTTGGAGAACTGAAAATTTTCTAACCTACTCTTCCATCTTCCAAAGATCCTCTCTTTCTTACTCACTCTCTGGTAAGACTGGATGCTGGGTCAATATAACATAACATAACATAACATAACACAACATAACACAACATAACACAATATAATAACATAACAACACAACATAATATAACATAACACACAGGTCTCTTTTGTGTCTATGCTTTCAGTTTTGAATCATGATTCTATTAATCAACAAATTAGCTATCCTTTGTTGTTTTGGGTCTGCAGATTTGATAAATATACAGCAGATTGTTTTTGAGATGAAACTTTAAGATGGGAGAGATAGCTTGTAAATGAGAAAAAGGGATCCTATTCTTAGCTTTGAGTATAACGACAATCAAAGGAAAAGCATGATGGCGGGGAGGGGTGAGAGGGAAGACAGCATGTGGGGACCAGAAATCAGTTTATAATTCTAAGATGATAATTGGGTATAAGAATACAGATAAGATGGGTCCAGCTGACTGTGAATCTTAAAGTCCAAAAAGAAACTTTTGAATTTAAAATCTGGACTGTGTTTCTTGGGTGGGGTTTCAAGAAAGATGTGATATGGTAGAATTGATATATGAGGGTGCTGTTCAAGACAATTCATAGAAGAAAATTCATTGATTTATGTCAATGAGACAAGGTGGGAATTGGAACCAAATAGGATATTAGTTATGGTCTGAGAATGTTCTGATATTCCAGAACTAATACATTTGATAAATGTATAGATTAAGTTCTGTCAATTCAGTTAGAAATAATTATATTTCTTTTGAGGGGAGAATTGGTGTGATTGTGGTTCTGTAGAGAAATTTAGGTTTTTTGGGGAGATTCATCCTATTAGTGTGGCTCATTTCAGCTATCAGTTCATGGATATGTCTATTCTAATTTTCAGGGATATGTCTATTCTAATTTTCAGGGATACGTCTATTCTAATTTTCTCTCAGTGTCACTTTAAGTAGGAGGGAAACCACTACATTTATTAGGGAGAACAAGGAATGTTGACCACAATGGGGTCAGAGTCTGAGCTTCACATTAAAGAGCAGATGAGACTAACTAGAAAAGAAGAATTAGGGGAAAAGAGGATGGGAAAAACTTAAGGGATCTGTCAAATTAGAGATTTTGGGAGGCCAGATTTTGAGTATAATCAGTTTATTAGTTAAGCTAGTAGCTAGGTGGCTCAATGGATGTAGCACTGGGCCTGGAGTCAAAAAGACATGAGTTTAAATCTGGTCTCAGACTTTTAATAACTATATGACTTTGGGTAAGTCACTTAACCTCTGTTTGCCTTAATCCACTGGAGAAGCAAATGGCAAACCACTCCAGCTTCTTTGCAAAGAAAACTCCATGGAGAGTACTGGTGCGCTATGGTCCATAGGGTCACAACCGCTCAGACAGGACTGAATGACTTACCACAACCAATACATTTGGTCAGTGACCTCTGTCAGTGACCAAAGACCTTGAGTGAGGACTGACAGGGTCTTCTAGAACAATTAGTAAGATAAAAGGACAAAATCTTGAGCAATTGAGGTATTTCTTCTGATTGGCTATCAGCGAAGGAGGATTGAGATGATATCCTTTGGACTTTCCCTTCTGAAACTCCCTTAACCACAGCCAAGATATGTGATTTGACTCACATGACAATGGTTTTCAGGCAAAGGGAGTGGAAGTAATTGCTAGGAATTGCTGCCATAATTTAAACTGATGAGACTTGACCTTAGGTTAACTAAGTTTCTCTGGAAACTGGGTGATGGGTGGGGTTACAAAGGTGGAGGTAATTATAAGACAAAAACTTTTAGGGAAGTTTCTTCAGGATGTGGGTGGTGGGTGAAGTTTACCAGGAAAAGGAACCTTGAAAGGGAATACTAAATATAGATTAAGTCTTAGCAAAATAGAAGTAAAAAAAGTAAAAAGTAAAAAAAAATTTAATTTTACGTCTTACAGTCGGTTAGGTAGTTGAATAGTTTTGTGGCTGCTGAGATGTTTTAAGAGATGTTCTAAGAGACAATGAATGTAAGACAATAGGATGTTTCCATGTATTGGTATAAGTTGAGGATTCATAAATTGGTTGGTAACTGCTTGCATTTTTCTTCAGGGAGCTTAAACTATCATACAATGAGGAGGGAGTAAAGCATAGTGGAAAGTATCAGATTAGAAACTGAAGGATGCACATCCTGACCAGGAGTCACTGATTGTTTTGTTTTCTATAGCAAAATAAAAATGGAAATTCCAGACCACCCCCAATCCATCCTTGCAAATGGTGGACTCATCACCTCTTTTTTAAAGAAAAGAGGAAGGGGTTTTGGTGATTTGGATGAACTTCTTCACCTATAGGAATTACGATATAAGCTTTCCCTTGTTTTGAATAGCTATACTTATAAGGAGAGGTTTGGATCTTTTAGTTTTAACCTGGTCATAAAGATAGTCAAAAGAACTATTGTCCAGTAGCTTTCAAGGAAAATGTTTAATGTGTGGTTAGGCATTTTTGCCAAATTCTCTACTTTTGTTTATTTGAAGGATGTTTGGGTCTAGAGAGAGAAAGGGTCTTTCCTGTGGCTCCAGAAGGAGTCAGTACCAGGAATCAGGGTTCATACTGAAGTCCTTTGGGTCCTTTGGTTCTTTCCCTGTTTTCAAAATCTTTGCCTTGTTCCCTCTCATTAAGCTTCATTACTAAGACACATTTTAAAGAAATAAACAAGAGTCGCTATTTGGAAAACAAAAGTTAGAGGATGACTTTGAATCTTGACTTTGTCACTTACTCCCTGGATATTATCTTTTTCCCTTCAGAATGAAATATAAATCCACTGCCATTCTCCAAGTTTGAACTGAGAAGAACTCAAAGGGCTCCTGTGGATACTATACTTTGGTGTGTGCACTGGGGGCAGGACAGAAGGTAAGTATTGGCTTTCGGATCTCACTGATGCCACCAAACTGTCAACTCTGCTAACAAGTGACCAAAGAGTCATAGAGGTTTTGCAGCCACTATTAACTCCAAAAATACCGAAGAGCTCACACAGGTTAAAAGCAAAAAGCTTTCTTTATTCCGTTGGGAGAGGGAAATTAGACACACGTGTCAGGGCTTCGTCTAGGAGGAGATCCGAGGTAGTGGAGCTAAACCCTGATTTATTTATTTATGGCTCGATAAAGAATCAAAAAATGTCGTGTAGGAACAGTGGTGATACACAACAGTAACAGTGAGGCAAGGTTGTCTAGATTCATAGCAGGCTTCACATCTGGGCCTGTTGGTCCTTGGCCAAGCTCGGGGATCATCACTTCTGTGATTTAGCTGCAGCAGAGTTCATCCAGAGGGTGAGCGCAAAGTTGTTATGCCAAGCTCAGGCATGACCTACTTGCTAGACCTTAGCTTTGGAAAGCAGGGTGTCTCCTAATAGTTAAAAGAGAGGGGTGGTCTTGGACCTTGACAGTGTTCAAAGTCTTTCATAATCTATCTCTACCCTCCCTTGCCCCAGCCTCTGCTCCCACCTTTTGGAACCCCTTAGTCCTCCCGTATGCTCTTTGATTCAGTAGCATTGGTTTCCTTGCTGTTCTTTGAACAAGACTCTCTATTTCTTGGCTCTTCCGTGTCTGTAATGCTTTCCTTGACTTCCTTCATGTGCCAGCTAAAATCCCACTCTCTGTAAGATACCTTTCATGATTCTCCTTAATTCTAGTGCTTTCCCTCTGATGATTATTTCCAGTTTATCTCTGTATGAATCTTTTGTACTTAATTGTTTACATTTTGTCTTCTCCATTAAACTGTGAACTCTTTGAGAGCAGGGAAGGTCTTTTACCTCATACCTAGCACTTAGTACAGTTGTCATGAAGTAGGTGCTTTATAAATGTTTATTGATGTACCCGCTAGTTCTCTCTGGGCCTCAGATCCTCATCTGTAAAATGAGAGAGTTGGAATTTTAGAATCTATGCCCTAAATCTATAGCTTGGTGAAGTATATAATAAGTTTATGTCAGAGGCTCTTACAAATATCATGGACCCAAGCTGACTTCTGAGTATTTCTTACTTCTCTGACTTAGTATTCTCCTTCTCTCCCCTGTCCCCAGAAAAATGACTATTTGGCTCCACCTAGTATACTGATACTAACTCTTCTTATAAGCATGGGATTCATAAAATCAAAGAAAGAAAATTTTATTAAAAGATTAAAGAAAACAAATGAACCTGAACTCCAAAGAGGAAGAACCCTTTGGAAAGAAGGAACCCTCCAAAAAGCAATCTTTGCCCAAAGGTCTATATACACTTCCACAACTTAGCCTGACAATTTAAGACTTCTAAAATTGGATTCCAATTTGCCTTTCAAAGCTAGTTCACATTACTCCTTTTCACACATTCTATATTCCCTGCAAATTGAGCTTCCAGCTGGCTCCTGAACTTAATATATATCTCCTTCCTGCATACATTCCCAAGGGCCATGTTCTATGCTTGGTGGGAAATAAGCATTTATATATCACCTACCATGTGCTAGGCAATGTGCTAAACACTGTACTAATATTATCTTATTTGATCCTTACAACAACCCTGGGATTTAGGTTCTGTTATTATTCCCATTCTAGAAAACTGAGGCAAACAAAGGTGAAATAACTTGCCCAGGGTCATACAGCAAATGACTGTCTAAGACTGGATTTGAACTCTGGTCTTCCTGACTCCAGGCCAGTGCTCTAGTCCACCTAACTATTTTGGAACGCACTCCCTTCTCACCTCTGCCTTTCAGAATCCTTCCCTTTTTTTTCAAGGATTGTCTCAGGTTCTGGCTCTTCTGTGTAGCATTCCCTGATTTTCCACCCTCACTCTGAGGGTGTTTTCTTCATCCTCAATGTTTCTTGAAGCTTTTCAAATTTTTCTCTTGTTTCCTTTGCTTCCTACCTTATATACTTGTATACATCTGTACATGTTGTATTTGTTCTCACAGGGACTGTGTGTGTGTGTGTGTGTGTCACACACACACACACATACACATATCCTTGTAACCCTTAGCACCTAGAACAATGTGGGGTGTTTTCATCTACCAGGTGCCTAATAAATGTTCATTGAATTGAAAAGCCCTTCCTCTTCCTCTGTAGTTCCCTGATGCTCCCATTGGATGTTGTCAGACTTCACTCTTCATCAGGACTCTTCTTTTTTTCACAGCTCAAATCTCTTAATCTTTTGGCCAGAAAACACAGATCCTACTTAAGGCACAACTTTTGCTCTACCTCACTCTTTGCTACCACAAAGTGGGAAATTGTCAGTTTTCCTCATATGGCAGGAGACATGATTTTCTCTGTGCCACCACTCTAGTGATGCAATGCTGGACAAGAGACACCTGAGGTCATTCTCCTTTCCTCCCACACAAAAGCTTATCCAGGCAACAGAGTCTGTCTTGCTTTTACATCTTCAACAGAGTCCCTGTTACCTATTTTAGCTTCGGATATAATGATAGCAAATCTTGATGTCTGTTCTTCTTGGGTGCCTAAGAAGAGTGCCTTCCATTTGCAGGAATGTTCCTGAGCCAATGTTCTAGAACCAATACATTGTCCTCTGCTTTTTGAGGCTAATTAAATTAAGTACCCACTTGGCAAAAAGGACTTTTTGATCACCCTAAAGTTAGATAATTTCAGGTTGAATTGGATTCCCCAAACTGAAGTTTGTAGATTATACTTAAATTAAAAATAGAGTACTGTCTTTGCCTCTCCTCCCTCCCCCAATATAGGTGACATCAAGGTAATGTGTGTAAAACAGCAGAAATATATTTTTTGTCTTTTTAAATACTTAAATCAGGGCTTTTCTATCATAGCTTTAAATGCAGTCACTTTAGGCTTTTACTTATTTATGTTTAAAATGTATATTACCATTACGAAACCTGTTCTTATAAGTAATCTTGGTAAAAACTGTGAGATAAGTGTAACTCACTTGACTTAGGAATTATTAAGTGTTAACTCTCTCCAGATTCTGAAAGGTAAGGAATAGAAGTAAAGAAAGAGGGTGAGTATGACTTTTAATTTGGAAAACTTTTATACAACATTACAGGTCTCTGTTGTTAAGTAGGCAGTCAAGTCTTTTGTAAGCTGCTAAGGCTTGGGAATAAAAATGCAGGACATCATGTGTTCAAAGCTCCTCTTGTTTAACCTGGCTGTTTCAGATAGTCAAATATGGGGGTTAGGAGAAATCTGAGGAGCAATGTGATTCTAAGTGTGATAATTAAAACCTCTTATATACTGTCACTTTTAAAATCTTTGGCGGTGTATTAGCTAGAAATAGTGAATCCCATGATATGAAATAAATGGCCCTTGTATAAAATATAATACTAAATCCTTGAAGTTATAAATTAAAGTTCTATATTATATTATTTGGAAAATAGGTCGAGATGTGATAGAATTTGTTTGGGTCTCATTTTAAGTGAAATTTATTATTATTGGTATTATACTATATGAGTCAGGAATTTGTTAGTAAACCCAGTTACCTGTTAGGAAAATTTGCTTTTCTTTAATTCCTTTAGGTTATGGATTTAATGGTTAAAAGGTTGATGTAAATATGTTAAATCAGTAGCAGATTAATGTGTTGGTATTTTAAGATTTCAGAATCTAGCCCATGTTTAGTTTAAAGTACAATTATTTGATTTTAGTTAAAAAACTAGAAGTTGCAAAGAAAAAGATTTTTAGAACCCAGTCTTTGACCAGTCTTAGAATATGATTGAGATGATCATCTGGTTAACCATGTCCACTCACCTTTTTAGGATAAATCTGTAGGAAATGGGAATGAATTAGGGAGTTAACCTTGGGAAGGTTAAGATTGGACTTTTCTTAATTCATTTAATGTGAACATAATTAGAGGTAGAGAAGCCTGTAAAACAAAGATTTGAATGTATGAAGGTGTGAGGTTATAGTTAGAAACCTCTTTTGTTTATGTTTTAGGGAATAGGATTTCAGTGCAATCAGTTATGCTAGTGGAAAGTAGTAAATTATGAGCCATCTTGTGCTACCTGATTTTACTTATGTTTGTTATTTAATCTGGAATTAGAACCTGTCTGTAGAGCATACACTAAAATGCATGCATACTTCTCAAGAGTCACCTTAAAGATGTTCCCATTGTTTAAAGGAATTCTGAGAACAGTGATTGAGATTTATATCCATTTGAATATGGTTAATAACTGAACATGTTTTACTATAGACAACTTTTTATATAAGCTGCTCTCTGTATACAGTTTTTATACAATATTATAGTTATACATTGCATTCAGTCTTTTGTTGCTTGTTATTAAGCATCTCAAAGCAAAATCATTTGTGTAATCTTGAACTTAGGGATGTCAAGAGAAGTTGGGATTTTTCATTATGAATCTCTTACTGTTACCAATGTGAGATTATAGTCAATATTTGTTATCTAGGAAATGTAATCCTTGAGGACTGAATCCACTCAAAACTTTCATTACTGAACTTGCTATTTAAGAACTTACAGCACTGTAAGTGATAATATTCTGAGTCTCACTCCAGGCATGATCATCAAAGAATGCTATTATCAAACAAATGTCAGCAACCCTGTGGGGTTTACATCCAAGTGCAGGTTGTGTTTTCATGGGAAGGGTTGGGAGAATGACTCTTGGCGTGGACTGAGGCAGGATACTCTTGACTCAATTTTCTCATTATTATTTCCTCTTATTATTAATATTTCCTCTTGAATAGAAAATATCCCACCTGATCAGCTTTAAATCTGGTCAAATGCAATTGGCTATCTATATAACTTTTACCTGGAGTTGACATGACACTTACTGTGGAGCTATGCCCCTAATCCTCCTTTTATAGCAAATTTCTATAATCATGTCATATGATCAGCATGAACACAATATTAGACCTTTATCTTTTAGGTTAATGTTGAACTAAATATGAGTTACTATAATAAAATGCAGGTATAAGATCTGGTCTATTTGATTTAGAATTTTAGTTCTTTCTCTATTCTAAGCTAATTAAATATTTGGCCATGACATCTGTTACTAGTTATATAGCCCCTGTGTAAGTTAAGGTCATTTAGTTTCTCACAGTGGCATGGGGATAATTAAATGATGCAAAGACTTGTGAAAGCAGGATGTGCTTCTGTTATTTAGTGAGGTTAATATAACTGTCTCTATTATGTGTTAATGAAAAGAATATTAGCACAATTGGTTATCTTAGAAGAGTGACTTGTGGTCTATCTTGTGAATGCCTTAAAGAGACATCCATTTTTGTTATGGCTTATTAATTTGAACATGGCTAGAATTTGGGAATGTTTTATTATAAATAACTTGCTTGTTATGCACTGTTGAAATTGGCTATTCATTTGTATTTTTATATCCCATCCAAGAACCTTCTGTTACAACTGAAGATAATCTGGTAACTTTTAAATGAATTCATTTTTGTATTAAAGTCCATCGTATTATAAAAAGTGTTTTGTTATTAGTTCCATAGCAGAATTACATCTTCCTGATGGGGGAATAAATAATTCCAAGTGTAAAAATTGGGTTCAATTTTCTGTTTGTACCTGAATTTCTTAGATATAGCAACATGATAATTGGCTAACCTAAAAATGCTAAATCCCTAGCCTAAAAGGTTTCAAAATTGATTTTCTAATAACAGAGACATAAAATTTGGGTTAGCTTTCATTATTTGACCTGGTAATTGGCAAAATGAATTTAAATTGTGTTAAGATCAATTTTGTAGGATTTTTTTTTACATCAGAGAAGAATGAAGGCTATATGGTTTGAGACTGATGAAATACACAATTTTACTATTTCCTTTTTCCCTTTGTACCCTTTCCCTCCCTGTAAAGTCTATTTATCAAAAATGGCTTCCCCTCTTTGATTTTGTCAAAATGTTATCAATGAAGATTGCTATCTTTGAATCATCAAAATGCCCATTGTCTTTCCTTTTTCCACTCACATTGCTTCCCCTTCCCCATAAGCCTCATAGTTAGAAATTCTTTATGAAGTGTCATCTCATTTAGTGATTCATTGAGGGACTATGTCTCTCAATAGAAACAAGGGAGGGAATGAGAGAAATTGTTTTTCTTTCCTGTTAGTAGCCATTTATTAAAATTGGGGAGACCCCAGTTTTTTCCCCTGTCCTGTTTCTTTGTTCAATTTCTCAGGGACAGGGCTGATGCGATTACCATTCTCTTCGTTTTGGGTATTGCTACTCTACCCAACTAGCTCAGACTTGGGTGGGAGGATTATAGAATCTTCATCTAGGTTGCCCAAGGCTGGGGGTAGTCTGGGTATAGGGATAGTCTCTCTGGCCAAGAATGGCATTGGAGTGAGCTCACTTCTCTTTAATTCTAACTTTCATTTAATTGTTAACCAGAGTTGATTGCCACCTTCAGGAACAACCCTCTTCCAAGGACATATAAGCTGTGAGTGAGCTACCATGAGGGTCTTTGGCATTTGAGAGTGCCATTGCTCTTTTATTTAAAAATGCTGGCATTATTAATAAAATGATTAAATTACCTGGAAATTATTTCTCTTAAACTTTTTAAATGCCACACAATGGGCATACTTGATTTATAATCCTGGCTTTTGGTTTTAGATATATAGTATTTAGTAAGCTCAAGAAAGTTCTTTTATTCTTGATTTTTAGTGTTTTAAACAGAAATAGACTTTGCATTTTTGTCAAAGCTTTTTCTGAGATTATTAATGTAATTATATTAATTGTTAATCGTGTTATTTATACAGGTAATTATAGTTATCATTTTCCTAATTTTAAACAAACCACCCATTCCTGATATGGATCTGAACTCACTATAGTATTCCTGATATGTTAGTCTAGCTCCTTTGATAATATTTTAAATAAAAAAATTTGCACCAATACTAATTAGGGATGTTGTTCAATAGTTTTGTTTTTCTTTTTTTACTCTGTGGTTTAAATGTCCAAACTACAGTTCTATCATTCCAGCTCATCCTCTACTCAGTGGTCAAATTATTCTTCGTAAAGTGATGACCTGTCCATGTCACATATCTTTCCCTCCTATCCTCCTATCCCTCACTCATTCAATAAACTCTAGGGGTTTCATATTACCTCCTTGATCAAATATAAAACCCTGTGTTTGATCTTTAAGGCTATTCATAACCTGCTTTCTTCCTACTTTTCCAATCTTTTTTCATTTTACTCCCCTCCATGTATTCTTGTAATCCATTTACACTGACTTTCTGCTGTTCCTCACACAAGACACCCCATTTCCCAACTCTGTGCATTTTCATTGGCTGCCCCTATACCCAGAATGCTCTCCATCTTCATCTTTGTCTTGTGGCTTCTCTGACTACCTTCAGGTACCAATTAAAATTGTTCCTTCTGCAAGAAGCCTTACTCTCAATTTCCTTTAATATTTGTGCCTTCTAACATAGATCCAGTTCACCCTGTCCATATTGTTTTTTTTTTATTGACATAATATGCAAATGTTATGTTATCTGTCTCATAATACTATGAGCTCCTTGAGATCAGGGACTTTATTTATTGCCTTTGTATCTTCAGTGCTAAGCACAGTGCTCTTTACATAGTAGGTGCTTAAAAAATATTTGTTGATTTGACTTGGATTGTCATAGAAGCAATTTTTAAAGATCCCTTCTTATATTCTTTTTGCAAAGAATTTGTGTAACTTTGAAATTAGTTTTTCTTTGAATGCTTGATAGAATTCGCTTGTGAATCCATCTGGTCCTGGGGTCTTTTATTTTCCTTTGGAAGCTTATTAATGACTTCTTTAATTTCTTTTTCTGAGGTTATGTTAAGGTCTTTATTTTTCTATTCTGGATAATTCATATTTACATAAATATCCACTTAATTTACATTATTGGATCTATTCCTACACAATTGGACCAACTAATTTCTAATGATAATTTTTTTTTGTTTCTTCACTTGTTAACTTTCCTTTTAATTTTTGAAATTTATTCTTTATTCTAGTTTAGTCAATTTGACTAGTGATTTATCTATTTAATTGATTTTCTTATAGAGACTAGCTCTTTTATTGATGAATTCAATGTCCTTTTTATTTTGTTTTTTTAAATTTTCATTTCATTAATATCTTTTTTGATTTTCAGAATTTGTTTTTTGGTATTCAATTGGGTATTTTTTTTTAATTGTTGGTTTTCTATTTTTTTTTGTTATATGCCCAATTTATTAATCTATTCTTTCTTTTGATGTTTACATATGAAATTTTCCATAGGGACTGCTTTGGCCATATGGTCTAATTTTTGTTATTATCTTTAAAGGAGTACATTAAAGGAGTTATCCACTGTTTATGTGAATTGTTCTTTGACCCATTTATTATTTAGTATTAAGTTTTTAGTCTCCAGTTAATTTTTTTATCCTTTCTTCTTTGACTTTTAATCAAATAAAATTTTTATTACATTGTGATAAGTAAAAGATGGTTCATAATTAAAAGATAGTGTTTTTATGACTTTGTGTGTGGGTTTTTGTGCCATAATATATGATTGATTTTTGTAAAAGTGCAATGCATAGCTGAGCAATATGTATTTTTCCTTTCTGTTCTAACTCAGTAATCACCAGTGGTCTATCACATCAAATATTCCTAAAATTCTATTCAGATCATAAACTTATTTCTCTCTCTCACTCTCTGTGTAGAGGTAGATTTGTCTAGCTCTGAAATGGGTATATTGAGGTCCCTCGCTAATATTTTTTTATTGTCTATTTTCCCAGTAATTTGTTTAGCTTTTCCTCTAATTCTTAGATGCAATGTTATTTGGTGCATATATATTCAGTATGGAAATTAATGTATTGCCTATAGTACCTTTAATCAAAATCTGATTTCCCTATTGGGCCGAGGGGGAGCAGTAGATAGAGTGCTGGATCTGGAGTCAGGAAGACTCATCTTTGTGAATTCAAATCTGGCCTCAGACACTTACCAGCTGTGTGACCCTGGGCAAGTCATTGAACCCTGTTTACTTCAATTTCTTCTTCTGTAAAATGATTTGGAGAAGGAAATGGAAAAACACTCCAGTATCATTGCTAAGAAAACTCCAAACAGAATCAGAAAGAGTGATCCCTGAAATGACTGAATAATGACATAAGTTTATTTGTGAATTTCTTTTAATTAAATCTATTTTTGTTGTTACCGTGTCTGAATTCTTAATTACTACCCTTACTTTCTATGAGTTCAGCAGACGGATAGTAAATTTTGCTCTAGCCCTTTCTTTTAGCTTCGGGTGAGCTACATTCCAAATTCGTTTCTTATAAACAGCATCTTGTTGAGTTTTGATTTCTGATCTAATCTACTATTCTCTTCCTTTTCATGGCTGAGACCTTCCATTTACATTCACAGTTAGAATAATTAATTCCATATTTTCCTCTATTCTATTCTCTTATACTTTACCCTTGCCTTTGTTCCCTACCTCCTCTTTATCACAGGTATTTACCCTTTCTTTCTTTCCTTTTCAATGCTTCTCCATTATTCCTTCTCCAAGCTTAAGGTTTGTTTTACAAATGACTTAATGCCTTTATAAATTTACCATTGTTCTTACTAAACCTGGAATATATTACTGCTGTCATGTCTTTTTCAGAGGAATCAATTTTATCATATTTCCTTTTTGCTGTGATTGTGAAATTGATATTTTGAAACTAAGTGGTGGACTTTATACATCTTCTTATTGGATTTCAACTCATTCTATTTGGCCCATTGTTCTAGCCTTTCAAAATCTATTTAGATCTGGACTTGGACATCTTATTTATCTCATTGACAACATTTCATCTTTTGTCTTTGTCTTTGTACTGTTGATTCCACTACACAATAGGGCATATTACCCATCTCCTGACAGAGAAGTGATGGACTTGAAAGATAGAATGAGATATATTACATATACATCTCTCTCTCTCCATGTACATATACATACACACATGCATGCATATACATGTATATACATATATATATACATACATACATGCAAGCACACTCAATTACATTTTTTTTGGAGTGGGGGAAGGTAAGGCAGTTGGGTTTGAGTGACTTACCCAAGGTCACACAGCTAGTAAGTGTCAAGTGTCTGAGGCCGGATTTGAACTCAGGTCCTCCTGACTCCATGGCTGGTGCTCTATTCACCTAGCTGCCGCAATTTTCTTTTTTTCATCAGCAAACCCTTCTACCTTCTTCCTTCTACCATTCCACTCCCCTAGTTGATAGAAATAACACCAACAAAACCCTGATACAAACATGTATAGTCAAACAAAATAAATTTTTGAATTGGTTATGTCCCCCAAAATTTGTATCTCCTTCTGCACTCTGAGTTCTTAACCTCTCTATCAGGAAGTGAGTAATGTGCTTCATTCCCTAGTCCTCTGGAATTGTGGTTGATCATTACATTGATCAAAGTTCTTATTCTTTCAAAATTGTTTGTTTTTACCATATTTTTGGTATTGTCTATATTATTCTTCTGGGTCTTTTTTACTTCATTCTATTAGTTCATACAAGTCTTCCCAAGCTTCTCTGAAACCATCCTTTTCATGCTTTTTAAAAATAGAAAAATAGTATTGCATCACATTTATATACTATAACTTGTTTAGCTGTTTCTTAATTTATGGGCACCTCCTCAGATTCCCTTTCTTGCCACCTTAAAGAAGCTATAAATATTTTTGTACATTCTTTTTTTTGCATAGCATTTACCTCTCCCCTACTTTTCCCTCTCTAATTCTATTCTTCTTTGATTTCTTTTTTGAATGAAATCAATGAAATGTATCCAACTCTGTGTATATGTGTGTGCATGCATGTGTGTATGTTCTTCCCTCTTTTGACCAACTCAGATGAGAATGAAGTTGAAGTGTTAGTTGCTCCCTGCAGCCATTCTTATTTCTATAGATATTTACTTGTGCATCGTAATCTGATTATGAGATAATTTTCCCTGGACTTCCTTTCCCTTCTTCCATCTATACTATATTCCTCTTCTTTCTTTCCATTCTTATCTTATGATCATCAGGACACAAGAGAATCACTCTCAGTTTTTGTCTATTCATACTCTTTCTATGATCCCTGATAATAAAGTTTAGAGGGAACACATATTATCTCCCCATAAGCAGTATATCCTTGTCTAGTTCTTTATGGTTGTTTATTCACCTTTACCTTTTTATGCTTCTCCTAAGTCATGTGCTTGAACTTCAAAGTTTTTATACAGCTCTGGTCTTTTCATCAGGGATGCTTGGAAGCTCTCTATTTCATTAAAGGTCAATTTCTCCCCTGGAAGAATTATGCTCAGTTTTGCTGGAAAATTATTCTTGGGCTATATGCCTATATCCTTGGCCTTCTGAAAAGTCATATTCTTTTTTTAAAAATTAAACAATCACTTCCATATATCTTAGATTATTTTCCCCTCCCTCCCCACTCTACAATACATTCCTATTAAATGCTTGTTGCATAGAAGAATTAAAATATATGGGAGAATCCATAAACAAAACATAATACAAAAGACAATGATGTTTCTATCTGCAATCCAGTTCTTTCTCTGGATGTGGAAGGCATGTTGCCTTAAAAGTCCATGGGAAATTTTTTTTTTTTTTAAATTTATTTATTTAGCTTTTTACTTTCATTTTCACAAATTTTTGGGTTCCAAATTTTCTCCCCTTTTCTCCCCTCCCCCCACCCCAATACCCCAAGCAATCTAATTTTCCCTATCTTCAATCTGTCCTCTCTTCTGTCATCCCTCCCTTCCCTTGTCTCTATCTTCTCTTTTCTCCTGTAGGGCCAGATGACTTTCTATTCCTCATTAACTGTATGTCTTCTTTCCTAGTTGCAACAACAATACTAAACAATTGTTCCTGAAACTTTGAGTTCCAAATTCTCCCCATCCCTCCCTCCCCATCCATTCCCTTTGGTACGGCAGGCAATTCATTATAGGCCATATCTGTGTAGCTTTGCAAGTGACCTTCCTGATAGTCGTGTTGTGTAAGACTAACTGAATTGCCATCCCTCTTAACCTGCCCCTCATTGTTTCTCTTCTGTCCTTTGATCCTGTCCCTCCCCAAGTGTTGACTTTCAATTACTCCCTCCTCCCTTTGCCCTCCCTTCCATCATCCCCCCCCCCAATATCTCCTTCTCCCCCGCTTTCTTATACTGTAAGATAGGTTTTCATACCAAAATGAGTGTGCATTTCACTCCTTCGTTTAGTCAAATGTGATGAGGGTAAACTTTTGTTTGTTTGTTTGTTTGTTTTTTCCCTCAGCTCTCCTCTTTTTCCCTCCACTAAAAACATCTCCTACTTGCCTCTTAAATGACATATAGTTACCCCCTTCCATTTCCCCCTCTTTCCTCTCACTACATTTCTCTCTCACCATTTACCTTAATTTCTTTTAAGGTATGGTCCCATCCTATTCAGTTCAATCTGTGCTCTCTGTCTCTGCATGTGAATGCATGTGTGTATGTGTGTGCATGCGTGTACATGTGTATGTGTGATCCCACCAACCACCCAGATACTGAAAAGTTTTAAGAGTTAGAAATATTGTCCTTCCCTGTATGAATGCAAACAGTTCATTTCTGGTAAGTCCCTTAATACTTCTCCTTGCTGTTTACTTTTGCATGCTTCCTCTCATTCTTGTGTTTGAAAGTCAAATTTTCTTTTCAGCTCCGGTCTTTTCATTAAGAATGATTGAAAGTCCTCTGTTTCATTGAAAGACCATATTTTCCCTTGCAGTATTATACTCAGTTTAGCTGGGTAGGTGATTCTTGGTTTGAGTCCTAGTTCCTTTGCCTTCTGGAATATCCTATTCCACGCCCTTCGATCCCTTAATGTAGAAGCTGCTAGATCTTGGGTTATCCTGATTGTATTTCCACAGTACTGGAATTGTTTGTTTCTGGCTGCTTGCAAGATTTTTTCCTTGAGCTGGGAGTTCTGGAATTTGGCCACAATGTTCCTAGGAGTTTCTCTTTTTGGATCTCTTTCAGGTGGTGATCGATGGATTCTTTCAATACTTATTTTGCCCTCTGGTTGTAGAATGTCAGGGCAGTTTTCCTTGATAATTTCATGCAAGACGATGTCTAGGCTCTTTTTTTGATCATGGCTTTCAGGTAGTCCCATAATTTTTAAGTTGTCTCTCCTTGATCTATTTTCCAGGTCAGTTGTTTTTCCCATGAGATATTTCACATTCTCTTCCATTTTATCGTTCTTTTGGTTTTGTTTGGTGATTTCTTGGTTTCTCCTAAAGTCATTAGACTCCATCTGTTCCATTCTAATTTTGAGAGAACTATTAAATTCAGTGAGCTTTTGAGCCTCTTTTTCCATTTGGCTCATTCTGCTTTTGAATGCATTCTTCTCCTCATTGGCTTTTTGAACCTCTTTTGCCAATTGAGTGAGCCTATTTTTCAGGGTGTTAATTTCCTCAGCATTTTTTTGGGACTCCTTTACCAAGATATTGACCTTTTTTTCATACTCTTCTTGCATCTTTGTCATTTCTCTTCCCAGTCTTTCCTCCACCTGTCTAACTTGCTTTTCAAAATCCTTTTTAAGCTCTTCCAAGGCCTGAGCCCACCCAACACCCCCCTGGGGTGTCTGGGGTACTGAGGCCCCGCCCTCCACATCTTTCCCTGATGGGAAAAATACGTCCTCGTCCTCCCCATCAGATCCGAAGGTCGGGATCATTTGCATTTGTTGGAAAAAAATCTCTAAAGTCTTATTTTTCTTTCCCTTTCTAGGCATTTTCCCAGCCAGTTACTTGACTTCTGAGATTCCTTTCCACCTCCGCCTGGATCCGCCCAGCTAGTACTTGACCTCTGAGATTCAAATGCGCTTTCCCGCGGCAAGCTTTAGTTCTGGCGCAGGGTGGGGGCAGGGCCGCTTCCTAGCTTGGGCCCTCAGGGGCTTTCTGAAGAGACTTTCAGGAACAGAGCCGATGGGGGCGGGGTGGGGGACCCCGCCTGCTGTGCTCAGCTCCCTTGGGGGTTTTATTCAGAGGCGTTCAGCAGTAGAGCAGGGTGGGGGCAGGGCCGTCTCCCCTGCTCGGCTCCCTCAGGTTGGAAAAACCTTCAGTATTGAAGATCCTACCTGCTGCTGGGGGCTTCCTGAGTCCCGGGCCGTTGCTGCCTCAGCCGCCCGCCCACGCCTCTGCCTCCGCTGCTTCCTGCCCCCGTCTCTGCCGCCGCCGCTTCCTCCCGAGGGGGCCCGCTCCCCTCCCCTAGCGCAGGCTTCTTTTTAACTGACCTTTAGCTTCTGTGGGCAGAGGGACTTTCCCGGCTGCCGGAGATTCTCCCGGAGCTTTCCTCTCTGAAGTCTGCTCAGGTCAGCTTCTCTGGGTCGCGGCCAGGGGTGGGGGTGGGGTCCGCTTTCCTGGCTGCGATGGACCCCGGGGACGGCTCTCCAGGGTTCAGTGGAACGGAAATCTCTTCCCCTATGTTTGTGCACCCCCTGCAGAGATTCAGAATTTATGGGGCTCTCCTTTTACCTCAATTCCATGGGTTATGGGCTCGGAGCTTGTGAATGTGCGTCCTTCTACTCCGCCATCTTGGCTCCGCCTCCATGGGAAATTTTTAAAGTCCTTGCATTTCAATGAAGTACTAAGTCTACCAGAAAAATTCCTTGCATACTGTGGTTGTTGCTGTATACAAAGTTCTCCTGGTTCTGTTTCTTTCACTCAGCATCAGTTCATAAAAATCTTTCCAGGCTTCTCTAAAGTCTTTCTGTTCATCGTTTCTCATAGCACAATAGTATTCCATTACTTTCATGTACTACAACTTGTTCAGTCATCGTCCAGTTGATGGGTATCCCCTTGATTTCCAGTTTTTGACCACCACAAAGAGAGCTGCTATAAATATTTTTGTACATGTGGGACCCTTTCCCATTTCTATGATCTCTTTTGGATAGATTCCCACAAGCAACATTCCTGGGTCAAAGGGTATGAACATTTTTGTAGCCCTTTGAGCATAGTTCCGAATTGCTCTCCAGAATGGTTTGATCAGCTCCAACAACAATGAATTAGTGTTCCAACTCTCCCACGTCATCTTCAGCATTTATCATCTTCCTGTTTTGTCATGTTAGCCAATCTGATAGGTGTGATGTGGTACCTCAACACAAAAAAATGTGATTTTGATTTGCATCTCTCTAAGCAATGGTGATTTAGAGCATTTTTTCATATGATTATAGACAGCTTTAACTTCTTCCTTTGAAACTTCCCTGTTCATATCCTTTGACTATTTGTCAATTGGGGAATGACTTATATTCTTGCACGTTTGACTCAGTTCTCTCTCTATATTTTAGAAATGAGGTCTTTATCACAGACACTAGTTGCAAAAATTCTTTCCTAGTTTTCTGCTTCCCTCCTAATCTTGGTTGCATTGGGTTTGTTTGTGCAAAAACTTTTCAATTTAATGTAAATCAAAATCATCCATTTTGCACTTCATAGTATTCTCTTTCTTTTGTTGGGTCATAAATTTCTCCATTCTCCATAGATCTGACAAATACACTATTCCTTGCTCCCCTAATTTGTTTATAATATCAATCTTTATACCTAGATCATGTATTCACTTGAACTTTATTCTTGTGTATGGTGTAAGGCATTGTTCTATGCCCAGTTTCCACCACACTGTTATCCAGTTTTCCCAGTAATTTTTGTCAAACAGTGAGTTCTTATCCCAGAAGCTGGGGTCCTTGGGTTTATCAAACAGTAGATTGCTATATTCATTAACTACTATGTCTTGAGTATCTAACATATTCCACTGGTCTACCCCTCTGTTTCTTAGCCAGTACCAAGTGGTTTTGATGATTGCTAATTTATAATACAATTTGAGATCTGGTAGGGCCAGCCCACCTTCCTTGGCATTTCTTTTCATTAGTTGGAATAAAATATTCTAACCTCTCTATTCCTTTATAGTAGTGACTGTTAATGTGTGATTCTGACTGTGGTGCCTCAGCACTTGAGTTCTTTCTGGGTATTTGCAGTATTTTTCTTTGATCTGGGATCTCTGAATTTTGGCTATAATGTTTCTAAGAGTTTTCATTTTGAAGTTTCTTTTAGGAAATTATTGATTTTTTTGTATTACTTGTCTTGTAATTCTAAGGGATCCAGGCAGTTTTCTTTTAAGGTTTCTTGAAATATGATGTTTGGGTTCTCTCTGTCTCTGCTTCTGAGAATTCAGGTAGTCTAGTGATTCTTCTTAAATCTTCTTCATCACTTTTCTAGGTTAGTTCTTTTTGCTATGACATTTCTTACATTTTCTTCTACCCAGTCTTTTTACTTTGTTTAAATATTTCTTTTTGTCTTGTGGAATTGCTTTTGACTTTTATTTGGTCTTTTCTAATTTGCAGAGAGTTCATCACTTGGGTAAGGTTTTTTTTTAACTCTTCTGCCAAGCTGACAATTCCCTTTGCAATTCTTTCCTTTATAGCTCTCGCTTATTTTCCAATTTTTTTCCTCTAGTACTCTCACATTATTTCTAAAAACATTTTAGACACTTTTTTTTTTAAAGCTGTGACTTCACTTTCAGGAATTATAGTTGAACTTGTGCCCAAGCTCTGTTTTTCTGAGTTTTAATTTGTATATGTTCTAGAGTCATCCTCTTCTGGGTTTGTGACTTATGTTCCTGTCATCATAATAGCTTTTTTTGTGGTAGGATTATTTTTTATTTCTTTGTTAGTTTGTTCACTTTTCACCCTACTTCCTGACTTCAGCCTTGATAATAGGACTAGTTTTTAGGCACTTCTGGAAAAGAGGTCTGGGATGGTCCTTTTGCCTCTTTTTTTGGGATATTTAGAGTGTCCTATTCCAGGATCTCAGGTACAGGCTGAGGACCTCCAAGTTTTCCATGCTGTCAAAGTGGTTTGATATGAGGCAAAGTTTGATTGTTGTTTCCCTCCTTTTCCTCCCTCCCCTGGTCTGAGCTTAGTAAATTCCTCACTAGCATCTGGATCTGAGCAATACCAGATTACTGCTGGATTCAGCTCCATCTCATAGCTGGGAAGTTCTGTTGGTTCAAAGTGACAGAACTGTAAGCTTTTTTGCCGGACATTCCTGCTCTGGTTATTTCTCTGCAAGCTTCGTAGGGCTAAAAGCTGGAACTGAAACCCTGATTTGTTTCTGGACTCTGAGTCACACTGTTAAACTTGTTCCTTTTTTGGTACTGCCCACATCCTGGGACTGCTTCTTACTCTGAAATGCCTCCTAGGTGCTGGTTCCCTTTTTAGACTTCCTGGATCTGTGGCTGTGTACTGGTTGATAAAACATTTACTTGGTACCTGTTCCCATCTCAGCGCTCCAGCATAGGTTGGTAGTGCATTTCCTCTTGCCCTGGTGAACTGCTTTTCTTTGGTCTGGAATGTTTCCCATCTGGTTCATTCCAGGTCAGACCCTTTCCCCAGGGTCACCAGACTCCGTGTGCTCCCTATGCCTACCTGAGCTAGAGAAATGACTTTTTCTTAGACTTCTTTATTAGGATTTGGTCTGGTTCATTTTCTGGATCTGGTTGGAGAATGTATATATATGTATATATAATATATATACACATATATGTATATATAATATATATACGCACATATATGTATATATAATATACACACACATATTTACATATATGTATATATATAAACACATATGTATATGCACACACACATTTTTCAGAAGATGAGGGAGTTCAGTGTACCTCTTCCTGTTTCTCTGTCATCTTGACTCTGCTTCTTGGGATATATATTTTTGTACAAGGCAAGATAAGGATTAATTTTGTTTGACTCTATTAATTGTTTGCAAAAGGTCTTGTTTCTCTCTCTCTCTCTCTTTCAGTGAATTTGGAGGTAAGAGGGAAACTAGTACATAACAACTAGGCCTGTTGAAAAAAAAAAGAAGAAAAAAAGAGTCATTATAGTATTTGAAAAAATTCAGAAAAGAGAATTCAAGGAAGTTCAGAAGGAAAAATAGCAAGTTTTGAAAGCAATGAATTGAATTTATTAA
Organism: Bettongia penicillata ogilbyi; assembly: GCA_023548195.1. Lineage (NCBI taxonomy): Eukaryota > Metazoa > Chordata > Mammalia > Diprotodontia > Potoroidae > Bettongia > Bettongia penicillata. The sequence continues at coordinate 2,368,879 of JAJHZJ010000580.1, forward strand.
ATACCTTAAAAGAGCAAGCTATTTGTAATAAAGATTTATAGTTTCAGATATAATCCTCTTTTTCTGTTCTACTTCATGGTTGGAAATGCCCTTTTTTGGTGCTGAATTTCAGAATTTAAAAACTTAAAAATAAAAAAAGATTAGTAATTTTTTTGATCTAAGTTAAATCTAGTCTTCCAAGGTCTGTACTTTTCCAAGTGCTTTTAGCCACCGATTGGAAAGGACTGTCTCTATCCTTTAGATTTAGCTCCAATCTTTTTCACTACTTCATTCTGTAATTAGGAACTTGACATGAATCCCCTTTGTACTCTCCATATGCTGTAATGATTATTTAGTGCCTTCAAGTATGTGTGTTTGTCCTTTGTTGCCAAAGAAGACCATGCCATCAGAGAAATAATGACATGACTTGCCCTTAACTTTGTTCTGAGTAAGGGAGGGCTGTGCAGGTCACCAGCCTCATTTCTCCTCCAGAGTCATCTGAATCCAGTGACCACATATTCATCAGGATGACTGGAGATGACCCAGGATCAGGCAATTGGAGTTAAGTGACTTGCCCAAGGTCACACAGCTAGTGAGTATCAAGTGTCTGAAGTGAGATTTGAGCTCAGGTCCTCCTGACTCCTGCACTGGTGCTCTATCCACTGTACCACCTAGCTGCCCTGCCTTCAAGTAACCATTAAATTAAACTGATGAACTTTAAAAAATGCTTAGCATTTATATCTTGCTTTAAGGTTTGGAAAATACTTTGCAAATATTATTTTATCCTCACAATATCCCTGGGAGATAACTGCTTTTATTAACATTGCCATTTTACAGATGAGGAAATTGAGGCAGGCAGGGGTTGTGACTTGTTCAGTTAAAAAGTATTTGAGGACAGATTTGAACTTGGGTTTCCCTGACTCCAGGTCCAGCATTCCATATGCATACCATATGAAATACAGGCTCTATGGATCTCCCTAGTAGATGTCTTTATTTTTCTGTTTGATATTTATCCTTTTTGAAAGATTTCAGTGTCACTCTTTAACCAAGGCTCAAATGCTTTCTGTCTGGCTGAGATGACTTTTTTCCCTTGAAGACAACTATTGTTTTCTGAAATGGATTACTTCAGGCTGCATTAGGTAACTTTGGACCTGTCTTGTAGCCTAAGCCAACACTTTTGATAACAATGACTTGCTAATAGAAGAATGGGTGGCTTCATCTAAAAGTTAAATATTCAATTCATGTTTTTTGTTTAGTTGTTTCAGTTATGTCCAACTCTTCATGACTCCATTTGGGGTTTTCTTGACAAAAATATGGGAGTGGTTTGTCATTTCCTTCTCTTCATTTTGCAGATGAGGAAACTGAGGCACAGTTAAATGACTTGCCTACAGTCATACATCTAGTAAGTATCTGAAGTTGGACTTGAACTCAAGTCTTCCTGACTCCAGTTCTGACACTCTATCCACTGTGCCACTTAGCTGCTCCAATTTATATTTAATTTAATTCAAAATTAATTAATTAAATTCAAAAGAAAATATTCAGTCCATTTGTTAAGTATTTAAGTATTAAAGTGCCATGCACTGTGCTAGGTGCTGAGGATCTGAGGACAAAGTCCCATGTAGAAAATCTAAGAGAACCATCATCTGGCACCAGCCAGTATGTCAATGTTAACTCTTCTTGCAAACTCACAGTTCATAAGATTAAATATAGGAAGTTTTATGAAAACATTGGAGAAAATGACTTAGCACCCTCAGAACACAAACAGAAAGATTTTAATGAGCAACTCATTCCCAAAGATTTATGTGACCTTTTCCGTAGTCACTGACCATCCTCTCTGTGTTCCCTGCTATTCCCAGCAGGTGGAGCCAGATGTAGTATTTTTTAGCCCAGATGGCTGCATTTTCTCACAGCAGGGGCTCTCCCCATGTAGCTCTCTTTCCCTAGATTGCCTCCTTGTCTTTTGACCAGGCAAAGCAATATTTTCTCATAGGCACAGCAGGCACTGTACTTTAGGCCCATACAAACATTTTTGGTCATGTTTTAAAAGATCTATCTGATCAAAAATACATAACAAATAACCTGTTCTCATTCTCTATTTCTAGACATATATATATGGGGAGAGTCAGGATAGGCCAAGTTCCAGGGGTGGAACCTGTGGCCTCAAGGCCACAGGTGGCCCTCTAGGTCCTCAAGTGTGGCCCTTTGATTGCAAACTCCAAGGAAGTTTTATGTATACCAAATATTTTTCTCTCATATAACCAATGTTTATATAGCATAAGCTTGAAACTCTTTACCATCCCTGGTGTCCTCTCGTAGACATTTTCTTTTCACAGCATTCTCCCTAAAACATAGTGATCAGAATGGGACACAGTTCTCTAAAGGTGGTGTGATCAGAGCAGAGTTCAGTGAGACTTTCATGATGCGCCACACCCCACCCTCAATCCCTTCTACTCTGCATGAGATCTCATTAGTTTTTTCTGTTTGCCACTATGCTTTTGACTCATTTTGAGCTAGCAGTCCACATCCTCCAAATCTTTTCTGACAAAATTCACTCTAGCCATGCCTCTCCTGTCTTGTAACTGTGAGGTTTGGAAGTGACTTTTTTGAAATAAAAAAGTAAGAGTTAACATTTCTTCCTATTAAATTTCAGCTTCTCAGATTCAGCTCAATGTTGAAGCCTGCCAAAATCTCATTGAATCCTTACTTTATGTTATTTTCAAATTCAATGCATGATATTTACACATTTGTCCAACTCTGAAAAAAAAAATGTCAAATAACACAGTGCCCTGGGTCCCACTCCTTCCAAACTACCAGGAGAAAGAAAGATGAACATGTAAATAAAGGAAGGATTTGGTTTACACGTCTAGCTCCATTACTTAGTACCCAAATGACTTTAGGCAATTGCCTTTGTCTTTTGGCTCTCAGTTTCCTCATCTGTGCAATGAAGGTTTTGGACTGGATAACTTCTAATGTTCTTTCTAAGAGTAAGACAAAGATCCTATGATCCTCCTTTTTTTGGTTCAACCATTCATCCAAATCTGAGTTCTGCTAGTCATATTTTCTAGCCCATATATTATTAGTTTTCAAAATAATCTATTCTTCCATCCTTTAATCCAGAGTTGATTAACCAGTTACTCTTATTCACTTTTGCTTCTTGAAGGTACAAACTTCTTTCTCTTTGGGTCTCTGTTTCACCCTTTTGTGGTTTCTAGCTAAAATTACAGCGTGTACAGCTGGAGGCAAAGAGACTGCCTCTTCTGTCATTCGTTGCTCAACTCCTTGCAAATTAGCAATGCAACTCATACAAGTGAAATTGTACCCTAAAGAATTTCCAATGGTTTCTTAATGGCTGACTTCAAGAGGCTTTTCTCTTTCCTCATTCTTCTTTGAACTTTGAACTATTTGACACTATTGACCATTCCCTTCTAGAAATTTTTTCTCTGTGTTGTACTTTTGCTTTCTATTTTTCTTCTTTCTACTTGTCTGGTTGCTCTTTCTTGGTTTCCTTTGCCTCTTCCACTCTCAGCTCTTAGGACTGTTTTCCATTTAGCTCTCAAATTGATTTTCCTAAAGTGCAAGTTTGACCATGCTATCTCCCATTTAGTCAATTCCAGTGACTCCCTTTTGCCACCAGGCTCAAATATAAAACTCTCTATTTGGTCTTTCAAGCTCTTCATAACCATAACCCTTTCTAGTCTTCTTACTCTTTATACTTCCCCACCCCCACATTCTCTATGATCCAATGACATTGACCTTCTTGCTGTTCCTTGCACTGTATACTTTATATCCTGATTAAATTTTTCACTATGCCTGGAATTCCCTTTCTTCATCTCCACCTCCTAACTTTCTTGGCTTCCTTCAAATGTCATCTAAAATTCCACCTTCTGCAAGGAGTCTTTTCTGACATCTCCCCCACCCCCAATACTGGTGCCTCCCCTCTTTTGATTATTTGTAGCTTATCTTGTTTATATCTTGTTTGTACATAGCTGATGCATACTGTTTCTTAAATTAGGCTGTAAGTTATTTGAGAACTGAGATTTCCTTTTACCTTTGTATCTCCATCACTTAGTGCTAACTGCTTAACAAAGTGCCTGCATGCCTAATCATCTTCCATGACTTCTTTCCAAACTGAATGTTTATCCCATGGCTCTGCCCTTTGATCAATTCTCTCCACATGCTCTTTCTCTAGATGACATCCTTAGCTCCCAGGGATTCAGTGATAATTTCCATGTAGATGAGTCCCATATTATCAGTTGTCTATGGAAGTTTCCAACTGGGTGTTCCATAGGATAGGATTCTAAGGACTAGACTTGTGATTTCATTGGTACAGGAAACACCATTTTCAGATGCAGATTGGGGTATCTTTTCTGCCATTTATAGTCTTGGAGAGCTTAGAGCACTAAGAGATTAAACAATTTGCCCAGGGTCATATAGCCAGTGTGTATCATAGGCAGAACTTGAGACAGGTCTTATATATATATATCTACTACAGGTTTCAAATTTATTTGTATTTAATTGAACTCATCCTCATCTCCTACTACCTTCCCCCAACTCAAAGCCCACCTATTCTGAACTTCCCATTTCTGCAAAGGGTATCACCATCCTTCCAGTCACCTTCCAGGTTCATAATTTCAGAATCATCCTTTACTTTTCACTCTCTCTCAGCCCTTACATCCAATCAGTTGCTAAGTCTTATTGATTTACAAGACCATCTATTCACATGGTCACTACTTAAGTTCATACCCTTATCACCTCTCTCTTGGACTATTGAAACAGTCTTCTAATTGGTTTCCTTGACTTAAATCTCTCCTTCTAAATCCATCTACCACTAAATCCATCTATCTGGTCATGTCACTTTACAGTTCAATAAGAATGAATGATTTCCTATTCCATCTACTATAAAACTCAAACTCCTATTTCATATGGAAAGCACTTCACAATCTGTTTCCAGACTCCTAACTAATTACACATTTCAGTCTTTTATGCACTCTTTGGTCCACTCAAAATGACTGACTTGATTTTCCTCTTACCATTCCTTCCATGGCATTTCATTTTCCAACTCTATGTATTTGCACAGTCTGTTCTCCTACCCTTTAGGCTGGAATATATTTCCTTCTCAAACTCACCTCTTAGAATTCTTATCTTCCATTAAGTCAATGAGTTAATAAACATTTATTAATTTCTATTGTGTGTTGGGCATTATAGTAAGTGCTGTGAATACAAATATGGAAAAAAAGAGTACCTGCTCTCAATGAACTTACAATGTAACTATGGAAGATGAAAAGTGGAGTGGGGGTCAGGTGGGGAGGAGAAGGTACCTGACATGAGGATAGGATAGTGGAGTCCAGTTCAAGGAGTGCAGCTGGTGGGAAATGAAGAGTTGGCTGGCCTGGGAGCCCTCTCTGAGTGGAAGCTTTGGGACGAATTCTTTGCTCCACCTCCAGCCCTCTGATCAGAGGGACAGATGTACTGAAGGTACTGATAAGATATGAGTACCAAAGCTGGTGATCTCATGGGATGATGGGTTTCCTGATGATAAAGTTTCATGGAGCCAAGATCGTGATGGACAGTCCAACAAGTAAAAGTGGTGAGAAATGGAGTGCCACATTATACATGAGGTGGTTCTTGATTCCCTCAGTGGCTAATCCACCTCTCTCCATACCATTTATTTGAATTGTATATATTTGCATTGTACATAATTTATATTGACTTTTGCAGTGTGAGGAATTGATTAGGCCACTCAATCAATTGAACTTCCCCAATCCAAATTAATGAAATTGCAGAAAGAGGCAAAAGTTTTAATATTTTAAAGGGATGTCTATACTTTGTTGCCTCATTATGAGAAGTGAAATGGTTCTTCATTCCACCTTGGTGGAATTAAAGGGCAACTGGCTACTGGTTGACTAGAGGCTTGGCCATGCCTCTCCTGGCCTTTTAAAACTCAAGTTTAACTCTTTTGATGATGAGTGGAAGCAGGAATGAGCTGTGAGAAATTCAGTCTCTGCCAGTTGAGAAAGCATGGAGGAAGAGCCCAGCTCTGAAGAGGGAATCACTCCTCACCTCTCTGAGTTGAGGGGATTTCACTCTTCTCGATTTCTCACATGGGCCATGGAGTTTTGTTACTCACAAAATGAGAGACATTACGTGTGTATGTGTATATGAATGTATGTATATACACACATACATATATGTGTATACATAAATGCCTGCTATTCCCACCGATGCTGAATATTTGTGGGAAAGGACAGTGTATCTCAGATTTAAGTGAGAGTGCTTTATAGTAATTGTTCTTTTGCTGCTGTCTCAGTAAATGCCTTCAAGCATTTGTGTTCTTTGACTATGGAAAAAAAAGTACATTGGTAAAGGTTTGTGGGACATATTTTCTTTCTTCCTTTTTTCCTTCCTTCCTTCCCTCCTTCCTTCCTTCCTTCCTTCCTTCCTTCCTTCCTTCCTTCCTTCCTTCCTTCCTTCCTTTCTTTCTCTCTTTCTCTCTCTCTCTCTCTCTCTTTCTTTTCTCTCTCTCTCTCTTTCTTTCTTTCTTTTCTTTCTTTCTTTCTTTCTTTCTTTCTTTCTTTCTTTCTTTCTTTCTTTCTTTCTTTCTTTCTTTCTTTCTTTCTTTCTTTCTTTCTTTTTCTCCTTCTTCTCCTTCTTTCCTTCCTTCCTTCCTTCCTTCCTTCCTTCCTTCCTTCCTTCCTTCCTTCCTTCCTTCCTTCCTTCCTCTTCTTCTTTTCTCTCTCTCTCTTTCTCCCTCTGTCTCTCTTCCCTTCCCCTTTTAAATTTAAAAATATGGACTCACTGAGTACCTGGAACCTAAAGGGAGTCATACTTCTAAGATTATGATTAGTTGAAAGATATTCCAGCAGGAGATCTAACTTTACTTGAGTATATACCATTTCATCAGACAACATTTAATTCTTCTAGGTGAGGGAATGTTTTGTTTTTGTCTTTGTAAAGACATAAATAACATTTCATTTAAAAAGTAAGTCAATATATAGCCATCAGGAATACTTATATATGGATTAATGGCCCTTATTTCTATTTGAGTTTGATAATACTGAGCTAGGTGGCTTAGTAGATACAGCAATAGACCTACAGTCAGAAAAAGATGAGATCAAATCCACCCTGAGATACCTATTAGCTATATGATCATAGGCAAACTATTTAACCTATATCTGCATCTGCATTTTACATATCTGTAAAATGGGGACAATAGAAGCATCTATTTTCCAGGGTTGTTGTGTGGATAAAATGAGATAATATTTGTAAAGCACTTTGTAAACTTTAAAATGATCTGCAAATGTTAGCTGTTATTGTTTGCTAGCTATTAAAGCAATGAATAAATATTTTTTGAATGAATGAAATGGCGAAAATGAAGTAATATATAATTTTGCCATAGTTTGGATGAAATAAAGGTGGATTTGAGATGAATTTCTCTACTATTACTAGAGATAAGGAAACAGATTCATAGTGACTGACTAACCTGGCCAAGGTCATTTGTTTAGTTAGTGACAAAGACCTTGCTTGAATCACTATATCATTGTTTGATAATGAGAAATGGTTTTAGCAATTTCTCCTTTTCTCATTTGCTGTGCTATTTTCAATTCATCTTGTGGCAAAATGTTAAAACGATGCACATTTTATCTTAGACTGTATCAATAATCACATCTTTCATTATGCTAAGTAAGCAAAAGTTTTCCTAATATATTATTCAACAAATATTTATTACCCAGTTAATCATTTACTAAAGAACTGGGCAAATAAAATCCACTTAATATGAAAAATGTTATGATTACAGTAAATGAAATTTTGAAGCAAGAACACTTGAAGCACAAGTTTATTGGAATTTTCCTGTTGCCTGATCTCTCAGATTCATAGCTTTTAGTGAATAGGGGAGGAGAGAAGGCCAATATAGCACAAAGGCAAATTTTCAAGTGACACAGGTAGCTGACCATCTCTGAAGACTCTCTTCAGTAATTTTTAGGCACTGGTTAAGAGGATTATTTAATCATTACTGGTTCAATTCACTTAACAACTTTTCATCAGTGATTATTATGTGCCAGGCAAGATATAAAGGTTACAAAGGCATAAAAGAAAAGCAATCCTTACCACTTACATGGTAAGAAGTTACCTTCCACTCAGTGAACCATATGAGATGTTACTTCATTGACCTTGGAGGAAAATGAAAAGTGGAAGAGAAAATGGAAATGTTTTGTTTGATCCCAGAGTTTTAGAACTAGGAGCAGCAAGTGAAAACTTAAAAAGAGGCAAATTTAAGCTTAGTGAAAGGTATAACTTCTCAACAATGAGAGAGCTTATTACATGAGAAAGGTAGTTCACCTTCATAGGAAGTGTTCAAATGAAATTTGGGTGACTTGGATATGCACGTGTTAGAGGGGATTCTTGGTCAAGAATGGGTTGAACCAGTTGTATAGTGACTGAGGTTTCTTCCAACTCAGAGATTTTGTGATTCTGTAAAATACTAGCCATTAATATGCTGCTGAGATCTCTTAAGAAGAGGGATAAATGTAGGGAGGCTATTGTGGGTAAGAGGGTGTGATTCACTATAAAGGTTTATAGGCTCTCTTCTTGTATAATCTTCAAAAAATTTATTGATATCATTTGTTTTTATTCCACCTATATTTTTCAGTATATTTCTCTCCCCTTCACTTCCAGAGATATACCACATAAGACATCATAAAATTAACAGACGCATCATTAAAACGTAATTTTATATATATTGCATCACACTCATAGTTCCTTTCACTTTTTGCAAAGAATGGAGGTACATTTGCTTTATCCCCTTTCGGAGGACTATCTTGGTCATTATATTTCCACAGCATTCAGTTTTGGTTGTTCAATGTTGTCCTTTTCCCTTATACTTTTGTAATCATTGTGTGTATCGTTTTCTTGGTTGTGCTAACTTCATTTTGTATCAGTGTATGTACCTTCCCAGATTTCTCTATTCATCACATTCATTTTTTTATAAGTATAATAACATTCTTATAAGCATAGTAACATGAATGTGGTACCTCATTTTATTTAGCTTTTTCCCAATTGCAAGTAGAAACAATTTTTAACATTTATTTTTTTTAAATTTTGAGTTCCAAATTTTCCCTGCACCATCCTGCGCATGCTTTGAGAATGGAGTTCCTTTGACCAGTACCCTCTTCCCTTTCTGAGATGACAAGCAACTTGATATAGGTTATACCTGTACAAGCATGTAAAACTGTATTTATTTCTATATTAGTCATATTGTAAAAGAAAATACAGATTAAAAAAAACCATGAAAAAAATTAAGTGAAAATGAGTATGCTCAATTTGCATTCAGACTCTTTTGATTCTTTTTCTGGAAGTAGGTGGCATTTTTCATGATAAGTCTTTTGGTATTGTCTTGGATCACTGTATTGCTGAGAATAGCTAAGTCAATCATAGTTGATCATTGTATAATATTACTTTTACTGTGTTACAGTGTTCTCCTGGTTCGACTTACTTCACTCTGCATCAGTTCATGTAAATCTTTCCAGGTTTTTCTGAAAATATTCTGTTCATCGTTTCTTATTGGTAATGCCTTTTGAATGCAATCTATGACCAACTCAATAGCCAGTCAACAGTCAGTTCCTTTGCCATGTCCCTTCACTGTGTAGGATAACAGAACCAGTTACAGGATATTTACACATATTCCAAATGAGGGAATAGACACCTTTCATTTCATATCATCATATTTCCAGAAATAGGCTCCTTAACCTCTTCCAGTATGAGCTTGCAGATAGTGTACCATCCTGCGCATGCTTTGAGAACGGAGTTCCTTTGACCAGTACCCCATTACAAAACCCTATGTAGAAATATCATTCTACCAATTCTTGCAATGTAGAAGGGTTGAGGAGTAGGGTAGGCAAATAAAAGAAGGAAAGAGGTCTCCTTCTTGATGATATGCTTATTTTAGTTGCAAACAAGATATAGGGAGTTCCTTCACTTTTGTATCTGGGTTTAGATTTTATAGTTAAACTACTGAATTGAAGAAGAGAATATAAATGAAGTACTGATACTGCATCCTTTTATTGCTTCTGTGGGTCTTTTCCCGCTGTGCTCTTTGAGGAGCTAGGCTGGGAATCACCTCTATGGAATCTCTGGTATGGTGTCAGTCAAACACCAGTCAGTCAGTGCTCGATGAATGTTTAATAAATTTCTAAATGGGTGAGACCTACTGCTTCATATTTCCTCTCTCCTCTTCAAATCTTAACCAGTTTGCAAGGCACAGTGTAAGTCCTCCTTTCCTCCAGGAAGTTTTCTTATGTGATCAGGCCATAGGACTCTCCTCTGAATTCCTTTAAACTTTACTTTCTGAACCACACAATTTAGGACTTAGATAAATTGCTTCTGCTTTATAGCTCCCAAAGTGAGGATGGGAAGATATTCATTACAACAGAAATTTCTTCTCCAAGTCACATATTTGGTTTGCATTTACAGATGTTTCTGGCTGTCTTATTTTCCTACAAGACTTCAAACTCTTTGAGGGCAGAAATTGGTTTTTTATCCATCTTTGTTGCTCCCACATTGTCTAGCTCAGCATCTTGACTCATTTCTTGATAGAATGAAGATTTATTGGCATATTTACATCCTGTTTTAAAGTGTTTAGAAGAGTATTATGTAAATATAAATTATTGGTATAGATCTTTGTTTTTTGAATTTTTTTTACTTCTTTGTTGATGGGCAATAAAGTCTCTAGACTTCTTTTGCAGTATTGTCACAACTACTTGCCCTTGAACGAAAAGTAAGTATAAAATAGTGACCATAAAGATTGTGCAAAGATGGTTTATAACTTCTGATGCACACGGAGCAAATGTGAGTCTGCAACGGAGTCACTCCTCAAAGAGTACAGGCGAGAAAGAAATTAGATTAGAATAAAAGACAGTTATTTCTCTATCCAGAAGGTGGTGCTGTGACCTCAGAAATGGGTGTGGTCATGCTACTGTTCAAGGACGTGGAATACTCTTAACTTTGTGACATTCAATTCTATTTCTGAGCTCCCTCCTTCAGCAAGTATATCGAAGTTTTTCGTTTCCTCGTGTCCTAATCATAGCGCTTGCTTCTTTTGTCTAGCCCTCCACGTGGACGCGAATACATTCTGTCCTCCTAAAATCCTATTTCAATACCATTCTTTATTCACCAACCTGCTGCTTTTTGTTGTTCAGTTGCATCCAACTCTTTGTGACCTCCATGTCCGGAACACTGCGTCTCTGACTTTCACCTCTGACTGTCTTGGCTTCCTTGGAGACTCAGGTCAGATTCTACCTCTAAGAGGAGGACTTTCCCCACCTTGATAGCTCATACCTTTCTCCTCAGAGTGCCTTCCATTTATTTACTCTTTATTTAGTTTGATACATCTAGTTACTGGCATCTTGTCTCTCATCAGAATGTAAACCCCTTGAGGAAAAGGACTATTTTTTCCTTCCTTTGTGTCCCTAGAGTTAGCTCAATGTCTGGCATGCAATAAGCACTTAATAAATGCTTATTGGCAATCAGGTGTCCATGTGCTATGATTATAGGAACTTTGGAAAGTTCCCCTCTGCTGTTCAAATTCCTTTTCTACTTGCTTTGACTTCTGAACTATGAAATTCCTGAAAATAGGAGAACTATGCCTTTTATTCTCCATCAGTGATAATATTTCATGTAACAAATTCTTCTGTAGTTCTCTAGGGCGCTTATTCTGTAATATTGCTTTTTTTTTTTAATAGCTATTCGTCTGGTGTCTTAGTCCTTTGCTGCATGAGGGTAGGGAATAAATCTTATTTAAACTTTGACTGTCTTCCCTTGTTCCTTTCAAGTTTTAGTACTTGAACCTAGTGGGCACTTAATAAATGTTTATGTGCTGAAATATCCCTAGTAGAAACAACACGTTAAATGAAGTAGGGCATAAATCATTGGTATCCAATAACAACTTGAATGTAAGTTTGGGGGAAGGAGAGGAAGATACCATACCAAAAACAGGAAAGATTTAGAGGTTGGGAATTATAAATTTGACTTTACAACAATTTTTTGTTTATGCTTGCTTGTGGATTTTATTTTCTTTTTGAATCAGAAGAGACAGAAGGGATACACTAAGACTACTCCTCCCCTATATTGGAAGCACCAACAGGAGTGGGAAGTAGAATTCTTTCACATGAGCTAAAAAGGGAGGAGAACAATCCCAGTATAGGTATAATTGCTCCAGGAGGGGAGGGGTGGCTGTCCCCCAGGGAGATCCTCCCCCTAAAAATCCTGAGATGATTGTTGCACTGGGAAAAGGATTTCATGGTCTGGGTATGGGTCTAGGCAAGGGACCCAGGGTCATGATCCTGGCACAAACCAATAGAGGAGTGTGAACTACAAGTATAGTGGACATTAGACTGCAGAGAGAAGGAAGTACAATCTCCTGATGTAGATGCCCTAGTACAAAACTCTTTTGACCCTAATTCTGGCTGTGCTGAGGAGAAACGTTCTTATCATACCAGCATCAGTCACATGTTTTTTGGAACTCTGGCTGTAATTAGGGACTTTGAAGTTTAAACAAGAAATATAGAAAATTTGAAAAGCGGCCCTAAAACTCAAGATTTGAGAAATAGGTCCCTACAAAAAACTAAAGAGATTGAACTAGCCTGGACTCTCTCTTGCTGGTCCATATATACATTTCATTTGATTAATTTATCTTTTTTTTTTTGTTTGTTTATTTATTTATTTAATTTTCTTACATTCATTTTCACAAATTTTTGGGTTCCAAATTTTCTCCCCTTTTATCCCCTCCCCCCACCCCAATACCCCAAGCAATCTAATTTTCCCTATCTCCAATCTGCCCTCTCTTCTGTCATCTCTCCCTTCTCTTGTCTCCATCTTCTCTTTTCTCCTGTAGGGCCAGATGACTTTCTATTCCTCCTTAACTGTATGTCTTCTTTCCTAGTTGCAACAACAATACTAAGCAGTTGTTCCTAAAACTTTGAGTTCCAAATTCTCCCCATCCCTCCCTCCCCACCCATTCTCTTTGGGACAGCAGGCAATTCAATATAGGCCATATCTGTGTAGTTTTGCCAATGACCTCCCTGATAGTCGTGTTGTGTAAGACTAACTGGATTACCATCCCTCCTAATCTGCCTCTCCTTGTTTCTCTTCTGTCTTTTGATCCTGTCCCTCCCCAAGTGTTGACTTCAAATTGCTCCCTCCTCCCTTTGCCCTCCCTTCCATCATCACCCCCCCTTGCAATATCTCTTTCTCCCCCACTTTCTTATACTGTAAGATAGGTTTTCATACCAAAATGAGTGTGCATTTCGCTCCTTCGTTTAGTCAAATGTGATGAGGGTAAAGCTTCTTGCTTTTTTGTTTTTTTTTTCTCAGCTCTCCTCTTTTTCCCTCCACTAAGAAAAACTCCTACCTGCCTCTTAAATGATATATAGTTACCCCCTTCCCTTTCCCTCTCTTTCCTCCCCCCACATTTCTCTCTCACCATTTACCCTAGTTTCTTTTAAGGTATGGTCCCATCCTATTCAGTTCAATCTGTGCTCTCTATCTCTGTATGTGTGTGCATGTGTGTATGTGTGTGCATGTGTGTACATGTGTGTGTGTGGTCCCACCAACTACCCAGATACTGAAAAGTTTTAAGAGTTACAAATATTGTCTTTCCCTGTATGAGTGTAAACAGTTCACTTCTGGTAAGTCCCTTAAGACTTCTCTTTGCTGTTTACTTTTTCATGCTTCTTCTCATTCTTGTGTTTGAAAGTGAAATTTTCTTTTCAGCTCTGGTTTTTTCATCAAGAATGATTGAAAGTCCTCTGTTTCATTGAAAGACCATATTTTCCCTTGAAGTATTATACTCAGTTTAGCTGGGTAGGTGATTCTTGGTTTGAGTCCTAGTTCCTTTGCCTTCTGGAATATCCTATTCCACACCCTTCGATCCCTTAATGTAGAAGCTGCTAGATCTTGGGTTATTCTGATTGTATTTCCACAGTACTGGAATTGTTTCTTTCTAGCTGCTTGTAAGATTTTTTCCTTGAGCTGGGAGTTCTGGAATTTGGCCACAATGTTCCTAGGAGTTTCTCTTTTTGGATCTCTTTCAGGTGGTGATCGATGGATTCTTTCAATACTTATTTTGCCCTCTGGTTCTAGAATGTCAGGGCAGTTTTCCTTGATAATTTCATGGAAGATGATGTCTAGGCTCTTTTTTTGATCATGACTTTCAGGTAGTCCCATAATTTTTAAATTGTCTCTCCTTGATCTATTTTCCAGGTCAGTTGTTTTTCCCATGAGATATTTCACATTCTCTTCCATTTTTTCGTTCTTTTGGTTTTGTTTGGTGATTTCTTGGTTTTTCATAAAGTCATTAGACTCCATCTGTTCCATTCTAATTTTGAGAGAACTATTAAATTCAGTGAGCTTTTGAGCCTCTTTTTCCATTTGGCTCATTCTGCTTTTAAAAGCATTCTTCTCCTCATTGGCTTTTTGAACCTCCTTTGCCAATTGGGTGAGCCTATTTTTCAAGGTGTTAATTTCCTCAGCATTTTTTTGGGTCTCCTTTACCAAGGTATTGACCCAGTTTTCATACTTTTGTTGCATCTCTGACATTTCTCTTCCCAGTTTTTCTTCCACCTGTCTAACTTGCTTTTCAAAATCCTTTTTGAGCTCTTCCAGGGCCTGAGCCCACCCACCACCCCCCTGGGGTGTCTGGGGTACTGAGGCCCCACCCTCCACGTCTTTCCCTGATGGCAAGGATACGTCCTCATCATCAGATCCGAAGGTCGGGATCATTTACATTTGTTGGAAAAAACTCTCTAAAGTCTTATTTTTCTTCCCTTTTCTAGGCATTTTCCCAGCCAGTTACTTGACTTCTGAGATTCCTTTCCACCCCCCGCCTGGATCCGCCCAGCTAGTGCTTGGCCTCTGAGATTTAAATGGGCTTTCCTCCTGCTGGCTGTCAATCAGTGAGCTTTAGTTCAGGTGCTGGGGTGGGGCCAGGGCTGCCTCCGAGACTCTGATCCCTCAGGGGCTTTATGCAGAGACTTTCAGGAATGGAGAGGGTGGGGGCGGGGTGGGGGGCCCGCCTCCTAAACCCCCGCTCCCTTGGGGGCTTTAAGCAGAAGCCTTCAGTAACAGAGCGGGGTGGGGGCAGGGCTGTCTCCCAGGCTCAACTCCATCAGGTCCTATGCAGGAATCTTCCGTAATGAAGATCCTGCCTGCCGCTGGGGGATTCCTGGGTCCCGGTCCCCTGCCGCCTCAGCCGCCACCCACACCTCTGCCTCTGCCGCTTCCTGCCCCCGTCTCTGCCGCCGCCGCTTCCTCCCGAGGGGGCCCGAGTCACAGAGACGCCCTGCTTCCCCTCTCCTCCAGCCCGGCCTCTCTCACTGACCTGTAGCTTCTGTGGGCAGAGGGACTTTCCTGGCTGCCGAAGCTACCGTCTCTGAAGCCTGCTCGGATCAGCTTCTCTGGGGCCGCGGCCAAGGCAGCATTGGGGGTGGGGTCCACTTTCTGGGGCGTGCCGGACTCTGGGGATGGGTCTGCAGGGCTCCCTGGAATGGAAATCTCTTCCACTCTGCTTCTGCACACCTTGTATTGACCCAGAAGTTATGGGGGACTCTTTTTACATTAATTCTATGGGCTTTTGGTTTCGGAGCTCATAAACGTGCGTCCTTCTACTCCGCCATCTTGGCTCCGCCCCCTTGATTAATTTATCTTGTAAAATGAAAGACAAGGTAGATGCATGAGAGGAAACCATGAATTTAGGAGACAAAGTCTGGGCTGATTTCTGTGCAATTTTGAATTGGTTTAGGCTTGAGGTGTCAAACTCACAGCCTACCTCCTCAACTCCTAAATGGGTCTAAAATCAGATTAAAACATAATTGGGAAAGTTTTAACAAAATAAAAATATAATAGAACATAGAGAATGCTAATATATGGTTTTCTAAATCAATATAACACCAACAGGAAACTTTATGTATGGCTTAGTGATTATTATTTCTATTTGAGTTTGATGCTACTTGTCTAACCATTCTAAAGAACAACTTGAAATTATACCTCAAAAGTTACTAAATTGTATATACACTTTGACACAGCCATACCACTGTGTTTAGACTCTGGACCTTTCCTTTTTCCTGCATTAAAAATATCTTATTCTGGATCCTTTCACTCAGGACTCAAAGCTCTCTGTGAGGGATAATCCTATGATTGTCCTTTGGTCCCAGACATTAGTTGTATCATCTCTGTGATTCTGCAGAAAGGGAATGGGAAGTCTGACACCTTTTGAATCAATAGATCAACTTTAGAGAGTTAATAAAAATGATGTATTTATCATTTAACTTTCATCATCCTTCATAAATCCTTGGACAATAAAGTCAGTCTGTTTAACTTCTTGTTAATAACAGGTTTTCAAAGTGATTTCCAGAGAATTCCTTCCCTAACACAGTCTGTCTTAAAGACTTAATATGTCTTTCTGCGTATATTTTCCTACCGTTTTTATATAAGATCACTGATTTAAATTTATGATGATAACTTTCCTATCCAAACTCATCCTGGTTTCATTTGATGACCTGCTTATTACTGTGTTAAGTATCCAAAATGTTTCTTCCCTACAGAATATTCAGGCATCTGTGACTCTTGATAGAATCTCTTTAGTCTAATTTTTTCATAGAGCATCATCAACAATAGAGAGAAATTCTGGAATAATTCTTCCTATCATTAGCTTCTGTAATTCCTACATAAAGTTTTTCTTTCACATTTTAAGGACTATATTTGACCTTTAGAATGAACCCATCTTTATATGAATATGAACCAAGAATTTTCTTTTGTCCCATCTCTAACTATATCAGAATTCATTTCCAAGTTGATTCTCTTTACCTGTATAAGACAGTCTAATGGAGGTACTCTCTGGAGGGGGTTCTTATAAGGAGGAACTTATATTTTATGTAGGATATGGTATAGAATGTTAGTGTTAGAATTATTCTTACCTATGATTTACCAGTATATGTGATTAAGAAATCTTATGGAAGGAGATGACACATCCTTCTTGACTGAAGATAACCCAAGACTTAGAGGAATCTCATTTCTTTTTAAATTATTTCCTCTAGCACTCTGATTTCATTTATAAAAAGCAAAAAATCCAACACTTTTTTTTTGAAAACTCTTGCTCCATCATCTCTTCCAGGAATTCTAGTTAGATTTGTTTCCAAACTGTGTTTTGCTTTGAGGTTTTGCTTGTAGATGTTTTGGAGTCAATCTCTTTTTCTGAGTTTGTGCCTAGAACATTCCTGTCATCATAATAGCTTTCTAAGATAGACTTCTTTCTTTATTTGCTCTTTTTTTCCAGCCTACTTCCTGACTTGATTTTAGGGCAAGACTCTTTTTTAGGGGAGGGCTGGACTCATCCTGTTGTTTTCTTGGATATTAAGAATTATTCCAGGATCACATTATTCATTATTCAGGAGCTCAGACAAGCTCCCTGATCCAGGGCAAAGTCTGATAGCTATCTCCTGGTCTGAGCTATGCCAGTTCCTGACATGGATTTGGGTCCAAGCAACAATAGATTGTTATATTTAGCCCCTCAGCCAGCTGGAAAACGTTGCTTCTTCAGAATACAGAGTAGCATCATTCCCTTTGGTCTGGGATTCCTGCCTTGTTATTTTTCTGCAGACTTCAGACTGGGCTAGAAACTAGAATTAAAACCCTGGTTTATTTCTGGGGTCTGAGACACAGCGATGTTGCTTACTTCTGAACTTGATCCTCTTCTGGTACACAATCAAGGGCCTGTGACCTCTCCTTACTTACACATGCCACCTCTGGGTACAGATCCCCTTCTCAGTCCTCCCTGGATCTATGATACAGGATTGGGTAGTGGGTGACAAAGCTGCAGATGGCACCCATTCTCCTCACAGTGCCTTGGTATGGGACCCAGACCTCCTTTCGCCCTAGTGCACAGACTCTCTCTGGATGCTGGAGTGCTCTGTGTTGTTGCTACTAGCCGGATCCTTTCCCTAGCATCTCCAGATCTCTCTGTCTTCCTTTGACAACCCTGGCTGGAAAAATAACTCATTATGACTTTTCTTGGATTTTCCCAAGGAGATTTTGTCTATTACACTTTCTATATCTGTTTGGAGGAGTTTTTTGGAGATCAGATGGGGTGATGGAAGCCCAATGTATTACATTTTCCTACTCCTTTATATTGACTTCATGTTGCTTATTATAGATTCTTAGAGCTGAAAGGTCAGAACAGAAGGTCATCTGTTCCAAACCATCCATTTTACAGATGAAGAAATTAAAATCTAGAGAGATTGAAGTATTATCCCTAAGATCAAAATGTCTAATTAGTGGTAGAGGATGGCAGTATTCTGCCATGCTTTCTTAGCTCTCTGGGTGATTCTTTAATATGTCCTGGAAAAGTTCAGTCATCCAAACAGAATCTACCCACTATATTGTGAATCTTTTTTTGGCCCTCTTGACATTTTATGGAAAATGATGGATCAGGGTGTCTTGGGAGCAGCTAGGTGGAAAGTGGATAGAGTGCTGGACCTGGGGTCAAGAAGACTCATCTTTGAGAGTTCAAATCTGGCCTCAGACACTTACTAGCTGTGACCCTAGGTGAGTCACTTGACCCTCTTTGCCTCAGTTGACTCATCTGTAAAATGAGCTAGAGAAGGAAATGGCAAGCTGTTCTAATATCTTTACCAAGAAAACTCCAAATAGAGTCATGAAGAGTTGGACACAATTAAAAGGTTTACTCAACAACAATAATGTCTCAGGTACATTGTCAGCTGCTATCAAACAAGGTATCTTTGCAGGGTGAGGGGAATGGACTGGATTTGTGTGATAAGGAATTCCCTATGAGGAACTTCCTTTACCTTGTAGATTGGCACCTTCTTTGCCATTTATCATTTATGGCCATTGGTCATACCTATTTAGGGGGCACTGATAGGTTGAATTATTTTTCTAGGGTTATACAGACTGCATGTGTCATAGGCAGGACTTGAATCCAGATCTTCTTAACAGAGGTCAACTCTCTGTCCAACATGACACTTCCTTTCAGGAACATGATACATCTGCTTACTTATCATTTCTGGAAATATTCACCAGCCAAATCAATTAGAGGAGGCTCATCCCAGAGGGGATGAAAGTGATTCAGGTGGCTACAGATTGGAGTGAAGATAGAGGCATGGGCCTTGGAATCAGGACATTTTCCTCTAGCTGTGGAAGTACACAGACTAGACAGAGCAGTGATTTCATAGAGACAGAGTGCTTCTCTATGACCAGCTTTAAATTTAAAAAGGGAATGGCTGCTGCTGTAGTCAAGACAACAAGAAGGTGACATTTTGAAGATCTAATTTCCCATTTAGTGATTAAAGTGAAGGCTAGATGTAGCTGTCCTCATGCTCAGTCCATTTCTCTTTCCACTGTCCCACTCTCGTTCCATGGCAGCAAGTCCAGTGGGAAGAAAAGATTTACTGTTTACCTTCAAAGCAACAAAGAAACTCAAATAACATTTTCTCTCGCTTATCTCTCTGCTGCATCTTTTCCATCTTCATCTTTACCTCCTTCCCACTGAAATCTTGGGCTATGTCCTTGGAAGTACCCTGGGCTCTGATTTTGTCTCCCTTGACTGAATTCAGGTCCCCACCATTGTACTCTAGAACCTTTTTCACTACAAGCTTTC
The DNA here is from genome assembly GCA_023548195.1 of Bettongia penicillata ogilbyi. Taxonomy (NCBI): domain Eukaryota; kingdom Metazoa; phylum Chordata; class Mammalia; order Diprotodontia; family Potoroidae; genus Bettongia; species Bettongia penicillata. The sequence continues at coordinate 2,388,518 of JAJHZJ010000580.1, forward strand.
TTTACTTAAACCATCAACTCCACCTACTCCATCCTCACCAGAAACATTGTACCTAGCACATATGCTTAATAAATGCTTACTTTATCTACTTACCTACTCACTCACTCTCTCTCTCTCATCAATCTATGATACCTCCTCCTTCTTTTCAACCAATACATATCCCAAAAGAAACAAATATAATCATTCATGTAAGCTTATCCATTTTGCCATGAATTAAGGAATTCTACTATTTTAGCACAGTTGTACTACTAGTATTTTTGGAGAATTAGGAATCTTTTTCGCTGTACATTGGTTTTTGCTGCAAATGTAGGAGAGTATAGCCTACAGTAGTAACCCAGGCAGAAGTCCAAATTTAATTAGTTTTTTTCCTATGTGTTTGGATTTTGACTTGAACTAGAGGGCACACCTTGAATGAACTCTTGTAAAAGCTTTAATTAACTCTTTTACCAGTGTCAATATGTTTTATTACATTCCACAGGCCAAGAGAGATCCCTCGCAAGTTCTTAGGTTCATGTTAATAAAGGATCTGTGTGCTGCCACTTTGGCTTAGTGCATTATATTCCTTTACTGGCATCACTTTGGAAGGCACTGGGCTTTGTTTTGGGGGCTATTGCTCATGATAAAGAAATGATAAAAACAAATGTAATTGCTGGTGGAAGACTGGTGTATTGGAGAGAGTAGGACTGAACTTAGAAATCATTATAGATCATCCCAATGAACAAAGTTAGGGGATATAACTGATACTGATGCTGAACCTTTTGGTTATGGAGGTCAGTATGGAGCCAATCCAGATGTAGTCAACTCATGATATAGGCTACTCCTTAAGGATGGAGCTTTTCATGGGCTTAGGTGATAGTGAGCAGTTCCAAGAGCTTGAATGAGGCTCTGAGGGATGAGATGAGGAGCATGGAAATATCTAGAGATCAAAACACCAAGAACGGCAACTTCTTTCTTCTGTCCCTCCCTTCCTTCAGTATTCTCTCCTTCCCTCATTTCCTTCCTTCCTTCCTTCCTTCCTTCCTTCCTTCCTTCCTTCCTTCCTTCCTTCCTTCCTTCCTTCCTTCCTTCCTTCCTTCCTTCCTTCCTTCCTTCCTTCCTTCCTTCCACATAGGGCCTTGTACATAGTTGATGCTCAATGAATAGTGATTGTTGATAATGACATAATATTGAACTTAGTAATTTTAAATATCACACCATTTGGGAGCATGTGAAGTTATCCCTACTATTTCTACTAGGAAGAAGGATACAATCGAGGGTCTCCCTTATCACATCTTTTCTTCACCTATAGTAATAGACTGCTGTGAGTACTTTTGGACTCTTTCTTTTTTGTATTTTACTATTTCAGAAGTTTCAGGATTTCTTGAAGTTTTTTGTTTTCTGTGGATCAACAACATGGCATTGGGGGAAGGGCTGGAGTTAGATGGCCTCAATTCCAGTCTTAGCTGTTCTACTTCCTAGCTACATTGAATTATTTTGAACAAGTCATTCAGTGTTCTGAGCCTCAGTTTTCACATCTTTTAAATGGGGGTAGCTTTTGTATCACAAGCTTCATAGGGTTGTCATTAAGATCCAATGATATTACATATGTAAATTCTTTGTGATAGGTTGTAAAGTGCTATATGAACTGGAATTATTGTTAAATCACTTTTTAATATTCCTCCTTTTTTCCTAAAAAAATAGCCTCCACTGCCTGATTTTCTTTCTTTTTTTCTCTTCTATCTCTCCCCTCCATTTCTGATTGTCACATTGTCATCTTCCTTTAGATAAAATATCCAGCTGACAGTTTTGCTAATTATGCCCAATAGATCCCAAATTTGAATATATTTCATTTCTTTTGTTTCCATTCCTCCTCCCAAAAGCTAATGTGACTGTCTCTATGAATCTGTTTCTAAGCTCACTTTTCATAATTGAATTTGACCTGGTATTAAATCTGCAGCAGAACCCCCATGAAACTCTAATTTTCTTGGGAAATCCCAGACCCTAAGATGACCAGATAAATTTTCAATCATAGCATTTCCTGGGATAGTACATGAAAATCCCCTCAGGTTTTTAAAAACAGTTTTTCATTTTATCTAGCTAGTTTTTACTTGGGTTAAATATACTCTGATCAAATCTATTCTGATAAGATTAGATTTAGCTTTGTGTTCACTGTACTTTGGATCTATCTGGTTTCCTCTGCTTTTCCATGAATCCACAGGCATTATCCCTAAAAAGGCAAAACTCTGATTTACCCCTGAAAGAGTGCCATCCAATTCAATGAGTTCATATTCCATCCAATTAAGCAATAGAACACAACATGTCCAACATACCCAGTGTGATGGAAGGGATTCTATTTCAAATTTAATTAGGCAAAATGTGAATTGGTGGAAGATGATGCAAATTCTTCCCCAGGATGAGAAATGAAACAATTAGAACCCAAATCAATGAAAACCTAGTCAGGCAAGACATGGATGACATAATGTTTTTGGAAAAAAAAAAACCAACAACCCTTGTCCTCATTCCTAATTTCTTTATCTAAATGGCATTGATAGTGGTTTATTTTTTGAGATGGTTGACTATGGGAGGGAGTAGGGGGATGGATGAAATCACAGAGTTATTTCCAAAGGAGTAGATCCTATTTAAACTTTATCTGTCTCATCTATAGTCTTAGCTATCTTTGGATTTTATGTTAAAAAAGAAAGATGAAAAAAAGAGATGTTCCTCTATTCCTTTTCTTATGCTCTTCTCACCTAGGATGCCCTCTCCTTTGCCCTTCCAAAACTGAGTTCATTATCTTTCTCTTAAAAACCCTTCTTCTACTGTCAAGGTTGCCACCATCCTCCCAGTCACCCAGGCTTACAATCCAGGTATAATTCTCAAATCCTCACTGCCTCTCACATTATCAACCCCACCTCACTCCCAAACCCTTGCCCACCATATAAAAACTATTGCCAAGGTTTGTTGATTTTACCTGAATAACATCTCTCATACACATGTCTCTCCTCTGACATTACCACCACCCTGTTGCAGGTCCCCATCACTTCAAACCTGGACTATTATAATAGCCTGCTGGTTGGTCTCAATGTCACAAGTCTCTCCCCACTCCAGTTCATCCTAAGTTGCTAAAGTGATCTTCCTATAGCGCAGGTTTCATCCCCCTACTTAATAAACTCTAATGACTCCCTATCACTTCCAGGATCAAATATAAAATTCTGTTTGGCATTCAAAGCTCTTCATAACCATTCTTTCCCCTGACCCCCACTGCCTTTCTAGTCTTCTTATATCTTACACATTGTCCTCTTTGCTCTTTCTTCAATAATAATGTCCATCTCCTAACTACAGGCATTTTTTACTAGCTGTACTCATGCCTGGAATTCCTTTTCTCCTCATTTTTTTCCTTCTAGATTCCCAGGCTTCCTTCCAGTCCAAGTTAATCTCTCTCTCTCTCTCACCCTCACTCTCTCCCTCTCCCCTCTCTCCTCTCTCTCTCCTTCCCTCCCTCTCTTTCTCTCTCCATATATATGTGTATGTATGCACACACACAAACACACATATATATCTCTCTTCTATAGGAAGTCTTTCCTGATTCCCCTTAATGCTATTGCCTTCCCTCTAAGATTAGTTATAATTTATCCTTTATATAGTTTGTATATCATTGCGTGCATATTGTCTTCCCTTCCCTTATTATACTGTGAGCTCCTTAAGAGCAGGGATTGACTTTTTTCCTTTCTCTGTATCCTCAGTTCTTAGCCTAGTGCTGTGCACACATCAGGTGCTTAATAAATGTTCAGCCATAATTTTAACTAGAGCTAGGTGATCAGAGCTTTACCCAAGGAACCAAAATTTGGAGGACTCTAATAGAATTTAAACCCCTTAGCATGTCAAAAAATAGAATTTAGCACCTAGTTATCAGGAATACTTAGCCAAAATACGAAGTGAGTTGCCACATGACTTTGTAGCTATATTCCAGGTGAGTTATTCCCAAGTTTAACTCTCTACTGCTCCTTCTCCACAGAGGAGACCTTCACAGCAGGGATCTTAGGAATCCAAGTGTCTTTGACTCTCACCAATAAGATGATGTCCTAACATTTCTTCCCACTCCGCTTCTTGTGTCTTGGAATCTAAGGTATCTCTGTTATGCTTCCTTTTCCTTGCTTTCTCATCTGGATTTGTCTTGTTGATTTAAGGGAAAATTTTGTACTCATTACCCCAGGTTGCACCTTGCAGAGCTTGCCCTGGGTGTCAGAATTATTAGATTTGCTCTTTACTTAGCTTGATCTTACCTATTTTTTTCTAGGATTCAAACCCAGCATCCTTTATATGAAGGCTTCCTTGACTAGAGTCATAGCATATAAGAAGTGCTTTTTTGTTTTCAGTGACAAAGAGCTGGAAACTAAAGGGATGCTCATCAGTTGGGAAATGGCTGAATAATTATGGCATATGAATATAATGGAATGCTACTTTCTGTCAGGTGTTATGTAGGAATGGTTTCAGAGAAATCAGGGAAGACTTGTATGAACTTATGCAGAATGAAGTAAACAGAGACCAGAGAACAATTTTAGATACAAACAACATTATAAAGAAAAATGATTTTGAAAGACTTAAGCATTCTGATCAATAAGTTGACTGACCATAATTCCAGAGGAGCAGTGATCAAACACACTATTTGACAGAAGTGAAATGTACAATTTCAGACGTGGCCAATGTGAGGATTTGTTTTGCTTGCATATGAAAATCTGGTCTAAGGATTTTATTTTTTCTTCCTTTTAACTTGGATGAAAGTTGGGGAGCGGGGGAAGAGGGAGCTAGTAATAGGATTATCAAAATGAAAAAAATAAGAAAATGAAACGTAAGGGGAAACAAAGTAATATATTAGATTTAATGTGTATTTGAAAGGAAAAATGAGCTGTATGTCATGGAGATTTGCAGTTTCCTGTTGAATCCCCACCCCTATCCCCCACCTTATTTTGTTTATTTGTAATGTTCTTAGCACAATAGTAGATGCTTAATGAATATTTATGCCCTCCTCTTTGCAACTTCTGGAATGGTCATTTTATTTAGTGTTGATTAAGAATAAAACATTATTAAGGAAAAATAGAAGAAAGAATATAAGAGCTGGCAGGAACATTTGACATCATCTAGTGCAACCATTTTATCTTCTAGATGAGAAAACTGAGACCCAGGGAGAAGTGACCTGCTTCAGAGTATTTAGCCTTTGCCTCTTGCACTCCTCAGATTTCTCAATTCCTGAACTTCTCTGGGATGTTGTTTAGCACCAAATTGTGCCGTCTTACTCTTGCAACTACTTCATGTGTTGGTCTTCTCATTTGAACCTGGAAGTGGGAAAAATGGGATTTAGTCCCCCAGGCCCCTTCTTCCAAAGTCCTGATTTTAAGTGCATTTTTTCTTCAGAAAGACATCACTGATAATGAGATTGCTTTGGCTCTCCTTATCCTGATCAACCCTAATTTAATCTAAGGTGGGGAAGCCCCACTGTGTTCTGCTCAGGCTTGGGTGGAGACAGATTATTCTGTCTAGATAGCCTAAGACTGAGAGTGGTCTGGTATGGTTGGAAGTGGTCTGACATAGGGATATTTTCTCTGTCCTGGGTTGAATGATGATGGGGTGATATCAGCCCCTGTTGGAAGGGTATATAAACCATGCAGCCTAATCCCAAAATGAACCTATTTAGACTGGTTCCCATGGATGCATTCTACCTTCTTTGAGAGGAAATAAAAACATGGATACAACCTAATCCTGTTTGTCTTTCTTAGACCAAATTTAGCATAAGGTTGACAATCTTTTGAAGGTCAGTGACTTTCTTTCTTCCTCAGAGACTATCACAGTATTGAGCACAGGCGAGATGGGGATCTAATTTGTTCATTATTTGGTACTTAATTTAAGAAGTTCTATTGCGGGGGGGGGGGGGGGGGGGGGGGGGGGGGGGGGGGGGGGGGGGGGGGGGGGGGGGTCAGGCATCTTTCTGTTGGCAACTGTAACCACTATTTAGAAACCATTGCTTAGTGACTTCTTTTTCCTTCTGGGTTAGTTTGGTATTGCAAGTAAACTCTTTTCATTGTGATGGTTTTAGAAATGTAGCCATTTAATTAAGTTCAACAAATGTTTATTGGATCTACCATATATTATTGCGTCTCCAGGAAGCCTAGAGATACAAGGACTAAGTAGCAGTCTCTGCCCTTAAGTAGCTTAGAAAGAGTTACTTTCTGTCCTTCTATGAGCTTATTGCCCTTCAATTATCTAAAGAAATTTCTTTTAAGGCTGGCATTTTATTTTTGTTCCTTTCTTCCCTCAAAAGAATATTGAAGGTGGGGACCTTTAGAATTTAACCCTTGTTTCCCTAGTGTCTAGCATATAGTAGGTGTTTAATAAATATTTTCTGAATTGAATTGAAGAATAATCATTCCAAAAGTGCAAGTGAATGGGGCCAGAGACTTTATTCTGTCCGGTAAGTACCGCTGATACTCCATGGGGTCTTAAAAAAATCCATTACCTTCTCTGCACCACCAGCCTACTTTGCAAATTTGGGCTAGCAGCAATACATTACCAAAGGCTTGGATAAAGCTTATTAAAAAGTCCAAAGGAAATGCCAAGTTGTCTCAATCACTCCAAAGGAGTAATGACATAATTTGAAATAGCAGAAAGTGCTCAGACCACTTTTACTTCACTAATGCATTTTTGGACAAGAGATGCACTTTTCTCATTATCCATTATGAATCACAGAGCACCCTCTGGAAAGAAACAAAATTGCAGGTGCAATTTTGAAGGACAAAGGAACGATGCTTCAGCATGTTACCAGTGACGACTTGGATTTGACCAATAGTATAAAAGAGATCATTGACAGACACTCATTGCACGACCAGAACAGGAGAGGGAGAGATTCGAGAGAGTTAGTTGGGTGGATCTTGGGAGATTTTCAGAAGGAATGACATGATGAAAGGATGTGGGAGGAGTTTTGATGTTCACCACTAAAGGGAGAATCTATGCTGATTAGATAATGAATCTGTTAAAATACTCACCCCTTCCTCAAGTCCTGCACAAAATATAACCTGTGGTTCAGAAGTGAAACCTTGATTTTACACGGAATGTGTTTAACCTTGAAGCGGCTTAAATCGCTTTTGTGGTTGTTAGGATCAAGGATTCCTTCTGGATTTCCTCTGAGGATACTGGATTTTGGCTCATGTCTAGCTTTCCACAGTGAAGGAAAAGGGCTCTCAGCTCCCATGAAAGAATTCAGGCTAACAAGACATCTGATATAGGTCAGGTTTTATTTAAGCAGCCTGCCCCACCCCCCCCTTCTCCCAATGCAAACAACTTGCTCCTGATTCCATAAACGGTTAAGACAAGTCTTCTTCCCTTGGTGGTGTGCCTTAAGCTTCTTTAGGGACCTATATACTCCTTCAGGTTTATGTATAGTAGTCACAATTACGGTCCTCCCTACACATGACAGGAGGTTATGTAAGGTTTCTGGAAAGTCAAACAACCCACTCTCCTGGTGACCACTACTTCTCTACGTAAGTGTTACCTAACGTTGAGTCCCCTCATTAAAAAAAATAAAAACAATAATAGTTTACTCACCCTCTCTTCCTTCATCTCCTCCTCCTCTTCCTCCTCCTTGTCCTCTTGGTTTTTAAAGCTCTTCACAACCTAGTTCCTTCCTACATGTCCATCCTTACATTTTACCTCTTCCACGTACTCTACAATATAGTGACACTGGCTTTCTCTGGCTGTTCCTTCCACATGACATTGCATGTCCTGACTCAGTGCCCTTTTACTGGCAGTCCTCCACACCTACAGTGTCCTCCCTTGTCACCTTTGCCTCATGACTTCTCAGGCTCTCTTAAGACCTTGCCCAAAGTTCTTCTTCTGAAAGAGGACTTTCCTGGTCCTCCAGCATTTGGGGCCTTCTCTCTGAGATTATCTCCCATTTACACCTTAGAAATCTTGTATGAGCATACTCGTTAATGTGTTACCTCCCCCTGCAGAATGTGAGCTCCTTGAGAGAAGGCCCCAGTTTTTGCCTTTCTTTGTAGCCCTAGCCCTTAGCACACTGCTTGGAACATAGTAATCACAAAATTGTTGGTTGACTACCTTCTGATGTACTTGTCTTCTCCATCTTGAAAAACAAAACCAAACAAAAACTAATGACACTTTAGAATCCCCTCTACTTACCTCATCTTATATCTTTCCATCCTTTCATAGCCAAAATTCTAGAAAAAAATTGTCTGCTCTTATTGCCTTCATTTTCCTTTCTATCATTCATCTCTCAGAACTTTGCAATCTGGCTTCTGACCTTGTCAGTCTATTGAAACATTTTTCTCTAAAATTTCCGAAGATTTCTTAATGACTGACTAAATCTTCTGACTTTTTTCAGTTCTCATTCTTCTCAGTTTCCAAGCAGTCCAAGCCCTTTAAAAGTAAATCTTTTGTCATCTCCAACTGAGTACATTCCCCTCTCTAAGTGGAGCATATTTATTTGTAATTATTATTCTCTTTATAGTTATTCTGCAGACATATATTTATTCTGCCTACACTTATATTTATTCTGCAGATAGAAGTAGCTCATTTTTGTAGTGGATAAAATGTTGGATCTGACATTAGGAAGATCCCTGTTCATAAACTTCCTTAGCTACTCCCTACCTGTGTGATTACTGATAAGTCATTTAACCCCTGTCTGCCTCAGTTTCCTCATCTGTAAAATGGGGAAAATAATAGCATCTGTCTCATAGAGCTTCTGTGAGGATCAAATGAAATAACAGTTGTAAGGCACTTTGCAAACCCTAAACTCTGTACATAATAGATATACTTGTTGTTATCATACTCATCATTTCTTCCAGGAAGAAGGTCCTTGAGAATAGAAATTGTTTTGTTTTCTTGTATCTGTATCCCCAGGACATAGTGCAGTTTGCTTAACAAACGTGTATTGATTGGTTACTTGACCTTTCTCTTGATTACTCTCTCTCATCCAAGTTTTGATAACACTACTAACACTGTTCTCTCTTGGTTTTTCTCCAGCCTATCTGACTGAGGCTCTTTTACTGGTTCATTTTCCATATCACACCATGTAATTTTAAGTAAACCTTCAGAGCTAGTACCCTCCCTCCCTGATTTTTCTTGGATTTATGTTATATATATTTTGTGTATGTAACATATGAATGAATATGTATGTAGTTTATGTTCATGTTATCTCTCCTGATAGAATATAAGCTTCTTGATGGTAGATACTATTTCATTCTTTTCCCCTTGTGCCTAGAATGGTACCTGACACATAGTAAATGTTTAACAAATGCTTTAAAATCAATTGATTGATTTACTTCATTTGGATCTTATTTTCTGAGGTGCTTATCTCCCTTTAGTGTCCACATTGTTGTATGGAGGTATGTGGATCTGCAGGCCTGCTTCCAGGGAACTGAAGTGTATGCTCCTTCCTCTTTCTGTCATCTTTGTTTCCAATAATAGAAAGACTGATGATAATAATGTAATTAAAAAGTAGCACTGAGATGAAGATGGATGCTAAGTAATGGTATCAACTAGTCTCAGTCTAAGAGAAAAGTTATCGAGAAAAGATAACCATCTTTACAATAGAGGTGGATAACTAAAGGTAAGGAATGTTGCAGCACTGTCAAACATGGTCCCTGCATCAGCTGGGTTTAATGAATGGTTCTTTGTTACAAGAAATGGCTTCTGTGGTGGTGCTAGGTAGGTCTATGATGGTTAAGATAAAAAGGACATCAATGAAACTTGTTTATATATTTCTAATAGTAGCTTTCAGGATACAGATTCTCATCAAGCTCTCTTAGACTCAGGATTTTTCTTCAGGATGTTCTCACATAATGAGTGAAGGCTATTATTGTGTGTATAAACTGTTCTTCCTATACAACGATGAAATCACTGACTCAGCAGTTAGAGGACATGAATTGTTTCTCCGATGGCAGTGAGAGGTTTGTTCTTTCACTGACACCCCTATGTCCCTTACATGTTTAGTACGTGGTGCCTTTCTCCTCCTCCCTTCTATTGCTAAGATTGTCAGCAGCAAATGGATGTACCTGGCTCTTCTCCTATCCGTTTCTATTCCTTCTTCCCATCCCACACCCAGCTCAGGGGCTTCACTATCACCATTCCTTTTTTTCCTCTTCCAATTTCTTTACGCCCCACAACACAAACTCAGGTGACCTGAAGGCTTCTGGGGAATGAAAAGTAGATCCTTCTTACAAAAAATTGTAGAACATTTACAGACACAATATCCTCCCCTCCTTCACTTCCTGAAACAAACAAACACCCTTCCCTTCAATAATAATTAGTTCAGGAAATATGGCCACATATAGTGAAAGAATTCAGTCAAAGTAAGCATTTTTTAAAGTGACTATATTACTTTATGCTTGAAGAGGACCAAAATGACATCTCTACATCAGGTTCAAGGTACAGCGTATCTGACTGTGACTGATCAGACCAATATGAACTCACAAGGTTATACCATAGATTGGAAACAAATGGTCTGTGTGAACATTTGGAGAGGAGATGGCTCTAAATTTGCACATCCAGTTACTGCAATTCTGCTTTGCTTATAGAGAACAGTACCTTCTTTGATGTGGACATGCCATGCTGGGTGGTCCTGTGTCAGTGTCTCCCATGTCTCACAATTGATACTAAAGTTCTTCAGAGAGACCTTGAGAGTGTTCCTGTATCACTTCTTCTGATCTCCATGTGAGCACTTACCTTTTGTGAGTTCTCCATAAAATAGTGTTTTAGGCAAATGTCTTTTTGGCATTCAAACAATATGACCAGCACATCAGAATTATACTCTCTGCAGTAGAGTTTGAATGTATGGCAGTTCAGCTCAAGAAAAGATCTCAGTGTTCAGTACTTTATTTTGCCAGGTAATTTTCAGAATCTTCCTAAGACAATTCAAATGGAAACAATTCAATTTCCTGCCATGGTACTGGTAGATGTTGCAGATTTTTTAGTATTGTATAAAGCAGTGGTCTCCAAAATGGTGCCATGGCCTAAACTCAAAGTTTGTGATCAGCTAATCAGAGAATGGGAAAGTGGGTTGTGTCTTCTCTCTGTGATTGTCAATCATTAGGATCAGATCCAACATAACCACATCTATTGTTATCCCTCAACACTCCTCTACTCTGCCCTCTCAGTCTGCTGGGCAACCTCCCAACTTTACCCTTTCTGAGAGGAGTCTTAGCTTTTCAAGGCAGTTATAACTTGATTGCTGCATGAGCCCCCACAATCTCAGTTGCAGAGATGCCATTGGAAAAATTTCCTCCTGATCCCATTGCCCAATCATTTCTATTTTCTATTTCCCAGATCAACTCGTAGCTTCAGTAGGAATCCCTCAAAGGGCAGGCTTTGTGCCACAGGGCTGAGGTTGGTGAGTAGGATACCCATCTACTCCTTGGATCATGATCTCACAGGATAAATTGTGGTCTTTGTGTCCAATTTCATTGTAATATCATTCCCCCTCTTCTCAATATCCTTATTTCTAGGGAATGCATGTCTTCCAGGCATACAATTTGGTGTCATCTTCTAATCTCCCTTACCCAACATACCTAATCAATTGCTTTTGTTGATTCATTTTCAGTTTTGTCTGATTCTTTGTGACCCCATTTGGGGTTTTCTTGACAAAGGTACTGGAGTGGCTTACTACTTTCATCTCCAACTTATTTTACAGGTGAGGAAACTGAGGTAAACCAAGGTTAAATGACTTGCCTAGGGTTACCTGACTAGTAACTGTCTGAGGCTAGTTTTGATCTCAGGTCTTCTTGACTCTGAGCCTGGTACTCTGTCCACTGTATCACATTTTGTCATTTCTACAACATCTCTTATGTTTGTCTCCTCTATTCATTCAGTCACACTATAGTTTAGGCACTTATCATCTTTCACATGGAGTATTGCAATAGCCTCCTTATCTACTGTCTAATTGATCACCTTTTCTCAAGTCTCTCCTTATAGATGCCAAAGTACAGGACTGATGATGACACAGTATGCTCAATACAATTCAGATGCTCTCCATTGTCTCTAAGGTGAAATATTATTTCATCTTTCATTTGTTTTCTTGCATAAGTTTTATATTGGTCTCCTAACTTCCTTGGATTCCTCTAGGTCTCAGATAAAGTCCCACCTTCTGCAAGAAAACTTTTCTGTTTCTTCTGAATCTTAGTGCCTTCCCTCTAAGACCATTACCAATTTATACTGCCCTATTTTATTTGTACATAGTTATTTGCATATTATTTCTTCCACTAGACCGTGAGCTCCTTGAGAGCAGGGATTTTTGTGTGGGTGTGTGTGTTTTTGCCATTTTTGTATCCTTAACACTTAACCCAATTACCTACTACATGGTAGGTCCTTCATAAATGTTAGTTGGCTAAATGATTGCTTAGTATAGCAGTATATGTATATAATTTATAAATAAGTAAATATATACATAGTGGGGGGATCTGCTCAAAGTTTTTTTTTCTTACTGATAGGAGCATGCAAACAAAAAAGTTTGGAAACCACTGATTTAAACCAACAAATAATTATAACTCATCTTTATTACTCTAAGTTTTACACAGCAACACCCCTTGTTATAACCTTCTAAGTTTAATTTTACAAGTATTGCTATTCTCCTTTTACAGATGATACTTAATGGATTAGTTAAAATTTCATTTTTCAGTCGGTGGTTTTGGCATTGGATAGAAATAGATCATGCAAATGTAACAGCTTTACAGAATCACGGATTTTCAATATTGGAAGGGTCCATAATCTACCTCATACCTGAACAGAAAATTTTAAAACATACCCAAAAAATCTGGATGACTTCTATTGGGGCCAAAAAGAGTAAGTCTATCAGAAGGTGCCAGTTAACTGGTTTCAGACATTTTCTAGCTGTGTGACCCTAGGCGAGTCACTTAACCTCTCTATCCTTCAGTTTCCTCAACTGCAAAATGGGGATAATAATAGTACCCACCTCCCAGGATTGTGGTGAGGATCAAATGAAATATTAATTGTAAAATGGTTAGCACAGTGCCTGACACATAGTAAGCACTATGTAAATGTAAGCTATTCTTATTATTATGAGGTGTCTTCAGTGGCTAAAATTTGCTATTGTTTCAGCCAGCATGATCGGTATGGAGAATATCTTCTTGCTTTCACCAAATCACCTATACTTTGGATTCATTTACTCAGTTCCAGAATCTGAGGGGCTTATATGAGACCTGAGTCAAACATAGTGGAATGTGAGATGATAGGAGCAGAGTGTGATCTGACAGATCAAATACTTTATACAATTGGTTGCCTGGACATGCTGTCACATCCCATTTAAATCTGTCAGTGATGCAAATGTTGGCTAGTCACTTAGTCTGACAGATCAGAAGTTTTGTTGAAATACAAGAAAATAGACTTAATCTGGAGAAAATGACATGTCATTTTGTGTGTATATGATTCCTGTCTTACTACATGTCTTGTACTCAAGGGCATTATGTTGAAATAGGTAAGAAAAGATGAAGTATACCTTTGCAGATAAAAAATCTGCTACAAGAATTGTCTTCAGAAATCCTGTTGCTTGACAGTGATGAAAATGGATGGCAGTCTTCCTGTCTAATAAGAACTATGAGGTGCAGAGTTTATTTGGCCTAAACCTAGGAGCTAAAATAATTTTGCTGGACACTGTAGTGCAGATTACAGGAATGGCTTTTTAAGTAGCATGTGCCAAGTAGTATTCAATAAGTATTAATTGATGAACTAGTCCCAGAGGATATGTGCAGAAAGCAGGGAGTTCCTGGAGCCTAGAGCCAATTAACCCATTCCTCCTGTTCCAATTCATAATTTTTATCTGACTCTGCTCTTTGAGACCATGATGTGGAATAAGAAATTGTGAAAACTGTGAGATAGTGTTTAAAAGCCTGCTAATGCTTAGAAATCTTCCTCTACGTGCTAGGAAGAAGATAAAAAGAGACCAGCCATGCAGAATAAGAGTCTTAGAATTTTTGTGAGGAACTGTAGGAATGATTAGCAGATAATAGGAAACATACTTAGACACATGTAGTACTTGCAAAAGATTTGCTTACATGGATTGCTCCAATGACTGTTGAATATGGTTCACAGACAGGGGCTTTGTGGACTTCTCCTCCTATTCTTTTAATCCCAACTCCAAAGATCAATTATTCCCACCTGTTCATTTCCCAGAACAGCTTATGTTGGTGCAGTCTGGATATAGGAGAGGTTGTGGGGGTATTATCTGAGTAGTGGATACTTTTGTTGGGATGTAGGGATTGTTCAGGAGGACTAGCACCTCTGATGTGAGGAATTGTTGGGCCGTTTTCAGTGCTGCTCATTCACCTTTCGTGAATGCCTATCCCCAACTCTCACCTGTGGCTCCAAGAAATTATAGCATGAGAAGCAGCCACACCCTGGTAAAAACTATCAGAGCAGATTGACTAAACTTGACTGAGAGTAACTGACAGGCCTCAAACTGATTGGTGAGTTAGGGGATGTCTACCCCAAGCATGTGAAGACTTCTTCTAATGGAAAGAGTAGATGAGAACAGTTTGTTCCAATGGCAGTGAAGGTGGCTGAAGAGGTGCTGTGGAGCACTTAAAGCTTGGGGAGGCATCAAAGATGCCAAGATCATCTACTACATCCTAGGCCATCATCAGTCATTCTGACTTTTGTCTTGTCATTGACTTTGATGACTACGGAAGAGAGTGAGGTTGATGACTGCGTACCTCTGCCTCACTTAAATCCAATTCATGTGCAAGTTAAGATATCACCTTGTCATTGGTTCTTTTTAGAAGCAAAATACAGACAACAGATGTTTTATTATGTATTGTTTATACATTTACTTATTCTGAGCTGAGTAAATACTAAATCTAGTAAAGCAAATATGGATATGTGTGTTTATATATGTGTATATGTACATATGTAGGTGTGGATGTATATATTCATATATGTGTGTCACTCTCACTCTTTCCTCTCTCTGTTCTCTGCCTCTATCTTTCCCCCCATCATGCCAAGATCATATGACTAGGGCTCTCTGAAATAGAGCAAATTCAGGGAAATCATTTGGTCTGCTAGAAGTGGGGGTTCAAGGACTAATTCTGATTGGGTAAATCCACAATAATCCACTCCACTTGGACAGAAGTTGGCATGACTTTGCAGAGAGAGGCAGCACTCTGTGATAGAAAGTTGTCCATTCTCAGAGAGCCATAGAGAATTGAGTACTTTTCTAGCAAGACCTTTCATTGGAATGAGGATATTGGCTGGAAGAAATACCTTCAGGTTGAAAAGGAAATAGGAGACCTGATCTCCCACTTGCATGGGTTTAATGATAGGGACGGGAGAAGGGGGAGAACCTATCAAAGTTTAATAATTTAATAGATATCCTGTAGAATTCCCATTAAATCCATGTAAATAACATGATTGGGACAAAAGGTTAAGGGTAAGGAGGGTATTTTCAAGTGATGCAGTCCCTGATTCTCCAAGGTTGCTCTCGGTGAGGTTAAACAAACATAGGTGGGTCATGAGACTTGTCATGGCCAGATTCTTGTTTTTCTCAAAGGCTTATGTATGTTAAGTCAAAGGTTGTATTAATTGTGGCAATGATTTGTACACTTTCCTGTGGATGGAAACCTTGCTTTTGCCTAAGGACAGGATTATAGTGTGGCTCTTTTAATTGTAGAAATAAAAGTGGCATCAGTATCGACTATTCACAGCTTCAATTCATATTGAAGCAGAGAGACTATCTCCCATCTCTTTAAAAAGATATAAACTTCTCCTCAAATATCTCTCTGCACACAATAAAGTGGCAACCTGAATTGTTTAAAACCACACAGGGGCATACATGATAATGCAAAGGATCATCATATCAGCAGAGAAATAGCAAAACTGAGCATGGGCCACTTCTGTCTATATGACAGAAGAAGCAGTTCTTTCTAGCTCTTCTTCTGTAAGCTGAGCAGGTAGAAGGTGGCAGCCAGGGAAGAGCATCCTGTCAGATTACTAGTGTACCAAATTTCCAAAGGAAATAGGATGGGATTATTCATCCTTGCCTGCGGTGCAGTAACAACGGCTTCTCTCTCCCATATCTCCAAAAGCCAAGTTGATAAAGATGTCACCACACGAGTAAACCCTCAAACAGAATTTATTCACCATTTCTGGAGTCTGATGTCCATATGGTAGGGGATCTTAGCCTGGACTCTATAGATTTCAGGGGGATCCCAAACTTGGATTGGAAAAAAATACATCTTTATTTTTTACCAGACTCTAACTCAAATTTAGTTCCTCCTTCAATTATAAATATAGATATCAAAACAGAGCAGAATTAGCAATATCTGTGACTGTCACTAATTGAAATCACAAATATTTTCATATCACATTATAGTTGTTGCAAATACCTCAAAATAGCAATTATATTCATCACTACTCTGAAATATTATAATTATTAGACCTTTTAACTTGCCTGTATTTTAAATACATTATCATATTTTTAAGTCATTAATAAAAAACATATATAACAGTATTGATATCTTAAAAATATTTTGATAACTGTATTTCAATATAATTGGTTACTTTTGTAATGCTATATCTATATGCTATATAATGCTATATAAATCTATAGCGTAAATATAGCATATACATAAATATATAATGCTATACAAATAAAGTATTATTCTTAGAAGGGATGCATAGGATTCACCAGTCTTCCAAAGGAGTTTATGACACAAAAAAGGTTAAGGACTCCTATTCTATGGCAATGCTCTCTGAGCAGCAGCTTATATGTCCAAGATTGTATGTATAGAGAGTCTTGGAGAGAGACGGAACCTTAAAAATCATTTACTTCCATCAAAGTCAGGAATTTTTCTAAAGCACCCCTGATAGATAACTGATCATCCAGTCTCTGAGCCTTTCCAGAGACAGCGAGCTCACTGTCTCATAAGTCAATTAATTCTACTGTTTAATAGCTCTAGTTATTATAATATTTTTCAAATTAAGGAAATATATTTTGAGTGCTTTCTACATACAAGACTCTCCATCATTTTGAGCCATCGTCGGGTTCCTCGTAGTTTTCCACTTCCTTCTGCTTCTTCTGTCTGGAATGATAATAACATTTCTTCTTTCATATGTATGTCTTCAGATATTTTAAGAGTGTTATCACATCTCTTAATCTTTGCTATCCTGATTGGCTGATTCTGGTTGCACTGTAGTTTGCAATATCCCTCTCAAAATGTGATGCCTGGCACTGAACACAGTACTCTAGGCAAGGGAATGAGCATTTATATAGTGCCTACTGTGTGCCAAATAATTTTTTAAAATAATATTGCCTTGCTTTATCCTTACAATAATCCTGTGAGATAGGTACTATTGTTATCCCAAATTTACAGGTGAGGAAACTGAGGCAAACAGAGGTTAAGAGACTTGCTTGGAGTCACACAACTAGTAAGTGTCTTTCAAATTTGTCCTCCTAACTCCAGTCCACTTAGCTTCCACAAATTTATTTTAAATGGCTCTATCTAAAATGTATTCCCACGAGTAGAGAAGGGGCAAGAATCTTTTTTAATTTAGGTGCTATGTGTGTATAAATATTGTGACTTAAAACTGTATTAACGTTTTAAGGAGCCTTGCCACAGAGATATTTATTTCTCCTCCCTTTTTGGATTGCATTTGTGACTGGCACATGGAACTCATGGGATAATAGATTTGAACGGGAAGGGACTGGTCATTGAATCCAATACCTTCATTTTACAGATAAGGAAATTGAGCAACAGAGACATTAAGTGACTTTCCAAAGGTATCTGAGCTAGTAAGTGAGAGGGACCTTGAATCCAGGTCTTCCTGACTCCAAGTTCATTGACCTAACTTCTGATAAGGAACGTTTCTCTACCAATGCAGACCATCACCACTTCTGTAACTGGTAATCTTTAAGACATTAAGTGCCTTGCCAGGGTGACATGATCAATATTCCAGAGGCAGAACTTGAACCCATGTTGCCCTGATCCCACAATTGGTACTCCAGCTGCTATGTTATGTCACCTCTGTTGAACTTAAGAACAACTGAACATCCCATTTCCATTCATCATTCTCCAGGGTTTCCAAAACCCCTTCAGTACAAAGTTCAGAGAAAAACTGCGCTTATTTTTAAGACTGGAATTCTGAGATTTTGAAGATTGAGATGAAGACTCAGAGCTCTAAAAATGTTGAGTTAGCCTTTCTGATGGGGTGATGGGACCTGAACCTCTGAAAAAAAAGACTATGTCTTTGAAAGCAACCCATTTCCTGAATTTTCTCACATATTTCAGCAGCCCAGATTACTGGCATGTTACTGGAGGCATCTGTTCCATCCCAGCCTGCATAGATACTTGACAATCCTTTCACAGTGGCTCTTGACCCTCTCAGATCACTTACCTCCCTTCACCTTGCCCAACCCAAGCTATTTTACTATTCCTTAATCCCATCCAGATCTTTTCACTGTTCTTTCTTTTTTTCATATAACTCAGTAAGTTGCAGATTCATTAAGAATCTAGCCCACTCTATTCATGTCACAATAAACCTTGCCACCTTGACTGAGAGAATGTTTGAGTGCTTGAATTCTTTCCAGGTGCACCCCCATACACTGACATTTTGGGTGTCCCAGCACTTCAAACAGCATCTTTTCTATTTAACAAACATTGTCCCCAAGCCTCTGCTTTTCCAGAAGGATGGGCTTACTTAGAACTTGGGAAGGTGGATCAATATCTCTGATGGCTTTTTGGTCACTCAGTTGCTTTATGCTACTATCTTCTGGAATAAACTAGTTTAGCTGAAGCAACAAGTACTCTGAGGGTAAGACTGGAGGTAGAAAGTCTGTGCTAAATGAATCAAATTACTGCCACCACCTTGACCACCACCTTCCTCAGATCTCTGGAGATAGGCTAGGACACTGAACCCCAAAGCCTTGAGAATAGCAATATTCTGCCTGCTTTTTCCCCCAACTCAGACCACTGACCCTGTCACCATAACTAGCCAGTTAACCAACCCAAGGCACCAGAATGCTCTGGGCTAAGAGTGAGTTTGTCTTTTTTTGACTGCCCTTTTGTGTGGTGCTGGTTCAAGGTCCACTTTCTCATACAGCGATCTGACTCAGGATTAGGACATCATTGTCTCTTGTTACATCCTTCATTGAGTATATGTTTTCTCAAAATCTATATAAAAAATGGGGACTCGAAGATTTTTGGAGACTGGGGCAATGAAGTCCAACTTACTCCTAGAATTCTCTCTTCATGTTAATGAAGTTAGGACAAAACTAAAAGCCAGGGGAAGCACTTGAGTCACATTTCTTTCATCGTTTTACATATCTATTGACAACAAAAAGTAATGTTCCTCTTTTGTTTACTTTTGTCTGGCACTAAGATGTTGTTTTTCTACATTGAATTTGACTGAAAGGAACCTGGCCTTGTGGCTTCCAGAGTAGTTCTTTCTTTCTCTACAACATCATCTCCTTTCTCAAGAGGGACTAGATAAGGGTGAGATAAGAAGAAAAAAACACAGCCTCTTAAATGAATTCTCAAAATACAACTGTCTTTTTGGCTGCTAGTGTTGAGAGCTTAATGAGCAGGGGATAAGTGAGTGTATAATGGTTTTAACAAGAACAAATAACATCTTTTTCTTTGTCCTTTGAATGGAAACACCTGAATGCTCAGTTTACAGAAAGAAAAAGTGAGATACTAGAGGAAGGAAAGTAAATCTTATTAGACTTTCTCATTACCTCCCTGCACCTATCATTCATAATTGCTTAATTAAAGAGATGCAGAGAACACAGTGTTATTAATGAATAGAGATCAGAGTTGGCCCCAGGACATTTGGAATTGTTTTGACATTTTCATTTTGTATTTGAGCTTTCATCTTGATGTGGTCATCAACTGATTTCCTTCCGTCTTATTTCATCCTGATTTATTCACCCTGTGCATAGTGTTTTACTGTGGCCAATAAATAAATCAGCTGTGACTGATGGTGTGTTTTGTTGAGCAGGAGAAATGGTTAGCTCCTGCCTCAGTGAGCCCAGTACTGAAAACATTGGGGCTATCGAGTTACATAGGAGGAAAGGTTGACTCTGTTTCCTGAATCCAAAGTTTTTGAGCTGAGTTGGTCTAGGCAAAATTGTAAAGTTGGCAGAATAAAAGAATGAATAAATGAGAGAGTACTTATTTGCAGCTTGTGAAACAGTGGTCGAGAGAACTAGGCTTGGAGTCTGGCAGCTCTGAGTTCAAATGTGGATTCAGACACTTAGCTATGTGACCCTGGGAAAGTCAATCAACTTCCATCCATCAATTGCTCCTCTCTCCCTCCCTCCCTCCTTCCTTTCCTCCGTTTCTCCTTTCCTTCCTTCCTTCCTTCCTTCCTTCCTTCCTTCCTTCCTTCCTTCCTTCCTTCCTTCCTTCCTTCCTTCCTTCCTTTCTTCCTTCCTCCCTCTCTCTCTCCCTCTTTTGCTGCATGGCTCCCTTATTGTAACTGGATAACTGACTTACCCTCTGTTTGTCTCAGTTTCTTCAACTGTAAAATATGAATAATAACAGCACCTACCCCACATAGTTGTGAGGAGGATCAAAGAAGATAATATCTATAAAAACTGCATATCTTGGCACATAACAGGTGCCATAGAGATGCTGATTACCTTCCCTTATTAAGCACTTACTATGTGTAAAACACTGTGCTAAGCTAATCCAAAAGTGAGATAGTCCCTGACCTCAGGGAACTTCCATCCTAATAATGGAAGACAATGTAGAGCAGTATTAGTAAGGTAAGAGAATTTCTATCTCTTTTTGGAAGTTATAGGGAAGGTGAAATGATATACAGAGCAGTTGATTGTTATTCTTATCCCAGATGCAATAGTAGTATTGATCAAATGTGCCCAAAGCAAGAGGTAGAAAGTTTTAAGGAGATAGTGGGCAGTGTAAACTTGTAGAAGTAAGTCTGGTGGCAAGATGACCAGAGTAGACAGCTGGATGGACTATGAAGCATTATTTGGGTCTGACTAGATAGAATGGGCCAGGTAAATTTACACTCAGGGACTGACCAATCCAGATAATTCAGCCCCACCATGGAAATTCCAATGTTGAATGAACTAACTCCCCCATGTATTGGGGTAGATTTCTTCTGGAGTGGGGCATTGTCAGGTATGATAGCAAAATGACAGAGGTAGATGTCTATATGATTTGTCCTAGCCCCTTTTGACATTCTTCTCCTCAATGATTCCTTCCTTCCTTTCTCCATCAACCATGCAACCAGTATCCTCATGCTGTATTGGACCCTCTACCCCAACCCACAACTTTCTTTCCTTCCAAATATTGTACCTTGCATGTAACACTCTAGGATCCTAATATGTCCAAACTCATCCAACTTCTATTAAACAATTCTCTATGTTATCCTTCCTGGTCAATATTTGAGTCAATTCAATAAACATTTCTTAAACCCCTATTAAATCCTAGATGTTATGTTGTCTAGTTGGGATTAAAAAAACTGGGAAAAAATTACAGTCCTTGATTACATGTTGCTTATAAAATAATAGATATAACAATTAAATAAATTATAAAAGCTATAGTAATTGCCAAAGAGAAGTGGCATGAAAGATATAGGGAGGGATCATTTGTATGTGTTGGGATTGGGGAGTGGAAAGTAGAAGGTTTCATGGAGGAAGTGATACCTGACCTGAGAAGAGAAAGAAGAGAAAAGTTTTAGCCACACAGATATTGGGAGCAGTCTATTCAAGGTTTTTGGTGGCAAAGCGCATAAGGGCACAGCCAGAAGAAGACAGGATGAAATAAGCAAATAACCAGTAGTCCAGTTTGACTGGAATAGGGAATATGATGATGGGGAGAGTAGTGAGAAATAAGTTTAAAAAGTAATATTGGAGCAAGTTGATGGAGAGTTTTTAATGCCAGATTAAGGAGTTAGTATTTTATTTGGTAAACAAGAGGGAACTTAAGATAGCTAAAATGTATATTTTAAAGATTCCTTAATAGGGAGGCAAATAAAGGAGTTGATTTTATTGTGTTTAGAGGTTACATGGAGCATTTGGTCACCTCATAACGCAGTACTCTAGAGGAGTCTCTGCAAATAGACTACTATAATTGCAATTTATGTGCCAATGTCTGTGATGGGATGAGGAGGTAGAGAAATTCTACAAAGAGCTAGGTCAGATCTTCCAAATTCAAATGACATATACTTTCATACTCTATGACTTTAATGCCCAGGTGGGGATGGAGGAACATGGCAAAAAAAAATGTTGAAAAATATGGATCAAGAGTAAGAAGCAAGAGAGGTCAAAGGCTTATAGACAACACAAAGCTTTACATCTATATGCCACAAATATTTTCTTTGAAAGAAGAGTCAAGAAGCAATGGGTATTGTGTGCATCAAATAATACAGAAAAAAGAAAGTTGTTTAAATTTAGTTTACAAATGCAATTCATTACTGATATCGGATCAATTAATCAATATTTAATAAGCCCATTCTAAGTCTAAACAATTTTCTATGTCTTTAGATTATGGAAGAAGTTTTCCTTTGCATTGCTAGAAGAATTTTCCTCACTGAAAGTTCCCTATACCATTGAAATCAGAGATCTAGTCTTTTCTACCTCACCCCAATATGTCAGGGTATTTGTCATATGCTGGGGATTTTTGAATGAGTTAGGAACTCCCTTTGGATTGCCTTGTACATTGGCCAGGATCCTTTTAGAGAAAGTTTGAATGTCCAAGGTTGCAATGATGTTTCCAGAGGAAATTTTCAAGATTGCACCCTCTCTGTAAAGCAAAGGGAGTAGGATATTGATGGAAACTGGAGAAAGTGAATGCCCTAGTTCCCACTGATCCCTGATGGATTGTTGTAGCAATTGTTACCTGACTGAGTACAAAAATGAGGGACTTCTCAATGAGTAAGGGTAGGATGAATGTTCCTATCTTCTGCTAACGGGTCAGTGTCACTGCATGAGCACAGAAACCCTCAGAGTCAAGGTAAGGGGAAGTGTGGATACAGCTTGCAGCAAAATGATATTGAGGTACAAACCACACATGGTCAAGATGGCTTACAACTGGAGAACTATAGGGACTTGAAGGTCTTTAGTAAGCTCATGATAGACAAGTTGTTCAACTGCTCATTGGCTATTCACAGAGTGAGACCTCTTGGCTGGATGGCTAGGATAATCTGCTCTGGGTCTTGGTTGCTCCACTGATATTGGGTCAGCAAGCTCCTTCCCTGGGCTGGCCTGCTTCTCAGCTGAGTTAAGTTGCTCTGCCACCTCTTTGCTGGATTAGTCCTTTGTGGCCATGACCACTTTGGTGGCCATAGCCATTTCATTTAGCTTTGGCCACCTCTGGGACCTATGACAAAACCTCTGGACCTCTCAAACTCATTAGATTCTCCTGACCATTTCCATCTCAAAGTATATATTTGCCCAAGATCAAAAAAGAATACACACAAAGAGAGAAATGTGGTTACATGCTCACAGATGCTATGGATAGGTAGGAGACAGAGATGATGTCCCTTCCCATCCTGACTCTCAGGAGCAGCTAAAAGTAGTCCTACTTCCCTTTCATCTAGGAATAAAAGAGAACAAAATGGGGGTAGATTTTTCCTTTTGAATGGATACTCAATTCTGGATAAGCAACTTAAGCCATCAATTTTTCTGGCTCCACAGCAAAGTAGAAGATTTTTTGTCATCATAATGTCCCAACCCCTGAGTCATCATTGCTGGAAACAGGCTCCTCTCAAGTAACCACATGATCACTTGGACTGGTTTTCTCATTTTTTTTGGTAATAGATATGTGATGTCCAGTTCTAGAATTATACTTCAAAGAGTTCAAAGAACAGGAAAAAAGACCCATTTGTACAAAATATTTATAGCAGCTTTTTTTGTGGTGACAAAGAATTCAAAACCAAGTAAGTGTCCATCAGTTGGGGTAAGGGCAGAATAAATGATGATGTATGAATGTAATGGAATATTACTGTGCCAGAAAAATGATGAAGGGATAGTTTCAAAGATACATGGGAAAATTTGATGAACCTATGCAGAGTAAAATGAATAGAACATGAAGACTAATTATAAAATAACTGCAGTATTGTGAAGATAAACAACACTGAAAGACTTAAGAATTCTGATCAATGCTATGACCATCTATGATTTTAGAGGAACCATGATGTAAAATCATACCCACTGCTTGATGGAGAGCTGCTAGACTAAATATACAGAATGAAACACATTTTTGGATTTGGTCAATGTGAAAATTTGTCTCGACTTCACACATTCGTTAAAAGGGTTTTGTTTTTCTTTTCTTTTTTCAATAGTTGTGGAGGGGCAGATGGGAGAAAGAAAATAAATTCCTGTTAATTAACTATCTTTCTTCTCCAAAGTGCTGCTCATTCATCACTGTGAAGGTTGAACGATAATTATGTGTCTTCTCTAGTCCTGCTACCTTTCTATTTTGCATCGATGCTAGAGTCTCAGCTGCTTCCCCTAGTATAAGCATTCTTTCATATTAATGGGTTGCATTTTGGTTTCTTGATTGGCTCTCCAGTTGTAAGCTGTCTTGATCATGTGTGATCAGCATCATTTTGTATCCACTGTATCCACACTTCCCCTTACCTTGACTCTGAGGGTTTCTGTGCTCATGCAGTGACACTGACCCGTTGGTCAGTGATAGGGACATTCATCCTACCCTTACTCATTGAGAAGTCCCTCCTCTTTGTACTCAGTCAGGTAACAATTGCTACAACAATCCAATCTTGTTATTGTATAGATGAGCAGAAAATTTCTCCATTGTCTTTCTTTGGGACTCACTTCTTATTTCTTTATTTCTTAAGTCTCTTGTGGTAAATTTTTTTTATTGATAGTGAAGTACTTATTTTATTCTTTGTGCTCCTTTGACTTAACATATGATCATCGTTTAGAACTGGCAAAGGCCTTAGAGGCCACTGAGTCTAATCCCTTCATTTTGCATATGAGAAAACTGAGGCTGAGAGAAGTTGTGACTTGCTGAGAGTTATACAAATTCATTTCTGAAGCAGTCTTCTTAACTTCAAGTCAGAACTGTATTCACTAAACCACTTAGCAGCTTCTTTGTGTCATGTTATCCTTCTTACATTTATTTGCAATTGCCAATTAAGGTACTCTAGAATTGCTTCCCCCTTTCCCCCATTCCTTTCCATATAGTTTTTTCATTGCCTTTAATTTGGCAATATTTATTCACTTTTAGTTGTGTCTGATTCTTTGTGATTCCATTTGGAGCTTTCTTGGCAAAGATACTAGAATTTAAATCTTCCTGACTTCAGGCCCTGCCCTCTACCCACTGTACCACTCTAGCTACCCAGTTAGGTATTTTTAAGTTTTCTACTATGTGTACCAGTTGGATATTGATGCAATCTTTCAATTTTATTTTATAGATCCTTGATAGTTTTCTCAAGTCACTTCTGCCATGGTGGTGTTTAACAGCTGTCTTTCAGGGTATTCTTTGGAAGTCTCACTTTCCACTGTGGTTCTCACCATGGAAACAGTTGCCACATATACTGCTATGTGAAGATTCTGAACTTTTTGTACTTTTTGTCAAGTGCTATTGGAGAATACATTTTTCCATAATAGTTACAGAATTTAACAGATTTTATGGAATTATTCCATTTTGTTAAAATTGGTTTATTGATTGGATTCATACCATTAAACTTGAAAAAAAATCCTTTTGGAATTCCAGTCTAGGAATGTCCACTTGCTTTTCAAAATCATTGAGGTATTAATGACATGTTATCATTAGGGATGATTTCTTGAGGTTGCACTAACAAAGTCTTTCAATGATCTTACGTTTTTTGACTCTTGATCACATAACATATGAGTGCAGGTCGGGGAGTCAGGAGACCTGAATTTAAATCTTGTCTCAGATACTTGCTAACTGTATAACCCTGGGCAGATTACTTGTTTTTTTTTTAGCATTACTTTCTTATTTTGTGAAAACCCTCACTAGGTTGTTGTACTGAAAAATGAAATAATATGTAACACTTTTTGCGCATCCTTAAGATACTAAAAATGCTATAATAGTAACTGTTACTATTATTGTAACTTTACTCCTTGATTGATTACATATTTCCTTTAATTTAATTGCGGGGGGGTAGTTGGTCTTTGACCATTTGAATTCTTCCCACAAAGATATAGAGTAGATAATAGAGATATAAATTGCTCACAGTCCAACTACCCTCACATAATCTAGATATAGGGATAAATGATTTTCTTTTTATTGCCCTGCACTGATTGGCAATGTATAGCTGTGTGATTTGGAACTGAGGGTACTAGTGACAAAAAAGCAGTATGAAGAGCTTGTCTGACATTAACTGGGTAGATATTTACAATTTTGTTATGCTACAAAATTGGCATAGAATGAAAGTCCTCAGTCCATTTCATGAATACTCATGGTTTACCCATGGAAAATGATGGGGTGCTAGTTCAGTTCTTCACATTGAAGAAACTGGGCAGCTTCCCGTCAGACAGGCATGATGATGTAGAATTAGACTGTCTTAGATTTTAGATATTGCACAAATATCCTATAATTAGTTCTAACCACAGTTAACCACATGGTGAAGAGAAGAATCTTTGATTGGGTATGGAGTCAGAAATGAGGTTCATTGAAGAGGACACTAGTCAGAGTCAGTTTCCTTGGCCTAGACTCATTCTGGACTTGCTGCAATTAGAGGACAAGTTGCTAAGGGGCTCTTGGGGAGGGAAAAGCCTTGGAGAAGCTCTTACCCAGAGCTGGCATGAAGCCAAGAGTGTATGGCTCTTCAGTTGTTTCTGCCTTTGTTGTGTTCATTCTTTGCTTGCCTCTAGGTG
Source organism: Bettongia penicillata ogilbyi (assembly GCA_023548195.1). NCBI lineage: Eukaryota > Metazoa > Chordata > Mammalia > Diprotodontia > Potoroidae > Bettongia > Bettongia penicillata. The sequence goes on from JAJHZJ010000580.1 coordinate 2,415,342, forward strand.
AAAGAGATTAGAGATGGCTATAACTTTGTGAACTTCAAAATTTCAGGAGGTCTGCGAGTGGAGGCCAGGCTAGGTTTTCAAGTTAAGCAATCTAGCATTGAGGCTTCAAGGAAGAGTGACCTTTGGGATCTAATCCATCCATAGGTGAGATACTTCTCCAGAAGCTATATTATATTTAGTAATGAACTTGGTGGAGCAAATGCTACATAGAAACTGAGTTATCTGAGCACATTCTTCCAGACTGAGATGGTATAGTGTGTTCCAATAGGTTGTGGAGAAATGTTTATAACTTTTGTTCCTACTATATTTTCAAAATCAACATTCTTTTTTAAAAGATAATTCATGTTGATTAGTTAAATAGAATTTGGAAGCTAATTACTAGTATTTAAGAGGCGGGGAGATGTACTACAATGTGGGCTAGAGTCAATGATATTAGAAAAGAGACTCCTCCAACCATTCAGGGGCACCCCCTAGACTCCTGAAGGGAAGATGTCTCACTCAGGGAGAATACGATGAGAGTCTTTGCTGCACTCATATTAGTGGTCACCACCATCTAAACTGAATCATTTCCAGTGGTTGGATGGTTTTGATATTGTTCTGATATATCTTGCTTCCTTGTGGTGCTAGGACACAAAGAAGTACCATTTGCTTCACTGTCCTGTGACAAGCTGAGCCATCTTTCAATCCTTTGCTACCCCCATCTATTTCTTAGGTTTGTAGGAGTTTTTAGGTTTGTCTTCATACTACCTGGGTTTCTGACCCCAATTAGTAGCATTATAAAATTCTGTAGACTCCCATTTCAGAAATCCTTCTAGGTCTTACCTTTTCATGACATAAATGATGGGTTGGAATTGAAGGAGTAACAGTACTATTAGTAAGAATAATTATAAACTCTGCTCCTAAAGAGATTATAATTCATCTAAGAGGAGAAATACATATACAAAAATAAACTTAGAAATAATGTATTAGGCATGAAGGAGGAGACTAGTCAAAGTATATGATAAATTATAAAAAGTTAAGAGTGCTTTTATTCAGTGGCTTGATAGGGGAGGTTGGGGAAGGCTTTGTTGAAGAAGTTAAATCTAAATTGGGTTTTGAAGAAAGTGATAATCTTAAACTTACAAAATATTCACATGTTATCATGTTTTATCAGCAGCGTTATTTTTAATACTAACATTTTCTTAGTTTAAAGAAAAATGTCTGTTCCTTCTTTTGACTAGACTTTTCCATATTGGTGTTATTATTTCCATTTTCTGGCCTTGTACCCTCTGTTGGGCTTCTTCTAGTTTTGTGCTACAGTAAAGCTATGATTGTGTTTTTAGCACTGGTATGGAAGACAGAATTACTGCTTGACTTAAAGCTAGATAATATGGCAGAGACACATCTTATATAGAGTTGTGCTCCAAGGGGTTTGATTTGGTGTGTAGCACTCAGTCTTAATAAGAAGTGGGCTGATTCCATTCTAATTTGTCCTCTCAGCCCATCGCCACTCTATTTTATTGCTGTTTCTGTTCTGCCATCTGCAGGAAGGGTTAGTGTTTTTGTTAGTCCCTTGCTGCTACATGTCTGTTTTTCTTTATTCTCCTGGGTGAGCCTATGTATCATGGAAATCAATGTGAAGAAGAGGAGAGTTGCATAGATAGAAAAGTGATTACTATATGTCAGTGTGTTGACAGGTCTATGTAAGGAACCAGACATTCAATTTTCTTTTGAATATTTCAACAAATGAAAGCTTCCCCCCAGAGGCTTTGATGTCAGTTCCCAGTGAACAAGTGGGCAAAACTCATGAAAGATTTTTTCTTTTGAACTGAATGAACTGGGCCAAGTGACAATGAAGTTTCCTCTGGGAAGTTTCCTTTATGGGAGACTCCTAAAGCCCCATCCTATTTCTCTCTCCAAAGAGAAGGGCCATATGCCAGTGAAAGAGCTAACTTAATGCTGAAGTTAGGGGACATTAAATTTGAGTATTTATAATCATGGGGACAGCTAGGCAGCACAGTTGATAGAGTGCCTGGAATCAGGAAAAACCAAAATCTGACCTCAGATAGTAGCTGTATGACCCTGGACAAGTCACTTAACCCTGTTTGTCTCAGTTTCTTCATTTATAAAATGAGTTGGAGAAGGAAATGATATACCACTTCAGTGTCTCTGCCAAGAAAACCCTGAATGGGGTCATGAAGAGTCAGACATGACTAAGAACAACTGAAAAACTACAAATATGATGATGATCAATTGATATCAGTGTGTTTTCTGTCTTTAAAAGCTAGTTCATGATAAACTGAAGCATCTGTCTCCTCCTCCACTCATTCACTAATAATAATAGTTTCTCTGATGGCATGGTCTTCTTCAGCAACCAAAGACAAACACACACACAGCCCACAACACAATAATAGTAATAACAACAATAGTAGACACTAAACCCTGAATCCACAGCTGTTAGAAAAAAGGATTATCAGAGGCAATGTAGGAAAACTGGCACACTAATGTGCTATTGCTGGAGTTGTGAACTGATCCAACTATTCTGGAGAGCAATTTGGAATTATGGACATACCCTTTGATCCAGCAGTACCACTACTAGATCTATATCCCAAAGAGATTTAAAAAAAGGTAAAGGATGTATTTACACAAAAATATTTGCAGCACCTTTTCTGTAGTGGCAAGGAATTGGTGAGAGGATGCCCATCAATTGGGGAATGGCTAAATAAGCTGTGGAATATGATTGCAATGGAATATTATTATGCTATAAGAAATTATGAGCAGGCAGATTTCAGAAAAACCTGGAAAGACTTACATGTACTGATACAAAGTGAAGTAAGCAGAATCAAGAGAACATTGTATATAGTAACAGCAATACCATTAGGATAATCATATGTGAATATCTTAGCTATTCTCAGCAACACAATGATCCAAGATAGTTCCAAAGGACTCATGATAAAAAAATGTTATCCACCTTTGGAGAAAGAACTCTGATGGAGTCTGAGTGCAGATCGAAACATACTATTTTTCATTTTTTCCCCTTTGGGTTTATGTCTTCTTTAACAACATCACTAATATGGTAATATGTTTTACATGACTGAACATGTATAACATATCAAATTGCTTACTGTTTCAGGGAAGGGAAGGTGATGGAGGGAGAGAGAAAATTTGGAACTCAAAAACTTTTAAAAAATGAATGCAAAAATTGTCTTTACATGTTACTGGGGAAAAATAAAATATTATTTTAAGAAGCTATTAAATGGACCATGAGACTGTGCCAAAGAGGTGGCTTCCTATAGGACTAGATTCTTCTGATTAAAAACTGATCTGTCCCTTTAATAAAGCCAGTATGCCCTAGCAGAACCAGTCACTCCCAAATCTTGCACAAGGCTTAAAACAAAAAATTCAAATTTATCTCCAGTTATAATCTTTGGGCTATAGGGATGCAAGCAAGGGGAAGGTAATTTTTGATAGATCCTTCTGTATGTGATATAATAAAACCAAATGTAGTTGGGGAAAGTACAGTGAGGAAACATCAGGATTTTTGCTCTCTTTTCTTGTAGCTAGACCAGAGCTACTCTTTGTCCCTGGGCCTGATTTTCTGATAAGTTAGGTCCCTCCTCTGTCTTAATCTCTTTTCCGGACCATTAGCCAGCACGTTCCATAAATTTCCCTTGTCTTTTCTCCTCTTTCTCTCACTTTGGAAAGGCAAAAATTGGGGTGGATGAACTGGGGAGAAAGCGCTTTATTGGGACTCACGTTGTTACATGAAATGGGGGCTTTGGAATGCTGGAGTAAAGGGAATCCTGGAAGGCCTTCTATCACATCTAGTTCATCTCCATTCTTATTGGTACCTCTAGACCCTGGCTTCCTGCCACGCAGTCCTTGGGGTTCATGACATGGCATGAGCTCATAGGTAAAATGATTTTATCATGAGGGTATTTTCTTACCTAGGTAATATGTCTTCCTTATTCCATATTTGTTTCGTTTTTGACTCCAGGAAAAAAGGAAAAACTAAAAGAAAAACAACTGTGCCTGAACAACCCCAGACAATCTTTTATGAGGTATGAGAAGAAAGTGGAAGGGCTGATTGATTAAGGCCAACTTTAATATTCTGGGAGGAGAGAATTATATAACCCATAATGATGATGCTATCTTGTTTTCAAAGGGTATCTTTTCTCCAAAGAGTATAAAATACTTACATCTATATATATTTTCCAATTTAATTTCACCATGCCTCTATTAAGTCCATAGTCATAAGTACAGATAGAAAGAGGCATTTTTCTTCACTTGCCAATGATATACTGGAGCTTAATTATAAGGCTATGAATCTATGAAATCTATGAAATGAGATTGTGTTTCATAGATGGAGAAACTGAAAGGTTAAGCTTCTTGGCCAAGGTCATAAAACCAGATGGTAAGCTTCTCAAACCTTATTACCCATGTGATTCTTGTCCATGTCTTTCACTTAAAAATAAGTTTTTGTTGAAAAATTTTTTTATATCACCAGAAATTCTAGCTTGTCAAAACTAACTTACACATCAAAACCCCCTATTATTGCAAGTAGTTCTCAGTATCTGTTGTTTCCCATTTCTGCAAAGAAAGAAGGAAAAGTCCCTTCTGGTATTGCTTCTTTGGGGCAATATTGGCTATTTTCTTTCCACTATATTTGGTTTTAATTACTTTTTCCACTTACATTGTTATATTCACTATGTATAATGCTATCTTATTTCTGTATCATTTTGCATCTGTCATTGTTTTCCTTTGCCTCTCTATATTCATTATATTCATCATTTTACATGGTATAATGAAGTTCCAACACATTCTTAGCCATGTCTTTCAATAAATTCTCTACAAAAATCTACTCAACATGGAAAACTTTCTTCAATTCTTTTAATATTTCAAAAGTAGTTGTACATCACTCCATCTAGTCATCTTTTATCCTACTCTCTACATAACTGACTCACCTCCTTTTCTGGTCATCCATATTCTTAATAACATCTTCTTTGCCACCCCTTACATTCAAGTTGCCATTATTAATATACTGTAATCTTAATTATATCACCATTGTCCAGTAGTATGTAAGCTCCTTGAAGGTAGAAGCTTTTCATTTTTTCCTTGATATCTTCAGGACAAAGTACACTGTCTTGCATATAGTAGGTACTTAATAAATATTTTTAAATTGATTTGAATTTTTTTGCTTGGGGATATTTGATATTTTTATTTGACTGAGCTCCTGGTAGATTGTGATTTGTAATTATCAAGTATTTCCAGGAGAGTATTAGTAATAAATGATTGACTTTTGCCATAGTTGATGCCCCAGGATCACTGAAAACACCATACAGTTTACTCAATGAGATCCAATCTGCTTTCTTGTTCCTATTCAATTCTCAACTTGGTTCATTATCCATTGTCAGTTACTGTCCAGTATATATGTATGTATGAACTAATTCAGTGGGCTACTCATCTGACCATATGTTATAAGGTGGGCAATATATGTATTCATTGTCCTCTTGGTTTTTCTAGTTAGGATAACCAGGATGCCTCTTTTCAATGGCTTTGGAATTCATTGATGAGGCCTTGGGACACTGGGAAAACATGATACCATCTGCAAAGAGGAACATCTAAAGGACCTCCTTGTCATTGGAAATCCCTTCTCAGTTTGGGTTTTACACAGGAGATCCTCCATGACAATTTATGCCAGTGTTTCTCAAAGTATAGTCTAACAACCCTTGAGGATCCCTGAGACTCTTTAAAGGGAGTCTATGAAATCAAAACTATTTTCATAATAATGCTAATACATTACCTATTAAAATACTCCTTTTCCAACTACATATCAGTGGGAGGCCAGATTTTGTTTATATGCTTGAATCAAAACAACATATTGCAATAGGCTGAATGCAGAAGCAGATATGATAGTCTAGCTGTCTTCTATTAAGCCAAGCCTTAATGAAATTTGCATTTATTAAAGAAATTTACTGGGATAGCCAGGTGGTATGGTAGATAGAGTCCCATGCTGGGCCTAAAGTCAAGAAGACTCATCTTCCTGAGTTCAAATCTGGCCTCAGACACTTCTGAGCTGTGTGACCCTCGGCAAGTCACTTAACCCTGTTTCCCTCAGTTCCTTATGATTAAAATGAGCTGTAGAAAGAAACGACAACTACTTCAGTATCTTTGCCACGAAAATCCCAGATGGGGTCATGGAGAGTCAGACATAACTGAAAAACGACTGAACAACAAGAAGTTGATACTCAGTGGATCGTTGAAATAATTATCTCAGTGGATACATGTTTCATAGTATTGTGTCTTCTTTGACTTTACCACGTGCATGGGAAACATTTAAGGAGAGACTTCAAGGCTGCATTTTGTTTTACTGAGTCATATGCTTTTTTTGGGTGGGGGGGCATCGACAAGTGAAAGTTACCACAGGCTTGTGTTCTCTATAACTCACGGTACATTGTGTTTTGCTACAAAATGTTCTTGTCAAGACATTGAGGACCTGTGGTTTCATCAGAGCAGGAACTCCCTGTCCAAGACATATAACAACCTTCTATAACTTAGTCTTAGACAGTTGCCTCGGGCTCAGAGAAGTTAAGTGAATTGTTGGAGGTCACGAGGCTACTGTCAGAGGCTGTATTTAAACCCAAATCTTCCTGATTCCAGTTCTTATTTACTATCTTCCATGCATGCTTCTTTTGTAATACTGTAAAAAGGAACCTTTTATAGTACAAGGGATTCTGTAAGTAATATGCAGTATTGGACCGTTATAGTAATTGATCATACTATGACCCAAAGATTGATGGGAAGTTGAGAATTATGGAAGAGCCTTCCCTGCATTTATGCTACATTTGAAGAACTTTTCTGCTCTTCCTCTATAGAAACAATCAGTGGAGGGAGATAAATAATTCTGTATACTGCCTCTCTACCCTTCTTCCACAAGATACTGAATGCTATGAGTTGGGAGGTTCTGTGATGATCATTATATTTGATAAGTATCTCCCATATGGGATTTTCTAGTTCAAGAACATGAATAGCTTCTGGTAGTAATTCCTTCTGTGGCTGGGCCTCCTTATGGCCTCTTGGAGAATTACCCGATTCTTACGGTGTCTACCACCTCATCCTAATTCTGTTGTGTGCTTTGGCTAGGACATAGCCATTAATCCACTGGCCTGGACAGGGATGTTCTAGGAGCTCTGGAGGGTAGAAGGATTACCTGGTAAGCAACAACAAAAAAGCCCATCTCATTGTCAACTCTACAAGGGCAGAGAGGATAGGACTAATATCTTAACCCCTCCCCCCATGCATGTTAGGTTAGTTTTTTCCTTACCTGTTACTGATTACCTGGTCTCCAGTGATGTTACATTTCACTCCTGTCTCCAAGGTTTCCAAGCATCCTTAATGGGGTTTGGAGTATTTATGCTCTCAGCAAATGTCCCTACTCTCCACTGATGGTATTTTTTGAAGTGTAGGGGTGCGGACCCCTACACCTCAGTTCCATTTAGGCACTAACAGTCAAATTAAATTTTATGAAGTAATATTTACTTTAAATGGTATAATCACAAATATACAAATACTCTCCAACACATAAGAGGCAAAATCTTCCCTACCCCTTTTATACTGCCTCAGTCTCTGGGCAGGGGAAGGGGATCAGGTTCATAGCTTAACTCTATAGAGAAAAGTCCATTCTGAGTTTGAGTCCCATGAACCCTGGCTTCTTTGCTGGGCTGGCTGGTTATAGCATCCCACCTGGAATTCTGGCTCCAAGTTTGCCATAGTTTTAACTCCTGCTCCAATCATTCCCAGACACTTGAGAATGAAAGGAACAAGTAAAACAAGACAGAAAAATCACCCCTAGACCCATATATCAAAGTAAAAGAGAGGAAGGACTGGGGAAAGAAGTCCTTTTCCCTTACTGGTTCAGTTCATGGTGCTCTATGCTATGAGTAAACTGTGATCTTTACCTTCTCAGTGGAACAGGAAGGAGTGTGTAGGAAAGAGAGAATAAGCCAGAAAGGAAGATCATGAACCAGAAAGAGAGATCACTAATTTTAAAGACACAGATTTTCCAGCTGTAGCCAAATAAAGGAGGCTATACCCATATAAATGGTAGGGGTTGCAGAGTGCCTCCATGTTAGGTGATCTGGGAATGTTTCAAAGGCAAGCTCTGTTACACATTCAAATACTGAGACATTCCTAAAGATTTGTATGGTTCAGGGAACTAAGAGGTCAAATTGCTGATGTCACTTCCATGGTACATGAGTATAAAGAAGCAATGAAAATCTAGGGGTGGAGAGACTCAAGGAAGTTTTGACTAGTTGATCATGATGACAAGGGAGTTTTGTTCAGGTGAATCAACCCTTAAGTATATTCACAATGCCCATCCTTGGTGAATATCCTCCTACTATGGTGAAGTAAATCTTCTTTTGTTAACTATTGAGTGACTTGCAAATATCTCATTTGTTCCAATATTGAACTGAAACTAGTAGGGACTGATCTAAGTCAAGCTCAACCCAGAATATCAGGAAAGGCAGTCACAATATTACACTAGGATTACTTAGCTGCAGTGGTCAGTTGTGGAGATAGTGTAGCAGAAAGAGAACTTGGTTTGGAGTTTAAAGAGCTGTGCTCAAATTCTTGCTCTGATAGTTACTTTGAATTTCAGGGAAATCATTCCTTCTCTTTGACCTTCAGTTTTCTCATCTATAAAATAGCAATATAATATTTGTTCTAATTGCTTGAAAGGCATATTCTTATCTTGGGGATAGTATGCTTCCTCCCCATAGGAAATCCAACCCACATACCCCATGTTATGGTTCTTCAATGGACCTCAATGCTGTAAAGCACAGTTGCTCCTGGGATGCCACATCCAGCCATCTGTAGTGCCTCTTTCTTTACAGGGGTAAGGGCTAGACTCTATAGGGGTTGGCCCACTCTTCTCCTGACACGATTGTACCCACAATCAATCTTCTTTCTGTGCTACCAATAAGAAACCCCACCAGCACTCCCTACCTCTTTCCTCACCTGAATTTGTTTCAAATGCTTCAAAATCAGTTCCAATGAGCTCTGCTCACATGTTTTCTTTTGTGAATAACACTATACAAATGTGAGCTATTACTCATCTTTGCATGAAATGCTTGCTGTAATGGTGATGAACAACTGGTAATCACAAGAGGATGCTTCTTCTCTCTTTATGCTTAGCCTATGAGATGTTTGTTTCTTATTTAGATAAAATTAAGAGGTCATAGATTTAGAGCTGGAAGAGACCTTCGAAGTCATTGTGTGCAACTCTCATTTTGCAAATGAGGAAATAGACCCAGAGTAGTTAAGTGATTTTAAGTTACTTGACCAGGGCCGCACAGCTAGGGAGTATATGAAGCAGGATTTGAACTCAGATTTTTCTTGACTACAAGTATGACTTTCTATCTACTACACTGCCTAGCTGTCTGAAAGAATTAGTTTAATTACCCAGTCTCCTTATGATACTATTCTTGTAGTGCACAGTGGATGATTGCCTTTTAGATGAGATCACTTCTAAATGAGATATTTTGGGCATTTCACTAATTTTGTTTACCAGATGGATTTTCCTAACAATTTCATTTTCTGTTTGTTAGTAGAGAGTGGCAGTATGGAATGGTGGATGGAGAGCCAGCCTTTAGAGTCATATTGTTGTATTTATCCTTCATTCTCAAAGAGGACCATGACATCAAGATGATGACATGACTTACAGTTGACTTTGATTTTAGTGAGGGAGGGCTGTTCAAGGTTACCAGTCTCACTTTCTTCTCCTGAGCTGTCAGGGTCCAGTGGCCTGATATTCATCAGGATGGCTGGAGATGGCCCAGGATGCAATGTGAGACCCTGGCCCTTTCAGATTAAGGTGTTATAGTATTCTCATTTTGAGATACATGTGGACTTAATGGTTTAAGTCCTGCCTCTGAAGTATACTGCAGTAGCTGTGTGACCATGGGCTAGCTTGGTGGTGCCCCAGGCAACCGTTTAAAACTACAAGATGGTAAAGTTTTTGAACTGTGTTGGTATAAGTATCCTCACTTAGAGTCCTCTGTAAAAAGAAATCACAGATATACTCCATACTAACATTGCAGGTAGGTTCTATCAAGGGAAAAAAGAGTCTACTACCTTTGACTTGGGGAAAAACTCTGTAGTATTCTAATTCAACATTCACACAAGCCCCAGATTGAGAAAATCTGTCAAAGTAGGACTGTGATCAATTCAATAAGTCCCCTGTATATATGTGAATGTCCAAACAATTTAAGATTTTGTCAGCATGGGGAACTTCAGTGAAGAAACAACATCTACCTGTGCATATTGTAACCCATCTGTGAATTAGTGGTTAAGTCCTAGGAAGTTTCCTGAGGTTCACAGAGGTTGTGACTTACCTAGAGTAAACCAGAAGATATCAGAGGCTAGATTTGATCTTAAAAAAAAACCACTATACTGTGCTATTTCTATGCTCCTCACATAGTGATTCTCAATATATATTTGTTCAATTGAACAAAAGTTTCCTGAGTGCTTAGTACATGCAAGAGCCTGTTTTAAAGATAAGCAGGATAGAGAGGTAAGATATTATCCCTACCTTTTAGAAGCCTGTATTTAGTCTAGTAAGAATGAAGAGCCATAACATGAATAGCTGTATTACAAGATTGGATACACTGAGCTCCAAAAATGAGGTACAAAGTATGATTGGAATTCAGAGGAAGGAAAGATCAGAGAGTATAAAAGACTGCAACTTTAAGAAAAATTAGTGTTTGAGAAAATTTGCCATTTCTTGATGTTGGAGGCAAACCATGGAAGAAAGAAGGGGAGGACAGAAAAATTTCAGTGGAAACTCACTCCATAGACCAAAGGCCCATGTTATCATGGCTTAGATCTATAGAGTTACAACATCAGAATGACAAGAAAGACCCAAATGAAAAAAAAACCTGTTTCTTTCTGCTTCAAAAGGAGAAAAGACAGCCTTTTCCTCTTAGTCTTCTGGAACTCATCAGAGGCAGCTTTATTTATTGGTTACTAATACACTACCCTTCTGGGTCTGTGGCTGCTTCAGGGTGCAGTGGCCTATAGGAGTGGGAAGCAGACACAGGGATGCTTTAGAAAAGGGATGAATAAATATTTTTTCTCTGTCCTTATAACGTTGCTCAGAGAATATAACTACATCACCCAAATCCCTCTAAAAAGATCATCTGATAAGATAAACAACACAGATGACATAGGATGCCTCAGTCGATCCCTATTGAGTACTTAGCTCAAATAGGAGAAAGGAGAAAAACTGAAAATGATCTGAACATAGAGCAATTGAAAAAGTTTTCAAACACTAGAAATTAAAGCTACCATCTTTTGTTTTCTGGAGGGTGGGTTGAGATTATATTGTATTTTTTTTTTAGTGTAGAGCTCAGTTTAGCTATAGGTTTAATGAATTTATGGAACGAGTGTATGACTGGCTGTTCTAGATTCACACTCCACTCCCCCTCTTTCCCACCCCTGCCACTTCACTGTCTTTGTGTTTCACAAGGACCATAATCAACTTTTTATGTTGACTGATACACGAAAACAAAAACCCTGCTCAAAATTCTTTAACTCATTCTAGTTGCCATTGGCCTGCAAGTTCTATTAGGAAAAAGTCATGAATGAATGAATAAAAATCAGTTATTGAGCATTTATGTTCTACCTCTACATTCAGAGCTGAGAAGTTTCTCTACCAGATGACAATCTTCCATCCTTTCACCTTCCTTGGTGACTCCCCCAATTCTTTTCTGGGTGTCACTTGTCCTCACTACAATCTCCAGTCTTTCTGTACTTCCTTTTTTTTTTTAAAAAAAATATATTTATTTATTTTTAGTTTTCAACATTTATTTTCATAAGATTTTGAGTTCTAAATTTTTCTCCCCTCCTCCCTTATTCCCCTTCCCAAGATGGCATGCAATCTGAGACAGACTTTACATGTATAATCATATTAAACATATTTCTACATTAGTCATGTTGTGAAAGAAGAATAAGGACAAAAAGGAAAAGCCACAAGAAAGAAAAAACAAAAAACAAAAAAAAGAGAGAAAATGGTATGCTTTAAACTGCATTCAAACTCCTTACTTTTTCTCTTGATGTGGATAGCATTTTCCATCATGAGTCTTTTGGAATTGACTTAGATCATTGCATTCATTGTAGAGAAGAGCTAAGTCCACCCAAGTTTGTCATTACAGAGTGTTTCTGTTACTGTGTAGAATGTTCTCCTAGTTCTGCTCATTTCACTCAGCATCAGTTCATGCCAGCCTTTCCAGATTTTTCTGAAATCTGCCTGCTCATCATTTATGTGGAACAATAGTATCGCATTATATTCAAATACCACAACTTGTTCAGTCATTCCCCAAGTGATGGGCATCCTGTCAATTTCCAATTCTTTGCCACCACAAAAAAACTGCTATAAATATTTTTATATATGTGGGTCTTTTTCCATTTTTATGATCTTTGTGATATAGCCCTAGAAAGGGTATTGTTGGGTCAAAGTGTAGGCCCAGTTTTATAGCCCTTTGGGCACAGTTCCAAATTGCTCTCTAGAATAGTTGGATCATTTCACAACTCCACCAACAATATATCAGTGTTCCAATATTCCCAAATCTTCTCCAGCATTTATCATTTTCCAATTTTGTCATGTTAGCCGATCTGATAAGTGTGATGTGTTACCTCAGAGTTATTTTAATTTGCATTTCTTTAATTAATGGTGATTTAGAACATATTTTCATATGACTATAGAAAACTTTAATTTCTTCATCTGAAAACTGCCTGTTAATATCCTTTGATTATTTATCATCTGGGAAATGACTTGTATTCTTGTAAATTTGACTTAGTTCTCTCTATATTTTTTATATTTTTATATTTTATATATTTTTATCACATACACCAACTTTCTGCTTCCCTCTAATCTTGGTTTCATTGACTTTGTGCAAAAACTTTTCAATTTAATGTCATCAAAATAATGAATTTTGCATTTCTTGTTTGGTCAAAATTCTTCTATTCTCCATAAATCTGACAGCTAAACTATTCCTTGCTCTACCAGTTTGCTTATAGTATCAGCTTTTATATCTGAATTGTGTACTCATTTTGACCTTATCTTTGTATACAGTCTATTCTTACTTTCTGCTATACTATTTTCCAGTTTTCCCAGCAGTTTTTGTTAAATAATGAGTTCTAATAAATAAATACCAGAGTCTGGGTTTATCAAACACTAGAATACTATAGTCATTGAAAATTGTGCCTTGTGTACTTAACCTATTTCTATTTCATTGATCCAGCCCTCTTTTCTTAGCTAGTAACAAGTATTTATGATGGTTGCTACTTTATGATGCAACTTAAGATCTGGTATGACTAGGCCACCTTCTCTTGTGTTTCTTTTCATTAATTTCCTTGATATTCTGGACCTTTTGTTCTTCCAGATGAATTTTGTTATTATTTTTCTATCTCTATAAAATAATTATTGGTAGTTTGATTCATATGACACTGAATAAGTAAATTAATTTGGGTAGAATTGTCATTTTTATCATATTAACTTGACCTCCCCTTGAGCAACTGATTATTTTTCCAGTTATTTACATCTGACTTTATTTGTGTGAAAAGAATTTTGTAATTGTATTCATATAATTTCTGAATTTGTTTTGACAGTAGACTTCCAAATATTTTATAATGTCTACAGTAAATTTAAATGGAATTTTCCTTTCTACTCTTGCTGTTGGACTTTGTTAGTGATACGTAGAAATGCTGATGATTTTTGTGGGTTTATTTTATATCCTACAATGCTGCTGTTTGTTATCATTTTAAGTAGTTTTTTATTTGATTCTCTAGGATTCTCTAAGTATGTCATCATATCATCTGCAAATTTTGATAGTCTTGTTTCTTCTTTGCATGTTGTAATTCCTTCAATTTCTTTTTCTTCTCTTTTTGTTAAAGCTAACATCTCTAGTACAATATTGAATAATAGTGGTGATAATGGACATCTTTGTTTCACCCCTGATCTTATTGGAAATGCTTCAGCTTATCCCCATTACATTTTATGTTTGCTGATCATTTCAGATAGATATTACTTATCACTTTTAGGAAAACTCCATTTATTCCCATGCTCTTTTGTGTTTTTAATAGGAATGGGTGTTGCATTTTGTCACAAACTTTTTCTGCATCTATTGAGATAATTATGATTTTTGTTAATTTTTTTATTGATATGGTCAATTATGCTGATAATTTTCCTAATATTGAATCAGTCCTGCATTCCTGGTATAAATCCCACCTGGTCATAGTATGTTATCCTCATGATAAATTGCTGTAATCTCATTGCTAATATGTAATTTAAAAATTTTCCATCTATATTTATTAGGGAAATTGGTCCATAATTTTCTTTCTCTGTTTTGGTTCTTTGCAGTTTAGGTATCACTACCATATTGTATCATAAAAGGAATTTGGTAGAACTCCTTCTTTGCCTATTTTTCCAAATAGTTTATAGAGTATTGGAATTGATTAATCTTTAAATGTTTGTTAGAATTCACTTGTAAATTCATCTGGCCCTGGGAATTTTTCTGAGGGAGTTTTTTGATGGCTTGTTCAACTTCTTTTTCTGAAATGTGGTTATTTAAATATTTTCTTTCCTCTTCTGGTAATCTGGGCAATCTATATTTTTGTAAATATTACCCCTTTGTTCTTTTCCAATCTTACTATCCATACTCTGTTCTTTCTTTCCTCTATAATCTTCACCTTATATTCAACCTGTTCAATTCTGTGCAATGGTCTATCCTCAAATTCTTTGCACCCTTGTCTTATCAATGTTTATGTCTTTTCAAACCCCAGTCTTGGTTCACCCCCATCATCTACTTTCCCCATTTCTATTTTTGTATTGCTAGGTAGTATTGGAAGAAGTTACATAACTATGATGACTAGGTGTACAATAAATTTATGTTCTTTAATGTCAGCTGGGCTTTCATTGAAGCAAAGGCAATCCTTCTATTTTCCCTGATTGACTCTCTATCACACTCTTCACAACATCTATTACAGATCTTTTTTCCCCTCTCCTTAAACCACTTACCTATACCACCTCTCTACATCACCTATCAGCACAAGTTTTTGCCTCATACTTTACCTAGAAAAATTGTAGTAACTCAAATGAGACATGACATGTGCAAATTTAGAGACATCTCTTCAAATGTTCATAAGGACTATTTGTGCCTGACCTGTGATAGAGCCTTCCAAGCTCACATTGGTCTAATCAGCTACAGTCAAATACACACTGTACCTTGACCCCAATATAGTGATGCCATTTTGATCTTTCTTTGAAAATGAAGGACAGCAACCACCAGTGCCTAGAAGTGGAGACCATCAATTGCAAATTTCCTTCCCCCCTCAGTTATATACTCCTGAATACTTTCAATTCTATAACCCTTTATTTCTTCATTTATTCTAGTCGTTGACAATGAGGTGACTTGTCCCCTTGCCAAGGCCAACCTCTTTAGTTGTGAGCATCTCCTCCAGGAATTTATCCCTATGAACTTTGTCTCCTCCCACCTCATTCCCAATATCTCTTTATCCACTTGCTCATTTACAACTGCCTACAAACATTTGGAGATCTCACTCATTCTTAAAACAAATCAAATCCTGACTTGATCCTACCATCCCCTTATTGTCCTTTATCTCTTTTCTCTTTCACAGTCAATTTCTAGGAAAAAAAAAATCATCCGAAAATCATGCCTCTATATCCTTATCTACCAGTTCTCAAGGTTATGCAATGTAGTTTTCTACCCTACTAATTACACGAAACTAGTCTCTCAAGGGCTATGAATGACCTTGTAAGCCCTAAATTCATTAGCCTTTTTTCTTTCTCCTTTACATTTTGGTCCAAATCTTGACTGCTGCAGAATCTGCCACTATTGACTACTCCTTCCTCCTGACTATTCTGTCTTCCATGTGTTTTCATGAGATTGCCTCTGGTTTTCTGAATTATGTAATCACTCTCTTCAGTTCTCTTTGATGAATCATCATCCTGCTTCCTGTCCATGGGTGTAAAAGTTTCTGTCTCTGTCTCTCTCTCTGTCTCTGTTTCTCTCTCTCTCCCTCCCTCCCTCTCCATCTCTGTCTCTCATTAGTTGCCATGAATTCAATGATCACTTCTCTGCAGATGACTCCTCTCTCTTGTGAGTTGCAGTGCTACATCACCAATTACCTGCTGGAAATCTCTATGTAGATATTCTATAGGCATCACAAACTCAACATGTAACATCTCTAATTCTCTTGAAGAAACCATTATTCTTATAGTCACTCATATTAAAATAATTCAGAGTCATCAGTGGTCAAGTCTTTTTTCATATTCAAATAAAATTAATTTATTTAAATAAAACAATATGATCTCATCTTTGTATAGTTCAGAATGTTATCCAAGTCAACATCTCTCCCAATTTGCTACTTTTAGAAAGAAAAAAAGACTCAATTTTTGGGAAGGAAAAGGAAAAGAGATCAGACATAATATACAGTCTATGCAGCCACATGAGAAATCGTCCTGCCACTTTGCTATTACACAGGTAGTTGGTTCTATCAGCTAAAGTCTAGTGAATTGTATTTGTTTTATGCATATTGAGTTTATTCTATTATTTTGTGAGAGTTTTTACCCCCTTGAGCCAACTGTGTTCATTGGTCAGAATAAATTCCAGCATCTGACACCATTTCCATTAATCACAGACAAGCCAGTATACATGAGTAAGATAATAGAAAGATACAAACAGTATCTGGTCTTGTTTATGTATGCTGTTCAGTAATACAGCAAGAGGTTTGAAGAATTCTTTTGAGTTTAAATAACACCAAACTGCCTAGTACCGAAAAACTTTTTATTCCAAAAGGCATTCTACATGAAACAATCAAGATTTCAAGAAAAAAAGGTCTCTATGCCAGGAAGTATCTGGATGGCATCAATTGCAAGTAATTGATACACAAACATTACCATAAAGCTCCCTGGACAGCCAGCTGTTTCTTTCATACTTGTAAATCTGTTCAGTTTCACTTACAAAACTCAAGCAATCCCACAAAAATTCCTTTAGTAATGTATGATTCTTCACTAAATTTGAAATTTTCTCCATGAGGTTAATGGTTTGCCACTTTAAAATTAAACAACTTTACAAAAGAAAAAACATCTAGTATGGTCACTTGAGGGCAAATTATTCCTTTGGCCAAATTATACATCTGAATTCTTGTGTGTACCTCTTAACATACTGATATGTCTAAAATTGTAACATTTTTTCTACCTGATGCCATCTATCACCTAATTAGTAATATGCAGCTTTTTCCCTCCGCAAAGTTTTCCAATTATTTTGTCATTTTTTTACTTTAAAAAATCTTACTTTTAAATTGAATGCTCCGGGGAGCTATTGAATGCAACTAGTTCCAAAGATTGAATGGTCTGGGTTGTAAACAGAATTAAAATCACACAAAAGTAATGGCGCCCGTACTTTGATAACAAGCGCCATTGGGCCTCGAGAACAATTTTAATTCTGAAAATTTGAACTAAAATGGCATACAAAAATGGATTATCCATAGAACAATTATTTCATACCAATATTTCCACAATCTATATGTGTTCATAAAAAGACCAATGGTAATTGAAATACATTTTGCTAGCTGCTTGCTCCCACAGGCAGGATTTTTTTTTTCCTTCAATAATTTACTTGATGTGAACCAAAAACTCCATCAATCTTTCTATCATTCTTGTGAGTAAATATATTTATGATTTAGACATATTATAAAACCTGAGTCCATATTTCTGAACTCAGACACAAAAACTAGTTCCAACCATTTTTCTTTACCTAAAATGCCTACATCTACAGCACTTGTTATCAGTGGTAGAGTTGTCTTTTAAAAACACTAAGAGAATTCCTGTAATTTATTAAGTAGAGCACTTGTCTATACTTAGCTGAAAGAGTTGATTAGCACAATTGTTTTAGTCCAGTCTACAGGACTGCAGGACAGTACGTGTAAATCCAAGTGTACTTGAAATTGAGGACAGTCACAGGACACGACACCACAATGGAATCAGTTCTTTACATGCATTTCTCACTCATCTTCCCAATAAGTGACGAAGTCTCATTAATTTTACCTCTGGCATACACCATCTTTTCTCCACTCATATGATCACTACCCTAGTTCAGATCCTCACTATCTTTTCCCTATACTATGGTAATAACCTTTTAATCTATCTCCTTGACTCTGACTTCTTTCCAATCCTTCCTTCATCCATTTACTGATATTTCTAATATACTTGCATTTATTTATTGATTGATATTGATAATTATATTTCTTACTATGCTCAAAAATCTTTAGTGACTCCCTATTGCCTCTTGGATAAAATCTCTGCTTGGCATTTAAAGCTCTTCATAAACTTTTTCCAAGCTCTATTTTTAGGGTTATCTCACTTTACTGGTTCTCCTAAATTCTAGATATTTTGTACAAAATGATAATTTGTTCTTTCCTATGCATCACATTTTATCTCTGGAATCCATGCTTTTTTGCATAGGCTATTCCCTATGCCGGAAATCATCTGTCTCCTGAATACTGACTTTTGGTGGCTAGACCTAGGCCATTCCAAACCCTAGGAATCTGCTTCTCTTTCTGAGTGGGAACCAGGAGGGAATTTCTCACTTGCTAGAAGAAATGGAAATGGGAGTAGGATATGTAAACCTATCCAGGTACACATTAGGATAAATTGACCAATCTAGTTAATGGAGGGGAGGAAGAGAAGTTTATGGAACACCAGTGATTACCTCTTTTTTTTTTTTTGTTCCTTTCTTATGCCTTATTTTTGTCTCCTCTTGTGTCTAAAAGAATTCTAGTGGACTTTCATTCTAGAAGAAAAAAATGACTAGCAAATCAAATACAGTACATACCCAAGGTTAGGCTGTGAGATACATACATACATGCATACATATTATAATACATATATGCATATGTGTGTGTGTGTGTATTCAGCTTCTCTCTAAATACGGAGAGCGATGCTTCCATTGATTGATCAGACTGATCAGAGAAAAATTTTCTAGAGAAGGGTTTCAGGGGAACATGCCCTACTCCAACTGTATGCCTGTGATCTAGGACCCAATTCTGGCCTCCTTGCAGTGGTCTGAGTTGACAGTGGATGACCGGAGAGCTAAGCTCTGCCAAGCTTTCCTACCATGCTCCTGACTACTCTGAAAGGTAAAGTCTTAGATATTTCTGTCTTTGATAAAAGCCCCTGAAACTACTCTCCTGGCATACCATCAGTATGTACTAAGGCGCTTTGCTAACCTAAGATTAATCCGCACAGACTTCATTTTCAACAGCACAAACGGATCAGGTTTTGTTTTGGTTTTTTTAATGGTTCATTAATGAATGAGGGAATGTGACCAAAATGGTCTCATTGTAAGGTATTAGCCAAAGCTTCTGACCCTTGGCAGAGCACACAGAGGAAAAAAATAATTTAAAATGATAGTAATAGTAACTTCTATTTATGTAGCATTTTAAAATTTGTAAAATGCTTTATAAAAATAATTTCACCTAAGTCTCATAACAACTCTGAGCTAGGTATGATAGGAATCAACTTCTGAGGTCTATGAGGTAGGTACTATAGGTACTTCCTTATCCCTATTTTACAGATAAGGAAACTGAGGCACAAATAATTTAAGTTACATGCTAAGGCTCATACATCCAGTAAGTTTCAAGGGCAAGAATAAACCTAGATCTTCCTGATTCCAAGTCCAGCATTTTATGCACTATAGTATGCACTATGAGTTATAGATTTCAGTGCTTTCTGTCCCTTTCCAGAAGTATGGAGAGGATAATCAACAAAGATGAAACCCATTTGCTGGTTCCATAGAGTATATTGATGGCCCCATTTGGATAGGTGATCAGTTACTGGTTTGATTTATAGCACTGTTAAATGAAGCTACTTTTGGAGGGGGGTGTTCATCTTATGGCCTGGTTCTAGTGTTTGTATCCAGCAGCTGGTGTTTAGGTTCTGTAAGAAGGTATGAGCCTGATAAGTCAGGTATGCACACCTGAAATGCTGACATAGGACAGTAGAATATGTTCATTAATTTTATCAGGGGAGAGAAAGTGACTATGTATGTAAAAAGAAGTTTCTTGCAGGTTCTGCTTCTAAACTCAAGCACCGTGATAAATACAGTTTTTCTTTTAGAACATCAATCACAGCTTTTAATCATTGATCTGGGACTGAGTACACAGCTGGAATGAAGGTTTTGAAAGGTTAGTTGCATTTTCACATGTTTGTTAACAAGGCTTAACTTGGAATTTAGGAACAAAGAGTAAATATGTTTCCATAAAAGCCCCGCCAACACAGAAGGTACAATTAAACTCACTCCATTATGAGGAGCTTGACTGCTGCCTCCATTAAAGAAATGTGTGATTCACTCCCCAGAGCTTTCAACTTTCATGTGAATACTAGTCCATAAAGGAAATTGAGCAATTTTGATCAGAGTCTAAAGAAACAGCACAACAGAGAGTTTTAATGGGAAACAAAGAAACAGTCACAACGGTTGAAAGTACCTTTAGGAATTTCCAGCAGATTGCGGCTACTTTGCCTTATTGAGAGATTGCTCCGAATCATAATCATAGTCTCTTTGTTCACATCTGAAAGGCTGCATGAGTCTGGTTCCAAATTGCTGCTGGATTTATCTATGGGGAGACCAGTGATAGATAAATTTGATGGTGGCCATGTCTATGGGCTATGAACCTCATAGCATTCTCAAGGCAAGTCCAACACCTGCATGGATTGTTATAATCTCATTGTCCTACTGTTTAAAGCACTAGAGACTGGGCCTCTTTTATCGATGACAAATGGGAGCCACATAAACACTTTACTAGAGGGACAGGAGGCAGCGTGGTTTCCTTATTTGGATCTGTAGCCTTTGTTCTTGAAGAGGACCAAAATGACATCACTATGTTAGTCAAGTTACAGTTTATCTGACTGTGACTGATCAGGCCAGTATGAGCTTGGAATGTTCTACCACAGGTCGGACACAAATAGTCTGTATGAACATTAAGGATGGGTTCTCCAAATCTGTGCATCTTGCATATTTTTTTAGCTACTTCAATTCTGCTTTGCTCATACTGCACAACACCTTCTCTTATGTAAGCATGCCATGCTGAGCTGTCCTATCTGTGGCAGGGTCTCCCATGTCACACAATTGATTCCAAAGTTATTAAGAGAGACCTTGAGAGTGTCCTTGTATCACTTCTTCTGACCATGATGTGAGTTCACCATAAAATAGTGTTTCTGGCAAGTGTATGTTTTGCATTCAAACAACATGGCCAGCCCACTGGAGTTGCACTCTCTGAAATAAAGTTTGAATGCTTGGCAGTTTAGTTTGAGAAAGAATCTCAGGACTGGTATCTTATTCTGCCAGGTGAGCTTCAGAATATTTCTAAGATAATTCAAATGGAAGCGATTCAGTTTCCTCGCCTGGTGCTGATAGATTGTCCAGGTTTCATGGTCATACAACAATGAGGTCAGCACAACTACTCTGTAGCCCTTCAGTTTGGTAGTCAGTCTAATACCCCTTCTCTCCCACACTTTCCTTCGGAGCCTCCCAAACACTAGCTAGTTCTGACAATGTGTATTTTGATGATTAATTCTTTGTAAAAATACATTGAAATCTGGTCCTGCTAGGCTGCTTTTCTTCATTTTTTTTTTTCATTGATTCACTTGATATTACTGACCTTTTCTTCCTCCAGTTGAATTTTGTTGTTATCTGTAGCCTAGATTGATTCTGAATTATCTCACCAACACAGATATGTCTTCATGGTAAGTTGGTCCCTTACTCAGGAGAAGGTATCAAGCTTATTCAACCAATACAAAATGCCTGGGAGACAGAAGAAGTTAGACACATAGACATACCACAGTCAACTCCAGGTTGCTTTCCTAATGGGTTAGTATATCTAATCTGCCCCCTACAAGATGAAAGGTATGAAGTCATCTACCCAGATCCAGTGGCATTCTTTACAGTGATCAAAAGGGCCGGAGACAACCCAGGGAGGTTTCTCTTTGTTAATCCCCCAAACACCTAAAGGTAATAGTATTGTGCAAATTCTGAAATCAATAATGATAGCAGTTGACCTCTGTTTTCTTTAGATAACCTAGTTAAATACCATTCCTATAGGTTAGACATGATAACATTACTCATGAAGCAGCTTTCTCTGACGTTGGTTGCTGTGAGCCTATGATGGCTTTTCTTAGTATTTTTTATTATGAATTTGGAAAACATCAGCATACATGAGTATTTCAATATACAAAGAATAAAGAAGACTATTATAAATGAATGAATAAGCATTTATTAAAACTGATTACTTGCAATTAATCAATGAACATTTATTGTCTACTATGTGCCAAGCACTGCTCTAAGCACTTAGGCTACAAACAGAGGCAAAAGACAGTCCTTGCCCTCAAGGAGCTTATGATCCACTACTAAATGTTGGGGATATACATAGAAGAGCAAGGCAGTCTCTCTGTCCAAGAAATTCACATTTTAGTTGGAGGAAATAACAACTATAGAAAGTTTTGGTTGCTTGTAAGGTGGAAGGCCCCCATGGTCCTTATATTGCAGCATCAAATCAGATGATGATTCATTTTCCTCAGTCATTTTCACTAGTAAAACCAATTGTTGTCTGACTTTGACCAATAACAATTGAACATTTTTTTTTAGTTTATGGTTTTCACTGGTCATGGCTGCTGAGAAGACCAGAGACTGTAGCACCTTCAGGGGAAGTTTCCAGATTGTATCTCCACAAAGGTTGCTTCCCTGTACTTATGGCTATAGGGATCAGTCTGGAAATAGAACTAGTGGAGGGTCAGGAAGAGAGAAAGGCACCGTTGTGCTTTCTTTTGCTTATGACCTCTTGGGTATACAGGCCTATAGGTAGTAGTTGTAGCAGTTGGTGTTGGTAGGGATTGTGGATATTTTCTCCCACAAGGGTTGCTCATCAGGATGATGGCTCCAAAGGCACAGCTGGGTAGTGGACTGGGGTGTGGGGATCATTACTATTCTGGGGCTCTTTTGGTCAGTGAATTAGATTGTTTCTAAAGGGGTATAATTGAACAATACTAACAAGTGATTCAACGATACCAACAGCTACAGCCATCTCTCGTCTCTTACTCAGGGTGTTTTGATGCTTCATTCAGAGTTGCTTGACCATCATGTTAAAAGCAGTTGATCAAGAGTTGGTGATGGTAGGGATGGTGGACATCTTCTCTACAAAGTCTACATAGTAACTGTGTGGTCAGTCCCCTAGGGACACTACAGCAATCTCCCAAAGAGGGTGTAGGTATGGACAGCAAGCCAATCACAGCTAAAGAAATTTTTAAACCACCATAAATTAACATAATAGTTACAAAACTATTGTCTGTGTTTCCTTGTCTGCTTGTCTATGTTTTTTTCTTAATTTTCTTTTACTCTTTTCTGTGTATTTAAAAATGTTTTATTGATAATCTTTTCTTTTTGTATGTTTGTGTATCTTGCACTATTCACCAATGTTCAACCTCACCCCCAAATAAAAGCTTTACATATTACCAACAATTACAATGAATCTCAGACCCCAAACACTAGCTGGGCAGTTCTGGAGGCAAGGTGGGGGTGGAGAGGAATCTCAGAAGTCAAGTAACTGGCTGGGAAAATGCCCAGAAAAGGAAAAAAAAAAGACCATAGAAGGTTACTTTCTTGGTGAATAGATATCTCCTCCCTTCCTTTCTGATGAGGAAGAACAATGCTTACCATCAGGGAAAGACATAGAAGTCAAGGCTTCTGTATCCCAAACACATTGACCATATCTATAAATGTACATCTTATCTATACCTCTAATTGATTACCTCTGCCAAGTAGTTTAAGACATGATTCATTATTTGTCTTCTGTGGTCATAAATGATTATTGCACTGATCAAAGTTCTTAAGTGTTTCCAAGTTGTTTTCCTTGATGTTATTGTAGTCATTGTGAAAATTATCCTCCTTTCTGAATTATGCAAATTCATAAATCTAGTTTCTCTGAATTCACCATTTTTGTCATTACCTATGATACAGTAATGTTCCATTACATTTATTTTCACAATTTGTTCAGTCATTCCCCAATTGACAGGCATATGCTTTGTTTCTAGTACTTACAAAAAAGAGTTCTGCTACAAGTAAACAAATTTCTCTCTCTCTCTCTCTCTCTCTCTCTCTCTCTCTCTCTCTCTCTCTCTCTCCCTCTCCCTCTCCCTCTCCTTTCTTAAAAGACCTTTCTTTTGTGGAGGAGCCAACATGGTGGAGTAGAAAGATTCACATATCCTAGCTCCTAACCCACAGCCCATAAAATACCTGTAAAGAAGAACTCCCAACAAATTCTGGAGCAGCAGAAGCCACAAAACAAGAGAGTGGAGGAGATTTCTGTTCCAGAGAGCCCTGAAAAACTGACACCAAAAGTCCATCACACACCAGACCTGGAGCAGAGCCCAGCCCTGCTTGGCCATGTGGCACCAAGAGGAGCAGGTATGAGCGGGCTTCAGGGGCAGAATCTCCAGTGGCCATGCAGGTTCCTTCACCCACAGGCACCAAAGGTTAGTGAGAGAGCCTGTTTGGCTGGCCGAGAGGGGAGCGGGATGTCTCCATAACTCAGACCCCGCAGGAGGCAGCAGCAGACAGGGGCTCCCAAAGCAGACAGGATCTCAAATCCATTGTTGAAGGTCTCCTCATAAACCCTCTGAGGGAACTGAGTCCTGTGTGGTGGCCCTTCACTCACTTGAGCACCTGAATTTAATCTCACTGAATAGCAGCCCCGCCCCTGTTGAAAGCCCTGAGACTGTGGAGCAGCATTTGAATCTCAGACCCCAAACACTAGCTGGGCAGTTCTGGAGGCAAGGTGGGGGTGGAGAGGAATCTCAGAAGTCAAGTAACTGGCTGGAAAAATATCCAGAAAAGGAAAAAAAAAGACCATAGAAGGTTACTTTCTTGGTGAACAGATATCTCCTCCCTTCCTTTCTGATGAGGAAGAACAATGCTTACCATCAGGGAAAGACATAGAAGTCAAGGCTTCTGTATCCCAAACATCCAAAATAAATATTCAATGGGCTCAGGCCATGGAAGACCTCAAAAAGGATTTTGAAAATCAAGTGAAAGAGGTGGAGGAAAAACTGGGAAGAGAAATGAGAGAGATGCAAGAAAGGCATGAAAAACAGGTCAACACCTTGCAGAAGGATACCCAAAAAAATGCTGAAGAAAATAACACTTTGAAAAATAGGCTAACTCAATTGGCAAAAGAGGTTCAAAAAGCCAATGAGGAGAAGAATGCTTTAAAAAGCAGAATTAGCCAAATGGAAAAGGAAGTTCAAAAACTCACTGAAGAAAATAGTTCTTTAAAAATTAGAATGGAACAACTGGAGGCTAATGACTTTATGAGAAACCAAGAAATCACAAAACAAAACCAAAAGAATGAAAAAGTGGGAGATAATGTGAAATATCTCATTGGAAAAACAACTGTCCTGGAAAATAGATCCAGGAGAGACAACTTAAAAATTATGGGACTACCTAAAAGCCATGATCAAAAAAAGAGCCTAGACATCATCTTTTATGAAATTATGAAGGAAAACTGCCCTGATATTCTAGAGCCAGAGGGCAAAATAAATATTTAAAGAATCCACCAATCACCTCCTGAAAGAGATCCAAAAAGAGAAACTCCTAGGAACATTGTAGCCAAATTCCAGAGTTCCCAGGTCAAGGAGAAAATACTGCAAGCAGCTAGAAAGAAGCAATTCAAGTATTGTGGAAATACAATCAGGATAACACAAGATCTAGCAGCTTTTACATTAAAGGATCAAAAGGCTTGGAATAGGATATTCCAGAAGTCAAAGGAACTAGGACTCAAACCAAGAATCACCTACCCAGCAAAACTGAGTATAATACTTCAGGGGAAAAACTGGTCTTTCAATGAAATAGAGGACTTTCAAGCATTCTTTTTTTTTTAATTTTAATTTTTTTTAATGTTTTACAATCATTTACAAATCATTTAATGTTTTACAATCATCTTAAAGTTAAGATTTTATCCCCCTCACCCTTCCCCCAATACCCCCTCCCTCCCTGTGACAGCATACAATTCTGTTTAGGTTCTACATATACTTTCCTATTGAGCACATTTTCACTATAGTCATACTATGTAGTCGAATTAAAATAAATGGAAGAAATTATATAACAAATCAAAACATAATACACTGAAACCCACCCGCACACAAACAGGATCTGCTACATTCTGCGAATGACTTCCATATTTCTTTCTCTGAGTGTGGAAGGCATTTTGCCTTAGAAGACCGACATTAGGATTTTTTTTTTCTCAGTAAGTTCTTGTGTTATTACAAAGTTCCAAGTCTACCAGAAGGAACTCTCGCACACTGTGGTCGTTGCTGTGCACAAAGTTCTCCTGGTTCTGCTCCTTTCGTTCAGCATCAGATCATATAAGTCCTTCCAGGCCTCCCTGAAATCTTCTTGTTCATCATTTCTTATGGCACAATAGTACTCCATTACATTCATATACCATAATTTATTCAGCCATTCCCCAATTGATGGGCATCCCCTTGACTTCCAGTTTTTGGCTATCACAAAGAGTGCTGCTATAAATATTTTTGTACACCTGGGACCCTTTCCCTTTTTTATAATCTCTTGGGGATACAGTCCTAGTAGCGATATTTCTGGGTACTTTCAAGCATTCTTGATGAAAAGACCAGAGCTGAAAAGAAAATGTGATTTTCAAACACAAGAATGAAAAGAAGCATGAAAAGGTAAACAGCAAAGAGAAGTCATAAGGGACTTACTAAAGTTGAACTATTTACATTCATACATGGAAAGACAATATTGGTGACTTGAAACTTTTCAGCATCTGGGTAGTTGGTAGGATTATATGCACACACACATACACATGTGCACACACACACAGAGACAGAGAGCACAGAGTGAATTGAATAGGATGGGATCATATCTTTAAAAAATGAAGGTAAACGGTGAGAGAGAAATGTATTGGGAGGAGAGAAGGAGAAATGGAATGGGGCAAATTATCTCTCATAGAAGAGACAGGTAGGAGACTTTTTAGTGGATGGAAAAGGAAGGGAGCTAAGAGAAAAGCATGAAGTTTACTCTCATCACATTTGACTAAAGGAAGGAATAAAATGCACACTCATTTTGGTTTGAAAACCTATCTTACAAGACAGGAAAGTGGGGGAGAAGGGGATCAGCAGGGATGATGGAAGGGAGGGCAATGGGAGGAGGGAGCAATTTGAAATCAACTATCTTGGGGAGGGATAGGATCAAAAGAGAGAATAGAAGCAATGGGGGGAAGGATAGGATGGAGGGAAATATAGTTAGTCTTACACAACATGACTATTATGGAGGTCATTTGCAAAACTACACAGATAGGGCCTATGTTGAATTGCCTGCCTTCCCAAAGGGAATGGGTGGGGAGGGAGGGATGGGGAGAATTTGGAAGTCAAAGTTTTAGGAACAACTGTTGAGTATTGTTCTTGCTACTAGGAAATAAGAAATACAGGTAACGGGGAATAGAAAGTTATCTGGCCCTACAGGACAAAAGAAACGATGGGGATAAGGGGAGGGAGGAATGATAGAAGAGAGGGCAGATTGGTAATAGGGGAAATTAGAATGCTTGGTGTATTGGGTTGGGGTGAGGGGACAAATGGGAAGAAAATATGGAACCCAAAATTTTATGAAAATGAATGTAAAAAGTTAAATAAATAAATTTAACTAAATAAAAAAAGAAAGAAAGAAAAAAAGAAAAAAAAAGACCTTTCTTTTCTTCTTTAAGGACCTTATAGTTTTTATATATATGGGTCTCTTTCTTTCATTTTGTTGGTATATATACTTAGTGGTGGCATTGTTTGGTCAAAGGGTATGCACAGTTTAGTGACTTCATTTTTAGTTTAATTCCAAAGCATATTCCAGAATTGCTGGACCAGTTTATAGATACACAAAAAGAGAATTAACAATACCTGTATTCCCAAAGTCCTTTCAACAATTTTCCTTTTTTTTTCAATCATGTTTGCCAATCTGATAAATGTGAGGTGGAACCTCAGAGTCATTTTAATTGCATTTCTGTTTTTATTAGGTATTTTGTGTATTTTTCTTATGATTGTTGAATTTCTTTACATTTATGTTTATCCTTTTTAAGGTACCATGATATTTTATTATATCAGTATACCATGATTTCGAGCCATTCTCCAATGCTGGATACATAGTTTGTTTCCATTATTTAGCTTTTATAAATAAACTGAACAAATGGATTTTGCTACAGCTATGTTTTTGTAGATATAGTTCTGTTTTTACTGTTTATGAGATTGTATATTGCCACAACACTTTTCCCCTCACAAGTTCCCTGCCCAGTATGACATAGCCCCAAGATGAGCTGCTCCTTTGCCTTTGGAATACATTATTTTGGCCATTATATAGATTTACGACTGGTCTGGATCACTTCAGTTGCTCCTTCAAGGCATTGCTGACTTCTTACCTGGCTGTTCTGCAGCATCAATGAAAATATCTAGAATGGGATTTCATAATTGAACCTCTCTATGATGGATCATTAAACCTTTGGAAGTTCAAGTTACAGTCTCATATAGTCCATCTTGATGATCATTTACCTAAAAGCAAGAATGAAGAAACACATAGTGATGAAGGAACAAAGAGGCTATTTTTTTCATGGCATCAAGTTGGCCTAAATGGAAAGAATATGGAAGCTTAGAGGCTTCCAGCAATTTTTCCTTGCTCAAGATCAGGAAAAAGAAAGCTCCATTTTTTTCCCCACTGGAGTTTTTGTTTGCACTTCCCATGCTGGCTCAG
Organism: Bettongia penicillata ogilbyi; assembly: GCA_023548195.1. Taxonomy (NCBI): domain Eukaryota; kingdom Metazoa; phylum Chordata; class Mammalia; order Diprotodontia; family Potoroidae; genus Bettongia; species Bettongia penicillata. Next base: position 2,444,198 of record JAJHZJ010000580.1, read on the forward strand.
ATCCCAGAACTAAATTTTTTTTTTCCACTCCATGGTAAGCAGATAGGAAATAGACTTGGGATATTTGAATATGTTCTGAATTAAGGGCAGAGGACATCTATTATGGTCATCATGTTATGAGCACAATAAGCATGAACCTGGATTTGGCCTGCCTCTTTTTTGGGTTTACTCTTTCCTGGTCTTAGGCAGATAAGTATTTAGGTGGTAAACAAGAAAGTAGATGGTGTAGTCTACTGGATTTTGTGTTGTCTATAAGGGTGAACATGTCCCATATGCCAATGGTGAGTGGAATCATCTTTGCAGATGTTTGTGTACATTTTTTTTTGTTTGTTTTGACCACAGAGTGGGATTCCCTACCTGCAGCAGTAATCAGGCCAGGGTTGGGTAAGCTGACAATTTTTAGGGCACCTACAAACCATGAGCAAAGTGGAAGGAGTGTTGGTGCATGATTTTCTGTTTGCAGATGATTGTGCACTCATTGTAACCTCTGAAGCTGAGATGCAACTAAGTATGGATCAATTCTCTGTTGTTAGTGCTAATTTTGGCCTGATAATTAGCACCAAGAAAACACAGGTGCTCCATCAGCCACCACCACACCATCCATACGTGGAACCATCAGTTACAAAAAATGGAGAAGTTTTGAATGCTGTGGATAAGTTCATTTACCTTGGTTGTGTATTTTCCAGGGATGTACACATTGACGAGGTTGACATACACATTGCCAGAGCTAGCTCAGTGTTTGGGAGGCTCCAATGAAAGAAGTATTAGACTGACTACCAAACTGAAGGTTTACAGAATCATCATGCTGACCTCATTGCTGTATGTCTGTGAAACGTGGACAGTCTACCAGTGCCATGCCAGGAAACTGAATCACTTCCATTTGAACTGTCTTAGGAAGATTCTGAAGATCATCTGGCAGGAAAAATTCCTAGACACTGAAGTCCTTGCTAGAACTAAACTGCCAAGCATTCAAACTGTGCTTCAAAGAATGCAACTCCAATGGGCTGGCCATGTTGTTTGAATGCCAAATGTATGCTTGCCAAAAAGACTATTTTATGGAGAACTTGCATGGGGCCGGGATCCCATGATAGTCAGAAGAAGCGATGCAACGACCCTCTCAAGGTCTTTTTCAAGAACTTTGGATTTGATTGTGCAATATGGGAGACACTGACACAGGACCATTCAGCATGGTGTGCCCACATCAGAAAGAGTGCTGTGCTCTATGAGCAAAGCAGAATTGAGACAGCACAAAGGAAATCCATCCCAAATGTTCACATGGTCTATCTGTGCCCAGTCTGTGGTAGAGTATTCTAAGCTTGTATTGGTCTGATCAGCCACAGACACATTGAAACTTGATTCTATAATGGTTATGTCATTTTGGTCCTCTTTGAGAACGAAGGACAACAACCAACCAAGATGGCATAGTGGAGTCAGGAAGATCTGAGTAAATATGTGGCCTAGGGCAAGTCACTTAAGTTTTGTTTCCTTCAATTTCCTCATCCACAAAGTGGGCATAATAATAACATCTATTTCACATGGCTATCTTGAGGACTGAATAAATTGTCTACTATATAAAATATTTTGCAAACCCTTATGGGTGATAGAGATGTTAGATATTCTGATATAGTGTAATTGGGATTGAAGGTGACCATGTGAATTCAAGAGAGCTGGAGATTCTTGCTAAAAAGAAAAGATTGATAGCAACAGGGTCGAGCTGGTGGCAGGAAACATATCTGCATTAGAGAGAACAAACATTGACATGAGGTTTGGCCCCAGTTGGTTGTTTCACTGGTACTTGTGTATCTGAAGTTGTTTGGCCAGTGCCAAGCTAAGGTAAAATGTAAAATGTCTCATTAGCAATTCTGCATACTGTTTTATGTTCTGATGAGGTTTATTTAAGCAGATTGTAGAAGTTATAGGTTAAGTTACTCTTCTATGAATATGTGCTTGTTAGTCTTTTATGTTCAGTAAATTTTTTACAAAAACTTCTTTATTCAAGGGATTTAAACAGAACAGACATTTCTTGAATAAAATGGAAAGTTTCCAACAAATGAAAATATAAATTCCTTAAGTCACCTTGCACACAACCTGACAGGGATAAAAAGCAACAATTATACATGCCCCACAACTAAACAGTAATGAATCCTTGGCGCTTCGTCCATCTACCCAATGTGTTCAGCTTTTTGTGGCTTTCGGAGAAAAAACTCAGCTGAAGTTACATTCATCAGAGCACCCGATGGGGTAGTGGTGGTGGTGTCAGCTTGGCTCAAGAAACAAGAGAGTCACCATCCTTTTCAAACAGTGTATTAAACATCCCTTAAATATCCCAAGTGAGAAACAAGAAGGCAACACTATTAGCAGAAAGATGTTAGCAGCTAGGTACAGCTTGGAACAGAAGTGGCATGCTCTTTCATTTCTTAGGCTTCTTAGGCAGTGGCTGTTGGAACAGCAAGATGTGAGGCTCTGGTTCGTGGATCATATAATGGACCCATCCCTAACTCTGCTGGACACCAAGGTTCCTCCGCTCAGACTCAGACATCAAGTGAGTCTTAGGGACCAGTTTGACTATGTCTTTGGGCAACATGATGTGCTGGTACTCAAACTCCTCCTCAACATATTTGTCTGAATAGTAAATTTGTTTATACAACATACCCGCTCCTCCCAGGGGACCCCAACTCCATGCTGCCAAACACTTCATGTTTAGCTTTTCTTATATATGTAGGAAATGTTGTGAGTGAAATTCGAGAAAAGGCAGACCGAGGCATGTTCTCTCCAAGCAAGATAACTTTTTTTTAACAGAGACACTATCTGCCAATAGAATTGATCAGTGGTGGCCACAGTTTAGCCAAAGACTCTAATGTAAGGGCTCAATTAATTTTTATAGAGCTAGACCAAAGAACTGATTAGGGTAGGCAAGGAAAAATACAATTGGTTCTAGGGTTTGTGATATCATGAGATTTTGGACAGCATGACTGGTTACATAATTGAGATGTAGGGAACAATATGAATAGTTGACTAGCAACAACCCCCTCCTTGCCTCCTGTGACTAAGAGAAAGTCATTGTTTGAGTCTACCTGCCAGACTTCTTTGGATAACAAATCAGACATCCTTGAAGGACAGATCAGTGGTATAGAGATACTCGGCTAGTCTCCCTGGTGTCCACCTGGATTCCTGAAGAATAAAAGAATTCCTTGAGGCAAGACTAGACCAGTGATTATCAAGAGAATTGATTTCTCAACTTAACTGCCAGTTGAATTTCTCAATTAAGTTCTGAATCTTGACTTTGGTAGTTACGGGACAAAATCATTTAGCTAATTTAATGACCAATAAAAATGATGCAGAATCAATTTAGTCTTTTCAGAATTAATTATGTTTCCTATCCTTGACTTGTATTGCGCATTGAGTACCCCTTTATTCTTACCTTTTGGGAAGAGGAGCTCGATGTGAGCTATAAATCAAATCATTACCAAGACACCAGGGTATGAGTCCAATTGTTATATTTAGAAGCTAGGCTCTCTAGCACTGAACCTATCCAAACCACATATCTGGTTGCAGAGGGAATGGACTAGGGAATGGACTTAGTATTCACAGTCTATGGTGACCTAGCTTCAGTTCCTCCAAGTTAGATGTTTGTATTTTAATTTCTCCAATTATTTCTTGCCTTCATTGATTATTCCACTTTATTTATGATTATTATTATTTGTAAGTAGTTTTAATTAACTAATATTATTTGTAAGCAGTTCCTGTTTTGCTCCTGACAGTTTGGAGTATTGTTATTTCAATTATTCTGTATTGTTTCCTTTGTAGTTCAGCATCTCTTTACAGTTAGTAAGACTAAATGGGAATGATGATTGTAGGCAAGACTATATATATATATATATATATATATATATATATATATATATATTCAGTTTGGCAATAAGATTTTTACAAAACTTCATTCTGTCCTGCATAATGAGGGCTCTGCATGGTACAAGCATTTTTTTGAGAACAGATCCTCTTTTCTAAGCACATAGTTTGCAGTGTATCTGAAGAAACTTTTAGAAGGAAAACAGAACAAACAACATTCTATAAATCATAATTAGTCTCAGAGATGTATATAAACCATACTGTTGCTTACAGTATTATATATGTGGGTTCTTCTGGTAGGGGATCCTATATGTGTTGGATGCCACTGATTTGAGGAGGCATAATAGTGAATAGAGTTTTGTACTTGGAATAAAGAAGATCTGGGTTTAAATTCCACCTTAGAAATGACTTGTGTTACCCTGGACAAATCTCAACTTCTCTAGTAACTCCTTATCTCTGAGATGAGGAGGTTGGACTAGGTTACCTCCAAGTTTATTCCAGTTCTAAATCCATGATCCTATATGATGTATTGTCCTATATAATGTATAATGTTATCATGTATGATTCTGTGATCTTCTCCTTTCATGGTTAAACTCTTCGAGAAGGCCATCTACATTTGGTGCTTCCACTTCCTCTTACTCTTTTCTTAACTCCCTTTAGTCTGACTTTCAATCCCATTCGTTCAAATGAAACTTTTTTTCCCCAGAGTTGCCAATGACTTCTTAATTGTTAAAGTTTGTGACCTATTCTGAATCCTCATTGTTCTTAACTTCTCTGCAGTCTTTGATACTGTTGATCACCTTTGTATCTCTGGGCTTTCATGACCCTGCTCTCTTCTGATTTGCTCCCAACCTCGGTCTCCTTTATTGAATCCAGGCCTGTTAACCATAGTTGTCCTCTATGGCTCTCTTCTCCCTCTATACTATTTTTCTTGGTGATCTTATCAATTACCACTTCTATGCTGATAACTCTCAGGTTTACTAACCTCTTTCCTACTGCTAAGTCTTTTATCTTCAGCTACTGGAATGAGATAAAAGAACAATAAAAATGATCTATATATACAAACATATTTATAAGAGCTATTTTTGTGGTGGCAAAGACTTGAAAAAGAGGGAGATGTTCATCAATTGAGGAATGGCTGAAGAAGTTATAATATATGATTATGATAGAATACTGTTGTGCTATAAGAAAGGATGAAGAGGATGTTTTCAGAATAAACTTTGAAAGACATATGAATTAATGCTGTGAAAGACTTAGCAACTGTAATCAACACATGATCATTAGAATAACATAGGACTCATGATGAAAAATGCAATCCACATCCAGATAGAGGACTTATGGATGCTTATTTTCCTTTTCCATTTCTTTCTTTATTTTATTTTTCGTGTTTCTTCCTCACCTCCCACTCTCCACCAACATGGATAATATAGAAATATGTTTTGCATAACTTCATATGCATAATAGGCATCATATTGTTTGCTTCCTCAATGGGTAGGGCAGGGCATGGAATGAGGAAAAGAAACTTGGAACTGAAAACAAAAATTAAAAAATTAATAATAGTACAAATTCTTTAAAAAAAGAAAATATTCCAAAACATATTTATTAGATTATTTTGAATTCTGTGTTTGATAGGCATCTTAAACTGAGCTCATTATCTTTCCCCCTAAATCCTCAACTTTCCTAACTATTCTATTACTGTTGAAAACACTACCATCCTTGCATCCAAGATCACAATCTAGTTGTCTCCTGGACTTCTCCTTCTCTCCCATCTCCCATATCCAATCTGTCAATTCTACCTTTACAACATCTTTCTTATACATACCTTTCTCTCCTCTGATACTTCTACTAACCCAGTACAGGCCCTTATCACATCAGAATTGGATAATTTTCCATAGTCTGCTGGTGGGTCTATCTGCCACAAGTTTCCCTATGCCAGGTCATTCTCCTGTCCTGGCTTACTGCCCTCTACTAGTTAAAAGGCATTGCATTTTTTCTTGCCATCCTCTTGCCAATTTCCTGTCATTCTTGATGGTGCCTATTCCCTCTATCATTTTCTCAGGCCAGATGAAGAATTTCTAGCATCCTACAGTCCCTTGCTTGTTCTTCTTAGTTGGGTCTTCTGAAAAGAACTCCAGAATTCTCTTCTCCTTTCTTTCTGGCCTTTCCTTTCTTATTTTTTGCCTCTACTAATTAAGAGATCTATAAATCTCCTTGCATACCTTCCAGAGGACACCATTTTTTTTAAAACAAAAAAGTTAATAGTTACTTAAATAGAGGAGAAGAACCCAATACTTGCTAGAATAATTGGTGAACATCAAGGGTGGAACCTAGATCTTCCTTCTCTGAGCTCAGTATTACGTCCATTGAGATCAGCTGCTTTGTACATAACAGCATATATAGCACTCTGGCAAATGTAGCTCCCCACAGAAATCTGAGTGGGTAATTTAGTCCAACGACAGCAATTTTCTGTTACAACCTCTCCTTTTTGATAGGCTAGTCATCCCAACACATTCAATCTGGTTCTGTGTTGAAGTCTATGGCGAGAATGTACTCAGAGAGATCAATCTATTCATAAAACAACAACCCCAGCAAGCTGGTCCTGTTTCCCTTAGCTCTGGACACAGGTATGACAGAAAGGAGATACTCTGTTCAACCAGTGTGTAAAGAAATTTTCTCATTTGGGGGACTAGTAATAGTACCTGCTTCACAGGATTGTTATGAGGATCAATTAAGATAGCATATGCAAATTAATATTTTAAAATGGTAAAATACTACATACATGTAAGATGATGATGGTAATGATGGATGATTGTAATAAGCTTTGAGTTAGCCCTAAGCAAAATTAGGAAGCAAATAAAGTTTACCTTTAGTTTTTTACTGCTGTCAAATTTAATTTGAGCATAACATAGCATCTTAGAGGAAGAGGAAAAGCATTTAGAGTACTTTTCTTATCAGAAAAAAATAGAGTTGGACTTAAAAGTTTTAACCTGGGTTTTTTATGTTTAAAAATATTTTGATAACTGTTTTTCAAACTAATTGGTTTCCTTTATAATCCTATACATTTTATTTTATGCATTTAAAAACATTTTAAAACAAGGTCAAAAGTTCCAACAGATTGCCAAATTCATCCCTGGCACAAAAATGTTAAGTACCTGTGGTATGATCTCAAGACAACTCCATTCCAGCTTTACTTCCATTTAGTTAAGTTTACAGTATCATATAGATCTGAAAGGGAGCTTATAAACCTTCTTATCCAACCCCATAAATTTATAGATATGGAAACTGAGCCAAAGATGAGTGAAGTGATTTGACTAAGGTTAAAATATGGCAAATGGAAAATATGGTAAATAGAAGAGCTAGGGTTTTAACCCAAGGTCTCTGACTCCAAATTCATTATTATTTCCACTGTATTACATTTCTCCATCTTAATTCATTCCAATTCAATATTCAGTTAATAAGTGCCCTTTATAACTGTCACTGTAATAGTTATTTGAAATATAGAGACAGAAATAAAGCAGTTTCTGGGTCTAAGGATCTTGCTTTCTATTTGACTGATAAAAATAGTTTATAATGTTAATAGTGGTTTGTACAAGTTATTTTATTTAATAATGCATCATGATCATTGGTAGGTGCTATTACTAAGTATGTATAAGATGTTTATGTAGCTTGTTTGAATTTATAGACTCAGTTCATGGGTATACTGGTAGGTATGAGGTCTGTTTCACCTTTGCAGAGAGTAAGAGAATGGCCATACTTGCACCTTCAACATGATAGCCGAGAGGAGTATAGGAAAGGTCTGGGGATGGATGGATAATCTCTCTTTTGAATATTGTGCTAGAATTATGGCTATCAAGTATCTCTAGTTTAAAGGTAGGAGTCTGAGTTCTGAAGGAAAGTTGCTTCCTTGATAATTCTTAAGAAGAAAGATAGTTTTCCTAGTTTAAACATGCCAATTTCATTCCCATCAAATAGTAGTTAAACAAAAGACCATCACACATAGTGAATCATGGGCAGATCCATTTTCCTATAAAAAGAGCAAATTGAAATTGGAAAAGTTTTATAGATCGGAATGTACCAGGAAATATGCAAGAGTAAATGAGCCCTTCCTCTGAATATACGATATAATCTATGCTCAAACCAGGAGAATGATTTTACCAAACAGAACACCTCTCTCAGCAGCATTTAGAATTTAGGCTCTAGAAGTCAAGAATATAATGGGGCCGGCTTCCAACCATGCCCAAAGCTTGGAAGGCTACAGTCTACCATTCAAAGTCTTTCTCAACCATCTATGGGAAGGTCCTTTTCTTCCAAGTGTCTCTCCCAAAAGTCTATGAAAAAAACAAAGGAAATTGAATCCCTGAAACTGAATCACTCTCATCATTCTCTCATCTAATCAAGAATCACTCATACCTCTACACAGAATATTCAGAAGCTAACACAACTCACAGGCTAGGATGGAAGCTAGGTTTCATATGCTAGCTCTCTCTAAGATTATCATTTCATGAGCAGAGATATTTTTGGTCTAGGAGGCCTCAGCATCCCTAAACCATACCACACAGGCTCCTCTCCTGCTTTTTTTTGGCTAACAGAAGAGTGGTTCTGGAGATGATTGCTTAATTGGTATAAGAAGAAAGGAAACACACCAAATAATTGAATTTACCAGATGGATGTGTTGTAAAAGTTTCATGCTATGTATGGTGAAAGCCAAATGTGAGTGTTTTGGGGAAATCTGGAAAGAGTGTAACTTTCAGTTTTAAGGAAATAGGACTAGGCTAGGATAGAGCTCTCCTATGACATCAGCCTAGTGGGGAACAATATCTTAGTAGACTGTGTGCAAACGGACCAACTCAAGAGGGGGTTGGATGATTTATTTCTCAGCACTTGTGAATTGAGAATGGCATATGGCAATGGGATTCCTACTAAACCCAGATTAAAAGACAAAATATTTTAAATCAAAGCTAACTCCTGGATAATATCACATCTTGTCCTTTGGTGGCTGAGAGATGGCATGAGGCAAGTCATCTGCCTTGGTCTTTTTATCTTATTCTTCTGCTGATTTTTTGGGGGAACATTTCTATAGAGACTCTTCCTGAAACTATTATGGGGTTTTAAATATTAAGTTCTCAATGATTGTTTAGAAACAGGATAAGAGACACTGGAAAATATTTCTATACAAAATTCAAAATATGGTAGGGATAATGGAGTAGAAATCTTATGAAACTTTTTATGTCACTGCTTCCAAGGGAAAGAGAAGCAGTGTAGCATAGAATGTTAGACTAGTAGTCAGACAGATCTTAAGAGACAGCAATAAATAGGATGTGATAAGAAGCAGTGGAGATGAAGTCAAGGACAGCATCTATCCGTGACTCAGACTTGCTCAGAGCTATTCCAATAGCAACACAAGGGTGCTATCCCTCTTTTCTGTCTTGGTGAAGTGTGGATCGAGTTTTGAGCAAGGCCATTTTCTACAGGTTCTAGCAGCAACATAAGACAGTCTTCCCTCCAGTATCTCTTCAGCTCATGAGTACTCCTCCCTAACCTTTTTCAGTAGAACAGTAACAGGAGTGTGTATGGGGGTGGGGAGGGGCATGGGATTGTTTTCCATTGATTTATGAGTGATTAAAATGAATTTTTTATGGCATTGATTTTCCTGCTATGTGTTGTATTGGTATTTTTCAATGAAATGCTTCGTAATTTGATTTCTAATGATTTGTGTGTTAGGGCAATAGAGTCTGCATTTTATGAGGGTTAGAGATGAGTATGTTCCCCACATATGTTCCAGTCTTCTTACATCTTACTCCCCTCCATGACTTCCATGATCCGGAGACACTGGCCTCATGTTATTCAACATACATGACACTCATCTCCCCACCCTTAATATTTTCCCTGGCTGTTCCCCGTGCTTGGAAGGCTTCCATCTTCATCTCCACCCCCTGGCTTCCTTCAAGCCTTAGTTAAAGTTTCATCCTTCTTTAAGAAGTCTTTGTAAATCTTTGTGCCTTCTCTCTGAGACTACCCCCGATTCATCCTGCATGGATCTTGTCTGTACTTAATTGTACTTAATCTTCCCCATTAGATTGTGAATTCTTTCAAGGCCGAGACTGTTTTTTGCCTTCTTTGCCCAGTGTTTAGCATGGTGCCTAACGCATAGTAGGTGTCTAATACGTAGTTGTTCGCATATTGTCTTCCCTATTAGATTGTATGTCCCTGGAAGTCAGGGAATGTTTTTGTCTTTCTTTTTATCCCCAGTGCTTAGCACAGTATTGGATATACAACTGGTGCTTAATATATTATTCTTGACCTAACTTGACTATTAGTCCTATCATGGTTTGCTGCTTTCTTCTAGTTAAAGGGAAGGAGACATTATATAGTTTTTTTCTCTTTTCAATTCTCTTGCCCATTTTCTGTCAGTCTTGATGGTACCGTGTTCTTTTAGCTTAATAGGTGCTAATTAATTGATTGGCAGAGAATCCATGCACAGGTGGAGTGGGAAACACTTTGCTTCCCTTGGTACCTAACATGACAATTGCTTAATAAATGTTTTTGATGTATTTCATATTTAATCCCTAAAGGTGTATGACTAAGCTCTTATAACAACAGCTAGCATTTATACCACATTTTTAGGTTTATAAAATGCTTTACAAATATTATCTCATTTGATCCTCACAATAACCCTGGGAGTTAGATGTCAATATTCTTCCCCTTTTATGGATGAAGAAACTGAGACAGAGGTTATGTGACTTACTCTGAGTCACACAACTAGCAAGTATATAAGGCTGAATTTGGACCGTGGTCTTTTTCATTCTAGGTGCAGCACTCTATCTACTCTTCTGCCTTGCTGCCTTATTCCAAAAATATACCCACATTAAAATAACTCCTGGTTTATCCTCCCTCATATCTCTGCTAGATTTTCTTCTGGGATCTCCTGACCCATATTGTAGAGGTAAAGCCTCCTTGTATGGATTTAGGAATCAGTTCTTCTCTATCAAACATATAGGAGGGATATCCCTCTTTCTCATTATATCCCATGATGCCTGAATGCAGCAAATAGTTGCTTCATAGGGGATGTTCCCCAGACTTTTTTCAAATATTTGAATCCCATATGAGATTGTTTTGAGTGGTAATCAAAACTCTTTTTAAACCTTAAAGTGTTATATGTAAGTTTATATCTACATGTATATCATATATATATATATATACACATATCTGTATTCACATATAAATATATTAATCCTAGAGATATGAATTGTAACTATGATATAGCGATGACTATCTCATAATCTGTAAGTAAAATCAGTTAAATGGGCACAATTTGTTGGAAGGAATTATGAAAGTGTTAAAATAAAGGAAGAAACAACATCATTTACTTTATATGGTCATTGGCTGCAGTTCAAATGTCCTTTTACAGCTTACCTGAGCTCCCAGAATCAAAGGAGATGTCTCAAGCAATTCAAGAAACGTGCCATGTAATGGCAAAATGGAGAGAGAGAAAAGAAAGGGCCCATTCTGTTAGCCTTCTACTTAGTTCACTGATTGCAGAAGCAAGCCTACTTCTAGTACCTAGCAAAAGATTGTTATGCTGCCCTGGTGCGGCAATTATGTTGTGATATTTTGAGATTTTTGTGGGAGAAGTATATGCATTACCCCTACAGAGTTGGAAAAGTACCTTCTCATGTTGGGCATTAACTCCCTGCTGTCTAAGTTTCGATTCATTTTTCTAATAGCATTTTTCATGAGAATTTCCTTTGCTGAAAAGTTCAAGCAGGACCACATTCTAGACATCAAATTATGTCTATTGGAGGAATCTCTGATCGCTCTAGCAATGGTTCTCCATTGCGTGTTTGGTACCTCTGTGCCATATGAGCCAAATGTCTCATATAAGCCAGTGTTTTTAAGCTCTGATTTTAAATACCAGAAAATGAACTATGCAGACACAAATTATGTTCCTAATGCTTCTTACCTGGTGACTGGCTGTATATTTCACTAATCCTTCAATATAAGCTACAAGAATACATACATATATATATATATATATAATATACATGCATATATTCCTTTCATGATTTTGTCTATGTTCTGCTCTCCCATTCATTTACCTAATACTTACTAAGCACTTATTATTAATACTATATTGAGTGCTGGTAGAAATAGAAAGATGAATAAGACAAAGTTTCTTCCTCCATAGTCTTAGTAACAGGTACTTTTCATCCCTGCTACAGGATGTCCAGAAAACTGCACTAATGTATCAATACAAGTATCTAGGATAAACACTTTGGATGGGCAATGGGTTGGGACTAGAAGTGAATAGACGAGTATGTTGGTTCAGACTTAGAAATCATGCTCAGTGTTGTTTATCCTTTGTTCTCAGAGACGACCAGTGACACCACAAGGGTAATGTTTAATTGGATTTAAATGAGGCAGAGCTGGACAAAGTCATCAGCCTCACTCTGTCCTCCAGAGTCATCAAAGTCCAGTGACAAGGCACAAGTCAAGATGACGGGCAATGGTCCAGGATGCAGGTGGGTGACTTTGACCTTTCTAAATTGCCTTGGGGAATTGGTCAATGCTTTTTAACAATCCCAATGCTATTCTCTGAGCAAAGGTTCACATTTTAAACACAAATATTCTCTCAGTCTTACTATATAGTTGATAACCCTGGCATAGCATAATCAGGAGAAATCAAAAGGGTATATAATTGAGGATATATTAGATTGGAAAGGGTCATGTGAGGAGAGCAATAACAGAAGGACAGAACTGTCACTTCCCTGGTATCCACAAAATGTAAAAGGACTTCGAACCAGGTCTCCAGTATGTTGAGTGAATCTTTTTCTGGAGTGTTTATGAGAGAATATGGAAATGAATCATATAGGAAAAGATGGGTTTTGATTTGCTTGGTCTGAGTATTTCTCTATATTATCAATAAACTACATAGTCTGCACGATGTTGATCTGTCTAAAACATGGATCTTGAGTAAAGTAATCAACTGATAAACCTTTATTAAATACCTACTATGTTCCAGGCACTGTGCTAAACACTGGGGATACAAAGAATCAAAAGACAGTCACTGTTCTCAAGGAGTTTATAATCTATTATTATTAGCAACAGTGATAACAAAATCAAGCCTACAGATTATTGGGAATGAGTAGAGGTGAGGGGCAATATGGACAAAAGGAATGAGATCCAAATGACAAAATCCTGGATTCAGAGAGCTGAGTACAGCAAAGCTTCTTCATCCTAGTTTCTTCATTTTTCCTTCCTCCCTCCCTCCCTCCCTCCCTCCCTTCCTTCCTTCCTTCCTTCCTTCCTTCCTCCCTCCCTCCCTTCCTTCCTCCCTCCCTCCCTTCCTTCCTTCCTTCCTTCTTTCCTTCCTTCCTTCCTTCCTTCCTTCCTTCCTTCCTTCCTTCCTTCCTTCCTTCCTTCCTTCCTTCCTTCCTTCCCTCCCTCCCTCCCTCCCTCCCTCCCTCTCTTTCCCTCCCTCCCTCCCTCCCTTTTTTAGACCCCTCTTTGTCTCTCTGTATTACATGGTTATTTTCCTAAGCCCAATTGTAGGTGCTTGTTTTTGTTCAGTCATCTGACTCTTTTGTGACCCCATTTGGGATTTTTGGGGCAAATATACCGCGGTGGTTTGCCATGTCCTTCTCTAGCTTATTTTATAGATAAGGAACTGAGGCAAACAAGGTTAAGTGACTTGCCCAGGGTCACATAGGCAGTGTCTGAAGCCATATTTGAACTCATAAAGATGAGTCTTCCTGATAGCCCAGCCTCTATTCAATGTACCACTTAGCTGCCCCTCTAATGTAGAAGAGTATATATTGCTTTGTAATCTAGTTGAATGCACATAGTTATCTGACACTAGTGAGGCCTGAAGAGTGAGACCAATGAAGTCAATTTTCATTTCTAGCACTGCCTACTCCTCTGGTTGTCAGAAGTCAGTAGATCTGGGTTCAAACTGGAGCTCTCTCACTAACTCTCCATGTGATCTTGAATAGGCAGGTCATTACCTGAGTTTAATTCCCTCACCTGTAAATTGAAGGGGGTGGGATTGGATGATCTCTGACATCCTTCCTAGCTTTAAACCTCATTATTCTTTTGCGAAATTCATTAAAAAAGAGGCCATTCAGAGAGAGCTGCAATTGGTGAAATGGACCCACGAACATCTCTTTCTTAAGCAGAACTATATGCCTTTTATTACTTAAAGCTGCCTGTTACATATATTAGGCCTCATTAATGGGTAAACTCACAGGCCTGTTCCTGAACATCTGCCTTCCTCCCCTGTTCCAGTTCACAACTGAATACTCCCCAGATGAAGATATAGGGTTGGAGTTTCTACTTTATTGAATTCTCAGGAATCAGAAATAGGAGTTAATATTCTGGAAATAGCACTGGGGTTTAGCCTTCATTCACTCTGTCCTTAGCCCAGGAAAAGGAGATCATTTGACAGAAATCCAGGTGAGGTTAAAATTTAACTCTTTCCCCAGGTTTCTGTGAGCCTTTGGTAAAGTCCATTAACCTTTCTGTGACAATTTCTCCAGTACTTTGAAGATCTTAATCACAGTTGTCTTTTACAAAATAAATGAGATGTCATTTTTATAAGACTTTAGGCTACATGGGATGAATGAAATTCGATGTGTAACTATTAATATTGTACTTAAAAATAATGGATGCTGTCCTTCAGAACTTCTTTCTTGATAACTCTCCTCTTTCATTCAAATTTAACAAGCACTTATTGAGTTCCTACTGTGTGTAAGGTACTTTGTCAAGAACCTGGACACAAAGAATGAAAAGTAGTTCATAGGAACTTGCTTTCTGAGTGGAGGAGGGGAGAGGAAGAAGAGGGAAATACAACATAAGATAGGCAGTTTAAAGAGGTAGCAACTAAGGAAATCAGGAGAGACTCCCTGTAGGAAGTGACAATTGAATTGAGGCCCCCTCCCCCAAATTTTTACAAGGTGCCATTTACTTTGAATAATTATTGCCCCCATTAAACCCCTGGAATGTGACACTTTTCCCTATATCATCTTGCTTTCTGGAGGCAATGGACTCATATTTAGCACTATTTCTACAAAATATTGGTCCCACTCAGTTCAAATCCAAATAAAACATTGCTTCTCTTAGCTACCACTGATCTGAGTCCTAAACATTGCCCTTTGGTCCTTGGGACCTCAATGCTGTACTGGCTGACTTCAAAACCTGACATACTTTTCAAAACTCATAGGGCTGGATCCTTCAATCTCTTTCATCTGAAATGAAAGACTGAAGGAGACAAAGATCTCAGGCCCATATTTGTTAGCCACATGTCAGTTGAGAGAAAGTCCCAGGACTTCTGCTCTTACAGCATTTTCTGCTTTCTCTCACTGGAACAACACATGTCAGGAAGAAATTGGAAGATAATTGAGCCTTCTAAGTATAATGGGAAGACTGGCTAAGGAGGATCAATTCTAATACTTTCTAGAGGGTTGGTGAACTTACTTTTGGCCATGACAGACTGAAAGGTTGGCACTGTGATAATCAGGAATCTGATAATTAAGGAGTCAGAGCTGAGGTTGCATATAAATGCTTCATCTAAATATTCTCTCCCTCTCATCTCTGATAGATTTTGAGTGAGGAGGACCGCTGTGAGCATCCAGATGGGGAGGGGGATGGCAACAGAAAGCTTTGTTCCTCCCTCCACATGTATCTATGAACAAATGGTACCTATTTCTTTTGTTTTTCTTCTTTTTTGATATTAGGTGAGTGAATATCCAGAGATGGAATGCATCAGGTTACAACCGTGTGATCTTAGAAAGGTCAGAAGAGCCATCAGAAGAGCGTTAACAGGCAGAGTTAGGAGCAGAGGTCACTATAGTCAGTAGTAATAGTTGAGAGTCCAGGGGGCCAGCCATGAGGAAAAGCCTGCTTTGATGCAACCTGGCGCAACATTGAACCATCAGTCATGATACTCCTGAGAGGGAAAAAAGACTATTAGGATTGCAAGTTATCCTTTGACCTCAGGTGTCCTCTGCACATATCACTGACTACATTTATCCTTTAAGTCTCGGCCCACTCTCCTAAGGACTTGAATATGCATGAAGGGACAGCAAACCTGTGGTTTGGGGAATATCTTTGGAACTTTTATGCTTGCTAAACTTTCTCAGTCAATATCTCCTTGTAAAAGCTAGCTGATGTTAAGTGATTGATCAGTATTGGGGGAGCACAATTGGGGGGGCTTATGAGGGATAATATTAGAGACCCAGCCCCTCAGAATCACTCCTGGAATCTTGAAGGGAGGAGCAGTTAGCTGCCTTTGGATGACCCAACTTGCCAGTGTAAGAGTGAACTTAGGATGGATGCCACTTAAGATTCTAAAGGGCAGAAGTGAGGAGACAGTGCATTCCAGTCACTGCCTTTTCCACTAGCTGTTCTGCTTGGTTCTGACTCTACCATCATCATATTCCATACTGGGCACCTGTTAGTATACTTTACCTCTTCACTTTTCTGTTTTCTGTTGTGTATTGTCTTTCCACATTATATTGTAAGTTTCTTGAGGTCAGCAACTGTCTTCCTTTTTCATGTGTGTATCACCAGTGCTTAGCACAGAGCCTGCCCCAAAATAGGTACTTAATAAATCTGACTGGAATGTAGTGCATAAGTGGGGTCATATGGGATAAGCCCAGAAAAATGAGAAAGACAGGCTGTAAATGGCTTTAAATGGCAAACTATAGCTTGCATTCTATACTAGAGGTAATAGGGAGCTACTGGAGCTCCTCGAATAAAGGAAAGATATTGTTATCTGTACTTTAAGAAGATTCTATTTGTAACTCCGTGAAAGATTGGAGATGGGAGATTGTAGAAGTAGGGAAACTAATTTGGGGTCTATTGCAATAGTGTAGATGAGAAGGGATGATGACCTGGACTAGGTCAATGTCTATGTTTGTGGAGAGAATGGAATGAATATGAAGGAGGGTATGGAGGTAGAATTGCACAGACTTGGTTACTGCTTGGACAGGGATGATGAAAGATAGTGAAGTGTTGGAGATAAACCTTGATGAATGTTGATAAGAACTCAAACATTTCTTGAGTTCTTATAACTCAAAGGAACTTCAAATATTACTTACTTCAATCCCCTTATTTTATAGATGGCAAAACTAAGGATCAGAGAGGGGAAATGATTTGCCCAAAGTCATGTAGAAGACTTGTAATATTTATGAGTGATATGAAATTCTTGGAATGTGACTGGACACATCTGATACTTTCTCACATAACTTCTGATGTCACCTGCTGTAATTTTTTTAAACTGAGCTATGAACCACTTTCTCTGCTAAACACTCTTCTACGAAATGCTGTCATATCTTGGTTCTTTGCTGAATTTCAGTTGATGAATTTATCTGACACAAACAAGACGATTTATATAAGGTACTTTGCAAATGTTCAAGCACTATATATTTCAGATGTCATTATTAATATTATTGTTAATATTGTTCTCATTATGTTTGATGGAAGTCAGACGGAAATGATGCTGCAGAAACTCTATCCCTCTATTATTGTTTTATATTTAATGTCCTTCAGACTATTTCACAAGTAGATGAAAGTTTTTTGTAATTGAATTAAAGTATTGAAATACAAGCTTGCCTTCTGTAGGTTCACTGCAAACATGGCAAAAACAACTTCAGTACTAGACAGGACAATGAAAATGATGTAGGTTCCTTATTGCACAAAGTGTCTCTATGTTCTGAAAGCTTTTTATTCCATTTAGTAAGGAAATTATGATAAAAATAATAACATAACATTTATATAACACTTTAAAGGTTTGCATATATAAAATATATATGCATACTTTATGTACACACATAATGTGTTTATGTTATATGTACAATTTCTAATATTTGATCTTAACAATAGTAAGTAAAGTAGGCACCATTCTTATCATCACCGTTTTAAAAGATGATGCTATTACTTTCACCATTTTTAATGAGAGACTTGTTCAGGATAACACAGCTAGTAACTGTCTAAGGCAAGATTCATATATAATACTTTCTAACTATATTTGCTGAACCAACTATTAAAAATGCCATTAGGAAGTTTTGTGACTAAATGTTATTTCTGGTCAGTCATGGAAAAAAGTTCCATCTGACATAATTGATTGGTGACAATTCAGTTTGTTGGTTGAATTTTCAAGAACATTTTTGATATCTTTATTGTCAGATGAGAATTTATCATTTGTTAATTTATAAAAGATATCAAGTTTCTGGTGAAAACTCTAATCTCTAGCTTGTGTCTTATTAAATTTTTGTAATTTTCCATGAAATGTTTCCTAGTTTTTCCCATTTAATACCAAAATTAGTGTTGATTAATATATCTGGACTTGTCAAGGATAACCTTCTTATAACTTCTTATGGGAGTGTTCTGGTTCTGAATTATTCTCATATAAATATGACTATAACTATGTATATATATATATATATACACATCTATAAAATTTGTTGTATAAATAAGTCAGGATACCCTGTTCATTTGTTGTATGCTTCTTTGTTGACATATTGTTTAAATTCATGTAGATCCTATTTTTGAATGATAATGATAGTGAAGAAGAAGAAGAAGATGATGATGGGTATTTTCTTCTGGTTCTGTGCTGAGTTGCTCCTGCTATTTACTGATTTCATGAAGCAGTTTTAGCTACAATGTTCTTATTCCTCATAGGGCAATTTTAACAGCTCTTTTTGTGCAATTAGCCTAGAACATTAGGGCTATTCTAGATAATTTGTGGTTCAGACCCATAAGCACACTCATCTAGCCAGCAAAATCCTTGACTCTTAGGTCAAGTCTGTATACCTTTACTTTTCTACTTATAACTCTTTCCAATATGCCTTATATTTGGATTAGAGTAATATAATTCTTTCTAATTTTCAATACACAACTGACTGCCAGCAATGAGAAAATGCAAATTACTTCCAAGTGGACATTTAGGAAGCTGGTGGTGGGGTAGGATAGAGTTGGTAATCTTTGGCTTGTATTCTTGCTGGCAGCAAAATTGATGCTCTCTTACATAAAATGAGGAATACCCAGAGAGCTTAAATCACTTGCCTAAGTCCATGAGATAGTATCAGGTAATGAATAATACTACTATTAATGATGATAATAATCGTAGCTATCATTTACATAGAACCTACTATGTGCCAGATACTGCGCTAAAAGTTTATAATTATTATCCCATTTAACCCTCGCACCCTGGGAGACAGGTGCTATTATTACCCTCATTTCATAGATGAGGAAACTGAGGGCAACAGAGGTTAAATGACTTGCTGAGCTAGTAAATCTCCTAAACCAGCTTGAACTCAAGACTTCTTGACCCCAGAGCCGATGACCTAGCTACTGTGTCACCTAGCTGCCTTAAATGTCTTCACTGTAAGCCCAATGTTCTTTGTTCAGGAAACCTTTCCTTAACCTATGATGTTTCATGATTCAGCATATGACCCATATATACATGTATACATACATACATACACACACTAATCCTTCCAAAACCAAAATCTTATCACTACTGACCACTATAACCACCCAGTGAGGACTCCAGCCTCTCAAACTCATAACTAGGTGCATTTGACATTGACTCAGGTTGCTTGTTCGTATCCCTTTTCCTTGTATTGCTTTTTAATGCTTCTAGAGTTTCATATCTACACAGTATTTGCCTTTTTTTCCCCACACACCTGTCATTTTTTCTACCACTCTAGGTATAAAGCAGGAGGAGTTAAGTAACTTAAAAGTGACTCTGCCGTTTAGAGGCCAAAGAAGAAAAGGGGAGTTCACTGGACACTCTGGTTAAATGTACTGGAGACTGGCAGAAAGTAGCTGTGGTGCTGGCTACAAAGGCTCATTGAGATGTAGGCTTCATTATGCAGCTCATGGCTGATGCCTGTCAACCCCTCTCTTAGATCACCTTACACTATCGGCTCATTTTCACTTAGATATTCCTTGTAAATTAGTATAACGATTTTGCCATTAGTTTTAGTACTTTGAACTGCAAATCCTATCAAAAGTAGAAAGGAAATGGCTGTAAACACACAGTTTTAGTGTTGTCCTTTGAACTGATCAATAAGAACTCAAAATGAGTTTGGTTCATCTTTAGATTTGAGTCTTGTGGTTACAACTTTTTAAACTGATTGGAAATAATCTGAGCTTCTCTTGGTTCATCTGAATGTTCTGACTGACCTTGAAGAACTGTTGCCTTTTTCTCTAGAGAAGAGACAACCTACCTTCTCTACCAGAGGGACTTAGTTTTCCAGAATAGCAATGGAGAGTTCTCTTTTTCCTCTGGGATAATCTCTGTCAGAGATTGCTATAACCAAAGGTAGTAATGGGGAACGCTTATTTCTGTCTGATCTGATAGACTTCATCTCCAAGGAAATCTTGTCTACTTTGGGATGCTCAGGACACCTCTGGAGAGTTTTGCTGCTGCAGGGAGATGTGACTCAGAATCTACATTTCCTCTTCCTTTGTATTAAATATTTATTCAAAATGGGAGAACACTTTTGGCCTACCTAGGGGAGCCCGGGTTTGAGAGAAATATTCTCAAAATAAGGGATCATTGATAATGGGATTTCAGAACTGTACTTCAGACATGATTTTTTCCAATTTGTTTTATAGTTAGGGGACATTAACACACAGAAGTGAAATGATTTTTCCAAAGTTACATAGCTAGTGGCAGAGGTATTGTCAGAACACAGATTCACACTGTGTGCATATTCTTGGATAGTTTAGGATTTTCTTTGCAATACAGGCATCCCTTTTGTCCCCTCTTACTTCCTTTCTTCCCATTCTCCCTTCCCACACCACTTACCACTCTTGATTTTTGGTTTTCATTTAAGTTGACAAAAACCATTAATTACATGATTACTATGTGAAAGGGACTGTGCTAAATGCTAAGATTATCAATATAAGCAGAAAGAAAGATAATCTTTGCCCCTAGGGAGCTTACATTGTAACTGGAGAAGACAAAACATAAAGTTGAAAAGGATGGGGAAGGAGGGGAGTACCTGAGAAGGGATATGGAGAGAAAGGCTGGTAAATCAATAGTATGTGTGTTCTTCCTTCTTGCCAAAGAAGACTATGCCATCAGAGAAATGATGACATGACCTGCACTTGACTTTGTTTTGAGTGAGGGAGGGCTGTGCAGGTCACCAGTCTCACTTCTCCTCCAGAGCTATCTGAATCCAGTGACCAGATATTCATCAGGATGACTGGAGATGACCCAGGATGAAGCAGTTGGGGTTAAGTGACCTGTCCAAGGTCACACAGCTAGTGAGCATCAAATGTCTGAGGTGAGATTTGAACTCAGATCCTCCTGACTCCTGCACTAGTGCTCTATCCACTGTACCACATAGCCTAGAGTGAAATGAAGACATGACTGTCCTAGATATCTTCCTTCAAGTAGAGCATCTAGAAACCAGCCATACATGGCACATAGTAAACACTGTATAAATGTTAGCTATTGTTATTGCTGTTATTGTTAATTAGAAGAAGATGGCACAGAATAGAGGATATTTTCAGGGTGAGTAGTTTGGAGGTGATGGTAGAGAAAGTCCAGAAGTCAGGAGTATAATTTTAGGTGGCTATTAAAACCAGGAAGGAATTTATACATTTTATACAATTTGTGCATTGAGACTGGAAGCACCAACGCTGATATTGTTCATGCTAAAAACACATCCAGAAAACAGTAAGGTCAACACTGACAATTATGAAGTTGTCACTACCTAATAATAGTAAATCAAGCTGGTCACTGCTGACCATTTTTATGTCTTCTTTTTTCCACTTTTCAAAACTCAGAGATATGGTAGATCTGGAGCTGGGTAAGCTTCCATAAATTTGGCTTTATAAAAATCTCATACAATGCTTTGACAGAGAATGAACAACATAATCTAGTTCCAGACATTCACTTTAAAGCTGAGGAAACTGCACTGGGTGAATGAGAGTAGATGCTAATTGATCACATAGCTGGTTAAGGGTAGAATTGGGACTAATGTTTTTTCCCCACTAACTCATTTTGCCAATTGCTTCAATATTTCATAGGATTTGGTGTGGGTTAATCTATCTACCAATGTAGATTCTAGCTCCCTCCATGCTTTGGTTGATAACATCTTGCTTTGTCTTCAAAAACGTCATCACTTGATGACCAGCCTCCTGGTGATGAACCTTTCCACACTGAATAAGCTAGTTCTTAGAAAATAGATGCAGTTCTATGGCCATCACTGAGCCCAACTTGAATGCTTTCCTATCAGAACTTGTATTTCCTGGATATATTCAGGGAAATCTTAATGTCACCAGAGAGAGGCTTTAGTGATGACTCAGTAAATAAAGGAATCATGGCAATTTGCTCCTTCTCTCTGTTCTGGTTTCTCTTTCCCTTTGGTCACTTTACTGTTTACCAGTAGCTCCCCCAGAGTGCAAGTAGGGAACAAAGAAGAGCATCTAGCTGCCAAATCATGTATGAACTTTCATTGTAACTTAGCTGTTTTGTGTTGAGTAAAACTTAATAGATATTTTTTTTGATGTAGGTATTCATTCCTTCAATACCTCTCAACACCAAGTCCTTCTTGATTACTCATTGACTGTGATTGTATTATGGGATGGAAAAGAGTCACTTTTAGAAGTAGAGTCAAAGGACTTTTTCATTGAGAGGACCTCTAGACTACTCTGAAAGACCTTCTTTGCTTCTGTCGAGTCAACTCACTGAATAAATGCTTCTTTTTCTGTAACCTCTCCCAGTTTCCTAAGTTCTGGGCTTGCGTAGGCTGTGTTTAGTTTTTGTGGTAGATCCTCAAACCTTATCTCTTTAATTTGTTTTGCAAATTTCTTCTGAGAAATCCTAGAATAAACTTTGAATATAGCTCATGTCTAAGTTTCAACAAAAGTCTGCCAAAGGGTTCTTAACTCATAGGCAAGCATTCAAGGAAACAATGCCCATAGGAGGTACAATTCAACTTTTCTTCTACTTCCCAAACTATAAAAGACACCCAAAAATGTTACAATTCTTTTTCCTCTAGAGTGGATCCAAATCCTTATCCTTAAACCTCTTCCTGAAACTTTATCCTCTGAAACCTTTGACACTGTCACATTCATCTATGTCATGACCATTAATTGTAATTAGACCACTGATTCCGCAGGGTTCTGTCTTGGGCCTTCTTCTCTTTCCCCTCTATATGATTTCACTTGGGGACCTTATCAGTTCCCATGGATTAAATTATTTTCTCTATCTTGATGATTTTCACATCTACTTACCTGTCTCTAACTTTTCTGATGATCTTCAATCTCACATCTCCAACTGTCTTTTAGACATCTTAAATTGAATATCCTATAGACATCTTAACATGTCCAAAGCTGAATCTTTCCCCCCAAGATGGTCCTTTCATCCTAACGTTCTTGTTACTGTTGAGGATACCACCATCTTTCCAGTCACCCAGGCTTGCAACCTATGCATCATCCTTGACTCCGTACTACTCCCAAGCCCATCTAATCTATTGTCAGGTCTGTCGATTTTTCCTTTATAGCACCTCTATCATGCTCCCCCTTCTCTTCTCTAATATTGTTATCACCATCAGAACTCCATCACTTCATGCCTGCACTATTATAAAAGATATATGTCTCTCTCCACTCCAGTCCATTCTCCACTTCTCTGCAAAAGTGAACTTTCTAAATCACAGGCCTGATAATGTTACATCCTCCCCCTGCTCCCTCTACTCAAAAAACTCCATTGGCTCCCTACATATCACCTCTAGGATCAAATATAAAACCATAGGTTTGGTATTTAAAATCATTTATAACCTGACACCCTTCCTCCCACAACTTTTTAATGTTCTTACATCTTTTCCTCTACCACATACTTTATGATCTTGTGGCACTGGTCTCTTTGCTGTTCCTTGAACAAGGCAATCCATTTCCCGAGTTTCCCTGGCCTGTCATCTATGCCTGGAATGCTCTCCCTTCTCATCTCTGTTTCCTGGATTCCCTGGTTTCCTTCAAGACTCAGCTAAAATTCCACCTTCTACAGGAAGATTTTACTGATCTCCCTTAATTCTATATCACATCTATATCTTGTGTGTACATACTTTTTTTTTGCATGTTGTCTCCCTCATTAGCCTATGAGATCCTTAAGAGCAGAGACTGTCTTTGGATTTTCTTTGTATTACCAACCTTGAGCACAGTGCTTGGCACATAGTAGGGCACTTAATAAATACTCACTCACTGACTGATAAAGTCCACAGACTATTACATATATCCTGACTGGTGGTACTATTCTGAGGCTTGCAATTAGGTTGATGTGTAAACAATCCTCTGATATTCTGGTATGCCCCACGTTCTCCTAGAGATCGCTATAAGCATTCAGTCTTATAGTACTACTTTGGGAGGGGGATGGGGTTGGATACTTCCTGCAAAGAAAATGTGCTCATTAAAGAGACAATTCCCCTTCCTGTATAAATAATCCATAGTACATGCATAGAATAAGTGACTGCTCTTCCAGCAGCTGGGGGCCATGATCCCACTTTCCCCAGGAGACTAGTGTTGCCTAGCACCTAATCCTTTTCTCTTTCTAGTCTAGACCAATGGCTTTCATTTGTCTAAGACAATGGAAATGTTCAGAAACTACCCTTTCTCTTGATTCAAGGCTTAATTCCAGAATTCAGGGCTCTGGAACTCTGCTTCAAGTGAGCTGTTAGCAGCTTCTGATGGGACAGGTTGTAGATACCACAGGCTGTTTCCTCTAGAGACTCAGGTCTACTCTTTATCTCTGTTGAGCTCTGGCCAAAAAGGGCCAAGACTGCAACTGATTCCCCCTTTTGGGGCCTAGAACAATGGGTAGCTATAATCCACGCATTGTGGTATTATGATTAACGATTGGGTTGCACCAGGTAAGGCAACTTAAAACTTATTGTTTATAAAGGTAAGAATGCTCCAATGAGGTATTGCTGTAAGATAGGAATTATTGCAGGCTTTAACTCATTTGAACTGTTCTATGCTTTGGTTTGACTGTAAAATGGAATCATCTATTCTCTTGTACTTTCATCTATACTTTGCTAGTGATCCAAAAGACCTCTTAAAACCACTAAGTGGCTTTTTAAATAGAGAATGGAAACTCAGATTAATTGGTGCCTCCCAGGGCTATTATGGTCAAGTCCTTTAGGAGTCCTCTAAGGAAAGTGCTTTAGGGAATTGTTAGATATTATCAGGATTCCTCTAACCTCCCCTAGAAGCTTTGCTTACCTGACTGTTTCCATCTCATTCCAGAGATGAGATAGTTGCTGTTCAGCCCACAGTGGGTGACAGGGACAATCTCTTTAATATCACTTTTGCCATCACTGGTACTAAATCTCACTGGCAAACCACTATCACTGAAGGACCATTTGGGATTACTCTTGTCCTATATTTAAAAAAAATATGGTAGGTAAAATTACATGCTAAAAATTTCCATTCTTATCTAGGTCAGGTACTGATCAAATTTATATTGTCTCTTGTGGTTTCAAAATGCTTTATAAATATTATGGATGGTATGGGGGGGAACAACTCCTACTACTCAATCTTTTTGATGGAGGAAGAAGGTGGTTTGGTTGACAGATCTTTATCAATCTGGAGGTATTGCTTTCAATCAGGGGACCAGGGTTTGAATCCTGGTTCTCATTTATTACCTAGGAGACCACTGGCAAGTCATTTCATCTCTCTGTGTCTAGGTTTCCTCATCTATAAGTAGCATTCATGTCTCCTTTGTGTAGCTCTGGTAACATGCATGGCTGAGCATAGACAAAGTCAAGTGAGAGTAATGGGGAAAGCCATGGAAGGGGATTTAAAGTGAAGAATGAGATGGAGGATATCAGAGAAATGGTACTCAAGCTCTTGGTGGACTGTGGATCCCCCTTTCCCTCTGCTTGCTAGGATTTTGATGGTTAGGCTGTGTGTGTGTGTGTGTGTGTGTGTGTGTGTGTGTATTAAGGGGAGGGAGATAATAGAAACTGAAGCACTTGATAGAAGGATAAGAAGGGACTTTAAGATTGGGGAATATAAATATAACTTCTTGGAAACAGAGCTAATACTTAATGCAACCTTATTTGTTCAATATATGCTGCTTTGGGGAGATCCCCAAGATACTCTGAGTTCTTAGCAGAACCAGGGTAAAACCAATCTATCCTCATGTTTGTGAGCGAAAGAATCCAACTAGGAAGAATGGAAAACTGAATTTCTTGGCTTTTGCTTTGCCTATTTCGTGAGTGTTTGGTCCAGAAATTATAGGAGTCAAAGGTTAGAATTGTGCCTCTTGGGTGCATGAGTATTAACTTGTGATGACTTATTTCTACCATTTGGGTGAGGGAATCTCTATGGGTATGTACTTTGTAAGTAAAGTTAAATGAAGCACATGGAGATAAAGGATGAATGAGAGTGGCTAGTAGACTCAGAACCTAGGAGCCATGAGATTTGGGAAATGAATGCAGATATAAAGCATGGACTGGTACCATGCAGCAGCAGCAGAGGAACTTGGTGGCTACTTCAGACTGCCCTCTGGTGATAGATGGTGCTCATTACACTTAAATGAGAGACTTCAAAGGGCCCTTCAAATTTAAATATGTGACATAGAGAGTACAGATAATATCATCTCATTTTATAGATAAGGAAACTGGGGCTCAGAGGGGTTAAATGACTTTTCTAAGGTCACATAGCTAGTAAGGAGCAGGGCCACTCTAGAACTTTGGTATCTTTACTCTAATAGCCATGTTCATTCTATAGCTTCATTCATCATCTCTGATCTGTTCCACTTATTACCAGTACTTTGAATTTTGTAAAATGGCTAGCTGAGATAAAGATGGAAGTCTGTGGTTCAGGGAGTAGGCTTAATCCTTGCTTTATCTAGCGATCAGAAGTTTGTGGTTGATTCAAAGTATATTAGATGATCAAGTGGTGTCAAACATTATAAAAGAAGGGCCCATACAAGATTTGTGTTCCTTTTTGTGAGCTGCTGTCGTACTCAAAGAATGATAGATACAGGAGGAATCTTACAGCACATCTATTTCACCTCCCTCATTTTATACAGGAGTTAGTTGAGACCATGAAAGAGAACATGTCAATTAAAAATGATTTCATATACATCATCTCATTTACGAATCACAATAATCCTGTGAAGTAGGTTGGGTGTGTGATTGTGACTTTGTGGCAAGGAATGGAAGCAGAGAGGTGCAGCAATGCTCTGGATTTAGTCTTCCAACACTTATCCCCTCCTCCTATCCCTCAAACAAACACTAATGGGTCAGGCTCCCACAGCAGGGCTGGCCACATTTTTCTCTCAGAGTTCTAGGGTACCCTATAAGGACGCAGAAGGTGTCATTTGCTAATGTTATCAGCTCAGACCCCATTCTAGTATGTTGCTTCCTTTGTTAGATGATAGTGATAAGCCCCAAAATACTATTAATCAATTAGACCAATTAGCTTTTGCAAAAGAATATTGTCTTTGAAGTTTTAGTTAGAAGAGAAATACAAGAACCTTCCCCTCAATACTTGGGGGCACACTTTCCCTTACACCATTTTGCCTTCTCAAAGCCAAAGCAGTTTCTACATAACATTTGTCCCATCACATTTGGCATAGATGTGGAATTGAATGGCTGTAGCTTTCTATTGGCTTCCTTCAATCTGTGCTAGGTCAAATAGGCCCTTTGGGACTTGGCTTTGAAAAAAATCTGTATGGACTCTGGCTCCTGGACTTCTGGTGGCTCACCTTTCTAGTCTTTCAAATCTTACAACATCATTGATGTCTCTAATTCCTTCGCCTAAAACAGGAAAGAACAAATACACAGAGGAGCAGAACAGAGGCCTGCATTCACAGAGCGCATGTCAAACCTTGGATAAGGAGAGCCTGAGGCCTCTTCCTCTCCAGGGCTTTACAATAGTCAAAAGTATCTTTTGGTTAGTTGGTGCCAATTCCAGCTCCATTGCCAGGCAAAAGGGCTCTTTTCCTCTATGTGGTTAGCAGAGTAGATACAGTATCAGCCCATACACCAAGGAGTAGGCATCACACCTGTCCAGAAGCAGGCTCCCCAGTCTCTTCCCCATGGAAGTTGTAACAGCCCAGATGCTGTGCCTCCAAGACCCCCGCTATGGAGGGGATGGGACTTTTCCAAGGGTACACAACTATGAAGAGTGACAAAATTAGGACAAGAATGCAAGTTTCCTGATTCCCAAGATCATGGTTCTTTCTGTTCCATCATATCTGTCACAAATACATTGAACTAACTGTAAATCGTAGAGCCAACTAGGACTTCACTGGGGATACACCGCTCTGAGACAATTAATGTCCCTGGTTTACACCTGAAGCAAAAAGGTAGAATTAGTAATTTCTTGGGAGCAAATAGCTGTAGAATATACCCAGCTAGGGTCAGGTGCTGGTTGTGAATCAGTTGAGCCTAAGGGATAGCTTTTACTTTTCTTTTTATTTCTATGGTTCTGGCTCATCCATGCAATATTAGCACTGCCCTGATTTGCATCTTAATGCTTGCGTTGCTGGGCTCACTAACTGACTCACTCGTTGTTTGTTAGTGAAGGGAATGAGTCTGGGACCAAGTGCCATCCAGTGTTATGCAGCTTAATTTACCAGTGCCCTCTGGTAGGAGAAGGATTTTGGCAGGCCAGATCAGTTGTCCTTGTTTGTTTTTGCCTGGGGAATTCCCCAGTGGGACAATTTAAGATCACAGCTACTTAGGTTAGTTAAATCAGCTGTTTGGGAACATTGCTCCTGGTCTTTTGAGTCTTTAGGTCCTTGTTTGTTTTTGCCTGGGGAATTCCCCAGTGGGACAATTTAAGATCACAGCTACTTAGGTTAGTTAAATCAGCTGTTTGGGAACATTGCTCCTGGTCTTTTGAGTCTTTAGGTCTGTAGTTTATGTCTTGGAATTCTGGACAAATGGGTATAATAGAGGTGAACACCTGGCAGGGAGCTGGTCTCCCCCTGATCTGAGGGGTTCAGAACCGACGCTCTTCCCACAGCGTACTCATGTCTGCATCTTAGTCTTTTCAGTTAAAATACACACACTCCCAGGAGTCACACTTCAAGTTGTTCTGAGGCAGTGAGGCTTTGGTGTAAATTAAATGATTGGCTTCCTTCCAAATAACTGGCAGTATACAGAAGGCTTTATTAGGGGAAGGAGGATGAAAAATTACAGAGCCCTGAAACTGCCCAGGGAGAAGGAGAGTATGGAAGGTAGATGATACAAAAAAATCACCTTTTTTTGCTTTTTGCTCATGGTGAGTTCTGCCCTCTGTGTAGAAATTGGGAGAAAAGTTCTGGAAAATCTACATTTCTTTCTTTCTCTAGAAAGATCTCATCCCTAACAAAAGACATGGGCCTATCTTTGGGTCCATGAGTAACTTGTGTTACTTATTACTCTTTTGTGAAAGCAGAAAGTAGCTCGATTAACAGATTATTATCGAATTTGAGGTAGATATCCAGTGACTTTGCCCTTCATCCTGTCATGGTCAATATTTAAAAAAATTATTTAGATGAACACCTACATGGCATATTTTATCAAGTTTATGGCTTATGTAATGGTAATATGTACTATGTAAGACTCAACAGTCATAGTCATTCATTTATTCCATAAGAAGTTACTCATCTGAAGACCTTAGGGGTACATGGAAGTATGTCATTGCTGCTGCCAATCGAAGATTCAGAAGAGAAAGGCAGTCTCAGTCTCAATCTCCTCCTATCTGTGGGCTCCTTTCCTGCTTCTATGCCCATGTTTCTCCTATCCTTAA
Source organism: Bettongia penicillata ogilbyi (assembly GCA_023548195.1). Taxonomy (NCBI): domain Eukaryota; kingdom Metazoa; phylum Chordata; class Mammalia; order Diprotodontia; family Potoroidae; genus Bettongia; species Bettongia penicillata. Next base: position 2,473,805 of record JAJHZJ010000580.1, read on the forward strand.
AAAAACAAACAAAAAACCTCCTCCTCACTTGATGACTGTCTCATGCCTAGAATGCTCTCCCTCCTTACCTTTGCCTCTTAGAATACCTGTTTTTCTCAGAGATAGCTCAAATGCTGCTTTTTGCAGGTGGTCTTTCTTGCTCCCCCAGTTGCTAGAGACTTCTCCTCTAAGTTTATCTTCAATTTATTGTGCATGTATCTTGTATTTATCTGTTTATCTGCATGTTGTCTCCTCATTAGAATCTCCTTGAGGGTAGGGCTTTTTTTTTTGTATCCTTAGTGATTTAGCATAGTGCCTGACATGTAATAACCCCTTAATACATGTTTATAAATGGATTGAATGCCTGGTTAGGAAAATAGCAGCTGAGAACTGGGTTTATATTTCAGAACTGTGCCTTAAAAATCTAGGAATAATGGGGTTTTTACCTAGGGATAGCATGTATCTAATGATGGCTGGGAAAAAATATGTATGTACATATGTATGTATACGTATATATGCACATAAGTAAACATGTGTATGTGTACGTGTGTGTGTATGTGTGTGTGTGTGTGTGTGTGTAGGTATTTCACCTGGAGATTTAGTGCAGGTCACGTAACTTCTCCTCAAATGTAAAATGAGAGGTTTGATCTGGATAACTTCTAAGGTGTCATTCAGTTCCAGATCTATGATCCTATCACCTCTATGAGAATGAGTCCCCAATCAATATCTCAATCTCTGTCCTGTCTGCTAAGCTCCAATGGTACTGTAATTGAGCATCCAGAATATGGAGAAATAATTCAGCTACAGGACAACCAGTATAAAAACACAAGTCAGTTTCTCGTAGAGACTGGACTGGCTAAGCACATGTGTTTCAAAGTGCTTGTGGCTCACTGAAACTTAAGTGAGAATTTCCTTGCATTGAGTAGATAAATTGCCTTCTATCCCTTGTCACAAGTTTAGATCCTCATAGGTTGTGTAATGTAACTATTTGGAGACTGCTGCTGTTTCACTTGGACTAGGAACTCATTCAATGTAATAAACTGAAAAGACCTCCCCACCCCCCAAAAATATAAGATGTGATTTTTTAAACTCCCTATTGGACATCTTTCCCTGGGTGAATCAGTGACTTGTTAAATTCAATAAGTCTACCCTTTCGGATCACCTTATGACTCCTCATTCTACCAATTTCTGTTCATTTTCTTACTTGCTGAAGTATGAAATAATAGTGTCATTTCCCTGTATCCTGTCACTTATTCATTTTTAGCTTTTCTTCTGTTTATTCTTATCCTTTTCTGTTGCCATCACTCAGGTTCAATCCTTTGACACCTTGTGCCTAGAACATTGTAATACCTGTTAATGGACTAGATTTTCATTGCTTTCAGATTCTTCTTCCCCTCAGCGTGTTGTATATTCTGCTGCCATGTTAATTATCCTAAAACATAGTTCTGATCATTCCTTCCTTTGCTTAAAATATTTCAAGCAGAGAGCTATTTTCTATGTTCAAACCCTCCAAAATCTGGCTGTAGCCTACTATGGTATCCCCTCTGGGATCATTCCCTCAACTAGGCACACATGCTCATAGATTAGGTTGCTAGAGGGTTGACTATCTATTATTTCCCTCAGGGCGCTAGCAATAACCCTCAGGATCTGTGTTTCTAAATACTATTGGTGTTTTTACTGAGAAAGGGTGGTATGCCTAGTTGATACAAAATATTCCTGCCATAACTTTGTGCATTCTCCCCTTGAACACATGAGGTCCCTGGAGGAGAGTGGGTTCAAATGTTTTAGTACAAAAATAACGTATGGCAAAAGACCTCCCAACTTCCTGGCCCTGGAAAGCCTTTACTCCATTTATGGGAGATACATATGAGGTTCTCCTTAGAAGCCTAGGTAAGCTGCTTAGCCAAGTTCCTATGATTTGTACCTTTCTAAAGTCCATAGCTGTCCTTCTCTGGTACAAGGGATCATGTTCCTTAACTCTGCTGCCATCCTCAGGTGACTATCTCTCCTAATCTATTGCCAGTCTGATGACTATTATTGGCTGCCACCATTTAATTCTGACCCCCTTTTGGATCACTAATAAGACCTCCGAATCTGCCAGTCTGCCAGGGTTATCTGGATACTTCCATCTCAAAATATTCATTCCCGTATAATTAAGAAAGAACAATTAGAAAATGGATAGAAGAAAGTCAGGTGATTATAGTTGCCACCAGCTAAACAAGACACTGGGCAATCCTTTCTCTCACCTACCTTTTAGAAGGCAAATGAAAGTAATCCTGTTTCATCTTAAGTTATTGGGGTATATATAAATTGTTCAGAGAGAACTAGCACCTCTGTTGTGTGGGCTTACCACGGGGCTGCTCATGTACCTTTGGAGAGAAGTTGCCTACCAAACTTAAAGACTACAGAGTCATTGTGCTCACCTCATTGTTGTATGCCTGTGAAACCTGGACAGTATACCAGCACCATGCCAGAAAAATGAACCACTTACATTTGAATTGTTTTAGGAAGATTCTGAAGATCACTAAGCAAGATAAGCTACTGCATACGGAAGTCCTGTCTCAAGCTGAACTGCCGAGCATTCAAATTCTACTGTAGAGAGTACAACTCTGATGTCCTGACCATGTTCAAATGCCAAAAGTACGTCTATCTAAAAGACTATTTTATGAGATACTCGCACAAGGCAAGCACTCACATGGAAGTCAGAATAAATGGAACAAAGATAGTATTAATTGTGAGACATGGGAGACACTGGCATGGTGGGTCTAAATCAGAGAATTTGAGCAAATTCTGGAGAACAAATGAGATACCCAATCCTGAGACATCTCCATCCCAAATGTTCTAATGGACTATTGGTACCTGAGCTCTGGTAGAGTCTTCTCAGTGTATTTTGGACTGAGCAGCCACAGCTGAGCATGGCGTACGTTGACCCCAACATTGTGATGTCATTTTGGTGCTCTTTGAGTAAGACGTATGAACAGCAACTTCATCATGGTCATAAAGGAAAGAGAGTGATGAAGGAGTGGACTTGCCCAGATCAGCCACTCTTGTATCATCAATTCTCTTCTGGCTCTGCAGTCAATTAGAAAATTTCATCCTCACACAGTATAAACCTTTGAGTCATGGCTGTAGTCGCTTGGACTGAAATCAGACAGGGGATGTCTGTGCATGTGCATGTATCACCATAGTCTATCTATGCCCCACTGCCTGGGGTTCAGAGATCAGAAACATTTACATCCCAGCTCAGCATAAGTAGGGCAAAGAACAAATGCAAAGACATCAGTTCCAGCTAGCATTACTTGGAAATTCTGTTCCACTGGGGGCAGTAATTAAATATCAGTTACTAAAGTCAGTCTTTGGTAGGGGGAAATTGCTGAATTATTACAGTGAACCAAGTTATTCTGCACTGACAGACTGTAAAGGGGAGTAGGGAGTTATATATCTTGTAACTGAACTGACACGGTCCCAGTGGGCCTTGGGCCTATTGAGTTCTTTTCCTTGAAAAGAAGTTTTTTTTGTGGTTCTCTAGTGTACTCTCAGCTAACGAGGGATGATTCATTTGTGTGTTTCCCCAGAAATGATTTCAAAAGTGCCCTGTATCTTGTCAACTTGGCATGTGAAGAAAAGTAATTTAAGTACTAGGGATAAGCAGGGATTGTGGAAATAAATCAGTGAAGTTCTCGCCGTCTTGGCTGCACCTAATCATGGTGTGTCTGAAACTTCTGAATTAGGTCTTTCCCTTTGTCTTGCCCCAAGTGCAGTCCTACTTTGGAGACCATGGTCTGTGACCAAACCTTTCCAGTCTTATGTCCTACTATCCATTACATGAACCTTATGCTTCAGCCAGGCAATACTATTGCTATTCCCCAAATACATCATGTGTTAACTTGTCTTTCGTTATATATTCCACTCCATTGTTATGTTTACTCTCTATCTTTGCTTGGTGAAATCCTATTTACTTTCCAAGGTCCAACTCAAATTTCACTTCTCTCAACATACCTCTCCTGGTAGCTATGACCAAAGTTATTCTTATTCTTTCCTTCTATAGCCACTCATTTCTGCAGTGTCAGGAGAAAGAGAGATTAGTGTCTAAGGAGAAGTTGGGAATAATCCATTTTATAACTGATATGACGTGATCCCAGTAGGCCTAAGTTTGGGCCTCCCGTGTTCTTTTCCTTGAGTATAAATTTTCTGTCATCCTCTATAGAGTACCCTCAGTTGATGAGGAATGGTTTGTTTGTTTGTGAATGTGTATGTCTGTTTTCCCAGGAATGGTTCCAGAAGTGGCCCCTATCTCAGCAGCCTTGGGTGTCGAGGGAAGCAAACCAATTACATACCCAGAGCTAAGTAGGAACCACAGGAATGAATCAGTGTTGCTCTGAATGTCTTACACATAGTTGACTGCTATGTGCATGAAATTTCTAAATGAGGGCTTTTCCTTTACCTTCCTCTAAGTTAGGTCTACTTCAAAGATCTTGGCCTCTGACACTACCTTTCTAACCTGAGGCCTCATGGCCTGTAGCATGCATCACTAATCATTGCTGCATTGCATTGTAAATATTTTTACATCTGTCTTCTCAATCCTGCTAGACAGTAAATTACTTGAGAGCAAGGAGTATGTCTTATATGCATAATGAATGGGGTAAAGCAATGTGTAAGAGGCTGGGGAGTGTGCCTTGGGGAAGGCACGCAATGGAAATATTTGGCTCTCTAATCTAAAGCAAGCACCAACATTCCATAACTGGTTCCCATCAGCTTTGCAATGAAGAAGAACCTTTTTGATTGGCTGAGTAACCACAACTGGGTTACATTCAAAAAGCACAAGTCAACCAGGGCCTTGTTTTTGGCTCAAGCTTTTTCTTACCTGGCTGCATTTTGTCAAGACAGACAATGCTTTAAAGGGAGAAGGTCTTCCCCACCTGAGGCTTAAACGTGTTCTCTGAAAAGAGATCTTTGTCCTTTCTTGTTTTAGGTAAAGGAGATCGGAGATATCTGTGACATTGTGAGCTTTGAAAGGACAGAAGGATTTTCTGGGATCCAGAAGATGAGAAGTGAAGTACCCTGTCAACTTCCTGGCCCAGTACAGCAGGAATACCAGAAATGCAGACTCATGTACCCATCAGCCATGTCAATTTGGAAGTGAAGCTGGTGGGGCAGATGCCATGTAGAAACTGCATTAAGTCTGAAACCACTTAACCCAGGGACTGAGGTGATATTGCTGAGAACATGTCTGTAGATTTTGAGGAAAATGTTTATAACTTCTGTTCTTGCTATATCTTGGCAGTAAATATCTCTTTGTAAAAGCTAATTGATCTTAGTTCATTATATAGAATTGAAGTACTAGTCAAAGGTGGCAAACAATGGCAGGAATACATGATAGCATTAAAGAAAGACACTTAACCATTTGGGGCACCCCTAGAATCCTGAGGGAGAGATTTAGGCAGTCCTTCTATGGGAGAGTAAGGCAAAAGTCTCACTGCCTATGACTTCGAATTGCATGTAGCACCTTATACTATGTTTAGCACATAGTAGGTTCTTAGTAGATGTTTATCGAAAGAATGAATGAGTATCTAAGATAGCAAGAAGACTGGCAGTCACTTTAAGGACTTGGTGGTAAAAACACAGGGCTCAAGCCTGGAGCTAGGAGCAATTTTTCAGAAATCAGTTTCAATTTACATGTCACAGAGAAGGGCCTGATCAGAAAAAATAAGTCTTTGTCCTTCCTGGCAGGCACAGAGTGATTCTTGTTTTTTCTCTGTGTCAATAATTTTGAGTTATTTACAATTTGGTTATTCTGGCAGAGGAAGAGTTATAAAGTAGCCTGTCAAAAGCTCTCTCCATCTTCTCTTGCAGAGAGAAAATAGAAAGGAGATTGGAGGGCTTTCAAGACAGGTCAGACACCATCCACTGAAGGGATGCTTTCTATAATCAGAGGACTGCTCTTATCTGGCACTGTCTTGAAAATGAATTTTTCCATTCTGCGTATATAAGCTGGGTGGAAATTTCTGCTTTTGTTTCTTGGTTACTGTACACTTCATTTAGCTTGACTGTCACACAGAAGTGCACACACACATACACACAATATGCTACTGTAAAGGTCTATTCCAAGCGCTTCAATTTTCATGAATATCAAATAGTAAAGTTCTTGTCCTGGTCGTGTCTAGTATACAATTCCTTTACATGAAACCTTGTCTGCTCCTTAGCACCAGTGTGAACAAAGTCAAATTATTTAGTTTCTTTGAGTCTCATTCTATTGATCTGTGAAATGAAAGTGTTGGACTAAATGATCTCCAGAGTCATCTGCAACTCTAAAAGCTATAATGCTATGAGTGGAATTGTCATCACCTTGAGTATACACTAAATTAACATGTGGCTGAAGTGGGGCAATATTGCAAGTGGACACTAGGAGGTGTCTCAGAACCAGGAACAATTCTGTCAGTAGGGGAGGCAGTCAAATGCTCCGATCCAAGGCATGGATGAATTTAATCATCAGGTCATAGATGTAAAGTTGAAAGGGATTTTAAAGGCCATCTGATCCAACCCCCTCATTTTAAAGATAAGGAGCTGAAGTTCAAGTGTCTTGCTCAGGGCCCCTTAGCTAGTAAGCATTAGAGGCAGATAGTGACGAGTTGTTTGTCCCTTGTTCTAGAATAGGACTATGACATCAGGGAGGTGATGCCATGATGTGCAAGTGAATTGGATTTAAGTCAGGGAGGGCTGTGCAAAGTCACCAGCCTCACTCTCTTCTCTGGAGCCATCTGGCTCCAGTGGTGAGATATAGATAAGGATGACTGGAGATGGCCAGAATGCAGTGGGAGAGTTAGTGATGAGTATGATGGCAACAGATAGTCACATATATAGGGCTTTGTTATGGTTTCCCTATGATAAATCTATAATACTTTAATGTAAGGTCTCAGAGCTAGCAAGTGGTAGAGTCCTGTAGGATTCAGACCCAGGTTTCCCATCTCTAGGTCCACTGCTGCTTAACCAGTGTGGTATACTGGTTTATTCTTTGTGTCAGTAATGTTGAGGTTTATTTATTCATTTTTGTTCAGTTGTTTTTAGTCATGTTCATCTCTTTGTAACCCCGTTTGAGTCTTTTTGGCAATGATACTAGAGTAGTTTGCCATTTCCTCTTCCAGCTCACTTTACAGATGAGAAACTAAAGCAAACAGGGTTAAGTGACTTGCTCAGAGTCACACAGTGAATAAGCATCTGAGGCCAGATTTGAAATCAGCTGAGTCTTCCTGACTCCAGGTCCAGCACTGTATCTGCTATGCTACTGAGTTGTCCTCTGACTTATTTGCAATTTATAATACCAGGGGATGCACAGGGATGTGATGGAGAGATTAAGGCCAAGTCAATAAATTAAAGAAAAGACCGAGAGCAGCACTAAGACGGAGGGAAAGAACACAAAGATAAAACAGGATTGGTGATTTGGGGAAGAGTCATAAGTACCAGTCAGGAAATCTAAGGAAAACAAGGCTGTGTACGGGTAGCTGGTCAGTCAATAAACATTTATTTCACACTTACTATGTGCCAGGCATTGTGCTAATCACTGGAGATAACAGAAAGGTAAAAACAGTCCTTGCCCTCAAGGGGATCACATTGTTATTGGGGATATAACATGCAAACTGCTATGTACATATAGGATAGGTGCATACATATACATACATGTATACATACACACATGCATGTAGCAAAAATACCAAGTAATTTCTCATACGTGTAAGATACATGCATGTATAAGTATACATATGTACACACATACTCATACATGTAGTGAAAATGAGAGTTAATCTCAGAGGGAAAGTACTAGCAGGTGAAAACCAGGAAAGATCTCTTGTAGAAGTTGGGATTTGAGGTTAATCTTGAAGGAAGCCAGTAAAGCCTAGAGGTGGCGCTGAGGAGGGAGAGAATTCCAGGCACCAGGAACAGCCAGTGAAAAGGCACAGGGTAGACAGATTGTGAGCCCTAGCTGGTAGGCCTCGGTTGCTGAGTCATAGAGTATGATGAGTAACGTATAAGAAGACTAGAAAGGTAGAAAGGGGATAAGGTGCAGAGGACTTTATGTTCCAAAAAGAAGATTTTATATTTGGTTCTGGAGGTGATAGGGAGCTATTAGAATTTGTTGAGTATTTGGAATTCAAAGTATTAAAAAATGAATGTTAAAAATTGTTTTTACATGTAAGTGGGGAAAATAAAATTCTAAGCAGAATTTATTGAGTAGAAGGGTGATGTGGTCAGATACATGCTTTAGGATGATTATATTGGTAGCTGAGTGGCAGATGGATTGGAGTGATCAGAAACTTAAGGCAGGGAGAACAATTAAAAGTTTATTGCAATCATCCAGGTATGAGTTGATGAGGGCCTTTGGAAGGGTGGTGACTATATGAGTGGAGAGAAAGGCATATGTCTGTCTGTCCATCCCTCTGTCTCTCTCTTTCTCCATATATTCATACACGCATATACATGGATACACACACATATACATGCATATATACATTTATGTATGTATGTATATGTCTGTATATGCCATTCACACATATATGTATGTGTGTGTGTGTTATGTGTATACACATAACACACACACACATAAACACACATATATGCCAATATAAGAGCTACTGAGGGGTAGAAGTTACAGCTAGGCCCTAGCTGCTAGATTTTGCTAGGTGATATATTAGGTAGAGCATTGGTTATTGGAATGAAGAATATTTATCTTCATGAGTTTAATTCTAACCTCAGACTCTTACTAGCTATGTGAACCCAGGCAAGTCATTTAACCTTGTTTACCTGAGTTCTTCATTTGTAAAATGAGCTCAAAGAGGAAATGGCAAACCACAGTATCTATGCCAAGAAAACCCAAAATAGGGTCACAAAGAGTGGGACATAACTGAAAAATGACTGCGCAAAAAGAAGTTTCAAAATTTGGCAACAGATTGAATATGCATGGTGAATGCAACTGAGGAGTTGAGGGTGACATGAATATTGCAAACCTGGGTTACTGAGAGATGATGCTTCCCTTGACAGTGATAAAGAAGAAGGAAATATTTTTTGGGGAAAGATTGTCTTTCTTGGACATGTTTGTATTTGAGATGTCTATGAGAGATATAGTTCAAAATTCCCAAGGGATAGTTTTTAAAAAATCAGTTCACTTTAAAATTTCAACACTCATTTCCATAAGATTTTGAATTCTAAATATTTTTTGTATTTGTAATGGTCAGACAGTTGGATCAGTCCGTTGTTCTGTGATGTATGTATTGCTTATGGCTAAACAGTGGGAAGCCCTGTCTATTGGTCTTCATTTCTCTGCTTGTATTTTCTCTGTTGGTATATGTGACTAAAGAAGACTGTTCACTTCTCAGAAGTTGCTTTCCTTTTAGAAAAGCAAATCTAAGAACCTGTGCTAGCAGGCTGTCCTGGGTGTGTCAGGGTGCTTCCTGCTATACTGATCTGGTATTCCTTAGGATCTACAGTGCTCTTATTGGGTTGACTTTAAAAAGTCTGGAATCTAGGTGTTTTGGGAGAAGTCTTAGGAGAAAAAATTAGGGAGAAGGGACAGAGATGGGAGAAAAGTTTGTTTTCTATCTTTATCTCTTTCTGTTTCTTTACCTCTCTCTCTTTGCCAGGAAAACTCCTCATAGACATTTCTCTACTGCTACTGCTTTCTGATTTTACAGATAATATGCCCTAGGCAGCCTGCTAGGGAAAGTGGGTCAAGTGCACATCCTTTCCAACCCTGAGACCATTTCTGTGAGAAAGAAAACTACCGTTGGTAAATGAGGGTATGACACCTCCCATGAAAGTCCATGCTTGATAGTCGAATAAGGTCACTTTGGCAGTTAATCAAGCCCTTCACTTTGTACTTTATGTCCAGGCAATTAATACCACGCTGAAGCCCCAACTACCTTCCTCTTCCTCCTGGGCCTGTACAGTCCATTAACTTGTTTCTAAAGGACAAATGGGTCACATATTTAAATTGTGATATAATTTCTTCCTCATAATCACCCAACCTCATAGTGGGAGGGGAATTTGATTTACTGTTGATAGCTGTTTCCTGTTCAGGGCTAATGACTATCTGTCCTAGGAGGTAGAAAGACCTCCTAGAGACAGGATGAGAGCAGCTGAGACCCAAAAGACTTCAGGACTTTAAGACCACAAGTTATAGGCAAGTTGCATTTCTTCACAGGTGGAAAGACTTCCAGACAATTGAAGCAACAAGACCACACCATCAGCTATCCATGAAATATTTCCAACAGGATAACCTTTAGGCATCTCAAACTTAACATGTCTGAATGAAAATTCATATTACACTGTCTTCCCACACCTCTCCTTTCCCATTGCTTAACATCTCTATTTCTGTTGAGAGTACCACCATCCATCCTTCCAGTCACTCAGGTTCACCATCTAGGATTCATTCTTTCGCCCTCCTTCTCATTCATCCCTTATAGCTAATCAGTTATCAAGTCTTGTCAATTCTAACTCCAAAGCCTGTTTCCCTTTCTATCCACTAAAGTGATTGCCACCCAAATTCAGATCTCCTTCACCTCTTCTTAGGATGATAGCAAAAGACTTCTGATTGGTGCCTTCCCCAGTCTCTCCTGACTCGTCTCTGTCCTGAAAATACCTGTCAAATTTACATTCCTAAAGCACCGGTCCATACATCTCCCTCCTCTGCTCAAGAAATTCCTGTCACTCCCATTTGACTCATGGCAAAAAAACCCCACAAATTCCTCTGTTTGGTATTTAAAGTACTTCATAATCTGACTTTTACTTCTCTTCCTCAACCTTACACCACTTCTTGTTCTCCATGTTCCAGTCAAACTGTCCTACTTCCTGTTTCTTGAACATTTTTATCGCTGTAAAGGTTGTGCTTTGGACCTGAAATGCACTCATTTTTCGGATTGGCTTCATAAATTACCCAGCTTATTGCTAATTTAGTTCAAGCACGTTCTCCCACATGACACCTGTCCTGAGCCCTCTCGGTACCCTCCATCTTGTATATTTTATATTTTCATTTGTATATTTTTTCCCATAGAATGAAAGTCCTGGAGGATGAGAAGTTTTTCTTTGCCTAGGGCTCCAAATAAGCGCTTAAGAAAGTGTAACTTTTTGTGGAATGTGTAAGTGAATGAATGAAATGAGGAGACTGTGGAATGAATGATAAATGATCATGAAAAGTTTCAGGCTGTTAGTGACTCAGTGGATACAATGCTGGACTGACCTAGAGTTGAGAAGATCTGAATTCAAATCTGGCCTCAGACACTTACTAGTTGTGTGACCCTGGGCAAGTTGTTTGACTTTCGTTGGCCTCAATGTCCTCATATGTAAAATGGGGATAATAATGGTACTGACCTTCTAGAGTTATTGTGAGGATCAAATGAGAAAAATCCCTAGTGTCTTTTCCAACTATGATATTTTGTGACGTCTATGATGCATCACTAATATAATCTTCCTGGACATTCCTGGTTCTCTGAGTGTTTGTCAGTTTCCATGATTTTGCTCATTCATTCACCTATCTTCCTTCCATTACAGAGATTTGTCTTTCCTCAAAAGCTTTGTCAGTGAATTCTGGAAACAAAAAAAGAAAGATCACTTTAAATCCAGGGGTTGGGAGAAAATCCATTATTATTAACAAAACAGTTGCTAGATGAATTTTTTTTCCCCTTAGTGAGCAATGCTGTTTATGAGAATCATTGGGAGTAAAAAAACTGATATATGATCAGTCCTGAAGGAGCAGAAGCCTGGAGAAAGGGTTTTGAATTCCTCTCCCATAAACACCTTTGGACAGGTTCCTCTGAGAGAATATATAACACCCTCCCATTGAATCTGGTGGAACCTTTCACTACCAATTTATATATTATACTGATATCTCATAACTCAGGTGTAGCAAGGCTTTTGCTAACCTACCTGTGGCAATCCAATGGACAAGGGTATAGGTATGAGTTGTAAGCTGAGAGCAATGCCTCTCAAGTGTTCTCTGGGGTAAACACGGTGCCACTCCTTAGTCTACTTATGACTGCTTTTTTCCTCTATGAATTGCCTTACTAGATTCAAAGGCTAACTAGTAGGAACAACTGGGAATTATATGAGAAAGTGTTAATATGCAAAATATCTCTCAATAATTAACTAGCTTTAAGTCTCCACACCAGAAAAAGCATGAAAACCTCTTTTTCCATAATCTTTCTTTCCCCTCAATCTCAAATGCCAGGCTTATAGACTCAGACAAACATCAGTGCTATTGGCCATATAATTTATTAACTAACACATAGCACAAAGGCATACATAAATATTCAACCATGTATTGGCCACCGTCATTGTTCTATTCAAAAGCAGGGAAATGATGTCGTCAGCTATAAGTCTTTCACTAATGAATGTAAGTGCTGACTCCTCCAAAACTGGAACCATAGCTCAACAGTTCTCTCAGGGGAGCTCCTAAATTCATTGTTTCCCTCAGGAATTCTTTGAGTATCTACTTCCCAGAGTTGTAACACATGACTCTTGATGGGCTGAGAGACACCCTAAGTCCTTTACACCATGTCCCAGTACCAGGTCTGTCCTTCATGGAACCAATTGTATTCTTTAGGTAGGTTTTTTATGCAGTTGACAGATAAATCCTCAAAATGTTTCTTCAGACTCTCTAAGATGACAGTCAACTTTCCATGTTCCCTACAAACTTGATCTCTGTTGGCACTTAATTGTCCAAGTCTCAGCAGTACTTTCAATCCTCTCCTCTCTTCTCTCAAAGATGACAGGTAGCTGAGTCTATTCTCTCTCTATTAAAGACACATTAATAATATTCAAAGACTCTGGGCTATTTAAGCTGGGGTTACACAGAAATCATCAATACTGAATTTATCATTACAGAATTTGACATAAAGTCTCTGAAGACAGGTTTTATAGAATTTCCAGTTTTTCTGGCTGTTTAATTCACCCACCAAAAACGCTGTCCAGTATTCCCACATATCATAGTACTAATCTTAAGATATATATCCCCTGTTAATTGCTTCATGACTATGTGGGGAATCCTTACTTCTGTGTGCTTGTGTCTTCTCCTTCCTTCGTCACAGTTGAACTTTTTTTTATTTTCTGGAGATTTACAGGTTCTGCAAAATGCCTGGGGACAAGACATGAACAATAAACCTATTGCTGCTAGTTCTCATTTTGCTAGTGTTCACAAAGTCAGTTCCTTACAAACTCGCTGTCAGGTAGGTCACAAAGTCAGTTCTTTACAAACTTGCTGTCAGGTAGGTCCTGCAAGCTCATATGTTTGAATTATTCCTCTCCCTGCCTACTGTTGCTACTTTGGGGCTCAGAGGCTTTGGGGGAAGAGGCAGATATGTCAGTGATCTGAAGAGCAGGAGTAAGTCTTTATTACAGATGCTTTTCTAAAACTTATAAAGAAAAGACTTGGGGGGTCTATCATGAGACAGCAGGGGTGTAGAGTAGTTGTACTGGTATGGGCAAGGGATGGAGGGTTTATGACAAAATATACAGCTGAATTGCAATAACTGGTGTGGTGGTGGCAACTTGGTCCCAATTGCCAGGAAAGATAGGATTCCTTTAGATATCAGCCATTGGAGAGTTAAGGATATAACTATGTCTTAGAGTCAAGGGGAAGTACCACTGGTCCTTGTGAGTGATGGTTTTAGGATCATGACAGGAGGAAGGAGTTGATACATGATACTGAGAAAGGACTCCCAGTATTTAGATTGATACTGAATGATAACTTTGGGGAGGGAAATTAGTACATTTGTTTCAAAATAGATTTTTGGAAATAAATAATTGGAAATAATAAACCCCTGTTATTTTTCCTACTTCAGTGTGGGGAAATTCCTGAGTTCCATCCCTGATATCTCAAGGACAACTCAGTAAAAACAGACAAGTGTTTTTCTTTTTTAAATTAAGGGGAGGATAGGGTCTAATTATGTCATGATTGATTGGTTTCCTGCCTCTGATTTCAAAGGCAATCAAGTTGAGTAAAAGCATGGGGTATAGCATTTTCCAGCGAAAGTGTGGAGGTACCAGGTTGGAGTGGGGGGCCGGTCTAGGGTAGAAGTATCTCCTCATTAGACAGGCTAGGCCTTTTATCCTTCAATCTATGACAATACTCATTTTGAAGCTGAAGGAAACAAAGGTCACTTATGCAAAAATCATACATGTAGAAAGTGGCAGAAGGGGAATCTAATTTCATCTGCTTTCCAGTTCAGCTCTCTTTTTGCACCCCAAATTTTCTGCTAGAGACTTATATTTTCTCTTGCCATAGAATATTGGGAAAGTGCTTGGTAGAAGTCAGATGATTTTTTTTCATTTAGAATATATGTGTTCACTTAGGTTGTCATCCTACTGGTCTCTTACCTCCATCAAACTATTTTTCAAACAGGGTTGGTTGGCCTTACTTAGAGGCAAAATAGATAGCTGCCTACAAGATGTTATTTTGAACTCTTGTAACCAAAACTCTTTTCTCCTGCCTACATACTTATATCAGGTAAGAGAAACTTTGATTACATAGAAATAAGGACATATATATGTGTTTATATGTATATATATGTATTATATATATGGAGAGAGGATGATTTCAATTCACAGTAAGATATAAAGAATTGATATCAGATCCTTCAAAAAAGCAGATTTTGATATTTTGATACCATTCTGTTGAAAGTAGGGGTAAAATTCTGACAAGCCTTGGCCCAAATTCCAAACAATACTATAGTTTCTATACTAAGTACTTGTCATTCATATCCTAGAATTTATTTCTATCATTAGAATTATATTACATGAATCATCACATTGTCATTAAATATATGATTTTAGAGATAAAAGACAATTATAAAGATGATAATAATAATACCTAGTATATAACACCTTTAAGTTTGTAAAGCACTTTACAAATATTATATAATTTTATCCTTAGAAAACCCTGCGAGGTAGAAGCTAATGTTATATTCCTTTTACATATGAGGAAATTGAAGCAGACAGAGTTTAAGTGACTTGTTCAGCTCACACAGTAAATGTCTGAGTTAGAATCTGAACTCAGATCTTCTTTAATTCAGGTCTCCCACTCTATCCACTGCACCAAAAGAAGTAGAGAGACTATTGAAAAATCAAATTCTAGTTAAAATGTATAAGGAGGTTGTGAGAGTTTGGATATGGTTGGAATAACCAACATTCTGAGAGACTTTCTTCGAATCAGAGAGGTGGAAAGGATGTTTACTACATGGATAAAATACTAGAGCTCAGTTTCTTCAACTGTAAAATGGGTGTAATTATAGCACTTACACAACAGAATTGTGAGGCTCAAATGAGATCCTATTAGTAAAGTGCTTAGCGGCACATAGTAGGTACTTAATAAATGTTTCCCTCCCCCGTCTTCCAACTCTTATTTTACAGATGAGGCCCAGAGAGGGAAATGAATTTGGTCAAGGTCATACAGATAGTAAGTGGCAGAGACAGAGCTGGACAATTTCTGGGTACATCCTACTCCTCTCCTGAGCTTTAGGAAGGTTCTATCTAGAGATGTCATCCAGGAAAGCAGTGGCAGGAAAACTGGGCTCTGTATCTAATTCATTAAATTGTCAGATAGAGAAATTAATTAAGAGATTGTCACTCTCAGAGCAGATGGAGTTGGTTTCCTTCCATGTGACCTAAGGAAAACCCTCAGGGCTTGTCAAACTCATTGTAGATATCACTTACATGTATCCTCATTCACCTAAAATTACACCGCTTCTTTTATTTCTTTTCAAACAATATAACTCCCTCCGGAGCAATAATCAGTTCCTTTACTTCTCTTTCAACGCAAAGGTTATTTCCTTTTCTCTAATTTACGAAGGGACAAATAGGTTGGCAGAGTTGTGATTGTAAGTGCTTTGAGATCCTTAAATGAACGGCATAGGATACAAAGTAATGGGCTCCCCCTTGCCTTTATTTTGTGGATTATTTATCTTGATGCCAAATTCGAAGACCATTATGGAAGGGATGCCCTTAAAAGTAAGAGTAAGCCCTCAGGATATAGTAGGCTGAAGACAGCTGAGTCTGAGGATATTTGTCTGGTCACTGGCCAATCCCTAGGTGTCTAGTCTGACCACATCACTGAGCTACTTTTCTGAAGCGATTCAAGATACACTAGACAACCAGCATTTCTGCAAACACAGAGAACATGTACACATAGGAATGAGAATGTCATCTTGGGTGATCTCTGAAACTTTAGGATAACACTGATTGTCACAGAGAATTTGCAAAAAAGGAAGAGAAATCAGTATCCTAGTACTGCCATAGCAAGAATGTTGATTTGGTACTCTATTCTAACTCTCTTTTATGTGACGACGAAAATTTATATAACACTTCAAAGTTTGCAGAGCATCTTAAATGATCCTTATTTATTTTCATTTTACAAATGAGGGAACTGAGTCTGAAGGAGGTTAAATAATTTGCCTAAAGTAGCAGCTAGTGGAATTTCCAATGGCGCTTTCTGCTTAAATTCAAAGTTCATTTTTACTGGCATATAATTGGGCAAAATAAATTCCTAATATAGTATTGCCCAATTATATGCCAGTAAAACTGACAATCTAAGTGAAATGGATGAATATACACAAAAGTATAAACTACTCAGGAGGAAGAGGAAATAGAATACTTAAGTACTTAATGTAATGTAGTCTATATTATATATATATATGATATAATAATGCTTAAATAACCCTATGTTAGAAAAATAAATTAAACAAGTCATCAATAAGATTCCTAAAAAATTCCCAGGACCAGATGAATTTATAAGTGAATTCTCCCAAAAATTTAAGGAGCAACTAATCCCAATACCATATAAACTATTGGAAAAAAAAATAGGTAAAGATAGAGTTTTACCCAGTTTCTTTTTATGACACAAATGGGTTTTGGTACTCAAACTGGGGAGAGTAAAAACAAAGAGAAAACTCTAGACCAGATTCCTCAAAGTCAATGCAAACCTTTTAAGTAAAATACTGGTAAGATGATAACAGCAATATATCACAAAGATCATATGCTATGATGATGTGGGATTTATACCAAGAATGCAGGACTGGTTCAATATTAGGAAAACTATTGGTAAAATTGACCATTAATAACAACAAAAATCATGTAATTGTATTAATATATGCAGAAAATACCTTTGAAAAAATATAATACTCATTTTTATAAAAAATAACAACTAAAAAGCATAGGATTCAGTGGAAACTTTATGAAAATGTTAAGTAATATCTATCTAAAAGCAAGCTCAAGTATCATCTGTAACAGAGAAACTTGAAGCTTTTACAATAAGATCATGGGTAAGGCAGAAAGGGTGTCCATTATTGTCACTATTCTTTAATATTGTATTAGAAATGTTAGCAACAGCAAGAAGACAAAGAAAAGAAATTGAAGGAATAAAAATAGGTCATGAGCAAACAAAGCTATCATTCTCACTCTTTACAGATGGTATTATGGCATACTTAGAGAATCAAGTAAAAAACCTAGTTGAAACAATTAATAACTAGCAAAGTTTCAGGATATAAAATAAATCCACATAAATCATTAGTATTTCTATATACTACCAGCAAAACTCAGGAGGAAGAGATAGAAAGAGAAATTCCATTTAAAATAACTGCAGACAATATAAAATGCTTGGGAATCTACCTGCCAAGACAAACCCAGGAACTATGTGAACACAATTACAAATACACTTTTGGCACAAAGATATATTTGAATGATTGGAGAAATATTAACTGCTTACGGGCAGGCTGAGCCAATATAATCATAAAAGTGACACATCTAACAAAGTTAATTTATGTATTTGGTGGCATACCAATCATGCTGTGGATAAGTTCGCTTACCTTGGTAGTGTACTTCCCAGGCATGCACACATTGATAATGAGGTTGATGCATGCATTACCAGAGCTAACTCAGTGTTTGATAGGTTCCAAAGATAAGTATGGGAGAGACGAGGTATTAGACTGACTATCAAACTGAAGGTCTATAGAGCTATTGTGCAAATTAAAATAAGTCTGAGGTACCACCTCACACTTTTCAGATTGACTAACAGGACAGAAAAGGAAATGAAAAATGCTAAAGGAGATGTGGAAAAGTTGGGACACTAATGCACTGTTGGTGGACTTGTTAAGCAGTCCAACCATTCTGGATAACAATGCGGAACTATGCCCCAAAGGCCATAAACTGTGCATACCCTTTGACATAACAGTACCATTACTCAGCCTGTACCCAAAAGAAATCAAAGAAAAGCAAAAAGAATGTATTTATAAAAAATATTTATAGCAGTTCTTTTTGTGATGGCAAAAAATTGGAAATTGAGAGGATGCCTGTTAATTGGCAAATGGTTGAATAAGTTGTGATATATAATTGTGATGGAATACTATTATGCTATAAGAAAGAACAAGCAGACAGCTTTCAGAAAATGCAAAATGAAGTGAGTAGGACAAGGAGAGCACTGTATATAGTAACAGCAGTATTGTATGGGTGATCAACTGTGAAAGTCTTAGTTAATCTGATCAAGACAACCACCTAAGATAATTCCAAAGGACATGATGAAAAATGCTATCCACTTCCAAAGAAAGAACCAATGAAATCTGAATGCAGGTGGAAGCATAATTTTTACTTTCTTTATTCCTGTTTTTTTTTTTTTTTGCCTATGTTTCCTTTTGCAGCATGGCTAATAATTGAGATATGTTTTATATGACATCATATATATAATCGACATCAAATTACTTGCCTTTTGTGGGGAGGGAGAGAATTTGGAATCAAAAACTAAAAAAAACAAATATTAAACATTTTTACATATAATTTGGAAATATTTCACAAAATAAATAAAAACATATTTTAAAAAATGAAAGTTTGTTGTCATATCCAGATACGGGAGCCAATTGGTTACGGCTGACAAGGAGGAGTCAGAATTGGCAGTCCAGCTGAAAAGGAAGCTGTCAAGTCCAGGTATAGCAATTAAGGAGGGAGAAGTCAAGAAAATATTGGAGGTTTGATTATGTACACTTCAGATTTTAGGTGTTTAGAGAGTTTGCAAGCAATCAGGTCTGATTCGATCCTGACAGAGGCAGTATTGCCTAGCAGGTAGACTGTTGGATTTGGAGTTAAGAAGACCTGGGTTAAAAATTCTGCTGTAGATACTAGCTGTGAGGCCCTTTAGAAATCATTTAACATATCTAGGTCCCATCTGTAAATGGGGGCAATAATACTTGTAGCATTTAGTTACAGAGTTATTTTGAAGTTTAATGAGATCTTTATACATATATATGTATATTTGCATATATGGGGATATGAATATACACACATATATACATTTTTACACATATATGTATATATACATACATTTTACAGATATGTGTGTATGTTCAGAATTCTAAAAGTTTTATATCAAAACTTAAAACTGCACTAATACTTTTGGGACAGTCTATACATGTCTATATATCTACACACATACGCCTACATGCAGAAATATGTATATGTTTGTATATTTGCATGTACTTTATGACCCCTAATGTGCTTTCCCAATCTCACTTCTAATTATTATGTCAATCATATAAATTTAATTAGAATCAGCCCAGGGGGCAACGTCAAAGAGACTTGGGTTGCCTTTCATTTTTCCCCTTTACTACATCAACACTAGTATCCTGAAGTTTTGGAGCCTTAGAAAAACAAATTCCATTGGAAATGTGGTGTTCTACTATTATATAAAAAGATGAATTTGACAGAAAAGCTTCCTTCAGGAACATGGGTCCAAATAGTCAGACAAATAGTCAGACATATCTCTTTATGCCAAGCTTATTCAAAAGCGCCTTGAGAGTAGACTCAGTTTCACTTCACAGGTTCTTTAGTGCTTATAATTTGCCACCTCTAGGTTAGATCACAATGAACCAAATTCTTCTCTCACCTTCCTGTCTAGTGCCATCACTGACTGACTAGAGGTGAATATGAACAAATAATGAAAAAAAAAACTGGGGGGGGGTGATCAAAATGAATATGGTTTATATATCAGATTGCATGCTGTCTTGGAGATGGGGGGGGGATTTAGAACTCAAAATCTTGTAAAAGTGAATGTTGAAAAAATAAAAATAAATAAAAGTAGCAATTTTGAAATTAGAAAATGAATATGGCTTAACAGAGGGCCGTGTTCTATTGTTCTGTGTATCGCATGTCATCTGGCCAGCCTTTTGACTGAGAGACTGTTTTCCATGCTGTGTCCATGCTTGCTTTTCATTTCCCAGTGGGGAGGAAATACATCCGCATTCTGCATTTGAACAGGGCTTCGTGCTGGAGATGTGCAGAGGTGGATTCATGTACTTGCAAGCCCGGAGCTCTAAATCTCAGGGCTCTTTTCCTAGGAGGTGCAGACTGTCTTCCATTCCCCTGTGATGGAGAGTTTTGCTGGGAAGAACAGTTTCATTCAGAGATTACAATGGACAAGAGGGAATCAGTAATTCCCAGTCTGAGTCTGGGTCTTGTCACAAACTCTTTGTAAGACCTTGAATAAATTCCTTAATGCATCCTTCCTGCTGGGTGTCAGGGGCTGAGACAGAGGCTAAGTGCTCCAGGCTCTTTGAGAACAGCTCCTGAGGATCAGGGCACTTAGGGAAGTCAATGTTCAATTTAATTGTAAAAAAAAAGTTTTGAGAAAGAGGCTTTGAGAGCATTTACAACTCTTCAGCGGGTCTGAAGTCATCAGCTACAATTACCTCCAAATCCCTGCCTTGTTCAGGGGAGAAACAGGATCACGGGATAATAGCTAAACGCGAGCATCTCTATAGTTTGAACCTCACAACACCCCTTCGTAGTGGGTGCCATTACTAGGTCCATTTTACAGATGAGGAAACTGAGACAGAGAGAGTCCAGGCTGAACTCCAGTCTTCCTCATGGCAGCTTTGGAATTCACACATTGTAAGTAACCCTTATCACTGCCACTTTTCCATTGATTGGATGGCTCTTCCAAAAACTTCTATTTAAGGAGGGTAACCATAGTAGTCTGGTCTTATGCCTATTCTCTTTCTCTCTCCACCTCCCTCCCAATTACTTTGTACATGTTATATGTACTTAAAAACTTTCTGAGACACTTATGAGATGTGCAGCTTTGGGCAAATCCTTTAAATTGTCTGCGTCTCATTTTCATTATTTGTAAAATGGCGAGTCGCCAGGTGGTGCAATGGATAGAGTACTGGACTTGGAGCCAGGCCCGAGTTCAAATCTGTAGTCAGATACTTATGTGACCCTAGGCAACTCACTTAACACTGTTTGCCCCAGTTTTCTCACTTGTAAAATGAGCTGGAGAAGGAAGTGACAAATTGCTCCAGTGTCTTTGCCAAGAAAACCCCAAATGGGGCCACGAAGAGTCGGACACAACTGAAACAACTGAAGGTGATAATCACAACGAAAACAATAATAATGTGATGTATTTCATAGTGTTTCTATAAGGATCAATTTATATAACACATGCACACACATATATAGTGCTTTGCAAATCTTAAAGTACTATACAAATAGAATCTCATTATCTCAATGAACTTGGGTCTGAATCATGCTTTGATTAATTAATTACTTTAATTTATTATTAATTAATTAAATTAATTAATTAAACATTTAAACAGTACTTACTTTGTGCCAGGCACTGAGCAAAGTGTTTTTCAATTATTCGATCTTCACAACAACCCTGGAAAGTAGGTACTGTTATTATTTCTACTTTACAGATGAGGAAACTGAGGCAAACAAAGCTTGTATGACTTGCCCAAGTAACTATCTGAGGC
Organism: Bettongia penicillata ogilbyi; assembly: GCA_023548195.1. Classification (NCBI taxonomy): domain Eukaryota; kingdom Metazoa; phylum Chordata; class Mammalia; order Diprotodontia; family Potoroidae; genus Bettongia; species Bettongia penicillata. The sequence goes on from JAJHZJ010000580.1 coordinate 2,495,557, forward strand.
TAGATTTGAATCTGGGTCTTCCCAGCCCTAAGGCTGTTACCCTATTTACTGCATCCCTTAGCTGCCTCAATTACTTCTCAATAAGAAAAACAAAATTTTCATGATTTAAGCCTTGTGAGGTTTAATGCCTGCAGAGCATTGTAGAGATCTGGAGACTTTTGGAAATTGTGTCCGATACTGAAATTTGCAGATTGTTTGTGTGAGGGAAATGAGGCAGAAAAATAAAAATTCTCTCGAAACATATGTTGGGCCTTTAGGAGGGCACATCTTACACAAAGCTGGAGAATAGGATAGGATAAGAGATCCAAGATTATGGGATTACAGATTTAGAGCCAGAAGAGACTTCAGAGGCCAAATTAGGTAGTCTAACCTACTCACTGTAGAGATGTAGAAACCAACCCCCAGAAAGACTGGGTGTCACCCAAAGGTAAATAGTAAGCATCAGAGTCAGTATTTGAAGTAGGTTCCTTGCTTCTGAATCCACTACCCTTTCTATCATACTTGCCATACTGTAGTTGTGCAGATTCATTTGCTCAGTTCTTGCAATGGCCTACATATACTTCTTTTTGAGCACCAATTTCCACCTGTTTCGACTGTTACTGGTCATTCAAATGATACATCTGGGCCCTTCCCACCCCTTTGGGTCTGGCCTCTGACCTTGGCTGGCTTACTGTAGCTATGTCTGTATCTCATGTGGCTCCTCTGATTGAATCCTCCATTGTAGATTCTGACCTTGACTTCAAGAATCGACCGTGTCTGGCCTCAAACCCTGCTAATTGGCTTTGCCTGTTATAGCTTGATGCTCCTCTACGCCATTGGCCTGGGTTGGCTCCAATGCAGTCTCCTCCTGCAGAAACTTACAGATGGCATGGCATTCTTTGAGGAACTGTTGAGAATGGGAGGGGAGCCAAAGAACTGGAGATGGACAAATGTTGTCCTGATTTTCAAAAAAAGGGAAGAGGTGGATTTTAAAAAGGACAAATCGGTGACCGTGACCCTAATCAGTTCCCCTTCTCTGTTTTCTTCTTAGACTTCCCATGCGCTTTTGTAGTTCTTTAATAATTAGCTTTGATACTCTCTAATGCATTTATTATTTAGTGTTGTGTATTAGAATCAACTTTATGGTTGTTTTGTCTTTTTTGTTATCATTCAGTCATTTTAGTTGTATCTGATTCTTTGTGACCCCATTTGGGATTTTCTTGGCAAAGATATTAGAGTGGTTTGCCATTTCCTTCTTTAGCTCATTTTATAGATGAGAAAACTGAAGCAAACATTGCCCAGAGTCACATAGCTGATAAGTATCTGAGGCCAGATTTGAACTCAGGAAGAGGAATCATCTTGATTCTAAGCCCTTATCTTCCTATTGGAATGTGAACTCTATAGAGGCAGGAAACAGAGCTTATCTAAACTGAATTTCCTTCATCATCTAGCATGTGCTGGAGGAGAGGAGATTCACAATATATGTTTGTTATTGCAGCATATTGCAATACGGATAAAGGAGTGAAAAAAGCTCAGAAATGAGCAGTGAGTGGGAAAGAGTGCAGGTGGTGGCTGGTGAAAGGTGTGAGACATTTCCCTGCATGAGTCTTGTGGGGCTGGGACCATAGTGAGGTGTTTATCCCAGTGGAGGCTGAAAGGAGTATTTAACAGAGCCAGATGGTGGTTGTAAGAGAAGTGTTTCCTGTATCAACCGACCTCTACTTAGAGATGGAAAAGGAAGGGTTATATAGAATAAATGCAGAACTACTTGTTTTCAAGTCTCAGTCTAGATGCAGTGCCTGTGGTTAGTAAGGCCCAAATCTCTCTTTTCTTGTGTATCTCTGAACCTCCCCTGCCCCCCCCCCGCACCCCCCTCCACACAGAGAAAAGGACTGGATTTGAGTCTGAGGATCTATTTTTAGATCCTGAATCCACTATTTATTACCTACATAATCTTTAGTAAATAACAACCACTCTCTATCTCAGTTTCCTCATTTTAAAAATGAAAACATGGGACTATGATGTCTTAGGTCCTTTCCCATGCTAAAACCTATAATTGACATTTCTCTTCCCATGGGTGTTCACTGGTTCTTGTGTTGGTCCAATACTGAAAATGATTTTGTTATAGAGTCCATGTATGCAAATGTACCAGTGTTGAAGTAGTAGGTTAACTTAGAATTACCTATCTTAACCTACTATACTCTATAGTCTCTGTCTGTTTCTCTGGCTCTGTCTGTCTGTCTGTCTATCATCTATCTATCTATCTATCATCATCTATCTATCTATCATCTATCTATCTATCATCTATCTATCTATCATCTATCTATCTATCTATCTATCTATCTATCATCTAACTATCTATCTATCATCTATCTATCATCTATCTATCATCTATCTATCTATCTATCTATCTATCTATCTATCTATCTATCTATCTATCTATCTATCTATCATCTGTCATCTGTATATATATCTAGAACTAGAACCTAAAACCAGCATGGGTGACTGGCTTTGCTCCATGGAGCCAATATGAGAGAGGAGTGGGGCTGTGTTCCATCTTCATGGTGACCATATCATGGTCCTCCATTGGCTTATGCTACTGCTCTACACAACCATATCTAGGCCAGTGAACCAATCGATCAGCAAGCATTTCTTAAATACCTAACATGGGGTGAGCATTATGTTAAGCGTTATTTATTAAATAAAATAATCCCTGTTCTCAATGAGCTTGCTTTCTGTGGGAGGAGGAGGAGAGAGAAAAAATATTTACATAAATTTACATGAAATAAATATAGGCAGAATTAAAAGCAAGCTAGCTAAACGTGGTAATTAAGAGGGAAGACACTAATAGTTATGGGATTAGGAAAGGCTCTGTGTGAAAGATGATGATTGAACTGTATGTCTCTACCCCTTCCTTTCTTCCTGCTCCCATTTCCGGTTGCCCTCAAGAGGACTCACCTGAGGTTCTGTTGTTGTAATGATGACTAACTCTGATCTGAATGAGGCTCTGGGATATAAACTGCTAGAGGTGGATCATCCCTGAATGTGATGTTTTAGACATAGAAATAGCTTCAAGTTCATGGAGAATGGCCGTGAAAGCAGACATCCTCCTGTGCTATCCCAGGGACCACTTTTGGAAGGACCTCATTTTCCTGATGATGGCAATAAAGATGCAAGCATCCATGATAAAGGCCATACTTCTCTTTGTAGTGGGTGGAAAGGGTTTTTGTGAATGGATGAAGGATACCCATTTGATCTGAGAGAGCAGAAAACAAGGAAGTAGGAAGTACAGTCTTATAGTAGAGCTCAAGATGCAGCCATACCCATAGGACAAACCCATCATAAGAAGTTAGCTCTGTAACTTGAGCAGCATGAAGTTAGTCAAGAGGCAACATGATATAGTGGTTAATGGGCCAGTTTTGGAACTAGGAAGACTTGGGTTAAAGTCTTGGCTCTGATATTGCTCAATTCACTTAACCTATATGCCAGGTGACTCTATAAGACTACAAGTTATAGATGAGTTGCTATCTTACATTGGTGGTTGGAGTTTTCCACACTGATGAAATCAACAATCCATATATTCTCCTTTCCAATAACATTCACCTCTCCAACCTCCATCTCCTGATCTGTAAAATGAAATATGTGAAATAGATATTCTTTTCCAGCTAACACACTGGTGGTGTGATTTGAAATCCCATCAGCTAGGTATTTATCTCTAGTTCTTGAGTGATCTGTGCAGTATTATGTGGGTGGAAACTATGTATGGGGGTCAAATCTAAACCACGCTTCCACTTTACCACTGAGCTATGGCTATCATTAACAATGGATACCTATTATATTGGATGAAAATTGTGTCTTTCAGTAGAATGACTTCTCTTCCAATATTTCTCCCTTTATCTATTTTGTAGCTGTCTTATTACTTTCCTGCTTGCCAAGAAGGAAGGCAACAAAGCGGATGCCTATTGATAGATGAAGTAATAAAACTCCCACTGAAATCCAAGATAGCTTTTGTTTTGGAGTCAAAACAGGATCATTAGAAGAGATAAGTAAATAGTGCCTTTTATAAAATGAGAAAACACAAACCCAGCCCTTTTAAGGAGTTCCTGATGGCATTTGATAAGTGGCCAGCCTGTCTTTGGATAACTGTCATCTCCCAAAGATTGGGATATTACATATCTTTGAATGTCTCTTTAAAAAAGATAAAGTATATTGATTACCCCTATATTTTGGACCCTGTACCTGTAATGAAATGTCACTGCTTTGGTTGCCAGATGCTACCAAAGGGCATAAGATTTTAATTAGCAGTCAATAAAATTCACTCTCATTTTTCATTGTAATGGACCTGAAAGATGTTATTTCCACATCTTCATTATTCAGCATGGCGTAAAATGTCAGTAGTTAGCTAGTAAGCTCAACCTATCAAAAACCGAGCTTATTCACAACTGCTTTGTCAGGTTTCCTCCAGATTACCTTACTCCTGGCAGTGTGCTAGAAGAAATGGCAATATGTTATCCTGCTACAAATACTGAGGCTTCACTCAAAAACTGTTTTCTTTGCTTGCCCCTGGTTCTTGTATACTGGGTGAATATACCTCCGAGTGTATACCTCTGTCTCTCTCACTTTGTGTTTAATGCCTCAAGAGCCCCTTAGTACACTGTAGGTCTAGAACAGGATATTTTTCTCTTTGGGGCTTTATTTCTACCCCTCTCCTAACTGTTGTCATTCCACGGGAACTATGTTTGCCTTGGTAGCACAGCCTTTGTAGCTCTTAATGAAGGTTGACAGGAAATCAGTGGGGAGAATCAAACCTATCAGAACCTCCTTAGGATCAAATCAGGACAGGAGGCTGATAGCCTAGAAATGCAATGACATGTAGACAGACTCCTGTCCATTCTCCTTCATAGCCAAATATTATTAAGTCAGTAGTTTTTAATCCCCACTGGGGGAGGGGTGGAGTTGACAATGATAGCTCAGATGATGGAAACATGCAGCAGTTAATACCAGTTTGTTCCAAGGTGATTATTTCCCTTTTTATTATTCCCTGGTTTCTTTAAGCTTAAACACCTCCTTTGACCAGAGATCTTTCCCAGCGTCCAAGCCATTAGCTACTTCCCATTTAATTTGTATCTGTCTCACAGACTTTGCTGCAGTTATTGTTATTTAGTTGTGAATAACTCTTCATGACCCCTTGGACCATAGTATGCCAATATTTGTACATGAGCTTTTCTTGGCAGATGAGGAAACTGAGGTAAAGTAAAGCAGCTTTCCCAGAGTCACACATCTAGTAAGTGTCTGAGGCTAGATTTGAACTCAAATTTGAACTCAAATCTTCCTAACTCCAGGCCCAGAACTCTATCCACTAAGCCATTTGGTTGCTTTTGTCTTATAGGAACCTACTGAAAAATATTTTGCACCCTCACCCTTTATCAGAAAATAATCTCTTTGAGGGCAGAGACATTTTTGTCTTTCTCAGTTTAGGACAGTGTCTGGCATGTAGCAAGTAGTCAATATATTACTGCTGATTGAGTCAACTCTTAATTCAAGTGCCTTCTCTCTGTTGATTATCTCCCATTTAGCTTGTTTGTACAATTTCATTTGCAATTTGTCTTCCCCATCAGACTGTGAGGTCCTTGAGAGCAGGGATTGGCTTCTGTCTTTCTTTGTATCCCCAGCACATAGCAGATTGCCTGGCACATAGTAGATACTTAATAAATATTTGTTGATTAATATAATACAGATGCCTCAGAGTGATTCCATAGATACCTTTCCTGTCATATTGGAACATGAGACCAAAGGAGATGCAGTAAAATAGTTCAATATGCTTTCTCTCTCTCCAGAGGCTCTCTTTGGTATCTGTTACATGGCTAAGCCAAAGGATGTCACTTTGGGATTGGTCAGACTGCAGAAGGGGCTGGATATAAGAGGGATAAGGGAATAGAGGCTGGAGGGACTTGCCCAAAGTAATGCATGAAGTGAGTGATAGGCTTGACATTTTAATTCAGATCTGCCAAGTCTGAAAATACAGATCTCATTTCATAGTCACCATTAGGCCTTTTTTTCTCATTTGAAAAATCAGGTCAGAGAAGTAAAGGAGTAATAGGGAGAGAGATGGAGAATCAGGCCTGCAATCATGGAGCATGGAAAAGGATGAATGACAGCAGCAAGGCTTAAAGACAAGGATTCTTTCATGATCTCCACCAAGCATGCTGGGTAAATGACCATGATAACAAGTCATGAGACATAGCCTTCAACCCTAGTGGCCCATGGCTCTAAAGCTTTGCCATAGTTCACTCCTCCCCACTAAAGAAAGTGCAAAAAGTCTTGTTCACCTCAGTTGCTACTGGGAAAATCCACAAAAGACTCTGAAAGCAGTCAACCTTGATTATGAGGACCACACACTCACCATTTTTATTCCCAGCTATTAGATGTGATGCATGCAGAATGGCACAAAGAGTATTGGTTTTGGACTCAGGAGAAGCTCAAGGTCTGATCCTGTCCCTCACGCTTTCTGGCTGTTTGGCCTCAGGCAATCCACTTAATGTTCTAGTATTTTCATCTGTAAAATGGGGATAATATTACTTGTTCCTGCTTCATAGGATTGTTAAGAAGTTCAAATGAGAACATCTCGATAAAGTCAAGTTGACAAGCATTTGTTAAGCAAGTACTATGTGCCAAGCACAAGGAACAGAAAAACCCTAAAAATCCCTCAAGGAAGGTTAGTGAAACAGTCTAATCCTCCATCTGATGAGACAATGTACAAGCAACTATGTGCAAACAAAATACAGGATAAATTGGAGGTAATCTCAGAGGCAAGGGGAACTAGGAAAGGGTTAAAGTCCAACAGTAACATCAGCTATTTTTATTATTGTTATGATAAATGCAGTCAATGAGTATCTTTGTCATTATTTGCATTTGTTAAGTTTACTTATAATCAAGGAAATCAATGCTGATTTCACACGTTGGATGTTCTCAAATGTCTAGGCCCTGTGCGAATGACCGTGAGATTGTGCTTGGGTATTTGGGATTTTAACTTGAGATGAACTACTTGGATGATGTAATAATACCTGAGAAGACTGTCCTTATGATAGAAAAACTTTTCTATTATCCAGGGTGGACAGGGAGTGGTATAATAATGGTAGCTAATACTTATAGATTACAATGAGTTGGCCTGAGTAGGATGCTTTGTAAAACTTTAAGTATTGTATAAATACTGGCTATCTTCCTTCTTGCCATCATCATCATCATCCAGCCTTTTAAAATATGCAAAGAACTTTCCACATACAATCTTATTTGATCTGGTAATTTTATAAGTAGATGCTATTATTATCCACAATTTAAAGGGGAAGAAATAGAATGGTTAAGTGATTTACCCAAGGTCTCACAATTAGTAAGTATCTAAAGCAGGATTTGAACTCAGGTCTTCCTGACTCCAAGTTCAGTGCTCTATCTGTTATGATATGTAGCTGTTGAATAGAGTACTCTGAATCAGAGGACTTTGTTTCAAGTCTTTATTCTTTTATTCAGGTTTGGAACTAATACAGGGTGAATGGGGCTTTGCCTAAGGGTGGTGACATTTAGGAAAGGTGTATTTTTTTCTTCAGTAATATTTGTCTCCTTATCTTATGTCTTACCTTGTCTTCTGCTAGCCCACATGGGGCTTTGTATTCATAACCCCTCCATGTTATCACCAAGGAATACTTTATCTATGGTACTCCTTGTCCCTGACTCCAACATTCCGTGATTCTGGGAAAAAAGCACTTTCTGGTAAATTTGTTTTGTATGTTGTAGAGGATATTCACATTCTGGGGGATCAAGTTGGATCATATCACCAAGAGGGCAGCATGATATAGTGAAAGGAAACCTGAATCTAGAATCAGACGACTTGTCTTGGAGCCATTCATGTGAACTTGGGTAAGTCACTTTCCTTTTCTTTGCCTCAGTTTCCTCCTCTGTAAAATAATGGAGCTGGGCTAGATGATCCCAAAGGTCACTTTCAGCTTTAAATTTATGATTCTATGAGTCTTTTATTTCTGAGATGCTAAGATTCAGCGTCCCGATTAGTGAGAACTATTACATATAATGAACATAGTTATTAATTATCAAAGGATTAGCATAATAGAAAATTCATTTAATGCTAAATACTATTGAATATTATCTTTCTCTCTCTTTTTTAATGATTCCCAGGTCACCTTGGGACCTTGAAGCACTTCAGGGGCATCATTATTCACTATAATTATCTTTCAGTAGCTGAAATACAACTTAATGGCATGTTTTTGTTGATGGTATAATAATGATAATAATGTTTTCCCTAATGCCTTAAGACTTGCAATGTGCTTTCCATACTTCATCTCACTGGATTCGAACAATAACTATGGGAGGTAAATTCTATAGTTTGCACATTTTTAATGGCTGAGGAAACTGTCTCAGAAAAGTCACACAATTAGTAAGTGTCAGAGATGGCGTTTGAACTCAGATATCTCCTGACCCCAGATCCAGCATTCTTTTCACAACATTGTTCTGCCCCATTTACAATATTCATAGGAAAATAAACCCCGAAGATGCTCAGTGAGTGCTGTCACTTGCCCAGAGAGGCAATGTGTGCTGCTTTAGCTTTAGCACTGCTCTGCAGCCCCGCCCCCCCTTAGGACACTGAGGATGTGGGAATGAGGAGAATAGAAGAAATAAGAAAAGTTTGACTCCTGTGGGCTGAACATAAGGGACCTCAGCCCAAGGCAGGAAGCAGGAAGTGAGTGGGCTTGACAAGAGTCAGCACCTTTGTTGTTTCAATTGTGTATGTATGTATGATGTTATTAATAAAATAATCTGAATATGTACATATACAAACACACATGTGTATGTATTTATGTGTGTATATATACATATATATATATATTAAGGTCTATAAAACACTTCCCTCACAACCCAGAGAATTAGGCAATTAATTAATGCAAAGTATTAATATGCCCTTTTCTGTGTAAATAAACCAAAGCAGAAGAGGCATGACGTGACCCACGAGGGTCATGCAATGGCTAGATCTAAGGGGATGCCCCTTTTTAACTGAGGGAATTTTATTAATAGAAGGGGGAATAATAAAGAATAGTCATGAGATAGAGGCACTAAAAAAAGTATCTCCTCAGAGAAAGGCACTTACTCAGAGTCAAGAGGACCTAAGTGTCCTATTCCTCAGCAGCTAATTCACAGGCAACTAACATAAAGATACTGAGATTCAAAGCTGGGAAACTCTGAAAACTAGAACTATTTATTGACTTGGGGCAACTGTGTGTTGCCTGTTTTTGGGGTAACCAACAGAAACCTGAATTTTTGTTCCTTGCAATAAAGTAGAGGGGAGTCACTTGGTACTTTGGTGCTTTGGTACTATAATTTGACCAAGACCAAACCTCTGGGAGGGTCTAAGAAAAATTCACAAAGCTGGGTCCAAGACATGATCTCAGAAATGGTCATAGAAAGAATTCAGGTCTTGTACTTTCATAACCCTGCATGGAAATGCTGATTGGAGGAAAAGCACTGCTGCTTGAGGGGAAGGTAAAGGTAATTTTTTGCCTTTTCCTGAGCTGCTGTCTATTGCTTTACTCCTCCGCTCTGCTTTGACCTCCGGCTTAGAAGGATGGCTTTTGAGTGAAAGAATGTGCCACTGCCTTAGAGAGTCAAGGAAGAACACCTGGAAAAGCTGTGAAGATTTTAGGATTAAGACTTCCACTTTTCTAAAAGAGCTTAACTATACTATGTAGCCTATAAGAAAAGTTAAACAGGGGAGTTGGGAAGTTCAGAAGGGAGCAGCCCACCCATCAATGAGCTGAAGGAGCCAAAGGCATCAAGGCCCATATTCCAGAGCTGTGAGGTGCCCGAGACACGTATGTCCTCTACTCATACTTCTCATTAAGATTTTGTAAGTTTGTGCCCACTCTCCCTCATAGCTATTGTGTGCATTGGTGAGAAAGTGTATTCTGGGTTTATGGGTGGAATATTATGTTTTAATTATCCTTGTTTTATCCTTTTTTAAGCAACTATAATAGCTAATGGGCAACTAAGTGTCATAGTAGACAGTGTGCCAGGTTTGAAGTCATGAACACTCATTTTCTTGAATTCAAATCTGGCCTCAGAGACTTACTAGCTAGCTGTGTATCCTTGGGTAAATCAGTGGACCCTGTTTGCCTCAGTTTCCTCATCTCTAAAATGAATTGGAGAAGTATAAGAGCAAGCAAAGAGGAATTTTTGTTGTTTTCTTTTTGGAGTTCAGTTTCCCAGGCTCATTGAAAACATCTGAAGGCTCAATCTCCTTTGAGCCCTAGTAATTCACAGCTGTGCTGAGTTACATGGGTTGTGATGCCATCTGGCTCTGAGCCTATTAGTTGAAAACTATATATACCGGGAGGTTGGTATTTTACTTTGGGGATTCGCTTATGAGAAGGACTTTTTGATTCCCTGGATGGGACTCTGAGTGGTCATTTTTAAGAGCCTCCCAACTACTCAGGTTTGTGCTCTCCCATCCGGTGGTGTATATAGATGTTTGTATTATTTGGTTCAGACAGTAAGAACTCTGTCTGTTGAATCTTTGTGCTAATTTCTCTGCTTGTATTTTCTCCATGTTCAGGGTGTTAACCTTTCCCTGAACTAGTGAATGACACATATGTTTAATTAAAGAAGGATTGTTAACCCCTTTGAAGTTGTCTTTCCTTTATAAAGTAGATCAAAGAACCCATGCTAGCAGGCCATCCTGGGTGTGCTAGGATGCTTCCTAATACAGGAAGGAAATGGCAAGCTACTCCAGTATCTTTGCCAAGAAAACCCCCAGTAGGGTCACAAACAGTTAATGACTCAACAACCCAAACTAGCTAACATTTATACAGTGCCTATATGTGCCAGGCACTGTACAAAGCATTTTATAAATATTGGATCCTCACAACAACCATGGGAGGTAGATGCTATATTATCTGCATTTTATGGATGAAGAAACTGTGGTAAAGTGACTTACTTGCCAAGGGTCACACAGTAGATGAATATCTGAGGTCAACTTGAATTCAAGTGTTTCTAACTGCTCTATTCTGGTGCTCTATCCGCTGCTCATGACTGAGTTAATGGTGTTACCTTGGCTAATTTTTTTAAAATGGGAAGCACACCAGTGGAGTCAGGAGTCATAGGTGTGAGCTGTATAAGAGAAGCTATCTCACATAACGGTTACTCTTGGGATCACAAGAGCAAAATTGTAGTTGCAGTAGAGTGACCTTCCCCTTCCCCTTTTCTGTGCCTTCCCTCCCCACCTTTCCCCAGCTTGCAATCTACAGCTAGGAATGCAATTTGGGGTGAAACAAAAATGGATCTCTCTTAACTCCAAAGTTCAGTGCTCGTGATGTGAGGATATGTTGCATACAACACGTACGTATGTGGCATCCCCCCGAGGTCACTTCCTCAGAGGGTAGCTCAATATTCTTCCCCCCAGGATTTTAGGCATAACTCTGAAGGACTGGGTTTCTAGTACTGCGTCCTACTGATTATCAGCCAGTAACCTCACTCAGCTTTTTAGCAAAGGGATTTACTGGGAAATTATAGTAAAATACAGTTGGTACAAAACATTCCCCTCAAATTGTGGGTACATTCTCTGCTTATACATGCAGAGGCCTGGCTTTAACTCTCTGGTTCTCTGTTGAAAAGAGTCAGCTGCTGAAATCCCCCCACCATTTAAAACCCTCAGGGAGTGAGCTAAACATGTGTCCCTTTCCGACATACTCAAAATCCATCCTGTTTATAATTTAAAATCTCATCAAGTATGACTACCTTTACACTTAATACCTTCCAAGTGCCTTAATTGGAGTGGGGTTCAATCATCCCATTACTCACGCATATACATAGATTAAAAATAAAAATAAGAAAAATCTCTATCTCTATATCAAATAAATTCAAAGAAAACTTGGTCAGGGAGGACACCAACAGCTCAGGGGATCAGGCTGGGGCTTTATGTAGAAGAATTTGAGCTGATACTGAAGAGATGAGAAGGGAGGCAGAAAAGACATGGAGTGTTATACATGAGAAACAGCAAGAAGACTATGTTCTGGATGGAAAAGGAAAGTATATATGTAGTAAGGTGAGAAAGGAGCATTTTGTCTTCATATCCCCAACGTGTAACATAGTATCTAGCACACAGTAGTTACTAATTCAAGGCAAAAAAGTAGCCTTATAGCACAATGGCTGGCACATAGCAGGAGCTTAATAAATTATTACTGACTGAGTGAAATAAGAGCTAGGACCTTTGTCTTTAATGTGTGTGCGTGTGTGTGTGTGTGTGTGTGTGTGTGTGTGTGTGTGTGTGTAAGTTCCTAGGATCACAGAATGATAGATTTATAGCTGAAAGGGACAAAAACAACCCCCCAACAAAACCCAAGACCCACAGAATTGAGTTGACAAGTCAGCCAAATATTAATTGGCAAAGTCAGAATCAGAATAAAAGTGTCAAATCCCTTGCAGTTTTCCGTCTGAGCACACTAATTCAATTTGGTGATACTAAGGCTATGATATGTGACCTTCAGGAGAGCTTGGAAATATTGATGATGGTGATTATAGGTACTAGAAAGTTGGTAAAATAAGGAGAGAAAGCAAATAACTTGATTTAGCTTTGTAAAAATCATACTAATTGTGGTAATTTGCATGAATGGTTTTATTATTTATGCTTAATTACCATGTATGATATTGTCTACGAATGTATCAAACCAACTTTCATTTTATTTAATTGAAACAATGTCCATATTGTCTGTGTTCACGGATGGTTGTTCGCTTAGCAGCGCCCTCAGTTTACATTCTAAAATCGTCAGGCAAGTTATTGTTTGAACCCTACGTCCCCACAGAGAACAATTTAATATATTCTATAAACACTTCAATTTAATTTAATTTTGATTCACTGGATACCTAAAATATGCCTAGCAGTTTACTCAGCACTGATTTGAAAGAATACTGGACTCATATAAAACTAGGAACCTAAGTGTTCAGACATTACACCCTCTATCCTCATCTTACAGATGTAGCAACTGAGTCCTTGAGAGAAGAAATGACTTAACCAAAGTCCTAGAATCATAGAATTTCAGAGTTCATCTCTTTTATGCCACTCCTCAGACACAAATTTTCATTGGAAAAGGTCATACACCAAGAGCAATGGATAACTGATGGACAGCTTGGCCGTTTCATTGATATCCATGAAATAGTAGATGGTCTCTAGAAAGGCCAGCTCTAATATGCTGGTTATACCACATTAGACTTATATAACCTCAGAATCCATTTTCTTCATCTCATACCCCGAAAGGAATCCCTACTACATCGTAGCAAAATGGTGGTTATCTAGCCTCTTTTTGAATCCTGGCAATGAAGGGGAACCCCTAAAGCACTGGTCTGAACATGTGACACCCCTGTTCATGAAGTTCCATTGACTCCCTATGGCTTACATTTATAATACAAATTCCTTTTTTTTGGCATTTAAAAAGCTATTCTCCATCTGACTCCAGCCTACCTTGCTATATTTTCTATATTATTATCCTCTTTCACAGAAATATTGTCCAATTTGCTGTTCTCTGTACATGATATTCTGTTTTCTGCCTCTGTTTTTTTTACGGAGCCCTTACTCTTGCCTGGAATAGGTTCCCTTCTAATTGCTGCATGTCATCCTTGACTTTCTTCAAGGTCAGCTTTGGTGCCATATCTCATAGGAAGCCCATCCTTTTCCCCACATTTGCTAGTATTCAGCATGCCCCCTGCCATGTATTTACTTTTAAATAAAGTTTTTGTATTTAAGTTACTTCCTAAAGGTTTTTTTCTGACAATAGAACATAAACTAATTGAGTGCAAGTAGTTTCATTTTTTTTTTGTCTATGGGGTTTTCATGGTAAAGATACTGGAGTGTTTGCTATTTCCTTCTCCGGTGAATTAAGGCAAATAGAAGTTAAATGACTTTCTCAGGATCACACAGCTAGTGTCTGAGGCTGCTTTTGAACTCAGGCCTTCCTGACTCCAGGCCTAGTGCTCTATCTGCCAAGCCATCTCGCTGCCTCCCCATAGACGATCACATAGTAGGTGTAGTAGGTAATTGCTTTTGAATGAATGAATGAATATAGTCTAACATCTCACTCTCTACTGTATTTCTTTTTATAATGCCATAATTGAAAAGCTCATCTATTATATTGTTGGATCACTCTAAGAGTTAAAATATTCTTCCTTTTATCTTCCACCCATTGGTCCTAGTTCTTACCCTATAGACACTTTTGGAACAAATCAAATCCTTTTTATACTTGTTTGCAATTTCTAGAAAACAGTTAAATGCATTACTTTTTAAATCCTTCTCTAAGGTAAACATTCTCATTTCTTTCAATTGTTGCTGCTCATGTCTAACTCTCCATAACCCCATTTGGATTTTTCTTGGCAAAGATAATGGAGTGGTTTACTATTTCCTTCTCTAGTTCATTTTGTAGATGAAGAAACTGAGTCAAACAAGATTAAGTGACTTGTCCAGGGTCACACAGCTAGTTAGTCTGAGACTGGGTTTCAACTCTGATTTTCCTGACTATGGGCCTGGCACTGCATCCATTGCACTGCTTAGCTGCTTTTCTTACCTAGTCTTTCAATCATTACATTTCTAGACCTTTCATCCATGTTGTCCACCTTTCTCTGAACTTAATCCAATTTATTAAAAATCCTTTTAAAATGGGAATAGCAGATATGGACACATTATTTTAAATGTATTCTGACTTGTATAAAAATACTTTTTTTTTTCATTTTCTGTTACTACTGCTTATGGTTGAGTTAATTTATCAGCCACATCACACTATTGGCTCATATTGAATGGAGAGGTAATTAAAACCTGGAAGTTTTTCTGAATGAGCTGCAGTTAAGTAATATTGCCTCTGAAACTAACTGGATTTACTTTTTAAAATTTTCATCATGCTAGTTTTATTCCACCTGTCAATATATTTTTGAATCCTGATTTTGTCCCTCAATATTTAGCAACCTCAGATAATTGTGACTTTATGTCTTCACTCAAGTTACTGATAAAATTTCTCAGCTAGGGTCTTTGATCCTGTGTAGCTAACTAGCTATACCTACTACAATTCTTGCTACCCTGTGGCATGCTGTTAGTGACCTCCCACCAATCTGTTAACAAGACTTGTAGCAGGTGTGGTTAGTTAGCTACACACTGATCATGTAAACTGATTGCCAATACTATCGGTATTCAGTCCACATATCCCCATAGTATTATCATAGGAGATTTTGTTAAATGTTTTGATAAAATTAAAATACACCAGGGCTACAACATTTACCTCATCTATGCTACGCATTCAACTTACATTGGTTAGGTGGCTCTTGTGTTCAAGACAGTGTACCCAGATAAATATAAGATAAGGAAGGAGAGAGTGCCAGTAATTGGCAGCTCAGAAATTGCTTCATGAGTTGAGCCTTAAAGGAAGCTATGGATATCAAGAAGGAGAAGTAAAGAAGACATATATTCCAGACATGGGGTATAGTCTGATTACATAGAGATAGGAGGGGATGAAGGATAGAATATTGAGTTTGGGGAACAACAGTAGACCAGTTTGACTGGAATGAGGAATGTGTTTAAGAGAATAATATGAAATGACTGCAAAGGCAGTGGGAGCCAGATGATGGGAGACTCTTAAATACTAGGCTAAGAAATTTGTATTTTCTACTACAAACAACAGGGAACCACTGAAGATTTTTGAGCAGAAGAGTAATGTTGGACCTATATTTTATGAGTATTAGTTTGATAGTTGAGCAATGGATGGGATAGAGAAAGTAAGAAGGTCACTTAGGAGGTTATTACAACAGTTTAGTCAAGAGGTAATGAAGACCTGAACTGGGGAGACGGCTATGTAAATAGAGAGAAAGAAAGGTGAGAGATGAAATACTTGCTAGAATTTTCTTTCCTAAAATGAACATATGTCATATACATATGTGTGACTGTTTATATATGTGCATGCATACACATTTACATATGTGTATATACATATATAGGTACATATACACATACACAAACATATAACATACACATATATGTATATATATACATATACACCTATCTGCCTTTGGGTTATACTCCCACAGTAGAAGGTAAGCTCCTTGAGGACAAGGAACTGCTTTTTATTTTTCCTTGCACTGACAGTGCTTAGCTTAGTGCTTTGCACATAGTAAGTGCTTAATAGATGCATATTGGATTGAATTATGAGAGGGAAAATTTAAGGATGATTAATAATATAAATTTGGATGTCATGAAAAAATTCTTCAACTCATGCTGTCTTCCAGCAACCACTTTTTTGTTCTCTATAGGAAAACACAGTTATTGTCATTAAAAAGTCATATAGTCAAATTACATGGAGAAAATAGTAAAGGACTTGGTAAAAATACTTTGAAACTTGAATTTATTATCTTATTTATATGAGTAATGTTTCCATTGGTGCACATCACAACCCATCCGTATCTTGAATACTCGTAGGAAAAAGAATTAGAATTTGAAAAAAAGGCGTGATTAGTTGAAACTCTTTTTTTCTGTTTCATTACATTTAAATGGGAAATTTAAAAAAAAAGATTGTCAAACTAAGTGGAAAAATAGTATATGCCTTTTGGTAATTGGAAATTTCAAGTTGAGTCATGTAACAGCTTCTTTCATCTGATGACATGTTATAATTCTGAGTTATTAAGATTTACTGTAGGGTTTGCCTGTCAGTTGTAGAAGAAAACATGATACTTTCAATTCACTGACAGCTAATTCTTTTGTTGTTGTTGCTTATAATAGAGTAATACAGAAAGGGAATCAGGTTTTCATTTGACCAAAGATGGATAGAATTAAGGCTGTTCGAGAACATCACATCTCTCAACTAAGTGCTTTTGAGTCAGCGACTGACAACATTTTTTGACAAGGAATATGTACCAATGATTATCTAGTAATTTGAATTTCTTTTACTTTAATTTTAGAAAAATATTGTTTGTGTTCATCCTTTGTTGCCGAAGAAGACCATGCCATCAGAGAAATGATGACATGACTTGCACTTGACTTTGTTTTGAATGAGAGAGGGTTATGCAAGGTCACCAGACTCACCTCTCCTCCAGAGTCATCTGAATTCAGTGACCTGATATTCCTCAGGATGACTGGAGATGACCCAGGATGCACTAGGAGACTTTGGGTCCTTTAGGCCAAGGTCTTTGCAGGCTCTCACTTAGGGTGAGGCAACATCCATTCATTGAATAGGCATGTTTAAGAAGTAGCCAGGGCAAGGCCCTTTAATGAGAGCATTTGTGGTTCAGTGGTAAAATTCTCGCCTCCTATGGGGAGACCCGTATTCAATTCCTGGCCAATGCAGGAATTAGAAAAATATAAAGAAGAGGCAGAGAAATCCCAAGGCAAATGTGAAGAAAGAGAGATTTGTGTTCCTGCTCTGTATCCCTTTACCATATTGCTGATAACTCATATTTCTCCCTTTCGGGCAACTGCCAACTCTTGTGTCTTTCCCTCCAACCCACTGTCAAAGTCAATTTCAGAGCCTTCATTCACATTGAGCTATAGATGACTGATAACTGTTTAGAAATCTCTAGAACTACTCAGAATATGATTGTTCTTAGGGCATTTGAAGAGTTTCAGCATCATAGGTTAAAGGGGATGAATTTCTGTTTGGAGAATTCCAGGCTTCATCTAGGATTGAGGTAGACTATGTTTTGGGGCAGAGGAATCTTCCCAGAGGTCCAGGAGTCACATTGCATGGGTAGCTACCAACTCTATTATATTTAAGACCAGCCCTGGGCATATGGGCTGTAGAGAAAACTTTGTGATTTGAATTTTTGTTTGTGTTTTGTAGATCCATGATTGCAATGGTATAAGGAATCCCTGGTGAGGAAACATTTTATAGATGCAATTGTCCTGCAATCTCTAGTAATAGAGGGTAGCCTCTTGAGTCTGATAGATTAAGTGGCTTGTCCAGAGTCACAAAACCAGTCTTTGTCAGAGGTAGCACTTGAATCCAGGTCTTCCTGATTCTATGCTCTATACAGCAGGGTATATTATGATCTTACTTCTGAAGTTAATAGGGAAAATGTAATTAGAAGTCCATAGAGGAGATGCTGATAACTTATAGGCATAGAATCTTCCACAAGATCATTTCTGAGATGTTTGTGGTTTGGGGATAATTCAAAATTCTTTTCTCTAAGTAGCTCACAGGTCTTTCTTAGGATTATCATATGAAATGTCCCATTTTAGAGGGCCAGGACAACTCATTGTTTTAGTTGATGGTGTGAAAGAGGTAAAATATCTGGTTGATGTCAAGCAGACAAAGCAATAAGTGTTTCAGTCAGTAGGCAGGGCATGTGTGTGTGTGTGTGTGGAGGGGGGGTGGGGTTGGGTGGGTGAGTGGGTGTGTGGAGGTCTGCTTGCATAGCCTGGGATATTCTTGACCTGATAGAGTGAGAATTCAAGCAATTGGGAGTTGGAAAGGAAAGTCCTTAGCTATCTTCTAATCCATTCACTTGAGCCTTACATAGGGGAGTAATTAAATACCTCTATGGAGTCCCTTAATGAGTATTAGGGAAGTATCTCTTGCACCAAAATCTCCACAGCACTTAATTAAAATTTCACTTGGGGTAAGGGGAGAGAAAGGAACAAGCATTTATTACATGCCTACTATGTCAGGCAGACTATGTGATGAGCACTTTACAAATATCTCATTTGATTCTTACAACAACCCTGTGATATAGATACTATTATGATCTTCATTTTATAGTTGAGGAAACTGAGGCAGACAGAGGTTGTGACCTGTCTAGGGTCACACAGTGTATTTGGAGCCATATTTAAACTCAGGTCTTCCTAACTCTAGGCCCAGTTCTCCTTCCACTGCATCCCCTAGAAAGTCGTTCTTGGGATTACCTCTTAACCAATACCCCGATATGCAAGAGAAATATAAAATATATTCTTTGTTTGCAAAATTTACAGGCTTGTTGAGAGATAAGATCTACATATATGAAAACCCAACCCATTCATAATACTTTACTTACATGATCTCATTTGAGTATCACAACGGATTTGTAAGGTAAGTTTTATAGGTACTGTTATCCCCCTTTTCCAAAGGAGGCAGATGAAATTTACTGAGAATAAATGACTTGTCCATGGTCACATATGGTCATACAGGGGCAGCTAAATGGTGCAGTCCAGGGTCTGAAGTCAGGAAGACTCCTCTTCCTGAGTTCAAATCTGACCTCAGACAATTCCTTGTTGGGTGACCTTGGGCAAGTCACATAACCTTGTTTAACTCAGTTTCCTCATCTATCAAATGAACTGTGGGAGGAAATGGCAAACTGTTCCAGTATTGTTGCCAAGAAAATCCCGAATGTGGTCATGAAGAGTCCAACATGACTCAAACAATTGGGCAGTAATGTCAATAACATAACTAAAGGAGAGATTTTAATCCAAGACTCTCTTGTTTCTAAGTTCAGCAAATAAATTCTATTATGCCGTACTGTCCCTTTAATGATTTAGTAGCTGAATGAGTAGGATAAATAGCAGGTACCATAGGATTTTAGAAACCAGAAAAATGACTGGACAGGAATGTTTAGGAAGGGTTCATGGAAGAGGTGAGTTTGAAGACCTGAAGGACAGGCGAGAGTTCCATAGGTGAAGGGTAGATGGAAAGGAATTCTAGATGAAGGAAGAACCTAGAGACAGATTTTTATTTTTAGTCTTTATTCAAATGTTTATTATAAACAATACCAAATATCAGTACAGCCAATTATAGCTGATGTGAGGACATTTACATTCAGATGAATTTCAAAGCCTAATATTCTATGACAGCCTTTAGCTTCTCGTTCTAAGCCTCCATCAGATTTCTTTTGTGTGTGTGGTCCATTGATTCCAGTTCACTTTCATTAAATGGTTATGATTTGCATTCTGTTCTGTTTTCTGCTTCTGCTTTTGAGGTCAAAATTTCAAGTTGGTATTTAACGATGACAGATGGAGATCTGACTGGTAGCATGTGAAAGTTCATGTAAAGGAATAGTGGAAGATAAGGTTGGAAGGGTAGGTGAGGGCTAGATCATGGACTGGCACATAATAGGGACTTGATAAATACTCAGTTAATTAACTGAAGTGTGCTTCTTTTCCCTTCTGCGCTCTGGGGCAAGGCTCTGTTAACGTATGTTAGTTTTGGCTTTGTTTTACTGGATAGTCTAGATGGATTCAGAAAAATCTAAGGTCATCTACTGAGAGAAGAGAATTAGGCCCCAAGTAGGTGAACTGTGGATTGGGGAGCAACTGCTGTGGGGAGAGTGCTGCAAAATAAACAAGAGATGAGTACAAGGCAGGGGTGGGAACCTGTGGCCTTGAGGTTGCTTGTGGCCTTCTCTCAACACTTGAGGATCTAGAAGGCCACATGGGGCCTCAAAGCCTCAGGTTCCCCACCCCTGCTATAAGGATTGCCAAGAATTATCAGGGACTTGCTAAAAGGAGAACAGCATGCTTCTGAGGGTCAAATTTGTATGGCTCCATAAATTTTTCCAAAAAAATTTTGGTGCCTAAAAGCAGGGGCAGAAGCAGGTGCAGCTTGAGTAAAGTCATGGATTTATAATCCACAGAGACCTGAGTTGGTCGTTTCTGAGTTGTAGTTTGCTTTGTCTGTTTCAGACAGAAGGTCTGTAGTTTGTTTCCATCCAAGCGTCCATTATGTATGTGAGATAAAGCTTGAGTTTAACTTAAGAAAGGAGCTCCTCTTCATTATGCTCTCTGCTGTGAAATCAATTGAGAATTAGGATTCTGATTGCTTCCTAGGCAGTCTTCTCACACAATTCATAGAGCAGGATCTTTATATCACTATTGCCTGAGTTGCTGACTTGAGGCCCCAGACAGTAAATCAATTCATCCTTTAGCAAATGTTCTCCAGAACACCTAATAGAAAACTACGTGTAATTAGCTTGGTAGGCAAAATGGCAAAGAGAGTGATACCTTTCCTGAGTGCTCATTCAAGGGCGTTGTTATACTTCTCAAAGGGATACCAAGCAATTAGCCCTTTGTAGTTTATTGGAAAAAGCACCGGATTGGGGTCAGAAAAGTTGCCCCTGCTACGTATTCCTTGTGTGACTCTTTCATAGATAAAAGAGGGACATTGAAGTAGATGAATTGTAAATTTGCTTCCACCTCTAAAACCTGTGTGCTTGTGATCCAATCCCTACTGATCGAAAGTGTAAAGAAGTACAAGACAGACAAATTTGCAGTTTCTAGCTCTGTCTGTTTTAGGTGTATGATGTTGGATGAGTCAGTTAATCTTGTTGGACATCAATTTCTGAATCTACAAAATGAGCTTACATGACGGATTTTACAGGGTTGGTGTGAATATCAAATGAGATGATACATAAAAAATAACTTTATAATCCTATATGTGTTTCAAACATCATTGCTTTTCAAAGGGAAGTATATCACTTAAGAATGGGACAAAGTTGTGACTGATTGCTTTTTTTAAAATAATACCTTTTGTTTTTATATCATATTCATTTCCAAATAAATCTTGCAACTCTGCTCTGCTCAGTGAGACTTTTCTTGTAACAAAAATCAAAAGTGAAAAAAACCAAAAATAACTGATTTAGCAAAACCAATCATGCAACTAATATGTTATGTCTGATGGTTTATGTCATATTTCATGTCATTTCCATAATCTTCTTTTTCTGCAATGAAGAAAAGAAGTTACATTTTCTCAACTCTCCTTGAAAGTCATTTTTTTAAAAAAAATTACATTTGAATTTAACTTTGCCAGTTCTAATATCTATTCTGAGGATTAACTCCTCATTCAAGCCAAACCCCAACCAATGATGACCTTAGCTCTAAACTCCTAAGAATGGTGCTGGAACTAACTTTCCCAGAGTTTCTCTGAGGCTTAGACCCAGCCTTCTTAGAAAAGACTAGATCTCTATTACTTAGCTTTAATCCATGTTTTAAGTGACACAGTGATGATAGCAGAGAAAGGCCTTTGTATTGATTTTTTCTGCTCTAAACTAGGGTTTGTAAACCAAGGTCAGGCAAATGACCTAATATATAGAGTGCCTGCTTGAGTTCAAATCTGGCCTCAGACATGGGCTGTGTGACCCTGGATAAGTAATTTAACCCTGTTGGCATTAGTTTTCTCATCTGTAAAATAAACTGGAGAAGGAAATGGCAAACCACTCTAGGATCTTTGCCAAGAAAACCCAAATGAGGTCACAAAGAGTCAGACATGACTGAAAAGAATGAGCAGCAAACCAGGATTTGAGGAAACCAAAACAATTCTGAAAGAGGAATGTTAGTACAGACAGTCCCTACTTTGCATAACAATAAGACTGTGACAACTGCATAGGGGGAAAGACACCTTGAGAAGCAGATAATCCCCCGCCACCTTATATATTCATTTAATAGGGAAAGGAAAGGGGGAAAGGGACCAAACATTAATTGCACCTTCTCCGTGCCAGGCACTGTGCTAAGCACATTTTACAAATCCTATCCCATCTGATTCTTACAACAGTCCTGTGAAATATGTGCTGCTATTATCTCCATTTTATGAATGAAGAAACTGAGGTAATATAGATTAAGTGACTTGCCTACATTATTGGTTTCTTCTTTCATCACTCTGTCTGTGGTTAAACCACTGATCCTGTCTTCTAATTTTTTATTCGTTCAACTGTTCATCAATTGGGTTGACTGGGACCTTGTGTTTTCTTTAGTACAAAGGCAGTGATAGTGCCATGATCACAGGAATACTCAGATATGGAGAGAGAACCCATATATGGGCGCCATTCCATCATATTATCCTTCATTCCTCAAAATTGTGCAGGCTATATTACATAAAATTTTCTTCCTGTCCCTTTAGCTTTTTTCTTTTTTTAACATCTACCTTCCTGATAGGAGAAATCTTACTTTCCTCCTCTTCTACTACCTACGGTAGAGTAGGGTGAAGAAGGGTTATAATTAGATAGATAAAGCTTAAGGTTGCAAAAAGGCGAGGACTACTTGTGTATGGAATTGAGAAAGATGGATGTCCTTTAAAATTAATTTACTTTTAACATTCATTAATTTATTGTTTTTTCAAATCCTCTCCTCCAACTCCTCCCTCACTCATTGAGAAGCCAAGCTATGCATCAATTATACATATGAGGTCATGCAAAACATTTTCATATTAGCCATATTGCAATAGAAAGCAAGAAACATAAAGAGCAAAAACATGCTTCTCAATCTGCACTCAGATTCATCAGTTCTCTCTCTGGAGATGGATAGCAAATTTCATCATATGTCCTTTGGAATTGTCTTGGATCATTATTTTGGTCAAAGTAGTTAAATCTTTCAAATTTGATTATTGTTACAATATTGCTGTTGCTATGTACGGTTTTCTCCTGTTTCTGCTCACTTCACTTTACATCAATTAAATCTCTTCAGGTTTTTTTGAAACCATCCTGCTGTTCATTTCTTATAGAACAAATGGCATTCCATCACAATCATATATCACAACTTGTTCAGTCATTCTCCAATTGATAGACATCCCCTTGATTTCACATTCTGGTCACCACAAAAAGAGCTGTTACAAATATCTTTGTGCATATAGGTCCTTTTCATTTTCCTTTTATCTTGTTGGGATACAGACAGTAATGGTATTGCTGGGTCAAAGGTTATGTACCGTTTTAGAGCCCCAACTTTATTTACCTATTATTTATTTATTTAAATTATTTATTTAGGCATAGTTCCAAATTGTTTTCCAGAATGATTGGATCAGTTCACAATTTCCCCAATAAGGCATCAGTGTACCTATTTTTTCATATTCCCTACAGTATTTATTAATTTCCATTTCTATCAGAAACATGAATATTCTTAGGAGTCATTCTCATCAAGCCATGTTAGTAGGACAAACCAGCCCTTCTAACATGTTTCTCTGATGTTTCCTCTTTTCTCAATCCTCTCTTCTTTTTCTTTAATCTTTGTCTTGATGACCTCATTCACTCTCATATCTTCGACTACTATGCTTACACGGGCATTTCCAAACGTCATCTTCTGCCTTGTCTTTTCTGCCAAACTTCAGACCACATTTAACTCTCTACAACACATCTGTACTTGAACACTCAGTATATCTGAAACTGTTTATTATCCCTAACCTGATTGTACTTCTGACTTCACCTTTTCAATCTTTCATGCTACTTTATCACTCATGTTTGACACCTTGGTATTACCCTCAATATTTCCCCCTCTCACTACTTGCTGTCAATCAACTGTCATGTTTTTAATGTCTGTTTCCTTAATCTGTCTTGCATTTATATATTCTTGAATTCTAGGACTATCACTCTAGTTTAGGGCTTTATCACTGCAGAAACCCATAGACTGTTGGGGGTGACTGAGTTAGGTAAAGGCTTGGTGAATCCATCTCTGATTATATATAGGAGAGAATAAAAGTGGCATCAATTAAAAGAGCAAACCTTTGGGGAATCAGACTGTTAGACAAATGGCCAATTTCTTGGTACTCTCTGCATTTTGGTTCCAAATCAAGTAATGACTTACTGACCCTAATTTCCATCTCTAAAAATTGGTATTGTATCATTTTATGCTTGAAAGGGACCTCAGAAGTGATCTAATTTAATGTATATCCCCCAAAGAATCATCTCTACACAAACATTAGTATATACTTATCAGCATATCTACTAGATAGATTGTATACTTATATATTTGTCAAGTATATCTAGGGCATTGAATTCAATTCTCTGATCATAGTTTAAGAAAATATTAATCAGCTGGAGGGTGTCCAAAGAAAGACAAACAGAGGGGTGAAGGGTCTTTAATTTTATGCCATAAGATATGCTAAGAAACTGGGAATATGTGGCATAAGAGAAGGAAGACCCAAGCAAGAAGCATGATAGCTGTTTTTGAAGGCCTTTCACATAGCAGATAGATTTGACTTATTCTGTTTGGCCCCAGAGTGCACAGCTAGGAGCTGTCATATAGTTAAGGAACATATATCAAGTGCCTACTATTTGCAGGACACTGTGCTAAGTTCTGAGGATACAAAAACCCGCAAAAGATAGTGCTTGTCCTCAAGGAACTTACATTCTAATGGACAAAGACAACACACCAAATGAAGCTGAAGAGCAGAGTATAGGGGGAAGGTCCTTGCCACAAGGGTATGAGGGAGAAGTCCAGAGGAGTGCATCTTGATGAAAAATGAAAAGATGCAATGGTTCAAGTTTCAAGAAGGTAACTTTCAACTTGATAGGTAACAATTTCTTTAAAATTAGAGTTATTTAAACATGGAATGGGCTGCCTCAGGAGATAGTGTTTTCTCTCCTATTAGATGGTATACAACAAAAGATGATACCTTTCCTGGCACCCTTTCTACCCTCTACCCCCTCTGTTGCCTTCCCCCTAAGATAACTTTCCATTTATTTATATGCATTTTTATTTATCTCTATATGTACATATGTGCATTTCATCTTTGCATAAGAATGCAAACTCCTTAAGAGAAAGGACACTTCAGGCTTTATTTTTATTTTTATTTTTGGTATCCTCAACACCTCACATAGCACAAGGTTTGGCATATAGTATAAGCTTAATGCTTGGTGACTGAGAGAACTCAGGTCTTCTGGGAGAAGATGGACGACCCAAGGCATTGGCAGAATTATGATGATCTGTTAATGAGTAAAAGAAAAGTAAACCCAGTCCCTCTCTCTTTTCACAATTTTACACTGTTTTTGAATATAAATGAAAGCCTCCTTTCAATTTGTTTTTGTCTCAAGTAGTCAGCAAAAATCAGTTGCTCTCATCTTCTGGAACTGTTTCAATTTATTATTTTACCAGTGAAAACCTGGCATCCAAGAGAACCTAGTTACAACCAATAAATGAGACATTCTGAGACAAGCTATGGACAATTACTGACAGATAACATTTTTTTTTTCAAATTGCCATCTTTTACTAAGGTTGTCCTGAACCCACCACAGACTTTTCTATAGAATTTCAGACAGTTTTTGTATCAACTTCTCAGGTCCTGTTGTTAGGGAATCATGGAGTGAAATTTGGTCTCCTTTGTTTTCTGAAACTAGGTATTTGCATCTTTGGGAGGAGAGTTAGGGCAGAAAAAAAGCAAGGTAGAAAATTGGTATTAAATTGAAAGGAATTCCATTCTGTGCTTCTGGATGGGTGATAGTAATGTTCAGTTTTCACAACTTTCTTATGAAAACATGAATAAATAACCAATTTTTAAAAAATAGATTGTTGCTTTCAAGATCCAGACTCAAATATTTAAAGGCAAGATGATCTAGATTTAAGTGTGTTTGTAGGGATAGCTGGTATCCCTAATGGCAAAAAGATTACAGAGCTGAATCTGGGCGATGCATATTTTTGTAGTGTGATAGACCTCTTTTCATAATAGGTAAATGGTTACATTGTGCATTAGAAGCAGTGCGAAGGATGTCATCAGGGGAGATGCAGGAGCAGAAAGGGAAGTTGTTTGGCCATGTAGTGAGATCAAGGGCTAAATAATAGATGATTAATGTATTCTATTGTAATTACCCATGGGATACGAAAAGATTTAGGGGACAGTCCTCCAATTGTTGGGGACTCTCCCCTGTGAAGTAAAACCTTCACAAAAGAAAGTGAAAATGGACAAAAAATGAAAATGGACAAGCTGGGGAAGTATGAGTTGGTCACAAACTGCATAAATACATTTGTATAATGTACTCACATGGTTGAAGATTCAGATGCGACAGAGTGTTGAGTTCTCAGTTTTTGGAAGTCTTTCACTAGAGGCTACTCAATGGGGATATTGCAAAGAGAATTCTAGTTCAGGTATTGTTTGAGATGAATCTTAAAGCTTAGAAAGAGATTTTGACAAGTGGATTCCTGCTGGAGAGATAAGTATGAGGAAATATACAAAGATAGTCCCCAATGGCTCACGGAGGTGGGAGTATATATGTTTATTCTTGACAATTTCACCAATTCAGATGGTCCTTTATGTTTTGGAGACATAATTTAGGATTGGATGATATTTGAGGATCCTGCCCACTTTGAGAGTCTGTGAATGGAATCATAGAGTTTTAGAATTGGGAGGAGCCTAAGAGGGCAATCCCTCACTTCAAAGCATGGTATAGGCACTGGATTTGGATTCAGGAAGACCTGGATTCAGATACTGCCTCAAGCACTTACTAACTGTGTGACTCTAAGGACATGTTTGATTTCCCTGTTCTTCAGTTTCTTAATATGAGGAATATGAGTTTCTTAATGTGAGGAAACTGGATTTGATGGTTCAGCATTTATCACAGGATCAGAGACTTAGAGTTAGAAGGAACTTTAGGGATTATTTTGTCCAACCTCTCATTTTACAGATGAAGAAAGTGAGACCCTACAAAGTTAAGTGATTTACTCAAGGTCACCTGGGTAATAACTAATAGACAGAAGATTTGAATTTGGGTCCTTTGCTTTCATATCCACTACCCTTGCCACTGTAAAATCCTACCTCTGCTCTGTACAGTGAAGAGAAGGTAAATGGTATGTTATTAAATTCTATAACAATAAAAAGATGAGAAGAAAGAAAAATATGTTAATAATTTTAGCCTATGGCTAAATATATGTTACTAGGAAATAATTGCCTATGGGTACAGTAAGAGTTTAGATAAAATGAAAAGAAGAAAAACTCCGCTTGCCTTTCTGAATTTTAATATTGGAGCCTAGTGGCAGAAATCAGAGTCTCTGTAGGAGTCAGTCTAGATAATAAAGGGGTACCTAACATGAGGTAGAAAACAGAAGGTTGAGTTCAGCATGAGATAGGTGGGCTCCTTGTGATATTCCTGGTACAGTATTCTTTGGCACACATACCCATTTAGCACTGATAGAGCCATCCCTCTGAGTCAGGCTCAATGCCCCCATCCCACTGTGAGAGATGATGGGAGGATTTACATGATTAGCTGACTAATTGGAAGCCTGTGGTCTACACACTGCACATCTCCATCGATCGGATTTGGCAGGGAGTCAGGGAGATGCATTTGACAGATGGATGAAATACAAAGTCTCAGAGCTGAATTCATCATCCTTTCCCCCACCTCCCCTTACATTTACCTTCAGGAAGCTCAACCCAGACAGAGGCAGGGAGAAAAAATTAAGGGACTTTAAGGGAAAATTTTGAATGGGCTCTGGCTTCTTGTCATATTATAGTTGTTGCTGTTATTGAGTCATTTCAATCTTTGCAGCCCTCTTTGGGGTCATAATATGGAGATAATAGAGAAATGTAAAGTCCTTTGCTACAGAATGTGTTTGGGGATTTGTTTAGTAAAAATAATCCTAGTACAGTTTTCCATGTGGTTAGCTTTAGCTTGGCAGAAGTTCTTTTGACTCAAGTGCTTTCTACTGTTGGTTAATCTTAAAGATGGTGTCACAGATGACTCAGGAGGTGGGATAAAGGGGTAGGGGGAGTTACCTATGTTAGACTTTCACCACTCCTGATAGAGTTTCTTATGTCTTGGGGCATTAACCTGAGTTCTTGTCAAATATACCTTTGTGTGCAGCTATAGAGCTAAAAGGTGAACAGCTTCATAGTCATTTATCACAAGTCCATGACCTTTTCCACTTCACCATGAGCATTTATTTGCAAGTCCCTGGACACTCATATGTTTCACCATGGTGGTTCTCTCTCTTTCAGTTTTGTAAGAACAGCCTATTCATCCCCAGAGGCCTCTAGCTTTTTAATAGTAATCCTTAGGATTAGCATTTGGATGAAGTTCACTGACAGTGGCAGGAAAATATGTGGCTGAAGCATCACTGGCAAAAGTGCTGATGGTTCTGAATTTTTTGAAACTCATTGCTGTGGGTGTCAAGATTTCTGTTTCCATGATGTCTTCTGATGTTTGACCTGTAGAAGGGAAAATCTATGGAACTTTTTTGGAGAAGGATTTTGGCAGTGCACGTAATTATATACAACATGAATCCTTATATGATTCAGACCCTGTTCCCTGTTATATAGCTGACTAGGTGGCCATCTAGGTGTGACATTACAAATGTGGGTGAGATTAATGTTCTTGGTGAAGTAGATTTATGTGACTAGTTTTAGAGCAAAATGAAGAAATTTGAAATTTTACCTTTATACCTTTCCCCTTACTATCTCTGATTTTTCACAATTATACTGGTGAACTCCATCCACTTGGCTTTTCCTGTGTGGATAGTTAAACCGTTTTCATTTGAATGATTTTGAATTAAATTCATCAGTTCATCAGGTGACCCTGACTTCCTTGTTTTTCCTCACACATGGCATATCTCATAATTCTGAGTATTTTCTGTTCCTCCTCATGTATGCTATCTAGCTTCTCTGGCCTCCTTTAAGATTGAGCTAAAGACTGACCTGTAAGAAGACTTTTCTAGCCTTCCTCAATCTTAGTGTCTTCTCTCTAGACTGTTCCCAATTTATCCTGTGTTTGCACACAGTTGTTTGCATGCTGTCTTCCTTACTAGATTGACAGCAGGGACTTTTTTTTTGCCTTTTTGTTTTTTGCCTGTCTTTCTATTCCCAGTGCTTAGACCAGTGTCTGCCCATAGTAGGAGCTTAATAAATTCTAGTTAATTGTTTGACTCTCAGGGAATCAGGAAACAAACTAAGACTACAAGAAACTAAGTAAGGAAATATACATTTATTAAGGATTTATTACATGCCATTTATTAAGCTTTTACTAAGTACTGCTACATATTACTATGCTAAATATTGGGGATACAAATACGAGCAAAAAGAAAGTCTCCTAATGGGGGAAGCTAACACACTAAAGACAGCTTAAAATGATGTGAGGGGCAAAGGATGAAGGTACCAGCATGGAGACATGGTTTTGAAATCCAGGATCCAGAAAAGAGTGAATGAAGACCAGTCTGAGTCCTTCCACAAAATGGAGTCTAGGAGGAACTTACCAATGGGCAGAACTTGTAGAAGGATGTTCCATGTTGTAAAGGCTGTAGAGGTGGCTGGATATTCCTGTGTGAGGAGACTTCAGGTGCTGAGGGATCTTCCTGCCTTATATTTAGTATCCCTAGCAAATTAGCACAGATCCTGATAACTTACCATAAAAGGAAGTAGGATGATCAGGTAGCTGGAGTAAAGGATTACTGATGTACATATTACCTTCTTTATTAGAATCCATGAACTAGCAAAAAACTTAAAGGGAGGACCCTGGAATGTTGGGTAGATCTCTGGGGTAGATTCACAAGAGTCACAGAGCATGAAAAACCAGTGATAGGTTAACTATACCATTGGAAGGAAAACCAATATTGACATGACCCATGGAAGTATTGAAAAAACAAGTCAATGAGTTGAGTCATTTACCCCTTCTCTCAACTCTATAAAATATCTTTTCTTTTCTCCTTTGAATACATATTTGTCACATCATGCTTTGTAGGGCTTTCCTGATTCATTCATTCATTCAATAAATATTTTATTGAATGCCTAGTGTATGCAAATTAATAGCCTTGTTACTCTCATGTGGTCTTTAATAACATTTGCTTTCTTCTTAGTCATTGTGTTACCTAGATTGCAAACTCTCTGGGGACAGAATGTAAGTTCCAAACTTCCATGCTTTGTACAGGTTTGCACAAACTTATGATGATGCATAAATAATAAAAAAATTAGAATAACAAGTGATCAGTCCTCTTCAAGAGGGCAGAAAGAAATGGTAGTGACTTCTGCAGAAGCTCTGCAGGGAGCTCCCAAAGTGGCTTAGTTTGCTGGTGAAGCCCAGGGAAGTACAAGGTGGAATTTTCCAGGTCAGTGGCCTCTCTGATTTTAAACATCAGAAAATGAAAGTAGAGCTGAAGGATGTGCCTGGAAGACAGCAGCAGGGGAGTTATGCAAATCCCCAAAGTCGTCATTCAACCTTTCTCTTCTTTCTAGTTTTTATCAAAGCATTAAGCAAATACAGACTTTTTTTTCCTCTAAAAGGAAAGAAAGACAAAAATGCTTTTCAGTCGATCAGCTGGTGGTCAGAGGATCTAAAAGGCTGTCCTTTATAGCTATAGATTAGAAATATTTTCTCTCTCTTAGAGCTCTCCTGCTTTCTAAGTGCTTGAGACTGGTTACTTAATGCACCCATAACAATAAGAATGGACTCACATGCCCAGATTCAGAAAGAATTGAACCTGTTTCCTTAGTAGGGTGAGGATGGAAGAGTTTCCAAAGGTGTTCATCCAATTTTCATCTGCTATCTTTTAGGGAGAGTATCTATTCTCTGAAAGAAACAAGGTAAAAAAAAGATAAAGAAAAGAAGATTCAGGAGAGATCTGGAAATTGACAATGATAAAAATTGACAGAGTGACATTGTTTAAGACTAAGGCAGCCTTGTGCAGAATCTACTCTTGTTGCCCCTGGAGATTATGGCTGTAGGGGTGATTGATTGATAGGGTCTTTTGGGGCTGAGTCATTAGAATGAAGGCCAAGGTAGTGACATGCCTGATTGAGTACATGGTAGTGATAGAACCCATTTCTTCATTTCTTTCTCATTGCTTGTCTGTGACTTGATTATTTCTATGATTCTGGATGTAAATCTGATACTGGTGGTAATGCTGACCCCGGCTATCAGGTCTACAGGGTTCCTATCTTTCCAGTTGTTCAATTGCTCACATCCTAGTGAGTGAAGGTCTTGTTAGAGAACAAATTAACTTTTTTCCAGGTTTTCAGGGGAAAATTATGCCTTCTGTCCTTCCACTTGCTCTCTTAATTGTACTGATATGTGTATCACCTCCTGACTTGAAGGAATTAAAGAGTCTTATTATGTGCCTCTCTGATAGGTACTGGGGGAAAATTTTTAAGTCTATCTTTCCAGGGAATTGTTGAGTGGAGACTGATCAATTTGATGACTCCCCCAATCAACTGAATGATATTGGGGAGCATGGACCTTTGTTAGAAGCCTCTAAGGGGCACTTCCCCATGGAGAGTTGATGCTGTGGAGGTCTACTGGTGCCATGATTATAGGACAGAAAAATCTTGATTATGGACTGATTGAGACCCAAGGTAAAGGATTCTTGTTGGATGAGCCTTCCCTCTTTGTGATCTATGAGAATAACTAGCTTGATCACTCTTGCTGTCTTGGCATTGACAAGTCAGAAGAGCACACAGGAGAACAAACCTTCTTTCTCTAAGCCATTCTTTCTTCAGAAATATGTCAGAGAGATAAGGAAAGACCAAATAGTAGGAGTTCTTAAGCAGCATTGGAAAACCTACAGGTCTTTCCAATTTCCATTGGCCTTGAAAGAGACTTCAACAAAGAAGCCAGTGAGTGTGTGACCAGAAAAACATGTAAGCCAAAGCGTAGGAATGATCAGTGGCTATTTTTTTTGACTGACAGCTATGAGATTGCAGGCAATATCTATGAACCTTAATTCTTGTGTCAAAAAGGAGGTATTTTGTATTTCCCAGATAACATCACCTTGAAATCTAACTTTCTAGCTGGAGAAGGATAAATTCTTGGTCAGTGCCTCATAGATAATCCCAAATTTCAAAGAAAAAACTGGAAAAAAACTTAAGAGCTTTTCTCTCTCCCATTCTCTATCATCTCTACCCTGCCCTTCAAATAGATCTGCAGCACTGATCTCTATCAGTGAGGAGAGTCTCATACCCATAGACTTTGGGACTGGGGTTACATGAGAGTTTGGGAATCAGGACTCTTGAGGGAGAAGGGGATTATTTGATGTATATTATCCATTGGGGATAGGCAGAGACAAGATTGAGAATGGATCCTAGGTTTAACCAGGCACTTCCAGCTCAGTGTTTGGAAACTGACCAAGGGAGTTGATAATAGATTGGGCTGGAATAGCAAATCTATCATGCTCATACAATAACAGGTATGATGCTCAGATATACTCCATAGGCCCTTTTTCTTCTCTGTCTTCCTTCCCTAGAGTATTGCTTGGGGATGCCAGTAGTACTGATCACATTTTTCCTATCAGTGATTTTGGAGGGACGTAGGAGGGAAGAGACAGTGTAGACCCATAGCAAACTTCTGCAGAGAGGAGAAGCGTTAGGCTTGCCATAAGCAGGCAGAACCAGGATCCAGCAGCACTATGGTGTTGAAGCCTTTAACATTATTCCATCGCAACATAGGGAAGAAAGACTCAGGCCTTAGAGGTGGAAGTTCTCCTTCCCTAGCAAGGGGGTAGCAGTTAACTCTGGCAGAAAGAGCAGCAGGCATATGGGTCTGGGCCCTAAAGGCAGAAACCAGGGACAGCAGGCCCATAGAACAAACCCATCTGTGCTGGTTAGAGGATAATAAACATCAGGGGATAGCAGAATGGTTCCCAGGGACAGGACACAACCTAGTGGCACATATAGTGACAAAAAGAAGGCCCTCTGTAGCTTATTATTTGCTGTAATGTAAAAGGGATTGGCCCTCCCCTCTCCCCTTAAGCCCATTGCTACTCTTACAATACCCAATGATCAGTTTGCTACTCCTCCTCAGGAAGGGGCTTGGAGGACCAAGGGGTAGTATTGTTGGCAGGGTGTTTACTTTCTGGCAACAATGGGGAGGTGCAAGTATCCAACCAGTCCCACAGAAGAAGGGGGAAATCCCTCAGAGACCTCTCTTGAGGTAAAGATTTAGTATCTCCCCCTACCTCTACCTTTCTGCTACTCCCCATATGAAACTCCAAGGTAGGAGGAGATCTTGACAGGTGGACCAGGGACTTCCAAGTGGCTGGTGGTACACAGCAATCCTCCCTGACCTGTGATGAGAATTGGTGACTATTCATCATTTTTGCTGTAGCCCTGATGCTCCTGGCACTGCTCTTACCTTTTTACATTATGTTCTACTGTGAGCTGCAAAGATTGGGCATTACCTATCATGGAGACCTGGCCATTTACATCTGAAACTCAGTCCTTCCTAGAACTCTTCCCAGATTTAGTCACTCCTTCAGGGAGCTATTATGCTGTTGGTTTAATTTGGTTTTTGCTATTTTTTTGTTTGGTTTTCTTTATCTTACTTTGTTATTGTGGAGTGTTTTCAGTCGTTTATGATTCTCCATGACCTCATTTGGGCTTTTCTTGGCAAAGACGCCAGAGTGGTTTGCTCTTTCCTTCTCTAGCTAATTTTACAGATGAGAAACTGAGGCAAACAAGTGAAGTGACTTGCCCAGGGTCACACAGATAGTAAGTGTCAGAGGCTGGATTTGAACCAGAAAGATAAATCTTTCTGACTTTAGGCCTGACATACTATCCACTGTGCCACCCAGCTATGTCAGGCTTCTTGAACATTGGAGGTCAGGGTAGAATAGTAATAGCTCTAAAGTCATTTAAGTGGTTGAACAATGGGTTAAACTAAAAAAGAAATACTGGTCACTAATCCATAAATGAAACTCCTGGTTAATAACGTATTAACTTAAATGTTATGTTATCTATATTTGATTATATTTTTATTTACTTTGTCAAATATTTCCCAATTACACTTTTATCTGATTTTGGTTGCTCTTAGCAGTATTGGGGACTGTTTGTGGCCTGCCATACATATTTTTTGGAGAAAGAAGAGGATTGTCATGTTATTGTCCTGGAAAATCTTACCTAGGGAGCAAAGCCAGTAAATTACTTGTATAATTCAATTCTGTTTGGAAATTATTTACTTATTTAGCAGCCCCCAAAGCACATTTGCCTTCTGAGAGGATTCTAAATGAGTGAGTGGTACTATGTGTCTTGGAGAGACTATGTAGTACTCTGGGAAAAAGGGATGAGTGAAAAGTTAAAGATTTATCTTCATAGCAATTTCTAAATTCAGTTCCTTTCTAGGAAGAGTTGCAGGAAAATTTGAGGGCCTAATATATTTTCTGCATCCTTCCATGGGTTGCTTTGTGTCTTTTGCATTTTCTAGGGGGTGAAATAAAAGCTGTCCCATATCTGCGATGCCTTTTGTTCCCATAGAGCCTGTACAGGAATTGTAGACTCTTTTTTCTGTATTTGCAGAAGGCTTGAGATCTGATTTACTTTGAGTAGGTTAAGCTTTCCTAGAGCAATTCCAGATGGAGACAATTACTCAAGGGGAGATAATGACCCTCTTTGAGTCATTTTCTAGAAATGGACCCAGACCATGTGACCTGAGTGCTTTGGAAATGGTCCTGGGTTTTGAGCTACACTTATAACAGCCATATCAGGAGACAATCATAAAAGCAAAGGCATTCAGTAAGTACAAGACTTAGAGAAAGAAGACCTAGGGGTGAATCTCAGTCCCTTCAACTTGTTGGATGTGTAACTGTGGACAAATTATTCAACTTCTGTGGTCTTCTGGTTCCTTCTCTTCAAAATGGGGAAAATTAACATTTCTTTCATCTCTAAGTGTGTGAACTGAAAGGAAACTTAGAGGATACCTGGTCTAATCCATAATCTTATTTTACAGATGAGAATATCGAGATGCAGAAAGGTAAAGTGATTTATGTATGGTGACAAGCAGTAAGCAGCAGAGCTAGAATATGGACTTTGACCCTCTGAATCCAAAGCAAGCCTCCTTCTACTCCACCAGTTTGATTCCTTGAGTTATTATTTTGCCGACTCCCTGAATCTCTGATTTTTTCCTAATCTTTCTTGCCCTGGGTTCAAATTCACCTGAACTTGAAGGCACTGAAAAAAATGACATGCTGTCTAGCCTAAGATCTCCTGATAGAGGAATCAGGTGGTCTTATCTCTAATAATGGTCCTTCCTTTGCATCCTCCTATATTGAGAGTTACTACTGGTGAATTATGAGAACAGTAAGCAAGTTTAAACAATTAATCTTAATCTTCTGAGGTCCTGGGGAAAACAAATGATGACATTTAAGCAAACAACATGACTAATAGGCACATAGGATAAGGCTGATGAAAATTTAATTTAACAATAAATACACAGGAATAAAAAAACAGAGTCATAGCAGGTATTCAGTGGAAATAAATTATTTCTTTTGCTCCCCAGTTTCAAAAAAAGTCGATCTGTAATAATAGCTAGGAAAGAGTTGCATATAAATAATAAAACCTTTAGGCTATGTACAGTTTGTTGATTTTTTGAATTGGGAATAGGGAAGTTGCTTATGTCTAGAGACAGCATCTTTCCAAAAGGATATATATGCATGTGTGTGTATATATATATATGTGTGTGTGTATATATGTGTGCATGCGTATGTGTGTATGTGTGTGCGTACAAACACATAGTACCACTCACTAGTTTAGAATCCTGTCAGAAGGCAAATGTACTTTGGGGGCTGCAAAATAAGTAAATAATTTCCAAACAGAACTGGATTTTACAAGTAATTTACTGGCTTTGCTCCCTAGGTAAGATTTTTCAGAATAATAACATGATAATCCTCTTCTTTCTCCAAAAAATATAAATATATAGTAAAAACTAACATGCATACACATATACAAATGCACATACACATATATGAATACATGAATTGTGAATGAATTATAATACGCTAAGGGCTTATATTGTACAAAGAAGGATAGATTCTAGGGAAGATTTCATTTCTTTCTACTGATTTTGCTCATCAATTTTCTCCCTTTCAGTGAAAAAAAAAAGGAGAAATAGAACCTTTCTTGGGGAATGAAAGGACGAGTTTAGAACCAGTATGAAAAATAGTTGATTAAATTGTCTGTACAGCTGATAGAACTGCAGGCTTAGGGAGGGGGGGGGACATAAAACAACATTATTGTTCTTTAATATGCAAACTTGTAAAACTGCATTTACATTTGCCCAATTGTTTTCTGAGAGACTGAGTCTTTCACTTGGGCCACTTTTACACTGAAGCAGATGAGAAATGGAGAAGCAGAGCCCTGGGATTTCTGCATGGCACTCAAAGGTTAATACAGTTTTAAGTTGCAGACACAGAACTCTAAGGATAAAGAAGTGATAAGAAGAAGATAATAAATCTTAATTTCTAGATCTATTCTTCTCCTGCTCTATCCATAGAACCATCCCTAGTAACAAAGAATTAAAAACAAAGAGGAAAAAAATTAATAAATCCATCTGGCAGAGTAACTGGGCCTCTTACTATTAACACGCTTATCACCTCTACCAAGAATGAAGAAAGGTTCATTTTGTTTTCAGTTCTGCTCCGAGTTTTCATTAGGTTGATCGTGTTATTTCACTCTTTTCAGTGCTTAGCTTACAGTAGTATATGCTTAATGTCTGCTTAGTTAATGAATCTTCAAAACATCACCTAAAGTCAGTTTTTAGACTGAAGAGTTAAGAAAGATGAGATCTAAGGATGTTCATAGAATATGATACTCAAACACATTTAATATAATAAGATTCACATATAGATCACCAATTTACTTGCAAGTTGCTGGTAAACTTAAATGAAAGCCTATCACTTCTGTTTTTTGGTTCCCATTTTATTACCTGTGGCCCTCCAAGATCTTCCCTATAGTCTTTCTAGGTATCAACACCTCATCAATAGGTGTGTCAACTGCTTTGGGTTATAGTAAATATCAGAATTTCCCCACACATGCTTTAAGAAGTCAGGGATTATGTTTTTAATAGAGTATCTTTCCATAGTTCCAGATTAATCCCTGAATTACTTACTTGCTATTAATTTTGCCTCTCATTTGGCTCATCTACAAAGGTACCTTGTACCACTTAATCTGAGAGGTACAATATGGTCTAGTCACTGAACACTCAGCTGTGCATTAGAGCAACTGATCTGTGATCTTACCTCAGCATCTGGGTAACTAACTAGTCACCTCTTTGCAGCCACTCACATTTGGTATTGTGTAGGATAGGGTTGTCAGGTGCTTTCACTGATATTTTATCACAGAATCTAGGACTCCCCTGTCTGATGTGTTGTTTTATGGCTGTTTCAACATGTTATTTTACTTAATAGTATTGTTTGCCAATTTCATGTAAATACAGTTTTCAATATTCACTTTTATAAGATTTTGAGTTCAAAATTTTTCTCTCTTCCATCCCTCTCCCCTCCCCAAGATGACAAGCAATCTGACAGAGGTTATATGTATATACAAACATATTAAACGTATTTTTGCATTAAGCATATTTTGTTGTAAAAGAAGAATCATAACAAAAGGGAACAACCACAAGAAAAAAAAGGACAAAAAAGTGAATATAGCCTGCTTCCATCTGCATTCAGACCCCGTAGTTTTCTCTCTGGATATGGATAGCATTTCCATTATGAGTCTTCTGATATTGTCTTAGATCGCTGTATGTCATTTTAATTTTAGTTAGAGAGGGAATCATTCATTCCTGTATCCCGTGCCTTCTGCATCTCCAGGCACATCTATCTCACACTTAATCTAGCTCTCCTAACATATTTATTCGTTGCCTCTCTGTGGACTCTTTCTACTTTCAAGTGTCTCTTACCCTTAAAAAACAACAACCCAACCACAAGAAAACTCAAAAAACCAAGAACAAGGAAAACGCAACACCCACAACACCCTCTCAATACCCCAAATTCCTTGCTTGGTTCTGTCAATGTTTCCTCATTTCTAGAACCCATGGCCTAATGTAAATCTATCATATCTGCTTCCGCTTTGCCTTTTAAAAAAATAACCCTTATAATCTGACTTCCTCTCTTATTATTTTTATTATTCTTTCACAAAGGACTGATGACCTTCTAGACAAATGTAGAGCAGCATCATGGGCTCGGGAAAGGAGGGCTAGACTTTGAGTCCAGTGAGAGCTGAGCTCTAGCTCTGACTGTGTCACTTAGTAGTTGTATGACCACAAACAAGTGATCTGACAATGACGAACCCCAGTTCCTCATCTGTAAAATGGGGTTAATACTCTCTCCATTGCTTGGTTGAAAAGGTTATTGAGAAACCTTGCAAAACCCTTTTCATACCTTAAAGTACTATGAAAGGAATAAGGATTAGATTTAGATTTGTGGCACAGAGAACTCTTCGTGAGGAAATGCCCTCTACTAGTAGGTAGGCACATCCTCTGAAACTTACAGTAAACAACTGCCTAGAGCAAAAAGAGGTTAAATGATTTGCCTGGTGTCAAACAGACAGTATGTTTCAGAAATCAAACTTTAACATAGGTTTTCCTGTGGAAGAGTGGTGGGTTTGGGGGAAGAGATAATGAGTTCTCTTTTGGACATGTTCTATTTTAAGATTCTTACCATTTGGTTAGAAAAGGTCCAATATGCAATTAGTAGCATAGGACTGGAACTCAGAAGAGAGACTGGGGATGAATCTGGTATTGATCTGTTGTTCATCTGCAGAATCTTGACAGTTAAACTCATGGCAGCTAATGAGATCACCCATATCCACACACAGCAAGAGAAGAGCTCTCAGAATAGATGGATATCTCTACTGAAATTGCCTTCTAATTGGTATCTTGGCTTCAAGTGTCTCCATTACCTAACAATCCTCCACAAAGCTGTCAAACTGATATAGCTAAGTCACATGCCTAGCCATCACCTCTCTTCTACTTAAGAAACTTGAGTCACCAGCTATTGCCTCTAGGATAAAATACAAACTCTTCTGCTTGACATTGAAACTGTTTCAAAATCTGCCTACCAATTTATCTTTATAAACTGATTTCATATTAGTCATTAAAATGAAGGGTTGAGTATCTCTTGAATAGGGAAAATATCTCTATACTAGACCACTATACCTTTAGACTATCAATTCAAAGAATGTATATTCCACCAAAGCCTGAGTAGAGTACAATAGCTTCTGCAAGAGTGGGACCTTGAACAAGAAAGTGAGTCCAATATTATCATCAGCAGTGTTCTTAAAAATTGAACTTCAAGTCAGGACTTTGTAAGAAGTGTGTGTGTGAGTGTGTGTGTGTGTGTGTGTGTGTGTGTGTGTAAGCTCTGAATCTCCCCAAGATATTGGTTATTAATAATCATCTCTCATTCCCCCATTTGATTATATTAAGACCTCTTTAATGAATCACTAACTGATATAACAAACACTTCATTAGGGGTTTCTAACTATGAGATTTAGGGGAGGAGACAATATGAGGGGAAAAGGGGAAAGATGGATAGCACTTTGACAAAATCAAAGAGGGCAATCCCCTTTGATAAGCAGAACTTACAAATAAAAGGCACAAAGGGAAAAAGTAAGCAGCAAAATAAAATTCATAGATTTGTTTCCTTTGGTTCCTTTGGAAATATTTGCTTCAGCCCTGTGGTTTAGGTGTGATCTGAGAGAAGTTCTTCTCCAGCTCAGATTACTTATAGAAATTTTCTTCTCTCCTAAAAATTTTCTATAAAATTGATCTTAACACAAATTTAAATTTACTTTGCTGGTAACCAGGTCAGATAATAAAAGTTAGCTCAAACCTTATGTCTCTATTATTAGAAAATCATATTTGGAATCTTTTAGAACAAGGAATTTACAATTTAGTTTGTGTCCAATTGTCATGTTGACATATGGTTGTTGTCCTTCGTTCCTGAAGAGGACCAAAATGACATCACCGTGATAAATTAAAACTTCAGTGTGTCCCACTGTGGCTGATCAGACTAATATGAGCTCGGAATGCTCTACCACAGGTTGGGCACAGATAGTCCGTTTGAATATTTGGGCTGGATATCCCAAATTTGCGCATCCTGTGCTGTCTCAATTCTGCTTTGCTCAAAGAGCACAGCACTCTTTCTGATGTGGGCACGCCATGCTGAGCAGTTCTGTACCAGTGTCTCCCATGTTGCACAGTCAAATACAAAGTTCTTGAGAAAGACCTTGAGAGTTTCCTTGTATTGTTTCTTCAGGCCACCATGTGATTGCCTGCCCTGTGCAAGTTCTCCACAAAAAAGGCTTTTTGGCAAGTGCACATTTTGCATTCGAATAACATGGCCAGCCCATTGGAGTAGCACTCTCTGAAGTATACTTTGAATACTTGGCAGATCAGTTGGAGCAAGGACTTCAGTGTCTGGTACCTGATCCTCAGAATCTTCCTAAGAAAGTTCAAATGGAAGCAATTCAGTTTCCTGGCATGGCGCTGGTAGATTGTCCATATTTCACAGGCATATAACAATGAGGTCAACACAATGGCTCTACAGACCTTCAGTTTGGTGGTCAGTCTAATATCTCTTCTCTCTAAAACTTTTCTTCAGAACCTCCCAAGCATTGAGCTAGCTCTGGCAATGCCTGTGTCAACCTCATTGTCAATGTGTACATCCCTGGAAAGTACACTACCAGGGTAAGTGAGCTTATCCACAGCATTCAAAGCTTCTCCATTTGTTGTAACTGATGGTTCCACCTATGAATGGTGTGGTGGTGGCTGATGGAGCACCTGTGTTTTCTTAATGTTAATTATTAGGCCAAAATTAGCACAGGCAGCAGAGAACTGATCCATACTTTGTTGCATGTCAGCTTCAGAGGCTGCACTGAGTGCACAAACATCTGCAAACAGAAAATCATGCACCAACACTCCCTCCACTTTGGTCTTGGCTTGTAACCTTTTCAAATTGAAGAACTTGCCATCAGTATGGTAGTTGACCTTGATGTTGTGTTCATCCTCATTGAAAGCATTTGACATCATGGCTGAAGACATCATACTAAAAAGCATGGGAGCAAGCACACCAGCCCTGCTTCTCTCCATTGGTGACGGGGAAGACATGACAGCATTGTCTATGGGGGTGGGGGTGGATGTTGACATATATGGGAAACTCAAATACAAACAGAAAATCTGAACCCAATTTTTATACTTGACATTATTCCTTTACTCCTTCCCCAATTAGGAGGATGAGATTCCACTAAGAAGAGGGAACTAATACAAAAATTAAATTCAATTAAAAGTTACCAGATTAACTTCAATTGTAACAAAAGGTTCTGGAATGGGATATATAAATACGCTGAGCAATCAATTTTAAAGCAGGGCCTACTAAGTAAGTTCTTTATAATAACATTCTCAGCTTCTAGTCATGTTCACGTGAATAACCCTTAACAAAAGCAGATGTCTCTTTAAGACATTTACACCATGGACCACGAGTCACTGTTCTTCTAGGAGAATTAATTGCACCGTGGTGGGGAGAGGGGAGAGTCATGCTTTATATACCCTTCCAAACAGTAGGTGATCCATCAAACAGTCATCAAATCTAATTGGTAAATGTGATTGGAGGTGGAATATATTAAAATGGAGGGCTGAATATTTCTGGGATAAGGAAAGGACCTTTATTCCAGACCACCCCCAGCTGTAGACTATCAATTCTAAGAATGTATATCCCACCCAAGCTACCTTCCACCGGGGTGGAGCCTTGAATAAGAGACTGAGTCCTATCTCATTATCAGCCAGCAATGTTCTCAGAACTGAACTGAAATCCTGACAAGTGTGTGTGTGTGTGTGAGTGTGTGTGAGTGTGACTGTGTGTGTGTATATGAGTGTGTGAGTGTGTGTGTGTGTATGAGTGTGTGTGTGTGTGTCTGTGTGTGTGTGTCTGTGTCTGTGTGTCAGAGGAGGAAAC
This sequence comes from Bettongia penicillata ogilbyi, assembly GCA_023548195.1. Classification (NCBI taxonomy): domain Eukaryota; kingdom Metazoa; phylum Chordata; class Mammalia; order Diprotodontia; family Potoroidae; genus Bettongia; species Bettongia penicillata. Next base: position 2,537,921 of record JAJHZJ010000580.1, read on the forward strand.
TTTGAATCTTCCCAAGATATTGTTTATTAATAATAATTTCTTCCACATTTTAGCTCTTAGTTTCTTATATCCTCAAATCCATTGGTATCATTTGTATGCTTCTATATACACAGTCTCCTCTTCTGTCCTTTGTTACAGCTGACATGTAGTGAAGAAATGATAGTTTTACTCACCAAAGAAGTTATTTTGATATTGTACTTTGATATAGCTCTCCATATACAGCTGACTGTAAAGGTCCTGGGGAGAGAAAAATTACAACTGTTTCTATGACCACAATTCGCATTTACATGGCATTTTAAGGTTTAGATGTCTCTTTTCTCAGAACAATTCTATGTGGTAGATAGTAGGAATATTAGCTGTTCTGGTCAGAATCAAACTCTTCAATCCTCTTGCCACCCGGAAAAACATTTTGCATGGGGCTCCTGTCCTGATTATTGACTTCTGCTCCATGAAAGCCCCAGTCACCTTGTTTTAATCCAGTCATCTCTTCCACAGTTAGGCCACCAAATATGTACCCTTTCCTCCCCATCCTGTCCTCCTGCTCCAGATCTGGAAGAACCATGATCAAATTAACCCTATATTTTTTTTTCTGTTAGTCTATCAATCTGTGTCCTCATAGGTATGTCCCTGTAACTTTCTGAACTAAAGTGCCCCTCTCCGGTCACCAGTCTCCTTTATGTGTTATCTCTTCAAATATAAGTTTCTTGAGTAAGTGGATTGGTTTTATTTTTATATTTGTATCCCTTGTGCTTAGCACAGGGTTTGGCACACAGGAAATAATAAATATTTCACTTATTTTATTCTTTATAGATGTTGCAGATTTAGAGAGGTTAAATGACCTTTCTGTGGTCATACAACCAATTGAATCAAAATTAAGATTTGAACTCAGGTCTTCTGATTGCAACTCAATACTCTAGACCTATGATTTTATCAATCTAGGGAATGCCTGGTATAGAAAGTTCTCCCACTGATGAGTACTAGTTCATCTGAAATTTATTTCAGAAAATTTCCTGGGACACTCATAGGTTAAGGGATTTGTCCACTATCACAAAGGAAATGTGTTCAGAGGTGGGGCTTGAACCCTCTTCTCTGATGCCCTCCTCCTCCTAACAACTAACAAGCAAAAGTTTTAAAGCAAGAATTAAGAGATTTTTTTGGAGCAATGAGGACAAGGATAAGGAATGAGTGAATTTTATTTTATTGATTTTGAAGAGAGGGCTTCAGGTTGTACTTACGAGCTCCCACCAGGCATTGGAGGGGAAAAGAAGAGACATTTTCTCACTAAATGTCTCTTCAGAACATTAAGCTTCTTCAAGTAAGATAAGAGATCATCATGTTCCAAACAATCTCCCCTACGTTATCTCTTTTCCAAATCCCCAAAGGAGAGATATTTAAGAAGTCCTCTCCCTAAGCCCCCAAATAAAATAGATAACATACTTTGAAGGATGACACATTGTCATTTTCTTCTCACCTTGGTGCTGCCCTCATTTAAAAACATGTCATCAGCCACAGGACAGAAAACCTATTTTATTCTCCTTTGAGATTTTTCTTTTTTTAGCAAGTGTGCAAAGGGGGAATAATTTTCAGGAGACAAATATCCTTGTAAGCCATGTGTAATAGTGACTACTCTGGCTCCCACTGCATAGGATCCAGGAGTACCTTTCACCCCTCACCCAGGATTCTCTAATACTCTTAAGGGACTTAAAGGAAGGCTAGTCTCTGCCATTGGCTTGAGTCCTTACTTAATATGTACTTTTAATTTTTAGGGGTCCAAGTGCCTCAACTCCATTTAATTATTTAATTATTAGATTCAAGGAATATTTACTTCAAAGATATAGCAAGAAACATCAAAAACTCCCTCCCTCCCAAAATACTGGGGGTAACAGATTAACTTAATTCCTATATTCTTATATGGTATCAGTTCCAAAGGAGATTACGTTCATGGCTTAGCTCAGCTCTTATATAGCATCAATCCCACCATATTCAAAGTCCAAAGCCCTCTTTCCCCACTGAGGCTTGTTTTCTAGCATTTTGTCTTCTCAGGGCTTCGTTGCTGGGCTGACTACTAAATCCAGCCTGACTCCTATCTCCAAGGTCACCATGATTCAATTTCCAGGTCCAAGATTCCACTCCCTGTACCTAGAACTAGAAAAGACAAACAAAACAGATTCCAAACTCCAAGACCATTTCTGGAAACCAGAGTCTAAGGGGAAAAAGAAAGTGGTCCTTCTCCACCCAGCTTACTGCACAGTTCTCCTGGAAACCACCAAAAAGAGCAAGTTATTCCACTCTGATAGGTTTGAAGATGCAGTCAGTTCCTAGGTGCAGCTAAAGGAAAGAGGTTGCTCTCACCTACATGGATGGGGAACACAGAATGTCTTCTCCCAGGACTGTATCCGTGGTATCTCCTATATGAATACTTTCACTTTAGGTGATCTGGGCATTTGTCAAAGCCCAGTTATGAAAGTAATTTAAAAAATATCTGCCTTGTGAATAGATCAACTTTGTTAATAGGATGAAAAGGTCCTATGAGGTTTCTGTGAAATGACATAATTTTTATAGCTCAAGTGACAAAAATTCAGCAATAAATCTTTCATTCATCCATTCATCCATTTATCCATTCCACAAACTTTTATTAAGCGCATATGTGAATTGCACATAGGTACTGGGGCGAAGGAGTAGGATAAGAGAACAGGTAAGCCTTGACTCCTATCCTAAGGGAGCATGCAGAGATAGGACATTATGGTGGATGTAGCACAGGAGTCAAGGGGCTCTGGGTTCAAATCTCAACTCTGATGCTTATTAATTTTGTACTCATGGGAAAATCAGTTAACCTCTTTGAGTCTCAGTTTCCTTATCTGTAAAACAGATAATTATACCTGTTTACTTACTCCATGAGACTTTTGGAAGGCTCAGGTAACAAAGTATCTATAAAGTAGTTTTCTAGTATAAAGAATTATAGAAATTCTAGTTGTTATTTTGAGGCATCATAAAGACAGACACTCAGATAAATGTGACAGACTATTTATTATAAGTGAATAAGGAGTTTTATGTATTCCTAAGAGGAGCAATATGGATTGGATGACTTAAATGAAAGAACTAAGTCTAAGGCAAAGGGACTTAGGCTAGTTTCTAGTTGTAAAATAAATGAGGCTTTAATTACAACATGGGAGACTTAAGTTAGGTATAAAGAAGTCTGATGTAGAAGTCAGTTGTTGAAGAGGGATTTAAGGATGTGAAATGGTCTCCTCCATAATCCTTTAAAAACATGATTGTTTTCTACTAGTATATAGTGGTATAAGAATAATCATTCCTGAAAGGATGGACTTGGTGACTTCTCAAGCTCCACTCCTGAACCCAGATTTTATGCTTGAGTAAACATGTTGAGAGCTTGCACTGATGAATGAATGACTTGCCTATTAGACCTGTGCTATCATGTGCGAGATGATCAGGCCAGACATACTAATTTACAAAGCCCTTGGCCATATGGATTCAACTGGACCAGAACATTGTGATAAGGCCACAGATAAAACCAAATGTTAGTTAAAGGTTAATGTGATCATTTCCAATACTGAAAAATGATTCTAAGGATGGTCTTTTGTTCTTGTCTTGTGAAAAACAAGGACAGTTTAATTGGAGGAAGATAGAAAAGCAGAAGAAGACTGGAAGAATTTAATGGAGATTGCTGGAATATACAGCCATGAGTCCAGGTGTCAGGTTTGGTGCGGAAGGAGCCAAAATCCATCAAGGAGAAACATGACGTGTCAGGAAGATGATGAAGAGGGAGGGAGTGCTAGGGATGAGTGCCTCGCCTAGCTTAGACTGGAGGTGACTGAGAATGGCAGAACAAGAGATGGAGGAGAAAAAGATGCAAGCAAGTGAGACACCTTCAGCTGTTATGACTGAGAAATACAAAATAACTCATATCATAAGGGTTAAGGTTTACCTGAGGCTTTGTCCTCTCTGTCCTCTTAATGCCGGTAAAAGTCGGTTAAGTATTATGACTCTTGTTTTACAGACGAGGAAACTGAGATTAAAGAATTAGTTCAAGGTGACATAAAAGGTGTCCGAGCTATGATTTTAACCAAGTCTCCTAAGTACAAGTCTCTTTCTGCTATGCCTGGCTACATCTCAACTTTAAGCACTCAGCTCTCCCTTCCTTCACTCCCTTGCTCTCCTCCCTCCCTTCCTCCCTCCTTCCCTGCCTCCCTCTTTTCCTTCCTTCCTTCCTTCCTTCCTTCCTTCCTTCCTTCCTTCCTTCCTTCCTTCCTTCCTTCCTTCCTTCCTTCCTTCCTTCCTTCCTTCCTTCCTTCCTTCCTTCCTCCCTCCCTCCCTCCCTCCCTCCCTCCCTCCCTCCCTCCCTCCCTCCCTCCCTCCCTCCCTTCCTTCCTTCCTTCCTTCCTTCCTTCCTTCCTTCCTTCCTTCCTTCCTTCCTTCCTTCCTTCCTTCCTTCCTTCCTTCCTCCCCTCTTTCACATATGCGTTAAGCAACTTGCACAGAGTCACACAACTGGTAAAGAATTAAAGCAGGAATATACCCTCTACAAAGGAAAGTACACTGCATTTTTGTAATAGTGAGAAAATGATCCCTACCTTGGATGAACGCATCCTCTTTAAGGTGGTTTTTACATAGCTATTTTGCTAGACTTGCCTTTGATGCTGATCTCTCAATCCTGGCCTTCAGGAATAACTTTTCAGAAGGGACTTTTCCCTTTTTCTTCTATCTGACTTTTCCCCAAGATCTAAATCTGACCCCCTCTTAGCTTTCTTTTCCTTTGGTCCCATTTTATGGAATACAGGAAGGAGCAGATAGATGTTCTCATAGCCTATGTTTCGTGCTTGTGGTGCTGAAGGCATTACTTGGTAGCCAGTGTAGATGAAGGATTTGAATGATGCCCCTTGCAACCAATGTCCCATATAACTCTAACGTTCTTTGCTTCCATGTGATGTTTGCTGTTCATTTGGTCTTTGTACCCTCCTGAAACATTTGTTTCTCACTGAGATGTAGCCTCTTCAAAGTTTAGATGGAAACAGGGCTATGCAGTCCAATAATTTCAGAGAAATGCTCAGGGTTCTAGTCATATATCAGTGGAAGAATGTTTCCCAATATGTACTTTTCCCCCTCTTGCTGAAAAATGAGTATGGCAACATCTACTTCCAAGATAACTTCCCAGGGATACTTGAAGAATTTAAACATAATTCATTTATTTAAAAATGATTTATTAAATCCTTATGGTGTGCCAAGCACTATCCTAGGCACTGGGAATACAAAGCCACCTTAATGGAATTTCCATTCTACTGGAGGAAACAATGTGTACACAAGTAAATGCAAAGTAAGTTTGGTGGGGAGTAGTCATAGATCTAACATGAAAAGTAGGTTATGACCAATAGAATAGAGGTTCCAGAGGGCATATGGAAAGGTAGTGTAAAGTGGGACAAAGACATAGGGGGATGGATGGGGATGAGGAGATGGATAGATATGAGACAACAGGGATTAGTTATTGGTCAGGAAAAAGTGCTTCTTTCCAGCCAACCTATAACTCAGAAGCACAGGGATAGTCAAAAGAACCACAGGCTCTGAGAATGATAAGGGAATGAATTTTAGATGTACATTTTGGAAACAGCTTACAACAAATAGATCCTGGAGCATGAAAAAGTTAACCACCTTCTCCACAGGACTGATAATTTATGATTCCTATTTTGTTAATCCAGGGTCACTTGTGGGAAAATAGTTTGATCCTTTCCAAGAAAAGCACTCCAAAAAGTCCTGTTATGGAACTTGTGTTAGGCCTTTCAGAGTGGAATTAAAGGAAATCCCAGATCCTGCCTGCAAAAAATGATATGTCAGACACTAAACAAGGTCAGGATTAATCAAAGTATACCTGGGACCATTTTTCCTAGCGTTCACCCATTATAAATTTGAAGGTAAATTATAATTTACATATTTTAAACATTCTGGCAGTTTATGTCATTATAGGTAATATTACTTATGCACTTGAGGGTTATTAAGAATTTAGTCCTATGGGCTCCCCTTTCATATCAATAAAATGAATTAGAGGACTAGGGCTTTGATCAAATTAGCCGAACATCTCCTGTATCTCATTGCTTGGGTTTGTGTACGGTCATGCATAGCTTAGCACAACTAATGAGTCCTTAGGAGTTTTAGCCACGCAAGATGTTCTGTCTTAACCTATTGTCTACATTTCCAGAAGAAAACAGAAATATTTATCCCCCTTGGTGGGAACAGCAGGAGGTGCACAAGGAGTCAATGATCTATAGAGCTCATTTCCTTTTTGTTTGCAGGATGACTGAAATTCAGTGCTAGACTCTGCCCTTTTAGGTTAAAGCTCACATTATGTGAAGTTCTATTTGTTAGTTAAAAGAAAAAGAGAACCTGAATCTGGGAGCATGAGTATCTTCCAGGGGGTGGGGTGGGGTATGTGAATTGTGTGGGTAGGACTTAACAGGTTGAGCAGGCAATTTGTTTTCAGTTCTCCTCAAAGTCACGGGGGCATAGATTCGAAGGTGGGAGGGACCTTAGAGGTCCCTGGGTGCTAAAACCTCCATGTATTCTTCCTTCCTTTACAAGTTCAAAACAAATTAAATTCTTTTGTTTCTTTTCTGTTTCGGTCCTGTGTCCAAAGTTAGGTGTCTCAAGCTTCAAGTCTTATGTATCCTAATATTATAGTTAATGGCTGACACCTCTTGGATGTTTGAATAGGGATGGGAACCATAGAACTCATCTCTTTGCCCTATTTTGCTATCTTGAACACAGCAATATTCCCATAGGAATCATAGATTGAGAAAGTGACTTATTATTGGAAGATATAGAACAGGACCCTCTTAATTCAATGTTATGTCCCTTGAGTAGGGAGATGGATCTCTGTTTGCTTAATGGGGATTAGATTTCAAACTCCCAAACTGACTTTTGCTAATAGCACTTCTGATGTGGACATACATTGGACCACATCTAAGGAGATGGTGCAAAGAGGCAATACATGACTGAATATGTGACCTAGTTTGTTTCCCTCTTTATAGGAATAGTTATGGGTCTTCTCTATGTATAGTATTATTTGGAAGGCTTGTATTTTTTTATTTTATTATGTACTTCTCATTATTGATAGATTTGTATGTTTTCAAACTAGGGATTCCTCTGATGGTGCGCAGACTATTTGCTTAGCAGAACTTGCACTCAATATTAGTGGAATAGATTAGGTACACAGTGCACAGTAGGAAATGACCATATTAATCTAGTGTTCGGTAAACTCAAAGATCCAAGAATAATAATAGTCTCCTAGATGAAGTAACTCCCAGACTAGCACTGAGAAGGAGCACTTGCCCAGCTCACATAACCAGCATATGTCATAATTAGGACTTGAACCTTGTCAATCAGTCAAAAACCATCTAAGTATCTACAATGTGTCAGGTATTCAGCTAAGCTCTGGACATGCAAAAAGAGGCAAAAGGCAATCTCTGTCTTGAAGGATCTCACAATCTAAGGAGGAGGCACCAAACGAACATATGTATACACAATCTATGTACAGGCTAAATAGGAAGTAATTAAGAGGGAAGAAACCAGAACTCAGAGGGACTGAGTAGGGCTTTCTATAGAAAATGGAATTTTAGTTGGGATTAAAAGGAAGCCAGGGAAGCCATTAGATTTGGAGAGGGAGATTGTTCCAAGCATGGGGGACAGTCAGAGAAAATGCACAGGAATGAGAGATGGGGTGTCTTGTTCATGGGACAGCAAGGGAGTCAGTGTCCTTAGATCGAAGAATACAGGGTGGAAAGTAACGTATAAGAAGAATGGAAAGGAGGGGGGGAGGGGCTTTGAACACCAAATAGAGGATTGCATGGAGACAATAGGGAGCCATTGAATTTTATTGAGTATGGGAGGTCATGTGGTTTTCTTCTATCCGAAGTCTTCTTTCTGTGACTGTTTTATATGAACAAGGGACTATGAGAGTGTGCCAGGAACTGGAGATAAAAATTTTAAAAAAGCCCTTAAGGAGCTTATATTCTACATTCTACATGTATACATACAGATAAGTAAATATACAATATATACAGAATATATGCATAGTAATTTGTGTTGTAGTGAAACACTGACAACTAAGGGAATCAGAAAAGGCTTTTTAAAAAGAAGATGATAATTGAAATAATCTCTGGAGGGAACTAGGGCTTCCCTGAAGCTGAGGTGAAGACTGATCAAAGGCACAATGATGGGAGATAGAATATTATATATGAGAAACACAGAAAACAGGCATGAAAAGGAGAAACTGGGGCAGTATACTCTCTGCTTATTGCTTTAGACTCAGTTCTAGATGTTTCAGAATTTCCCAGAAATTTTTTTCCTTTAGTATTCATCTAGGAACTGACTTAGTGGTGGTTGTTTAAGATTCCAGATGTATAGTGAAATGCCATAGGGCCAAAGGGTATGTCCTTTCTTGTGCTATGTGACATTTTAACCAGTATGATGTGGAGCAGACATAAATTTGTTCTTTTTGACCCTAAAGGGCAGCAATAGGAATAGTGGGTAACAGTGGAATAACATTTCAGACTGATATAAAGAAACATTTTCTAACCATTAGAGTTATAGGGTAGATTGCCTCAGCAAGCAGTGGGTTTTCCTTCTCCTGAAGTGGAGATTTAATCCAAAGACTGCTGACAATCTTGTGGAACATCATAGAGTGGACTTTTTTTTTCCAGTTATGGGTTGGACTAGATGGAACCTAAGATCTTTTCAAACTCAAACGTTCTATGATTCTTTGACCCAGCAATTATTTTCATAGCTTCTTCATTTAGATTGGTTGGATTAGGATAGGTTGGGAGAAGGACAGATAATATTTTAGAAATAAGATTAATTCTGAAGGCAGAAATGAGTACTGTATGTTCATAAAAGGGTAAGGATACTTATTAAAGTAGAGGGACCAATAGACACTCCACTTATACTGAATTGAATTGTTCATTCTCTTTTTGTATCTGTAAAATTAAAGAACTGTATTAGGAAAGGTATGGGAACTATGATCAAATAATTTTTTTAAGGAGGAAGATGGGAAGAGAAGGATTACGTTGAGGAAAGAATGGGGGAATAAAATGCCTTTATTTTTTATTTATTTATTTATTTATTTTTTTTGCGAGGCAACTGGGGTTAAGTCACTTGCCAAGGTAGCACAGATAGTAAGTGTTAAGTGCCTGAGGCTAGATTTGAACTCAGGTCTTCCTGACTCCAGGGCCAGAACTCTATCTAGAGCTGTCCCCAAAATTCCCTTTCTATATTAATTGCTATATTAACAGATGGGAATTATGAACTTCTGATTTAGGAATTACATCTATAGATGGCTACCATATAAGGCATAATGCTCAAATTACAGAGTTCACAGAACCTACTTGAATCAAACCTTCAGTTTGTTGTAAAGGAGCAGCTTTGTTGCATATGGCATTCTTATCAGTCTATCTCCATGAACAGTATTGGGACTTGCTGACTTCCCATAATTGTTCTGAAGATGCTGTCTGGCAGATTCTCCTCAGGACTATGAGGCTTCAAGATGCAGATACCATTAGGGGAAGAAGCAGATCATAGAAGTTTATGGAAATATGGTAATAAGGCCATAAAAAGAAACTGATAAAGAATTATATTTTGAGTTTATTTCAGGGTCATTGTTTTTTAGTTATTCCCTAGGGGCTGAGATGTAACAGAAGAAAGTGGACAAAGGCAGCTAACTTGTGGAATATAAGGTCATTACAATATCTCTTTAATTCAGTTTTCAATTTGATCTCCAGCGCTTGTAAGATGAAACTTGCAAGACTTAAACCCTTGACTGTAAACCTAATAGGAATTTGGTTTGCTTCATGAGTCAAGATAATTGTACTTTGAAAAATGTTTTCAGTATAACATTAATTCTGACCTTTATGTGAAGTGTGACATAAGTGTGTTTAAAATGGATATTCATGCATGACACAATTTCCATTATCATCTAATAAGATTTTTGAGTAGGGTGCTGTGGCTGATGGTTGAGGTACTTAAAATAAACAATCTCTTATTTTTTATGGTCTTATAGAGATGCTTTATAGTGATTGAATTTTTTTTCTCAAGAAAAGGTATGACTTTGTTCATAATTTTCAGGATTGTAGCCTGTAATATGTCATTCACAGATATTCATTTCTCAGCATATTTACTTTTTCAATTGTAGCTGATGTTAATAAAAAACAAAGCATTAGTTCATCTCATATAAACATCGCTCTGTTTCTTTTTGATTTATGGATTGAATGTAATCAAAGTCAAACTCAGACTTTTTCCAAACAATTCAATTTGATAAATATGTATTAAGCACTTACTACATGCTGGGTGATGTGCTAGGAATTGTGGCTTGTTCTAGATTGGCGGGCAAATTCCGAGTGCTGGAGAGCTAATATGACTCTCCTTCCTGTCTCCCAGTATTTAACAGTTAATGCTATGTGAATGTGATAAACTTTGCCTGGGTGTGATGAAAAGGTGAAAGCAAATTTTACCACATGATTTATATATTTCCCAGTGAGATTTAATGAACAATATAAGTTATTGCAGAGGTGAATTCTAGCCAGCTGGTCGACATATGGATAGCTAGTGCTTACAGTGTGAATGTTGACTTGGTCCCCTTGGATAGTTCCTGATGAAGGACATACTAGTTTGGGTCTATATAATTTCATTTGATCCTGTTCCAGCCTTCCCCACTCTGATTCAAGTACTTATATCTATGTGAAGGATATAAGGTATCTTTTACAACAGTGTAATTTAAGGCTGGGTTACTTGTGTTTTCACTTTTTTTAAAGGTCCATTTCTGAGATCAGTCCTTATTAATGAGGTCAATAGATTTTTAAGTATTCTTAAAGGTTTATGAGGGTTAATTGGTCAGGTGGCATATGCATGAGCTGTGGACAATTTTTCCTGAGTGCTAACTGGCCAAAGCACATGAACGTCCATTGTGGAAAGTCTGCTCCATGCTCATCATTTGACTTTGATCTTAGTCTAAGAGATAGTGACCTGCTGCCTAGGGGTAGACCTAGGATGGACTGGTCATCAGAACTAATTCAAGAATAATGAAGAGTTAATGACATTGGGAGAAGCTGCTGTCATCTTAGGAGATGAGGACTTTATAGTTAAGAAAATAGAAAACAAAAATGCAAAATTTGTGAGGTTATAAGTGTCCATTCTTCAAATGAAACTATCATTTCTGAATATGGCAGTAAAACAAAAAGAGTACAATAAACCACACTTAATACAAGTTTCTTGTATTCTTCTAATAAATTCTTCTTATAAAAGGAATTTATCAAAACATGTCTTACAGTTTCAGTATGTAATACATAATATTAATATAATAAAAATGAGAAGAATGAGAGAACAATGGTAATGATGATAAAATTATATTGACGTCATCCATCCTCAGCTTTCCTTAATGTAAAGTATTTACATAAGCAGCACCTCTGATATGAGGAGGGTTACAGCAGTGAAAAATAAGGGATTGCCCGATGCAAACAAAAGCCATCTAGTTCACCAATAGAAAATTTAAAAAAAAATTAGTCCTTAACACTTATCCCTTCCACATTGCGACTTTCTCCATAGTGACTTTGATAAATTGTGGATCAGCAAAAGAAATTAAAGGGGAATTTTTGGGAGTTTTTTGGAAGCTGTAGGTGATACTTGAAGGCCAGCAGATAACACAGAAAAAGTTTAGAAACTCAGAAATGGATAAAAAATATGTGTAGCATTGTACAATATCAACATATTTCATCTTTTGATACTATAATAATTCAGACTTCTCTGATACAAACGGAAAGCAGAAAAATTTTATGCAGATTTTCCAGGTCTTCCCTGCAATGTGGAAGGGATAATTATATACCCCATGTGCTTCTACTTTATTGGAACAATACAGCATTTACACAAATATGTTAACATAAAGTATATTTAAAGTAATACAAAACAGTTTCAAATAGGAAAGTGGAGGGGTCAGGGAAAACTTTAGGGAGGACATGGTACCTGAATTATTGCTCTAAAAGAAACCAGGAATTTCAATGGAAGGGGACTTGCCCTCCACTCTGTACATTCCTGGATCAGCCACCATGGAAGCTCTCTGCATCCTGATATTTACACTGGTGGGACAAGTTTTTTTTTGATTATCTGTGTAGCAGGAATAGGCTGCATCTAAAAAAAACCACCAACCAACAAAATTCCAGACCGAGATACTCTCGTTTTCTTGTACCCTTTCTTGATGGGTCTAGAAGGAGAAGATCATCCACAGGTTATTCACATCTCAGGTGTCATGAACCGAACGATGAGGGGTAATATGTCTCCCTCTCCTTTTGTCCTCAGTTCTGAGAAATGGGTCTGGGGTCTCTATTGTGTTATATTTGTCCTCATTTTCAAGTGCCAATGGTGATCATTACTGGACCCAGGAGTTGAAGCCGCAGCAGCCTTGGAACTGGGATTCCAGGCAGGATATTACAGCCAGCCAGCCTGGCAGAGAAGAATTGATTGATTGATTGAAGCTCTGGGAAGCATGACACCTCCATAGTAGGGAATTTGGGTATGCACAGGACACAGAGTAAGTCCCTTACACCAAGAAGTGGAGGTGAAGAGGGAGTGCATTCTAGACAAGAAGGACAGATTTGGCAGTAACAGAAATGAGAGATAGATTTCCATATATGGGGAACAACTAATAGGTTGGTTTGATTGGAAAAGAGAATGCACGAAGAAGAGTAATTTTAAATAAGTCTAGAAAGGTAGATGAGAGATAGATTGTGGGAAGCTTTGAATTCTAGAATGAGAATTTTGTTTTATCCTAGAACAAGAGGGAATCATTGACAATTGTTGATTGGGGAATGATGTGGTCAAATCATAAAAATACCAGTTCTCTGTTTCTGTGGAAGATGAATTGGAGAGGGGAGGATGCCTAAGGCAAGGAGACAATTTATGACGCTGTTGCAATAATATAGACAAGAGGTATCAAGCATGCAGCCCATAACCTATAACAACCCTCAACATGTCTGAGTGCAGTCTCAACCAGATTAAAATGTAATTGGGAAATATTAAACAAAATCAATGAAAATACAATAAAGCAGAAATAATGTTAATATGTAGCTTTCTAAATCAATATGTTTATGCACAGCTTAGTGGCCCCTGTTTCTATGTGAATTTGATGCCAGATAGGCAATGAGGTCATCAACCAAGGTGGTAGACAAACAAGTGGAGGAAAGGGGACAGATGTGAGAGAAGTTGTCAGGACAGAGTTGATAAGACTTGGCAACTGATTAGCTATAGGGATGGCTGAATGAACCAGTGAAAAAGGAAATAATCAGGAAATAATCCATGAAGAAGGAGAAGGAGAGAAATGATTTCATTCTTGAATTCCAACAGAAGACTATCAAATGATATTTCAAATTAAAGGGGTTTTTAAGTGATGTGACAGAGAAAAAGTAAGAATGACAGAATAGAAAGAACATTGGATTTAGTCCAAAATATCTTGGCTTTGTCATGTGTTATCAGAGATTCCCAAGATAAAATTTCAATGCTTTCTTGGATCCTGGGGGAAAACCTCTTTTCTATGTCTTTAAGAAAAAAAACAGGGATCACATGAAAACTGGAACAAAAAACTGAGCTCACAAGTACATAAATCATCACAAAGGAGCATAAAAATGGAAGGAATAATGTATCAAATGTCAAAAAGAAACCAAAGCACTTTAATCAAATAATATGGGAAAAATTAATCAATGTTCCAGTGAAAAGGAGAATCCTGAATATTCCCTAGGGATCATGGAACAGCAATAAAGAACATCAAAATTGAGAAATAAGAAAGCCATTAAAAGAGCAAGATGTAGCCAGATGGTACAGTGACCAAATCACTGGACTTGGAGAAAGTAATCTCATAGTTCTTTTTTTAACATTTAATTTTTATTTCATTTTTTCTCAGTTACATGTAAATAAAAAATTTTTGAACATTCATTAAAAAAATTCAAATTCCTAATTCTTTCTCTCCCTTCCTCTCCCCCCTTGAGAAGGCAAACAATTTGATCTAGATTATGCATGTGCGGTCATGCAAAAATTTACATATTAGACATGTTACAAAAGAAACACGGGTCAAACAAAGAATAAAAAAAATACTTTAAAAAGTATGTTTCAATCCGTATTCAGATGCCATCAGTTCTTTCTCTGGAGGGGAATAGCATTTTTCATCATAAATCCTTTGTAATTTTCTTAGATCATTGTATTCATCAGAATAGCTAAGTTATTCATAGTTGGTCTTCTTACAATATTGCTGTTACTATGTACAATGTTCTGCTTCTGCTCATTTCACTTTGTATCTGTTCATGTAAGTCTTCCCAGGTTTTTCTGAAAACATCATGCCCACTATTTCTTATAACACAAGAGTATTCCATCACAATCATATATGATAACTTGTTCAGCAATTTCCCAGTTGATGGGCATCATCACCTTGATTTCTAATTCTTTGCCACCACAAAATTAGCTGCTCTAAATATTATTGTCCATGTAAGTCCTTTTCCTTTTTCTCTGACCTTTTTGGGGGTATAGACCTAGTAGTAATATTGTTGGGTCAAAAGATATGCACAATTTTTATAGCCCTTTGGAAATAGTTCCAAATTGGTCTCCAGAATGATTGGATCAATCCTCAGCTCCACTAAAATGCATTAATTCTTTAGTTCTAATCCTGCCTCAGACACTTCCTTGCTGGGTGACGTTGGTCAAGTCACCTAACCTCCATCTGCCTCTGTTTCCTCATCTGCAAAATGAAGATAGTACTACCTCCCTGACCCATACTCTGTATGGATCAAAATGAGATAATATATGGAAAGCACTTTACAAATCTTAAAGCAATTTGCAAATGGTATATATTCTTATTATGAAGAAATTAGGAATGAATTTAGGTCTTAACTGGTCTTTCTGATTCAAGTATCTCTCATTTCTGATTAGTCTTCCATAGTTACCAAAGTATAGATTGCCATGTTATATATCCTCAACTCCCTTCCCTGCTCAATAAACTCCAGTGGCTCCCAATTACCTCTGGGATCAAATCCTAACTCCCCGTTTAAAACTGAAATCCCTTCACAACTAGGTTGCAAATGACTTTTTCAGTTTTGTTACATATTATTCAACTTTGTTCACTACATAGTTCAGTCAAACTGGTCTTCAGACAATTCCTTACAGTTGGCATTCTAGCTTCTATTTCCATATCTTTGTAGAAACATTTTTCTCCCTATCTGAAATGTACTCCTTCCTCAACTCTGCCTGTTTGAATTCCTAGTTTTTCCAGTAGTTACCTTGTTTCATACATACCTATATGTATGTACATGATGGCTTTTTCCCTACTTCTCCCCACCAGAATGTAAACTCCTTGAGGGGAGGGACTATGCCATTTTTGTCTTTATATCCCCAGTGCCTAGCATCATGCCTATTACACAGTAGGTACTTAATAGATCCTTATTGGTAGATTGTAGTAAGAAAATATGGTCTCAGAGACGTTTCAAAGGAAGAAATCTGGCTTACAACAATGCATGAAAAAATGCTCTAAATCACTAGAAAAATGCAAATAAAGCAACTCTGAGGTGCAGGTAGGTGGCACAGTGGATAGAGTGCTGGGTTTGAGTCAGAAAGATCCATCTTTCTGCGTTTGAATCTGTCCTCAGATACTTTCTAGCGGTATGACCCTGGGCAAGTTTATTAACCTTGTTTGTCTCAATTTCCTCATTTATAAAATGAGCTGGAGAAGGAAACAGCAAGTCACTCCCATATCTTTGCCAAGAAAATGCCAAATGGGGTCAGGAAGAGTTGGATATGACTGAAAAATGACTAAGCAACAACGAAATGAAGCAGCTCTGAGGTCCTACCTCCCACCTGTTAGACCAACAAAGATGACAAGAGAAGAAAATTTAAAATGTTGGAGGGTTGTGGGAAAATATATCACAATGCATAGTTGGTTGTTGTGCTTCGTTTTTTAAGAGGACCAAAATGACATCACTGTGATAAAGTGAAGTTTCAGTGTGTCCCACTGTGACTGATCAGACCAATATGAGCTTGGAATGCTCTACCACAGATTGGGCACAGAGAGTCGATGTGAATGTTTGGGGTGGATATTCCAAATTTGCACATCCTAAGTTTACTTTGTGCTGCCTCAATTCTGCTTTGCTTATAGAGCACAGCACCCTTTCTAATGTGGGCATGCCACACTGAGTGGTCCTGTTCCTATTTTGCACAGTCAAATCGAAAGTTCTTGAGAGAGACCTTGAGAGTGTCCTTGTATCGCTTTTTCTGACCATCATGTGATTGCCTGCCCCATGTGAGTTCTCCATAAAATAGTCTTTTTGACAAGCATACAATTTGCGTTCAAACAATATGGCCAACCCATCGGAGCTGCGCTCTCTGAAGCATAGTTTAAATACTTGGTAGTTCAGCTCAAGCAAGGACTTCAGTGTCTGGTACCTTATCCTGCCAGGTGATCTTCAGAATCTTCCTAAGACAGTTCAAATGGGAGTGATTCAGTTTCCTGGCATGGTGCTGATAGACTGTCCATGTTTCACAGGCATACAAAAATGAGGTCAGCACAAACCTTCAGTTTGGTAGTCAGTCTAATACTTCTTCTCTCCCAAACTTTTCTTTTTTCTTTTCTTTTTCTTAATATAAATTTATTTATTTAACTTTTACATTCATTTTCACAAAATTTTGGATTCCAAATTTTCTCTCCATTTGTCCCCTCCCCCCACCCCAATACACTGAGCATTCTAATTTCCCCTATCACCAATCTGCCCTCTCTTCTATCCTCCCTCCCTTCTTTTGTCCCCATCTTCTCTTTTGTCCTGTAGGGCCAGATGACTTTATATTCCCCATTAACTGTATTTCTTATTTCCTAGTAGCAAGAACAATACTCGACAGTTGTTCTTAAAACTTTGAGTTCCAAATTCTCCCCATCCCTCCCTCCCCACCCATTCCCTTTGGGAAGGCAGGCAGTTCATTATAGGCCATATCTGTGTAGTTTTGCAAATGACTTCGCTAATAGTCGTGTTGTATAAGACTAACTCTATTTCCCTCCATCCAATCCTGCCCTCCATTATTTCTATTCTGTCTTTTGATCCTGTCCCTCCCCAAGAGTGTTGACTTCAAATTGCTCCCTCCTCCCATTGCCCTCCCTTCCATCATCCCCCCACCCTGCTTATCTCCTTCTCCCCCCACTTTTCTGTATTGTAAGATAGGTTTTCATACCAAAATGACTGTGCATTTTATTCCTTCCTTTAGTTGAATGTGATGAGAGTAAACTTCATGTTTTTCTCTCAGCTCTCCTCTTTTTCCCTCCACTAAAAAGTCTCCTGCTTGCCTCTTGGATGAGAGATAATTTACCCCATTCCATTTCACCCTCTCTCCTCCCAATACATTTCTCTCTCACCGTTTACCTTAATTTCTTTTAACATATGATCCCATCCTATTCAATTCACTCTGTGCTCTCTGTCTCTGTGTGTGCGTGCACGTATGTACATGTGTGTGTGCGTGTGTGTGTGTGTGTATGTGTGTATGTGTGTGTGTGGTCCCACCAACCACCCAGATACTGAAAAGTTTTAAGAGTTACAAATATTGTCTTTCCATGTAGGAATGTAAACAGTTCACTTTTGGTAAGTCCCTTATGACTTCTCTTTGCTGTTTACTTTTTCATGCTTCTTCTCATTCTTGTGTTTGAAAGTCAAATTTTCTTTTCAGCTCTGGTCTTTTCATCAAAAATGCTTGAAAGTCCTCTGTTTCACTGAAAGACCATATTTTCCCCTGAAGTATTATACTCAGTTTTTCTGGGTAGGTGATTCTTGGTTTTAGTCCTAGTTCCTTTGACTTCTGGAATATCCTATTCTATGCCTTGCCTTTGCTGCTGCTTCCCAAGAGGGTCTGAGTTATGGAGACATCTCGCTCCTCTCTCAGCCATCCCAGAAGTCTCTCTCACCGACCTGTAGCACCTGTGGGTGGAGGGACCTTCGTGGCCGCTGGAGGTTCCATCCCTGAAGCCTGCTTGGATCTGCTCCTCTTGGGGCTACATGGCCAGGGCAGTGCTGGGCTCTGCTGTCTGGTGCACGAAGGACCTTTGGTGCCAGTTTTTCAGGGCTCTCTGGAATGGAAATCTCCTCCACTCTGTTGCTGCATGGCTTCCATTGTTGCAGAATTTGTGGGGAGTTCTTTTTACAGGAAATTTATGGGCTGTGGGTTCGGAGCTAGCATATGTGAATCGTTCTACTCCGCCATCTTGGCTCCTCCCCTCTCCCAAACTTTTCTTTGGAACCTCGCAAACATTGAGTCATCTCTGGCAATGTGTGCCTCAACCTTATTGTCAATGTGTACATCCCTGGAAAGTACACTACCAAAGTAAGTGAATCTATCCACAGCATTCAAAACTTCTCCATTTGTTGTAATCAATGGTTTCATGTATGAATGATGTGGTGGTGGCTGATGGTGAACCTGTGTTTTCTTGGTGTTAATTATTAGGTCAAAAATAGCACAGACAGTGGAGAATTCATCCATACTTTGTTGCATCTCAGCTTCAGAGGCTGCATTGAGTGCCCAATCATCTGCAAACAGGATATCATGCACCAACACTCCCTTGAGACACTTTGGTCTTGGCTTGTAGCCTTTTCAAATTGAAGAATTTACCATCAGTATGGTAGTTGAACTTGATGCTATGTACATTTTTATTGAAAGCATTTGAAAACATGGCTGAAAACATCATGCTAAAAATCATGGGAGCAAGCACACAGCCCTGTTTCACTCCATTAGTGACTAGGAAGGCACGAGAGTATTGTCCACTATTGAACACCTGGGCAAACATGTCATCATGAAATTGATGTACAATACTGATGAACTTCTCCAGGCAGCCAAATTTTGACATAATTTTCCATAAGCGCTCATGATTAACAGTGTCAAAGGCCTTGGTCAGATCCACAAACATTGTGTACGGACCTCTGTTCTGCTCCTGGCATTTCTCCTGGAGTTGTCAGGCAGCAAACACCATATCAACCGTTCCTCAGCCCTTTCTGAAGCCACACTTGCTCTCAGGTAGATATGCCCATCTTCCAGGTGAAGGATCAGCCTATTAAGGAGGCACAGTTAGTGGAACTCTGAAATGGTCTAGCTGTTCTAGAAAACAATCTAGAACTCTGCTCAAAAACTTAAAAAATTGAACATGCCCTTTCCCACAGCTATGCAACTACTAGGCCTATATACACTTGAAAGGTATGTGTGTGTGTGTGTAGTCTTTGAAAGAGATCAAAGAAGAAAGGACTTAATGTATAGAAAATTTTACAGTACCTCTTTTTAGAAAACCAGAAATTGAAAACAAATGTGATATCTTCCTGTTGGGGAAAGACTAAACAAATTATGATATCTGACTATACTGGGATATTATAGTGTCATAAAAAATGACAAAATGATCAATTTTAGAGGAAACTTGGAATATTTTTAATGAATTTATACAGAGCCAAATGAGCAGAACTAGAAGAGCAATTTATACAATTTCAACAATACAGAGAAAAAAATAACTTCAAGGACTTTAGAACTCTGACAAAGGCAATGATAAACTACGAGGCCAAAAAACTGAAAATGAAAACTACTCATCTCCTTCCAGAGAAGTGATGAACTTAAAATGGAGAGTGAGAGAAAGAGAGAGAGAGAGAGAGAGAGAGAGAGAGAGAGAGAGAGAGAGAGAGAGAGAGAGAGAGAGAGAGAGAGAGAGAGAGAGAGAGAGAGAGAGAGAGGCAGACAGACACATTTTAGGGCATGGTCAATGTGGAAGTTTTTTGGATTATGCCCATTTGTGATGAGAGTTAGAAGATGTTTAATAAATTTTCGTCGAAAAAATGAGTAAAAGAATGATAATTTGCAGTTTACACATATATATATGCAAGTAGACACAGAACTGCAACACATGTGTATACATGCGCAGATATATATTTATATGTATGTGTTTGTATGCACACACAGATACATTTTATTCTCACAATACCCCTGTAAGATAAGTAAGGCAGAGTCTGTTAGCCCCATCATGCAGATGATGACATTAAATGAAAAGAGGCTAGGTGACTTGCTCAAGGCTTCACAATTAATAATGCATCTTTGATTTTACAACATGTGATTAAGGCTATGATTTATTTGATGTCTATTACCTGTTTAGGAATACAACTCTCAATTACTCCTATGGAAAAATATTATTTCATTTGTAATGATCTCAGCTTTAAGGTATAATTTCCAGCATTTTGGGGAAAGTGGGCTGGATTTCATTTTAGAAATGATGCAATGGGATTTTTTTCCCCAAACAATTCCAAGTTGCTTCCTGGTACAAAGACCTGTCTTTTTTTAACATGAAGGTTTTCCTTGAATTGTTCTAGAGTTGTGAATTTTTGGTGCATCACAATCCCAGAGGTATTAAAGTAATGGATAACCCATGGTGCAATGGAGAGGGCAGGCTCAGGGAAGCTGCAGGATGCTGCTAATGATTACCCATTCTTTAGAAGTGGTAGATAGGACAACACTGAGAAAAAGTATGATTGGAAAGAGATAGGTCATCTATCTATCTGTCTGTCTATATTTATCATCTATCTAATCTATTTATGCATGTATATATGTATGTATGTATGTATAGATAGTGAGGGACCACCCAAGTGTTTCACTGGTACCCATGAAATGTAAAAGGATCCAGAGGAAAGCTTCTTGCTTAGCAGAACACAGACAAGATATATACTAGATGAGAGAGCATCATTGCATCTTTACACTGATTAAGGAATGACTCATGTTAATGACTGCAGATTCATTGAAGCACAAGAACATAGTTACTTTCTGCAATTCCATTAAGCTTTTCCGTACAGCTAATTCTCAGTGCTATTTCAGAAATCTCCTAACTGACTGAACTGTCTCTAATGATGAGATTAATTGGTTAATTAATTAATAACTGGCCACCAATTGCCATGAATGGGCAAGCAAATGAGCTTAAGTGAAGCAACAAGGCACTTTGAGGGAACAATAAGAGATGACTTGTTCCATGCAAGTCAAAACATTTCTCCTCAGACCCAGTTAGAGATAATCCAGTACCCTAGACCCAAGAGCCCCAAGAACACCAGTGTCATTGAGACCACCAACCCTGCTTCCAGTCTTCTCCCTTGTAGCCATTATCTATGGACTCAGTCCAGTTAGAACTGAGAGCTGGCATCTGCTTCTACAAACACTATAGTTCCTGCCTCTTTACCTATGGTCACAACTATATAGATCCATAAAAGGAGGTTCTCACTATGAAAGTCTTTGGTGCCACATTAAAAAAAGATGTATGTTTTGTGTTTATACCTCAAGGACTGTAGGACCTTTTCAAATGACTTGAAACTAAAACTTCTTCTATATACTATGTCCTTGAGCAAAATCTCCTTGAACTCCAGAGCTCCTTGAGCAAGGATTGTCTGCTTTTTCACCTGTACACCTATTACTTAGCACAGTGCTTTGCACATAGTATATGCTTAAAATGCTTTTTTCATTCATTAATTCATAATGCCACACAAAATTTAAATGACTGCACTGTGGCTATTTTCAGCCTATAGAGCTTCAGGAACAGATCTTCCTTTTTGGACTTTATTGTCTACATGATTTTCTTTAAGTCATGATCAGGAGGGTGGAGGGTGGATAGGGAAATGATATTTTCTTAATCCAATGATTTATCTGATATGATGATTCTTTTAAGAAACAGCAAGTCTCTAAGTATAATCATAGTTTATGCTTATTATTACTAGTAAATTTTTCTCTTTTTAATGTTTGAGAAGTCTTCCTGTCCATATGACTAATAGAACTGAATTCTAGTCTTGTTTTTTTCCTTTATGGGTTTAGATAATTCACCTCCTCTTTCTGGATCCCAGTTACTTTTTCTATAAAATAAGTGCACTGGACTAGAAATTCTTTTAACATTCATTTTCAGTGCTAATATTCCATGTGTCTACTTTGACCCTGCTGTCAAGAAGTTGTCTTGTAAATTACCATGAGTTGACCTTACCCAGGGGTCAGTATAAAGATCCTGGATGTCAGGGGTTGGGGAGATGGTGCAGAAAAGGGATGAATGGAGGGGAAGCAAAGTAAAACCATTGCAATCTGACAATTTTGCAAAGGGTTAGGGCTGCTGATCAGTTGCCATTTGACATAGCATAGAAGAGGAAGTATGGTCTACTCTTTGTGGTGAATGGATTAAGCATAAACAGTTTTTTAAAATCTAGATACCCCTCTTTGGATCTCTGTTTGGTCACCGTTATCTAGGCACCTTAGGTCCAATGCTCTTAGAAAGGGGCAAGAAGAATAGATGTTGGTGGTAAGCTCATAACAACAAAGCCATAAAGGAATGAAAAAGCAAGTGTCGAGTACTTACTATGAACAAAGCATTATGCTAAGTGCATGCTGAGGGTACAGATAAAAAAAAAGGAAGATAGTCTCTACTTTCAAGAAGTTTACATTTTAATAGAGAAAGACAACACACATAGAAGATTTTAGCTGCAAGTCATATGGAAGAACCCTGTCCAATGACAAAAAGATGGCAATACATCTTCTTTAAGATTAGTTCCACTGATGATATTGAACGATTTGATTCTGCCAAGGATTTGGGTGATGAGAACTGTCTTTGTTGGCTGCTAGGGAGATGGGGCTGCAGCACCTGCAGAAGTACTTGCCTGGTGACATCTCCATCAACAAAGCCTATCCCTGCAGACTCTAGAAAGACTCATGAAAAGCAACCATTGTGAAAAGCAGGAGCAGTAATTTGCTTGTTTATTTGTGAAACCTGCTTCCTGCCTGCAAAGATCATCACCCTGGTCTCATAGATAAAATCTCAAACTTGGAAGAGATACAATAGTTGTTTCCAAGTACTTGAAGGCCTTTTGTAGGAAAGAGATTAGAGCCATTCTCTCAGCTACAGAGAGGAGAGGTAGGAGCAGCATGGAGAAGTTGTTGAGATGCAGAATTAGGCTTGATATAAGGTATGAGGAGTGGGAGGAATGGGGGGCGGGAAACAAAAACTTGCTAACTAGAACTCTCCAAAACAAGAATGGACTACATTAGGAGGCCATGCATTGCCCTCAGTGGAGGTCTTCAGACAAATGCTGGATGGCCACTCGTGGGGTATATTGTACAAGGGAATCCGATCCAGGCATGGTGTAGATTAAATGACTTCTGAGGTCCCTTCTGTCTCTGCATTTTTGTTTTCTGAGATACTGTGCTGACACAGACTCCAGTAGTAGAAATAACACATGGATCAAGTAAGCTTTAGTCTTTTTGTTATAAATTGCATAATGAGATTATTTTACATGACATGGAAAACTTTGTGTTCCATTTGAAAACTTCCTTTTAATTTGACACACAGGTCACATTCTTCCTTGAACTGTAGGCAGTACTTTGTTTAACTGAGGTTGGAGAACAAATATTTCTGTGGAAGGGAAAAGAACATTTGGATTTACTTGGAGGATTTTTTTTGGATTAAGCAGCTGGCAGTAGTACAGAGTGAAGCTAACGGGCCTACGCTCTTCCCTAGTCATGTGGACAAGGTTACTGACCCAGCTTTGTTGGATTGATTTCTGCAATGCTTCATAGTTCACCTCACACGGTTTTCTTCGGTCCACTTGGTTCCACTTCAGAGTCCCCTCAGTATGTTCACACATGACAAGTCCAAAGAGGATTTCAAAAGGTTGCATGACAGATCAGCTGTCACTGCCTGTTTCAATGATTTCCTTGTCTTGAGTTGAATACATTTTTTAAATTTATTTTTATTCTCTGAATCTTGGATAGGAAAATCAAGGGAGGTTTGAGATCATGAATAGATATATCCCTGACAAAGAGGCACTCATTATAGGTTTAGAAGAATGCCTAAAGGGAAAGAGCCCTGGCTTAAGACTCAGGACATAGGATCTGGCACCTGCTCTGCTACTAAAAAGAGAGGTGACTTTGAGTAAACCATTGTCTCTGGGCCTCAGTTTCTTCATCTGTAAATGGGAAGGGTATGTAGAGTTAGACTAGAATGTCTCTAAAGTCCTCTCCAGCTCTGACATTCTCAGATTCCAATCTTGGTCTTATGAATGTGTTTAATTATATCCCATTAGTGGGCCAGTGAATTCATTTGCTTAATTCAGAGCCCCAGCAAAACCCCATGTTAATGCAGATTTTAGGAGACCATGCCTCTATCCCCCAGGGGCTTACACGATCAAGTAGATGAAGCCATCTTAAACCAATCCATGCCCCACCTCTCCTCTAGAGTCCTCTCTTTCTTCTAAACTTGTTGCATACAGTAGACATATGAACTCACACAGCTCACTCCATCTTCTCTGAGTTTCACTTTTCTCATTTGTATAATTAGAGGAAATAGGCAATATAATTTCTAAAAGTTCCATCTAGCTCTGAGAGGCAATGAATCTCAGACACTTATTGTTGATACTCCTCATTTGTTAATTAGTCATGGAGTACCAGAGGGAATTTCTAATATTGTCTTCTTCTATTGTGATGTAACTTGGCATTTATTTGTAATTCTTTCCTCAATTTGTTTGAGGCTAGAAACCTTGTCTTCTGACTATTTACTTCTCTCAAAAGTGCTTAACATAGCATCTGGTAGAAACTGAGGTTTAGGGTGCTGGTGTGATTCGTTGAAAGGGTTCTAGCACCTCTTTATACGTTGTATTCCCCAATAAGATGTAAGCTTCTTGATGTCAGGAACTTGCTTGCTTGCTTGTGTTTATATCCTTAGCATTTAGCACAGAGCTTAAGGCACAGTAAGATCTAAATAAGTGCCCTATAATCCATCCATCCATCCATCCATCCATCCATCCATCCATCCATCCATCCATCCATCCATCCATCCATCCATCCATCTGTCCTTCTGTTTATCCACCTCTCTGTCTGTCTAGTTAAGGCCACACAATATGCAACTTACAGAGTTAAGATTCAAACCTGGGTCTCCTGACTCCAGGTTCAGCATTCTTTCTACTATACCATGTTGTCTTATCCAGTTTCTGTAATCAGTAAACATTTTTAACCTGATTTCACTGGATTTTAAATGAGGGTGTCATCTGAGATCCAATGAACTGTATGAATCCAAAATATTTCCTTCTTTTTGCTTTGCCTTTAGACATCTGCCTGGTGAGGGAGACAGCAGCTTTAGGAGGGAGAGCCCAATTAGTATGTCAGTAGCGTGCACTGATGGGCTGTAAAATGACATTCAGTTTTAGAATCATTTTAAGTTATATGAAGAAAAAAATTCCTTTTGAAATATAATTCCTCCCCTTATTTATAATGCTGGTGATACTACAGTAAAAGAAGAGATCTTAGGTCACAGACTCAGTCAGCTAGCCCAAGATCTGGAGATTTGAGGGACTTATGGGGCTAAAGAAATACTGATTGTCCTTGGAACTAGAAAGTTCCTCAATTAGTAGAAGTACCTCTTCAGGGAGTGTGATGAGAGAAAATTACTGGCTCAGCAACCAATTAGTGCAGAGAAGAGAAAGAAAGAAGCAAAGAGCTTTATGTCCTAGCTTAATCTCTAACTTATAACCCAAAGTCTCACAGCTTTAGGTTCAACTTTTTCCCATGATGATGATGATGATGATGGTGTTGATAATGATGTCTTCTATTTTGTGTATTTCTATACATTTCAAGGTTTGTAAAATGTTTTCCCTACAATGACCCTATGAGGTAAGGATTATAAGTTTTATTATCATCTTCATTTATCATATTGCATATTTGGGTTAGATGATTGTCTGCTACTCGCTTATGTGCAGAAAAGGCTACTGGGTAGCTGAAGGTACTGGGGAAAAGATACGTCAGTGATGATGATTTTCTTTTTGTTTTCTCTCTCATTCCCTTCTCTCCCCTTTGCCTACACTCCCTTTGAAAATCTAGAGTTGAAATCCTGAACTGTCCTTGAATTTCTGTTTTCTTTGAAAAAAAGTTGAGATTTAATGGATCATTGACTGGTCCAGTACTGAAGCAGATAAATTAACATGGTTATTGCTTCTTTACCTCTCACTTAGAAAAGTACCAGGGGAAGCGTGTTCTTATCTTCCATGCCTCAAAGTTTATATCATATGGGCATCACCAAGTTTTACCCCTCTGTCTCTGCTCTAGCTGGGGAATGTAGTCACATCCTTGCTATGCATAGATGAGGAAACTAAGGGTCAGTTACTTGCCCAACATTTCACAGTTTTGTAAGATGAGTTCCATAGTTGTTATCTCCTTTTCCAGATGAGACAGATGAGGCTTAGTGATGATAAATGATTTGTTTGTGGTCACATTGGCACAGCTAGGTGGTGTAGTAAATAGAATGCCAGACCTGAGGTCAGGAAGAATCATCTTCCTGAGCCCAAATCTGGCCTCAGACACTTATTAGCTGTGTGACCCTGGGTAAGTCACTTAGCCCTGTTTGCCTCGATTCCTCATCTGTAAAAGAAGTTGGAGATGGAAATGGCAAACCACTCCAACACTCTCATTAAGAAAATCCCAAATGGGGTCACAAAGGGTTGGACATGACTGAAATGACTGAACATCAAAAAGATCTTACACTTCTGCAAGTGTAAGGAAGTGTCTTCTCATATTTATTCTTCTGGATCAAGCTTGATTATTAGAATTTCAAAGCATTGATTTACCATCATTATGTTGTTCTTTTTCGTTTATGCTGTTTTATATTTGTGTATATTGTTTTCCTGGTCTTGCTTACTTCACTTGTCGTCAGTTCATAAGACAATTACATAATGGCTAATGTAACCAGGGATTCAAGTCTAGGACTTTGGATAAGGTTCTACTTTTTGGTAGTGTTCCTACCACTGTTCTAGAGACTTGGGATAATTTGCCTGTGATTGAGAGGTCATCTGTATCTCTATCCCTCTGTCTCTCTCTTTGCTGCTGTCTGTCTGTCTGTTTCTTTGTCTCTGTCTCTCTCTGTATCTCTCTCTTTCTGTCTCCTCTCTCTCATTTGAAATAGAATATCACACTCTCAGTGCGAAATGTAATTTGCTTTGGTCTGGCTATTAGATTAGATAAATGACTTAATTCACTATTCAAGAGTTGTGGGAAAGATTCCATAGATATTTATTTACACCTTCCTTGAGCTAAATTTAGACAAACCCATGGGGGCATACGTATAAACTTACATGGGCAACACTCAGAGAAACCACACTACACTATACCAAAATGTATTAAATGCTTTAAGGCTTGTCAAATGCTGTGTATATATATATATAATCACATTTCATCCTTATAAAAATCATGTGGGGTAGGTCTTACTACTAGCCTCATTTTATAGATGAGTAAATTGAGGTTAAGAGGAGTTAAATGACTTTCCCAAGGTCATGGTTGTTCAATGTCTGATGGAGGATTTGATCTCAGGTTTTGTGAACTTTAAATCTAGCCATCCAGTTGCCATGCTTCTTCTGGGTATTCATTTTGTTCAGCTTTTCTTGCAATCTAGTAATATTGCATTATATTCATATACCACAATTTATTTAGCCTATCTCCAGATGATGAGAATCTACTTTATTTCCAATTCTTTGTTACCACGAAAGAGATACTATAAATATTTTTGTATCTACATCATCTTTTTTTTTGTCATTGAACTCTTTGTGTACAGTATATGTTTAGCAGGGGAAAAGTCTGATCAGAGGACATGGATATTTTAGTCCTTTGTTTAATTTCAAATTGCTTTCTAGAATGATTGTATGGATTTGCAGCTCCACTAATGATTTTCCTTAAAGATTTAACATTGTTGGTGGGGCTATGGACTGATCTTACCATTCTAAAAAAAATCTTGAAATTATTTTTCTAATATATTTTAATTTATTTCATTAAATATTCCCAGTTTTACATGAAAATTTTTAAAACATTCATTAAAAAATTTTTTTTTTTGAGTTCAAAATTCTTTTACTCCCTCCCACTGGATCACCTCCTTAAGAAGTGGAACAATTTGATATCAATTATACATGTGAGGTCATGCAAAACATATTTCAATATTATCCATGCTGCAAAAGAAAATATAGGCAAACTTCTTCTCTGAATAAAATTTAAAGAATTGCACTCAGATTTCATCAGTTCTTTCTCTGGAGGTGGATACTATTTTTTTTTTTTTGTCATGAGTCCTTTGGAATTGTCTTGGATCATTGTCTTGATCAGAGTGGCTGTCTTACTGTTGCTCATCTTTATGATATTGCTTTATTGTATATAGTGTTCGCCTGCTTCTGTTCACTGCACTTTTCATCTCTTCAGAAATGGCTTCATAGGTTTTTCTGAAACCATCTTACTCATTATTTTTGTGGCACAATAGAATTCCATTACAATCATATGCCACAACTTGTTCACCTATTCCTCAATTGGTAGTCATCCTCTTGATTTCCAGTTTCTTGCCACCTTAAAAAGAATTGCTATAAATATTTTTGTACAAATAAGTTCATTTCCCTTTTAAAAATTATTTGGAATACAGAACCATTGCATGTCAAAAGGTATGTACAATTTTATATTCTTATGGGCATAGGTCCAAATTACTCTCCAGATTTGTTGGACTAGTTCACAACTCCACCAACAGTTCATTGTAGTCCCATTTATTTCCCCCACATCTCCTCCAGCATTTGTCACTTTTCTTTTCTGTCATGTTAGCCAATTGATAGGTATGATGTGATATCTCAGAGTTATTTTTGTTTTCATTTCTTTCCTCAGTTGTAATGTGGTGTATTTTTTATATGATTATAGATAGCTTTGATTTCTTTTCCTGAAAACTGCCTGTTCATATCCTTTGACCATTTGTCAATTGAGGGATGAATCTTTTTTAAAAAAATTAATTTTGGCTCAGTTCCTTATGTATTTGAGAAATGAGGCCTTTGTCAAAGAAACCTGCTATAAATAGTCACCTTCCTCCCCCCTACCAATTTCCTGTTTTCCTCCGAATTTGGTTTGTGCAAAAAAGTCTTTTAATTTCAAAATTATCAGTTTTACTTTTTGTTATCTTGTCCATGTCTTGTTGGGTCACAAACTCTTCTGTTCCTCATAGATCTGACAGAAACAGTTTCCATGTTTCCCATATTTACTTAGGATAATATCCATTATGTCTAAGTCATTTTAAAATTTTGACTTTATCTTGCTATAGAGTGTGAAATGCTGGTTTATGCCTAGTCTCTTCCAAACTGCTTTCCACTTTTCTAAGAAATTTTTTTGTCAGATGGTGTGTTCTTTTCCCAAAAGCTTGTATCTTTGGGTTAATCACTGGATTAGTTTGGTCATTTGCTACTGTGTATTATATACCTAATCTATTCCACTGATCTACCACTCTATTTCTTAGTCATTACTGGAATGTTGTGATGATTATTGCTTTGTATTATAGTTTGAAATTTGGAACTGCTATGCAGCCTTCCTTCATACTTTTTTTTTTATTGATTCCCTTGATATTGTTGACCTTTTGTTCTTTCAGATGAACTTTATTATTTTTTCTATTCTATAAAGTGATTCTTTGGCATTTTGATTGATATAACACTGAATATGTAAATTAACTTAGTATTGTCACTTTTATCATGTTGACTCTGTCTACCAATGAGCAATTAATATATCTATAATTATGTAGAACTATATTCATTTGTATGAAGCATTGTGTATTTATGTTCATATAAGTTACATATGCATCTTGGCAGTTAGACTCCCAAGTATTTTATACCATCTGCAGTTATCTTAAATGAGATTTTTCTTTCTTTCTATCCCTTCTGGGTTTTATTACTATATAGAAATGCTGATGATTTATGTGGGATTATTTAATAGTTTTGACTAGGTTTTTAGTTGATTTTCTAGGTTGCTCTAAGTATATCATCACATCATTTGCAAAAAGTGATAGTTTTGTTTCTTCATTGACTACTTTTATGCTTTCAATTTTTCTTATATTATTGCTATCACTAGCATTTTTGGTACAATATTGAAAAATAGTTGTGATAATGGAAACTTTGCTTTGCCTCTGAGCTTATTGGGAAGGCTTCAGGCTCCATTGATTCCAACGCTTTCTAGTATTTGTAATAGCAAAAGTCTATCACAGCTAACTGCTAAGATTTTATTTTTCTCTTAACTTCGTTTTTTTTTTAAAAATATTTTGTGGTTAGATTCATTTAACTCTGAAAGGAGAAAGTTGAAGTGCCCAACTAGTATAATTTTATTATTTCCTTCTGTAATTCATTTAACTTTCCTTTATGAATTTGGATGCTATCATTTGCCACGTATGTTTAATATTGATATTACTTCATTGTCTTTGTTTCCTTTCAGCAAGATATATTTTTTCCCTGCTTATCTCTTTTCATTATGTATATTTTTACTTTTCTTTGTCATGATTGCTACGCCTGGCTTTTTTCCATCAACTGAAACATAGTAGATTCTACTTCAGCCCCTTATTTTAACTCTGTGGGTGTCCCTCTGTTTCAAGTGTTTATGCTTCTCTTGAATTTTGTACTTGAAAGTCAGATTTTCTACTCTGCTTTGGTCTTTTCATCAGGAGGGCTTGAAAGTCCTCAATTTCATAAGTGCCAATTTATATACTTAAAGAATTGTGTGTCTTGATCCTAATCCTATTCTTGGTTTTAATTCCAGCTCTTTTGCCTTCTGTAATATCAAATTCTAAACCCTCTGCTCTTTTATCATGGTAGCTGCTGAGTCTTGTGTGATCCTGATTATGGCTCCACAGCATTTGAATGGTTTCTTTCTGTCTGCTTGAAGTATTTTCTTTTTGATCTGAGAGCTCTGGAATTTGGCTACAATTTTCCTGGGAGGGATCTCTTTTGGGTGATGATCAGTTGATTCTTTTAATTTTTATTTTATTCTCTGATTCTAGAATATCAGGGAAGTTTTCCTTTATAATTTCTAGAAATATGACATGTACACTTTTTTTTTGGTAATGGTGAGGGACAGAAAGGCTTTCTCCCCTCCCAGTTCAGTTCTCATGTTTTGAATTAATTGTAACCTTTACCTTCCGGAAGCAGTAGAAAAGAACTCATAGGAAAGAGACTATTTTAATCTGGTTTTAAAAACATTGCTTGTTCTGGCTAAGCAGTCAACCAAAGAAAGCTGTATTACCCATCCTATAAGAAAATATAGGATGTAGGTTACCTCCATGGTATGTGATATGAATATGCCCAGGTCAAGCCTAGGAATAGAAATTGTGGGTTCAGCGATGGGCATGTAGGGAAATTAGTGATAAAACATGAAGAACAAACTAAAGGACATGAATTAAAATGAAAAAAAATTCTAGCGAAAAGCACTGTACAAATACAACATATTATTGCTGTGGAAAGTACACTGGATTTGGAATTAAAAGAAACTTGGATTCAAATCTTGCATCTGGCACTGACTTATGGTATTACCATGGACAACTTAACTTTTCTGAGCTAGAGCCAACTCTTTGAGTTAGTAAATTATGGGCGAGTTGTGTTGGTAGAAGGAAGAAGCATTTTGGTACTCTGGATAGAAAGGCTCTGGATCCAAAGTTCCACCTCTGGCATATACTAGGTCTGTGACTCTGGGCAAGGCAATGAGTTATAGGGCAGGTGCCAATCTGCATTGATAGAATAAATTTCTTTGTGGGAAGTAAGCTACACCAATATAATCACCAATATGGGTTAAAAAAACATAAAAATTTTCCATTTTTTCCTTGGGCTAGCACTCAGTCTTGGCATACTGCAGTGGGGTGTTTTGTTTTGTTTTTTTGTTTTTTGTTTTTATCAAAAAGTGAATTCCTGAATTGACCACCAAGGAAGTAAAACATGGAGTGAATAATAAGGAAAATATGATTCAACATTCCAAACAAATTCTGATTTTTGTAAAGTTTGTCAGGTCTGTTTACAGTATGAAGCGTTTGAAAACAATGGTAATGCCAAGCAGAATGATGGATTCAGAGAATTTTCCTTCTGTTTGTTTTTATTTTAAAAGATAAAACTTCTGCAGCATTATTAAAGAAAGTGAATAGTGGGGAAAAATGTAATTAATTAACAGCCTGTCACATTGAGCTACAAGCATCCTGCTACTGAAGGATGGCATAATCTATATCATCTATAATCTCTGTCATATCTTTTAATATGAAGTATAAGGCATAATCTATAAAATAATATTTTATATATCTATATCTCTAAATGTAATTTATGAGTCTGCTTTAGGGAATTCTAGCAGAATGGGATGTTGTCAACCTCTGAGCAGTCAGTATCCTGTCTGTTCATGACTATGGGATTCCTCTGGCAAGAGAAAAGAGAAAAATTCACTTTGATTTGGTTTTACGAGAAGTAGAAGTGGTTTATCATCTTAGCATAGAGATTCAATCTAATAAAAATGGAGTCCAGAAAGGGGATTCCAGAAATTGTTTTCTTTCTAGCTTCATTGCTATCAATCCTTCAAAGAAATCCTGTATCTATCTCTACTTCCTTAGCAAATAGAATCAAATCATCTTCCAGGTTTTCCATTAGGGTGGGGGGTTGAATCTCTCATCTTGTCATTCAATTGTTTTTCAGTTGTGTCCATTTCTTCATGACCATATTTGGGGTTTTCTTGGCAAAGATACTGGAGCAGTTTGTCATCCTTATCCAGCTCACTTTAACGATAAGGAAACTGAGGTAAACAGGGTTAAGTGACTAGCCTATAGTCACATAGCTAGTAAGTGTCTGAGGCTGGATTTGAACTCAGGTCTTCCTGACTCCAGGTCTGGCACTCTATCCACTGTGTCATGTTAAAGTCTTCTGATGAATTTTGGGTGAGCTAGCTGCAATAAGGTCCTATGTGCACCGTGATGTATACTGGGATAGTAATTCAGTTGTTATGGGTGTCTCGATCCCTGAAGAGGTTATTCTTTTTGGAAAACTTCAAAATTTAGTCTTTATCACTATGTATCTGTGATGAAATGTATAGGTCAGGGCTTCTCATATTGTGATACAAGAATATCTATTTTTGAGAAAACTCACTGGAAAAAAAGTACACCTACAAAGGATTCAAGTTAGGCAGTTTAATAATCACCCCAATTCGTATATACTTTTACAATTACAAAGTATTTTTATTTACATTAATTCATTTGATCATCACAATAAGCTTGTGGGATAGGTCATACTGGTATATCCCATTTTGTAGATGAGGAAATTGAAGCTAAAAGACCCTAAATGTTCTTTTCAAGGTCAAATAGTAAGCAACCAACAGAGTCAGATCTTGAACCCAGGTCTTTTAACTCTAAATATAGGGGAAATAATTTTGGTATGGCACATATATATATATATATATATGCTTGTGTGTGTATTCGTGTGTGTGTGTGTGTGTATGACAGTGGGGCAGTGGAGTCATGGGGAGGGTGTCAGATGAAGCTATTTTACCTATAATTGACATTTCCAACTTTCAGAAGAGGCAGGGGAGGGGATGGAAGGTTATGTAAGGATAGATAGCATGTGGTATACTGGAAGAAGAACTGGCCTCTGAGTCAGGAAGACTTGGATTCAAGTCCTGCTTCTAACGTGTGTTGGTTGGTCCACCCTGGGAAAGTCATTTCACTACTCAGTGACATAGGCAGAGTAGTGCCAGTCTGCATTGGTAGCGGGATTTTTTGACATTAATGAAATCACAGATTTATATCCTCCTCTAAAAAATTAAGGAGAAGCAATGGTAGCTGCTATCAGGGATAGACATGACTAGCTGCGTAGACCTCATCAGATTGCTGGGGAAACCTATGTAACCCTTCTCAGTAGAATGCTTTTCATTTCCAAAACACAATACATAGGATTACAAAAGAAACCAACTATAATGAAATACAGTTATGAAAAGATTTAGAACTCTATGGACCCCAGGGTAAGCTATCCCCCTCTAGGGTCATGTTGGGGATTCTCTAGGTTTTAGAGTTCCCTCAGCATTATAGAAACTATTCTTTTCCTTTTCCTTTCATTCTGGAGGGACAACATGTTTCCAGAAATTGTTTCACGATGTTTGGTGACTTGACTTGCAAGATATAACAGCTGGGGTGACTTAGAGGCCTATTCATGTTACAGGGAACTCATTTCAGTGCTGTAGGGTTCAGAAACCTTACCCCAACTTGAGCCACTTTGAATTTTCCCATTCATTTTTAAATGGTAGCTTCCTTGGTCAATATGAAATAAAATTTAAAAGTTAGCATAATATTTTTAGTAGATCAGTGTGAGTAGTTTGAAGGGTTTCACTGTGTTTGGAGAATATAAATGTTTTAATTGTATAATCCACATAGAAAGACAATGTAGCATCTGTTAAAGTTAGGGCTCAGGGCTGTATCCCAAAGAGATGGTAAAAATGGGAAAAGATCTCATATGTACAAAAATATTTATAGCACCTCTTTTTTGTGGTGGCTAAGAACTGGAAATCAAGGGAACTCCCATCAATTGGGGAATGATTGAACAAGTTGTGGTATATGAATGTAATGGAATAATATGGAATGAAATGGACTTCAGAAAAACCCAGAAAGACTTATGTGAACTGATGCTGAGTGAAATGAGCAGAACCAGGAGAACATTATACACAGTACAATGTACGAGGACTGTTTCTGATAGACTTAGTCCTTCGTAGCAACGCAAAGACCTAAAACATTCTCAAAGGACTCGAGGCAAAATGTCATCCACTTCCAGAGAAAGAACTATGGAGTCTGAATGCAGAATGAAGCGGACTATTTTTTCTTGTGTTATGTTTTGTTTTTTTGTTAAGGTTTCTCCTATTTATTTTAGTTCTTCTATGCAACATGAATAATGTGAAAATGTGTTTAATAAGAATGTATGTGTAGAACCTCCTCCCCCCAATAAAGTTAGGGCTCAAGTGAGAGATGACTATTTGACTGCTCACACTAATGAATCTTGGCATCTGTGAGCTATTTGGATCTGAGAGGAGGCAATGTATGTTGAGCTATTTAGGAATTATTTAAATGGGAATTAAAGGATCAGTTACCTGGGCGTTTTATTCTTAAAGAGTCAGAAATCATCACGATAGAAGGAGGAGGCCCAGTCCATTGCACAGAACCCCAGGCTTTGGTTTTAAATGAACTAGGTTTAATCTTGCGGGGAGAAGAGATTTTCATAAAGCTCTTTCTTTGGTTTTTGCAACCCTAACCTAATTAAACTTAACACATGGTTTGTGTCTAGATCTCCATTGTTGTGGGCAGAGTCCTGATTGATGTCTCTTGCAAGTACTCAAGATAACTGTATTTGTGTCCAGTTCTGTCCAGATCTTTTTCCTATAAACTCTAGTAAATCTGCCTGATCCATTTTATAGGCCCAGTACATTGGTGTAACTCAAATCTCTAGTACCTTGATCTGATTAAATTATCCTTAAAACTGACACTTAATTATTTATCCTCATAAGGTGTGAATGGGATGACTAGAATTCTGGTACTACCCAGAGCATCTATACAAAGGTATCATGTTTTAGGTTTGTTAGCTTACCTAGGTTAACTTCTGGTCTATTCTACATGATCAAAGATTTAGAATTAGACTTGAGAGACCCCCCTTTTCCTTTAGAGCATCTAGTCCATCCATTTTACAGATAAAGAAACTGAGTCACAAAGAGGTTGAATGATTTCCCAAGGTTGTAGAGTTCATCTGAGGTGGGATTTGAACCCAGGTTTTCTTGACTAAAGGTTCATATTTTCTCCATTATATCTGGAGTCTCATGAACATAGAGAATTGATTGGGAAGCAAGGTAACCCTTGAATTTATGTAGTCATAAATGAGCAGAAGACAATAATCCATAAAGCTATGGAAATACTGGGACCTCTTTCATTGTGATGCCACAGTGAGGAGACAATAATCACTTTGGAATTTCCTGCTAAGAGTTCAGGAAACAAAGCCAGGGGGGTAAGAGTCAATGGTAATTTGGACCTGCACAAAGTAGGGAGGGACAAAATGTCCTACAATATTCATTCTTTGTGTTGGGTTGGCTGGGAACCCCAACCTAGAGCAAAAAAAAAGACCCACGTATTGTTTGATTTAGGAGCTCAGAGAAATTATATTTCCAGGAATCAAGTGAAGTGATTCAGACTGACTCTCAAAAGGAACCCCAAGAGTTATTAATTGTTGTCATATGAAAAATTCCTCTTACATAGGGGCAAATCACATGTATGGAGTTTGACATGGCTTTAAATGTGGTGATATTTGGTTTCCTATTCCTGATATAATACCTACAATGCAATGTTAAAGAGAGTTCACGCTATTGTGGTTTTCTAGAAGCAGACCCTCTATTGATAACTAGGATGTGTCTGAAACTGCTACTACAGCAATGATTGCCCTTTCTCAAAGGGAATTCCACTGGTTACTGAGACTTTCTGGAAACTTTAGCCTGGAAAAGGGAGAATATTTACCTCTTGACCATAATCATGATTGTCCAGAAGGCCTATGTGGTCAATTTTTGTGTCCTCCACCCTGGATTAATTTCTATGTTAAATGAATGGGAGAGTTAAGTATATATTTGAATGAATATAAGTATATATTTGAGGGAATATAAAGAACAGTTTCATTAAGCCTTCCAGCTTACCCATCAAGTCTGTCTATCTTTCTTTTGTTCTCAAAACAAAAGCTCAAGAAATCAAGAAGAACCTTAGCATAGATTACCGAGGTCTAAAAGAAATAACTTTTCCACTGTTCACTCTTCTTGTTGATTTCAGATATTTTCAGTAAAGTATAGGGAATGAGGACCTCAATCAAAGTAGATTTAAGAAGGGGCACTTAACTTTTCTTAAAACAAAACTAGAGTGGATAACAGACTTTCTCCTAGATACAGTTTGGGCATTATGAATGCCTTGTTTAGTCGATGCTCTCACAACCTTCTAAGACTTGATCACAAATTCCTAATCAATACATTGTGGTTTATCTAAATGATGTCCTATCATGGAACCATTTTGTATAAGAAATAAAGACAGTGTGTAGTAGTGGCTAGAGTACTGAAGTAGGACTCAGAAAGCTCTAGTTCAAATCTCACCTCTGGCACTCATCACCTCTGTGACATTGGACAAGTCACTCAACCATTATGGGCTTCAAATTGAGAAGGTTGGACTCAATGGCTTCCTTTTCTGTTCTAAATACATGATACTATGAAGAGTTCACTGGATTTCTTTACCATGACTAATGTTTCAAATCTGAGAAATGCTTCCTCTCCCCATGACTAAATTACCTTTTAAAGTTTTGCACTTGAGCCAGATGGGCTGCAAATAGAACTAGAATATCTGCAGGTCCTCTTCAGGATTAGTGCTAAAGGGTCAATGCAAGAGACTCCTCTTAAGCCAGTGGTATATGGTGGCAGCTCCAACAGCTGCCCTGGAGCTTCTGCCTACTTTTGCAATCTAACAAAAGGCTTCATGAAGGCATGGGGATCATATCTTACTTGGATTTTGTATCTCACTCATATTATAGAGTGCTCTGCACACATTAGACTCTAATGAATGTTCATTGAACAGAATTAAATAGTATTTTAATCTAGAGCAATTCAAAATTTCATGGCCGGTATCATGTGATTGAGAAAGTCCTTACTAGTCTTTGTCCAAGGACCATCATTGTTAGTGCTTCCTGGGAAGAGCATATTCTTCTTAAAGATAAGGAAATCTAGAGAGATCTGAATAATTCTGAGACATCTTCCTTATTCTTTGTCATTGCTATTGTTTGCTAAGATTTGAACAGAGATTCTGGGGAGAAATTCTCCACAGTCAAGTATAAAAGTAAGAGGCATTGCTACCAGGAAAGTTAATTATAGAGCAAACTATGTTCAGGGTCCTTGACTTTACTTAAGTATTTGAATAACATGTAACTAGAGAAATATAAAACACACAAAACTTTTTTTTGGGAATATTAATAACTGAGGAGATTAGGAAATGCCTCTAGAAGGGAGTGGCACGTGAATGAAGCCTTAAAGAGAACTAAGAACTTCTAGAAGTAAGAAGCTAATGCATTTCTTTTAAAGGCACAGACACAGGAGATGGAGTATTATATATGGGAAATAGAGGGGGGATAATTTGAAATGATCTGGAAAGATAAACTATCCAAATTACACAGCTTTCCAGTTCCAAACAAAGCATTTTTATTTTATCCTAAGTAAGAGAGAGTTACTGAACCTTCCTGAGCAGGGGAAAACCAAGATCAGACTCACCGGTACAGTACGATGATCAGTTTAGAAGTTGTGTGGAAGTTGCATTAAAGAAGGAAGAAAGACTGTATTCAAGAACAGGCAATTGTAATAGTTTTAGTAGGGGAATATGAGGTCCTCAATCAGAGCTTATGCCATATGAATTGAGAAAAGGGGAAATGTGTGAGAGAAAGAACCGATGAGACTTGGATTGGGAGAAGGAAGAACTGTGGATGCTGCTGTGGCAATTGTCCAAGATACTCAATAAATAACTCATCTATTAATTCTTTATTCACAGGCAATGATTATCAAAATGCATCCCCACAGATTTTAAGAATAGTAGAAACATTTATTTGTACAGGATAACCAAATTAGAGACTTGCTAAAGGCAAGAAAATAAATAACCTGAGTGAACTGAAGAGCTCTTTGTACTTAATTTGTCCTTGAATCTTCAGTTAGCATTATTTAATGTATATTGTTCACTCAATTCCATTTGCTCCTGTATAATATTATCCATATGAGATTTTTTTCTAAATATTCATGCTATATTCATAATTTAGAGGATTACTTTTACATGTATCTCTTTGGCAATAACCAGCTATGTTCTCCTACTTTCACCCTTTTCTTTCAAATCATTACTAATACCAGATGACTTCAGAGTGCAAAGACCCATGAATCCTTGTCAAAACTTACCCTTCATTGTGTTCACTCTAAACCCCAAAATGCTTCAGTCGAATTGCTTACAGATGGTGTACTAATGAGCAGTCTGCAGCAACATCCTTCTCCATTCAACACACCCTAATTATATCACAATATTGCCCCAAATGTGTATTATTTTCATTTCCTTCTGCAGAGACCCAACATACAATGTACAAGCAGGAGGACACTTAAGCAAAAATGATAATTTTGGGGGGAGATGAAGCATGTGCATTTGAATTCCTTTCATAAAGAACCTGGTGTCTTGCTAAAGGCACAGAAAATAACTTAAATTTTTTAAAAGCTATTTATGTAAATAGTACCATCTGGTGGACTCAAGATAAGGAAATTTAAATAAAATTTCAGCACCATTTACCTTTTAAAAATTAAAACGTTAGTCAATGAGAGTGGTGTGACTCTCTTTAGTTAAATTCAACATGCATTTTTGACTTATTTTCCACAAAATGAATGGTAGGCTCAGTCTAATAACTTTTGACTGATTTTTTTCCCTTTTCACCAAATGTTAATTACTCCATTGTTTTTATAAAGGTGGATATGTTTTTAAAGTTTTTCTGATGGTTGAGAAGTAATATTGATAAAAATGATGTGATTGCTTTGATTCTAAATGCTTTGCCTACTATCTGCAGTGCTAGCACTGTGTCTGACACAGAAAAGGTGCTTGATTTTGCTTGTTGATTAGGCTTGTTGACTTTTAAACATGGGGCATTCTCTGCTGATTCCTGTCGTGCCTACTTAGCTCTCTCCATCTGAGCTTATCCTCAGCTTAGGGGAGGCTTCCTGCCTTATTGCTTTGGCAAATGGTTTATGTATTGTATCCAATAAGAAAAATTGAAAAAGTAACAAAGAAAGTTTGCATTTATATTTCAACAGCTTTCTTAAAACTGTGACCAAATCTTTATATTCATCCTGTCGAATTTTTGGAGGCAGCCAGTCTTATTTATAGTTATTTGGTATAGTATGATTAGAGGGATATAGGAAAGATACATTTACCTTATATTATATTCCTAATATTCTACACTAGGGATATATTCCACTGGGTTAAAAAGTTTTCATTTAAAACTAAATATTAACTTAAGACAGAAAGCCAACTATCTGCCATGTGTTCTTTATTTCTCTTTTTTTCTTTCTTTTTAGTTTTCAACATTTATTTCCACAAAATTATGAGTTCCAAATTTTCTCCCCATCTCTCTCCTCCCCTTACCCCAAAACATCATGCATTCTGACTACCCCTTCCCCCAATCTATCCTCCCTTCTATCACACCCCTACCTTCCCTTATCCTCATCTTTTCTTATCTTGTAGGACAAGATAGATTTTTATACCCCATTGCTTGTATTTCTTATTTCCAGGTTGCATGCAAAAACAGTTCTCAATATTAGTTCCTAAAATTTGGAGTTCCAACTTCTCTCTCTCCTTCCCTCCCCACCCATCCCCACTGAGAAGGCAAGCAATTCAATATAGGCTATATATGTGTAGTTTAGCAAAAGACTTCCATAATAGTCATGTTTTATAAGCCTAACTGTATTTCCCTCCATCCTATCCTGCCCCCCACTTAGTCTATTCTCTCTTTTGACCTTGTCCCTCCCCAAAAGTGTTTACTTACAATTACTCCTTCCTCCCATTTGTCCTCGCTTCTATCATCTCCCCACCCCACTTCTCCCCTTCTCCCCTACTTTCCTGTAGTGTAACACAGATTTTTATACCAAATTGAGTGTCCATGTTACTCCCACCTTCAGTCAATTGTG
This sequence comes from Bettongia penicillata ogilbyi, assembly GCA_023548195.1. Classification (NCBI taxonomy): domain Eukaryota; kingdom Metazoa; phylum Chordata; class Mammalia; order Diprotodontia; family Potoroidae; genus Bettongia; species Bettongia penicillata. The sequence continues at coordinate 2,578,505 of JAJHZJ010000580.1, forward strand.
ATGAGAGTAAGCTTCACTTTTCCCTCTCATCTACCGCCTCTCCCCCTTCATTAAAAAAGTTTTTTCTTGCCTCTTTCATGAGAGATAATTTGCCTCATTCCATTTCTCCCTTTTTCCTCCCAGTATATTCCTCTCTTACCTCTTGATTTTATTTTTTTAGATATCATTCCTTCCTCTTCAACTCACTCTGTGCTCTCTGTCTATATATATATGCGTGTGTTTGTGTGTGTGTGTGTGTGTGTGTGTGTGTATAATCCCTCCAAGTACCTAAATACTGAGAAAAGTTTCAAGAATTACAAATATTATCTTTCCATGTAGGAATGTAAACAGTTCAATTTTAGGAAGTCTTTTATGATTTCTCTTTCCTGTTTACCTTTTCATGCTTCTTTTGATTCTTGTGTTTGAAAGTCAGATTTTCTCTTCAGTTCTAATCTTTTCATCATGAATGCTTGAAAGTCCTCTATATCATTGAATGACCATTTATTCCCTTGAAGTATTATACTCAGTTTTGCTGGGTAGGTGATTCTTGGTTTTAATCCTGGTCCTTTTGACTTCTTGAATATCATATTCCAAGCCCTTAAATCCTGTAATGTAGAAGATGCTAGATCTTGTGTTATCCTGATTGTATTTCCACAATACTCGAATTATTTCTTTCTGCCTGCTTGCAATACTTTCTCCTTGACCTAGGAACTCTGGAATTTGGTTACAATATTCCTAGAAGTTTCTCTTTTCAGACCTCTTTCAGGAGGTGATTGGTAAATTCTTTCAATATTTATTTTACCCTCTGGTTCTAGAGTATCAGGTCAGTTTTCCTTAATAATTTCATGAAAGATCATGTTGAGACTCTTTGTGATTGTGGTTTTCAGGTAGTCTCATAATTTTTAAATTGTCTCTCCTGGATCTATTTTCCAGGTCAGTTGTTTTTCCAATGAGATATTTCACATTATCTTCTATTTTTTCATTCTTTTGGTTTTGTTTTGTAATTTCTTGGTTTCTCATAAAGTTATTAGCTTCCATCTGCTCCATTCTAATTTTTTAAGAACTATTTTCTTCAGTGAGCTTTTGAACCACCTTTTCCATTTGACTAATTCTGCTTTTCTTTGGTATTTATTTATTTTTAGATTTTCACATTCATTTCCACAATATTTTTTTTCAGGTTGGACGCATGCATATATTTAATAATGAAATAATTCAACAGCAAAATAATAATAATAAAAAAGAAAGTAAAAGAAATAAAGTCCATGAGGCACCAGTGTGGAAAAGGGGGATTGAGTGACCTAAGCAGGAAGATACGGGGGCTGGATTGGGAAGACGTACAATGGGGAACGGGAGCAGGGTGAATTGTTTGGAAGATAGCATCATATGCTTTTGTAATATAGGACTGACTAGAAAAGTGCATGCTGCTTTGCTTGCCTAGTGGCAGTCAGCCTTCCTATATAGATCTGCATGGAATGGAAGGAAAGATCCTGGATAGGGTAGAGGGAAGGCAAATGAACATGGATCCTAAGAGGGGAACAAAATGAAAATATGGAACCCAGGATCAGCCGTTAGAAGAGACTGGGATATAGTTCCTAAAAGGTGCTTCCAAAGCCTCGGAAAAGGCATACAATAAGGCTGTTCTATGTCTTTGAAGTCAGTCAGAGTTATACAGTACATATTATGTGCAACACTAAGCTCTGTGAGGGAACTGGGAAGAAAGGAGAGGCACAAAACAACAGAAGACATGGTCCCTGACCTCTATGTGGGGAAGATAGGTCCTCCACATAAACAACTGAGGATATATTTACGAAGAAACAAAACATGCAAATTAACATAATACTGAGTTTATGAAGGCTGACGGAACACTGAGTATTAGGCCAATTAGAATTTGGTGGGGTTGACTTTGGGTCAATAAGTTGAAGAACATGGATCAGCATGTGAAAATGCAAGGAGGAAGGAACAAAAATCATGTGTAACAAGCTGAGGAGAGCAAGCAGATTGGCTTGACTAGAGGATCTGTAGTGAAATGAGGTTGGTTGGACAGGAAAGATTCACTTGTTTGAGGGTCTTGACTAGATATGGTGTCTAAAAGAACAAGAATAAAGATTGTTTTCTCTAGGTCCTACATAGAGAAAGAGACCATTGGTTCTGGACTGCCTCAAGAAGTTCAATTACTTCTCTAAAATTGGACCCTAAGAGATAAAAATTAATAATGGAAAGGAGTTGCTTACAGACATAGAAAACTGATCATTGTCTCTAAATGCTCTAGCAGAAGGAGCTATGTGTTCCCTACAAGGTCTCTGAAAAAGTAGCAAACAGACCCCCAAAGAGAAGGAAATAAAAAGGCTGCTGAAGTTTCCAAGTTGACAAAACCATTCCCACATGGTACACCAGATCCTTACTCTTTGACATGCTCACTCAGAAGATCTCTGACACTTGTTAACATTCATAATGGGCAGCAGGGTTGTGCTACAAAGAAAAGTGTTTGCTTATCTTTGAACTCCAGTGAGTCTCAGCCTTGCCCCTAACAATTTAGAAATTAAAAGATGAGGATGGGAGTTGAGAGGGGAGAAGGAAGAGGGAGAAGCCCTAATCTATAGGAAATGTTCATGTCCCTAAAGAGGAACCGGTCAGTTAAGGGCACAAATTCTTCCCTAGTCGGGTGGAATGGCAGGATATCACACCTGGGGATGAGACTTCCCCTGGCCAAAGCAGCCAGGACCCCTTGCCTCAAGTGTGCTGTATGTGGGATATGTTCCAAGAAGGACCAGATACTATGGCCAGAAATTCAGCAACAGCTCAAGCTGTCACCTGTGCCTTCATAACTCCTTTGATATGAGCTGGGTCCTGATGATGCTGAGGCTGGCTGCTGAGGCCCAATCTTGATGCCATTTGCCTCATTGCTGACATCAAATAAGCCCTGTTGGATCTTCCTATATATTTCTTTGGCTGTGTTAATGAAGGCCTCTTCAACATTAGAGGTGGTTTTGGCTGAGGTCTCCAAGAAGATAAGACCATGCTCCCGAGCAAAGGCTTCTCCTTCTTCCCTTTTCACATCCCGTTGAGACTCTAGTTCACTCTTATTTCCAGTCAACATGATAACTATGTTGGAGCTGGAGTGCTGCTGGGCATCTTCTAGCCATGAAGTCAGGTGGTTGAATGGCTTACGTCTTGTAATGTCGTACACCAGTAGGGCTCCAGCTGCTCCCCTGTAGTAGGAACGGGTGATAGAATGGAACGATTCTTGCCCAGTCGTGTCCCAGATTTGCAATTTGATTTGTTTGCCATCAATCTTGACCATACGGGCCCCAAACTCCACACCTATGGTGAGGGCGTGGACAGGCTGGCACCTCTTGTCTGTAAACTGCAGAAGGAGATATGACTTGCCCACACCTGAAAGAGGACACGGGGACTCAGGTCCACCCTCGGAGGGGGGAGGCGGGGCGGGCAGCCCAGGGGAAGGCAGGAGACGCTGCGGGCATCGGCTCCCCAGAGTCGCAAAGGGGGCCATAATATTTTGAGTTCCAATTTTTCTCCCTATCTCTTCCCTCCCCCCACGCCATAGTACCTTGTATTCTGATTACCCCTTCCCTCAATATACCCTCCTTTCTATCACATCCCACCCTTCCCTTATTCCCATCTTCTCTCTTTTCTTATGGGGCAAGATAAATTTCTATACCCCATTGCCTGTGTTTTTTACTATTATATGCAATATATAGTTATATGCAATAGTAATTCTCAACATGCATTTCTAGTACTGTGAATTCCAAATTCTCTCCCTCCCTCCCTCCCTACCCATCCCCACTGAGAAGATAAACAATTCAATACAGGCTATATGTGTGTCACTTTACAAAAGACTTCCATAATAATCATGTTGTGTAATACTAATTATATTTCCCTCTATCCTACCCTATCCCTTCTTTTTTATTCTCTCATTTGACCTTGTCCCTTCCCAAAAGTGTTTACTTCTAGTTACTCCCTTCTCCCATTTGCCCTCCCTTCTATCATCCTTCTCACTGCACTTATTCCCTCCTCCTCTACTTTCCTGTAGTGTAAGATAAATTTTCATATCAAATTTAGTGAGCATGTTATAACCTCCTTAAACCATATGTGAAGAGAATGAGCTTCACTTTTCCCCTCCCCTCTTCTCCCTTTTATCCCCCATTGAATAAGATTTTTCTTATCTCTTTTATGTTATAGCCTACTTCATTCCATTTCTCCCTTTCTCCTCCCAGTATTTTCCTCCCTCACTCCTTAATTTTTATTTTATTTTATTTTCATGGATATCATCTCTTCTGATTCAACTCAACCTGTATGCTCTCTCTCTCTCTCTCTCTCTCTCTCTCTCTCTCTCTCTCTCTCTCTCTCTCCCTCTTCCTCCCCCCGCTCTGTGTATAATCCCTTCACCTACCCAAATACTGAGAAAAGTCTCAAGAGTTACAAATATTATTTTTCCATGTAGGAATGTAAACAGTTCAACTTTAGAAAGTCTTTTATGATTTTTCTTTCCTGTTTACCTTTTCTTGTGTTTGAAAGTCAAATTTTCTCTTCAGTTCTAATCTTTTCATCATGAATGCTTGAAAGTCCTTTATATCATTGAATGACCATTTATTCCCTTGAAGTATTATACTCAGTTTTGCTGGGTAGGTGATTCTTTGTTTTAATCCCAATTCCTTTGACTTCTGGAATATCCCATTCCATGCCCTTCAATTTCTTAATGTAGAAGCTGCCAGATCCTGTGTTATCTTGATGGTCTTTCCACAATACTTGAATTATTTCTTTCTGGATGCTTGCAGTATTTTCTCCTTGACCTGGGGACTCTGAAATTTGGCCACAATATTCCTAGGAGTTTCTCTTTTCGAGTCTGTTTTAGGAGGTGATTGGTGGATCCTTTCAATATTTATATTGCTCTCTGGTTCTAGAATATCAGGGCAGTTTTCCTTGATAATTTCATGGAAGATAATGTCTAGGCTCCTTTTTTGGTCATGGCTTTCAGGTAGTCCCATAATTTTTAAATTGTCTCTCCTGGATCTATTTTCTAGGTGAGTTGTTTTTCTGATGAGATGTTTCACATTATCTTCTATTTTTTCAAACTTTTGGTTTTGTTTTCTAACTTCCTTGTTTATCTCATGATCATTAGCTTCCTTGAACTCAAATCTTTTAAAAAACTATTTTGTTCAGTGAGCTTTTGAACTTTCTTTTCCATTTGGCTAATTCTGCTTTTTAAAACCTCTATCTCTCCATTGGCTTTTTGGACCTCTTTTTCCAATTGAATTAGTCTCTTTTTAAAGGTGTCATTTTCCTTAGTATTTTTTTGGTTCTCCTTTAGCAGGCTGCTGGCATGCTTTTCTAACTCTTCTATGACCTGAGTTCATTTCACATTCATTTGGGAGGTACTGGAGGTGGAGGCCTTGACTTCCTCTGACAGTATACCTTGTTTTTCCTCATCTTAAAGGATGGAAGGAGACACCTGTTCACCAAGAAAGTAACCTTCTGTGGTCTTATTTTTTCCATTTTTTTGGTCCTTTTTCCAGCCAGTTACTTGACTTCTGAATCCTTTGTGAAGAGGAGGGTCCTAGTGCTCCTCCTCTCCCCAGTGCCATGCTCAAGGCTGAGATTCAGATCAGCTGCACTATTCCCCTAGGGTCTTTGAGTGAAGGCAGGGCCACCACTGAGCGCTGAGGTTCAGATCAGCTCCTCAATTCTGCCAGAGCCTTTAAGCTGAACTGCCTGGACAATGGACCCAGGTTGCTTCCCACCCACCATAGCTGTCTGCAGCTTGCTGCTGCTGCTGCCACCACCTGGGGCCAGTGCTATGGGAACCCTGTTCCCCTCTCACCCAGATGGGAAAGCCCTTCCATACTGACCTTTGGAACTTTCTTTGTTGCTTGTGGGTTGAGGGATCTGGGACCCTCCCTGCTGGGAACTCTGCCCTGGAGGTCTATTCAGGTCCTCTTCCTCCCAGTGCTGCATGGCCAGGGTTGGGCTCTGCTTTGCTCAGCATCTCATGAGATAGACCTTTCCTGTCAGCCTTACAGGTTACCTTTGGTTGGAAACCTCTTTCACTCTGTTGTTTTGTGGCTTTTGCTGCTCTAGAATTTGTTGAGAGTCATTTTTTACAGTTATTTTGTGGGCTGTGGGGGAAGCACTAGAATATATGCATCTTTCTACTCTGCCATCTGGGCTGTGCCCCCCTAGTTCTGCTTTTTAAAGCATTCTCCTCCTCTTCGGTTTTTTGGACCTGTTTTTTCAATTGAGTTAGCTTATTTTTAAAGGTATTACTTTCTTCAGCATTTTTTTGGGTCTCCTTTAGCAAGCTGTTGACTTACTTTTCATGATTTTATTGCATCACTCTCATTTCTCTTCCCCATTTTTCCTCCACCTCTCTTACTTGATTTTCAAAATCCCTTTTTTCTTCCAAGGCCTGAGACCACTGCATATTTATTTTGCAGGTTTTGGATGCAAAGGCCTTGACTTTTAGATCTTTCTCTGGTGGCATGCATTGTTCTTCCTCATCAGAAAGGATGGAAGAAAATACCTGTTCACCAAGAAAGTAGCCTTCTATATATTTTTTTCTTCCCCTTTTTAGGCATTTCCCCAGCCAGTTACCTGACTTTTGAGTTCTTTGTCAAGAGGAGGGTATGCTCTGGGGACCTTTAAGTTCTCAATTCCTCCAAGGTGGCACAATCAAGAAAGAGGTGTTTACTCCTTTCCTGGCCTGTGCTCTTATTGAGCAACCACAACCACTCTGTTTTGCCCAGGACCTGCGAGTACAATTCCCTCTCCACAACATCCTCCAGCTCCACCACACCAGCATTCTTCCTCAACCCAGAAGAGCCACTCAGAACTGAGAACCAGATAAGCCACTCAATTCTCCCAAGGGCTTTATGCTGAGGGCTCCAAAAATGGATGCTGCCACTGAAGTTGCTGCGGCAGCCAAATGAGACCCTGTTCCCTTCTCATGCAGGTGAAAGAACTTTCTCCTTTGAAACTGTCTTTGGCATTGTTTGAGTTGAGCAATCTGGGAATCACAGTCGTTATCAGGGATTCCATCCCCTGAAGCTTGTTCTGGTCCTGTCTCTACCTTCCTGAGACCAAGGCTGGACTGCGCTCCACTCTGTGTCTGGTGAGATAGACCTTTCCTGTCAACCTACCATGTTTTCTTGGGCTGGAAATCTCTTTCACTCGGTCGTTTTGTGGCTTCTCATGCTCTAGAATTTGTTTAGAATCATTTTTACAGGTATTTTATGGGCCATGAAGGAGAGCTTCCACAGGTCTGCCCTTCTACTCTACCATCTTGGCTCCACCCTCTAGGAATAGGATTGTGTTTGTTTTTTGTTGCCCAAGTAAACCATGCCATCAGAAAAATGATGATATAATTTGCACTTGACTTTGTTTTGAGTGAGGAAGGGCTGTGCAGGTCACCAGGGTTACTTCTTCTCCAGAACCATCCCATGTGTTCCTTTGCACACCAATTTAATCTGATGGATTAGTTTTGATATTAATTGAGAGACTGGGAATTTTATTGGGGAGGAGAGAAAAGAAGGTGGTAATTTAGGTTCAAGAGGTATAATGCAAGTAGAAACTTGAATCTGGAATAGAAGAATTCAGGCAGTTAGGGGCAGCTCAAGGGCACAAAAAATGAAAGGAAGGGACTGCCAGAAAGTTGAAGAGAGCACAGAATAGGGAGAATGAAGATCATAGAAGATACATTTCATTTATGTATCAGAAGTGATGAGGATCTCTTTGTTGGAATGACATGGGGAATGATTGACTGGTCCCTTGGAGAATTCTTGAGTCAAGTGTTTGACCCCAGATGGTGATCAGAAGACTTCCTTAATAGGATAATTTTCAGTAAGGAAGAGGACCACATATAGAAAGATGATATTGTGACTGAAACACTGGTTTAGGAAAAGCTCTTGCCAACCCTCCATAATTGTTGTGAGTTGCTCTGACAGTGCAGGTCAAAAGTGGATGCGAATTATGTCAGCAGACTCACTTTCTAGGGGGAGCAAAATGGGTTATTTGAATGTTGGAGGATTTTTGTACTTTTTAAAGTTTGCCTTTGAATCCTTTCTGGTTTATACTTTTTCTGGGGAGTCAAATAGAGGCTGTTACATAAATGACAATTTTTGAGGGCCCTGTTAGGAGGAAATCCTGTTACATACTTTGAGGAGATGCTAAACATGAGTTGTACCTAAAATTTCCTGAAGGAATGTAGGTAAGGGTTGAATTAGATAAAGAACCTGACTCTTCAGTGGAGTTAGGTCCCCTGAAGCTGGACCTAAATCAATGTGTGCTCAATCCTCTTTGGGATCCTCTTGGGCCATGATGTTACATTTACCATTTTGTTGACAGGAGCTTCTGTTTAGTATGAGCATTTTTCAAATGTATACATCTAAATGTTCACTTTACCAACTTGTCCTAGAAACAAAATTGGGGTGGCAAAAAATAGCCACATAGGATGCCAAAGATTTCCTGAAATATGGTGCCACTCTCCATTTCCAATTTTATCTCATGTAAATTACTACCATACATTCTGTACTTTTATCAAATTGGTATGTTTTTTTTGTCCTCATGTCTTGAATGCTCTCTTGTCTCATTCTTCCTGGTTGAAACCTGTTAAATTTTAGTCAAGTATCACTTCCTCCCTCCCACGCCTTAGACACACACACATACACACACACACACAACCTAGTAAAAATATGTTACAATTCTACTGCACTTTAAAGATTTTAAAAGTAGGAAGTAAAGCATGAAGCTGGATGATGCCAGCAGCCCCCTCATCATTCTTTTTGATCTTTCCTATTAGTAATAATCTCTCTGACATCAGGTAATACTTTGTTCTGCATCTTCAAATGCAGTTGTTATGTAATATTGCATATCACAGCTGTTTCTTTGTCCTATACTTCAGGATAGGTTCTGTCAGGACAAGGTTAACGTCCTATCTAGACGCTCTCTCCTCCAGGACCATGCAGGCCTCTGCAAACAATAGGAGATGAGTGAATAACTCAACGACTTCTCTGGATGCCATAACTTATTGAACCTGTTGAGAACATCGAGTTTAGTCTATTTTTCCAGGGTCAATATCTCATCTTATGTTATCTTTCAACATTTTCTACAAGGAGAAAACAGGGTTCTGTTGTATGATGTATTGGCTGAGAAACATTATAAGTAGAAGGTAGCAAGAGGTCTGCTGGTGGGTAATCCTCCTCTTGCTTATGCAGCTTAAAGGCTAATCTTTCACTTTTGGTCTCAGGGAAAGCATAATTCCTTCAGAATCTGTAATAAGTCCAGGGCTCAGAAAGGCTGCTTTCCCTTCTGTGCAGCTCAATTTGTGAAATGCTGGACTGAACCAATCTTTAAATTAATTTTAAGAAAGAAATGGCTTGAGCTGGTGGATGGGGAAATCCAGGGATTAGACATTTAGAAGTGAAAAGTGAAGTGATGAATCTTTGCTGTCTGCCATGTTTCCAAGTACATTTGTGTGTGGGATGGGGTGGGTTGGGTGAGTTACCCTCTGTGTACAGAAAAGTAATTAAATAGCATCACAGAGGTACTCTTGAAAAAGAGGCTCAATGGCGATGTACCCATTCTCACATGTCTCCCTTTGTGTCCCAAACAGCTTGGGATAGGAGGATTAGTAATTAACATGAAGGATCTATGAGTACCAGATGAAGGGAAGAAGAGTCAAGAGAGGCAGATATCCCACTATGCATCTGTCAGCTAGGAGTACCCTGGGAATTAGGAACTGTGAAATCAATCCACAAGTGCTGGTGATTCAAATACGAAGAATAAAACAATATTTCTCCCCATATATCTGAAACCCTTACATTTACTTTTAAAGTCAGCACATCAACAACCATTTGCAAAGTGCTAACCATGTGCCAGTCACTGTGTGTGCAAAGCATTTTGCAAATATTGTCTCATTTGATCCTCACAACAACCATGGGAAAGGTGCTATTATTATCTTCATTTTACAGCTGAGAAAATTGAGACAGAGAGGATAAGTGACTTGTCTAGGGTCACATAGCTAGTAAGAGTGTGAGGCCAAATTTGAACTCAGTCCTTCCTAATTCTAGACTTAGAGATCTTTCCACTGTATCATATAGACACCCTCAATTTGGATATGCAAATAGAAGCAAAAAAAAGAAAGACAAGAAAAGAAGTACCTCTCCTCCAGGAGAATATAAGTGCATAACATATAAAACGCATAAAAGGAAGTTGAAAATGAGGAGGGGGTAGGTACAGGTTCAGGGGGCATGAGGGAGGCACAGAGAGGTGCCCTTCCTTAAAATACAGGTTCCAGGATGAATCAGAGGAAAGTGATGTGGGGGTAGAGGGATCTTCCAGGAGGAGAAGACTTCTGGAGCATGGTGATGAAGGTAAGGACTTGACATTTTAGAATTAAATTAGTGACAGGGAGTTTAGGTGACCTATAATTGTTTTCTTCCTCGACTTCACAAAAGATTTCTACTTAACTATGTACTGTAGACAATAAGCAGTCACATGGGGGATTTAGCCATTAGCCAAATGTTTTCTTACACTTGAAATAAATACTTCTGTTTTCTCAAAGCTTTTAAAAACAAACACTTGTGTATTTAAGTGTAAAATACTTTTTTAAAAAAACAAACAAAAAATTGAGGTAAGAGAGAAAATCAAACCCCTGACAAAGTGACCCCGTAAAAAATTATTTCTTTTCTATTTGTTTTTGTCCTCTATTAAAGACATTACAGGTATCACTGTAATGAGCAAGTTAAAGGGAAGAGTTCTTTTTTCCTCTTTGGGGTGGATATATTTTATATTGTCCTTAAGTCATAGTGAATACACATGTACTTACTCTGCCTTTGCCATAAGTCAACTATGAGCAACCCTCAGTGTAGAGAAAGGTAATTAAAGAACATCACAGAGGTACTCTTGAAAAAGAGGTTCAATGGAGATGTACCCATTCTCGCATGCCTCTCTCTGTGTCCCAAACAGCTATGGATCAGAGGATTAATAACTAACATGAAGATACAAGATGAAAGGAAGAACAAAGAGTCCGGAGAGGCAGATATCCCAGTATGTATGTGTCAATTAGGAGTACTCTGGGAATTAGGAACTGTGAAATCAATCCACAAGTACTGATGTTTCAAATGCAAACAATAAAAGAAACTCTCTTCTAGGGAGCCCGTATGGATGAAATCTCTACTTTGAGAGTGGGCAAGCAATAGCCAACACCTAGAGTCTGAATCTGAGTCTACAGCAACACATCAGGGAGACTGGAAATCAAATGACTGGATTTGGAAGGGAATAAAAGACTCCAGTCTGAGAGCCAAGGGGCAGCAAGTGTAGGGAGAAAGATCTGAAAAATAAAAGGTGAGGTTATTGCCCAGGTAAGAAGTCCTGTGAAACAATCATCTTTGAAAGTACAGACCTGGTCCTGTTTTGTATCTTTCAAGCCTTTTTGGTCTGGTTTAATTGCTCCTACTCTTTTTTGTTATTATAAACTTAACATTTTCAACAAATGCTAATAAGAAATCAAATCACATATGAAATTAATATCTAAATAACCCCAAAATTAAAATTTTCATTTACATTAAGAAAAATCATAATACACATTTATCAAAATAAGAGTGATAACATTATAGCTGTTTCCACTTCCATCATATAATTATAAAGACTCCTTGCTCTTGGATGGGGGCCACCAACCTGTACACAGTTTTTACCTGCTGACTTTGATGTATAGCTCTTTGTGTAGGTGTTTCCATATTTCTTTGTAGTGTTCTCATTTGTCATTTTTAATGGTGCCACAGTATTCCATTCCATTAACATGCTATAATTTACTTGGCCATTCCCCAGTCTCTGGCCTGAGAGACTGATGCCGAATTTTTGCCTTTACAAAATATACAGCTTATGAATCTGACCCTTGAATCACTGCATTGTATTCCCTGGTAAGTTCTGATCTCCTTCCTCTGTTTTTTGTCTATACTATAAATCTATACCATTCATATATCAAAAAGGAGATAATTAAGTTTCTCCTTCTCCTCCTCCACCCCCCAAAAGAATTTGTACACACACATACAAACACACACATATGTGAAATATTTGCAAAAGAATCTTTCTTCATTGAGTTCTCCTTAAGAAGCTCTTTGGGATGCTGTAGAAGTATATGATTTTTCACCCTGAATGTCAGTGCAGCAGTATCTCATGGAAAATATATATACAGATGTGTGTGTGTGTTTTTCTCCATCTAAAAAATGCCTGCACTTCCGAACATTGACTTGTATCATATCTTTCATCAGTCTCTCTACAGCAACCTGGAGACATGAGATTTAAGACTTTTCCAAAGCATTCATTCTTGATTTAATTACCACATCACTGGCAAGAAAATAAGATCATACAATCCTGAGTAGGACTTTCTTATGAAAAATATAAAATTCCATGTATTATGTTTATTTTGACTAATTTTCTAAAGCCATAAAATAAGATATACTTCTGTTCTATTGTCACATAAAGACAATTTAATGCTCCTCCACACATGGGCAGGATTTTAGCGTAGAGATGGGAGGCAGTCAGGGTGAAGGAGGAGGATTCTCAAGCTAATTCATTAAGCCAGGATGTTCATTGTTATTGTGTTGACCAGAACCTCTTATTGAAAAGATCAAGGGCACTGGGTTAGTTTAAATGTGGACCAGATAGCTTGAACTTTTTCCTAAGTCTCACAGTGTATGCCTATTGTGACTATCAATTTCTCTGATTCATGGCAAGGTTTCCTGGGAAAGATTAACCCAGAAGCACGCCTTCCTTCCACCCCACCCTAGTATAGTCAGAAAAGTTTAAGATAGCTGTGGAGCTAGGAGGAAAGGCAGAGTGTTGAACTTGCAGTTATAAGTTTTATTCTTTAACCCCTATGACTCAGAGCAACTACTACTTATATCTGAGTTTCTTAACTTGTTTTTAATATTTTGATAACTATGCCATTATAATCCAATTCACATTTTTTCTTTGAGGCTTTGAATGTGGGTTTTTGACATTGCTGTCCTGAGTTTGAATTTTGATCTTTCCTGTCTCCATAGTAACTTTCTATGATTAGATTTATATTGACCCCCTCATTTTCCAGTCTATTTCATGACTTTTAAAGTTGAGCTCTGCTTCTACTGTGGAGATATATAGAAAATGTACAAAGTAATTTTTAAGGGGAAAGGCACTAGCAACTGGGATGATACTTGAGTTGAACCTTGAAGAAAGCTAAGGGTTCTAACTGGTATATTCTAATCATGGGATGCAGCCAGGGTGAAGGAACAGTGAATGAATGAATAAAGTTCTTATTAAGTGCTTACCATGTGCAAAGTATGCTAAAGACTGGGGATACAAAGAGAAAATGTAGCAGTCTCTGCTCTCAAAGAGTTCACATGCTGTGGGGATGGGGGGATTATTTTTTGTCCTTTGTTTCTGGAGAGGATCAATGATATCACTGGGTGATGTTTTGACTTAGAGGAAATTGGTTTTAAGTGAAGCAGAGTTGCACAAAGTGCCTTGCTTTCTCTTCCAGAGAGATCAGAATCCAGTGGCAAGATAAAAAATCAAGACACTTGATTGGTGATGGTTCAGGACACAATGGATGACCTTAGGGTCTTCAATATCTGACCAAGCTCAAAGTGCTCCACAGAGCCTACTTCTGTTGCCCTTATGGCCCATTGGAATAAATTGTTCACCTCTACCTAATCCATGAGGGAAGTCTTCACGTGCTTGGGTTAGACACTTACCAAAGAGTTTGAGCTTTGTCAGTTACTCTACAGGGGATACAAGAAGGTTTCAACTACAAGTCAGATAGAAAAGTCCCATGGTCCTGATGGTGCATGGACAAAGCAGATGGTGAGTGGTGAGTGCCTGCTCTTTTATATCAAAGAGTTTGTATTCTCTCTGGAGGTTATACTTTGTAAACATAATCATGCATACACAAATACATGTGTATATATGCATGTGTATATATATGTATACATATATGATAATTTGAAGAAAAGGAGAAAATAGGCAGAAAATAAGTATTTGTAGTTGAATTCTACTATAGCTCTTGGCTTGGCAAAGGGCGAAACAATCATACTTATTCTATATTTCTTCTCTGCTCTAATGTGAGAATTGTGTCATGGATCTCAATATACACAGGAGACATAATTTGTGTCATAGCATAACTGAATCTATCATACAGTAAAATGATGTATAATCAAATTTTACTATGTAATTTATGCAAATTTGCACATATTACTCTGTAAACAATTGCACTGAAACACAGCTAGGGTTTGCAGGTAAAGTCATCTTTATTTCCCTTACTATTTTTTCTTCTATCGATGCAATTCCCTCACTTGTATTCTCACCTTGTTTTTCCAGTTTCCACAATGTGGGTCATTTTTTCAGTGGAAGTGAGACTAACGAAGCAGTGTTAGCAATGGCTTTGCGCCTGTATCTTAAGGACAGTGGGGCTGTTCCATCTGATTTGTCCCTGAGACCTTCACATATGTTCTCTCCTCTATTAGAATGTGTGCTTTTTGAGAGCAAGGACAATGTAATTTTTTTTCTGTTAGCTTCACCAGTTTTTAGCACAGTACTCTGTATGTATTAAATGCTTAAAGAGCTTCATTCATTCTCAAAGTTTAGGCTTTACAATTAGAGGTAATGTAAAGGTGGTCAGAATATGGAGGTCAGGTGTTTAAAGCAGTCATTTCTTTACACCTACACCCTCACCTCGACCTCTGCACCTATGGTCTTAACTCCACTGACTTATGACATAACCTCACTCATATAGAGAAAGAAAGCAGCATTTGGAATCCTGCCCATCCTGGGTTTATTAATGAAGTGATCTTGCTGATGCAGAATGAAGTTCCTAAGACCAGTCTTTCAGAACTGACAGGGACCTTAGATATCAGTTAGTTCAACCCTCTTATTTACTGTATTTATTTGTTTAGTGATAGAGTCTCCTTATCTTGCTCAGGTTGGAAGTGCAGTGCCCACTCAGAGGCTGATCCCACTCCTGACTGCTTTGACTTGTTCCAGTCCCAACCTGGGCTGATTCTTTCCTTTTTAGGCAATCTTAGTGGCATCCTTGCTCCCAGGGGCTCACTATAATTCAGAGGCTAGATTGGCTTATCCCTCTGCAACTCAGAACTCTTGAGTGCAAGGGATCCACCAGACTCAGCTTTCCTAGTAGTGAGAATTGCAAGTGCTTGCTACTATACCCAGTCCCTTTTGTTTTATAAATTATGAAACTAAAATCCTATGAGGCGAAGGAGAAAAGGAAAAAAAGGGAGTAAGTATTTATACAGCACCTACTGGTTCTGCTTTTACACTGACATCTGTTTCCACGTACTGTTTCCCCTGCCTTGTACTCTAGGCCAATAGATGGTAGGCTTCCTTTTCCTAACATCTAGTCTTTAAGTGGTTGGGGGCCCATACCTGCTGCCAGACCTCCTTGATGCTGTCTGTCCATCTGTTGGACCTTATGTTGCTAACTTCTTCAAGTGTTAGTCTAATCCAGTGATGTCAAACTCCAATAGAAAGAGTCTATATATATGGTAGCATATTAACATTATCTTTGATTTATTGCATTTTTTATTTAGTTAAATATTTCCCGATTATATTATATTTTAATCTAAGCTTCACTGTTGTTTTTCCTGGCCTCTGAATGTTTGATACCCCTAGTCTAGACCTTGATTGTCTGGCTAATGATATCTACGTCCTGTCTTGATTTTTGCCTTTGAACTCATATCCTAGGTTAGGATTTACTTTCTTCCCTTGCTTCTTTGCATATTTATCCCTAGAATGACCAATTCTTGTACCTTTATTTGGGTGACCTTGATTTGATCCTGTCAGTCTGGTTGGAATTCTAGTCTTGGTCTTCTGTGGTTTATGATCACTGATCTTACCTTGTTTGTGACATTGTGTCACGATTGGGTCAGGCTCCACCTTGGGGTCACTTTATGAGACAGAAAAAAAATCTCATTGTCACTAGTGTTTAATTTCTTTTTCAAATCCTGGTAAAGGGGGAATTCACAATAGAGGAGTCAGCCAATAATCATTAAATAAAATTCTAAATCAAGAAGTAGGGTAGAGAAAAATAGTAGGTAAAAGCAGGATTAAATTTAGCAGAAAGCTATTTTTTTCTGAGCTCAAAAGATATGTAGTTTTCCTATTTTAGGACTGAATGGGATACCTTTTGTCTGCACTCAGTCAAGGTACAATATATTTTGTGACTTCATTGCTTGCCCAACAAAACAGATTGAGAACAAAAAACTCCCAGGAACCAAAAACTCTTAGGTGACATTTTCATGAATTAAAATTAGAAACTGTGAGGATGCATAATTTCCTTTTAACTCCATGGACCAAGGGACAAATATATCCTCTTGATTTGGCCAAAAAACCATATGTTTGGAATGATTCTCTCCGAGAAAGGTAGAATTGTATATCATAGAGGGATCTGGGCTTAGATTCACTAAGACTTAGATTTAAATTCTACCTTAAACACTTTTTAGTTTTCTCACTCTAGTCAAGTCATTGCGATTCCTAAGGATCCACTTCCTCCTACCTCTAAAATGGCAGCCATAGTACCAGCTTTAATGGGGGTTGTTCTTGTTTGTTGTTATATGTACTAAGCACTCTGTAAAGACTAGATTCTTAGATATTTTCAGAGTTGATGTCAGTTTGATGACTTTGTCATCACCATTATCCCCATTTATTTCCTACTTAAAATTTCATTTCATTTATTTATTATTCATTTTTGTAAGTAGTATTTTATTTTTCCAATTACGTGAAACAATCATTTTCAACATTCATTTTTATAAGATTTTTAAGTTCCAAAATCTTCTCCCTCCCCTCAGTCTTCTCCAAGATGGCAAGCAATCTAATATAGATTATACATGTGTAATTATGTTAAACATATTTCCACATTAGTCATGTTGTAAAAGAAGAAATAGAACAAAAGGGAAAAAAAACCGTGAAAAAAGTAGTGGAGATAGTATGCTCCAATCTGCATTCAGACTCCATAGTTTTTTTGTGGATATGAATAGCCTTTTTATCACGAGTATTTTGGCATTGTCTTGAGTCATTGTGTGGCTGAGAAGAGCTAAGTCTATCGTAGTTGATCATCACACAATGTTTCTGTTACTAGTTATAATGTTCTCCTTTTTCTGCTCACTTCACTCTGGATCAATTCATTGAAGTCTTTTTAGGGTTTTCTGAAATCCGCCTCCTTATCATTTTTTATATCACAATAGTATTCCATTACATTCAGATACCACAACTTGTTCAACCATTCCTCAACAGATATGCATTCCCTCAACTTCTGATTCTTTGTCACACAAAAAGAACTGCTATAAAAATTTTTATCTATGTAGGTCCTTTCCCCTTTTTTATGATCTCTTTGGAATACAGACCTAGTACTGCCTACCTGACATTTCAAAGGCATCTTCCATACTTAGAATTGAAGGTATGTTAGTATGAAGTGGGTAAATGTGTGTCAAGACTGCTTATAATCAGGGCCCCATGCAAACCTATGGAAAATGGAAGGCTCCAGGAACGGAAGAACAAACCAAGATCTTTCCTACTGCCAAGACAGAATGGTGCCAGTGCTTCATAGATCATTTGGATGGTGAAGTCCAGATAGCTATGTGTGGCTTCTTGACAGTCTCCAGCAGCTGGACAATCAAACAAACTCAGGATATAAATAGTACAGTTCTGAAATCGGTGTAGGTATATGGAAATCTACACGTTTTGGGCTTCTTCTGGGATAGATTAAGGGCCTGCGATTATCTTAGGGTAGGTACTCTGTCATTTGACATATATTGCAGCCTTTGTATAACTAACTAAGCACAAGGTCTTTAAAGCTCTGTGGCCAAATCCTCCATCTTCCTGTAGTGAAAAGGATGATGGGATTCTCTGCACCTTGTTGGATTGCTCCTCAAACAATAGATTTACAGTCCACTGCTGCGCCCATACTCAAAGGCTTTCCAGCTGGGTAAGAGGTACCTGTGTTTGTGTTCTGCTGGCATAGTCTTTGAGAAGTTAGGGTCACTTCTATTGCACCATTAGACATAGGAGAAGGATTCCACTTTTATTTCTTAAAATTGATCTTTTGTTTTTATAACACATGTATTTGAATATCCCTTCCCCTTTCTCCTACCTAGAGAGCTATCCCTTGAAACAAAGATTTAGATAGAAAGAGGGAAAAATGTAGTTCCGAAAAATCAACCTGCTTGTTAACCATGTCTGACAATGTTGTCATTGCATATTGTCCATACTCTTTAGTCTTCCCTTGCCCTCTTGCAATGGAGGTGTGTGTGTGTGTGTGTGTGTGTGTGTGTGTGTGTGTGTGTGTGTGTGTGTACGTATGTATATATGCATGGGTGAATTTCTTAGTTCTTTTCTGAGACTATATGTGGTCATTATAATTTTACACATTCAGGGTTTCTTTTTTCTTTCTTTTGCCTTCCTTCCTTCCTTCCTTCCATCCTTCCTTCCTTCCTTCCTTCCTTCCTTCCTTCCTTCCTTCCTTCCTTCCTTCCTTCCTTCCTTCCTTCCTTCCTTCCTTCTTTCCTTCCTTCCTTCCTTCTTTCCCTCCTCCCTTCTTTTTTCCATCCTCCTTCCTTCCCTCCCTTTTTTCCTTCCATTTGTATTGTTACCGTTGTATATATTGGTTATTCTAGTTCTGCTTGCTTCACTCTATAGTGGTTCACTGAAGTGTTTCTATGCTTAAATTGTCATCCCTCATTAGAATTAGGGTTTTAGTATATTTATATCCCCAGTCCTTAGCACTTTACCGATACAAAATAAGTGTTTAATAAATGCTTTTTCTTTTTTAGGTATTCTCTTTGGTGTTTTCTCCTTCCAATCATCTTTTAAATTTTGGTTTAAATCTTTAAGGAAAGAAAATTCTCCAATCTTCTTAGGTATGTTTTCCAATTTCTTGTAAACTTTATAGTAAATAAGTCTTATACTATCATTTAAGTCCTTTTTATCTTGTTCTCTTCTGATTTATCCCATATTCTAAATCTCTAATAATTCTGATGACTGTCCCCAGGTCTTGTTCGAATTCACATTCCCATATCAGTACAGTAGAATAGCCTCAACTGCAACAGAGCTTTGGAAACTTATAAGAGATTTGAACAAAAAATGTCAGAGAGACCAATAAAATAAATAGCAATAGGTCTTTGCAATGGTTCAGTTAAACTCAAAAGATCATATGCTCAAAGGTTGACATCAGGAATAGGGGCTGAAATACTCAAAAGATAAAATCAAAGAAACCACTGGAACCTTGGGTGCAGTGGCCTCAAATGACAGTGGCAGGAAGGGAGATGTGAAGATAGGGATAGTCCAGATTTGGAGAGGCTGCCCTTAGATATGTCACACCCAAATTTCATACATCTGCTCACCTGTCTTCCCAATTACCATGTGGAATTCTTGTGTCTTGTGTCTTCTCAGTACTAAAGCAATTCACTGGGGCAGGTAAGGACCATGAATTGTACAGGGAGGGGTGGGCTCTCACTCAGAGAGCCAAACTCTGATATTACAGGAAGGGAAATATTAGAGATTGGTCAGAGAAAATTATTCTCTTCTCATAATCTACATGTACAAATGTGGGGTGTGGAATTTTCCTGCAAAGGGTATAGAATTGTCTAGTAGAAGGCCAGAGAAAGGGGTGGTGTTAAGCAGGAACAATGAGTAAGTCCAGAGCAGAGGAAGCCTGCTATTAGTGAGTTCTGAAAGACTGTCAGTCCGCTCCCTGCCCACCATTTTTTTTTGAGGTTATTACAAATATTTTAAAAGACCATAATATTTTAGAGACCAGGAACTATATTTAATTATTTATCAAAGATTTAGCTGACTTTTCATGATATCTAGTATATTGTCAAATATACACAGGCATTTGCATTAATATTGCTTTACATATGAATGATATATCACAGTTTACAAAACACTTTTACATTTGATCCTCCCAACTACTCATGAGTTACACTAGTCACACAATATTATGTGTAGAGATATAATTGGGCAGGGGCAATCAAAGCTTTGCCCCACGACATTGATATTTAGAGGGTGTGATAAGACAGTGCATGATCTCCTTTAGCAATATAAAAGCCAATTTAGTAACTAATTTCCAAACCCAGACTCAAACGGCTTTTACTTAATTTCTTCTTATATTTTTTCATGTCATGAATTAAATATATCTGATTTGAGGTAAGGTTTCATGTGGTTTCTGCTGTGTGCAAACACTAATGGTTACATTTCTTACTACACCCATATATCCAGCCTACAAATAAGGAATCTGAGGCTCTGAGATGTGAAGTAATTTGTCCATAGTCACACAGCTAGCAAGCATCAGAGCTATGAATCTAAACCACAGCTGGTCTTTCCAAATCCAGCACATTTCTTAATCTATCATGCTGCACAATGATGCAATATTTCATGATCTTTTTTTAAGGTGACCTTAGAACCACAAGTGTTTCTTTTCTATAAAATATACTCAAAATGAAAAAAAAAACTAAGGTTTATGAGGTCTGCTAATGAATTGATCCTTTAATACAGTTCCTTTTAAATTTTGTCTCCACTAATAACTTTTATTGCACCAGGATCACTATATGAACTAAACATTTGAACCACTGGTTATAATCATGAAGAATATTTGACCCACGTATTAGAACACTCTATGGGAAATGAATGAATGACTTTTGGTGTTATGCAAATGTTTTCTTGGAAGACTTCACAACTAATTTAAAGCTCAGGGCATTACAAACACTTTACTGACTTATTAAGTCATCTGTAGGCTAACAAGAATAACCTCAGTGTACTTGCAGAGCAGATTCTGACAAGCTGATCATTACTAAGAAATGTTTCTTCTCTAAGATTTTTATTTTTCCATTAAGGATGAATTCAATGCATAGGGAAACAGCTAATGTGTAATTAAGGTGATAATTGTGTTTATGTAGAGTTGTGTGGTTTAGGGGTGGTGTGAAGTTATTCTGTTTAACTTATGAGGAACAAAGGTAGTGTACAATTTGATATAGAACAGGATGGGGAGAAATTTACATTTATCATGTTTTTCTGCTTTGCACATCATTATCAGTCAGGATGATTACATTCTCCATTGGACTAGATTTCCAAAGCATAGGGAAAGAATTGTGGTGTGGATTCATGAGTGTGGCAGGCTTGGCTTGATCTCAATTTCCACGTTCTTAGAGGCTTATCTGGACCAGTTCTAGGAATATGGGAAATTATGTTTCCATATCAATCAATTAATCAAACAGCACCTACTATGTGCAGAAAATATGCTAAGTGCTGGAATAAAATATAAAGCTCCTTTATTCCTGTTCTCTAGCTTCCAGGTTCTGAGAAAATGATACATTGGAAAACCAGTCACTGGCTCATGCTAGAGTAGCAAGTGTCTAAGAAACTTCCTGTCTGAGACAGGATTTACCTCATTTTGAAGAACTAATTGCCTCCCATGTGTTGCTTCTGTTTCTCTTGTCTGATCTATGGTTGCTCAGTCATTTTACTCATGTCTGACTTTTCGTGATCCCATTTGGGATTTTCCTGGAAAAGCTGCTGGAGTGGTTTGCCATTTCCTTCTCCAACTCATTTTATAGATGAGGAAACTGAAGCAAACAGGGTTAAGTGACTTGCCCAGGGTCACAAAGTTGCTGAGTATCTGAGGCTGGATTTGAATTCAGATCGTTCCGACTCCAGGCCAGGTGCTCTATCCATTGTGTCACCTAGCTGCCCCTTGTATGCCATACCTGATTCTAACGCCTTGCTTTAACCCCTATAGTCCTTACCCCATTTTACTTGCTCCTACCTTTTTTTCCAGACTATTTCTTGTTTTCCTGGGAGCAGGGGTAGTTTGGAGTAGTGGAAAGAGAACTGGATTTGGAGTCAGATGAACCAGGATTCAGATCCTGAATTTGTCAGTTACCTTGGGCAAATAATTTTACTTTCCTGGGCTTTGATTCATTTATCTGTAAAATTCAGAAGTTGAATTAAATGACTTCCACAGTCATTTAACCTACAGTATAACTCTGTTTCTTTAATCCATTGCTATGCATAGTTTGGCATAGAAGAGAGGTCTGAGTCAGGGCAAATCTGGGAATCATTTATTTGGAGTGGTTCTGAGATTCTGGGTCTGGTTTTAGTGATCTCTGTCCTGCAACAGCTCTATCACAGAATGTTAGTGCTAGAAGCATCCTTAGAGATCCATTCTTCCAACCTCTTCATTTTACAGATAAAGAAACTGAGGTGCAGAGAAGCTAAGTGACTTGCCCATAGCCACATAATTAAATTCTCAACAGAGACAGGATTAGAACTCAGACCTCCTCACTCCCAGTTGAGCCCTCCTTCCACTCTACCATACTATCTCTTTTCAGAGATTGGAATAGCTATAATAATAATAATTATAGTAATAATAACAATAAAAATAGCTGTTGTTCATTGAGTATTTTGAGGTTTATAAAGTGAAATGAAGTCACTTATCTGAGGTCATACAATGAATAAGTGATAGAGTTTAGATTTAAACTTAGACTCATCTTGGTTATTAAATGAATCATCAGTCAGCAAACATTTATTAAGTGCCTACTGTGTTTCAGGCCATCCTAAGCACTGTCAGCTCTGGTAACAAATAAAATAAGAGTCACAGAGGTTTTGTAACTACTGGTAACTCCAAAAATACTGAAGAGTTCACATAGGTTATAAGCAAAAAGGTTTATTCCACTGGGGGAGGGAAATTAGACAGATGTGGCAGGAACTCCTCTCCTAGGAGACCCAAGGTAGTGGGGCTCAATCTTGATTCATATATATGTGGCTAGACAAAGAAGCAAACAGTTAATGTAGCAGCAGTGGTAAGACACAACGGTAACAGTGAAGCAAGGTTGTCTAGTGACAAAAAGTCCATTCATTGCAGGGCTTTGTGTCTGGGCCTGCTTGTGCTTGTCCAAGCTCAGGGATCATTAATTCTGTGATTGAGTTGCAGCAGAGTTCATCCAGAAGGTGAGAGTAAGGGATTGTTGTTATGCTGAGCTCAGGGCATAACTTGTGCTGTGCTTTCGCTCTGGGAAATAGGGTATCTCCTAATAATAAAAAGAGAGGGGTGGTCTTGGATACTGACCACACTGGGGATACACACAAAAGTAAATGACATTCTCGGCTCCCAAGAAGATCCTCGACTAATGGCAAGAAAACATGCAAACAACCATGTACAAATGAGCTATATGCAGAATAAATTGGAAATAACCCTCAGAAGGAAGGCACTAGAATTAAAAGGGATTGGGAAAGGCTTCCTCTAGGTGGAATTTTTACAAGGACCTGAAGGAAGCCAGGAAGGAGAAATGAAAAGGGAGAGGATTCTAGGTGTAGGGAACAACCAAGGAAAATGGCAGAAGTTGGGAGATGGAGGGTCTTGTTTGAGAAACAACAAGGAGACCGGTGTCACCTTCTGGGTAGGGGGAGGAGTAAAGTGTCTGAAGACTGGAAAGACTGGGGGGGACAAGGAATGAAGAGTTTTGGACATGAGAGGATTTTGTATTCTACTCTAGAGGTGATAGGGAATCACTGGAGTTTGTTGAGGAAGGTGAAAATGGAAGTGGAGGGCTTACATACGTTGGACTCTAAGATCTCTTCTAGCTCTGAATCTTCCAGTTCCTATGATTGGTTGCCAGGTGAATTAAAGGGCACCAGGCACTAATAATATCTGACATTTATATAGCACTTTAAGATTTGCTGAGTGTTTTACATACATTATCTCATTTGACCTTCACAACAATTCTGTGGGGGAGGTAATGCATTTATTATTGTCTCCATTTGACAGATAAGGAAGTGAAGAGTTCTGAGAGTTTAAATGATTTACCTGTAGTCTCACAGTTATGGAAAGTTGGAGGTGGCATTTGAACACTGGTCTTCTTGACATTATTATAGTATACTAATTGGGGCAGCTGGGTGGCGCATTGGATAGAGCACCAGTGCAGGAGTCAGGAGAATCTGAGTTCAAATCTCACCTCAGACACTTGACACTCACTAAGTGTGTGACCTTGGGCATGTCACTTAAGCCTAATTGCCTCATCCTGGGTCATCTCCAGTCATCTTCATGAATATCTGGTCACTGGATTCAAATGGTTCTGGAGGAGAAGTAAGACTGGTGACCTGCACAGACCTTCCTCACTCAAAACAAAGTCAAGCGCAAGTCATGTCATCATTTCTCTGATGGCATGGTCTTCTTCGGCAATGAAGGATGAACATACACAGGATACTAATGCCATATGAGTGGTATAGGAAGAGTGGAGATAATTAAGGGACTTCCCCTGATCTACTAGACTTTGGCTTAGGTGCCTGCAGGACCTCATGAAGCATATATGGGTTGTGAGGAGCATTCCATGGAGCGTATGTAAAGCTGAGTTTGTGTCTTGGACATTTCTAGTGTCCCCGTGCTTGGGTCACTTCCAATGAAATCATTTGTTATCAACTTTTGGGAAAGAGTATGAATGATTAGAGGCTCCCTTGGGCTTTATGGTGGGGGTAGAAGGGGGAGATTCTTGTGCCAGTAAATGGCCACTAAACAGAAAACAAATCTGTCTATTAAATAGGTTTAAGAGGAGAAAAGACTTCTGCCTTTTGAGCAGCTAGGTGGTACAGTGGATAGAGTGCTGGGACTGGGGTCAGGAGGACCTGAATTCAAATCTGGTCTCAGATACAACATTGTGTGGCTATGGGCCAGTCACTTAGCTTCTGTTTGCTTCAGTTTCCCCGTTAGTAAAATGAGGAAAATAATAGTGCCTCCCAGGGTGGTTGTGAGGATGGAGGGAGATAGTAATTGCAAAGCCCTTGGCACATAGCACACACTAAACAAATGTTAGCTGCTGTTACTCTTAACTGATTTTCTCTCTTTGGAGACTGTCACTTGGGATTTAGCCTCTCCTCTGTACTTTGGCAATGAGAGAATATATAAGTCTTGCTAAATCTGCAATTAGATCTCAAAGGCCTTTGCTGCCTCTTCTACTTTTTGCTTCTCTTCCTGAGTGTAGCTGACCAAAAAACAATACTGAGAGAGACAAAGATGTTCTTGGCCTTGATAGCGACCCCAGGAACTCCTGGGTCTGCATGTTAGCCTTTCGGTAGGAAGTAAACTGCAAAAACGGTGTGGAGGAGATGACTACTACCAGGAGGGGAACTGTGCATGCCTGACTAGTCAGAAGATATAGACCAACCTTGAGAATCGCTCAGACAATTAAGACCCCATATAGAAGTGAAATACTTTTTCAGCAATGCCACAGTGTTTTATGCTTTAATGTTTTATTTAAGTATCATCTTCCTGGGAGAGTACAGTAGGAAGCTACGAATTACTATTCCATGCTTTAATCATTTGTTGGTAATTCCTTATATTTCTTTTGTATTCCAAGAATTTCATTTGTGATGGAGGAAATAAATAGTCCTTCTCTTTCAGATCTACAGTGTCCATTAAACATATTTCTCAAGGGACACTTTTAACTCCCTTTGGGGAGACTGTAGACAGAAACTATTCCTAAACTGGGTTTTAGAGATTTTCTCTAAAGTTCTACCCTGGAGCAAGTGTAAACAGAGCCAGGTTATGAGGAAAGTCTGATCAACTATCTTTAGGAGTTAGACTCCTTTAAAACATGAACCTGGGATGCTTGAGCCCAGAGCTGGGGCCCTGGGCTGGGAATCTCAAATCTGTATGTCCAGCCCTCATTTCTCCTGGCCTCTAGTCTTACATTATCAACAGCTTGATTATCTCTATCTAGATGTTTGATAGGCATAACATATACAGCATATTCAATTCAAGAAAGTATTATCATTCCCTGAACTACCCAGTTTTGAAACCTTGAAATTGACTCTTCACTCCCTTTGACCCTAAACTTCTATGAATGACTGAGTGTTATCGATTCTACCATACCTCTGTGACGTTTTATGCAACTGTCCCATTCTTTTTACTTATAAGGCTGCCACCCTAGTTCAGGTCCTCACCATCCCTTATCCAGGCTATTGCAATGACCTCCCTCATTAGTTTTCTTGTTTCCAGTATCTCCACTCTAATTTATCTTCCAGTTAGATGCCAAAGTAGTCTTTCTTGTTATCTGACCATATCACTACCCTTACCAAGAATCCTTGATGGTTTGCTCCAGGCAATTTTATGTATAAATTCTTTAGCTTGGAATTTGAAGGCATTTGCAATCCGCCTTTGTACTTCAGATCACTCTCCTTTATGAATTCTACATTCCAGCCAAACTGACCTTCTTACTGGTTTCCAAGTTTGGCATTCCATTTCTTGCTTATATGCCTGTCATTCTTGCCTGAAATACACTAGCCCTAGAGACAGGAAGGTCTGAGTTCAAATCCAGCCTCAAACACTTGCTAGCTCTAAGAACCTGTGCAAGTCTCTTATGCTCTATGGGTTTTCATTTCCCCATCTTTAAAAAAATGGGGATAACAGCATCACATAACTCCCAGAGTTGTTGTAAGAATATAATCAGATAATATTTGTAAAGTACTCCATAAATCTTGGAGTACTTTATCAATGCAGATTGTTGTTGTTGCATGGCATAGTGACCAAGTCCCTACTTAATCAGAGAGAACACAAGAGATAAAGTAGATTGTTCGGCATAAGTCTAATCCTACTACTAGAGAAGCAGCTTAAATCCCTAGCCTCCTGATGGGAGGTAGTAGTCTTTGAAGATGAAAGGCATTACTTCTTTGAATAGTGGAACCAAAAAAGAAAAGATCATCATGAAATGTAGAATAAACAAGCCTCCTTGGTAAGAGAGATTAAGACTGAAGAGGCGTATAAGGCAACAGGGAGCCCCTAAGTATTTGTCTTTTAGGGGCTGGTGAGTTTCTTTTTCAAATAGTCAAAGGCAAATGTTGAAGTTCCATTTGTACCACTTAACAGTACATGGTACTTATAATTTAATTAAGCTTGCTTTCTGCAGAGATAATGCTCATTTCCTCATAAAGTGAAGGATTACTTGAGTTCATGCCTTTTCTCTTATTTTCCTATTTTTCAGCATTTAGGAGACATCTGACGTTAAACAAGATTGCAGCCCCTACAGATAATTCTGTAAGGTTCAGCAGAGCCTGAAGAATGTAATTATAGGAATTTCACTGTGTTTCTATTGCGTCACAGGGTCCCATAGCCTTGACTTTGATTAATGCAAATGCTACCATTCAAGGCTCCTGACACATTGCTATGGCAACACTTGAACGGAGTGTTCTAACTATGGAGAGGTCTCATGTTGCTCTGGCCTTGGTAATAATGAACAGCTTAAGCTTGTCTTTTGGGTTTGTTTTTATGGTATATTTACAAGAAAGCAAAGAACTGGCTTCAGTAGTGAAAGATTTTGTGGAATCAGATTGGCAGTGATTTCAGTGACTGATTTTTCTATTTTGTTAGAAGTTCTGTTTAGAGTCTGGGAGGGAGAATAAGGATAGAATCTGGCCTGTGGCCAAAGTATCTTTGACTTTGCTTCCTGAAATATTTTGTGGTCAACATTCATAGAACCACGGAGTTTGCTCACAGTTATTTGCTTCCTGTGGTATGCTCTTGCCTATTGCCAAGTAATGGTAGGGGTGTCAATATCACTCCCAGATGACTATGTGTGCATTAAACCTCATCACAGATTGCCATTCAGCCATGGCCTCTATGAACATATACCATGGACCTTCATCCCGAGGGAAAGAATAAATATTTATTAAACCAGAAAAGTGACAAATATTATTTCATTTGATCCACACAACAACCCTGGGAGATAGAAATTATTATTATTATTCCAATTTTACAGTCAAGTTAAGTGACTTGCACAGGGTTACACAACTAGGGGCCAGATTTGAACTTACTCCGAGATCAGGCCTTTATCCATGTGCCACCTAGCTGCCTGGCTAACTTCCCAATAACAAATGCAGAATAGTAAAAGGACAGAGAACTGCAATCTCCAGGGAACACAAATGATGATATAACGTTGTCTCCATACAGCTGTGAAAGCCCCTGAGCCTGCTGTCTTCCCTTCTAGCCTTCTTACATTTTACTCCTCTCCGTAGGTTTTACTGTCCAATGACTTGGCCTCCTTTTTTGTCCTTGCTCAAGACATTTTGGCTCCTGACTCTAAGACTTTTCAGCGTCTGTCCCCCATGCCTGGAATTGTCTTTCCTTGCCTCCCAATCCTTGTCTTCCCTGGCTTCCTTCAATTTTCCTCCCAAATTGCACCTTCTGCAGGAAGCCTTAACCAGTACTCCTAAATGTTTATGCCTTCCTTCTGAGATTGTTTCCAGTACATCCTACATAGAGCTTTGGGATGCAGTTGTTTGCTTGTTGTCTGCCCCATTAGATTGTGAGCAGGGATTATATTATTATAGTTTCTCATTCTTTGTATCCCCAGCTCCTGGCATATAGAAAGCACTTAATAAATGATGGACTGCGGCTGCATAGAGCACAGGAGACACACACACCAGGATATGATGGAACAGTCCACCCACAACTGCAGGGATGTTGTTCTTTGAGCCTAGTGGTCCCGTTAGACAGTCCCACTGAATGAGATGTAGGACAACAAGTACAGTGCTTGCCTTCTCCTGTTAGATATGTTTACATTTTGCCTTTAGGTCTAGGTAATGGATAATAATATATAACAGATTCATTGTCATAATATCTCACCTGTATCTAAATGTAGGAGGAGTGAGGGCTGGGGAACATGGCTTCAGCTGTCAGGAAAAGGAGGAAAGATTGAATCTTTTTATGATTACTTTTTAATCAGCATTCCAGGTTGGCATATCTACTTCCACAACTCCAAGATGGTTCCAATAACACAGGCTAGACCCATGTGCAGTACTTTTGGCTTCCAATTCCTCCTTGAGATGTCATTCTGTCTCAGTCCATGGGGTTGAGGAGTCACCTTGTGGTCTTAATATTAAGTATTTTATGTATCTTAATCTGTACCATCTGGCAGTTCTCCAGGGGCTGCCATCCTCCTTGCAAGAATGTCATTCTTGCCACCAGTTTGACATTGATGGTGACCACCCCACGGGACACTTTTTCTTCCTTACTCCTGGTACTCAGGAAATGCTATATGAATACTACCAACAGGATACTTGTCCTAGATTTTGAATTACTCTGATGAGCAGATGGGAATACCCATACTGCTTTTCTACATGACCAATGGCTTATGGGGCTGGATGATATTTTTCCTCACTCATGATGGGAAGCATTCGAAAACAACTTCTTTGAAAAGAAAGATCAATGAATTAATAGAGCTTGGGGATGGATGTGGGTACACAACTTGTGTGTGTGTGCATACATCCATCTCAATTTTCTCAGGCCAGGAAGCTGACATCTACAATTGGTCACTGTCAGTCTCTTCTCCATCTCCATAATGGGGTGTGTTATGGAAAGAAAACACAGTTCCTGGGTCCTCACTTTCTTTCACTTTCCTTTTATGTTCATTTGATCATGTGATCAAAGGACAAAACCCCATAAAATGTGCATCATGGTCGAGTGTATGTTTGTGTGAGGGCACTGGCAGGGATCATTACAATCTTTCTGACCAAGGTTCCCTCTTGCTAGAAGGTGCCTAATTTCATCTTGGGAGGAGGTTGTGATTTTTTCAGATCGTCTAACTAAAATGATACAAGTGATTCATTATACTCTTAGGTCTTCTAATAGACCTACTGACTGAGGTAAATGATCCTCATTAGTTGCTAAATAAGTAGTCTAGAGGATGAACATATAGGCTTTGCCCTCAAATATGTAATCAAAAGATTGTAGAGTCAGTGCTAGAAGGGATTCCAGGGGCCATCCAGTACCACTCCCACACCACACATGAGAAACAGATCCAGGCAGATCAGATAGTATGTGAAAGAGTTTAGAAGTGATCACAGATATAAGGCCTCTTGGGTCAGTCAGGTAGCATAATGGAGAGAGGAATGGGCCTGGTGTCAAGAAGACTCATCTTCCTGAGTTCAAATCTGACCTCACACACTTACTAGCTGTGTGATTCTGGGCAAGTCACTTAACCCTGTTTGCCTCAGTTTTCTCATCTATAAAGTGAACTGGGGAAAGAAATGGCAAATTACTTCAGTATGGGGTCACAAAGAGTCAGAAATGACTAAAAACTACTGAAAAATATAAGGCTTCTAAAACTAACATTCTTTGCATTATACTAAATTACTGATCAGGCATTCCCCTGGCTCCACTATATACTTCATTCCTTTATTTGCCCTCCACCTCCTCTACTGGTGGGAATCAATATAACTGAATACCTATCCACATATACACACACACACACACTTATGTGTGTGTATATATGTATGTATATATGCATATTCATACACATGTATGGTGGTACAAGGAATAGAGCACTGGTCATGGAGTCAGAAAAAAAACCTGAATTCAAATCACTTCTTATAAGCTGTGTGATCCTGGGCAAGTCACTTAACCATGTTTGCCTCCTCTGTTTCATCTATAAATGAACTGGAGAAGAAAATGGCAAATCTCTCCAATATCTTTGCGAAGAAAATTCCACATGGAGTCACAGAATCAGGCATGACTGAAATGACAGAACAACAAAACATACATATATATTATATATACATATATTATATATACATATACATACATATATATACATATACATACATACATATATACATATATATACATACATACATACACATAGAAATATCGTGTTCATCCTTTGTTGCCAAAGAAGACCATACTGTCATAGAAATGATGACATGACTTGCACTTGACTTTGTTTTGAGTGAAGGAGGGCTGTGCAGGTCACCAGCCTCACTTCTCCTCCAGAGTCACCTGAATGGCTCTGGAGTGACCTGATATTCCTCAGGACGACTGGAGATGGCCCAGGATGCACTGGGAGACCTTGGGTCCTTTAGGCCAAGGTCTTTGCAGGGGAGACAACGCCCTTTCATTGAATGGGCCTGTTTAAGAAGCAATCAGGCCATGGCCCCTTTAATAAGGTCAAGAAAAGCAAAGGCATCAGGCTGGGTGGGAAACAGCAACAGTTGCTATTGATATTGATGCCCTTGTCATGGGCCCCTTGGAGCCCCAGTTTCAGGGTGTAGTATGTGTAAGGTTTTGGGAGAGGACGGGGGATAGAACAGGGGAAGGAAAAGGAAGTGAGAGGAGAGGGGAGGGGAGGGAAGGGGAGGAGAGGAGAAGAATATATTTAATATGTACATATCTGTGTGTATATATGCATGTACACATATATGTATCAGGCATATGAAGGAACTAGATGCCACTGGATCTAGAGCAAGGATTCAAATCCTGCCTTAAACATTTAGCTATGTGACCTTGAGCAAGTAATTTAACCCTTCCTGCCTCAACTCCCTTATCTGTAAAATAGGGATAAAAACAGCACCTACCTCCTATGGTTGTTGTAAGGACAGAAGGAACTGTTATTTTTAGAGTGCTTTGTCAACCTTAAATAAATATTAACTATCATTATTATCATTATCAGAGTCTAACTTTCAGCAGAGAATGGTTTATAGATTCGTTTTCTACTTAGATATCTTGTTTATAATTATATAATGATAGATACCGCTTAGCTTAAACTCATGAATTATTTATGAGTCTGTTAAAATACCAACCAAATAACAAAGGTGTGCTCAAACCACTCAGTTGTAACATGTAAACATGTTCTGACTACTAACTGACAGGCACTTACATTCTTACATGTCAGAAATTAGGGCAGAATAGGTTAGTTGAAACAGGCGATTTGAATTTACAATAGAAACTGTCGCAACTTGAATTGATGAATTTGCTTATTGATTTTCCTCTCTGTGAAGACCATGTTAGTGATATCATTAGGCTAGACTGCTTGGGTAAAGGTTTATAAACAGGAAAGATCAAAATTAGTATCTGAATTATTCAAAAATTATTTATTTCAACAGCATTCATCAATTCGTTATTCCTATCTCCTTCAGTAAGAGAGAAAATGCTGGAATTTTGTATGTAGGTGTGAACTTTGTAAATCCTTCCCTTACAAGTATAGGTTAAACTTAGTCCAAATTTCTACAGAATTCCTAAGGGAACATAAGGTCTTTCTTAAGACTGTGTGCAGCTCATGTATAACTGGTATCAAATTGCCTGCTGTCTCAGAGAAGAGTAAAGGAGGGAAGAAGGGAGACAATTTGGAACTCAAATTTGTTTTTAAAAAAGAGTGTTAATTGTTTTTATATGTAATTAGAAAAAAATTCAAATATTATTTAAAAAATATTGTCTGTGGTTATCTGATGGAATTATCAACTGTTAGGACAGGAAAGAACCTTAGAGATCATCTCATCTAACTCCTTCATTAGAAGTAGGGAAAATGCAGTCAACATAGGTAAAATAACTTGCCTAAAATCACAGATACTAAATGGAAGAACCAGGATTTGAACCTAGGCATTCCAACTCTAGATCTGGTAGCCCATGTCTCTCTAATCTCTCCATTTTCTAAATTTCTCCGTTTTAAAGGCACGATCAGTCTTTTAGTGATCCAACTCAAAAGCTAAGTCACCCTTACTCTTCTTTCTTTCTCACCCCTGCCTCCCAATAACCAATGAGTTGCCAAGTCTTAATGATCCCACTTTCACAAAATCCCTCAGAACACTATGAATCTACTCTACTTCAGGCCTTCAACTATACACTACTGCAATAGCCTTCTAATTAGCGTCCCTGACTTCAGTGTTCTCCCTTCTAGTACATCTTCCACAAAGCTACCCAATTTATATTTCTAAAACACAGATCTATTCATATCTTTCCTCTAATTAACAATTTTCAATGGCTTCCTATTGCTTCTACGATAAAATACAGTTTTCTCGTCCTGTTACACATTTTGGCTCCAATCAGCCTTTTCTGTTATGTTTTGTATACTTTCCATTCTAGTCAAACTAGACTGATGTCTGTTTTCTAAACAAGCATCCTATTTCCCAACTCTGGCTCTTTGCAGAAATGGTTCTTCATTTCAGAAATGTACTCCAATCTTTACTCTGCTTCTTTGAATTCTTTTAGGTTTTCTTCAAAATATATCTCAAGCGCCATCCCCTATATGAGATGTTTCCTGATTTCCCACTCCCCCAGCCCCATACCTTAGTGCTCTTTTGATATCATTTTGTATTATTTTGTATGTAAAGAGAGAAACCCAGGTACAGAGGATAAAATTGGCCTTGGAGTCAAGAGAACCTAAGATTACTTCTCCCTTCTCACATATATTGGCTGTGTGACCATGGGCAAATCAATTAACTTAATATCCTGGATAACCCTCTAATAAGCTAAATTACTGAACACTTGCTAATCTGCACTGGTAGAGGAGAATTTTAACCAGGAGTTTCTTTTACCAATGAAATCACAGGTCTGCATACAAAAACAAAAACGAACAAAATAAACCAAACCAACCCCTAATATTACCTTGTATATATGTTAAATCCTTCCTGCCTACCCAGTAGAGTGTGTAAGCTTCTTGAGGACAGGAGCTGTTTTGTTTTCGTCTTGTTTACCAAGAACTATAGCGAAGTGCTTATTGTCCATAGTTAGCCCATGTACTGTTTGTTGAACTCATACAAATTGAATTTAATAGGCATTCTACTTATGTTGGTCTAAATAAAATATTCCCTCTCTTCTTTCTCGAGGAAGAGGTCTATTTGTTCATCACTACTGCTTTCATCATTGTGTGACAAAATTATGAAGGCTGAAAAAAGTCATCTTCAGTACTTCCATTCTCCAGATCTCTCCCCAACTTGCTGTTTTCTCCTTTTTGATCACCATGTCTGACTCCATTTCAGTAATTTATTATTTTCTTTTACCAATCTCCTTTTTCCTATAAACTATCATTTCTGGAAAATACTTGACAAGTCATTTGTAGATTAGTGTGAATTTATGATTCAGTTACCTTTCACATAATACTAGAAAAATAAGTGGCTTGGAAATCAGGGGTGAATGTAGTTCACCTAGCTTTGACCTGTAATTGCCTTGGATTAATTACTTTCCCCCCCTGGGTCCAGTTTCATCATCTTTAAAATGAAATTAGCGTAGATGATTGATCACTAGAGTCTTTTTTCCCCCCTCTAGCATGCCAAGCTTTTCCATCTGTCATAAGAGAATATCTAGATTAATTTTTGATGAAAGTATATTTTTGGAAGAACATAACTGATTCCATTTTTTATATTTACCATTTTTCTGTCCATGAATCCTTCATGAACTGCAGAACCAGCTGCAACAGCTGGTTCTCTTTAGTGTATTCTTTCCTTCTCTAATTTCATCCAAAAAGACTTAATTCCTAAAAAAAAAGTGGGGCTGATGGTTTTGTGCAACTCTGACTTAAATCCAATTCAGGTGCAAATCAAGACATTAAGATATCGTTCATCTTCCACTATCTTGCTGCTTTATTATTTTATATTTTATTATGTTACCATTTTACTGTTTTACCTACCTTGAAGTCCTGTGGTGATGGGCAAGTGGTGAAGCAGCAGGTGTGGATACACCAGGGGCTAGTAATTACAACCATGCACACAGACACCCCAGACCATCGGGTCATCTTCTAACTGGACTGAAGCAACAGTAGGATTCAGCAGACCCCTGAATGTCTCAACAGCCTTCTTAAGAACTGTACTTCTCACCTCCTGGTATGAGGAAGAGGCTAGAAAAGGTGAGCTAAAATTGTTGGCTTCACTGAAATCTGGCAGATGAAGATACCACCCAGTGACGGAAACACACAAAAAAGTATAAAAATTTTTGCAAAGATGATTCTAGTTACCATTGGTACATAAATGCGCTCATGTTTGCTTACAACAAGAAATCCAGTACACCTGAAAGAGGTAAAGCTTTTGTGGTGCACTTAGAGAGACACCACACCCAAATAGCAACTCGGAGTGAAACAAGGCTGGCAAGTGAAGGCCAGATTGCAGAAGTCAGAGCTGGATACACATTCCCAGAGTGGCTGCCGTGGTGAGGAGCGCCATGAAACGGGCATAAGTTTTGCAATCTGATCTAATCTGGTCAACAAGTTTGTATGCTTCCCAAACGAAGTGAACGACAAGCTCATGACAATGTGACACCACTTGCTGAAACGTGCCATGCCACCATCATCATTGGGTATGCTCCCACCACGATGAACCTTGATGAAGTCAAAGATGTGTGTTCATCTTTCATTGCTGAAGAAGACCATGCCATCAGAGAATTAGTGACATGACTTGCACTTGGCTTTTGTTTTGAGTGAGGGAGGGCTGTGCAGGTCACCAGCTCCACTTCTCCTCCAGAGTCATTTGAATCCAGTGACCAGATATTCATCAGGATGACTGGAGATGACCCAGAACGAAGCAATTGGGGTTAAGTGACTTGCCCAAGGTCACATAGCTAATGTCAAGTGTCTGAGGTGAGATTTGAGTTCAGATCCTCCTGACTCCTGCACTGGTGTTCTATCCACTGCACCACCTAGCTACTCTGAAGTCAAAGAAAATATTTTATGAAGACCTGGAGACCTTCATTATCAATATGCCAAAATAGGGCAAACTTGTAATTCTGGGTGACTTTAACACCAGGGTGGGCACTTACTATCAGATGTTTTAGGAGTCCTTGGCGGGAATGGAGTCAGAAAAAGCAGCAATAAACCACTAAATACTTGTGCAACTCATGACCTTATCATCACCAACACTGTCTTCCACTTACCTATCTGAAATAAAAAGTCATGAATGTATCCTCACAGCAAGAACTAGCATTTAATAGGCTACATCATTATAAGGGGAAGATACAGGCAAGATATGAGAGTGATGAAGGTGATGTGTGGTACAGTGTCATAGACTCATCTTCTCTGAAGTAAGTATTTGCATTCAACCGGAGTGGTGGCCCCAAAGCAAGACAACTCTCAGGAGACTCACCATCAATAGATTAGAGCACTTCTCCTTGGGTACGCTATTTATTGCTGAGATCTGAATCAGCACACAGTTACCAACAGTGGAGAAGAAAAGGAGTGGATGGTTTCCAGAGACTTGGTGTACAGGACTGCATTTCTTCATTGAGGCCACAACACTTGCAACCATCAAAACTGATTTGAAAAAAATGATGGGGGAAATTCACAAACTGCTGTATGAAAAACATGAAGTCCACAGTGTTTACCAGCAGGACAGTTTACCCTTCTTTGAGACAGCAGCATTTAATTCCATCAAAAGTAAAGTGCAAGCAAAGCTTAGAGATACAGAACTCTTGGCTCAGTAAGAAGGCAGATGAGATTCAGTTTTACACCAATAACAACATTCAAAACACATCTATGATGCCATGAAGTGGGTCAGAGACCTCTGGTGCATCTCAGATTCTCAATGCTGATGAATACACATTGATCAATGATAAAGACTTGGTCCTGGAGAAGGGAGTTGAAAACTTCCATACTGTTCTTAATGGACTGTTATCAACCCATGCTGAAGTCACTGGCTGTATACCTCAAGTTGAAGTCAATCCTTTTCTAACTAAGCTTCAAACTGAAGAAGAGATATTGAATGACATTAGAATTCTTTTATGTGGCAAAGTCCTTGTGCTAATTTCATCACAGCAGAGGTCTACAAGGAGTCCACTGCTCATATTGAAGCTGACTGAAGTCTTCCAGGTTATAAGGCAAGAGGAGGCTATCTCCCAGGAGATTATCTCTATTAAAGAAAAGGAAACAAGTTGTCCTGTTACAATCACAGGGCAGAGAGACCCATCTCTCTCCTTATCATTACCGGAAAGATTCTTGCCAGAGTACCACTTAATTGGCTGATTCTTCCCCTGAAAGGTAGTCATCTACCTAAGAGCCAGTGTTGCTTCAGAAAGGATTGAGGAATGGTTGACATGGCGTTTGCTGCCCAGCATGACCAGGAGAAATGTCAGGAGCAGAATGATGGTGCATGCACAATATTCACTGATCTGACCAAGATCTTTGATACTGTCAATTGTGAAGGCTTGTGGAAAATCATGGCAAAATTTGACTGTCTAGAGAAATTCATCAGATTGTACTTCAGTTTCAGGATGATACGCTTGCACAGGTTCTGGATAAAGGACAATGCTTTCACAATTTCCCAGTCACCAGTCAGGTGAATCAGTCACCTGATTCACCCAGCCCAAGTGAATCAGGGCTGTGTGCTTGCTCCCATACTTTTTAGCATGATGGTTTCTATGATGTTGTCAGATGCCTTCAAAGAAGATGGAAATGGCATTAAGATCAGTCACCACACTGATGGTAAATAATTTAATTTGAAAAGGCTACAAGCCAAGATGAAAGTAGAGAGAAAGTTGGTGTGGGACTTTTTGTTCACATATAACTGTGTAGTAGCCCCTGAGGCTGAGAGGCAATAGAGTTAGGATAGATTCTCTGCTGCTTGTACTAACTTTGACCTGATTAACCAAGAAAATGGAGGTTCCCCACTATCCAGCACTAAGCCATCCATATGTGCAATCATTGGTTGTGGCAAATGGAGAAAGTTTGAATGCTGCAGATAAATTCACTTACCTTGGTATCATACTTTCCAGTGATGTATTGATAAGGTTGATGCACATATTGCTAAAGATGACTACATGTTTGGAAGGCTCTGAAAGAAAGTATGGGAGAGAAGTATTATGCCACATACCAAACTGAAGGTTTATAGAGCTGACTACATTCATTACAGTAATGACTTCATTCATATATGCCCATGAAACCTGGACAGTCTCCCAGTCCCATTCTAGAAAATTGAACTGCTTCCATTTAAATTGTCTTAGGAAAATTCTGAAGATTACCTGGCAAGACAGGGTACCAGCTACCACTGCTAAACATTCAAAGTCTACTGCAGAAAATGCAACTCTGATGGGCCAACCACATAGCCCAAATGCCAAATAGTATTTACGTAAAAGACTTTTAAGGAGAGCTCACATGACACAAGCACTCGCAAAGAGGTAGGAAGAAGTAGTATAAGGACACTCTCAGGGTCTCTGAAGAACTTTAGTATCAATTGTGAGACATGGGGGATGCGGCATAGGACTACCCACCATGATGTACCTCCATTAAAGAATGCCTTGTGCTCTATGAGCAAAGCATAATCACAGGCATATAAAGAAAATGTGAGATGTCCAGACCTAAAGACATCTCCATCCTAAATGTTCATATGTATTATTTGTAGTGGAGACTTTGGAGTTTGTATTGGACCAATCAGTCACAGATGAAAACATTGTACATTGATTGAGACATTGTGACGCCATTTGTCCTTTTTGAGTACAAAGGACTAACTATAACAAAGTCCACAATATCAAGTTGAGACATCAATTTTAGCTCATCATTAGTTTGAAAATTCCAACTTACCCCCAGTGTTTATAGATCTGTTTATTGTTTTGAGTGATACAGATCTTTCCTCTGTGCTATTTGTTCTTAGTTGTATATAAACCATTATCTTCTTCTGCCTTCTCTCAAATTCTGCTGTGCCTATGTCACTGAAACCAATCTAAGTTTGCTGAAGTTGATGAAACTGATTTTCATGTACAGTGAATCCATACTCTGAGCTTATAATAAACTTTTAAAACCATGTCTATGCTTCTGTTGATGATTTTGATAGGCATCTGTACCTGCCAATTGATCTCCGGACAATTTCTCTGAAAACAGTTGACTCTAGTTGATGGCCAATGGATAAGCTTCCATATTTCTTTTGCTCCATGTACTCTACTGAACACTCTCACAATACCAATTTTGACCTTCTCGACCTATCCCATTGCCTTTTTCTCAGGCATTTTTCATTTTCTTGGCTGAGGGCAAAGAATTTCAAGCTTTTTATTTTTATTTTATTGCATTTAAAGATGTTGTCATGCCTCTACACTGTCAGCATTACATTATAAAGTGCTTAACTTCCTGATCTGACAGATGCCAATTCCACATTTTAGCTCATTTGGAATACCTAAGATTGAGGGGAAATTTAGTTTACAAAAATTCTCCTTTGACATGTCAATATGAGGAGAGGAAAAGAATGAGACTTAAAAAGAAGTAACCTTTTTATTCTCTCCCCACTAAAAAGCAACTAGGATGTTCCCAGGTGGTTTGACTGAAGGAACACGCTTAATAAACAAATTTCTCTGAAAGCATCATAGTCCTATTACATTATTTTATAAACAGAGGCACTCAAGTTTAGAAAAACAAAATGACTTATCCAAGGTCAAACTGCTGGTTAGTAACTCAAAACCCTATCTCCTTAATCCCAAATTAAAACACCACAATATGTCCTTTAGTCCATAAAATTGGGACTTTTATATGGAGAGAAACTCTTTGTATTTTGAATTACAAAGGTATTTATTGCATTCCCATTTCCTTTGCTTTCAAGCTCATCAGGAAAAGTGCTCAATTTCTTTCTCTAGCCTATGACCTGAGATCCAGAATCAAGGATAGAAATTGCTGGGCATTTGGGTTCATTTTGATTAAATACTTTATCCCCAACTAGTAGCAACTTTGGGGGTGTTTGAACTTGCAAGAACTTGGCTGAATAAATTCTTACAAAACATTATCCATGTTGCTGAGTGACTCAGATGTAAGGCTGAGGGGGTTATGCTTTAGTTTATAAGCAGAGCAGATTATCATTCTCATGTTGCAAAAGAATGAATTAAAAATTTTTTGGAAAGATAACCAATTAAAATATTTGGTGTCTCAGATGCAAATGTGGATAAACAATACCTTGCATTCTCCGGGAAAACACCAAACTGTTTAGCTGCAATTTGTGTATTCTTAACATGCAGACTCACTGTGGGAATGGATCCCTGCAGCATGGTATGGGGAGAGGGGGTGAGTGGAGGGGTGTTGGTGATGGTGGAGGGAAGAGTAAGTTTTTGAAAATGTTATGTGTCATGCATATGGATATTGTTTGGCTTAACTATTAGCAGGATATCTTGATTCTCAAGAGCTTTTATTTATATGTGTTTTATCTACTGATATTTACTATGTTAGAAATTAAAATATCTTACCGTTATTATGAAAATAGTTTTGCATCTTGAAACTCCTGAAAAGGTCTTGAGGACTCCCAGGAGCCCCTGGTTCACAGTTTGAGAAACTCTGCTGTAGCCCATTATATTCATTTTATAGAGGAGGAATTGAGGCTCACAAAAGTGAAATGTCTAAGACAATACAGGAATTATAGTAGTAAGTAGTGGAGTTTGGATTCAGGATGTCTTCTGACTCCAAATCGAGAGCTCTTCTTGCTATATCAAGCTTTTATCAAAATTTAATTTCTGCATTTCATCTGCTCGATGTTTCCTTCTTATCAGGCAGAGGTAAAGGAGCAAGTGAAAGAATTTGGAGATTAATGGTGAATATTCAGTTGTCGTTTTGGGGCAAATTGTACAATGAGCCTGCAACCCTGGTAAAACTACTCTCAGATACTTAATCTGGGAAGTCAATCAATCAATCAGCAAATATTTATTAAGAGCCTACTATGTGGCAGACGT
The DNA here is from genome assembly GCA_023548195.1 of Bettongia penicillata ogilbyi. NCBI lineage: Eukaryota > Metazoa > Chordata > Mammalia > Diprotodontia > Potoroidae > Bettongia > Bettongia penicillata. The sequence goes on from JAJHZJ010000580.1 coordinate 2,618,922, forward strand.
TGTGCTTAAGCACTGGGGACACAAGTACAAAAAGTGAAACAATCCCTACTCATAATGAGCTCACAGTCTAATGGGGGAGAAAAGTTGTTGTTTAAAAACATCCTTCATTTTCAGAGAGGACCCATGACAGCATGAGGATGATGGCTTGACTTGCCAGTCAATTGGGTTGCAGTGAGGCAGAATTGCACAATGTCATCAGAGTCATTGAAGTCCAGTGACAAGACAAAAATCAAGACAATTGATGATGGCCCAGGACATGGTGGATGATCTTAGCATCTTCAATGCCTGATCACACTCTAAGCACTCCATGGCACTTGTTTCTGCCATCTTCATGGTCCTTAGAACAAATTATTCTAATCATCCCATTCTGTCACGGAAGCCTTCACACGTTTGGGGTAGACATCCCTCTAACTCACCAACAGGTCTGAGACCTGTTGGTTACCTTTGATCTGGTTTGCTGAGAATATTTATGGGCATATGCTACAGTTTCTTGGATCCATAGGTGAGAGTTGTGTGATAGGTAGCAGCCAAAGATAGATGAGAAACTCTGAAAAGGGTTCATCAGGTGTTCTACTAGAAGTGCTAGCCTTCCCTGAATATCCCATACAAGTATATATAACATTTATACACAGAATAAATAGACAGTTAATAATAAATGCACATATGTGGGGCTACTTGTATTTAACTGAAACTGGTCTGGGAGGGAGAGCACTGGAGGAGCCAGGGAAATAGAAAGACTTCTAGCACAAAATGGTGCTTCATTTACATCTTAAAAGAAGAGAAGGGTTCTGTGGCAGAGGCAAAGAGATAGTGTAATCTAAGGATAAGGTGATGGGTTCAAAGGCACAGTAATGAGAGATGGATTCCATAAGTAAGGAAAAGAGAAAAAATCAATTTGGTTGGATTACAGTATGCAGGAAGGAGAGGAATGTTCAATGAAGTTGGGAAGGTAGATTGGGGAAAGGTTATCTAGGTCTTTAAAAGCAAAACAGGGGAGTCAATATTTTATTCTAGAATGATCAAGTGGCTATCTACAAGGATATTGTTTTAAGTTCACATCTTTACTTAACCACTCATTTTGAAATTTGGATGTGGAATCTAGGGCTAATTGGTCAGAAGCAGAGAGGGAGTGTCCCAGATCCCTCAACCCACAAGCAATAAAGAAAGCTACAAAGGTCAGTGTGGGAGGGCATTCCCAGCTGAGCAAGAGGGGAATGGGGTTATTCCAGCAATAGCCCCAGGCAGAGGCAGAGGCAGCGGCAGCAGCAGTGGCAGCGACAGTGGCAGCAGGCTGCAGGCAGCTATGGTGGGTGGGAAGCAACCTGGTCCACTTTCCAGGCAGTTCAGCTTAAAGCTTCTGGTGGTAGGGAGCAGCTGATCTAAATCTCAGCCCTCAGTGATGGCCCCACCCCCACCAAAAGCTTGGGGGAATTGAGCAGCTGAGTCAAATCTTAGTCTTGAACATGGTACTGGGGAGAGGAGGGCCAAAAGGACCCTCCTCTTGACAAAGAATTCAGAAGTCAAGTAACTGGCTGGGAAAAGGCCCCCCAAAAAGGGGGTAAACAGGTGTCTCCTCCTATCCTCTGAGATGAGGAAGAACAAGGCATACTGTCAGAGGAAGTCAAGGCCCCTGCCTCCAGTGCCTCCAAAGTGAGTGTAAAATGAACTCAGGCAATAGAAGAGCTTGAAAACGGAGTTAGCAGCTTGCTAAAGGAGAACCAAAAAAAAAATGCTGAGGAAAATGACACCTTTAAAATGAGGCTAAATCAATTGGAAAAAGAGGTCCAAAAAGTCAATGAGGAGTAAGAGACTTTAAAAAGCAGAATTAGCCAAATGGAGGAGAAGGTTCAAAAGCTCACTGAACAAAATAGTTCTTTGAAAGAAAGAATCAAGTTCAGGGAAGCTAATGACTATGAGATAAACCAGACAGTTTGAAAAACAAAACCAAAAGTTTGAAAAAATAGAAGACAATGTGAAACATCTCACTGGAAAAACAAATGGCCTGGAAAATAGAACCAGGAGAGAAAATTCAAAAATTATGGGACTACCTGAAAGCCATGATCAAAAAAAGAGCCTATACATTATCTTCCATGAAATTATCAAGAAAACTATTTTGATATTCTAGAAATAGAGGGCAAAATAAATATTGAAGGAATCCACTGATCATCTCCTGAAAGAGACCCTAAGAGAGAAACTCCTAGGAATATTGTGGCCAAATTTCAGAGTTCCCAGGTCAAGGAGAAAATACTGCAAGCAGCTAGAAAGAAACAATTCGAGTATTGTGGAAATACAATGAGGATAACACAGGATTTGGAAGCTTCAACATTAAGGGATCAAAGGACTTGGAATGGGATATTCCAGAAGTAAAAGGAACCAGGATTAAAACGAAGAATCACCTGCCCAGCAAAACTGAATATAATACTTCAGGAGAAAAATAATCATTGAATGAAATAGAAGACTTTCAAGCATTCATGATGAAAAGACCAGAACTGAAACGAAAATTTGACTTTCAAACACAAGAGTCAAGTGAAGCATGAAAAGGTAAACAGGAAAGAGAAATCATAAAAGACTTCCTAAAGCTGAACTGTTTACATTCCTACATGGAAGGATAATATTTGTAACACTTGAGACTTTTCTCAGTATTTGGAGGGTGGAGGGATTGTACACACATATGTGCACGCACATGCACAAACACACATATAGACAGAGAGTACAGGTTGAGTTGAATCAGAAGAGATGATATCCATTAAAAAAATTAAGGGGTGAGGGAGGAAAATACTGGGAAGAGAAAGAGAGAAAGGGAATGGGGCAGGCTATAATTCATAAAAGAGATAAGAAAAATCTTGTTCAATGGAGGAGAAAAAGGGAGAAAGGGAGAGGGGAAAAGTGAAGTTTACTCTTTTCACATATGGCTTAAGAAGAAAATAGCATGCTCAATAAATTTGGTATGAAAATCTGTCTTACACTACAGGAAAGTAGGGGAGGAGGTGACAAGTGGGGTGAGTGGATAGAAGGGAGAGCAAATAGGAGAAGGCAGGGCAAATTGGAGAAGGGAGTAACTAGAAATAAACACTTTTGGGAAGGGACAAGGTCAAATGAGGGAATAAAATATAAAGGGGGATACGGTAGAATAGAGGGCAATATAATTAGTATTGCACAACATGATTATTATGGAAATCTTCTGCAAAATGACACATATTTAGTCTGTATTGACTTCTCAGTGGGGGTTAGGGTGGTAGGGAGGGAGGGAGAGAAGTTGGAATTCGAAGTATTAGAAACCAATATTGAGAATAATTACTGCATATAACCAGGAAATTAGAAATACAGGTAATGGGGTATAGAAATTTATCTTTCCCTACAAGAAAAGAGAGAAGATGGGGATAAGGGAAGGGTGAGATGTGATAGAAAGGAGGACACATTGGGGGAAGAGGTAATCAGAATGCAAGGTATTAGGGGGTGGAGGGAGGGGAGAGATGGGGAGAAAAATCAGACATGTTGCAAAGTGATGTAAAAGCAATTAGTATTAAAACAATTGACTGAGTTAATTGCTGAGACTAAATCAGAGACATCTTTAGTTTGGGGTAAATAATTTTAGTGTAAGTTTTTTAGAGGCAGGTAATGTTGGGTAAAATTTGGCACTGATGGAAAAGTTAAGGTTTTAATGGTAAATTTGATTTTATGGTTGTTATTTAATGAGGAAGTAGAACATGTATAGAAAGGCATGTAAGTCACTTAAGACTTGCCTCAAAAGATGTTCCTTAGCCAATGTGAAATAATAGTCATATCTGAAACGTGGTTATTGAAACTTGCTATTTTAAGATTCTATGGGACTATTAACTGACTGTTCTTCTGAGTCTAACTCCAGGTATGGATAGCAAGAAAGGAGGTCTGAGCCTCCAGTCTATGATGCCAGTAAGCCTGTGAGATGCTGGTATGAACTGCAAAAGGTGATCTCATGGGAAGGGTGGGACAGCGACTGTTCAGCCTGGGTTGAAGTAGGATTCTCCTGACTCAATTTCCCCACTGACACCCTGGCAGACTTTAAGCCTGACTGAATGCAAGTTGACCATCTACTCCTACCTGGAATTGACATGAAGTTGGGGAGATATTGCTTCCCTGCAATGTCCCTACTCTTAGTGGCAATTTCCTATAGTCAAAAGGTTTGTAAGCTTAATACCATATCTATTAAATTATAGATTGCTCGGAGGGGAACATATGAGGTGAAATCTAAAATTAAGTTATTAGACTTAGGACAACAACAACAATAAGTTATGGTCCTTTAATTCTTAGTAATACTGTGGAGATGATTAGGTCAAGGGTTTGTGAAGTTAGCAAATACATAGTTATTATTTGTATCTCAATTGGTTAATGTTAAAAAAAAATTTTTTGTGGTTCATATTGTAAATGCTTTAAAAGAAATATCACCTGGCCAAAAGTTGGAATTGTTTTATGTGATATTAACTGTGTTAAAAATGAAAAATAAAAAAAGAAATGGAGGCTATTAATCTTTATATAAGTGTCCCTGTGGGTCACACATTGATTTTATTTTAAAAGATATTATTTATATCTATATTGTATTTTAATTTATTTTGTAAAATATTTCCCAATTACATTTTAATCTAATTCAGGTTTCACTTGGAGGTGTTGCTTTACAAGATTCAGTACCCCTTGTTTAATGTTTCTATTCTATAATATATCCAAATGAAAATTAGTAAACCCAGGTAGCTCACTAATTATGTAAGGGTTTCACCACCTGCCAGTTTCTGAATGAGGTTGAGAAAGACTTTTCTTTAATGCATTTAAAACCCAGAATAACATTTGTCCCATGAAAACTGAGTTAAGCTTTTCTTTGTCAATTGCTGAGATGACAAATACTTTGAGATTTTGATGGATCTATGAGCTCATCAGTGTGCGTAGACCCTTCTCTAATGCAAGTAGCAATCTACCCAGGCTTTCTAATTCTGTATATAACTTGTTCAATTTCTTCCAAAAGTGGAGCGAAATGTAATGCCAAAGAAAGATCACTGTATTTAGAATCAGAAAACCTAGAATTGAATTCTGGCTTTGTTACCTTACCTTTGTGACAAATTGTTTAACCTCCCTGAGCCTTAGTTTCTTTATTAAACAAAAAGGTTAGATTATATGACCTCTAAAATCCTTTCTTGGGGCAGGTAGGTGGTATAGCGTATAGAACACCGGACCTGGAGTCAGGACTACTCTTCTTCCTGAGTTCACATCTGGCCTTAGATAGTTGGTAGCTGTGTGACTGTGGGCAAGTCACTTAACCCTGTTTGCCTCAGTTTCCTCATATGCAAAATGAGTTGGAAAAGAAAATGCCAAATTACTAAAATATTTTTGTCAAAAAAACCCCAACAAACAAACTCCAAATGGGGTCATGAAAAGTTGGGCACAACTGAAACAAATCAGAAACAACTGCTACAAAAAGTCCCTTCTTGCTCTAATTCTATGATTCTTCATAAAACATGCACCTGATGCACTGAAAGCCCTTTGTATTCTTTAATATATATCATGGAAACCAAGAGAACACTGAGGCAACATGTTGTCCATCTATTATCATTCATTTTGATACATTACCCAACGAGACGTTTTTTTTTGTTCATGTAAGTCTTTTATAGTATTTTTTAAAATGAAGGTGACTGTAAAATTTTTTAGCAGACAAACCTATCAGGTTTCTCTCCCTTGCCTTAGGTAGCCTATAATGTTGGCTTTTCTAAGATCATGGTGTTTAATGATTCATAACTATGCGATATCAATAGGATAATGTGGATGCTTTGGCACCTGGCTATAACTTGGGAACAATGAAAATATTCCCCAGTTTTACAAATATCCCCCAGTCCACTGTCCTCTTCCTATTCAATTCTGGGCCAACTGTCTGTCTGCATGATCTGACAGACTAACTCACTGGAATGCCCATCTAACTTCAATTCATTATTTGGACATCTTTTTTAAAATCATAAATTTAGAGCTGGTGGGAGGGGGGGAGTACTTTATAGGCCTTTTAGTCTAATGCCCTCAATTTATAGATGAGGAACAGAAGCCCAGGGAAGTGAAGTGACTTGCATAAAGGCATATACATATTAAAGAACAGAGCTGGGATTTGAATTAGTGTCTTCCAACTTCAAATTCAGTATACCTTCTACTCTGCCATGCTCCTTATTTTATTTTTCCTGTGTAGATTATGAGGTCAGTCCCTTTCAAGTAGCTGTCAATTTAGTGAAATATTCCTTTAATGCTCAATGTGATCTGTACAGAGTCATCTATTAAAGCTTTTGAGACTGATCTTTGCACATATTCCCGGTATCTTTTGGTATTCAAACAGATAAGTTTGTCTTTATTAAGAGGAGTTCTTTCTTGGTGCTTGGCAGTCATCCAGAAGATAGTGTACATGATGCTTCCTAAAGTCCCTAGAATTCCTGGAATGGTCCACTTGGGAATTCTGTGAATTCTAACAGCTACTGCAACTTTTGCAAACATTGACTTCAAGAGGTTATTTATACATTTGAAAAGTTTACAAAGAACAAGTCATAGGGAGAAATAAGGTGAGGGTATTTGGAGAGGAGTAACCCTTCCGAAAAGTTAAGGGACTTCATGTTCATATGATCTCTAATTTGAATTCAGTGTTAAGAATAACTCTAGGACGATTTTACCTTGCTCTCATTATCAAATACTTTGAGAATAGAGTTTCTCAGGTGCATACATCAAATGTCTTTCTGTTCTCTCTTAATACTTTTGACTTTCATTCTGAGTCAAGGTTGGAGCAGGTACAGTTGCCTGGTTATGTAAGACAATGCAATGGCTTTGCATAATATATAGGAATCAAAAACGTAGTTCTTTATACAAGGAGGTCAGCTCTCATTAACTTAAACAACTCAGGGTTTTTGGATAATTTTTTTGCTTTTGCTTTTAAAAGAAATATATTCCTTTCAGCTGAATGCCAAATTTGAATGGTTGAAGCAAGGCCCAGTGTTTGCTTCCCAAATTTGTTCTGATGCAAAGGCATAGCTATATTGGGAACTAAAGAACAGTGTTCTCAATACGACCACAAAGAGCTGTGTTCAGCACTGATTTTTTTTTTAGTCGTATCCACACAAATAGTAATCATAATCCATGATGTCATCTTTAAAACCCCAAGAGATAAATGTGCATTCTTAGAGTTGAGTCTTATTCATATCTAGCAAGATACTGAGCAGATGCCTTGGAAGATTCTAACACTATGGTGCTATTGGTAGCAGACTTGAACAGAATAATGGTTTCAGCAAAGGGAATATCCAAGTAGTGTGTTCATATTGGAACGACAGATTTCTGTCCTCACTAGATGGGATTTTATTTTTTTCTGATCCCCGTTGGCTTTGTGCAGGGTGCCTCCCCTCTACCCTGAAATAGACATGATCTGGAGTTTAGGGAGACAGTGTGGTCTTACTCTTAACTTACTTGTAAGCATGGATTATAGAAAATTAAGGAATTTTGACTCCTTAATGCTGACTATGACATTGGTGCCCTTCTGTACCCCAAACTTTGAATAAAAATAGGAAAAGGGACACTTTTTCCTCTTTTCTATGGGAAAGCAATTTTGAGAGCAGGTTTTTTTAATTAAAAAGATATCTACCCAGAGCAGCTTTTCATGTTTTTTTTTTCTCCTTCCTAGGCCCTATTTGGGTATTGTGGTGATGATGAAGACATTGACAAATAATGAAGCTTTCCTGATCTCCAGTTCATGTATGCTTGCCCTTTTGATTCTACCCATTTCCCTGTCTTCAGCTCTCTTTTAAAATCACTGGAATTAGTGATTTATAGTAGCCTAGTAGAAGCCATTTGTAGCTTATAATGTCAGAAATGGGGAACAGGTGTTTACTAGTCCTTGACAACACCTCTCCCCTTCACCCCAAATGACATCCTAGGTGAGGGAACATCAGGTTTGGTTCTCCAACTCTATAAAAACCAGGACCTCTGTGAAATGGTGTGTAGTCAAAGACTCAGGCTTTCTACATATACATGGGGAAGAGAAGCAGAAATCTGAAGGGAAATGGAAGTGCAGAGTGTGAGAATAGTCTTCCTAGAGGACCAATCTCTTCTTGTTTCAGTCTCAAAACTCCAGAACTCCAGATGCTACAGTGACTTATCCCATTTCCTATTTGATGAGCAACATCCAGCTGGATCTACCATTGAGACAAATATCATATCTTTTGCCCTGATTCCTCCTTTTCCCTAAATCCCCTCCATTTTCCCCTAGATGCTTCATCTACTCAATGCCCATTTTACTATGGGCTGCTATTGTTATAAAGTCCTGTTGCTTTGTGCATTAATTATCTGCTTGGTTCTTTGTGAAAACCTCCTAGTTCCAGTGGAAACTAGGACAGAAGCTTCATATAAGTCCTCAACTCCAGACTGCTTTGTTGTGAGTTTAGCAATAAAAGAGCAAAAGTGCTTTGAGCTGCTCTATTGACTTGCAGGGACACATGTATAAATGTGACCTTCTTTCCAAGGAGAAGCAATGACAGAATTTAATTTTCCTTTTGTGGGAGGAGGCAGGGTTCTAGAAGGACATCTCCCTTTGAGAAGCCAAACCCCTAGGGCAGCTCTCCATTTACTGAAGGACCAATAAATTCACTAGAGCATCTATGATTGCTGTTCCAACAGCTTGACACACCTCAGTGCCTGCAGTACCTGGCAATAGCTGGTAGGAGAGACACCCGCCTGCCAATCAACAGCTCTGGGCAGATATCACACTGATCCTTCTGACAGCGAATGTATCATGCATTCTATAAGCATCCCATTTAACTACTTTAGGATTCTTGCCCTGAGGCATCATACAAGATGAAAGGTCTTTGCTCAATTACTTTTCTAAGGCATTGCTGTGATTAAGTAGGCATCCATCGCAGACTTAACTTTCTATATCTTTTGGGCTTTTGTCTTTCTAGAGTCCAGTGAAGCTAACTAAACCAGTAATTCATAAGGAGGGGGGATTGTCATGCATCTATTTGCTGGCACAGGGAGAAAATAGGATTGTCATTTGGAATTTTGGGTTTTACTATAATTCAGGCCAATGACCATGGGGATGGGAAGGACATTTCAGTTTTCTACTACTGCATTAAATATAGACTGTATAATTGTTTTTTTCCTACTTATTCTTAAAGGCCCAGCTCACACACTTAAAATCTTGTCACCCTTATAATTTCAAAACTGGTTTCCTTGATTTTTTTTTTCAGGTCATACTGACACTAAAAAAAAAATTGGCTATTTTTCCCAGTGCAATAAATACAGGAGCAAAAATAGGACGGTCGCCTTTGAAATCCTTTGATGCTAGTCAAAGCAGGTCATGCTGCACATCCAGGACAATAGAAAAAAAAACACAGGAGTTTTAACTTTTCCTCCTTTTACTGAAGATAGATTGTGCTGGAAAGGAATGTGGGACATCCTCCCTTACATGGAAGGCAGGACGGAAACCAGCATTTATTAAGTATCTACTATGTATCAGCCACAGACAACTAGATGGTTCAGTGGATAAAGTCTCTGCTGTCAGAAAGGCCTGAGTTCAAATCTGAACTCAGACGTGGACTAGCTCTGTGATCCTGGGTAACTTAACCCTGCTTACCTTAGGTTCTTCATTTGTAAAATGAGCTAGAGAAGGAAATGACAAACCATTCCACTTTATTTGCCAAGAAAACTCCAAATGGGGTCATGAAGAGTAGCTGGACATACATGAAATGACTGATCATACACTACAAATAATCTCATTTCATTCTCTTGGTAACCCTAGGAGGTAGATGTTATTAGTATCACTATTTTATGGTTGAGGAAACTGAGACAGATAGAGAGGTTAAGTGACCTGCCCAGGGTCTCACATAGCTAGTAATCATTTAAGACCAGATTGGAAGTTAAGTCTTCTTGACTCCAGGCCCACCACTCTATCCATTGTCTAGTCGCGTTGGACAGCTAGTTCCTAATCAGCCTACAGGCAAAGCCAATTTCCAAAAGCAAGAGGAGCCTTACATATTGTTAGAGTAGATGGATGCCTGCATATCACAATCTATGGGATGAATGATCTAGGCTCCTACCTGCAACTATTTTTCCATGTTGTCTAAAACTATACCTCTGTAGATTATTCTTTTAGTTTAAAGGAGGCCTTGCTATCTTTGGATATTTCCTTTTACACATACTGACACTTCAGAGAGAAACAACACTTTTCACTTTTTTCTCAGTCATCAATCCCTTAGTATGGCTTAGTTTATCTGATCCTTCCCACGTGATCAATTCTCCCCTGGGTATGTCCTTGACGGTAGACTTTAGAAGTACTAAAGGAATTAGCTGAGGTTGTGCAATGGAGAGACAGTACCAGGAGCTCCATAAACAACATCATTGCCTTTGGTACTGCTGTACTCTTGTCAAACAAGCTCAGAGCTATGCTTGTCATGGTGCAATGTATGAAAGAGTGGAAAATCGACTGTCCCCATCATCCTGAACTTTTTCTTCTAGATTACTTTCCTTTTATCACATACACAAATGAATATGTTGTATTTATTTAGATAGTTCTCCTACCACCCATTAGAATATAAACTCTTTGAGAGCAGGTATTATTTTATTCTTTCACCTTTCTTTGCATCTCCAGGCTTAGCACAGTGCCTGGAATATAGGATATGCTGACTGATTGATAAGAATATGGGAATCTTGCAGTGGCTCAGCTGAGTTAGTCCAAGGAGTGACTATCCTATCTTGATTTGCATGTGACCCTAGAAGACTGGAAATGACAGTCAGGAGATTATTTTGTGATGTGTCCATATTTCCAGAGGGATTTTATGAATTTTATGGTTGGCTTCTGTACTAATTTGAACTACAAAGTAATCCAAGAGGGTTTCTGTGTGATGGTGTAGGTCATATATAGTGTCCATTAGAAAGTAAGCTACCCTACCTGAGGGTAGAGAGTGTTTTTCATTTTGTCTTTGCATACTCACTGCTTTGAACACTATAGGTGCAACATAAATGCTAGCTGAATTGGACAGATTTGATTAGAGTTAACAGAATCCATCTACCTTCACTGGCAAAAATAGGTTCAAATCCTACCTCAGACACTTATTAGTCACTTAATCTCTCTGAACTTCTGTTACTTTATTTGTAAAAATGGAATAATAATAGCATTTATCTTACACCATTATATTGAAGAACAAATAGTTATCATTGTATTTCCCTGGATCTCACTTTCTTCCTTGGTACAATGATGAAGTTTGATCAGATGACTTGAGTTCTCTTCCAGCTCTAAATCTACGGTTGTCTGACCCTGCAATCTAATAGAAACCATCATCACATGGCAAAGAAAAAATGCTAGACTACTGACAGAGTCCAAAGACCTGGCTTTGAATTGTAGATTTCCCTGATTTACACAAGTCACGTGACTGGCTGGTCTTAGTTTTCTTAAACACAAAATAGATTTTATGCTTGCATTCTCATCTCAAGGGGGTCTGAGAAGAGGACTTACTGCAATGTATATATGCAATATATACCACTATCTAAATTTGAGTTCATTTTAGTCTCACATTCTCCACATATCTTCTTGCTAATTAAAAAACAATTCTCCCTTTAGAATAGTTTTTTACTTGAGAAATGGTTCTTAAGAAACACTTGCTGAGTGCCAGTTATATAGAAAGAAGTCACTTGGGCTAGGCTAGTGCTTGTAATAAACGTAAATAAAACACAGGCCTCCTTCTCCAAAGGCTTGCAGCATGGACACGACAAAACGCATCACCTCAATTTGTTGTCTTAATCCGGCTGAGACCTTTATTTTTGGTGAAATTGTTTCAGATATACTTTTATTTTCAGGGTTGGAATGTTCCAGTGATTTATTTGGTATTAAGAACTCCCCAGTCAGGGAGCCCTTTACTAATAGAGACTGTGCAGTTTAGAATCTTAGAGAGTTGCCTGGGACCCCAAGAAGTCACTTTGCCCAGGGACAACTAGTAGGTATCAAACTTGTACCCAGGTCTTCCTGACTTTGAGTCTCTACTTGACTCTGCCTATCTTAATGATGCACAAAGCTTTGACTTGTTTTTCCTTTCCTATTTTTTGGACTTGTCTTAGGCTCATCATCCAGCGACATGATTCACTATGGATGATGATGGAATTGGCGGTATCTTAGAAATAAGGTCACAGGCTCTAAGGAGGAACCTGAGAGATGACACACTCTAATGTCCTCATATTATTAATGAGCAAACTGACTCCTAAGAGATGAGTTGAGTTGCTCAGGACCAAACTGATAGCAAATAGCAGATGACCAAATCATACATTAAAATGGAATATTATTCTAAGAAACTCTCAGGATATATACATACAAACATATATACACACATGTGCACACATATACATATATAAGTATGATATATACACATAAGAAATAATCAGTACACCTACACATACTGTATGGACACATGTATGAATCTACATATATATATATGCATGCATGTATATGTATGTGTATATAGAAAAAAATAAGGGACCTAAGGTAGAAGAGCTAATGGAAGGATGTTTCTTTGATCCATGGGATCCAGCAACAGGTGACATAGGAAGAGTAGACACATTTTCTTTCTATCCCTAAGATGAAATGAAGTGGTGTGTGTGTATGCATGTGCGCATATGTGTGTGTTTATGCTCAGACTATGGCAGAGATGGCAAAATAAAATCCCAAGTTTATAGGTTTCATTGTTTTTATAAATGATATAATAATTTTGAATAATTTTGTTGGTCAGAAAGCATGATATGGTGGAATGAACAATGGATGCTGTAATTAGAAGGCCTGAGTTCAAGTCCTAAATGTGCCATCTGATAGCTATATAACTGCAGGGATGTCATTTAGCTTTTCAGAGCCTCAACCTTCTCATATACAAAATGTGGATAATGATAATTGTTTAATCTCTCTTACAACATTATTATGAGGATCAAATGAACTAGTCTCTGTAAAGCATTTCTAAGATAATACATGCAAGAGCTTAACAGCTAAGCAGTATACATTTAAGATAACATTATTAAACAAATATTCATCGCTGCCTGGGAGGTATGCAGATGATTTATGTGAGAACACTTACAGCTTCTAGTTATCATTAATCCTCTGTGGAATATCTCTGGCACTGGGGTCCCAAGTGCTATTTCTATTCAGTAAGGTTTCCACAGTGATCAGGATGTTTGCAGAAAGGAAATTAGGTGGCATAGTAGATGGAGCCCTTGTTTAGGATACGGAAGATATGTTTTTGAATCCTTTCTTGAAGAGTTGCTAGTTTTTAAAAGTACTTTGATAACTATATTTCAATATAATTGATTTCCCTTGTAATCTTACAGATACTTTATTTTATACATTTAAAAACATTATTCTGAGAAGGGGTACATAGACTTCAGCAGGCTGCTGGAGAAGTCCATGACACACAAAAATGTTTTGAGAAGCCCTGATCTAAATCATCTTCTATGTGGCTTCCAAAAGAAATGTTCCCAAGCATAGCTCCAACCAGAACACTCACCTTTCCAGGAGTCCTCAGTGATTCCCTAAAAGATATCCTAAAAGATAAAACACAAACTCATTAGCCAGGAATTGAAGGGCCTCTCCACCTTCTAGGCTTATTTCATATTAACATGCCACTTCACACGCCACTCTTCCTTTCCAACCAAGATGTCCCTCTAGCTGTTCTCTTAATGGATATTAAGATATAAATGGATATTTCCAACCAAGATGTCCCTCTAGCTGTTCTCTTAATGGATATTAAGATATAAATGGATATTCCATTGTCCATTGTGGGGTCTGTGTACAGTCTGCCTCCCACACTGTGTGCTAGTCTTCAGCTCTGCCTCTTACATTTGGAGCTTCTTTCAAAGCTCACCTCAGCCACCACCTCCTGCTGAAAGGTTTTCCCCTACCTGCCAGGTGGCATGGTGGATACGGTGCCCAAACTGAAGCCAAGGAGATCTGGATTTAAATCCTGCCTCAGGTCCCTACTCTGGGCAAATTGCTTAACCTCTCTTAGTCTCAGCTTCCTCATGTCTAAAATGGGGATGATGACATCTTCCTCCAAAGGCTGCTGGTGAAGATTAAATGAGATAGTATATGCTTTGTAATCATTAAAGTGCAAGCTATGATTGCTATTCATGTAGTTATCTGTCCCTCCTCAAATTTCCTTGTATTTACTCACCTTTTTATGTATTGGAAAACATAGAATATAAACTTCTTAAGGATTATTTTCCATTTTTATCTTTGTGTTCCCAGACTAGCATCATGATTGGCACGTAATGAGTACTTAATCAATCTGATGGATTGAACTGAATTATATTGGTAGTTCTCTCCACCCCCCAAAACCCCCTATAATGTACCCATGGTTGAACATAAACACAACTTCCCCTCATGCTCCTGTAGTCAGTTTAACGCCTTCTAAATTATTCTGGGTTTAGGGCAAAACTCCTTCTGTTTCATCTGTGTTGCCCAAAATATAGGTTCGACTACGCCATTAAAGACAAGTAATTTCACTGTAGTTTTCTTTACATATTTTTAAAAAATTAATTTCATTTTTATATAAGTAATATAAAACTAGTAAATTTAAGTAACATTTACTAATGTATCTTTCTATTTTTTCCTCCCAGAAACCCATCTCTTTTAACAAAAAACAAAACAGAAGAAGTTCATCAAAACTAATCAATGCATTGATATTGTTTGGCATTATATGCAATATTCCATATTCATCCTCCCTGGCCTCTTTACTTCTGTACCTTTTCATATAGCTTGTTAAGGAACAAACTTGGTCATTATAATTTTATAGTCTGGATTATTTTGTTATTATTCTTTTCATTTATATTGTTGTAGTTACAATGTAGCGATAAACATTTATCAGCTAGATCTCTACCTCTGCCTTCTTCCCCCCAGTATACACCCACTTAGAGGATTTAACTTTTAATCTGGCATTATTAGCATTTTCTCCATCACTTTCTTAAGGTTAGACAATCAATAGAATCATAGATCAAGTTCTGATTGTAACATTTGTCGGTTTCTGAGGTTAGAGGCTGACACTGAAAATTTAACAATTGACCCTCATGAACTGGTCTGAACCGACTCCAGCACACCCCTGGTTGTAGTCATCATTTATATTGTTTTCCTGCTTCAGCTTACTTCATCTTGTATCATATGTATTCTCATGTTTCTATCTATTCTTCATATTCACATTTTACCCAGCATAGTAACGTTTCCTTTCTTTCATGTACCATAGCTTGTTTAGTCATTTCCCAATTGATAGGCATCTACTTTGTTTCCAATTATTTGTTACGATGAAATGAGCTGCTCCAAATATTTTCAGGTGTAAAGGTGAAAAGTTATAAACATTGTAGACACTTTCTTAATACAATCCATCTTTGGTTTCCTGATCCACAGCTCCAACATCAGTGCATTAGTGTTCCTATCTTTATGTCCCTATCTATTAAAAGTGCTCCTACTCTTCTAACATCCACTATTCCTATCTTTTTTATCTTTGTGTATGAGGTGTATAATTTTGCATTTCTGTAATTATTAGTGACTTGAAGCATTCTTTTTAAATTCAATTTTATTTTATTTTCATTTGTAGATTCTCTCCCTTCCCCACCTCTCCACCCATTGAGAAGGCAAGAAGTACAAAGTCACCCAAGACAAATTTTTGCCTTAGCCATGTTCCAATAATAAACAAGGAAAAGAAAGAGAAAAAAATATGCTTCAATCTGTACTCGGAGTCCATCAGTTTTCTATTTGAAAGTGGATAGCATTTTTCATCAGTGAGTCCTTTGGAATTGTGGTTGGTCTTTCTATTAATTAATAAGAGTTTCTAAGTCTTTCACAGTTGATTGTCATTACTATATTGCTGTCACTGAGTACATTTTTCATCTTATTGTGCTCACTTCACTTTGCCTTAGCTCAGATTTTTCTATAAGTCTTCCATTCATAATTTCTCAAAGCACAGTGGTATTTTGTCATAGTCACATGCCATAACCTATTCAGTCATTCCTTAATTGATATACATCCTCTCAGTTTCTAGTTCTTTGCCACCACAAAAAAATAACTGCTACAAATGTTTGTACCTATGGATCCTTTTTCTTTGATCTCTTTGAGGTACAGATGTAGTAGCTGTATTACTGGGTCAAAAAGTATGCACAGTTTAATAGTTTTTTTGGGGGGCATAGTTTAAAAGTGCTTTCCAGAATAATTGGTCTAGTTCAGAATTCTACCAAAAGTGCACTAGCATATCTATTTTCTTATTTCTCCTTCAGCATTTTACATTCTCCTTTCTAACATCTTACCCAATCCGATGGCAGTGAGGTGGTAACTCAGTTATTTTAATTGGCATTTTTCTAATTATTAGTAATTTAGAGCATTTTTTCATATGTGTATTGATAGTTTTAATTTCTTTCTCTGAAAATTGGCTGTTCATATCCTTGGACCATTTATAGATTAGGAAAAGGCCCTTATTTTTATTTGTCTTTGTATACAGTGTGAGATACCAGAAAATATCCAGTTTCTGCCTTACTTTGCAGTTTTCCTAGCAGTTTTTGACAAATAGTGAGCTCTTATATTGATAACTGGGGTCTTCAGATTTAACAAACACTAATTTACAGTGCCCATTTACTTCTGTGTGTTTTGTACTTAATCTATTCTATTAATTGACCACTCATTTCTTAGCCATTCCAAATTATTTTGATGATTACAACTTTGTAGTACTGTTCAAAATAGGGTTCTGCTAAACCTTCTGCCTTTCTATATATATTTTTTCTTCCATTGATATTCATGATCTTTTGTTCTTCCAAATGAATTTTATTATTTTTTTCCTAGTTCTATAACATAATCTATAACATAGATTGATTGGTATGGCATTGAATAAGTAAATTAATTTAGGTGGAATTATCATTTTTATCATATTGACTCTGCCTTCCTATGAGCAATGTATACATCTCTATTTAGTGCTTTCTTTATCTGTGTGAAGTGTTATGTGATTTTGTTAATATAGTTCATGTATATCTTGACAGGTAGACCCCACATATTTTATACTGTCTGCAGTTATTTTAAATTGGATATTTCTTTTATCTC
Organism: Bettongia penicillata ogilbyi; assembly: GCA_023548195.1. Lineage (NCBI taxonomy): Eukaryota > Metazoa > Chordata > Mammalia > Diprotodontia > Potoroidae > Bettongia > Bettongia penicillata. The sequence continues at coordinate 2,636,011 of JAJHZJ010000580.1, forward strand.
TTCCTGTTGGGTTTCACTGTTAATATATAAATATGCTGATGATTTTTGGGTATTATTTTGTATCCTTCAAGTTTGATTAGATTTTTAGTTATTCTCTAGGGTGCTCTAAGTTTTATCATCTGCAAAAAGTTTTGTTTCCTTATTGACTATACTTATTCTTTCAATTTCTTTTTCTTGTGTTATGATAAAGATAACATTTTTTTCTAGTCCATTATTGAATATTAATGGTGATAATGGACATTCTTGCTTCACCTTGGATCTAATTGGAAAGATTTTTCATTTTCCCCATTATAGATAATGCTTGCTGTTGTGTTTAAATAAATACCATTTATCATTTTAAGAAAAACTCCATTCATTTCTATGTTCTCAAGTGTTTTTAAGAGGAATAGGTGTTGTATTTTGTTGGAAGCATTTTCTGCTTCTATTGATATGGCCATGGATTTTTGTTTTTTAAATTATTGACATGGTCAAATATGCATATAGCTTTCCCAGTAATGAGCAAGTCTTGCATTCCTGCTATAAATCCTATCCGATCATAGTGTATGAGCTTTGTGATATACTGATATAATTTCCTTGCTAATATTTTATTTAAATTTTTTTGCATCAATATTCATTAGGGAAATTGGTCTATATTTTTTATTTTTCTGTTTTTACTCTTCCCCATGTCACAGAATGAATTTAGTAGTATTCCTTTACCTATTCTTTTAAACAGTTTATAGAATATTGGAATTTTTGGTAAATTTTTGCTAAAATTTATTTGTCAGGATAATTGATTTTATATTTCTCTGCTCCCCCATGCAGCTCATTTGTAGTCTTTTCAATTTCTATTTCTAAGATACAGTTATTTAAGTATCCTATTTCCTCTTCTGATAATCTGGGCAATTTGAATTTTTGTAAATATTCATCTCCTTTACTTGTTAATTTTATGGTTAGATTTATATAGTTTGGAGAGGAGTAAATTGAGTTGAAACCAGGATGAACAGCAGAAGCAAAGTGGAATGATCTGAGTCCAGTTTCTGCCCTCTGGAAAGGAAGGCTTTGGGAGAAGTTTTCTACTCCATCTTCCAGTTTTCCAATCAGATGGGAGAGGAGGTTGAGGGAGATAGTGTCAATCAAGACTTGAGTTAGCAGCATGTGGTGAATTTAGAAGGGATGAGTTTATCCTGGGAGGGCATCTTGTTCTGAAACTGAAATTAGGCAGATGCAAAGTGGAGTCATAATAAGAAATTAATGCAAGTTTATTGATATATTCACTTCCTCTAAAGTTCTATTGTTGCTTTCCCTAGATATTAAATGTTGCCTTCAAGGATATCAAAGAAGCCTCAGGTCAGGGAGCTGCAAAATTTGAGCTGGCTATAAGCAGGTTTATCTAGGTGGGGCATGGTCTAATTGCTTATAGACTCCTGACTCCTGATTGGGTCTTGGCAACACAGTTGATTATATTAAGATGATCTCCAAAAATAATGAAGAGGTAAGAAAAAAGGATGGACCGGGGGAAGGTGAGAAAGAATGGGGAAAATTTTTCTCATATAAAAGAGGTACACAAAGAAAACCTTTTATAGTGGAGCGGAAAATGGATAGGGTGATGGACAACTCTTGAACCACACTTTCATCAGAATTGGTTCAAAGAAGGAGGAATATATTTACATACTCAATTGGGCATAGAAATCTATCTTACCTAGCAAGGGAAGTAGGGGGGCAAAAAGGATAAGTGGAAGTGGGGGGTGATAAAAGGGAAACAGTGGTTAAAAGCCAAACAAACTTTTATAGAGGGACAGGGTAAAAAAAAAAAGAAAGAAAAACAGAAGAAAATAGGATAGATGGAAATATACAGTAATCATAACTGTGAATGTTTAACATCCATAAAAAGTGGAAGTAGGTAGCAGAATGGATTAGAAACCAGAATCCAATAATATGTTGTTTACAAGAAACACACTTGAAACAGAGAGAGACAGAATTAAACTAAGGGGCTGGAGCAGAATCTATTCTGCTTCAATCGAAGTGAAAAAGGCAAAGGTAACAATCATGACCTCAAACAAAACATAAGCAAAAATAGATCCAATTAAAAGAGGTAATCAGGTAAACTGCATTTTGCTAAAAATGTACCATAAAAATGAAATAACATAAAAAATTTACAGCAGATTTCTCTGATGAAGGCTTCATTCCTCAAATATATAGGAAACTGAGTGAAATTTGTAAAAGAGGAGTCATTCTCCAGTTGACAAATGACCTAGGGATGTGAACAGGTTGTTTTCAGAAAAAGAAAGCAAAACTATCTATAGCCATATGAAAAAAATGCTCTTAGCCACTATTAATTAGAATAATATCAACTAAAATAACTATGAGGTACCATCTCATATCTATCAAAAATGCCAAATGCTGGAGGGAATACGGAGCTATAGGTACATCAACGAAGTATTGGTAGAGTTGTGAACTGGTGCAACCATTCTGGAGAACAATTTGGAACTATATAATCGTGTATACACTTCAGAGTCGGAGCAACAGAGCTGTAGGCATATCCCTGGTTGGCACTCTTTGCCCTCGTTTTCCAGCTACATATCCTAAGCTCATTTCAGACTTGGTCTAATGCCCTCCTCTCAGGTCAGAGAAAGTTTCTAGCTTGCTTTTCTTCCTGTGCCCTAGACTTATATAGCCATAGACCTATAATGGGAGTTAAAAATCTTCTCCACTCATGGATAGGCCTCGGATGGGGCTATTGAGGGAGACCTGACTAGAGGAGGCTTATTTCCTACGAAGGCCCACATGTTTTGCTGATTGCTAATGAGGCTCTGGGTCAGGAGGGGTTGTGCCCTTGAGCTCCAAAAAGAATATATTTACTCTGAGGTGAGGTTTTACTTTGGGGCTTAGTTTTTGGAAGAAGATTCCTGCGCTTGATGAGACTCTGGGGAGCCATTTTAAGAAGCCCCCCAACCCCTCAGCTTTGAAAACCCAGATGTTGGTGCTTCCCTCTCTGGTGGCAATGTATGTATGTGTTTAATGGTCAGACAATTGGAAGTCTGTCTGTTGGTCCCTGTTTGTTGAATGAATTAAAGTGATTGTTGACCCCTCAGAAGTTGCCTTTCCTTTTATAAATACAGATCTAAGAAGCTGTGATAGCAGGGTCCCCTGTGTATGTTGGGGTGCTTACTGATACAAGACCCCAGCCCAGTTCTGGGGTTAGAAGGCTCTACAGTGGCTATGCTGGCTGTACTTTCTCCCCATTTACTCTAGGCCTTTGGCTAAATCACTATTGACATGTGGAAAACTTACCCATTGTGGTGTTTGATGGGGTGCTTGGGTGCACGTACTTGGGCCCCAATTCTAAAATCACGTTTCTCCCTAACCTCAAAATACTGTCTCAGGCAGTTTCTCCCCAGTCCAAGGACACGGCTTGCCCTTGCAACAACCGTTATCTCCCTTCCTGCTGTGGTAGTCAGCTGCGCCTATAGAACTCATTAGACTTAACCAGCTGTGTCCTGGCTTATCAGACTGTACTCACTGACCAGCTGTGTCCTGGCTTATCAGACTGTACTCACTGACCAGCTGTGTCCTGGCTTATCAGACTGTACTCACTGACCAGCTGTGTCCTGGCTTATCAGACTGTACTCACTGACCAGCTGTGTCCTGGCTTATCAGACTGTACTCACTGACCAGCTGTGAACTGGCTTATCAGACTGTACTCACTGACCAGCTGTGTCCTGGCTTATCAGACTGTACTCACTGACCAGCTGTGCACTGGCTTATCAGACTGTACTCACTGACCAGCTGTGTCCTGGCTTATCAGACTGTACTCACTGACCAGCTGTGTCCTGGCTTATCAGACTGTACTCACTGACCAGCTGTGTCCTGGCTTATCAGACTGTACTCACTGACCAGCTGTGCACTGGCTTATCAGACTGTACTCACTGACCAGCTGTGCACTGGCTTATCAGACTGTACTCACTGACCAGCTGTGAACTGGCTTATCAGACTGTACTCACTGACCAGCTGTGCACTGGCTTATCAGACTGTACTCACTGACCAGCTGTGTCCTGGCTTATCAGACTGTACTCACTGACCAGCTGTGTACTGGCTTATCAGACTGTACTCACTGACCAGCTGTGTCCTGGCTTATCAGACTGTACTCACTGACCAGCTGTGTCCTGGCTTAACAGACTGTACTCACTGACCAGCTGTGTCCTGGCTTATCAGACTGTACTCACTGACCAGCTGTGTACTGGCTTATCAGACTGTACTCACTGACCAGCTGTGAACTGGCTTATCAGACTGTACTCACTGACCAGCTGTGAACTGGCTTATCAGACTGTACTCACTGACCAGCTGTGAACTGGCTTAACAGACTGTACTCACTGACCAATCATACGCATCCTAGACTTGGACATCCCTATACTCCCTTACTTTAATCTTGTCTAACAAGACATTGATGAGAGAAGCCTGACTTCCTGGCCAGCCCTGACCATTGGTTGACTTAGTGATGTTTCAGGCCTAAAACCATACCTCCATGTAAGCCCGTCTTGGGCTATTTCCCAATGAATTTTGGGTAAAATACCTGCGTAGTAGGTACCAAAAGTGCATGTTACTTTAAGGACTGACCACTCTTTAACCATTCCCTAATCCCACCCCAAAACACCTAGTTAGCATATTTGGCACAAGTGATACTACAGAATATCTTATATAAACTTTCCCTGTACCCCTTTAAGGTTACAGATTCTTTAAGAACTGCTGAAAAGTGTAATAAATCTTTACCTTGACTTCAACAATACCTGAGTCTGTGAATTCTTCTCCAGATGGCCTTAAAAACATAAAATGAAGGTTTTTAATGGAATTTACTCTCTGGGAATTCCTAATATACATGATATCACAAATCTGCACCCCAAAGGACATATTTTGGGTGACTCAGGGAAAATATAGAGATGTATCTATACTGAGACAAAGCAAGATCTGTTAGTTCTAATCACACAAAAGCTTCCACTACATCAGTTCTGGTGTTCTGCCAATAAAGCACTAATAAATTAGAAAACAGAATTAACCCCAGGTTGAGCCAAATAAAGGATAAAGATTGGAGGACTAGTGATCTTCTTCTCTAGACTCCATTTCCTTCCATGCCTATACCACCCTCTAGTTTAAGGGTTCTTTACCTGAAGTTTGTGAACTTGTTGGGTTGTTGTTTTGAAAAGATTTTGATAATTGCATTTCAATATAATTGGTTTCCTTGTGCAGCATTCTGTAGAATTAAATGTCTGTTTAGTGTAGTACTGGGATATCTGGCAGAGGAAGATATATATGCCTTAGGAAAAACACAAACCCACCATTTGAGGAATGACTAACTAAATTAATAAGATTTTTAAAATAACAGAGAAGAGACTGCCACTTTCTATGCTGTGCTGCCACCCAAAGCAACATGGTGCTCTGTTTTTTTTATAAACCACTGCATAATCTCTTTTTCAGAGAAAGACTGCAAAGTTATTCATCTCATTCTACTGTAATACAATTCCCATGACCTTGATGTGTGTACATTTGGAGATGTTGGTAATGGATTCAGCTTTATTTATTGCTTTTCCAGATGAACACTGGCCCTTGATCCATTTCTAGTACCTTGGTGCTTGGGTCAATTGTCTGTATCGAGCTATTCCATTGTTTTAGAACATTTGGGCATCTATCTATCATCCATGTTGGTTTGTTTTCCTGGTTATTCCCCTTGCTGCCTCAATTGCAGCATCTTTGCCTATCAGCCGAACATCACTCAGGTCAGCCATTTAGTGCAGAGGAGAAATAGCAAATGATTTCCCTGTTTCTACTCAGCTTTAATGGGCTAAAATTAAATTGAGTTGCATTCTCAACTGCATTTTAATCTCCTGAAAGGTCTCCCCGTGCAGATGAGCTCATGACCATGGAATCAGTGTTTGGGCTGCTTTTACTTTCTTTTTGATTTTGAGCCAGGCTTCCTAGGAGATGCCAGAAAATTGATTTTCTTTCTGTCCCCGGAAATAGCAGTGGAAATCAGTGGGTAGAACACTGAATTCTGTAATAAAAGGGAATAACTCCTTAAAAAGTCGATCTGGTCTTTCCTAGTGAAAGAGAGCTCCCCAAGTAAGGGGACAAATGAATTAAACAAGCAATTATTCAGTTCAGCAAACATTAAGTATCAACTACGTGCAAAGAACTGTGTTAGTCACTGGGAAAATAAAGGCAAAACCAATAGAGTTCCTTCCCTCAAGGAGCTTAGACCCTAGTAGGGTGTAAATAAATTAAGTAAATGCAAAGTACGTGAAAAGCTATACAGAGCAGTTTTGAGACAGGGACAGATAATAATAGGTTGAGAGGAGAGGGGGATAGAAACTGGGATGGACCTGTAGTAGTTAGCACCAGAGCTGTGTTTCAGAGACACCTAAGGATTGTATGAGGCAAAGCAGAAATGAAAGAGCTTATTTGCAAAGGGGGAGAGTTGGGAAATGGGAGGATCTGTATAGGGAATAGCTAGTAGGTCAGCTTGACTAGAAAAGAATCATATGAGATAAAGCTGGAAAGGTAAGTGGGACTCAAACTTTGGAGAATAGTAAATGCCAAGCAGAGGATTTAACATTTGGTCTGAGGAGTTAGAGGGAGTCATTGAGAATTTCTGATTCATGGAGTCACATGACTAATCAATAAATTGATCCGTCAGTATTTACTAAGGATATATTATGGCCTGGCACAGTGTTGGGCATTTGTGATTCAAATTAAAAGAAAGGAATTATCCTTACATTGTAATAGGGGAGACAAGTTCATATAGAAACATATACCATATAATATGAAGCAAATAAATGCAAATATATGCAACATAGTTATACACAAACAGAGATGTGTTGGTAAATGCTAAATAGCCATCTCTCCTCTCCCCTCTCAAATGGATGTACAGCACACTTTTCGTGAATCTGCACAATTAACATTTTCTCCATCACTTTTTAAAGTCTAGATAATTAAAAAAATAATACATCAACCAGTGATTTGTAAATATTATGTAAATTTCTGAGGCATAAATGCTCTCACTGAAAATTTAGCAAGTAACTTTTGAAATGCAATATGAACTGAAACTGATTACAGGGGTTGAAAGAAAAGGAAGAATTAAAATTAGAGAGCTAGGTGTCTCAAAGTATAGTAATTTTACTATACAGTTATCACAGTATCTAAGACATTTGTGGTTCCATCATTTCAGCTGTGTCTGACTCTTCATGACCCTGTTTGGTATTTTCTTGGCAAAGACACTGGAAAGGTTTGCCATTTCCTTCTCTAGCTCATTTTATAGATGAGGGAACTGAGGCAAACAAGGGTAAGTTACTTGCCCAAGATCACACAGCTAGTAACTAGTGTCTCTGAGACTAGATTTGAACTCAGGAAGATAGGTTTATCTGACTCTAGACCCAGGGCTCTTTCCACTGTGCCACCTAACTGCTCTCCTGAAACATAGTAAACACTTAAAAATATTTATTGATTGATAGTCTCAGTGAACAAAATAAATAAGTGTGAGAAAGGGAAGGACTGAGGTATTAAGACTGGTTAGTATAATGATTTCTGGTTGGAACGTTTGGTTTGAGATATCCTATGGAACACTGAAAAGGACATGTTTGTCAGGCATTTGGCAATATTATGCTGGAATTCAGGAGAGATAGGAATGGATATATAGCTCTGAGCGTCGGCTAAATAGAGATGATAACTAAATCAGTAGGAGCTAAGTAGATTACCAAGGGATAGAAGACAGAGGGAGATAAAAAGGCTAGGCAGAGTTGGGGCATGCCTATATTTAGTGAGAGAGGGTGGTGATCTGGAAGAATATACTGAAAAGGGATGTTCAGAAAGGTTAAAAAGAACCAAAAGAGTGCATACCTACCACGTAGGAGGCACTATATCAAGTATTTGGAACACGCACAAAATCTATGGCTCTCCTGTTAGCTGTTTTGTTGATAACTCCTAGGCCATCGGATCGTAGGGAAGCAAGCAATATCATTTTATTTACTGGGTTCCTTACCCACAATTTTAGACACAGGACAAACTGAAAAGTAGGAAAACCTGAGAAGTAGAATGTTAGTTGTTGGCATGCTCTTAACTTACATTTTAACTTTTAGTTGCCCCTCTATGATCTTGGACAAACTGTTTCACCTTTCTTGGTCTCAAAAATGCAAAATGTGAAAGGCTGAGCTAAATGATGTTAAGGTCCTTCAGGATTACAGATTCAGAGTTGTGAAGGATCTTTGAGGTCATCTAGTATAATATTTCATTTTACAGATGAAGGATCTGTGGCCTTGACAGTGAAATGATTTCCCAAGGTCATGGAGGTAAAAAGAAACAGAGGTAGGATATGTCATTTCCTCTGACTCCAAATTCACCACTCTTTCCATGGTACCAGGCTCTCTCTACTCTAAAAAGCTTTATTGCCCTTATTAATATGGTTTTGTCCCCAGACAGTTGTCAACCAAACCCCCAAAATATGTGAGCTAAAAATAGAGGTCATTTCAGATGTTAGAACCCCCAAGAGTACTTGCTTTTGAAGTTATCAAAGAGCACAAGGAGAGAATGGTAGAATCTCAGACTCCATGGAAGACAGAACATATTTAGTCCTCCTCCCTCTATTAGTAATAGTTGGACCTGGAATTAGTAATATAAAATCACAATGCAGGTGACATCTTTCCATCTATTTTTTTTCCACACTGCTTCCCTCAGAGGACTCCATGTTCTAAGATATCAGTCCTCTGGCTGGTCAAGACCCCCTCCAAAGGCTTTTCTGTTTTTTCTTTTTCATCTCCTAAACAAAACTTATTGTCATGTCACATTTCCAGCTACTCTGAGTCAAATTGATCCCAGATGTGAATGGCTTCCAAGTGTTACTCCTTCTAGGACAACACTTTGAGTGATATCCTCAAAAATAGTTCCTTAATCCAATGGGCAGTACCACAAAACATGCCAACCTCCTCCTCCTGAAACTGGCCTACAATGGTGTGTAAAATTCATGAACCTATGTGATATTCAAGACACAGTCCGTAATCCATATGTGCAAAAATATTTGTAGAATTCTTTTTGTAGTGGCAAGGAACTGAAAATTAAAGGAGTACCAATTAATTATATAATTGTTGAACACACTATGATAAGTGGTGTTATTGCAGCATAGGGGAAACAACATAAAAAAGAAATGGTTTCAGAGAAACCTTGGAAGACTTAAATGAACTGATGCAAAGTAAAGTGTACAGAAAACAATTCATTCATGTGAAAACATTGTAAAGAATAGAAACTTTGAAAGACTTAAGAACTCTGATCAATGCCGTAGTCAAAATTCCAGAAGACTAACATGGAAGCAAGCTACTGACTCTTTCTTCCAGAGAGATCACATGATACAGAATAAGACTTACATTTTCAGATATGACAAATGTGTGAATGTGCTTTGTTTGATTATGCATATTTGTTGCAAGGGTTTTTATTTTTTTTCTGGGGGGGAAGGGAAAAGAATTTAGAAGAGAGAGAAGGGTCATTGAAGCATTATTTTTTTATTTCACAGGAAAGAACAGAAGAGCAGAAGGCAACTTGAATAACGAAGACAGCTTCAACAGGTATATGTTGATTCTATTATATACTTAAAAGATAAAATAAGCTGAATGTAATAGAAGTTAGAGATTTCATGTCCAAACCTCTTTTTCTGCTCTATTTTGTATATGGAAAAACTTATTTTATGTGATAGCTAAGTTCAGATTTTTAAAGGTATAGCCCTTAAACTGAGACCTTTAGGCTTTCTGCAGCTCATCTGTTACTGATGACAAAATGTATTCAGGAAATTTTGATTCTACTTTTAACAATGACTTCCAACTCATTGTGAATTTAAAAGACAGCATTATTCAAGTGGAATCATGAAGACCTCATTCTACAAGGCTTTCATTGGTTCTCTCTCTCCAGGAGAGGTAGACACCCTAAATACTCCATTTTCATGATCCTCAACATACTAAACCAGGAGGAGTAGAGATACTCCATTTCCTCACTGCCATTTCTAGACCCGCCCTTCACTACCTTTACTGAGAAATCTCTCTTTTAAGGTAATTCATGCAAAGATGCCTTTTTCATTCTCCATATTAATCCACTTTTTCCATCATGAGGTGGGAAGTGTTCTTCATCAGTTCTTTGGAATCATTGTTGATTATTTCGTTGACCAGAGTTAAGTCTTTCAGGACTCGTTATTTGTACATTATTAATTCTATAATATAAATGTTCTAGTCCTCCTCATTTCACTCTGTAATTGTTCATATAAGTCTTTCCAGGTCAATCTGAAACTATCCCTGTAGACTATAATTGGCTCAGCAAGTCCCTGGTATTGGCCAACCTGTACAAAATGTTTCCTTTCTCCTTAGGGACTTCAATATTCATTTTGAAATTCCATCAAACTCCTGGCTTCCAATTACTTAAACTTCTCCAGTCTCATGAGTTTTATCTTCACTCTATCTCAGTCACCTACAGGGATAGAATTATAAAATCATAGATTTAAAGCTGGAAGGAACCTCAGTCCTTTTCACAGTGTCTGGTACATGGTAAGTATGTAATAACTTATTGACTTACTGGCAAGTCCAACTCCTTCATTTCATAGTTGAAGAAACTGATATTTAGAAATGTTGTGACTTAACCAGGATCACACAGCTAGCAAGTATGTGAAATGGGATTTGAACTCAGTTCTTTCTCACTCCAAGTCCAGTACTCTAACCATGACACTACCAAACTGAAAAAAAATGCTAAGCTAATCAGAAGGCAGAAGAAGGCCATGAGTCTGAAAGTAAAGAATTTTGATTTCTGAGACTAGTGGTAGAAAACTAATAAAGATTTTCTAGAGAAGAGGTTGTTAATGTATTCAGGATGGTGGGTGTGAGGGAAAAAAATTTTGGAGACATGTTTTTAAACTAGCCAAAGGGATGAAATAAATGGGAGGTGAGACATGGATATGAGACATGGGTTTTTTCATTATATCTGTCATCTCTTACAAGACATCTCATTTTGTTTCCATGCCACACATCTCATTACACCAGCCATCTGATTATACTATACATCTCAGTAGCTTAATTTTTCATTCCTGTGTGATGTGTGTCTAAACACATGTCATATTCTGGTGCCTGCTTCTATGGGATGAATATTTGGTATATCATTAGATGAATCCTCTGGGTCCAGGTTCTGCAATAGCCTAGGACCCTACCACAACCTCAACTTTGGACACCTGGGTAAGAAAGAAAAGTCATATGAGTGACCATCTCACAGATAGTCCATAGCAGTGCTTCTTAAGTTGTAGGTTGTGACCCCATATAGGGTTGTTTAACTGCATATGGGGGTTGAGAAATATTTGGCAACAGTAAAAGGTTTCTGAACATGCAACGACCAAAATTTAATTCAAAATCAAATTTGTAATGAATCTGAGGCATTTCTGGTAGTACTTGCCCGTGTTGCATTGGGCAACTTTACTGCAGTCTTGATTTTGAACATACAAAATGCACACTTTGCACTGTGCATGCTGTCATACCACACAATGCCAATGAACACTGACAGAAGCACTTCAGCTCAGATTCAAGACTATTGTATGTTATGAATTGCAGTGTTTTTACTGTCAATACAAAGTTATCTACTCTTACAGGAACATTATAGTTTAAGTATGGAAAATAAAGACTTTAAATGTTTTCCTATCACCATTCCTTACCATGTAAGTATAAATTAGTATATCTTTGGGTTATATTTCAATTGAAATAAAAAAAAAACCCAGTCATCTGCGATTAGAAGTTCAAGAATCTGCAAATTTATCATGCCAAACAGGTGAAAAAATTGAGTTTCCTAAAAAAAGTCATTAAATGATTTTTGGCTTGGGATTAGAACAATTTCCAACAACTTCTGAAATGACCCTAAACATTCTTCTGCCATTTTGTACTACATATTGATGTGAAGCAATGTTAAAATTGAAATATCAACAAACTCTGAAAAATGTTGAAGATGCTCAATGTGTTGCAACATCAAATATTCCACCAAGACTTTTTTATGTAAAAATAAACAAGCACATCCATCTCATTAGTATGCAAATTTGCTTTAATCTATAATAGATAGTAAAATTATATGTATACCAAAGAATTGATTTGAAATAAATTTCTACATGATTATCAGTAATGTTTGATTTGAATATCTATTTTGTATACTTCTATACCTGAAGTATATAAAATTTTCTCAGGTGAAAAAGGGTCATGAGTAGAAAAAGTTTTAGAAACCCTGGTCTATAGCAAGGACTACAGAGAAGTCATCCAGAGGTTGACATAAAAAAGTACAAGAACAAAGTCTACTTCCCAGACCATTATCTGGTCATTTTCTTTTACATGAACACAAAATATCACCCTAAATTTACAAGGTTGTTGTTTGTATAACAGCACTGCAGGCAGCACTGAGTTTATGAATATGTACTCCTCTCTCAGACCTAGTTTCCAGTGGAGTTACCAGAGTTCATTTTCAATCTGTCCTTCTACCCTAATACCCACCACAAATAGATAAAATATTCAGCCTAAAAGAGGTGAATGGTGAGGCAAATAATCTAAAGCCACAGGAAATTCCCAAATAAATTTACTTTGATTTTGGAGCATAGAATTTATCCTTTTTGTAACCACTGTCCTTCCCAAATATAGCAACAGTCCACATTCATATAGCATTTAAATTTTACAAAGCATTTTTCTCACAATAACTCTGCACGTTGAGTAATATGTTTATTATTATGGTCATTATACAGATGAGGAAATTAATTGACTTGCTAAAGATCACACAACTTGTAAGTGTCTGAGGTTGATTTCAAAGCTTGATCTCCTGATTCTAATTCCCAGACTTTCCCCGCTATGTCATACCATCTCTCAATATGCTTTATGTGGACTAATATTTCAATCAATTTCTATTCTTTGAGTATATTCCAACTGACTATGAGATAAGGCTATTCATAAACACTGATAGATGGAAGACAGTTTGGGACTATCTGACACAAACAGTACATAAAGCATATATCACATATAAAGAAATAATAAAATTGGTAATACGATATTTAAACACAGAAATCCCCTCCTTGATAAATTTTTTCAACAGTCAGATGAGATTAGAATTATCAGAGTATTTGGGGCCACCATGTGGTTAAGGTACCTTCATTAATCTTAAGGCATTCTTATTTTAGATGCTCATTTCTAAAGAACAATGATTCATCTAGAATTATGCAGAAATCCTTAATATTTCTCTTTTCCTTCAGTAATCTACCATTCCCCAAATGTCTAAGTTTGAACTTGTCAACAAAGAATGAGAAAAGGAATTGATTTTCAAGAAAATGGGAAAATTTTAGAATTGTCTTTTAGAATTGCCTTTCCTTTTATGTGTTACAAAAAGAAGGACCAACCAATTGTTACATCCTTACCTCCCTATGGGCTTTGTGGTACCCTGAAGACTGAAAGTCTAGTATCCCCAATATCAGGCAGGGAAATATAATGACGGTTACACAGAAACAGATTAATTGTGGGGTAGTAGGTCAGAGAGTGATTATAAACTGGATTTCCTTTTTCCGTCCCTTACTCATCCAATGTTAAGGAAGCAGATTTTTTAAAATTGAGGTAAGGACCCAGGGAAAATAAAAAAGGAGGAAAAATATTAGGGAGATGAATGAGGACTTGTAGTGCAATTACTGCTTCTCATATATTTTCCTCTTTGCCACAGACAACAGATTTATATAACCAGCGAGTCTTTAGGGTTAAGCGTTCTTTGGATTGATGTGGAACAAAAGATTAATGATAAACATTTAAGACTGTCCTAACAAATTTCCAAAGGTGAAGTGTATTTGATCAAGAGGTAGTTATGTCTCCATTACTGAAGTTCTTCAAATGGAGCATGTATCAACACTTGTCGGGGATATTGTAGTTTTAGGTTGAACCGAATGACCTCTGAGGTCTCTTCCACCTGTTCTACGATTACTTGAAAAACCTCACAGTATCCCACAATCCCTGATACACACAATCCCTATTAACGTCCCAAGTTAACAACCAACTTTAACTTTATAGGTATATGTGGTAGCTACTTGAGCAAGTGCTGAATTTGGCAGATAGTGAAACTGATTGATTTCACCTTTGTGATCTTGAACAAATCATGTCACTTCCAAAGACAATAAAATCCTTATCTGTAATATTCTCTTACAGACATAAGTTTGTTTGAGTCTATTATAAATTAGCCAACAGCTGAGAGGCTCTATTAAAATTCACTTCACTATCTGAAAGGACTGTTGGTCCTGCACTTCTGTTTTCATCTACATATAATTTTATTATGGAGTCTAATAACTCTCTGTCTGACCTTCAAAAATTAGCAGCTAAGGACACGTAGCATTCTTTCTTGGGTCACCTCCCCATCTCCAACTCGTCTAAGATGACTCAGGTATCTACAATTGGTAGTCAAGCAATGCATGTCCCTATATGATTCCAGAAAACAGCACACAATCCAGGAAAGGATGTGGGAGGTGTGAAATCCTGGCAGAGAGAATCTGGCTCTGTTGCTGTAGGCTGCCTGATGATTGTGAGAGATGTGAAAACCAAGAGCCCTCCCCAACTCCAATCAGTATGCAAAATAGGTCTAAGAGGACACTGCTATTATCCTTTTATTATCTCTGTGGTGACAGAGAAAGGCTGTGGGAATGTAAAAGACATGAATGACAGGTGCTCTGCTGAACTGGGAATTCAAACATTTCAGTAGGTCTTTCTGGAATTCTGACAGTTTCCCTCACACTTGAATGCCATTTTTAAAATTACACCTGTTTGCCCACAGCAGCTGTCATATATATATTTGTGGGAGAGGTTATTTCTCCCCATTCCCCTCCCTGTCACTTCCCTCTCTTGCAGTCAATTTTTTTTTCTATTTCAACAATTGCCATTCACACAACAACAGACGAAGAAGCAGGCTGACAGGAACATTCGAGATTAAAGAGGATTACTCACATTTCTAATGCTCTTTTACAGGCAACCCTTTAGTGTTGGCTCCATTATCTTTACTTCAGGACTGCTTACTTCCTGGAGTAAGTAGATGGAAAGATGTTTAAAAGCTATTGACTCCTTGAGAAATTTAAGCTAAGAAACTCATCATGGAATGGATATTTCTAGAGAAGTGGCAAGGTGGTGGGAAGAGAGGAATAAATACAGCTTGCTCTTTTCCAAACTACACAAGCAAAGATTAAAAAAATACAGCATTAGGCTGAATGATAATTGATAAATCCAAGGAGAAACTACAGAGAATATCTTTTTCTATCCTAGGTTGATATAGGAAGACAGGCTGAAGGTTGTATTTGGAAAGGGGTCCAATACAGGAAGGCCTACACAGAAACCTTTCAGCTTAGGATCAGCTAGGGTCTATAGTGGTGTAACTGAGAAAGGGACCATGGAATAGCATGCGTCTGCAGCTACATCCCTCTGATAACCAGAGTTATAGAGATTGCTAGTGCTCTGACTGAATTAATGCCTACATCCGTGTACTGGGGAAGGGAGCTCAGACCAAGGGCAAGCCTGAAATTCTTTAATTCTTAAAGCATGTTGATAGAAGCTGGGGCCACTGATTTTCTACTGGAGCTTGATCAAGGCCAAACCTGCATCTATATCATCCAGACCCTCAAAGTGGGATTGAAAGAAATGAAAGCTATGAAAGAAAATTTTGAAAAGAGAACTGAAGTATAAAAAAGGCTGTATAAGTCCTTAAAAGTCAGAATTAGTGAAGTGGTAAAAGAGACTCAAAAAATAGTGAAGAAAACTCCTTAACCATCACAATTGGCCCAGTGGAAAAAGAAACTAAGGAAAATAATTCCTTAAAATTTGAATTGGTCAAATGTAAGCTAATGACTACAAAAGACATCAAGAAAGAATAAAACCAAATCAAAAGATTGGGAAAGTAGAAGAAAATGTGAAATATTTTATAGGAAAAAACATCTAACCTGGATAATAGATCAGAATGAATTAGAAATCAAAATCCAACAATATAGTGTTTGCAAGAGAAACTCTTGAAACAGAAACACACACATAGAATTAGAGTTACCATAAATTGGCTGGATCATAATTGAAATTTTTAACTTCCTCAGAAGTTAAAAAAGTAAGTGTGGCAATCATGATCTCAGACAAAACAAAAGCAAAAATGGATCTAATTTAAAAAGGTAATCAGGTAAACTAGATTTTACTAAAAATAGTGAAATAGATGTGCAAATTCTTGAAGGAAAATTTAAATTAATTACAGGAGGAAACCGACAGTAAAACATCCTCCTAGTGGAGGAAACTTAATTTACCACAAGTGATCTGAGAAACAGAATGAGGAGATAATTTAAGAATTATTGGACTACCCAAAAGACATGATCAAAAAAAAGATTCTCCCACAGAACCACCCTGCTCTTGTGTCCCCTACTCTTTTCCTGCTTCCTTTCTTGTATTGTTTGTTCTCCTTTAGATTTTTAGATTGTTGACTCTGTGATGGCAGGGATTATCTTTCTTTTTATTAATTATAGTCCCAGTGTTTAGCACAGTTCCTGGCACATGGTAGGTACTTAACAAATGTTTGCTGGATTTGGATTTATTCAATTTACTATTTGCACTTGGGATGCAAATACAAAGAAAAAACAATCCTTACTTGCAAGGAGCATATATTCTTTATAGAAGTTTTGTAAGAATGATTGATATCTCCAAGGTAAAACCATGAGAAGATAGAAGGTTTGCTTTTGCAAATTTACAGTCACACAGTAGATTATAAATGAAAGGAATACTATATCTTTTACGTTTATTGTTTGTGTATTACTAGAAAGCAAACGAACATGACTTGTAATATCAAGACAATCTTAAAGCTTCTCTTCCAAAAAATGTTTCTCATATAACATTTCCTGACAAATATAACTGCAGAGATAATGCAGGTCAATCACTCTATGACTATTGTCAAATGAAGGATAAAACAGGAAGATACATCCTTACCAAAAATGTTCAACACTTTCATAAAAGATATCTTGTCCAGAGTTCAAATGGAAAAGAAATTTTCTATAGCTCTTCCAGAGGTTCCTGTTTGAAGCTTATGTGGGGCTGACTGCCTAAAACAGAGCATCACAAGACCTTTCCAATGTATGATTACTCTAAAGAGATCAGTGTAATAATCCATACTGGAAAAATTAAATGGATGAAAATGCCTATTGTCCCTAATGACATGCAATTGAACAATCTATTGAGTTAATCTATCGGTATATTCATTTAGGATAGACATCATACACAGAGAATGAATTGTGCTCAGAACTGAAGTGAAGGGGAAACGGTAGCTCATGTTCTAGGAACTGGCCAGTTCTTTTAACCATCTCAAACTGCTTCCCAGTGTAAAGATCTCTCTTTTAAATATTAATTCTCCCAGTTATACTCTGTCATCATAGTCCCCAAGGAATTAAACTTATGGGTTACACAAAGATTCATGGAAGATCTAAGTAGGCTGCAGCATGTTTCCAACAATGATCTCTAATCAGTGAATTGTACAATTTTATCCTTTAAAAGAATTGATTGGTAGAGCATAGGAATCTCATTCTAAATTATAACTAATATTATCATAGATGAGATTAGGAGAGGATACATCTTCAGAGAAACTAGCTCCCTGTCCTGGCTTTACCACATGTCCAGCCACCAGGCTCTCTTGTATTGTTGAATGGATGGAGGACTAGACTTGGAGTCAGAGACCCAGACTCTGCCTCAGACATTTACTAGCTGTGATCTTTGGCAAGACACTTAACTTCTCCCAGCCTTAGATGCTTCATCTGAAGAGGTAAAGATAAAGAGGTTGGAACTGATGACCTCTAAAATCCCTCCCAGCTCTAAACCTATCATTCTATGATCTCCCTAGTCTCCCCTTAACTCTACTATTACTGCCTTGTGCTTCAAAACTCGCATTCTTTGTGGCTCCTCTTAAGCCCAAGCATGATTCTACTGCAACAGTAAGGCTCTATTCAATAACCAAAAGGGAAAAAGATATCTTTTTCTTCATATGTCACTATTGGTACATAATAATGGTAGAAAATGGCATAGTGTAGTGGAAAGAATACTGAATTTGGAATTGAGAAGACCTGTGTTCAAATGCTAAAGCAAACACAATACCTGTGTAAGCACAAGCATTTCTTGTTATTGCCCTGAGCCTCAGTTACCTCATCTGTAAAATTGAGGTAATATCTTTATTTATAATATCTATCTTCTTTATGAAGTTTAAATAACCATGTACCTTAACCCCTTTGAGTTTCCTGATCTGTAAACTCGACTAATAATAGCTGCTGTCCCTACCTCACAGACTAGTGGAGAGACTCAGGTGAGAGCATGAATACAAAATGTTTTTGCAACCTTTAAAACTCTATATAACTATCAGCTATAATTATTACTATTCTTTGTATTCCTTTCATTTTGATCACCCCTTCTTGTATCTTTAAATTCAGAGGACCCACAAAATTATAAGTGCTCTACATAAACTAGTTCATTAATGAACATGAGAAAATAATAATACTTGAAATAAATCATTTAATCCCTAGATGTTATGGATAGAAATAAAATCAACCCACATTAACACGGACAATTTACAGTGTGTTGACAAACATTATCTCATTGGAAATATGCCATCATACAATGATAAAAATAAGCAAGCAATATCAGACTCTTTTTATGTATGTATTTTTAAAATGCTGAATGTTTTCAGCTGATTTTTCACAGCGGACCTCATGAAATAGCTGCATAAAAGGCATTGTTTTCCACTGGCTTCAAAGAAAGAGAAAAATACTAAAGAGTGGTCAAGGAAAGAGGATTGCGTTTAACTCACATGACATTCAGTACTTGCTTATGGTGTAGTAGAAAGGGCAATGTACTTAGAGGTACCAGAGATGAACTTGAGTTCAGGTTCTATTGGTTAAATACTGGATGTTACATTTATCACTTGACTCTTGGTACTTGATCTTCGATATTCACTCATTCCATCCCATGTGGTTATAAAGAAAGTACTTTTTGACTCTCAGAGTGTTATAGGAATGTGAGGAAATAAAATAAACAACGATAATAATGAGAATAGACTACTCTCAATGTAGGAAGTAGGTAAGATTTAAGAGTGGATTTGAAAGACCCTCCAGAGGTGGATAAACTCAACCAAAAACATGTCCACAAAGAAATAATGAATAAATGGCTGAGTCAAGCAGATGCTGGTAGTACACTGGATAGACTGCTGGGCATGGCATCAGGAATACCTGAGTTCAAATCCTGTCTCAGACATTTACCAGTCATATGGCCCTGGGCAAGTCATTTAACCTCCACCTCAATTCTCTTCAACTGTAAAATGGGGATAATAGGGACACCTACCTCTCAAGCTTGTTGTGAGGATCATATGTGTAAACAGAAAGCTCTTAGCTTGGCACTTAGCACATACTAGACACCATATAAATGTCTATTTCCTCTCCTCCTTCTCCTCCCTTTATAGACATGGAAGGGTTAATGATGTCAATTCAGGATCAAGGTATTGCAACCAGAAATTATAGGATTTTTATCTTTAAGGAGTCTAGACTTATTATTTATAGGTTATGCAAGGAAATAGTAGAAACAGTGCATCACTACAGGCTTTAAAACTTTTAGCAGCTACTGAATACTTAGGATGGCAGGATCAGGTGATTAGAATTGTTTATAGATGCTTTCTATCTTTCATTAACTAGCACTGGACAAATCCTCGTTCTAAAAATATAAACCTCAAGATACTTTTGAGAATTCAACTAATGAGCAACTAGAATTGGACCAGCACTACAGACAGATTATTCTCGCCACCTCACCCCAATCATTCAGTTAGAACATTGATCCATAAAAATTTAAGAACAACATTTTGAATAGGTGTTGCCATGCCAAACAGTCTTAAATCTCCAAACTACATGACCTGAAACTCTTTCACAGTGTAGAAATGTGTCAGAAAGAATCAAAATCAAAATGTGGCAATAGAAGGAGGTACATATCATCTTGTCAATAGGGCTACAATAGGGCTTCTTCAATTTTTTTCACTTGCAATCTCTTCAGCACTTCTTAAACCTGATTGGAATTATCCCAAAGAAACTTTCAATGAGCTTACAGACCAGCTTATATTCCAATATGTTTATTCAATTACCAAAAAAACCCAACAGTGATTCTATACACCCATGCAATATATTTGTTGTTTTTTAGTCATTTTTTCAGTTGTGTCTGACTCTTCATGACATTACTGGGGGTTTTCTTGGAAGAGATACTGGAGTGGTTTGCCATTTCCTTCTCTGGCTCATTTTACAGATGAGGAAACTGAGGCAAACAGAGTTAAGTGACTTGTCCAGGGTAACACAGCTAATAAGTGTCTAATTCAGGATTTGAACTCAGGAAAATGAGTTTTCACTTCAGGCTCAGAACTCTATCCACTGTGCCGCCTAGCTGCCTTGTGCAATAAATACAGAACATTAAATATAAAAGAGGAATAGCAGGAAAGTGACTTGTTACAGGGCTGACTCTACCTCAATTCCAACAAAAAGGAAAAATATGATCATTTTTTCTCTCTGTCTCTTTTGGCCTAAGCTTCACACATCTATTTTGTTCTTTTGGTTCTGCTTATATGTTTTTGTTGGCTTGCTTGTTTATTTCTGACACTGGATCTATCTTACCCAAGTCAAAGGTGCAGCGGCAATTGAACCAAATGTCAATACAAATTGTTACGAGGGTTTTGAAGTGCTTCATTTATGTTTTAGGATGGTTTTCCCCTTCTTGGTGGCACCTTCTTGGTAGCCCTCTGCTCCTGGGGACATCATATTGGCATCCAGCTTAGTCTGCATAGCCAATCACCCTAGTCCACTTCAGCTTGGAATTCCTGAGTTCAAGCAATTCCCCTACCTCAGTCTTCCTGGTAGCAGGGATTAACAGCCACGAGCCAGTGTACCCTGCTTGCCTACATCACCTCACTTTGCATCAGTTCATGTCTTCCCATGCTTCATTGTACTCTTGGTATTCATTATTTCTTACGGTACAGTGTATTGTATCATATTTATATACCATAATTTGTTCTAATCATCCCTTAAGAGATAAACATTTTATTTCAGTTATTTTCTTTCACAAAAAGTGATGCTATAAACATTTTAGTGAATTGGTGGCCTTTTTTTCTTTGGCCACTTTGGGGATATATACCTAGAAGTTTACAGTGATATTTCAAAGATCATCTTAGCAATAACAACCGCAACTTCTTTTGGTACCTGGGGAGGTAATTCATTCATTTCTAGTGACTTGAACTCATTTAAGGCTGGAATATGCTCACATATCATCTCCTTATTTATCCCAAATGAGTGACCGAAGAGTCCATAGTTGTCATCAGATCTGACAAATCCTGGGCTCTCTGTCCCTTACAACTGGAACAGACTTTAAATCTCTGATTCTGTGAAAGCTAGTCTGATTGATCACGAGTCTGTCAAAGTAAGAGGGTGACAGAGTTGGAATAGTTTCAAGGGCCCAGGATGAAAGGAGAAGAGGAAAAAATCCCTGCTAATCTAATATGGGCATGCAAGGAGTCCTCCAGAGCTAAAAAAGGAATTTCAGAAGTAGATGAAAGAAATAAAGAAGAAAATGGATTTTATGTTATAGTGAGAAAAAAGTATGACAACTTAAAAAGGGATTAGGGATGAAAAAATAGAGAGGAGAAGCATCTTGCAGAGACAAGGATACAAATGTTTATTTCAGGTGAGTCAACGGTACCTGGAGTCTACTGAGGAAGAAAGGGGGAATGTGAAGAGAGACCATGAGGGAAGTAAATGGGAAAACGAGACTATGAGACTAATAAAATGAACTTCTTCACCTGGGAATTTGGCTCTGAAGTTTTCAGGCTTTTTTCCTCACTAATCTTATACATTCAGTCAGATAGTACTTACTGTATAAATATATCTATACACACATTTATATGTATGTGTATAGATATACATATAGGCATGTGTGTGATGCTTTCTCCCTCTTAATTATCATCACTTTTACAAAGCACAATTTACATATCTGTATATACATAAATATATTAATAAATACATATACACACATATGTACACATATCTATGTATATTGCCATCAGCCTGTTTTTGTGTCCTTCTAATCCATCATTAGGTATGTTATAAAGGACAATGCTGATTCACTTAGCCACTCTGGGCCTCCATTACTCATCTGTAAGAACAGGTGGGTAAATGAGAGATGATGACCTTTAAGGGACCTTCCAGCTCCAAAACTCCGATTTCATTTCATCTGTGGATGTGTTCTTTCTACCTCCTCTCCTGAAAGCTCATTGAAGACAGAGAGTGCTTTATCTGAAGTTGATACTTTTCCTAGTGCCCAGCAAAGGCAGTGTGTGCATAAAGTAGACACTTAAAAAGTGTTTTTTTTTTAAATAAATTGAATAGTCTACAAAAGCATACAAATACAGAAAGCTAGAGCTACAGTCTTGTGAATAAAAACTGCTCCTAATTTTACCATAGAAAGCAAGGTTGTCATTCCTTATGGAAACGGTAATTTATTTTATAGGAAGGGACTAGCTTGTGTTTTTTTTGAACCCCTTTTAAAAGGAAGAAAACCATTTAGACATGGAAGTTTATTTTTTTAAACCAATGTTGAAAATAACTCGTGGTAGTCAATAAGCATTTTAGAAGTATCTGCTGGGTGCCAGGTAATAGTCCCTACCTCTAGAGAACCTACATTCCACTGAAAACAATACACATACAAACATATGAGCATGTAATATGCATATATGCCTGTGCATGTGTGTGTATATGAGAGAGTGGCATAACATATAGAGAGCTGGCCTTGAACCAAGGAAAGCCAGATTTAAATCCTGTCTCTGACACATATAAGCTGTGTGACTGGACAAGTTTGTTTAACCTCTCAGTATTCTAGAGGTAATTTTCTAAGACCTTAAGTCATAGATAAGGTGCTAACTTGTATCGGCAGAGGGAGTTTCTCCTTATCTGGGAGTTTCCTATGCCAATGAAATGGCAGTTTCAGTCCCTATCCTATTATACTTGTACATATATGTATACATATATAAATGTGTATTATTTCTATATATAGGTGGTCTCAAAAATCATTAAGGCTTAGAAGTGCACCAAGATTTTTGGGACATATTGTGTGTCTATGTACATATGAAAATTTGGTTTGAAAGAAGTATGATCATGAATATGAATTGGTGAGAGAAAAATAGATTTATGAATATAGAATCTCTCTTCTCCCTTCACTGTCCTCCTTCCCTCTTCCCACTAACTGTAGGAGGGAAATTAAGGATAAAAGAAACTTTTCTGCATACCAATAGGAAGGATGATGTTCAAAGAGAATTGCAGCTATCTTTAGGGGGTAGGTAAAGAGCTATAAATAACCAAAATTAGTCCCATGAAGCCAAATTTATAAAATCAGCCTTTAAGAATATGAACTTGTAATGTCCTTACTGAACTATGTATACAAATAGTGTGAAATATGCTTACAAATCAGGACAGTGAACCAGTTGATTCAATAACGTTTGCGTATGAGACAAAGGAGATTGTTGAGTGCACCATAGAAAATGCTAACTTTTCTAGTGATGCAATGAAAACAGCCAAAATGAATTTCTTAAAATCTAAAACAAACTGGCAGAAAAAGTTGGAGATGAGTAAATTCTGTTAGAACAATATCAGCTTCTACACAGCGATTATTCCAAACATTTTCCTCTGTCCTATATGTCCTGTACCACCTGCTTAATTCTCTCTTTTGGGAGAGGGCCTCAAATCCAATGTGGCTGAGAAAATCGAGGTCATATATTAAAAGATTCTTCCACTCAAGTTCTTTGTCTCTTTCCTTCCCGTCTCCTGCAGGACCATGTTTATTCTCATTCTCTAATCTTTAATCTCCTCTTTCCCACTGTATCTTTTGCCACTACTTATAAACTTACTCAGGCCTTAAAATGAATCCTTCATGTAATCCTACCATCCCCCTAAGCTAGCATCATTTATCTCTTTTACTCCCCCAAATCAATTTCCTAGAAAGGGTTACATATATTTGTTGTCTAAGTTTCTTCACTTTTCCTTCCTTGGTGGTCTGTCAATTTGGTTTCACGTCCAATGCAGAGCATCAACTATTCTCTCTAGTTATTAGTAATCTATGAAGGGCTAAATTCAATGACCTTTTCTCAGTCCTTATCCTTCTTTACTTCTCTATGAATTGTTTCCTCCCCCTCTTCCTAGATATGTTTTCCCTCTTGTTTCTCCTACTATCTGTCTGGCTACTTCTTTTTGATTTCTTTTGCTAGATTTTCATTATCATTATCAAGGTTTTCTTGCCCCAAGAATAAATGTCTTGGGTATACTTCTATTCTCTGCTTTACCTCATATAACATTTGATGTTATGTTATTATCACCCTGGACTTGAGGATCTTTGCAATAAAATATTACAATGCTTGACTACTCCAAGGCAGTAAGGTGGTACAAAGTATGGTATACTGTTGGGCTTAGATGCAGGAAGACCTGAGTTGGAACCTTACTACAGACACTTGCTACTGCCTCATTATTGAGCTCAAGCACAAGATATTGCTGAGTGAGTTGAGAAATACCTTGGCTATTCCTCTCAATGTCATAGCATCCCCAAACCCACTAAATAAAAGATGACACTTGAGCACAGGAACTCAGAGATGGATGATATGAGAGTCAACTCATATGTAATCAGAGTCCTCTATACAACATACCTGACCCTAAGAAGGAAGAAGATGTAACATTTGGGGGACAGACAACAGTTTCCAACTATTCATATTCAAAGAATGTTGAGAATGTTCTATTGAAGAGAAATGATGAACTAGAAAAGGATCATCTATGAGGACAGCAAGAAAGATGATAGCAGAAGAGAAAGGTGAAGTATATAAAATGGAAGGCCAGGGAAGAATTATCATGTAGAGAAATATCAAAAGAGATTTGTGTTTACAGAACAGACCTCAGTGGTCTTGAGAATGAGGACATTGTTAAAAAAAGTTAAGGGTAAGTGAAGTTTATAGGTTAAGGCAGTAAGATGTGTTCTACATCGCAAATAGTGGGCTAATCCCATTCTGGAACAGGAGAGTGGGTATATGCTCACCAGAAGTAGTTAGTGAAGGAAGAGGAGACATTGTAATATCTTATTTCTCAGCATGCCAGTCACATATTTTTCTTTCAGTTGGCCAAGTATATAGGGAGAAAAGAGGGAGTGTCCTATGGTCATACAAAAACAAAGGTTTATGAAGATGTTAAAATAAGAGAAAAGAAGAACAAAGATTTGGGAAATTAGGTACTAATAATCTCCAGATTATTATTAGCAGAATAGCAAAAGTCCATGAATAAATCAGAGTCAAACCAAGATCTATCCCAAAGTGTAATGCACATTTTGGCAGAGAAAGATGAAATCTGGAAAAGGGAAAACAATACAAATGAAACATTCTGGGTTTTGCTACATAATGAATATATAATATTAAATATTTATTGAAAATATTGTTGATTTTATTTAGTGATTAGAAAAAATGCAAATAGGCTTAATATGTATCTTTGAGACTCAGATGAACTCATGTATATGAGGGCAGATCTTTCCATCTGTCATGTATTCCTTGGGATGAATTTTCGAACAAGTTTAGTCTGTGCCCCCGGTTAGAATTTTTCCGTCAGTATTTACTGGGTCCTACTAAAATTGCTTGATATCTTCCCCTACTCCTTAGATATCTTCTTCCTTAGTCCCTTGGATTATGGAAAACTATTCTCTTTTGCTTTCCTATTTGGAGAAGTTAGCCAGAGGAGGCATTCTTCGCCCAGTTTCTTAATAGGATGAAATAGAGATACACTAAGAATGGAAGCATCCTTAAACAAAGCCTACTTCCTTTTAGATAATCTAAGGAGCCTGAGATAATAATAATGACATTTGTTATAATAATAACTAGCCATATATTTATATGATATAATATCTATAATTATAGCTATTTACATAGAATTTTGAGGTTTACAAAACATTTTACAAATATTATCTCACTTTTTCTTTACAAAAATCCTGAAAAGTAGGTGCAATTATTATCCTCATTTTACAGGAGAGGAAACTGAGGCATACAGCAGTTAAGTGTCTTGCCTGAGGTGATACAGCTTGTGTGAGGCTGGATTTGAACTCAGGTCTTCCAGAGTATAAGTCCAGTACACTACTCACTGCCCCAAGCAATTTATATCTGGTAAATAATTGGTGTGCTTTGCATATCTTTGAAAGATGAAAATAAAACGTTTGATAACATTGAAGTGAGATTCAGCCATTCACTATATAATAGCAAGGATTTATAGCATTTTAAGGTGTGTAAAGTACTTTATTTATGTTACCTCATTTGATCCTCATAGCAACTGGTGAAATTAGTGTTATTATTATCTGTATTTTACAGATGGGGAAACTGAAGCTTAGAGAGGTTAAATGATTAACTTAGGGTCACTTGGCAAGTGTGTCCGAGGCAGTAACAAATATTTGAGACAGGATTTAAACTCAGGACTTACTGATGCCAAGTCCAACTCTCTCATCATTACATCACCTAACTGCTTCATGTAGGTCAAGATTTGTGTTATTTTACTCTCAAGGTCCTGAAAACCCAGGATGACACTACCAAACATTTTTAGTGCCAATATACTTCAGAATGCTGTCCTTTACATATGAAAATTACCCTGATGACCTGCTTTATGAAATACATGAGTTTTATACTTATCTAAAAGAGAAGATCCACTTATATTTCTTCCTAGGCCCCTCTTTGACCAAGATGGTTTATAGAATGTAAGCTTTCTAAGATAGGGACTATTTTTCACCTTGTCTTGGTGTCTATAGCTTCTAGAACGGGTGAGGAGGCCACATGTGGCCTAAAGGCTGCAGGTTCCCCACCCTGTCCTAGAACATTGCCTGTCCTAGAGAAAGACATTTAATTCACAGTTATTGGATTGGACTACCTTGGACTTAAGGTGACTGACCATGAGTATGGAAACTAACAGTATCTATGGAATAGACCAATGTGAAATGATCCATTAAGGGCCTAAATTCATAAACTTTACCTTGTTCACCTGGCATGTTAGCCAACTGAGCAAATCAGTTCTAGAAGTATATGCTGAATCCCACAATGCCTTTGGAATGTGGGACTGGATAAGCTAATGAAAAAACAGTGCCTGTAGCCTACTATAATATGTAGGTAGGAAATACCATGTAACTCTTGTTATATTGATGAAACATTCTAATTTTTCCTGATGTTTTTATTGATTCCCTTGTGATTTGTTCAGTATTGGAGACCTGGAATTAAGTTCTCCTTCTTCAGATTTTTGGCCTCGCTTGTCTCTTGGGAGTGTTTATTACGACTAAATCTAAATGCAGCCTCATAAATACTTCAATATGACTAGTTCTATGATTTTTAGGGGTGAGTATCCTCTCCATCGATGCAGATCACAAGCTCTCCATCATCTAGTAAATGGTCTTCAGGAGTTGCTGTGGCCAAAAATTTATTACTTGTAGTAAGCATGTTAATAAACATCTCTAAATTTAGTAAGACTAGTCTTCAGACTATAGATAAGTGTTATTTTATTATACATATATTTTAAGCCTTTCTAGCTTGGTAGGACCTTCCAGAGCATGTCATTTTTCTGCCATCTTCAGGATCCCAGGGTCACTAGGTATGGTACAGTGGAAAGAACATTGGTGCTAAATTCAAAGTACTTGAGTTCAGAATATCTTGCAGTGCCAGCTATGATTTTGGGCAAGCCACAATCTCTCTGAGTTTGTTTCTTCATTTGTAAGATGGAGGTGTATGTGTGTGTGTGTGTGTGTGTGTGTGTTGGATTCTTTGACCTGTGAGGTTTCTTCTAGTTCATTCTGTGTGAGCCTGTAAATTATTCCATAAAAAAGGACCTGTAGTAGAGTTTAGTGTGTACATTTGTGTATATGTACATTATATACACACATATATGTATATATCTCTATATGACCATATGCACATATATACACTTTTACACATACAGATGTATATTCATAGGTAGTTAGGCATATATTATTACATGCCAAGAGAGGTAGGATTCCATAGTGGATAGCAAGTCAGTCTTGGATTTAGGAAGGCCTGAGTGGGTCAATCTCTCAGTGTTCCAGACAGTTCTTTAAGACTGTAAGTTGCAGAAAAATGCCAACCTGCATTGGTAGAAGGAACTTCTTCATCTGAGAGTTTTACTTAGCAAAGAAGTAGCAGATCTGGACAGTATCCCTTTCTGTATCGTGAAGAATGATCGTTGGGTTGAAAAGAATGAACAAAAATGTCTCCTACAGTTGAAATCCAAGTTAAGTTGGGTGAGAGTAGGTGAGAACCTAGCTGCTCTTGGTTGTAGAAAGTGGCTTCTCCTTCATTGGACGTCTTCTAGAAAAGTTGAAAGACTACTGCAGTATTTTTTAAAGGGAATTGTTATTCATTTATGGGTTGTATTACAGATTCTCTAAGTTCCCTTCCAACTCTGAAATCCTATGATTCTGATTCTTTCATGCTATTTCTTACGTGCAAGTCATTATTAACAACATGCTTATACCTGTCACCTATCTCTCCATTTCTTTTTGGGTTGCCTATAATTTTGATTCTTAGGAGAATTTAGTATTCCATTCTTTTCAGTCATGAAGCATCATTAGAAGAGTATACATATTCTATGCATTTAACTTATAATACATAGTATTTATTAACTTTGTGGAATCAAAATTAGTTCCTTCCACAAAAAGGTTGATGACCGCTAGTGTGCTTTCTACATTGTGATTATTAGTGGTAGTAACTGAGGTAACAATAACATAAGAATCCGTTGATTTCTAACTAAAGAGACAGGGTACTGGTCATGGAAAATGTCATGTCAAGTTCAGTATACTTGAGGTAGTAATCTAGTATAAAAACCTGAAACTGATTAAGTGAGGCATTTATTTAAAATCAGTTATACCGATTTGATGTGAGTTAGACAGTGCTTGGATTCAGATGATAGGACTAGTAGATAAGAGTCAGAGATGTCAATTTAAGTTCACATAAAGACAAACTTTCTAACAATTGAGCTGTATGACAGAGGAATGGGTGGACCCATGTTTGGTAAGGTGAGTTCTCCAGTTATTTGGAGGTATTCAAGCAAAGGAAAAATGACCACTTTTCAGAGATTATGTAAAGAGGATTCATACTTCCAGTGAATATATTGTGCTAAATGAGATCTGAGGTTGCAACTCTGATTCTATAGTTCTTTGCACATATGTACTCATGTATAAATATATGCTCAGGCACATGCAAACAGACACAGGTATACACAGAAATAGAGACACAAGCATTTATGCATATGTATGCTATATATATGTATATACATACGAATATATGTGTATATATGTGTGTGTATTCATTTCACCTTTGGAAAATTTTTTCCCCATTGTCAGAAAAAAAACCCAACCTTCTTGTATACCCATGCTTTTACACCCTTTCTTTTCTTTCTCCTTTTCTTCCCTTCTCTCCTGATTTAAAGTGCAATCATTCACAGAGTTCTCAAAAGCCTATGTTTTGATGTTCTTTTATCACTATCTTTGTCATTATCAAATGAACTGCTGCTACATACAATGAGGTCTCTCAGCCCCAGCAATGGCAATTCACCCTTGAAGAGATCCTATTTGTTCCTGGCAGGAGGGATCTATTCAGCAGGGCTCAAGAACAATTGCAGTCATTCATCCGTGCTGCTTATCATCAGTCAGCTCGACACACTTTATGTAATGGATCTTCTCGTTGGCAGTGGAGGTGGGGCTGGGGAAAGGAGACTGGAATGTGAAAAATTCAAATGTATCTTCCCTACCTTGGTTCAGAGTCTGCACATTTCCCCACGAGAAATTCTGCACTGATGTTGCCTTTATTACAACTCAGGTGGTTAATGAGAGGGGCTTAATAAACATTATGTGTCCTTCAGCTACTGAGAACAGATATTTTGCTTCTCAACAAAAGACTTATTTGGATTCTTAAGAGAATTTGCTATTTCATTACATGTAGTCACATAGAATCACTGGCCTTCATACCCAATGCGCAATATACCAGGAACATTTAGAAAGGAGTCATGCAGAGCAAAACATTCAAGATGACATGGTTCTCATGAGAAGTGAGCTATTTGAAATTGGGATTTATCTTACTTCACCCAGGTTTTTTGCCTTTGTGGGTCTTTGAGCATCTAAGACAGTGGGGATTTGGAACTGCCTTTTCTGCTCCCAGGAGGGTCATTGTCACACAGAATTTGTCAGAGAACTTGAAACCCAGTAAGAAAGGAATACTAATACTTGCGTTAGGAAAAATATCTAGGTGAAGCCCATAGTATCACTTTTTAATAGTTGAAAGGGACCTTAGAGGTCATCATCTAGTAAGTTTAACTGCTTCATTTTATAAATGAAGTTAACACAACGGCCCAGAAAATCAATAGAATAAATGGCAGAATTGAGAATGAAACCCACATATCTTGAGTCCAATGCCAATCTTCCACCCATTCCACCTCCTACACACTGCGGTGCCACGTAAAGCATCATCGATGTTCCAGGAGGTCAGGAAAACAATTAAGGAATCTATGAATTATTTGACAAATATGACACCGAGACAAATATCTGCAAAAGGAAAGACTGAAGGCATAATTGTAATCTATTACTGATTGATAGATTCTAACAGTAGAATATGAAGGAGTACAGTGGAAAGAGTGCTGGGCAGAGTCGAGAGACCTGAGTTTGTATCCTTACTCTTAAAAGTTATGTGGCCATGTACAAGTCAATTCAATTTTCTGTGTCTCAGTTTTCTCATCTATAAAATGGGCATGATAATAGCTGTGCTGGCTTCCTCACAGGAGTATTATGAGGGAAAGACTTTAAGAGATATGGCTTTTTAAAAAAAAATCTATTTTATTTTTTCCCAATTACAATTTCAACATTTGTTGTTAAGCTTTGAGTCCCAAATTCTCTTCCTCCCTCTTTCCCCTGCCCCTTCCCTGTAGCAGTAAGCACCCCAACATACACAGGGGGCCTATTATGACAGGTTCTTAGATCTGCATTCATAAAAGCAAAGCAACTTTCAAGGGGTTAACAATCACTTTAATCAAGCACATGTATCATTCCTTTAACCAAGTACATATGTTATTCAGTTAGTTCAGGGAGCACCCTGAATTTCAAAGAAAATATAGAGAAGCCAAGAGATCAACCAACATGGCTTCCTCTGCCTGAATTCAACAGACAATTGGACTTCAACTGTGTGAGCATAGTCATCAGAGAGGAAAACAGGACATCTGGCTTCCCAAAGCCAGAGGGCTCCTTAGAGTGGCTTCCTAGAGTCCTTGTCTGGTGCTCAAACCTTCTTGCAAAAACTAAGCTCCAAAGTAAAAGCTTAACTCAGAGAATTTATACCTTTTTAAGAGCCAGATGCTTTGACCCAATGCCTCAATAGGAAAAAAAAAAAGGTACTTTGAGCCCTCCTACAAAACAGCTCTCCTAATCAAGCTCTCTACAATGGGCAGGCCCATCATTGGGTGGGAAAGATCTTTAATCACATTAAAATAATTAACAATACAAATACATACACTATTTCTAGTTAAAAAATCTCTAGTTTCTGTACTTTACTCCTTGTAAAGATTCTTGATTGATAAAGGCAAGATTCAATCAGAGGCAATTAATTATACTAAAACAAAAACAGCAAAAGATCCTATTTTGATTGCTATCACACTCCCTGAGACGGGTAAACATTCTGAAATAGATTATACATGTGTAATCATGTAAAACATTTCTTTAATCATTACTTTGTGGGGAAAATGAACAAAAAAGAAAGAGAAGCAAAGAAAGGAAAAAGGAAAGGAAGGGAGGAAGGAATGAAGGGAAGGAGGAAGAAAAAATAGTATGCTTCAATCTGCATTCAGATTCCATCAGTTCTTTCTCTGGAGGCAGATAATGTTTTTCATCATAAGTTCTTTGAGATCTTCTCGAATCATTGTATTGCTGAGAATAGCTAAGTCATACCCAGTTGATCATTCTATATTGTTGCTCTGACTGTATACAATGTTCTCCTGGTTGGGTTCACTTAACTCTATAACAATTCACGTAAGTCTTTCCAGGTTCTTCTGAAATCGTCCTGCTCATCATTTCTTATGATATGATAATATTCCATTACAAACATACGCCACAACTTGTTCAGCTATTCCACAGTTGATGGGTATCTCTCCAATGTCCAATTTTTAGCTACCAAAAAAAGTTGCTATAAATATTTTTGTACAAACAGATACATTTCCTTTTTTTATTTTTTAAAGATCTCTTTGGGACACAGTCCTACTGGGGTATTGATGGATCAAAGGGTATTCAGGGTTTTACAGCTCTTTGGGCATAGATCCAAATTGCTCTCCTAAATAGCTGGATCAGTTCATAACTTCCAACAGTGCTTTAGTCTTCCAGTTTTTCCACATTCCCTCCACCATTTAACATTTTCTTTATCTGTCATATCAGTCAATCTAATGAGTATAAGGGAATACCCTTGAGTTGATATAATTTGTGTATCTCTAATAAAGACTGATTTAGAACTTTTATATGACTATAGATAGCTTT
Source organism: Bettongia penicillata ogilbyi (assembly GCA_023548195.1). Classification (NCBI taxonomy): domain Eukaryota; kingdom Metazoa; phylum Chordata; class Mammalia; order Diprotodontia; family Potoroidae; genus Bettongia; species Bettongia penicillata. The sequence goes on from JAJHZJ010000580.1 coordinate 2,668,644, forward strand.
GATTTCCTTGTCTGAAAACTGACTGTTCATATCCTTCATGATCTATTAGTTGAAGAATGACTTGTATTCTTATAAATTTGACTCAGTTCTCTCCATATTATTTGAGATACTTGCTATAAGAAATTTCTCCCAGTTTTTTTGCTTTCCTGCTAATTTTGTTTGTATTGGTTTAGTTTGTGCAAAATATTTTTAGCTTTACATGATGGAAATTTTCCACTTTATATTTTTTAATGCTTTAGATAGAGTTTTTGGTCCTGAAACCTTTGGAACCTTTTTTGGTTCCATTATCTTACAGATAATCGATTCTGTTGTCTCCTAATTTGCCTATGGTATCACCCTTAATGTCTAAATCATGTACCCATTTTGATCTCATCTTACTATACAGTATAAGATGTTGGTCTATACCTAGTTTCTGTCATACTTCTTTTGAGTTTTTCCCGGCAGGTTTTTTTTTGTACAATAATGTTTGTATCCTCAAAGCTTGATTCTTTGGATTTATTAAACACTAAATTACTATTGTGATTTACTATAAAGTATTGTACAATTGATCTATTCCTCTGGTCTACCACTCTATTTCTTAGCCAGTACTACGTTGTTCTGATGGTTATTGCTTTAAAATACAGTTTGAGAGCTGGTACAGCTAGGGAGTGATATGACTTTTATAAATGAAAATATCACTATTTTTATGCTCTTGACTGAAGAAGGCACTTATCAGTGAAGGTTATTATCTTTGTCTTTGCATGTAACTTCAGGAGAAACACACATGCAGTGGATATGGAGGAAATGGACATCGACCTAGCCGGATGATTAAGCTGTATCAATCTTGATTATCAGTTAAGCATTCTACTTAACTAGGTCACTTTCACATATATTAGATTTAGCAGTTTAAGCTTTTTCTGCCATGATTTTCAGGGATTTTTAACTTTTTTTTAGTTTCATGAACCCCTTTAATTTGAATTCTATGAAAATCTTTTCAGAATGTTTTTAAATGTACAAAGTAAAATATGCAGGATTATAAAGGAATACAATCATATTGAACTATAGTAATCAAAATATTTTTTACACAGAACCTTAGCTAACATTCCCTGGAAGGGGTATAACCCTTGGATAGGGTGCCTGCCACCTCTGTGCCTCATTTTCTTTCTGTCAGAAAATGCTAATAGTCTTAGTTCCATCAACAGAGATTTCCTGAAGGTTTCAGGGAAGAAGGTTTGTGGAATTTCATTCTAACTCCTCCCAGCCCTTCCACTGTTCCCTCTGGAATGCCTGTTCCATAAGCAACATACTTCCCTTCTTCTTAAATCTATTCTTCTCACACTACTCTGATTTACTAGCTCTTATTGAAACCTGATTTTCCTCTGACATTGGTCTCGACTTTTTCATGAACAAGACTCTTCATTTTTTGACTCTGGGCATTTTCTCTGGCTGTTCTTTATGCCTGAAATGCTTACCCCCATCTGCTTATCACCGATCTCCTTGGATTTTTTTAAGTCCCAACTAACATCCTACCTTCTACAAGAAGCCTTCCCTAACTCTTCTTAATTCCAGTATTATTTTTTTCATTATTTCCTATTTATCCTGTATATAGCTTGCTTTCCATATATTTGTTAGCCTGTTATCTCCCCCATTAGACTGCAAGTTCCTTGACAACAAAGAACTATGTTTTGTCTCTTTTTGCATCCTTCATGAATTCTCTACAGCCTTTCACATGATTGACCACTCTCTCCTTGTTATTTCCTTCTCTGTAGGTTTCCAGAACACTGCTCTCTCTTGGTTTTCCTCCTACCTACCTGACTACTCCTTCTGTTTCTTTTTCTGGATCTTACCCCAGATCACACCTTCTAACCATTATGTGTTCCTCACATTTCTGCTCTTCATCCTCTTTTCTTCTCCCACTAGACTACTTCACTTGGCGATATCATCAGCTGGCAGGGATTTAATTGCCATCTCTATGTGGATGATTCTCAAAACTACCTGACCTGCCCCAATCTAACTGCTGCCCTCCAATCTCCCATCTCCAGCTGCTTTTCAGACATCTCAAACTGGATGTCTAGTAGATATCTTAAACTCATTATGTCCAAAAACAGAGCTCATTTTCTTTCTCCCTAAACCCTTCCTGCTTCCTACCTTCCTTATCATTGTAGAGACCTATACCATCCTCTTGTCCCAGAGGCTCACAACCTAGGTAGGAGTCATCCCGGATTCCTCACTATCTTTTACCCTCTTTAGCTAAGCTGCAGCTAAGGGCTGTCGTTTTCACCTTTGCAACATTTCTCCATTATAGCCCTTTCTCACTCCTGACACTGCCACCACTTTAGTTCCAGCTCTCACTACCTCAGGCCTTGTTTATTGCAATAGCCTGCTGGTGGCTCTTCCTCCCTCAAGTTTCAGCTACTTTAATCCATTCTCCATTCAGCTACTAATGTGATTTCCTAAAATGCACATCTGATCATATCCACTCCTCTACTCCCATCCTACTCAAAAAACTCTAGTGGTTTCCTATCACCTTGAGAATCAAACATAAAATCTTCTGTTTGGCATTCAATACCCTTTATAAACTAGCTCCACTTTCCATTTCGGTTTTCTTACACCTCGCTCCCCAATACTTTAATTCAGTGACATTGCTTTCCTGGCAGTTTTGTGAACAAGTCACTCTGTCATCTGTTCTGGGCACTTTCTCTGGCTGTTCTCCATATTTGGAACACTCTCTCATCTCTGCTTTGACTACTGACCTCTCTGACTTCCTTTGTGTCAATTAAAATCCCACCTTCTACAGGAAACCTTCCAATTTCAATGCCAAATTCTTTTAATTATTTCCTATTTATCCTGTGTATAGTTTGCTTTGTATATATTTGTTTACATATTGTCTAATGACCGTAAGCTCTTTGTGTGTGTGTGTATGTGTGTTCATCCTTCATTGCTGAAGAAGACCATGCCATCAGAGAAATGACATGACTTGCATTTGACTTTTGTTTTGAGTGAGGTAGGGCTGTGCAGGTCACCAGCCTCACTTCTCCTCCAGAGCCATCTGAATCCAGTGACCAGATATTCATCAGGATGACTGGAGATGACCCAGGATGAGGTAATTGGAGTTAAGTGACTTGCCCAAGGTCACACAGCTAATGAGTGTCAAGTGTCTGAGGTGAGATTTGAACTCAGGTCCTCCTGACTCCTGCACTGGCACTCTATCCACTGTACCACCTAACTAACCCTAAGCTCTTTGTAACGTTTTCGTAAATGCCTCTTTTTCCATCCCCAGGACTTACCACAGTGCCTGGTACATGGTAAGTATATCAAGCATGTTTATCAAGTTGAGTCATTGGACGGTGTATGAGTCTAAAGACACTGACAAAACTATTTGTTTTTATTTGATGGCTTTCTTTGAAGTCTACATGAATTTGGTGGTTTCTGAAAAATTTCAGGTAAAATTCTAAATTGTTCAAACTGAATCTGGCATTAAAATCTTGGCTCATTGAAACTTATACCAAAGCCTGGGGAATATAATTCCAGAGAATAAATATATCAACACAAAAAGGCTTGGACCAAAGCCCTATGCACTGAAAGATCCAATTTTCACATAGTTGTATTTAACTGCCCCACTGAGAGCCTTTCCTACCCTTTCAAGGCTGTTATGTCCTGAGGCATTTTGGGTCATTGCCTGGTTTTCAGTGGAATGTAGTAAGGAGAAAATGCCTGCACTGGGGTTGGTTTCCTGAAAGAGATGGGGTTCATGGTTTTTTAGACCCCAAAAGGATACTAAAGTCCATGCATCTATATTGAAATATATGGTCCATTCAGCCAAAAATTTGAATCAGTCACTCACATATCTGCATTAGGTGACATCAAACAGCTGGCTCAGTTGAACTGCTGATTAAAATGTACTCTGTATTTGAAAATATGGAGACATGGTTTTAAAGTCACAAAGAAAAGCATATGGAAGGTCCCTATTTTAATCCTGTAGTATATTCCTGCCTCTACTGAGATGCATTTTGGATAAATGGATACATGAAATGGACTTAAAGATCCTTGTCAGGATTTGTAAGCTAGTAGCTGGCTCTCGAGGTCTAGTTCTCAAAGGACTTGCTTAATGAAACAGCTTTGGAGAGAGTTAGGACCTGTGGCAAGAACCCTTAGCATATGTACTCTTTTAATTTTTCTCTGAGTCTCTAATAGAAGTCAGTACAAAGAATAAAAGTTAATATTTACATAGAGTTGTTCATACATTATCTCATTTGACCCTCACAATAAAGTGGGGAGCTATGTATGTATTACTATTGTTTGTATTATTTCCTCCATTTTACAGATGAAGAATGAGAATAAGAGAGGTCATAAGCTACTAAACATTAGACACAGAATTCAAACCCACATTTCTCTTGACTAGGTTTCCTGTTCTTTTACATACACTATACAAAGCTTAGAAATCAGATCCTGGAGTTTACTGAATAGTGGAGGTAACAAGAACCCTGGAATTCTCATATTAGCTACCGGGGTCTGTCTTTTCAGGAATATTAAGAACTCAGGCTGGGCCTAGGGGGATAGAGCACTGCACCCTCCCCATTTTCTATTAAAGGACTCAATTCATGGATTATACAAAAACAGGCAAAGGGCTACAAATTTTGTAGTTTGCTGACCCTTGCTAAATGAAATGTCAGAAATCAAAAAGACTCAAAGAATACATTGATAAAACATAATCAATTAATTATGTTTAACTTATAACTGCTATGACAATCTGTCAGGAGGTTGATATTTAAATCTTATCAGAACTTAAAGCAGCTTGTAGGATGGTTGATTTAGCTAAATGTCATGAACAAACACAAAAGAGGCAGCCTAAAACCCATTCTGAAGCTTGCCTAAACTAGGCATATACTTTAATCTTCCATGTGCTTGTGGCCACAGGGTGGCTGGGGAAGAGGATCAGGTAAATCACAGTTAACCCCAACCCTCACAGGAAGTGGCTCATGGTAAAATAAGGATAATAATCCCTTCCCTACTTACCTGTGAGTTGTTGTATTAATGGAAATAAACACGGTGTAACTGCTCTAGAGCTTTTAATAAAACAATAAATGGTATTATTTAATAATATGAGTATATAGGGCATAATCTCTGGGATCACTCTTCTAACCTACATTCTAACCAACAAGTCATATCCCCAGATTAAGGTTGCTAGATCTTTTGTAAAGTTTCTGGGAGGCAACACTGAGGAGCTGGAAGTAGTGTTTTCTATTGCTATTTTCCCTTAGCCTCTACCTTGTGTGTTCTCCCTACTATCAATTAACTAGTTACCATCTCCTCAACATCTCCTAATATTTCTCAATCATTAAATTCCCTAATTAACATCAATTAGATTTTAGAAATGGATATTTACCAAAATAATATAACAAGAACCAAAATATAAAAATTTCCTAAAGTTGGAATCCACTCTCTTCTGGCACACTGGTCCCTGGGAAAACTGGTTTCAAACAGAAAGTGGTTGCTTATAAACATTTTCTCATGTCTGGGTGTCACATAGCCAATGGACAAATGACTTCCTTGCTTGCACGACTGGTGTTTCAGATACTGGGTCAATTCATTGCTGGACTGAGGTAATTAGGCTGTTTCTCACAGCTGACTTCTCAGCAGACTGACTGCTGTAGCCACCAGTACACTCTTTTATCAGCTTTAGTTGCTAGAATATTGGTGACTCTTCTGACCTTCCAAATTCACGGCTCTTTTGTATGAACAATAAGTTATAACTCAGCAGCTAATTAGAAAGCTTTTTGTTACCATACAATAAGCTTACAGGAAAGAACCATCAAATACCTGTATATTATCTGAATTGAGAAAAGAAAGGAGACCTTGATTATGTATTTCCAGAAATTGGTTTGCCAGCCCTCTTAGTTTCTGAAGAGAGAGGAGAGGCACTGTGGTATGATGGATAGAGCTCTGGACTCTGAGACAGAAAGAACTAGGTTAAATTCCTATTTTTAATACTTACTGGACAAGTGACCATGGCTAAAACACAAAACATTTCTGGGCCCCAGTTTTACCATCTGTAAAATGATATTATGAAATTGAAGTGAAATAATACACGAACACTATATGGTCAGCTACCCTAGTCATTACTATAGCCTTAGTGAACATCTTCTTCTTCATCATCATCATCATCATCATCATCATCATCATCATCATCATCATCATCATCAGTATTAATGGGGAATTGACTGGGGACCTTTGGTCTTTTGAGTCCTCAGGAGCACATTTAATGAGATGATGGTTGGTTGTTGTCCTGTGTTCTCGAAGAGGACCAAAATAACATCACTATGCTAGAGTCAAGTTTCAGTGTGTCCAACTGTGGCTGATCATGCCAATACAAGCCTGGAATGCTCTAGCACAGGTTGGACACAAATAGTCCATGTGAACATTTCAGGTGTTTACTCTAAAATTGCGCATCCTGCGTTTCCTTTGAGCTGTTTCAATTCTGCTTCACTCACAGATCACAGCATCTTCTCCAATCTGGGCACACCATGCTCAGCAGTCCTGTGCCAGTGCCTCCCATTTCATGCAATCAATTCCAAAGTTCCAAAGAGAGACCTTGAGAGCGTCCTTGTATCTCTTCTTTTGACCACGATGTGAATGCTTGCCCTGTGTGAGTTCTCCATAAAACAATCATTTTGGTAAGTGTATATTTTGCATTCGAAAAATGTAATCAGCCCATCAAGTTTCAATGCTTGGCAGTTTAGATAGAGTAAGGAGGTCAATGTCTGGTACCTTATCCTTCAGATGATCTTCAGAATCTTCCTAAGACAATTCAAAAGCAAGTGATTCAGTTTCCTCACATGGCGCTGGTACACTGTGCAAACCACAGGCATACAACAGTGAGGTTCATAAAATGGCTCCATAGACCTTCAGTTTGGTAGTCAGTCTAATACCTCTTCTCTCCCATACTTCCCTTCAGAGCCTCCCAAACACTGATCTAGTTCTGGCAATGTATGTATCAACCTCATTATCAATGTGTACATCCCTGGAAAGTACGCCACCAAGATAAGTGAATTTATCCACAGCATTCAAAACTTCTCCATTTGCTGTGACTGATGATTCTACGTATGGATGGTGTGGTGGTGGCTGATAGAGCACCTATGTTTTCTTGTGTTAGGAAAAAAATTAGCACAAGCAACAGAGAAACTAATCTATACTTTGTTGCATCTCACCTTCAGAGACTGCATTGAGCACACAAATATCTGCAAAATAGAAAATTATGTATGAACACTCCCTCCACTTTGGTCTTGGTTTGCAGTCTTTTCAAGTTGAAAAATTTACCAGGGTGAGGATAGCTAAGGGGTATCAAACCCACTAGTGAGTTGGGGGGTGTCTACCCCAAGCATATGAAGACTTCCCCTGGTAGAACGGGCAGCTGAAAACAGTTTGTTCCAATGGCCATGAAGGAAGCTGAAGCAGGTGTTGTGGAGTGCGTAGAGCTTGGTCAGGTATTGAAGATACCAAGGTCATCCAGTGCATCTTGAGTCATCACTAGTTGTCTTGATTCTGTCCTGCCATGTGATAACTTTGGAGGAGAGACTGAGGCTGACGACTTAGTACAACTCTGCCTCATTTAAATGCAATGTATGCACGAATCAAAAGACATCACCCAGATGAAAAGACATGAGATGATGGAATGAAAATACATGAAATGAAATAGCAGGATCCATGATGTTTTGAGATTTTGTTCCTTTTAGACTTGGTATGGTCAGAATTTCACCTTACAAGAGTTATGCCTCCTTCATATTTTAGGTAGATCATGTTGTACCTTATAAAAGACATGGAATCTTGATTGGTTAACATTTTGATTAGCCTATAATGTGATTATAAAAAGTATGAATCTGGGAATGTCCTATTCATAACTTGTAAAGAAAATAGATAGAAATGTTTATATTTTTAAGGAGTAAGAAGATGTTTCTTCATCAACTTGATGGAATTATATAGTCACTAGTTATTGGCTACCTAAAGGATTGTCCAAATCCATGGGGATCATGAAAAACCAAAGTAGCCAGCATGCCAATACACTCTTTAAGGAGTCATACCTGGCAATTGAGAAGAGACTCCGATATGGTTAAAAGCCCAGACAATGAAAGAGCATCACTCTTGTTTTTTTTCACTTATACCTCTTCCTGGGGGCAACAAGGAGGAATGGGATTTTTCTCCTTTTTCTCCACCCCTGTTTATAATTGTGTCTTGCAGTGGAGCAATTTACTATGTAGAACAGAACACAACAGGAGAGTAGAGCTATGCAACTGAGTTAAGCTGCTGAGAGGAGTAGGCCCAGAGAGAAGTAGAGTAACCTGTGACAGAAAATGCTGTGTTCTGGGAGAGCGGCATGAGGACACCATTAAAAAGAAAAGGACATAAGGGCCTTCCACTTCTGGAGGTGTGAGTTGTCTTGGCTATTTGTGTTCTTTATTTCTGTGCTTCTCTAAGAATGTATTCTTTGTGTATGTCTATTCCTCCAATTGCTTATTTTTGTACTTGTGAGAGTCCTAGGTTTGTTGTTTTATGATTACTAAGCTTACTATGCCATCTTAAGAAATACCTTGGCTTTGAACATTCCACTAGTTTGTGAACTCCATAAAAGCAGGGGCTGATTTTACCTATTTTTGAGTCTCCCGCACAGTGCTTGTCACACATTCAATGCTTAAAAAATATTTATTGAGCTAGTTGTACCCTGGTGAGTGGGTAGAACATGGCCTTGGAGTCAGGAAGATCTGAATTCAAGTCCAGTCTCAGACAATTACCTGGCTGAGTAACCCTGGGCAAGTCACTTAACCTCTGTTTCTCTCAGTTTTCCCAGCTGTAAAATGGGGATAATTATAGCACCTACTGCCAGGATCAAACAAGATAATATTGTAAAATGCTTAGGCCAGTGCCCTGCCCATGGCAGGCACTTAATAAATGCTGTGCGCCTTCTTCTTCTGACTGACCATGCTTGCTAAAAGAAGTGGTAGGGATCTTGCTGAGTTATAAGAGTAGAGTCCCATTGAACACTTTGAACCTGGGGCAGTCATCCTTTGGAGGACCCAGTTGAGCACTAATTTGAAGAAGTTCCAGAGGGGGCATTACATTGGAATTGAATTAGTCAACAAACACTTATTAAGCACTTTTTATGTGCCAGGCACTTTTCCTGGAACTGGGAATGCAAAGACAATAATAAAACATACACTTCCCCCCAAAAGCTACTGGGAGAAATGGCATGTAGAAACAGAAATAAATACAAAATACATACATGGTAATATATTTGGGGGATCAGAATGGCATTGAAGTAGGAGGTAGACCTTGACTTGAGTTTGCAGGGGGTGAGATATTCTAAGAGGCAGAAATGAGAACAGAATAGAATTCGAGCATGAAGGACAACCTGTGCAAAGATATGAAGATCAGAGATCAGACACAGTATCTTGGTCCCATGTGTTTGGTGACTTGGTCAAACTATACTATAGCAACAAACAAATATTCCAGCTGGGGACTGTAGATGGCATCTGTCCATATAGAATGTATTTATTCAACATGGAACCTTTCACCAATATCACCTGGGAATATAGTGAATGATACTTCTGCATCATTATCATGCTCTTACTCAGTTGAAAACAAATCTGACACTAACTGCAAGGACCCCGGCATACACAGGAGGATCTGCTGTACAGGTTCTTAGATCCGTTTTTCTAAAAGGAAAGCAACTTTTGAGAGGTCAGCAATCTACTTTGATCAAGCACATATGTCATTTACTTAGTTCAGGGGAAAAAGTCAGCATCCTGCACTTCAGAGACAATAAAAACAGAAATTACAAGCAGAAATTACAAACAAAAAAATCAGCAGACAGGGCTTTCAACTGTCTGACCACAGACAATACATATATCATTACCAGAGAGAGAAGCACCAACATCTGGGTTTTCAAAGCTGGGGGGCTCTTTAGCAGCTACCCAGAGTCACATCTGTCACACAAACCTTCTTCCAAAAAATAAGCTCCCAAACAAAACCTCACCTCAGAGTATATATACTATATACTATTTTCAAGGCTGGAAGACATAACTCTCCAGATCTAGTGCCTCGTTAGAAATTGACAAAAGGTATATGTGGCCTATTAATGGATGGGGAAGACTTTTAACTCTTCCCCCCATCCACCATTAACCTTACATTAATATTACAGGCACTCATTTATTTGTTCCCCTTTAAAGAGCTATCTTGCTCTGGCACCATTCAACAGGATTATTTTTATAAGCCTACTTTCCATTTCTTTCTCTTTCTTTCTTTCTTTCTTTCTTTCTTTCTTTCTTTCTTTCTTTCTTTCTTTCTTTCTTTCTTTCTTTCTTTCTTTCTTTCTTTCTTTCTTTCTTTCTTTCTTTCTTTCTTTCCTTCCTTCCTTCCTTCCTTCTTTCTTTCTTTCCTTCTTTCTTTCTCTCTACCTTCCTTCCTTCCTTCTTTCTTTCTCTCTACCTTCCTCCCTCCCTCTTTCCTTCCTTTCTCTCTTTTTTATTTTCTTCCTTTTTTTATCTTTCTCTTTCTACCCTCAACACTGAAGCAGTTAGTTCTGCATTGCATTAATAAACAGTGGCAACACTATTTCCAAGACTGAAATGATACTCTCCCTGCATCTATCCCTCCACCCTCAGGTTCCTGGTCTTCATTTCTGAGTCTGACCTGACAAGTCTCTTTTGCCTTCTTCCTCCAGGAATAGTTGTCCTCTCTCGTTTGTCAGTCAGCTAAACGATGGGATGAGTTTACTTTCCTTAATGATTTTGCCAGCAAATCTCATTGTATATTTAGGGTTTGTGCTGCCAGTAAGATAATTGGAGCTAACAAATATATTCAGGAATAGTTCATTTGATTAAAATCACAAATCAGACCATTTAGATGCTGCAAACAAAAGAGATGTGTGTTGGCATTTTCTCCAGTGCTGCCCTAAGAGAGCAGTTATTCTGAATAGGACACTGGTGAGGTTTGGATATCATTAGTGCTGAACAAAAGTGGTAGAAACTGAATCCTGTTTAGATATATTTTGGGAGCAGTTGTCTGTAAACTTTGGAAAGTATTGCTCTGAATGTGGCACCTTACCTGCTGACTGTGGATGGATGCTTATAATTGACATTGTCCAGTGGCATTCAGGTCTTGATTTGAGGCTAGTAAAACTCCCCAAATTCTTCTTGTTCAATATGACGGCCCATCTGCATTTCCAGGAAAATACAGCCCATCTGTTTCTGAGTCATTTGCATGTTAACTTACTGCAGTGTTGTTTTCTAAGTGTGCTGCAATGTACGTGAAGTCTTAGGAGCCCTTTAAAAAGAAACAATTTCAAGGAAACTGTTTCAAGATCCCCACACCCGCCCAAGCAGCCAGTGACTTTTGCCAGCGAATGCCTGAGAACCCTATCTTCAAAGTGTATTTGTTTTCTTTAGGCAATAAAATGAAAACCAAAGGAGGCATAAAGTTGGCCGATTCCTTTCATAACTGGACATCAAATCTAGAGTGGAAAAGTACATGATTATATTCTGCAAATTGGACAAAAACTTATCTGAACATTTTTGATTTATTTTGTACTGAAAGTGAAGACTAGAAGCAGAGATATGCTGGTAAATGTTTAACGGTGAGTATGTGTGTGTAAACATGCAAGTGCACAATATATAAAAGGACATGATATGCATATATAAATATAGACATGTATGCATATATACATATAAACCCAATACACTTTTGAGTCTAATATGAATTTTTAACATTTTCTCCTTTATGTTATTAAGTCAAGAGAATCAATTAATGATGAATCAAGTCCTGATTTATAGTGTTTGCTGAGTCTCAAGGCATTAATGTTCATACTAAAAATTTAATAATCTCTCTCAAGCCTGTATGAACTGGCTTTAGCACACCTCGAATAAAGAAATAATGTGCAAATCATGTGGAAACTGGGTAGTATGATGGAATGAATACAGGTTTTAAGTTAGAAGACCTGGATTAAACCTTGGGTCTGCTACTCACTACCTGTGTGACCTTGGTGCATTTTCATGTCATCAGAAAAATGAAGGGATTGGATTAAATCACGTAGTAATATCGCATTTAGATCCTAGATACCTTAGTTCTCTGGTTATTTATAATGTCTGTCATGTTAGAAAATGAATAATATGTGAGAAAACATTTGATTGAATAATGATGATCTCAATTATCACTAAATATATATCAGAATATATCTTATAGTGCTTTATACATGATAAATGTTGTTGTTATGTTCATTCTTCATTTCTGAGGAAACCATGATATCAGAGAAATGATGACATGACTTGATTTCGTTTTGAGTGGGGGAGGGCTGTACGAGGTCACCAACACTTTCTCCTCCTGAGCCATCTGGATCCATTGAGCAGATATTCATCAGGATGACTGGAGATGGCCCAGGATGCAATGGGAAATCTTGGCCTTTTCATGTACACACTTAGAGGGAGGTAATAGGCCTCTTTAAGAAGTAGTCAGGGAATGGCCCTTTTAAAGAGCAAATGAAAAAAATAAATCAAAATGGGAGGAAAAGAGAAACTAAATGTTACTAATGATAATCCCTTTAAGCCAACCATTAAGTGATCCTTGGGCAGGGACTATTGTTGTCCAAACTACGGGCTTCAGAGTGCACTGGGTTAAGGTTTTGGGAATGACAAGGAATGAAGGAAAGAAGGGAGGAAGGAAGGAAGGAAGGGATATCTAGCCAGTAAACCCCAAAGGAAGGGGAGAAGGAGACAGAAGGGAGAGAATGACCTGGGTTAGGATTCTTACAGAGAATCCATATTACATTGAATGCAGTGAATGAATAAATGAATGAAAAAGCAAATGTCAAACTCTTTTCATGTTCCAAGAACTGTCCTACAGTTGGACATACAAATATAAAAGTGAGAGTAGCCGTGCCTTCAAGGACTTTAAATTGAATGGGTGGGGCACCAAATATGGTGAAGTGGTGGCCAAGAGAGGGGTGTTTAGGTCTGAGAAGTCAAGAAGATAATGAGAGAAGTCCTAGGAGAGTTGATTGACATGACAGTTCTGTTAGCAAGAGCAATATTGATTTGATTACTATTCCCAGAGCAAGAGGCAGAAAGTTAGAATGAGAGACAGAGCTGATAGCATGGGATGGAATGTGAAGCTTGACTGGGGTCAATTAGATGTAGTGGACCATATGAGTCTGTATTTGTACACTCACCAATTACTAATTTATGGTAAGCATTAATATGATGTCATGTATTTTCTATGATGACCTAGATGTAAGATATCAGATAAATGGGAGATTACAAGAGAAGATGGGGATACAAGATTGAGAGATAACACACAGACAGCCTTTTTGCTCTCCTGTTATCCAAGCAATGTCAATAGGCTTAAATAAAGTTCCCTAATACACTCGTTCTAGTCCTATGTCTGTTACTGAATAACTGTATAACCTTGAATAAGTCTGCTAAATGTTCTTGAATTCAATTTCCTCACTTGTGAAATGTGAATAGCTAGTCAGCTCTACCTACCTCAAAGGATGGTTAAAAGGATGAAGAGAGACTATGTAAACAAAATATTTTAAATTATATAAAACACTGGATAAGTTTTATGCATTATGATGTCTTTGGTTTTGGGAAAATGGACATATTTTTAATGGTGATGATAATTATAACTACCTTTAATGAAAAATAGTACCTTTAATGAAAATTATATCATAGTCATTTTACATGAATACAATATTTCTTCCATTTGTCATTATCTATCAGGTGGAGTTGAAATTCTAGTTTTTTCTACCTGATTTCTTGAAAGGACTTTGCTTATCGACTGGTTCAACCTCTGCTTGAATATCTTGGTTTGATGTCAAGAAAGCATTCTTAAGAATTAAAACTGTCCTAAAGGAGGTAGTAGGTTCCCTCTCACTGAAAGCCTTTAAGTGGAGGCTGGATGACCACTTGTTGCTATGGATATTCCTTACAGGTATGGGTTGAATCAGATTAGCACCAAGGTCACTTCCTACACTACACTCTATGATTCTTTGATATCCACATAGCTAGTTTCTACTTCAGTATCTCCAGTGACGAGAAACTTACTACCATACAATAAGGTTAATTGTGGGAAAAGTCTTTATGCTGAGTGAAAAACTTTTTTCCCTTTTTTACTTTAATCTTAGGTCTTGCTCTAATTCTCCGAATCCATACATGACCCCATGTGATGATATTTCATTTAGTTAAATCTATCACGTTTTCCTTTCCTTTTCTTTTTCAGGCAAAAATATCTGATTTCTTCATTCCTCATCAGACATGTTTTCTGTACACTTTAGCAATTAAGTTACTATCCTTTGTGAACCCAGTATCACTTTTAAATATAAACAACACTGAATACAGTAGTCCAGATGTCTTCTGAGTAGTGCTAAGAATAATGGAGCTATTACTTCCCATTCTATCAGCATTACATTTCATTGTTAGTTTTCTTTTTTTTTTAGTACCCACATCACAATGTTGACTCAGATTGAACTTTCACTCCACTGAATCCTCCAGTAATATTTTTATTTGAATTGTTGCCAAGTCAAGTATTCCTAAACCTATGCCAATGAAATTGACGTCTTGACCCTAACACTGAACTTTACATTCATGTTTTGAGCTTGTGCATTTAGATATGATGTTTCAGAGTGTGAAGATCATTTTAAATCATGATCCATAGGATTATAGTTTTGGAATTGGAAGGGACCGCACTAGTCCAACTCCCACATTTTTTCTAGATGAGGAAACTGAGATCCAGAGAGATGGACTAAGTTCTCAAAGTCACATAGGTAGGAAGTGACAGATTCAGGTTTCAACTCAGGTCCCATGACTGCAAGAACAGCTTCCAAATTTGGGGCTCTTTCTATTGCATCTTGGTTTTTCACTTACGGAGATGAATAATGATCCACATTTGCATGGTGAGTGAAAATTTGTCAAATGCACTTTGTCCATCATCATGCAAATCACTGAACAAAATGGTGAATAGGAGGTATGGTTAAGGATAGGACCTTGTGTTGTTATCATATAAAAATCTCTTTCCTGATTGACCCTTATTTGTAATGACAAGCCCACATTCCTTCATCTCACTCCCAAGCATAGCATATGAGATTTTATCAAGTGTTTTGATGCAAGTAAGTTCAAGTGTGTCTATGGCAGTCTTCTAATATACCCATGACACAAATGTGTATGAAAAAAATAAAATTAGATAAGTTTGAAAATGTGTTGGACCTTGAGTCTAGAAGATCTTGGTTGCTACCATGTATTCCTTATATGGCTTTTGACAAGTAGTTTAACCTTTCTGCACCTCTTTTTAATTTATTAAATGGTGACAACTACACACACTAACCACTCTGTATATTTGCACGAGCTATTTTCCAAGATTAAAATGTACTCCTTTCTCATCTTTACCTTTTGGAATCATTACATTAAGTCAAGATTCATTAGTGGCAGCAACTATCTTTTTGTTCCCTTTTGTTTTTATTTATTATCAGCACCTAGAAATATTCAAACAACAAACATTTATAAAATGCCTCCTCTGTGCCAGGCACTATGCTAAGTGCTAGTGATACAAAGGAAGTGATGCAAATGGACCCTGCTTTCAAGGGACTCAACAGGGGAGAAAACATGTAAGCAACTATGTACAAGCAATTTATACACACATATAGATGCACACACATATAATATCCATCTATCTATCTACACCTATATATAATAAATTGGGAAATAATCCTAGAGGAAAGGTATTAGCCTTAAGGGATATCAAGAAAGGCTTTCTTGAAGAAGATGGGATTTTGATACTTGAAGGATGCCAGAAAGAATAGGAGATGGAGAAGAGGAGGGAGAAAATTCTTGGCATGGGGAATAGACTTTTGAAAATGCCCAGAGTTGGGATATGGAGTATCAAGGAATAAGGAGGGCAGTGTCACTGGATCACAAAGTTCCTGGTGAGGAATAAGGCATAAGAATGCTGGAAAGGCAAGAGGAGGGGTCCATGTTATGAAAATCTTTAAAAGTCAAACAGAATTTTATATTTGACTTTTGAGGTAATAAGGAGTCACTGAAATTCATTGAATAGGGAGAATGAAATGATAAGACAAGGCATTAAATAGTTGAGTGGAGTATGGATTGGAGTGGGGAGACACTTGAGGCAGGGAGACCAACCAGCAGGCTATTGAGTCAAAGTGTGAAATGATAATACGCACATCAGGGTAGTGGCAATGTCAGAGGACAGAAGGGGCAATATATGAGAAATATCTCAAAGGCAGAATTGATAGGGCTTGACAGCACATTGAATATGGGGAAAGGAGGTGGATGAGAGTGAGGATTTGAACATAACACTTAGGTTGAGAGTGTGGGTGATTGGGAGGATGCTATAGTAAGGAGGACAGTAATAGTAATGTTAGGAAGAGGAGAGGGCTCGGGAAAAACATATTGAGTTCAGTTTTGGAAAATGTTGAGTTTAAGATGTCTACAGGATATCCAGTTTGAGATGTTCAGTAAGTAGCTGGAGATGTAAGACTGGAATTTAATGGAAAGGTTGAGGCTAGATTAAGTTGATCTTATAATGTTTAGAGATGTTAGTTAGAGATGATAGTTAAATCTATGGAATTTAACGAGATCATCAAATAGTATAGAAGAAAAGCAAACCCAGGACAAAACCTTTGAGTACACCCAGTGTTAGTAAGCCTCACCTGGATGAATATTTAATAAAGGAACTTGACAAAGAATTATCCAAAAGATGGGAAGAGAATCAGGAAATAGCAGTGTCATATAAAACAAGAGACAATTAGTGTATCAAGGAAAAGAGAACTATCAGAAGTATCAAAGGCTGGGGAGAGGTTAAAAGGGATGACAACTTCAAAAAAGGTCATCCATGCGTGTGGTAGAACTTCCTAAATGTCCATTAAGTTGAATTAAGAAAAGTGTTATTTAAAGCTTAGTATTTTACATAAATGTGAGTGATTATTATTATAATCAATTCAGGTTGGTGAGCATATAGAAAAGAACAATCGGTTCAATAATTAGCTCTCAAGTTAATGGAGAAGTAAGGGAGAGGCAGGAGGCTGTTATAGCAATAAAACAATATTCCCTGGGAGCATCAGATAAATTGTAATTTCATCAACATCTACTGCTCCCCACGATAGTAGGTTTTCCCAGATAATACTCCACTAACCTCCTGGACATAAGTCCTAATTTATGTTGTTTCTTGTCTCCCACCTAATCCCTTAGATTTGGAAATGCTGGTGAATTTTGGCTTGATTGAGCTAACCTTTGGTTTATTCTCTTTTGAATTATGCTCCTTTTCTCCAGAAGAGAGAATCCCATTGCTAGGCTTCTAGTTTCTCTTTGCTCCTGTTGATTTATCAAACATTACTACTCAGGCCTCTGAGATCATCTCCCTAAGTTTTCAGAAGTCTCGGATATAATATTTCTGGTACAGGAGTCTTGAATTCTGTTAAAATGTCTAGATGATCTCACTCTTTCTTTCCTGATCTCAAATTCCCATTTTATTGTGTCCAAATACTGAAAATTTGATGATCATTTTCTTGGTGGAAAAGAAAAAGCAAAAGAGTTACATGAACATACTGTAATCCTTCTATTATTTCTCCAAGTATTCCAGGCAGTGTCCCTCTTAATTGGTTCACTTTATCACTTGAAAGTGACTCATGTATGAGTGAATGACCTCTGCAAGCCAATCATTTGACAAAGATTTAGCAAGTGCTTGCTATGTTCCGGGCACTGTGGTGACATGTTAAAAATGGAGCTGAATGAAGGTCAATGTTGTTGCAGTAGCTTATGAAGCTCCGAATTTGTGACTTAATTATTGAGGAAAGCCACATGTTCCAGAATGCTTTGAATGAGTATTTAATCATGCTATGTCCCTTTATTCTACCTTGGAATGAGATGGTGGCTATAGGAGGGTAGACACTTTTAATTGCTTCTTACGGAATGGGCAATTGTTCCTGATGAGCCTCCCAGGGTCACAGTCAATCAAGGGAACAACCTCAGTGTCCTGCCTTCCAAGCTAGATTTCTTTTTCTTGATCATGCTACCATGTGCACAAATGGAGGGGGGAAATGCCAACCATTTTCAGTGTAATCCTCTGTGAGAGACATTGTAGAATTTTTCCTGGTTTTCATACTGTTATTTATATTATGTAGAAGCCTTGTAAAGCACATGAAATTACATCATCTACTCACTGCCTCAATGCTTTGCCATGAAGTCCTAAAATAAAGGCTCCACTTAGAGCAGCCAGGTGTGGCACTGGGATTAGTGAGAACAGTGCTGACAGGTTGTGAAGCTGCCCTGTGCCTGCCACTTACTACAAGTGTTAGATTCTTGGGATTGAATATGTTTTTCATTTTGACATCTGTTTGCTTGGAGTGTCTCACTCTCAGCAACCGAACACAAGTTTATATCCATTCTGCAAATCTTCAGGGAGCAATGCCTTCTGTTTCTTCCACAACATGAGAACATTTATGAAGGATCCTGAAGTGAAAATAAAATCTATATAATTTCCTTGAAGCATTTGAGTTTGATTCTTAAGTCCATTGCTACGATCTTGCTGTTGATTAGCTATAATGATAGTACCTAGATGTCTGTCACTTTTTTCCTTTGGCATTTAATAAGCCTCACGTACATTTGCATACTTAGGTGTATGTAAAAGAGACAGGATAGATGAACTGATCTTGCACGCTTTTGATCACATCTCTTCATGTCTCCCCTAGGACTTTGTTCCACTGGGGCATTATTCTTTTATTTTCATCCTCCCACCCTTTTTGGCTTATTCCCCTCTGTCTACAAATATATTCAAGGTTCTTCTCTCCTAAAAGAAAAGATCCCTTGCTCCTATTACCACCTCAGACTACCATGTCATCTTATCTCTCTCTTTTCCTTTATATTTTTTTCTGCTAGAATGAGTGCTCTATACTTCATTCCCTTCATGCACTTATATACTTAATATAGGAGCAACATGGATACAAATATATTTTGGCTCAAGCTAATGTACTTTGTTTTAGTATTTTGGTTTATTTTAAATCATTTTTTACAGCTAAAGAGAACATAACTCAGATTTTTAATCTCCATCTCTAAGTTATTAAAACATCCAGTCAAAAGTGAAAGAATGGGTCAGCAATCAGGTAGATATTTTGACTATACAATGCCAAATAATCACTCCGAGTAGCTATTTCCACACAATTGTCTGAATCATTGGAATGTTTAGAGCTTGCATAAACACAGATGGTCCCCATCCATATGTGCATTCTTTATTGACAAAGGAAGTTAATCAAGAGCATGGCATGGCATGGGCATTATTCCCTTTAAAAGATTTCACCTTATCAGGGATGAAGCTACTGCTTTTTATCTTAAGTCTAACCAACCATAATATCCCTTTTTTCTAGGTCTGGAGGCTGTCCACCTAGATTTTTGTTCTTGTTGTTCAGTTGTGTCCTACTTTGTGATGCTATTTGGGAGATTCTTGGCAAAGATATGTGAATGGTTTGCCATTTTTTTCTCCAGCTAATTTTATAGATAGGGAAACTGAGGCAAACAGGGTTAAGTGATTTGTCCAGGGACACACAACTAGTAAGTGTCTGAAGCCAGATTAGAACTCAGGAAGATGAGTCTGACTCCAGGCCCAGCATGCCTCCTAGCTGCTCTACTGAGATTTTTAACAAAAGTTAATAAATTATTTCATGTATTTTCATTATTCTTATGAAAAATACAGAGAGATATGAATTAGATGATAATATAATTAGCTAGATTAAGAACTGATTGGATGACTCAATTTAAAGAGTAGCTCTTAATGAATCAATGTCAGCATGTCAGGAGGTAATCAGTGGAATACCTTATAAGCTAATTATCATTGAGCCAAGATCTGTGCTTGGCTCTGTGATATCTGGCTTATTTTATCAACGACTTGGATTAAAGAAAAGTTAGCATATTTATTAAATCTGCAAATGAAACCGGGATGGGGGGGAGGTCTTGACAGACGAATGATCCTTAAGACTTAAGTAACCATGAAGAAATTGTGTGCTATCTTTCTGAGCCTTAAATTCCTCATCTGAAAAAGAGAAAAGACTGTACCTTTGGCCTCCTGAGGTTCCTTCTACCTCTGTATCTGTGAACCTAAGGGAATGCCAGAGCATATGCAGAGTAAGAGCTTGAGGCTACCTGTGTGTAGAAATCACCTAAAATGCTGTATAAATAGAAACTGCTCTTATTATCATCATAACCATCATCCTCATCATCACTATCACCATCCTAATCAACTCTTAAATTTTTGAGGTTTTATATAATCAAAAATATGTAAGCACTTCTTGTGGCAAGAAATAACTGGGAACAGAGTAGGTATCCATCAATTGGGAAATGGTTAAATTATCATATATGGATATCATGGAATGTTAGTACACTACATGAAATAATGTATATGAAGAAGATATAGAATAACAAGACTTGAATGAATTCATTTGAAGTGACATAAGCAGAACCAAGAAAACAACATACATGCTTACATGTGTTTGTCCTTCGTTGCTGAAGACC
This sequence comes from Bettongia penicillata ogilbyi, assembly GCA_023548195.1. Lineage (NCBI taxonomy): Eukaryota > Metazoa > Chordata > Mammalia > Diprotodontia > Potoroidae > Bettongia > Bettongia penicillata. The sequence goes on from JAJHZJ010000580.1 coordinate 2,689,181, forward strand.
ATGCCATCAGAGAAATGACATGACTTGCACCTGACTTTGTTTTGAGTGAGGGAGGACTGTGCAGGTAACTAGTCTCACTTCTCCTCCAGAGCTATCTGAATCCAGTGACCAGATATTCATCAGAATAACCGAAGATGACCCAGGATGAGGCAGTTGGGGTTAAGTGACTTGCCCAAGGTCACACAGCTAGTGAGTGTCAAGTGTCTGAGATGAGATTTGAATTCAGGTCCTCCTGACTCCTGCATTGGTGCTCTATCCACTGCACCACCTAACTGAATGGAAGGAACAATAAATAAACTTCCCACAGTGAATGCTGTGAACTTATAATGCCAAAGCATGGCCCATAACAAGAGGCGTGAGTATTGACCTCCCTCTTTTCTTTGTAGACTTCTATCAGCATGGAATTCTATATAATGCTGGATATGACTAATGCATAGGATGTTGCTGAACTTTTCTTTCTCTTTTGTTCTGTTAGAAGGGATAACTTCAATGGAAATTAAGGGATTTATTTTGAAATGAAGATGAAATGAAAATAAAAGATATTTACTTGAATATCAAACTTTTCAGGAATATTTTTACTTCTTTTCAGGAATATTTTTACTTATTTTAAACATTCATTTAAAAAATTAAATTCCAGATTTTCATTCTCACTCCTGCTCTTCTTCTATCTTCAAGAAGGTAAGCAATATATCAATTATACATGTATAGTCCTGTAAAACAGATATCCATATTAACCAAGTTGCTAAAAAATAACATAAAAACTAGAAACATAAAGAAGATTTAAAAAGTGTGTTTCAATGCACACTCAAAGTTCATTAATTCTTTTTCTAGAAATGGATAGCATTTTTCATCATGAATCCCTTCGAATTATTGTGGTTCACTGTCTTGATTAAAGAAGACCAATCTTTCACAGTTTATTACTGTCCATATCACTATCCAAATCACTATCCATAGATATGACAAATAAATTTTTCAGCACTTCCTTAAATGTGTCTAAACCATGTATCTATTTTGACCTTATTTTGGTATATGGTTTGGTTTATTGTTCTATACCTAATTTCTACCAGAGTACATTCTATATCACCCCAAATTTTTGTCAGATAAGAGAGTTCTAGCCTAAAAGCTTGAATTTTTGAATTTATCAAACATTAGATTACTAAGACTATTTACTACTGTCTATTGTGTACTTAATCTATATCACTGATCCACTGCTCTATCTCTTATCCAGTACCAGATTGTTTTGATGATTTTTGACTTTGCCATATAATTTGAAATTCCTTCAATTTTTTTCATTGATTTTATGAATATTTTTGACCTTTTGATTTTTCAAATAAATTTTGTTATTATTTTTTCAACCTCTAGAAAACAATTCTTTGGTAGTTTGATTGGCATGGCACTGAATGAACAAATTAATTTTAATAGAATTGTCATTTTTATTATATTGGTCTGGTCTACCCATGAGCAATTATTATCTTCCAATTGTTTAGATCTATCTTCATTTTTGTAAAAAGCATTTTGTAATTGTGTATGTGAATAGGCAGTTAGGTGGTGCAGTGCATAGAGCAGATCAGGAAGATCCCTCTATTTGAATTCAAATCAAACCTCTGTGACCATGGGCAAATCACACAACTCTGCCTCAGTTTTTGTCATCTTTAAAATGAGCTGAGGAAGGAAATGAATGGCAAACAACTCTACTATCTCTCCCAAGAAAATCCCAAATGGGGTCACGAAGGGCCGAACACAACTGAAAAATGACTTACCGTCAAAAACAATACTTGTATACACATAGTCCCTGGGTTTGTCTTAGAAAGTAGAGTCGCTAATGTTTTGTAATTATTTTAGTCTGTAGTTATTTTAAATGGAAACTCCCTTTCTATATGTTTCTGCTGTATTTTGTTGGCAATATATAGAAATGCTGATGATTTATGTGAGTTTATTTTATATCCTGTAACTTTGTTAAAATTTTTGGTTGTTCAGTTAGGTCTTTCAGTTGATTCTCTAGGTTTCTCTAAAAATACCACCGCATCATCCACAAAGACCAATCGTTTTGTTTTCTTACTGCATATCGTTATTCCTTCAATTTTTTTCTTATTATTGTCAGAGCTAGCATTTCTAGTATGATACAAAATGAATAATAGTGATGATAGTAGACATCATTGCTTTATCCATGATCTTATGGAGAAGCCTTCTAACTTGTCCACATTACATAACACCAAGAAGATAATGCTTCTTCTTGGTTTTAGATATCACTTACCATTTTCTGAAATGCTTGATTTATTCCTGTGTTTTCTAGTGTTTTTAATAGTATTGGATATTGTAGTTTGTTAAACAACATTTTCTGCATCTATTGATATAACCATATGCTTTTTGTTGTTTTTATTATTGATACAGTCTATTTTACGGTGTTATTTTCTTCAGTTTTGTGTGCTTTAGAGTATTGTCTTTTCATAATTTTCTTGAATTGCCCTCAGTCTCCCTCCATTCAATTTTTCCTCCACCACACTTCATTGATTTTGAAATATTTTTTAGCCTTTCTAGTAATTCTCATTGGGCTTGGGTAAATTCACATTTTTTTTTCCTTTGAGGTTATGACTTATAGCTCTTTCAACATTGTTGTTTCCTTTTGAGTTTGTCACCATACTAGTTTTTTATGATTGTGTTCTTTTTTTTTTCCTATTTCTTTACTTTTATCTTTATGTTAAAATTGGGCTTTACATTCTACAAGCCAAGATGGTAGAGTACAGGTGGTAACTTTTCTGAACTTTCTCAACATTCCCCTACAAATAACTTTAAAATAACTCCCCAAATAAAAATTTTGGAGTGGCAGAGCCAGCAAGATTTCAGACGAAGCCATTTTCCCAGTCCAAGACAACTCAGGAGGTTAGCATAAGAGGTCTGTGACAGAAGGGTTAGTCCCCAGCCTGGAGCACACATGGCAGCAGCAACATTGGTGGGTCTTAGGGGCAGCTGTGACAACCACAGCAGTAGCTTTAAAAGTTCTCAGACCATAGATGGTAAAGGGGTCAGGTAGCTGGTCATAAAGAGATTACTGGGAACTTCTGCTATCATTGCAGTTGGTGCTGATTGGCAACACTATTGCCCATAAACACTTCTGAGTTGCAGTTCCAGGACACTGAGCAGTGCTTGTAGTTGGCCAACAAGAGACCAGGGAGCCTGGTCACAGCTTCAAGGAGGAGAGAAGCCACTATCTTTGTAGCTGCAGTAGAGGAAGGGACTCTGTGACGGTTCCAGTGCCAAGAAGAGCAATAATAATTGCAACAATTGCAGGGAAGCAGAAATGATTTCTGGGTAAAGACCAGAGTTCACACTGAGAGAACAGTACATTCAGTTGGGTATAGAAATCTCTTACTATAAGGAAGATAAGAGGGGAAGGGGATAAGAAATATGGGGGAGGGGAGAAGGACCTGGGGGATGTAGTGGTCAGAAATAAGACAGATAGGATGGAGGGAAATGTGTAGTTAGTGATCATAACTGTGAGTATGAATAGAGAGCTAACCCATTGAATGGAAGCAGATAGTAGAATGGATTAGAAACCCCAAATCCAACAATATGTTGTGTACAGGAGATACACTGGAGACAGAAAGATACAGACAGTTGAAATGAAGGACTGGAGTAGAGTTTATTATGCTTCTCCTTCCTTCCTTCCTTCCTTCCTTCCTTCCTTCCTTCCTTCCTTCCTTCCTTCCTTCCTTCCTTCCTTCCTTCCTTCCTTCCTTCCTTCCTTCCTTCCTATGATTTTACAAGTATAATTGATGCCATTTTGCTTGCCTTCTCATTGAGTGGGGAGGAGTTGATGGTAGGGAGAGAATTCAGAACTCAAAATCTAAAAATAAAAAAAGTTAAAAATTAATAATAAATTTAAAAAATCTAAGTTGGGCTATGTTCCCTGGGTAGGGGTGAGGGGTACTGTCCTAAAGCTTCAGATTTTTTTTGTACTGCTTTTTTCAGATCTAGTTGTATTTTAGATGCTTCCAAAGTTGTGTGATCTTATGAGAAGTGTGGTCACTGTTCTCCTAGTTTTGCCCTGGTCCTCACCCAGGGAGGTCCCTGTTTCCTTGCAGCCACAAGCTGTCGTACTCTTCAGGGCCCAATTCCTTAGAACAGCAATTGCTTCTGCTATTTAAAGGGCCTAAATGACTTGGAGCTGCAAGCAGTCCTCTCCATCCTGTTGGAAGTGGGTATGGGCAATGGAATTGCCCAACAGCCCTGTGCCCAATGTTCCAACAGGTGTTCCCTGTAATTTCTTTCTGATTAGTTGCCAGATCCCCTTACTGTATCTTGTTTAAGAATTTCTAAAGATGCTGCTGCTTCTGTTGCTGCCTCCAAGGTCCGCAGCTGGTTTTACAGTCATGTGTGTGGTCAACCACCACCCCAATGTCACAGCCCTCTCTTTCAGACCTCCTAGGTTGTCTTGGGCTAAAAAAATCTTTCCCACTGTCCTTTTTATTGTCTTTGCCACTCTATTAATTGCTTTGATGCATTATTTTAAAATTTATTGGAAGGAAATGTTGGAAGAATTAATTTGCTTCCTCTACTCCACCATCTTGACTCTGCTTCCAGAAGTCCTACATATAAATTTTAAACACAAAATAAAGTACTGTAAAAATTTTGGAAAACTAGTTTAGAAAGAGAGAACTTCAAGACACCCCAACAAACTGAGCATGATAAATTACTGTAAGTAATATTGATCTGTCTTATCTTTTGACTTGCTGACATTGATTTGATTCTTGTCTGAAATTTTATTTCCATCTATGAATTCCCCTGTTGCTTTTATCCAGACCCACCATAATATTACCTGAGAAGCTTTTTTATTTGTAGTTCTTGTGACTCTGCATTGCCAAATAGAGTACTAACCTTTCTGCACAGGGCAAGTATCTTGCTTCCATCCCACATGACTCATGTCTCTTATCTTGCTGGTGTCTCTCCCCTTTCCCCAGCCCTGGAATCACCATCCATCATTTAGTTTCAGATGTATTGTGATGCATTCGTAGATGATTCAAGCTGAGCCTCTTTTATGTCTAATTCAGTTTTTCCAGAAACATGGAAAACTATTGGAGCACAAAAAATACAGAAAAGCTATTTGGCAGACAAGGGAATTTGCCTCCACACTTGCCATTTCATCAAGATCTCTAACTTCAATATTTCAAGGATCCATTCTTTGTTTGATGTTGGTATACGGTTCATGAAAGACAGATCATAACTGCTCCACAACTTGGTAGGTGGTCATCAATAATTTCTGGAATTAAATAAGTTTTCACCTTCGCATTTATAGCCCTAATCTATGAATTAACCTCTCAGAATTTTGGTTGTTTCACAAATAATAGGCATATTGTCCATAGTCATTCCTGTATTTGCAGACTGCCTCTTAATATGACGTACAGAGTTTGTACTGTACTGGCAGACTTTGAAAACTCAGGTCACTTCTATATCACAGTAAAGCACTGGGGTATTGGAGGAAGATTCAGTGGATGGTAAAGATATTTATATGGAAAACAATAAAACTAAACTTAGAGGAAATATATAATAGTCTTCAATTATCTGAAAGACTGTGAGCCAACAAATATTTATTAAGCACTTACTACGTATCAGTTGAAATAAGGTTTAGGCTTTTCATTTTTGGGGCCAAAGGACTAGCTGCAATTCTAAAAAGTGAAGAAAATGTCAACTGAGGCTTCATTTTAAGAAAAACTTCACATTTAGAACTGTCTACTGGAATGTATTGCCTTGGGTTCTCCCGTCACTGGAGCTCTTCAAGCAAAGTTTGGGTGCATATTTTTCATGTGTGTTGTAGAGAGCATTCTTGTTGGACTAGAGGGCCTCTGTTCTACTTTCCAACTGTGATATAATAATGAGTAAATTCAATTTAGCCTATGATGATGATTATAATGATGATGATGATGATAATAACTTATATTTGTCTAGCACTTTAAGGTTTACAAAGGCAATGAGGTTGGTATGTGGGATTAGAATGTTTTATACATCTAATGAAAAAAGATAGAAGCTTGCAACTTGATCAAAAGAAAAAAAATAAACCTGTAGCCTCCCTGGAGATTCTCAGTGTGAAGTATCTCTTTATTCTTAATGCCAAGCAACACTGAAGTTACAAAAGTCAAAGTCAGGCAATAGCAAAAATCTTTTCTTGGAAAACAAACCAATTTTCTATTTTTTGACCTTGCAAGCTGATTCGGTATTGTGTGTGTGTGTGTGTGTGTGTGTGTGCTGTTGTTGTTGTTTATAAAGAGAAAGGGCAAACTTTTAAAATACAAATTCAGTTTTTGCTGTCTTTATACTGCCTCCTTTCAAGCTCAAAGATACACACACACACATTTATATTTCAAGGATCCATGATTTCATCAGTGTGGTTATTCCCTGCTATTATACAGATCACAGCCCTGCTATGGCTTAGAGAGATTGTCTGCAAGAGCTGCTATACTGCAAAAATTCATCAAACTTCAACCTCCATGAAGATGTTTCTCATTAAGGACTAGCTTGATCCTCAGTTGTCAGACATGCAAGTCTAGTACTGGGATCGTATGTGAAGTTTTTTTTTTTAGCTTGGTAGCAACTTCTGGAACTTGTGCTCCATTCATATTCTTCTAGAACACACACACACAAACACACACACATACATCTTCAAGGGCACTGAGAAAGAAAAAATCAGTTAAAATATTAAAAAATTATTTTGTTACAATTGGAAAACATGGTGTCCTGATTATGTATAAGTTTGATCATTAGCATCTTGGAAAAGTAGCCAGGTGGTAAGTTGAACCATTATCCATCTTCATGATCTGATTCCTCCTTCACTTTGTAGACATTTATGACACAGTACCAAAGAAGAAATTATATAGTCTTGAAGTCCTTCATCCCATCCTCTTGCAAGAAGTTTAACAGTTTAAAACAGGTCAGAAATAAAACCCTCACAGCTTCACAGTATCATTTCACTAGTCAGGCATGGGGAAAACATCCTGTGGATAATGTTTGTCAGCCTCTCACCATATAGTAGTTAGCATTAAACATTGAATCCAAAGCAAATGATGGGGAAGTAATGTGGTAACAATCACCCTATTATTCTTCCCCTGAAGTCAACAGACTCTGCCTCTAAGAAAGTGGGCTAAAAATTTCTGACTCATAGTACTCAAGAAGAGGGCACAGTGAAAATGGAAAAACAAAAAGGGAATGAGTAGCATTACTACAGAGAATGATCAAAGAGCTGTATGAGGGGAGGGGGCAAATAGGAAGCAGAGATAACTTTCAAAGGGCCAAGAATAGTAATGTTAAAGTATAAGAGGAGAAATGAGTCTTCTCTTCCAATAGGTGAGTTGGGCTTTTCTAATTTCATTGCCTGGGAGAATGCTCTTTGAAAACTGATGGCAGAGACCAGAAGGGATAATTGTCTTGACTTGGAAGGAGCCTGGAGCAGGGTTTAAGTGTAGAGGTTAGGGAGAGGCTGTGAAGAGCATGCCACTTAGGCCATGAGATGAGTTAGGGGGTTGGAAACAGATATAGTTAAAGAAACTGCTAGACTTTATGCTCAGATTAGGGAGCTTGAAGGTTTGAGCTCTTCTGTTCTCTCTTGAAAGGGGAAAAAATATGGAATTTTACTATTTAGAGTTGAACGGTATTTAAAATCACATAATCCAAACTTCTAATTTTATAGGCAAGGAAACTGAGGTACAGAGGATTGATGTGACTTGTTCAAGATTATACAGATGGCAATTAACCAGTTCAGAATCATAGGCTCTCAGACTTTGAAATGCAGTGCTTTTTCAACTACACCAAACATAAACACATGTAGGTTGGGAAAAACATGGGGAACGAAATATTTTGGTGGTTGGGCAAGAGCTGGTGAGAACTGAGCCCCAAAGCATCCAAGGAAAGTAGAGAAAAGGAAGAAAAGCTAAAGCAGAATGGAAGCTGGCCAATCTTGTGTCTGCTCAGGGTCTGTTTCTTCAGAGATATTTCAGGTTTTAGATGGATGTTGTAAAGTGGAAAGTAGCACAATGAATGTGAAGTCAGAGGGCCTCATTTGAAGTCAGTCAATAAATGTTTATTTGGTGCCTACAATATGCCAGGCACTGTCTTAGGCACTAAGCATCTAAGATTTGTCAGCTGTTGCCTGCATGGCCTCTGATGTCTTCCAGTCTCTCTGGATCTCACTTTTGTCTTCTGTAAGATGAAGGCCTTCTATTAGAAAGCACCATATCAACTTCCTAATCTATTAATTGCATTCTCTCTCTAAGCACAGATCATAATCAATCCATGCCTTATCTTGTGAGATCTTTGCCCAGGTCCTCCTATAAATCACAGAGCTGCATGTCAAGTGATTAAAAAAAATCCACCGCTTTATTCTTTGAGGGGTAATAGTTACAAGTCTGATGTACCTACAGGTGTTGGGCTTTAAAATAACTTTATATCTGTTTTGTGTTGTGGTTTTTTATGATGGTGAAAAGACTTCTCATTATTTGTAGAGTAGAACCACAGGTTGAATGTACTAATAGCTCTTACCTGCTCCCTGATTTCTTCTTCTTGGTCTCATCTAGGCAGCTAATTAATGTTCCCACTCCTCTTTCCATTAATGTGTCCTGGCAATTATCCTTTTGGGTACTGAATTCAGAGAATAATCCCATAAACAGAGAATTTTACAGCTGAAAGTTGGAATGTGACATGGGGATCTAAAATGGCAGGTGTTAGTTATAGGATATTTGCTAAGGAACTGTTGCAATAGACAAAGTAATATAACTTATCAACACATATCAGTATATTAAGAATAAGAAGTTCCATAAGTGTGGGAACTCCTTCAACTATTACAGATGGTAAGACATCTTTAACTTAGCAAATAAATCTTAAAAACTAGTCCAGAGCTCAGAGAGAACAAATGACCTGGTCATGATTGTATTGCTAGTAAATGTTAGAAGCAAGATTTGAACCCAGATCTGCCTTTCTTCAAATCCAGCCTCTCTACACCTCACCATGTTGTTTCATTTATTAAGACAATACTTTTTAATTAAGATCTTGTCTTGTGTGTTCTAGATTCATTTTTTAACGATAAAATTTATAAATCATGAGTTTTTTCCCCTACTTTCTGGACGTCCTATAATTAGAGAAATATAGAGAGAGTCAGAAACAGAGACAGAGGAGACATACACGGACAAAGCTAAACAGATAGAGGCAGAGAGACAGAGACATAATTTGTTAGCATTTACTATGTTCTAGGCACTGGAGGCATAACTACAAGCAAACGATATAGTGAGTACCTGCAAGAAGCTTATATTCACATGAGAGAAGGCAACAACATAAAGTGGATGCTTAGATATCTGCAAAGCAGGCACTGGAAATCTACCATGTGGAGAGAGTCTGAGAAAGTGAGGTAGACGTCTGGCACCAGGCAAGATAGGATGAAAACATGCCAATCAGACCCCAGCGTGGCTCAACGGGAAGAATTCAAGGTTCCTGTGAAGAGGAAGTGGAGATAATGGCTCAACAGGGGAAAGCATGACTTGGATATGGCAGAAAAGTATAGTGGAGGCCTGGATCTGAGCAAAACAAAACAAAAACTCCCTAACTGTTTCACCTTCATGCTTGCCTGATGTTATGGTGTCTTTCTTTGGTTTGGGGGAGCATTTTTTCTCTTTGAGAAATAGAGTGCAACGAGACTCTTTTATGTTCTCTTCCTCTGCTCACTAAGTCGTTGAGTTCAGGGAGGTTGCTGTGAGGATGGGAGCTCGGGGAGCACTAGCCCAAAGTAGGACAAATTGACTGGATACAGAAGAAAAAATAGCCATGGAACCTGAGATTTGATATCCAAGGCTGAGTAGAGCTGGTAACAGAGCACCAGGAGCCCTTGGGACACAAAGGCACATTATGGGCTAGAAAGGGCAGGTAAAGGAGAAGGAAGCAGGGAAAGGTTTGTAGATTATATAAACAGAGCTTGTGGAGGATGAGGGCTTGCCATTCCTGATCCTTGGGGAAGCAGATGTCTACTGGTGCCTGAGGCAGCTCATTATGCAAACAATGATATTCTTGGCTCTACTATTTCTTGCACCTACCATGTGCCTTTGGGGCATCTCCAATAGTCTCACAGCCACTTCAAACTCAACATATCCCAAAACAGAACTTCTTATCTTTCCCTGAAATCCTAACCTCTTCCAAACTTCTCTTATCTATTTCCATAGCACAGTATCTGATCCAAAGTAAGAATTTAATAAATGTTTATTGACTATAATAGATTGACTGTCAAATCAGTCCATCATCAGTAAGCTAGAGCTATTTCATCTCCCTTCCTAGGTCATTTTCCATCTCTCCACCAGCTCTTTATAATTACAACAATAATAATTATCATCCTCATTTTCATCATCCTCATCATGCTAGATTTGGTGCTCCTGTTAGGTAGTTTGTATCCGCCTCTTACATTGCTTTCAGTCTCAGGATTTTACTTGCTTTTCTGCAGCAAAGGTAACCATCCTTTGAGGCAAGGCTGATCATTCTTTATGACAGCAGCATTAGTGTTAATGTTGTGAATTGCCAACCTGGTAGATGGCAGGAAGAGGTGCAGTGTATGGAATTTATAGCTTTAATTTTTCTAATCAAGCATAGAGCTGCTCTTGCACTATGTAGATGCTGCGTCAATTCTTATGCTTGTAGTAAATAATGACTGTAATAATGACATAGGAGTCTAGCTGACTTTTTCCTTTATGCAACTTCCTAGTCCAACCCAAACTGGGAGGCCACTAACATTAATGCCTGATATTTTCTTCTTAAGGGAAGACTCTTAGAATTTGGTGCACTGGATATTTGTGCTTTTTTCACCTCTCCTCACACATCTGTGATATGTTCGAACACAGCTAACGATTTTTCATCACCTGTGAACTTTGCTTTGAATTCAGCAGAGGGACATGTTTTTATTGGATCACACTGACATTTTTAAGAAAGCTTTTCATAAAACAAAAGTGTTCTTGAAATACCAGAGGAGAATAAGTGCTAAGATCCTCCTGGTTTGCAAATAATTTTTTTAGCCTAAAGGATGAAAGACTTGGATTGACTGACCTCTAAGGTCTCTTCCTTATACTCTGGCTCTCACAGTCTAAAGCTACCTGAATACTCTAGGACTTTTACATCCAAAGAAGCTTCAAAATTTTTGCTTTGGAAGATTGTACATAGTCTATTGTGAGAATGTTGTCATTGCTCAAAATACTTTAGATACTCTTTTTTAAGATTTTCTCTTAGGAATTTTGACACATTCTTTTGACTTTCCTCAGTGATGTCAAATCCTCATGGGACTATAAACTTATAGCTGCAGGGAATCTTAAGGTTATCAAGTCTACTTTCCAGTGAGGAGACTAAAGGCCCAAGAATTTAGTGGTTTGCCTACCTGACAAAAGTAGGAAGTGACAGTTACAGGATTCTAACTTATTCTGTCTCCCAAACCCAAAGGTTTTTTCCCCTGCCTTTATAGTATCTTTATCCTATGATCTTAGATTTGACTTTTGGAAACAGTCAAAATCCATTTGGAGTTAAGTTTAGCAAAGAAGATGTATATTTAAGCTTGATAACATTATTTTTCTTTAAAAAAATAACCAAGAAGTTATTCTTAGGTTATAAAACTAATTTTTCCCATGTGACCAGTAAATTGGTTTTGAGAGGGAGAGGCTAGCGTGACATCCAAGTAGCAATAGAAAACCAGGAGTCAAGAGGTTGGAAATGGGGGAGAAGTGGCCTAAGTCATTGGCATGAGGGTGAGAAAGACTTTTGTTGATCTCTGGAGTAGGGCAAATACAGTGACTACAGTGACTATTCATATAAGGTATACTTGAAAATAAGGGATACCAGAAAGATGGCAGTTGAGAAGGCATAGTGAAAAGCACATTGGACTTGGAGTCATCAAAGAAATGACTCCAAGGCCTTCATCTGGTACTTCCTAGTGAGTGGGATAAAGTGAAAACTTCTCAGGAGACACACTCATCCAAAGTAGAGCAGACATTAGGCCTGAGTTTCAGTTTCTCAGAAATCATATGATGTGAGGAAACTTAAAGGTGTAAAACCACCTGCAACCCCTCTCCCCTTGTTTGCTTAACCTGTTTCCTTACCATATGTACAATCAAGACCCTTGTAGAACAAGAGAAATGTTTAGTATCTTTCTTGATTCTTTGTATTTGGGGCAAATTTCTGAGAATAAACTGCTTGCTCAAAATATTAACCAATAGAGTTAAAGGCTTAGTGGGGGGGGTTGTGGTTTTTAGCTATGTAACCATGCACCTGCTTTTGTATGGGGCCTCACCTTCTCTAAACTTTATGGGAGAGGGTGATGCCCTCTTCTTGCAAGAACTGAATAAAGGATTTTTTGTTTGTACTTTGAGACGCCTCTGAGTAGTCAGTTTGGGTAGGGGTCTCACCACCTCACACACTTGTTATGTGACCATATATAGGTCTTTTAACCAAGGCTCATTTCCCTAGCTAAGGTGAGGGTCAAATAAAATAAGGTATGGTCACACTTTAATTCTGAAATCTAAATTACACATAATATATATATGCATGTTTTATATATACATATGCATATATTTATGTGCATGTATGTGTATATATGTGTCTAAACATATGTTATATGTGTATATACATAAATATATGCCCATGTATATACATACATATACATATATACATACATGATATATTATTCTTCATGAGAAAAGATTTTGCTGTAAAATCTTTTTCACTTTTCTGTTGATCTTCCAATTTTGTTATTAAGTGTTTTAGGGATTCCTGTCAGTTAATAAGGATTTATTAAGGACTTATATGGCAGGAATTGTGCTAAGCAAGGGATATAAAGAAAAGCAAAAACATAGTCCTTGATCTCAAGGACCTAACAGTTGAATTGTATTCATCCTTCGTGTCAAAGAAGGCCATGCCATCAGAGAAACGATGACATGACTTGCACTTAACTTTGTTTTGAGTGAGGGATGGCTGTGCAGGTCACCAGCCTCAATTGACCTCCAGAGCCATCTGAATCCAGTGACCAGATATTCATCAGGATGCCTGAAGATGACACAGAATGCGCTGGGAGGCCTAACATAAATAGATATATACATGTTCATCCTTCACTTAAAATAAATATTTATTTTTAGTTTTCAACAGACACTTCCACAAGATTTTGAGTTCCAAATTTTCTCCCCATCTCTCTCCTCCTCCCACCTCAAGACAACTTGTTTTCTGATTACCACTTTCCCCAATCTGCCCTCCCTTTTGTCACACCCCTCCCTTCTCTTATCCCTACCCCTATATTTTCTTGTAGGACAAGATAGATTTCTGTATCCCATTGCCTGTATATCTTATTTCTCAGCTGCATGTAGAAACAATTTTTAATGTTCGTTTTTAAAACTTTGAGTTCCACCTATTCTCCCTTCTGCCCTCTCCACCCATTTCCACTGACAAGGCAAACAATTCAATATTGGTTATACATATGTAGTTATGCAAAACACTTCCATAACAGTCATAGTGTAAAAAAGTAACTACATTTCCATCCAATTTATCCTGCCCCCATTTATTCTATTCTCTCTTTTGACCCTATCCCTCTTCAAAAGTATGTACTTCTAATTATCCCCTTCTCTCATTTGCCCTCCCATCTATCATCACCCCACCCCACCCCACCCCCATTTATCCCCTTCCCCCCTATTTTCCTGTAGTGTAAGATAGATTTGCATGCCAAGTGGAGAATGCATGTTATTCCCTCCTTAAGCCAAATACTATGGGAGTAAAGTTCACTCTTTCCCTCTCACCTATCCCTTCTTCCCCTCCACTGAAAAAGCTTTTCCTTGCCTCTTTTATGTGAGATAAATTCCCCTATTCTATTTTTCCCTTTCTCCTCCCAATGTATTCCTCTCCTACCCCTTAATTTTTTTAGATATCATCCCTTCATATTCCACTCACCCTGTGCCCTCTGTCTATATGTATATAATCCCTCCAACAATCCTATACTGAGAAAAGTCTCAAGTGTTACAAATATTATCTTTTGATGTAGGAATGTAAACAGTTCAACTTAAGTCCCTTATGATTTCTCTTTCCTGTTTACCTTTTCATGCTTCTTTTGATTCTTGTGTTTGAAAGATAAATTTTCTACTCAGTGCTTGTTGTTTCAACAAGAATGCTTGAAAGTCCTCTATTTCATTGGATGACCACTTTCACTTTCCCCCCTGACCTATTATACTCAGTTTTGCTGGGTAGATAATTCTTGGCTTTAACTCTAGCTCCTTTGACCTCTGGCACATCGTATTCCAAGTCCTGTGATCCCTTAATGTAGAAGCTGCTAGATTTTATGTTATCCTAATTTTATTTCCACAATACTCTAATTGTTTCTTTCTGGCTGCTTGCAAATAGTTTCTTCTTGACCTGGGAGCTCTGGAATTTGGCTATAATATTCCTAGGAGTTTTCCTTTTGTGATCTCTTTCAGGAGGCGATTGGTGGATTCTTTCAATATCTATTTTACTCTCTGACTCTACAATATCAAGACAGTTTTCCTTTATTATTTCTTCAAAGATGATGTCTACTCTCTTCTTTTTGATCATGGCTTTCAAGTAGTCCAATAATTTTTAAACTGTCTCTCTTGGATCTGTTTTCCAGGTCAGTTACTTTTCCAATGAGATATTTCACATTGTGTGCTATTGTTTTCATTTCTTTGGCTTTGTTTTATACTTTCTTGATTTTTAATGAAGTCATTAGCTTCCATCTGCTCCATTCTAATCTTGAAGGAATTATTTTCTTCATTGAGGTTTTGGACCTCCTTTTCCATCTGGTCAATTCTGCCTTTTAGGGCATTCTTCTCCTCATTGGTTTTTTGAATCTCTTTTGTCATTTGGGTTAGTCTATTTTTTAAAGTGTTACTTTCTTCTGCATTTTGGGGTCTTCTTTAGCAAACACTTGACTGGTTTTTCATGATTTTCTTGCATCACTCTCATTTCTCTTCCCAATTTTTATTTCTCTTGATTTTCAAAATCCTTTTTGAGTTCTTACATGACCTGAGACTAATTCATATTTTTCTTGGAGGTTTTGGAGGCAGTAGCTTTGCCTTTGTTGTCTTCTGCTTGTATACGTTGGTCTTCTTTGTGACCAAAATAAGATTCTAGACTGAATTTTTTTTCCAGTTTTTGCTCATTTCCCCAGCTATTTACTCGACTTTTGAGCTTTTTGTCAAAGTAGTTCTCTGCTTCCTGTGGGGTAAGAGGTGTATTGTCAGTTGCTCAATCCCGCACAATCTGTGGGCCTAGAGCTCCAGAAACAGTCACTGCAGCTACTGCTGCCCCTGCTCTTGCTTCTGCTGCTGTTGCTGCCTCTGACTCCTCTACCACCTCCATAGTCCTGGGGTTAGGACCAGACCACTCTATTTTCTCCCTCAGGTCCCACAGGTTTTTTCCACTGACCTTCTGATTTGTCTTCAGTGTTTTGGGGTCATGAAATCTGGAAACTGCCACAGTTGTCCAAGATTCAGGCCCCCGCCAAAGTCTGCTCAGGTCTGCTCTGTGCTGGCATGGTCCATGCTGGACTGAGCTCTGTTCATGGTGTGGCTCAATACATACTTCCTTGCAACCTTCCAGACTATCTTGGGCTGGAGATTTACTTTACTCCATCATTCCTTGGGTTCTGCAGCTCCAGAATTTGTTTAAAGCCAGTTTTACAGGTGTTTGACTGATTTTGTAGGGAGAACACTAAAAAGTCCATGTTGTTACACTGCCATCTTGACTCCATCCCCCATCCTTCAATTTTAAAGAGAACCAATGGCACCGCAAAGTGATGTCTTGGCTTGTGGTGAATTGGATTAAATGAGGTAGAGTTTCACAAAGTCATCAGACTCTTTCTTCCAGAGTCATTCTAAGGCCAGGATGACTGGCAATGACCTGGGATTCAGTGGATGGCATTGGCATCTTCAATGACTTTCAGGGCCATTGGAATGACTTGTTCTCATCTTCCTGTTTTGCCAGGGGAAATCTCCTCATGCTTAGGGGTAGATATCCCCTAACCTCACTGATGAGTTTGAGGTCTGTTGGTTGCCCTTAACTTGGTTTATCCCATTTGCCAAGATAGTTTTCCTGGGGTGTAACTGTTATGCATGTTACATCTTCTTGGAGCCACAGGTGAGAGGTGGGTGATAGGTGGACACCAAAGGTAAATAAACAACCCTAAAAAGGGCTCAGCAACCCTCACAACCAGAAGTGCTAGTCTTCCGTGAATATTCCATATATCTCAATGTACATACAAGGTATCTATATAGATATAGATCTATAGAGATAGATGTAGATATGTCTCGGTAGATCTATATCTATTTTTAAGTCTCTGTATCTACTTATTATATGTAAATATGCATATATCTCTATATAATATAGAGATATTGCTATCTCTATATTATGATATATATATATATATATAAAATATATACTATAGATCTATCTCTCTGTCTATAGAGTAGATGGAAGATAATCTCAGCATGAATACATTATGTGTGTAGGGTAAGGTGGGAGGAGAAGACTTCCTGAAGAAGTTTAGGAAATGAACTGAAAGTGTTGAAGGAGACCAAGGAAACTAAGTGATGGAGATGAAGATGGAAAGTATTTTAGGCATAATGGACAGGTAGTGCCAAGGCACAAAATTGGGAAAAGGAGTAACATGTATGAGTAATGGGAAGTAGGCTAGTTAAGCTAAATCCTAGAGTATGTGGAGGGGAGAAAAGAATTAGAAAATTGGAAAGATAGAAAGAATCAAGTTTGTGAAGGCCTTCAAATGGAGCAAAAAGGACCTTATATTTGAACCCAAAGGCAATAGGAAGCTGTTAGAGTTTAATGAGTAGGAGAATGACATGATGAGATCTTTCCTTCAGAGAAATCACTTTGGGCTCAGATTCAATCCAGTTCTGACTCCATCTAGCTGAGATTCCATCTGGCCTGCTTGTCAAATACAAGTGTCACAATGCTTAGGCTCCTTAAGAGTCGACCCAATATAGCAAAATTTTAATAAACTTTGTTTTACTTTGGCTGGAAACGAAAAGAAAAAGAAAAGTCACTTTGACAGTAGAGTGGAAGATTGATTGGAATAGGGAGATATTTGAGTAAGGAAAATTAATCAGAAAGCTATTATAATAGTCCAGATGACAAGTGATTTTTGCTTGAACTATGGTGATGGATATGTGAGTAGATAGAAGGAACAACATGTGAAATAATTTGCTTGAGCTATGATGATGGATATGTGAGTAGATTGAAGGAGCTAAATATTGGCCCATGGGGAATCTAGTCAAGAGTCAGCAGTGCAAGATGGGCTTGCTGAAGTTCCTGGGTGCCCAAGGAGAGAATATGGAGACACTATGGATGCCTTTTTTAAGGAGTTTGGTCACAAAGGGCAGAAGAGATGTAGGATAATGATGGCAATGAAAGAACCAAGTGTGGGTTTTTTGAAGATAGTAGTGACATGGGCATATTTATAGACAGTAGAGAAAGAACCAATAGAGGGAGACAATGAAAATAAATGATAACATGTAGATGGCAGAAGGGTACTTGATTGGAGGAAAAAGGATAGCATGAGATGATTTTTTCAGGTGGAGGTGTGGATCTTAGTAAGGCATAGGGCCATGTTTTTGTGTGTGGCCGAGTGAAGGAAAAGATAGTAGCAGAAGATTAAAATTTAATATTTTCAAGGGAAGATATTTTTCTTTTTTTATGACTAAGAGCCTGACATATAGAAGGCACTGAAAAATATGTTTTGAATTTAATTTAATTATAATAAAAGAAAGGAAGAAATATAGCCTTTTAGACTCAAGACTTTCTCTTCTTCAGCTCTTCATCCTAAAGCCTTGGTCCAGGCCTTGAATTCATACACTGGAAGTGTCCTTACTCCTACAGCCTCTCCCTTTGACTAGATGGTTCCTTTGAGAATCAGAATTAAGGAGGACTCCCAAGTTAGCCTTTCTTCTCTAAGCTGCACTCCAGACTTGCTCTACTACCTGCAATGGATTCCTCACCCTACCCCCCACATACATGGTCTTTTCCTATTAGAATGTAAGCTCCTTGAGGCCAGGCACCCTCTCTCTAGTTGCATTTGTATTCTCAATTCTTACTATGGTCCTTGGCACCTAGTAAATTCTGAGTAAACGCTAGTCAACTGACTGACTTCTAAAATCTGGATTAAATAACCCCAAAAGGGAAGGAGGAACAATAAAACAGTCCAGAGAACTGGATTTTCTGTAAATGGATATTATATAAACTATTCTGGGCCCTCATTGTTGCATGATAATACTTTTATTTTCCCCTCATTGGCCAGCTATTGAATTCTACATTCTTTCCTCCTCTGCTCCAATATCTAAACTCTGCTCCAATATCTAAAGACTTAGTACCAAGGTCAGTGCCTCTAGTTATGCTCTTGGTCCCATGCCCTCGCATCTTTTCTAGCAATTTGTCTCCTTCACTTATTTCTTCTTTCCCTCACATCATCAGTGTTTATCTACTCTAGCTCCCTGGATCCCCAGGTTCTGATAGATGTCTTATTTTTATTGGGGCTCAGGCTTCCATAACAGAGCCTGGCTATCTATTTACCATCCATGAACCCCACCCCCACTCGCAGGTTCCTGGTCACTGACAGGTAAGCTTTTGATATCTTTCCAAGGTCTAGGTTTCCTTGACATTGTGACACTACCTATGACACTCCCTTCGCCTTTTATTACTGATATCTTTTTGCCTTTTTCTGTTGACCCTTCCTTTCTAGCACCTCTTATTGTGTTGCCTTTACTGTAAGAATGTAAGCACCATGAGGACAGAGACTGTCTTGCTTATTTGCATTTGCATTTCCAGTATTAAGCACAGTGCCTAATACATAATTAAGTACTTATTATTTGCTTGTCCTGTCTATCTATCCAACCATCCATCTTATATCTATCTATCCACCTATTAATCTTCTCTCTCTCTCTTCTGCAGTGTTTTCCCCTATTTTACCATGCTAAGTAGATAATGACCACATTTCTTTTTTATGCTTGTCATTTGGATTCCAGTTTTTAAAATTACAATGCACAAATACATCCTTACTTATTCTCCAGAAACCTCCATAAAGAAAATTACCTTATCATTGTATAGCACCTGGTATGAATTGAACTGAAAGACAAGTTGCTACTAATTTTTGACCCTTTGTCTGAATAATGAAATACAGATTTTTTTTTTTAAAGAAAATCCTTGTGCCAAGTAACATCTGGCTGGGGAATAGACAACCAAAACCCAGCTTCCTCTTTCTATTCTATCCATGCGATTTATTTCTTCCTCTTGAGATTGTGGGATGAGCACAAGGATATATCACAGCTGCTGCTAAACCTCAAGGGAACCTTATGGGTTAGGTCAGATCCTAATTCCATCCCTGGATTTAGCGGGCAGGAGAAAGGCTGGGAGCTAGAAAGCTGCTTGGACTCCCTCAGATAGACAGTGTTTAATAGTCCCTTGGGGGTCATTGAGTCTAAATCATCCCATTTATGCAAAACTGATGGCAAAGGCATGCATAACAAAGTAGATACCCATTACTGTACTCATATCTGGCTTTCTATATATTAGGTTTCAAATTATATGGGGAAGGATAATATGGATATGCATATACATATGTGTATTCACTGGCAAGTGATTACACATGACTTCCCCTTATATGCTATACTTAAGCACAAGTGACTTACTTATTTTTCCCTGTATATGACAGACTATCGTTTGCTGACCCCTTGCCTAGAATGACCTCCACCTTTGCAACACCTAGCTTCTTCCAACAGCAATGATAATAGCTAGCAGTTGTATGACACTTTAAGGTTTGCAAAGTACTTTACAAATATCTCCTTTGGTCCTCACAACAACCTGGGAGGTAGGTGTTATTGTTATCTCTTTTTTACAGACAAGGAAACTAAGACAGGTTAGAAGACTTGCTCAAAATCACTCAGCTAGTAAATAGACTCAGGTCCAGCACTCTCCTGTGGCTCTGAGCTGCTTGTAGAATAAGCTGCAAGAGTCAGTTCAACTGCTGCCTGAAACAAGAGGCCTTTGTTGAGCCCTGCATTTGTTAGTGCCTCCCCAAATGACTTTCTATTATATTCATGTCTCTATATCCACATCTATATTTGTATCCATATCTACTTTTATCTCTGTCAAATTCTATCTACATCTCTATCATCCATATCTAAATCCATATCTATATATTTATGCCTAAAACCCTATCTTATATTTCCTGCCATATTTCCTTATCTATAAATGTGCTATATCTTCCAGTAGACTATAAGTTTTTTGAAGACAAAAACTATCTCATGTTATACCTGTTTCCTCAGTTCTTAACATAGTACCTGGCACATAGTAATTACTAGAACATCTTTTGTTTGTTTGATTGATAAAACCTCCCAGGTTGCTGAGGGAATGGTGATATATCTATCTATATCTCATGTATATGTATATGCATGTACATATACATATATAAATGCATATATAATCCATAATTATATATGTGATCATATCTATATATATTTATGTATCTTCTATCTATATATGAATATAGTAATTTAAAGAGGAGGAAATGAAAACTAGGGCAGTTGGAAGGGTTTTCTATAGGAGATAGCACATGAGCTAAGCCTTGAAAAAAAATTAGACCTTGTAAGAAGCAGAGGTGAAGTGGGAGTGCTTTCCAAGTGTGAGGGAGAAATGGAGTACCAAATCTTGGGAGGAGCATACAGGTCAAGCTAGCTGGAATATAACATAGGTAAGGTGGGGAAGAGTGGGTAATGGGCAACAAGATAATCTGGAAACAGATTGTGATGGGATTTAAATGCTAAGCTGAGGAGTCATTTTGTCCCATATGCAATAGGGAGTCACTGATGATTCTTAAGGAGGGGAGTGATATGATCAGATATACTTTAGGATGATTGTTTCTTCAGCCATGAGGACTATGGATTGGAGATAGGAAATAAACTGGGATCCTAATTGGGTGACTACTGTAGTATCTAAGTGAGAGGTGGTAAGGACATAAATTACAGTGGTGGCTGCAAAAGTGGAGAGAGAACAGAAGTGAGAGGTGCCATAAAAGTAGATTCCATAATACTTAGTAGCTATTTGGATAAGAAGGATCAGGGAGCATAAAGAGTTGAGGATGGAAAGCTAAGGTCATCATTGTCTAAAATATGGAGGTTTTGAGAGTAAGAAGAGATTTTTTTGGATGATAATTCCATTTTAGATTTGTTGCATTGAATATACCTATAGAACATTAAATTGTAGATAATTTCACAGGCAACTGATGATGAAGGATTGGAGCACATGGGTGAGGGATGTATGAGATGTATGAGACAAGGGATGTATATAAGTATATGTATATGTGCAAACAGACATATTTTTATATATATCTACATATATATCATATGTATACATATTTATACATTAGTCATCTGCATATAATAATTGAGAGATTATAATTGAACTTGTAGAGGTTCATCAGACAAGAAAAGAGATAATACTGAGAAAAAAGAAGAGGGTTCAGGACAAAACTTTGGAGGGCACCTATAAGTAGGACAGTGATAGAGTAAAGGAACTGAATTGTGGCCAGAACCAGAACAGAGTCTGGAGAGAGTAGTCGGGAGAAGGATGTGTCAAATGTGATTAGGAATAAACCATTGGATTTAGAAATTAAGACTTCATTGGAGTTAACAATGTCACTTGAGTAGGTTGGCTGTAAGGGACTAATAAGTGAGCAGAAAGAAGGGAAATGGAAACAAGAAATATAATTGGAGTCATTTTAAGGAACTTGATTATGAAAGCAGGAAAGAAATAGGATGATGGCTTAAGGGAATGGCAGAGTGAAGTGGAGCTCCTTTAAGGATGGAGGAGACTTGGGTACATTCACAAATAGCAAGAAAGAAGACAGGACATAATGGAAATTAATGAAAAAGAGGATAATTGAAAAGATTAGTTTCCAGAAAGGATGGGATCAAGGTGAACACAGAGGCTGGCATAATTCCTTTGGTGCTTAGTGAGTACAACTTTGGATTCATGAGTCATCCCACTATTTTTGTCTTATGACTCTTCTCACATGGGAAAGGGCCCAATTAAGCCAAGATACTTCAGATCTACAAAGTACTTTCTCTGCAGTATGAATGACACAGGTTAATCTCTGAGGCATTTCTACCACATCTAGTGGCCAGGCTCAGAGGAGAAAGAGATACAAAGAAGTGATATTTCTTTTGCTTTAGCACATGAACCTCAACCCAGAGGAAGATAGAGATCATAGGAACCAAGGTGGTGATCAGAACAGATAAATTCTCTGGTCTTGGTTCACGAGGCAATTAGAAAGGGAAGAAAGGGACTAGAAAGTCTCTAGAGGGTTGTTCTGAAGGGAAGTCAACAGGAAATTTCTTAAATTCCCACATCACAGGTTATAGCTGTCACCCCCAACTTCTTGAGAGTCTTACTAACTTAACTAGTACTCTGTTGGAGGCTGTGAATGAACCACTTTTGGGGAGTGGTGTTTTATAGTTTGATGCTAATTTGTTTCTAAAGGCTGGGAGTGTACAGTGTGGGAATAAACAATGGAACTTTGTGTTTACTAAATTCTTAAATTGGTTTTCTCTTAAAATGTTCCTTTTATAGTATAAATTGTTCTCCATAAAGAGTTTGAGAGAAAATTTCAGGCCTAGCTCTGTGGTCACTGTTCAATTATAAATGGATGTATTCCCTTTGATGGCTACATGCATATGAGCAAAAATTGTATACAACAAAGAAGCAGGTTTTTGATCTGTCTTCCAGGGGTTTGTAACCTTGTTTTGTTTGTTTGTTTCATGGGCCCCTTTGGCAATCTGTTGAAGCCCATGAACATTTTCTCAGAATAATGTCATTTTTTTTAAGAAAAGGTTTATAATGGAAGGAAATGCTAAATTTTACTTAGAGGTTAGGAAAAGTAAAGATGTGGTTTTTTTCTTATTCAAATTTATGATAGCTATGAAATCTCTCTGGACCTCAGGTTGAGTCCCTGTTCTACTTGATTATTCTTTCTTTACATGGCATTATTCCCTTCTTAATTAAATATAGAGAGTAAGGAGTTTTCAGGGTACAACAGGGGCTAACGAGAAATTTTGACTGGATAAATGCACCCTTTATGTTCAACTGATGCAATCATTAGCTACCACCCAAACACTCATGGGATTAAGGGACAGAGAACAATTGAGAACTTAGTGGCCTCCTCCAAGTGTGTTTTTTTCTCTTTTGGGGGAGAGGTATGAGAGTACAAAACCAACTGGGAGAACATGGCGCTGCCCAGTACCTGGTTCTTATAGTAAACAGGATCTGACTGGGGCCTAGCAGCACTAACTAGCAGAGAAATACTTTAAAAGGGAATGCGCTAAACCATAGAAAATCTCTAATGGTGAAATTTTAGGCATAATAACTAGTGGTTGAGGGAAGTCTGAGAAATCTTTCCTATCCCTTTGAAATCATACCACACAGACAACTTTCTCCCCTGCCTGTGTAATACTTAGCACAAATAGTTTTTTGGTTTTTTTTTTTACAATGCTTCTTCCCCTGGTTATATAGATACACATTTAGGGCTTGCTTTGAGAATTACTTAATATAATTGTCAGAAATGCAGAAAGCAAAAGAGTATTTCCTTTCCCCAAAGAATCTGGCAATTAGAGACTGAGCTGAATTAATGTGGTAATGATTGTGTCTTAGAGTATGTTAATATTTGGCAGTTGGACCTATAGGACTTGTATCATATTTGGCTTGTCTTTCATTGAGCTTAGAGGTTTTCCCTTCCATCAGAGTCAGTTCCCTGGACACCAATAGATAGTAAGAGATGATTTAATCATTCTTAGAAGAAAGTTGCTTTATTCTCCTTTACAATAAACTACCCCCTTGAGTTAACTCATTTTCTATTTCCTGGGAACCATCCTAACTTTTTGACATCCGCTTATTCAAATGTCAGGGGTTAAATTATTCTGAAAGAAACAGATAACTGCATCACTTTGGGTAGCTGATTCTGGACTTAAAACCAATACCCCAAATGAAAAAGCACCATTATGATTAAGTATCATTGGGATTGGTTGAGTCATGCTGAGTCATACAAAGATGCTTCAACTTTGAACATGGAGAGATGTGGACCACTTCCTGAAAACCAAGAGGTTCCTGTTGACTTTTTTTGTCTCGTAGTCATGAATCATACCCACAGGGGTAACTCTAGTTAGTGCCAATAGGTATAAAGCCTTGAAACTTACTATTTTTGTCTATTTAACTGGATTGGAAGTAGATATGACCATATAAATTCTGTTGGATTAAAGTCTGCTGACAGAAAAAAGCCTGGCATTAAATAATAGCAGCTTTGGCACATTTGACAAAAGAAATAGTCAATAAAAACAATTAACTGAACTTAACTAATATGGAATCTTACTTAAAGCAGCTAGGTATAATGGATAGAGATCTAACCTAGAAACTAGGATGCCTGGGTTCAGGTACAGTCTCTGATACCTAAGATCTTTATTCCTCTAGGCGTAATGATTGTAAGACCCCTGGGTAAAATCACTAGGCTTCTCAATGTTAGTAACAAGAAAATTAAAATCTGAAAACTAACGGTTTCTCTAATAGGCCAGGGAAACATTCCACTTAGCTTTGGTGCTGTGACTCTATGTACAAGTCACTTCAACTTTTTGCTGTATTTTCTTCATCTGTAAAATGGACTGGAGAAGGAAATGGCAAACCACTCTGGTATCTTGGCTGAGAAAACTCCAAATGGCATCATTGAAGAGTTGGGCATAACTGAAATAACTGAACAACAAAAAACAACTTCCTGACTCGAAGACCCAGCATTGATTTAATCATTCACTTATCGTGTGCAAGGCACCATGTACTTCAATTTCACAAGTCAATGTTAACTCATCAAAATGTCCTCTTTTTTTCTCTGAGTCTCAAGTCCATTCCATCTATGATTCATTCGTTTTAAAATATGAATTAAATAAAATATCTATGGCAAGGATATGCTGCCAAAATTTTTTCTTGTCTTGGGAATGAAAGGGATTCCTAGGCTATTTTCTTACCATGCCTAATCTAACAAACAGTCTAAGCAGGAGAATATGACTCCCCGTTCTATTTAAAATTCGTTTCTTTTTAAAATAAAAATATGTCTAGCATCCTAAGCCTTATCAGAAATACAGTAAATAAGGCTGAATCCAAAATTGAAAAGCAATGAGTTTCATATAAGGGAATGAGTCTGGTACTTTGTAGTAAAAATGATGGTGAAATCCCCATCAGTTCTAGCTATGTCCTCCATTAAGACAGCTTTTCCTTTGTTTCAAATCTAAAGAGGTTATATTTCAAGAATGTCTCAATAATTTGAATAAAAAGAATCTTGGAGAATTAGCATCCTAGGAAAACCTTCTTTTCCCAGATAGCCTAATGCTCTCGTCTGCATTGGCATTTAACTTTCCTGAGGAAAACTGCCCTATTCTGTACTCTATGTTGTGATATACACTCATATATATATATATATATGTGTGTGTGTGTGTGTGTGTGTATGTATATATATATGTATATACACACATACACATACATATATACACATACATAGTTCAGAGAGATCTGAGTTTGCATGCTTCCTCTAAACCTGGTAAACTAAGAGAGTATGAACTTAACCTCTTTTGCTTCTCATTTAATCTTTTCTTCTTCAGTTTCCTCATCTGTAAAATGTAGATAATGCCCAGCATCCTTACCTTCTGGAGCTGTAGTCAGGATTAAATTGGACAATGTATATAATGTGCTTCATGAACTTTAAAATTCTTGATTATACTTCACAATTCAATAAACATTTATTAAACACATATTTAAAAAGCAAGACAAGCTTGAGTTACTTAATGCACCATGAAGTTACATGATTTACCTAGAGTCACAATACCAGTATATATTGGAGAGGAGATTTGAACTCAGAACTTCTTGTCTCTGAAGCCAGTTCTTTATCCACTATGTCTTCATGCCGTAGAGATGCAGGGAGTACAAAATTAACAATGAAATCGCACCTACCCTCAAGGAACTTATACTCTGGTCCTACAGGATTTAGTAGAAATAAAAAAGAATAATTTCTCCACAAAATATAGATGGGAGGAGAAAAAATATGGCCTATAGAAACAAAATAACTGGGTTCAAGTCAATCCATTGGCACTGACAAGTTCAATTTTCTCCTCTGCAAGATGATGATTGTAATATTTACACTAAATATCTCGCAGGGTCGTGATAGGGAAAGTGCTTTGTAGATTACCAGATCTACAGGTATATATAAGTTATTCTGGGAGATGGTTAAAAAGAAAAAAAACAAAAAAACTAAAAACCCAACCTTCTTCTCTAGAAGGATTTTAAAAAATGGAACATATTCTACATGGCCTGGAATGGTTTAAATGTGGTTCTGCCTCTGGGCAAGGAGATGCACTGAATGACCTCTTGAATTTTCTCTCAATTTTTCACTTTGTTTCTATGCTCAGTATCTTTGCCTTTTTACTGAGAGCTCAGCGAGACAGAGAAGGAAAGAAAAAGTGAAGAGAACCTTGTGAAAGTAAAGAAAGTACAAGAGTAAATAAAAATCTGCTTGAAGCTATCTTTGGCCTGCTATCCTAGGACAGGCTCTTCCAAAGGTCAAAGGAACAAGAGAGGCTGCCCATACCAGCAAAATGGAATGCCTGTTTTCAGTGCTATCTGTATGTCTCTTCAATATCAGCTGTTGGCAGTCATGTGAAATGCTAATTCCTCTTTCTCCAAGGCCTTGACTGTTAGAACATGCTTGTCATTCTTCGGCACCTTGCAGTTGTTACCACAGAAACCCAGGGTTTTCGGTTAGAGCCCAGAGTATTGTTGTCCAAGGATGGTAAATATTTTTGATGGGATTGGTTTTATATTGGTTTTTATTGCTTTTATAAAACCCAGTTGAGAAATGAGGAGAGGCTGCTTGCTGTGTGCAGGTCAAAGGGCATAATCAGTTGAGGTCCTAATGTCAAGACAATTTGGTGAGACATATTTCAGATAATATTTTTGATTCTCTTGGATAAAATAGCAGAGATGCTTCACAAGAGAGACTGAATAATGATTCCTTCCCCTGGACAGTAGAATATTCAGCCCCTTGGTTGAGAAGCTCTTCCGTAATCTAGCTGTGCCTTGTTTTTTCCCCTCACGACTATTGCCATCACTTCTATTTACTGAATTTAACCCATAGTAATTTCATAAGTGGGCAGCTAGGTGGTACAGTGGATAGAATGTTGGACCTGGAGTGAGGAAGACTCATCTTCAGTTCAAATGCAGCTTAAGATACTTACTAGCTGTGTGACTGTAGTCAAGTCACTTAACCCTGTTTACTTCCTTTTCCTCGTCTGTAAAATGATCTAGAGAAGGAAATGTCACACAACTCAAGTATCTTTGCCAAGAAAATCCCAAATGGATTCAGGAAAAGTTGGATACAACTGAAAACTACTGAAAAACAAAAAAATTTCATAAAAGGCATAACAATGGTCTACACAGACCTCACAATAGTTGTGATTGTGGATAAACTTCTAAAGTGTGATCAATGAACCCTTCTTTTGTCATTTTGAGGGCTACTAGTCACCATGAAATCAAAATAATCAAATATAATGGACTGCTATATGGATAGTTCTCTATTATATTCAGTGTTGAAGGATGATGTCATGCATTCATAGATGCTTCCTATGCAAGTCTTGTTCCATGGGTTGCAATATGGTTTTCAACAGCAATTATTAATACTTTGGTGTATCTCACATCTCACTGACATGGACCCTCCCTTCAATGGTGCAAGTCATTGCACTTCCATGCCTTGTCATCCTGTGTGACTGTTGTCCATGTTCTTCATTAAAATAAATTTTGTGCACAACCAAATCCAAAGCAACCAAGATAAGGAAGGAAGGAGAAAACTGGGAAAGAATTTTTTGCAGGTAGTGTCTGTGATAAAGGCCTCATTTCTCAAATATATAGAGAACTGAGTCAAATGTACAAGAATACAAGTCATTCCCCAATTGATAAATGGTCAAAGGATATGAACAGGCAGTTTTCAGCAGAAGAAATTAGAGATATCTATAATCATATGAAAAAATGCTCTAATTCACTATTGATTAGAGAAATGCAAATCAAAACAACTCTGAGATATCACATCACACCTAACAGATTGGCTAACATGACAGAACAAGAAGATGATAAATGCTGGAGAAGATATGGGAGAGTTGAAACACTAATTCATTATTGGTGGAGCTGATCAAACCATTCTGGAAAGCAATTTGGTACTATGCCCAAAGGGCTACAAAAATGTACATACCCTTTGACCCTGCAATATCACTCTATCTCCAAGAGCTCATAAAAATGGGAAAGGGTCTCACATGTACAAAAATATTTATAGCAGCACTCTGTGTGGTGGCCAAAAACTGGAAATCAAGGGGAATCAATTGGGGAATGGCTGAATAAATTATGGTATATGAATGTTATAGAATACTATTGCACTGTAAGATTCAGAGGGGCCTTCAGAGAGGCTTGGAAAGACTTATATCATCTGATCCTGTGGGAAACGAGCAGAACTAGGAGAACTTTGTACACAGCAGCAACCACAGTGTGCTAGGACTTTTTCTGGTAGACTTAGAACTTCATTGCAATGCAAAGACTTAAAAAATTCCCGATGGTCTTTTAAGGCAAAATGCCTTCCACATCCAGAGAAAGAACTATGGAATTAAATCACAGATTGTAGCAGATCATTTTCTTTTGTATTATGTTTTGATTTGTTATATGATTTCTCTCATTCATTTTAATTTTTCTAAACAACATGACTATGGTGAAAATTTATTTAATAGGAATGTATGTATAGAACCTATATAAAGTTGTATGTTGTCTCAGGGAGGGAGGGAAAGGGTAGTGATTGTGGAACACTGAAAATAAATTAAAAAATGATAAATTTTGTACCCAGAATGAGGTGATTAGGATCAATGATTAAGAACTGGAAGGGATGGAAAGTCCTTTAGTATTTGTAGCCGATCAGAGCACATCTGATATTATATTCAGTTCTAGGTGCTACATTTCTAGAAAGACATTGAAAAACTGAAGTGATGCTCTCCAGAAATCAGAATGATGAGATTCTAAACAAGTGAGGGCCTGACTAGGAACAGTCACCGTGAGAATTGAGCTTTTTGCTCAGTTTTGCTCTCCTATAGCTTTTTGCTATATGGAATGTATGGGGGTGTGTATGTGGTATTCAGGAAAGATCAACATCTCTGTTGTGAGGGCTTGCTAAGCCCTTTTCAGGGCTGCTCATTCACCTTTGGTGTCCATCTTTCACTCAACTCTCACCTGTGACTCCAAGAAGCTATAGCTTGAGCAGCAGCCACACCTTGGTACACTATCTTGGTAGATGGGCTAAACTAAGTTGAGGGTGCCCAGTGGGACTCAAACCCCTCAGTAAGTCAATGAGAAGTCTACTCTAAGTATGTGAAGACTTCCTTCAGAAGAATGGAATTTGTTCTAATGACCATGAAGATCACTGAAGCAGGTGCTTTGGAGTGCATAGATCTTGGTAGGACTTTGAAGATGCCACTGTGTCCTAGGCCACTTTGATGACTCTGGAGGAGAGAGTGAAGTTGACTGATTTCTCCAAGTCTGAAGATGGCATAGGAGCTATCTAGGGAGACAAGACTAACACAAATAGAACAGCTAAGGTAATACTGGCCAGTACGTAGGTAAGTGCTGAGCTCTATGTCACGGACTTTTTTTTGTATAGATGTTCAGAAAAGAGGGGATCAGTGAAGGATGGAATAATCAGGGAAGTGATCATAGGGGTGAGATGTGAACTAAGCCTTAAAAGATATATGAAATTTGAATAATTTGAGTGGAGAGGGAAAGAACATTCCAGATTGGTTGAACAACGTGATTGAAACTGGGAAATCAAGAACTCATATGACAGTCATAGAGTAGTGAAAAAAAAAAACCTTCCAATTAGAATAGAGACTGTGTTGAGTGAATATGGGGGAATAGGGTTTGAAAGGATAAGATGAACCCAGATAATGGAGAGCCTTGAAAGCATTTAGACTTGACATGACAGGAAATATGATATCAATTTTTTATTATACTACTTTTTAATTTTAGACTCAAAGGCCAGAACACAAATACAAAATAGAGAAAAGAAACAAAAACATATACATTTAAATATTGGAACTTAAATACAAAATAATAAAGAAAAAAGCATGCCATGTGCATAGTGGAACATGAGAAGATTCAAAATATGTAACAAGAAATTTTTGTTTCAAGGAAGCCTGTACGATAAATAATACATTGTTGTAAGAACCGTCCATCTTCTTTTTAAGTTTTGTTGTCTGCTCTGCACTTTTTTACTTTGTTCTTTTTTTCCCTCTGTGATCCCCCCCTCCCAAGGCTACAGTTAAGTTTGGATACATTTCTCTATGACTGTAGATACATAGATACATATATGCATACATATATAGACATATACTTCTCCAAACAAATTCTACTCCTGATTTTTATTCTTGTATTTGTGCATATATCTTGTTTCCTACCCGTTTTACCTGTTCTGCTTTATTTCTACCAGCTACCTTGCTCTCTTATTACTTGTCTACCTTCCTTTTAAGGATTCCTCCTCTATTCTTCTATCCCCATAAATCTAAACACCCTTCTATACCGCACTTTTACCTATGCCCTCACCCTCCTCTCTAAAGATTTCTCCCTTGTCCTCCCTCCCTACGCCCCTACCATTTTACTTCTTCTGAATTTAGAAGACTTTTATATTCTTCTAAACTCTTCTAATATTTTAAAAGAAATATCTTTATTTCTTTTATTTTTATTTTCAGAAATATTTTAAAAAAATTTGACTGAATATGGGGGGAAATGAAATGAGAATTTGAGGTTTTGAGTATAAATGACAGAAGAATGAAGATTCCAAAGACAGAAACAAAACACAAAATATACCCAGAATAAATTTTTTAAAAACTCTCAAAATATTGAGGTTGAAGAGAGTAAGTGGTTGACAGTATATTAGAGAAGGATCTTATATAGTTTTGACATTCTGACTTTTAGGTGCTTGTGGGACACCAATCTGAAAATCATCGATAGACTTGTGGATTTCATGTAGGACTTCATGGCCATGAGACAATAGAATTAGTTTCTGGAATCAAAACTCCCCCTTCATTACAAGTAGGAGAGGGGAGGGGTAGAGAATAGTACATACTACAGTAGGCATCTGGGATGTTGAAGATAGTGTTTGTCCATTTAAATGACTAACATGCAGATTTAAAACCTTTTGGAACTACTTAGCATCAGCATGTACTCAAATCTGTAGATGTGACTAGTCAAAGTCTGAGTTTTCTCTCACAAGCTAGGGCAGTGTTTGCCAGAGAAACCAGATTGGCTACACAGCATGCTGCCATCTCCTGTAGCTCAGCTAACACCTTGGCATGATAGTTCTGTAGTGAAGGTCTTTTGGCCAGTGCTACTGCACTATCCTGTTGTCACCACCATTGTAAAAGAGAATGCTTATGGGGTCAATCTATATTTGAGTGAAAATTTATGGTGGGTGCATATCATTGTATTAGTGGCCCCTCGGTGCCTGTTTGTACATAATAGGCACTAAATAAACAAATCTTTGAATTGATATAACCAAAGATAATTATCCTAATCAGTTGTCCATGTCCCATGAAATAGTTGAAGGGCTTCTTCCCTCCTCCAATTTTTGTGATTTGCAAATTAATCCAATTAGACATGCCCCAGTTTCACCTTGAAGATATACTGGTATAGGAGAACAGGAAAAAATGCTTTTGGCAGGATGGTCAGTGAATGCTCATTGGCAGAGTCCTCTGAGGGAAAGAGCCAACGTGTTTTTCTTCTGAGGATGGACTGTGTGCACAAAAGTCTGTGAGTGCTGACAGGGTTTAGAGTGATTGGCAAGAAGGGGGCAGGTGAAGAGAGATTTGGCCTTTCACAACAGAAACCAGCAGGGCAATCAGCCAGAGAATTCTGACTACCAGCTGACTTTATTTCCATTAATGAGGGAATATGAGCCAAATAAATCTTCTGATCAAAATTCTGCCAGCCTCAGTTGGCTGCTGTAGTGGGAGAAAATGGGAGCTTGCTTGGATAGATAAATATTTTGTGGTATATGTAGGGCAAGCCCTATGTAATAAGAGGATGTGCAATTGTTTCCAACCATTCTCTCTCCTTCCCCCTGTCTCTTTTCTCTTTTTTTTCAAAAGGAAATTGTCAAGGTCAAGAGACAACAGAAATATATTTTGTGCTTCAAAGAGAGTTGCAACAGATTTCCAAAACAGGCTGAATCCAAACCAACTCAAACAAAACCCCTCTGGGAAATGTCATTATAAAAGCCACATCTCTGACTCTGGATAGCAATATGTCCATGTTATAATTATCACTAAAGCAATCCAGATGACAATTTCAAACACGCAGTGTTTTATCACTTAACATTACAGTACATGCACCATTATCAAACTTCAAGATCATACTTCACACCAACACATTTTAAAATATGTTCTTAAGGGAGTATGACAATGGGTCTTTCCAACTGTCCCAGGATCTTTCATGGCAAGTCCTTTATAGGATAAAATAGGAGTCAATATAAAAGATGTTATATGACATCTTAATCTTTTCCCATTCTTGCCCATTTGTGGTTTTCTCTGTTATGTCTTTCATGATCTGTCTTTCTTCAAGACCCAACTGAAATCTTTGATTGTCTGTACTAGTTGGTGATGCTTAAGCAATTACTATTTTATCTTGGTGCTTAAACACTTGTATCTCAGTCTTGTCCAAAGGTTGTACTCCTTCCCCTTCAATTGAAGTATTTAAGAAGCTATGAATACATCTCTATCTGCCATCAAGTCTGGGATGTTATGGGTTATATTCCCTAGCATTATGCTGATTTTTTCATCCAAATACAGCCCTATTGGCCTCTGAGAAACTCATCATTTCATTATGGTATAAAATGTTGATTTTCTGTGGAAGGCAATAAATTAGGAAAGTTCATTTTGTAAGCAGTATTGTCTTAGTAGGGTAACTCTCTGCTACCGGGGGATTGTTGTTGTCTCTACAAGATCTTTTTTTCCTGTGAGATAAATATGTCCTCTCATCATTTCATCTAATCTAACCTGCTAGAAAGTACTTGTCTTATAAAAAGTATGACTTTATTAGACACTGGGGCAAATCTGGTGCCATTGTGGTATATTTCTGCTGTGTCTGATCTTGTGTCTCACACACGTATCCATATTATTAGAAGCAGTTTCTGACTTTACCAAATGTTGTCCATTCAAGTCATATCTATTACATAGTGAGATTCTCATTAGGGAACCAATCAGGCTTATCATGTGAGGCACAATGGGAAGGTATCCAGTGGCCATGGTGCTTATATTTCCTCCTATTTGGCTTCTAGTTGCTCTTCTAAAACTATGCAATCCTCTTTGGATGTCCTTGATGGTGTCCATTTGGAAAGTGTTGGATTGGTCAAAATGCTCAAAAATATTGTTTAAGGCTGTGAGAGTGTCAGTGATACTAATAGTCATAAATATAGTTTTAAAAGTTTTTATTTGGGCTTTATCAGATAGTCTCAGTGCATTCAAAATGCTTAGGGTCATGTTGGTGATATCATCTCTGAGTGTTGAATTGGAGACTTCTCCTCTAAGTGAGGAGCTGTCCCAGTGAACATAGCTACCAGCAAGGATTACTCAGTTTGACTTCAATGGCTATTTATGATCGTACTCCCAATAATTTTCGTTTGTTGCCTGCTCATTTACCTCTCTGCCTGCGTTTTATTGTTTTTACGACAATGTTTACCTCAATATTCCTTTTAGATTATGGCAGGTATTTAGTTATATCACAGTTCAACTTTCTGAAAATCAGTTTAGTTTTTCATATGGTAAAGTCATCTTCTTCAGTATTTCTGAAATCATGGGGTTTCAGTTGTCATTAGAAATGTCCAGAAGGTGTAATCATCCACTCTGGGTAGCATATGGTGCCCATATACTTGATCTCTCTGGGTAATGTATTGGTAATACCAGTTTAGATTGAGGTAGTGATCATAATTAACTGACACATTAATAAGAGGCATAGGTTTCCCTTAGTAGTGGCCTGCAAAGACTAGAGTGAAAGTAATATAAATCTTGGCACACCTTAAAAGGGAGCTGCTAGTGAAGGCTGTGTTCCATGAGGATTTTAGTTTTCTATGGGTGCTGTGAAAGGCATAAAGTTACAGTGGTCAGATGCCATTATCAATGGATCTTATTCATGAGCAATACTGAGTTAGCATTTCTGTCAAGAGTCAATATGGAAGTAATGACTAGAATTTTCACAGTTATAGGTTATTGCTTTGGAAGCCAAGTGACCACATTGGTTTGGTCTTACTATTCATCTGTGAAATGAACTGTGGTGAAAGTGTTCTACCTAAGGGGAAGATATTCTTCCTTTAGTATTTGCAGTATGGTTAACTACATATTTGCTTATCTTAATATTGAAAAATAAGTTTGAAAAGCAAACTCCAAAACACAAAATGGCGGCCTAATACAAAATGCAACCAGTTATGTCAAGGCAACAACTTATTCTCACTTCAAGAACAGATTCAATGGGTCTTCAGAGCATGGTTTTGATTGCATCCAGAGTTTGTGTAATTTACCAGCAGGTGACAAAAGGGAATTATTCTCTCTATATCAAAGTGCATGGGACTTCAAGAGACTTTTTGTAGGAACAAAGCATGTTTATGAGAAAAGCCTGTCAGACTATATGCCCTAATTATTGGTCAAGAAATACTTCCATCCTCATAGTCTGTGCAGTATTCATATACCAAATCACCTTTACACATGATCTTTCAGAAAATCCCAAACCAGACATCTCCACCAGAAGGGAGGAATCTTAAAATACAAATGCATCTAAGAGAGAGAACAGTGTAACAAGATTGATTTCTACACTGAAGTATAAATAATTGATAACAGATTTTGATAGATTACTAAATTCTCCCCCCAAAGTTTTAGAGATTAGGGCTAGATGACAGGGACATATGAAGGATGGGTTTGGGTTGAGGAAGAAAAATGTGTCATATTTAAACTTTGTACTTGTCATATTTGTGGAAAATACAGCCCATATTCCATACACTATAACTGCTTTTTAAGTTAATTTGAGGTGAGAATTAAAATTCTGATTTCTTCTTCAGATTCTAGGCATAATGAGAACAGAAAAGGTCAAATGTTAATCCATTTTTATGACTGTAATAAAGAGTAGGATTAGAATATAAAATTTACTAACTTCAACTCTTATCTTTGTTATGTTAATTTTGTCATCTTGTGTCTCTTCCCTTTCCTCCCTTAAATGCAACCAACTAAAGCTGACTTTTGATTTTTATCAGCTGTGGCTCTTCAGGCCCAACCTACTGTGGAATAACTGAGAGATGGTGAGGGTCTGTTTCCACAACTTTAGTGCCCTGCAGATTGAGCTAACCCATTCTCTTTGTTCTCTTTTGACTCCAGCCCTAACCAAAGCCTCCAGACTCTTGTCCATCAGCCTCAAGGTACCTGCCAAATACCTGAGACCATGGAGGAAAAATGTCAGGGTTGGAGAGTGGGTAATGAGATCCGAGATTGCAGAAAGAAAATCTAGCAGCCCTGAAGAGATATCTGTAGCTTGTGCAATTAGCTCAGGAGAACCTCCCTTCTCCTATGTCTGAAATGTAGAGGAAGGAGAGAATGGAAGGCAAAATGAGATGAGGAAAATCAGGCTCTTTTTGCTTTGTTTTTGTTTCTGACATGTAATCCAGTTTCTTATTTGACCAGAATTTCACTCACATTTCCCCCTTCAAAGCGGGAATTATTATTAAGTATTCTTAATTTTTTTACCACAGTGATTTTTCAGGGAAATGGAAATCCTTCCCCATGTGTCTTCATAGTCTTCTGTTCTTTATTGTTTCTTGTGTCATACAAAAAGGGCCAAATGATGCTTTCAAAACTCTGCCTAGTCTTTGAATAGCCCTCCCCACCCCCTCGTCTTGGAATGCCTGTGGTCTGAAAAAGATGTAATGAAGGCACAAAACATTCTTTATAGCCAGTTTCAAATGAGGTGGTGTTGCTTTCCAACTAATGCTGTTGCCTTCAGTGTAGCTTATGTCTTTCTGATAATTTAACATCTGGATATCTTAGGTTAATATTTCACCAGAGTTAGGAAGATATTAGAAATAACTACCTTAAACTACTTCCCTCCAAATTATTCTCTCTCTGTCTCTGTCAATGTTGGGCAGTGGAATAGGTAGCATGGATTTCATTACTGACCAGTTAAAAAAATTAGTCTACTAATGAGCCTGATATACCCCCAAAGACATTGAGGGGCCAGGGCTCCTTGAAACTTACAGACATCAGAACAGAATATATGAAAAATTATACTCCATGAAATTAATGCACAGTGTTACTGAAGGAGGAAAGAGATTCAACAAAATAAACAGCATATAAATTATAAGGGAAATGATCAAATCAAGAGCTAACTTGCAAATCTAGAATGTTAAACTGTGCAGTCCATGTACTATTAGAACTATAAAGTCATCAATGAACATAGAAATCTGTTAAAATAACTCTTCCGCAATGAAAATAGGATCTTAAGTAAAAATCCATATACACATATATTTGTGAGTATTCACATACAGCAGATTGAGATGGATAATAACAAAAGCAACAACATTATTAATGTTATTTTATTAATATTAATTAAAAATTAATCAATTTTATTATTAATATATTTATTAATATTTGTAGATGTCTTATAACCTTAAAGGTTATAAGACATCTACAAATATTAATTTTGTTTTATCCTCATAAGAACCCTAAGCAGGAGATATTATTATTTCCACTTTATAGATAAAAAAACTAAGCAAGCAAAGGTTCCAAATAAGTAATAAGTATCTGTGATGAATCTGAATCTAGGTTTCCTTGAGTTCAGGTCCAGTGCTCTGTCCATTGTACCGCTCATCTTATTTCTAGCAGGACCCATACATATTTGAGACCATTTATACTTTACAACTCCTGCCATAGAGAAAGAAGGTGAAAGGCTAGGAGGTGAAGAGGAAAGGGATAGAGGGGGAGAGAGAGACAGAGAAATAGAGAAAGAGAAAGAGAGAGAGGCAGATAGAGAGACAGAGACAGAAAGCGCAAGACAGGAAGTATTTTCTGGAGACATGAATTCCCTAAGGGCTGAAATAAAATGGCTTTTATGAAGTAAAAAATAAAGGTCCAAATCATTCTAGCAACACTTACACTTTCCT
Source organism: Bettongia penicillata ogilbyi (assembly GCA_023548195.1). Taxonomy (NCBI): domain Eukaryota; kingdom Metazoa; phylum Chordata; class Mammalia; order Diprotodontia; family Potoroidae; genus Bettongia; species Bettongia penicillata. The sequence continues at coordinate 2,726,493 of JAJHZJ010000580.1, forward strand.
ATCCACCAGTCATTCTGCGTGGTTATAGAAATCTTATCATCTATTCCAATGTTGATCACCTCTGAGCTATAAAGCATTTTATTTCCATGAGTGGAAGGTCCACCTTTCCCATCAGTCCTTATATGGCATGGCATGTATTTTATACTTATTACTCTGTATTTTCACTGTCTATATTGATGTCACATTTCCCTATTGGACTGTAAATTCTTCTAGGGCAGTAAGCTCTTTTTGGTCTAAATTTTTATCTCATCCAGTGACTTCATACATTTTTATTGCATTTCTATTTTGTATTTTTCCCTTAGTCTCATTCTTCTTCTCAAAAATCATCCTTTGTTTCATGACTGGTTTGTATTCTTAGGCTAGGTATATGCAAGGAATTTATCTGACTGATGATAAATGAGTGACTACTGTAATGTTACTATGTATTAAAGAAAAGTGAGATTTGGATGAGGTTGTGATTTTAAACTTGATAAATTCTAGATGTAACCCAGATGAGAAGGGCAACCCAGGATCATATTTATAACAAATGTAAGAGAGAAGTTCTTTGGTAGGGTGTGCCTGAGGGGTCAAGGAGATTCAGGCATCTTTATGAGATTAGACTGTATAAACTCAATGCTTCTTCCTTCCCCAATCCAGGCACACATTTTATCCAGGGGAATTCGGCTTCTTCATCTGTCAAATAAGTGGATTAGACTAACAGACCTCTTCTAAATTCCTTCTAGGTCTGAATTTACAATCCTATGAAGAAAAGCCTCTAGGGAAAAATAAAGTAATGAAGGTTGACATATAGCCTGAGAGAATATGTGGAATGAAAGAGAGAAACTGGAAGTTCAAGGAGGTTTGCCTTGATGAAAGATGGTTAGGCATTTATGGTTTGACTTAATTTACATGTGAGTTTTGTTAACTTGAATTTTTTCCTCTTCCAATAGGCTGCCTCTCTAAGTCACTATGGAACTGCCTACATTCTACAATGGTGTGCAAACATGCCCTGCTTTGCCCCTCCTCCAAGCATAAATTCTAAAACAACTGAATAAGTTGCCACCACCTTACACTCTAGATGAAATTATTGCCCACTCTGCAGAAAAAGAAGAACCTTCAAGTAAGAGGTAATGAATCCGACAACATTATGAGACATGAGACTTTCATAATAAATTCTAAGGTTTTGATTTTTTTAACTAATGATACTGTTTTCAGTCATCATCATCATCATCATCATCATGCAATGTCAGAAGTTGATGAAAATCTATGCTACTATTGCCCATACTAATTACAGGGAAGGGAACTGAGACTTTCTTAAGATATAATGCAATACGACAAACATTTATGAATGCCTACTATGTATAAGGAAGTGGGATTAATTTACTTTTTCAGTTTTGTGCCATTTGTTTTCCTGCTGTTGAATTCACTTTATCTATGTTCGAATTTTTTATGTCACATGAGTAGCATAGTTATAAATACTAAAGGACCTTTTTAGTTTGTTAATCCACATCTATGGCATTGTGGTCACTTCTAGGTACCACAGTTTAGAAGTAAGTCTGGTAAGCAAGAGAGAGTCCATAACATGGCAGCCAGGATAGTGAAGATTGTGGAGATCATGACATCTGAAAATCAGTTTGAGGAAACTAAGGATGTTTAACCTGAAGAAGAGATAAGTCAGGGAGGACATGATAGCTGTGTTTAAGTATTTGAAGGGCAATTATGTTGTGGCACTAGGCCTGGAGTTAAGAAGTCTTGAGTTCAAATCTGGCCTCACACTCTTACTAACTACATAACTCTTAGCAAGTTCCTTAACCTTTGTCTATCTAAGTTTCCTAATCTGTAAAGTGGTAATAATAATAGCACCTACCTTCATGAGTTGTTGAAAGGATCAAATGAGATATTTGTAACATGCTTTGTAAACTATAAAGCACTATATAAATAATAGCTATCATCATCATCATCATCATCATCATCATCATCATCATCATCATCATCATCATCATCTTTATTTGGTACCAGAAGACATAACTGGGAACATTGGATAGCAGTCAGAAAGAGATAAATTTAGACTTGATGTCATGAAAAGCTTCTGAATGCGTAGGACTTGATAAAAATGGAATAGACTCTCTTTCAACCTATAATGAGATTCTTCATTATTAAAACTTTTTAAGCAGAGCTCAGAGGATCACCTGTCAGTCATGTTATAGTGGTGATTATTTTTCAGGGATGAGTTGTACTAAATGGCTACTGAGGAACATTATGGAACCAAAATTACATTACTCTATGATATCTCAAGTTCATTAATTCATTTGAATAGAGTGGTCTTTGCTTCAGTCACAGGCTGCTCCTGCACAATGTCAAAACAGTCATTTATTAATATTATTTGAGGAGGCCACTGGGGTTTATTGAATAGGGGGTGACATGGCCAGACTTGTGCTTTAGGAAAATCGCTTTTGAAATTGAATGGAGGGTGGACTGGAGTGGAGAGAGACTTATGGCAGGCTGATCAACCAGTAGGTTACAACAGTCCAGGAGTGAGGTGGTGATAAGCACCTGTACCAGGATGGAGGCAGTATCAGAGAAGACATATTTTAGAAATGTGGCAGAGGTTCTGTTTAATAATGGAAAAAAAGCCTTTAACTACCTGTATCTAGGTTTCAAAGTTACTTGAGCACATTGATACTGTGTGTGTATGTGTGTGTGTGTGTGTGTGTGTGTGTGAAATTCCCTCTACCAATGCAGATCATCAATCATTTTGTAACTCTTAGAAAGAGTTGACTGGATTTCTGAGAGGTTGTGACTTGGCCAGGAGCCAAGAGGTTAAGGGGCACGCAGTGATACATCTATCTTTCTCTATCTTTCCATTTATATCAGAGGCTGCTGCTTCTTTTTAGTCCTGACTAGTGTTGTAAATGACTTAGTATATATGTAGGCGATTCCTCAACTTCCCCCTTTCCCAAATACTGACAATAAAATAAGTGATGTCATTGGTAGCAAGGAAATAATTAGTCATCTTTAAACACTTTAATAAAGTAAAACAGAGAACAAATATAAAAATTCTATCAACCTCATTTTTTAACTCTTAAGGAGAAAGAAAATCTTCCCTCATGGCTAGTCCTTAAGGGTCACCTGTATTATGTTTGATTGGTATCAATCTGTTTCTGAGGGAGAATCAAGTAGTGCACAGACATCATTGTAAACTGAACCATAGAAGTCCATGGATCACAACCAAGTACAGAACTTTGCAGTGATTTAAGAACTCTTTAGACATCAGTTGCTTTGAATTGAACTCTATTTCTCTTTATCTCTCTCCCTCTCTCTCTTTCTCTTTCATGAAGTGATAGCTCTCAGATCATACCTGTTAACGTTAAGGGAGCCAAATATGTAGAAATAGTCCCAGTTCTGAGCAAAACTATAAAATAGGCATTTTTAAAAAATGTACCTGACATTTGACTTTTTCTCTTTTTCCTTATATCTTTCTGACATTATTGAACTGGGCAGTGATATAGTCAGACTTGTGCTTTAGAAAAATTACTTTTACAACTCAGTGGAGGATGGACTGGAATGCAGAGAGAGTTGGGGAAGGCAGACCAACCAGTAAGTTACAGTAGTCCAGGAATGAGGTAAAAATAAGTACTTGCAACAGAATGGAAGTGGGGAAGATACCTTGTTTGTTTCTTCCTGAATAGGAAGGTGACTATTTCTATGAGAAGAAACTGAGGTGGCAACCACCAAATTGGATTTTGTTCTAGTACTTAACTCCTAGCAAATAGTTTACTATCATTCCAGGTCACCCTTGCTCTTAAATTTCCCTTTTCAGGATCTTAAATTAAAAAAAATTTCCCTTTTCCCTTGTATTGTTTATATTTAACCTTCATTTTAAAAACTGAGTTTAAAATTCTTTCCTTCCCTCCAACACCTTCCTCCCCCAAGAAATATATCAATTATACACATGAAGTCATGCAAAACATATTTCCTTATTAGTCATATTGCATAAAGTTTAAAAAAAAAATAAAGAAAAATTTAAAACATATGCTTCAATTTGCAGAGTTCATTTCTCTCTCTGGAAGTAGAAAGAATTTTTTTATCATAGGTACTTTGGAACTTTGAAACATTGTCTTGATTAGAGTAGCTAAATCTTTGATCAGTGTTATAATATTGCTGTTACTGTGTACAATGTTCTCCCGGTTCTGCTCACTTTAATAAGTTTTCCCAGGTTGTTCTGAAACAATATTGATCATTATTTTTTAATAGCACAATAGTATTCCATCTCAAGCCCCACTTGAGGGGCAACCCCTTGATTTCCGTTTCTTTATTGCCACAAAAAAGTGCTGCTATAAATATTTTGTACAAATAGGTCCTTTTGTCTTTTCTTCATTCTCTTTAGAATACAGAACTAGTAGTAGTATTGCTGGGTCAAAGGTTATGCACTGTTTTCTGGTACTTAGGGCTTAGTTCTAAATTATTCTCCAGAATGATTAGACCAGTTCATAACTCCACCAACAATGCATTAGTGTAGCTATTTTTCCACATCCCCTCTAGCTTTTATAATTGTCTTTTCTGTCATATTAGTCCGCTGATAGGTGTGAGATGGTAACTCAGAGTTTTTCAATTTGTATTTCCCTAATCAGTAGTCTTTCAGAGCATTTTTTCATTGAACTATGAATAGCTTTCATTACTTCTTCTGAAAACTGTTCACATCCTTTGACCATTTATTAATTGGGGAATGACTATTTCATTAATTTGACTTAGTTTTCTGTATATGTGAGAAATAAGGCCTTTCCTGAGAAATTTGCCAGGAATGTTTTCCCCTTGTCTCCTGCTTTCCTTTTAATTTTGGCTGCATTGGTTTTTTGGTGCAATTTTAAATTTCATGCTATCAAAATTATCCATTTTACTTCCAATGATCCTTTATCCATGGATCTGAAAGGTACAAATTTCCATACTCCCCTAATTTATTTATGACACCACCTTTTATGTATCCATTTTGTATGTATCCAATCATGTATCCATTTTGACATTATTTTTGTATATAGTGTGAAAGGCTTATTTCCAGTGTTCATAGCAATTTTTTCAAATGGTGAGTTCTTGACCCTAAAAGCTTGGCTCTTTGGGTTTATGAAACACTAGATTACCAAGGTCAAATACTACTGTGTTGTGTACCTAACCTATTCCTTTTATCCGCCACTGTTTCTTAGCCAGTACTACATTGTTTTGATGACTACTGCTTTGTAATGTAGGTTGCCTTCCTTCACATTTTTTTTATTGCTCCCCTTAATATTCTCAACCTTTTTGTTCTTCTGGATGAATTTTGTTAGTATTTATTTTTACTAGCTATATGAAATAATCCTTTTGCAGTTTGATTGGTATAGAACTGAAAAAGTAAACTGATTTTAGTTGAATTGCCATTTTTTAAATATTGAATTGACCTACTCATGAAAAATTAACATTTCTCTAATAGTTTAGATATATCTTTATTCGTGTTCATATAGTTCCTGGGTTTCTCTTGGCAGGTAAACTCCCAAGTATTTTATAATGTTTAAAGTTATTTTAAATGAATTTCTCTTTATATTTCTTCCTCCTAGGTTTTTTTTGGTAATTTATAGAAATGCTGATGATTTTATGGGTTTATTGTAGATCATACAACTTTGCTAATGTTAATTTTTTCAACTTGAAATGTTTCGATATTGTCTGCAAAGAATCATAGTTTTGTTTCCTTATTGTCTATTTTTATTTTTTCCAATTTCTTTTTCTTGTCTTATTACTAAAGCTAGCATTCTTAGTATAATACTGAGTAATTATGATGGTAATGGACATCCTTGCTTCTTTCCTGATATTAATGGGAAGACTTCTAGTTTATACCTATTAAAGATAATGCTTGTCCTAGGTTTTATATTGATATTGCTTATTATTTAAGAAAGAGTTCATTTATTCCTAGAATTTTTAGTATTTTTAATCAAAATGAGTGTTATAGCTCATCAAAAGCTTTTTCTGCATCAATTGATATAATAATATGATTTTTTGTTGTCTTTATTTTTGACATAGTCAATTGTACTGATTTTCCTAATATTGAACCAGTGTAGTATTTCTGGCATAAATCTCATGAGATCATAGTGTATGATCTTTCTGATATATTGCTGTAATCTCCTTGTTAGCATTTTATTAAATTTGTTACATCAATATTCAGTAGGTGATTCTTGGTTTTAATCCTAGGAAGTTTATATATTTTAAACTGACCTCAGTCATTTGTCAGGACAGAAACACTTTCTCTAACTTCTAGGCAATTCTTTCTGAGTTCAGTTTTAGGAACACTGAGAATCATGGAATTTTAGAGCTAGAAGTGGCCTTGACAATAATCTATCCTCTTATTTAAACCAGTGGTTATTAAATTAGGATCTTTGAACTTACATTAATAGATCAAAACTATTTCAATCGTTTTTTCCTTTGGTAATCCTATGTGTTTTATTTTTTTCATTTAAAATTATATATTGAATAAATAAATATATAAATAGTATTAATATTATATATAATGTTATATAATATGTATGGATATATATTGAATAAATTGTGTGTTGAGATAATTATAAAAGTACTTAGAACAGTTCTTGGTACTCAATAAGCACTATAAAATATCAGCTTTTATTATTATAAATTATTTTTGCATAATTAGTTTCCTTTGCAATCTATGTATTTTAGATCATACCTTTAAAACCATTATGCCAAGGAGGGATCCCTAAGCTTCACTAGATTGCCTGAAGGGGCCATAAAACACTAAATCATAAGAAATCCATACTGTAGAGGGAGTTTTAAAAATTATGTCTTGAAGTAAGATATATATTCTCTAAAGAAGGGGTAAGGAGAGAATGCTTTCCAGTCATGGAGTTCAGGCAGTGCTTAGGCTTAGAGACAAATAGTGGAATGCCAGAAGTAAGGACCAGAGAGAGAAAAGGCCATTGTCACTGGACCCATAGCTGGCAAGTAAGGAGACCAGTGCATAATGAGGCTGGAAACAAAGGTGGAACAAGAACATAAAGGGCTTTAAAAGTCAAATAGAAGAATTTATATTTTATTCTAGGAGAAATAAATAACTGTTGCTCTCTTAGTTTTTTTTAGATAACTTTTTCTAGGGTTACCTTCAACTTACTTTGTATTTTTAAAATATTTTTATTTATATGTGCTATTTCATTAATTAGAATGTAAGCTGCCCAAGCTTAGGGACTGTTTTTTTTCTTCTTTCTATCCAGTGCTTGATATAGTTCCTGGCACAGTGTAAGTATTTAATAAATAAATATTCATTGATTAAATACTTAATAAGGAAGCAAAAAATGAAAACAATTTTGTTCTATGTGCTACTGATTCCTTAGACTCCAACAAATTAAGGGGGTGAATTGAGCTGTATCTCACTATCAAAACCAATGGTCACATCTCTGAAAGAAGTGCTAGGTGGGATGAGACCAATAATATCGGGATGCTTCTACCCTGTTGAAAATCTTTCTACTCGTAGTCTATAAAGAAACAGGAGAATGCATAGGGGGATTAACTTTATTCTTTTTTCACTGTCAACAGAACATCATTTATTATGCTCCACACTTCCCAACTCTTCAGTTCTCCTTCCTTGCCTCCATTATTGCAAAAGATTTTAGATCTAGAAGCAACAACCACAGAGCTCTATGCCCTGTTCCTGTTTTTTTTTACCTTTTTTACCTTGTTTCTGAAAGAATACATTTTTTTCTGCTTTAAAATGGTGTTTTTGAAAGACTGAAAGTGCTGTCTTTAAGAGCTTAGTATGATATTCTTTCTCCACCATAGACATTCCCACTTACTTAGGTATCCCCTCAGAACCTATGTCATCTTTAATGTTTTTCAATGCCAACATGCCCTGGAATCAAATTCATTAAATCCAGCAGTTGTACTATACTAAACATATAGCTCAGTTGAATAGACGAATGGATGAGGTAATGAGTTGCCCTGAATTTGAGTTTTACTTCTATAAGTCACAAACTGTGATCTTTGTTAGGTCCCATTATCTCCTTGGACCTTCATTTGTAAAATGAAAGACTCAGACTGGATTTCTAAGGTCCTTTCTAGATTCTATCAAATTCTCATCAAGTAGCTACTATATTCAAGACTGTGGGAAAACAAAGAATCATAGCAAGCAGTATAATCTAGTTGCAGAAACCAAATTGACACTCAGAAAAAATTAAATGAGTTTGAGACAGTAAAATGTGAATTGGCCTGTGGGGGGATGGGTAGAGTTTAGATGGATGGAAAAGCTGTGGGGAGGAGGAACAAAAGGAGGAGGAGTCATCAGAGACTACCTCTTGCAGCTACATTAACCTATTATTTACTATAAAATATCTAAATAAATAGCTATATGTTAAAATTTTATATGGATTTTGTGCCATCCCTGGAGCCAATTGATTTCATAAAAAGTATTAGCTAGATATACAAATAACTCTCCCTCCTTAAATTTCACATTTTCAGAATGGATACTACTCATTTGATTCATCTGAATACAAATAAGGCTTTAAGAGATCATATTTTTCAGTGGCAGAAGACTGGTGAAACAGTACCACCCATAGCTCCATGCTTTTCTTAGGCTGGTGTGGCTGGGACCTGAGACCTGAATGGTAGCAATTAACAATGTGTGTAAGAAAGAGGGCTGAGTTTTGAGTTAGAGGATATATACATACACACACACACACACACACACATATGTATATATATATATATATATATATATACACACATATACACATATGTATTTCAGTATTGACCTTGTTAATATCTATGTGAAATTAACCTTTTTGGAGTTCAGTTTCTTCATCCATAATACAAGAACATTGAACTTATTGCCCCTGAGTTTTTTTCTAGCTTTGTTTTGATACTACGAAAAGTTTAGATGCTTGCTTAGTATTGACAATGAATGTCTGGTAGGAGAAGATCCTGTAGACTGAAAGGTACAAGAGATGTATAGTAATAGGAAAATTCAGTGACAACTATGTTAAAGATGCAGGAAGGCATGGTGGATAGACACTGGTCTTGGAATTAGGAAAACCTGGATTTAAGTCCTACTTCTCACATATATTGGCTATGTGGCCCAGGGCAAGTCACTTAATAACTCCTGCCACAGAATAATTCTCTAAGACTATAATTTGCAGAGAAGTTGCCTGTCTGTATTGGTAGAAAATGTTCTTACTAGAAATTCACTATACTGATGTATTCAGAAGTAGAAACCCCCAAAGGAGAAAAAAAATATTATTGTGCTGCTAAACAAGGAGAGGTGTGCTATCTATAGAGAAAATATATATAACTTTTGAGGCATATTCTAAGAATGGTGGGGAGAAGTTAGAGATAAATAACTTAGAAAGAAATAGAGAGCCCTATCCAATGAAGTAATGATTATTTTGGACTTTCTTCTTGGCTACAAGTCCAAAGAATTGCATAGTAGTGTTTTCCACTTAAAAATGATGACTCTCTGAGCCATAGCACACAGATGCCAACCTTGCTCTGTCCTCCCTGCAGGGAACCTGCAGCTATATCACGCTGTTCCCCAACATTTCACAGAGCTATGCTTCAGTGTAATAAAGGCAGCATCTGGAATGTAGATTCCAGCTTTCCCACTGTGTTAACATACAGTGCTGTGGTGTTCCATGCTGAGTTTGGACTTACTTCACATGTCATGGTCATTTGATTGCCCCTCTTCTGCCTGCTGTCACCACAGACGCAAAGAAGAAGAAGGAGAAGAAGATGATGGAGGCATTCTATTGTTATTAGAGAGTTTTACTATGGTCCTGTTACCAAATAGCTGTGCAAACTTGGGATAAGTCATCTTATTTCTTTGAGTCTATTTCTCCATACTACTCTTCCTCTTTTTTCTTACCTTTTCCTCCTTTCTTCTCTTTCTCTTCCTTTTTCCCTTTTTCCTTTCATTTGACTTCTTCCTTCCTTATCTTTGTCCTTCCCTTCCTCCTCTTTGTCTCTTCATTCTTTTCTCTCTTCATTCTCCCTCCCTTTTCTCCTCTTTTTCTCCTTTTTCTTCCACACCTATGATAATTTCATTCATCTCTTTTCCTTCACAATACAGGCCTCATAACTATGATACTCCATCTACCAGGTTGGTGAGAGAAAACTTTGGAGAATGATAGGAACCACACACTACCAGAGATTTTCCAGGAGTTTAGGCTAGGTGATCTCTCAGGTTCCTTTCAAGTTTAATTGCCTTTGTTTCTGTGTATTTAAATCTTATCCTGTAGATGGCCAATTGCAAAGGGACATGGACTATTTCTCCTTCCCATTTTGGAGTTCTTAACTAGTTGAAAGGCATTGTGGTATAGTTAGTAGAAAGCAGGCTTCAGAGTTAGGGAAACATAGGATCAAGTTTTGCTTTGGATGCATATGTAGTGGCTATTTAGCCACTTAACTTCAAGTTTCAAGCAACTTTCTAAGATTATAGGTTGTAAAGCAAGTGCTAACTTACATTGGAAAAGGAAATTCTTCAGCAGAAGCTCCCAACTCTGATGAAATTGTAACCCTGAAAAAACAAACAAAATAGGATGAATTAGAATTAAATCATTAACCACATTCTTTTGTATGGTCGACCTTGTAATGGAGAACACACATCTGGGGGATGGTTGGCCAGCATTTGAGATTTACTATGTAACCATGAAAAGGACTAAAACTAATCTGATCATGTGAATGGAAAAACTTAAACCCTGGCCTCATTAACATCATGAGGACCTAGAAAATAAAACAGGTCAACTGTCCTTGGTGATATTTCTCTACCAATGGCATGACTTTCTTTTATCTCTATCAATGACAAAAAACCATGATTCTATCCACCATGTATTCTGCAAGGTTGCCATAAGGAAGTGGAGTTCATCACATTGATATCTGCCCCATGATGATTTCAGCATTTTAAAACAAAAGCCAAGTTCTTTGACGTTTTACAAAGAACTAAATTCAAGAAATAGAACAAGTTATTGATGTTTTTCTGTCTTCTTCCTCATCCCTAAGATTTTCTTGACAGGGAATAGACCGAATCACTTCCTGCCATTTTCTCTCAGCATACAGGAAAACAGAACTTACATTCACTAGTTAGATCCTATAAACTTGGCTTTTGTTGCTGATGCTTTTAAGGTAACCTCATTGTTCTTTCCAATTCATAAAGCTCTCCAGTGGTCACTCTAAGCATTTGACCTGTTGGCTGTGAAAACTAGATTAATACCTTGTGTTTTGTTATTCAAAAATTAAATATTAGTAACTTCTTCAGGGACTCTTCTCTAGCTGTTGGAGGAAGCTAGTTAATTTGTCTCCAAGTTCAGTGCTATTTCTACTACCTAAGTCTACTGTTGATACTATTCCGAAGGGGGTGGGGCATGTAGTCAAGATGGTAGAGTAGAAGCAGGCACTCACTTGAGCTCTCACACAACTCCCCCCCAGATGCCTGTAAAAAATGACTCTGGACAAATTCTAGAGCAATAGAACTCACAAAAGGACAGAGTGAAGCAAGGAAACCTGGATAGTCAACAGGAAAGGCATGTTGTACTAGGTTGGGAGAGGAACACAATCCCGTGTGGACTGCTGCAGCACAGAATGGGCCCCATGGGACAAAACTGCGGTCGAACCTGGAGTAGGTCTCATGGGACTGAATCATTGGCAGCTGAGATATTTACCATACTTCTCAACACACAAATGCCAAAGACAACTTAGAAGCTCTGTGAGAAAGGTCTGTCAGGCTTGGATAAGAGAGGAGCACAAACCAGCCCTCCACCCAGCACAGCACCAGAGTGGTAGCAGCAGTGGAAGTGGCTTCTTCCAGAGATCTCTGTCCACAGATAATAAGGGGATCTGAAGGAAATTACAGGGATCTCTGCTGGCATAGAAGCAGGATTCTGTTGGTTTGCCTATACCTGGATTTGGATTGCAGTCCTGGGTGGCAATTCTGGGGTGAAGAGGAGCACTGGCATGGAAAAGCTTGGGGCAGTAGTGGAGAGGGAACCCTCCTCACAGTTTCAGGGCAGAAAAGAGTGCTTGTGGTCACTCACTGACCAGAATACAGCCAGGAGAGGAGTAAATACCTCTCTTTAGATCATACTACCTTGGAAGGATTGAAACAGAGAGACTTGATTTTACATGTATCTCTTCTACTATAGTGGGAGGTTATCTTTGTTGACTGGGGCAAATATTTCATCAGATTTCTTATTTTATCTCTGGAAATATCCTTTGACGATAACCCTACAGATGCACAAAACCCCTGAAGCTTGGGACAGTATGTATTCCATGCTGGAGGCAGGGCCCCACCTTAACAAAGAGTTAAAAAGTCATATAATTGGCTGGAAAAATGAACAAACAGTGAAAAAAACTCAGACTATAGAATCTTACTTTGGTGACAAGGAAGATCAAAACACAATCAGAAGACAACAAAGTCAAAGCTCCTACATCAAAAGCCTCCAAGAAAAATATGGATTGGCCTCAGGTCATGGAAGGGCTCAAAAAGGAATTTTGAAAATCAAATTAGAGAAGTAGAGGAGAAAGTGGGGAGAAAAATGTGAATGATGGAAGAAAATCATGAAAAATGATTCAACAGCTTGCTAAAGGAGATTCTCCCCCAAAATACTGAAGAAAGTAGCACCTTAAAATTAGACTAGACTTAATGGCAAAAGAGATCCAAAAAGCCAATGAGGAGAATGTCTTAAAAAGCAGAGTTGGCCAAATGGAAAAAGAAGTCCAAAAACTCAATGAAGTAGATAATTCCTTAAAAATTGGAATGGAGCAAATAAAAATTAAGGACTTTGTGAGAAATCAATAAATTATAAAACAAAACCAAAAGGCTGAAAAAATAGAATGTGAAATATCTCATTGGAAAAAATAACTGACCTGGAAAATAGATCCAGGAAAGATAATTTAAAAATTATTTGACTGCCTGAAATACAGAAAGGAGGTAGATTGAGGAAAGGAGTAATCAGAATGCACACTGTCATGGAAATGGGGGAGGAGACAGATGAGGAGATAATTTGGAACTCAAAATCCTATAGAAGTGAATGTTGCAAATTAAAATGAATAAATTGAGATGTGAAAAAAAGTCTTGATTTTATATGTATTTCTCCATCTTCTGTAGTAGGAGATTATCTTTGTTGACTAGAGCAAATATTTCATCAGATTTCTTATTTTATCTCTGGAAATATACTTCATCTATAATCTTATCCTTACACTTGTATGCATCTTCCTCTATGTCATAATAAGGGTTTCTTGACAATTCAGAAATATCTTCCTATAATGATGGCCAAGACACTGTACCTATTTCAGTTACATGATCATTTGCTGCATAATGCTTACCTTCATGACTTAATTTATTCTTGGATCTCCATCTCATTTGCTCCAAACTATTATTTTGTTTGAGCAGTGTCTGTGATGAATTTCACCTCTGCTTCATTTAATCATGAAGACTTTGGTGGCAATATTCTCCCACAACCTGGAGCTTTATGATGTCTATCACCAGAACCTCAACAAAACACACTATCAATATTTGGAGTATATCTCAATCTCTGTCTCTCTTTCTCTCTCCATATCTATATCTATGCATCTTTTTGTGTGTGTAATACATATCCATCTCTCTAGCTATACCTGCATCTATAACTGAATCTATATCTACTATATCTAAACCTAATGTATAAATATAGACAAGGATAGAGATAGTCTTTGTATTTAATGTTCTAGTCTACTTACATATTAACATGACTCTATTTTTCATTTTTGAGTATCTCTCAACTGGCATAAAGGTAAAAGCTTTGCATTCCAACAATCTAATGCATTCTTTCTTTTTTCTTTTGATGCATGCTACAGACTCTAATGGTAATATGCTCAGATACCTTTGATAAGTACATCTGTTCTGCAGGGGAGTCTCGACCATGAGATTTCTATGGAATTCCATTTTTGTGGAATAAACTGTCGTTTTCAACATGTATCTCATCATTTTCACTAAAGCACAGTTTTCTGATCCTGAAATTAATCCTACTCACCACTATCCTGTTAACATTGTAGTTTGTAGCTCATATAATATTATATCATTTGTACAGAATTAGGGAGTGGATAATCCCACTCCACTCTCCCCTGGTGATGCCACCACTGTGGTATTTGAACACCACAGTGTTCAGTTAAGACATCACATTTTAAAATGATATTCAATAGAGGATAAGATGGATGAAAAAGAGTCTCTAGAATAAAAAATGCCAAATAAAGATTAGTTGAAAGAACATTATTTCTTCCCTAATCTTTTCCAAAGTTTTGAGCACAGCATTCATATTGCTACATATGCTTCTGCCTTGTAAAGTTAATACACCAATATTGTTTCTTGACATTCCATGAATTTTCTAGAGTCCAGTCACTGTCTCCCTCACTGTGTCTTGTTTTTGATTGCCTTCTTTCAATGAGGTTACCATTGTTTATACTTACCTGTTCTGATGAGCCTATATTCATAGCCCTTTCCTTTTCTACAATATGTCACAGTTTATTTTTGGACTGCACCATCACTGGCTAAAATTACTCATGACTTAGAATTCATAGACATCAGCTCCATTATTGCAAATTTCACACCTCAACTACTGCTGATCGCTTTCCTTTCGAATATGTCTCCCCTTACTGTGCCTTTCTGCATAGGACAGACAGTATTACACTTGGCACTAGTCATGTTTAATAATGGAAAGAAAGGAACAGAGGTAGGAAATATAGATATGAATATGTAAGGAACATGAAATGGTTCAGTTTGATGTAGGTAACTTGTTTAACAGAATAGGCAAAGAGAAATCTTGACTGTAGAATCATTAGAGCTTACAGATCATGTTGTCAAGCCCCTTTGTTTAAGGATGAGGAAATTTAAACCTAAAAAGTGGATATTATTTACACAATGCCACACAGATATTTAGGGGCATTGGGAAAAAAATGCAGGTCTTCAGGCTCCCAGTGCAATGTTTTCTTCTATACTACAACACTCTTTTCTATCTTGTGGTTCCCTTAGGTTGGAATCAGATGATGGAAGATATTGAAAGTCCTGCTAAGGAATCTAGCCTATCCTGGAGGCATTGAAAGAATTTCAAAAGTTTTTAAGCAGTGGGCATTTAAATAAAGTACAAGAAGTTGAGATCATCCCAGAGGTCAGTGTTTCCTTTTTTCCTTTGTTTCAGGAATCTATTTTGATGATGATGAGGAAGATGACGACAACAACAGTGTGTTGTGATCCACCAAGGTAAATTACTCGTAATATGTTTATAACACAATTTGGCAGTCATTTACTACATAAGTTCATTTAGCATGAACTCCTTGGACAATTCTTTCAGACAATTGTTGCCAAACCACTAATTGGGGACTCCTGTCATAGACCATTGGCAAATAGCTGATATTCTTCTGAGGCACCTATTTGATGCTGAGTGCAGTATACCTGTTTGCTAATATGTTATATTGTAGCACAATGGATAGGGACCAATACATGATGGTCACTAATATATGTCAAATTCTGAGGCATATCTACCCATATATGATACACTTTACTCATTCTTACTCTGGAAACCTGATTAAAATATGCTTAAGTCCCTGCCATACATAACCTCAATTATTGTTTGCAAACAATGTGTTTTTGCAAGATGGAAAATTCCTATATTTAACATCCCCATATCTTGCTTACATTGCATATACAATAAATGTGTCTTTTCAAATAAAAACATAATCAAAAAAGCATAGTGCAGTGAAGGGATCACGGGACTTGGAGGAAAAGGACCTGGGTTTAAATTCTAGCTTCAAAATTTTTCTTCCCTTATGTCTGAGTAAGTCATTTAAAATCTCTGGGCCTCCTGTGTCAAATGAGGAGATAGAGTAGGCATTGTGGTGCTGTGGAAAGACTGCTGTTTTGGAGTCTGGGGATGTTGGTACAAATTCAGCCATGGTTTGAATCCCATCCCTGTCACTTGCTGCTGTGTGGCTTTGAGTGAGTTATTTGATCTATCTTGATCTCCCTTTCTCATCTATAAAATGAAAGAGATCAACAAGATGGCCTCTAAGGTCTCTTCCAGCTCTAAATATGTGACAAGATTCTTTCTAACTCTAAACCTGCCAGCCTGTGAATTATCCTGTTGCTAAGGACATGTTTACCTTACATACTTTATCTACTGACAATACCCAGAATTAGAAACAGAATGGATTCACATCCTCAGTGATGATTTATATTCCCCCAACTGTGATATCTCAATTACTAGCTTTCAGTCAATATCATTAAATTGCTTTTAAAAAAACTGGGAAGATGTCTCCTAGGAAAATTAGCAAAAAAGAAAAAATAGATGATATTATGCTTGCTGCATTTGGGAGATGATAGAACTGATCAGGTAATTTGCAAAGACTGAAGCGTGAATCGGATAGCTGGGCAGGGGAAGTGGTGTGGTGACCAGAAAAGTTGACAGCTGATATTATACGAAGGGCTTCATTGTGGAAAATGAATATTTAACACTGTAGTCAAATATGCTGGTTGGGCTCAAACCATCACTTTAGGCATTTTCCCAAATATCACTTCTGGTTTTTATTTTCTTAGATCTGTAGCATTCAGAAGCTTCATCTTTGAGCCTTAGGCTGACAATATATATGATGTTAAGAGTAAAACTAACAGAGCAATACCTACATTTCCTAACTTTGAAAAAGGATATACCTTTTGCCCTTTTAAAAGGAAAGCTTTTAAGTCCTGTTCAATTTTCTTCTCTATGTCTAGGACACCAGAGAAAGTGGATGAAAAATAGACCATTAAGTCAATTTCTCATCTAATATAAAAGAAGGAATGAAAAAAATCTTTATTTAGTGATTATTATTTGTAAAACCCTATGCTAAGTGTTGGGGATGTAAATGGAAAAGTAGAACAGTCTCTACTCTCAAGGAGAAATCACATGCTAATGGAGGAGATAACACATATGGAAGATTTCAGCTGCAAGTGTGATAAAAAGGTCCTATAGTTCTCGGGGTACTGTGGCAAAGCAGATGGTAATACCTCTTCCTTGATATCATTTCCACTGACACAGTCATACAGTTTCTGATATTGAACCGCTTGAAAGTGCCAGGGAATTTGGTGGCAAGAAATAACTGTCAGTAGCTTTGACTATAGAACCCACAGGAACAGTTGCCAGGCTGTATCGCTATAGGGGTTGCTTCCAAAAATGATGGCTATGGGGACTGGGCTGGAAGATTTCCTATGCCCAAGTCTTGTTTCCTTTGAGTCTGAGGGGAGAGGGTTCTTAAGTTGTATGTGGGTAGTGGTTTAACTTGCCCGGCACATGCTACCTCCTGCGTCTCAGGGTTTCTTGCTATTTTAGTGGGTAGCAGTTTGTTGGGATGAATGACTCCTTATCCACAGGAATTGCTTCCCTAGATGATATCTGTGAGCGCTGGGCTGGAAGCAGGATAAGTAGTCTGGGGAGTGCTGCCATTCTTGGGGCTCTTTATACTTATATCTGTTTGTGAGCAGCTAGGCAGTACAGTGGATAGAATGCCAAGCTGAAGGAAGACTCATCTTCATGAGTTCAGATCTGGCCTCAGACACTTCATAACTGTGTGACCCTGGGCAAGTCACTTGACCTTATTTGCCTCAGTCTTCTCATCTGTAAAATAGACTGGAGAAGGAAATGGCAAATCACTATAGTATCTTTGCCTAGAAAACTGCAAATGGAGTCATGAAGAGTTGGGCATGACTGAAACAACTGAAGAACACAGCATAGTTGGTATCAGCTGGTTAGCAGTTCCTGGTAGTAGACAGGAAGGTGAATTAGTTCCTCCCAATGTTTTCTCACCTCAGTGATGGATGAGGGACATGGGCTGGAGGCAGGTTTGATGTTTTTTGGAGGGGAAAGAGGTGCTACTATTTCCATGGCTCTTTGGTTCAGATTCCTGGCCTATTTATATCAGGGTCTGATGGAAGATATGGTCAAGGTGGTGGTGCCAGTTTAATCTGCCTGGCACATGATTCCTACAACCTCTACTGCCTAATCCTGTGAATATGATAGTCTAGAGAAGACACATGGAAACAGTACAATATTAAAAGTCAAGGAGAAGGGAGAGAAATTACAAGAGAAGTACATAGTCTACGAGTCTTAAGTGTAGTAGCATTATTGGAAATATGGTTATTGCTGTCTAGAAGTATTGCAAATTGTCATTTATATCTATTGTTCCCATATAACCTTCATTTTTGAATATATCCTTCCCCTTCCCCTACATAGTGAGCCATTCCTTATAATGAGGCATAAAAGAAGGGAAAAGAAGGGAGTTAGCAAAACGAAGTGTGACAATATACAATACATACAAGGTTCCATACCAGTAACTTACTCTGATAAAAAGGAAGGGAGGTACCTTTTCTCACTTCTTCTTTGTGAAGTATGGTTTTTAAAATTATGCCTTGTTTTGTTTTATTGTTGGCATTTCTTTTTGTTCTCTCTATTTACATTGCTGTAGTCATTATGTAGACTGTTTATTTAGATGGGTTGGTTTTATTTACTTTTAACTTTGCACCAATTCGTGTAACTTTTTCTGTACTTCACTGACTTTTGTATGCATCGTTCTTATTCATATTTCATATTCATTCACATTCATATTTCCTTGCATCAATTTTTTTAAAGCAATTTCCCACACAGTAAGTATCTATGTTGTTTCCAGATCTTCACTTTCACAGAAAGTATTACTGTGAATATTTTGGCATATAATTTAAATGTCTTTTTCTCTCCTTTTTGTTTTCATGGGGGATGTGAATAGCAGTGGTATCTCTGGGTCAAAAGGGTCTCCTACAACTTTTTATGGTATTTTTCTCCTTGGATAACTTGATTGTGCCATTAAGAAAGACTGCTACTCCTGGGCACCTGAAGTAATCAAGATGAGTCCTGATGTTTTGATGTTTGCTTAGTGCTGTTTTAGTCTCAACTGTAAGCTTTCAGTATTTAGGAGCCCAGGTGATCAGTGGTTCACTTAAACACCTGGATTCCATCCCCTTCGTGTCTCTTCCCTGCCTTCATATCCCATTTGGTTCAGGGGAATAGTGAATGTTTCAGCTCCCCTGCTGAAGCAAGGCCGTTAGCCAAATTGCTTAAGCTTTAGCACATTTGTAGAAGATGACTTTTCCTTTTTTTCCTCCTTTTTTTGGTTTCAGGCATTTTTCCAAATGACTATAATTTGCACGTTTCAGCTCAAAAACTGCAACTCTTTTGTCCTTTAATGGTTTCTATTTTAATCAAGCCATCTATCAATGACAAGAGGTGAACCAGAGCTGTGGATGACTGCATGCTGGAGTGAAATGTAGGGCCTCTTTGGGGGGCAGAGGTGTGAGTGTTTCTTTAATGAAGTGTGGTGAGAACTATCATTTTTAACTGGCCTAGACCAAATTAGAGAAGATGAGATCTTGAAGAAACCTAACAGAACATCTAGGCCTTCCAGTCCATCTCCCTCATTTTACACGAGAAAACTGAGTAAGTAGCAGAACTGGGACTAGAATCTAGGTTTTCTAATTCTAAATCTAGGATTATAGGAACTTAGATTTAGAAGTGGGAGGAACTATAGAAGCCATCAATTCTAACTCCCTCATTTTACAGCTAAGGAAACTGAGACCTAGAGAGGGGAAGTGATTGCACCATGTTGCTTCTCATGTTATGACTTCTGAAGGAATGCGGAGGGAAAGAAAATGACTATGGTTCATCCACCAAAAGAGCATATAACTACTGAAGTCAGCAAGATTCCCTATCCCATGGCTGGTGTGGTATTTATTGCATCTGGTAAGTTCTCTGACTACCTATAGTTGACAAATTAATACAGGGGAATTGAAGAATCTGCCCATTTCTCCTACCTTCATGGATGTACTTTGAGGTATTTCTCCAAGAAAATAAGAAAGTACTTAGGCTAAACCTACTAATCTCTGATTTATTCAACCTTAATAATTGTAGGGATTGAAGTAGATTTTAGAAGACCCCACTTAGAGAAGATAGGGAAAAAAAGAAACAAATGGAAAAAAATCTCTTTACCTCATATTCAGTAATCTTAAATATCTTCAACTGAAAAATGAAAAGGGAAATTGTAAGTCTGGCATACGTAAAAAGTTGTATTTATCTATCATTTTGATAGTGGGCAATGCAGTAAGACTTATAGATAATGGCACATACCCATGGCAGTGTGGTATAGTGGAAAGAGTACTTCATCAAGTCCTAGAGTGGCTAAATTCAAATTTTAGTTCGGTCATATACTACTATGTGACCCTGAGCAAAATGCTAAACCTTCTTAGATACAATTTTTTTCATCTGTAAAATGAAAGGGTTAGATTAGATGCTTTCTGACTTTCCTTCTAATATTAAATCCTACTTATTCTCAAATAATTTTTAATCAGTGAGGTACTTGTACTCATCTTGCACTCATGCACAATATTATTCTGAAACACACTACTATAGACTCACCATCAGATTCAGTTACATACTTATATGTAATTATATGCTCACATACATTTATTTCCATGCTTAGTGCTCATGAGTATTGAAGTATTATGTTTTACCAAAGTCCCACCCAAAAGACTGTTCAGACATCCTGAAATCAGTTATGGACTCTTCATGTCTTAGCTCTCTGAGAAATTCTAAATTTAGGGAATGTCTTGAATAGAAAATACTATTTATCAGCTTTGCCTGTGTAGGGAGATACCCCTTTCATATGGGCAAATAATCTTACCATAAAGGTTTAATTCCTTTCTATGACACCTAGAGTAGTTTCGATGAGTTTCTTGGTTAATCCACCAATCTCAGAGGCTCTGAGTCCAAGCAAATCTTCTTGAATGAAGCTATGTATCAACTGTAGAATCTAAGAAATGTGATAAGAGAAAACAGCACAAGAATAAGAGACTCTGTCAGTGTGCCAAATCCCAAAGAGGACCAATAATGGGAAAGGAGTCATCAGGAAGAAATGACAAAGATATTCCTTTTCTGTCTTCAAGTAGATACATGGTAGTTTTTCTTAATGTGTACTCAACAAAACACAAGAGAAGTGTTTTGTAATTTGCTTTTTCCTGTCCCAATGATTTATTCAATTAAATCAAAGGAATTATACTTCACATTTCACAACTGATAGTAAAATGTACATTTTAACTTAAGCATCTGATTATGAACCAGATAATGTTAACCTGTAATTAAATTACATGATCCTGATGGATATAACACAAAATTATGGTAATACATAAAGTTATTAATTAAATATAATTAGTTAAATGAACAAATGGCAAGTAACAGTAGTAAAGAAACTTTGTAAGTCAATCAAGAGATACAAGACCAAGTTGAGCTTTGATAAACTTGAAGTTTAGGATTTGACAGATCCAGTCACAAAACTAATAAATGTCTTAGGCCAGATTTGAATTCATGAAAAGTCTTCCTGACTCTAGGCCTGACACTCTATCTCATATGATATTCATATGATGGATACTCTCTATAAAATTTGACAACACATATCCACTTCTGGCTACTCATATGGACATTGACTGGACCATCAGAAAAAACCCAAAAAGCATTTTAAAGAATTATAAAATAGAGATGGGAGGGTCTTGAAAACAAAATTCTGAAAACACAGACAACTGATCCTGGCTAGAGAGGAAAGGGGAAGCAATCTAAAGATATTAAGGTTGATGTGCAGGGAAATCATCAATAAACTTATAACTTCAAGTCATGTACAGAAGATGGAATCAAAGGCACATAGCAGAAGGGAAATATGACAGTGACAACAGAGCCCTGTAAGAAGACTAAGAAGGCTGAGGCATAAAAGGAATTAAGGCTTTGGTAAATGTTAAGAAAAAAAGAAAGGAGAATTATGACTTTATAAAGACACCAGGAAGATAAATGGAAGAGAACCATTGCTTGGGGAAGGCAGGAGAATGAGACAGGATGGAAGAAGAAAGCTAAGGAGTCAAAATGGTGAATTAGGACAGAAGTAGGATAGAAGATTCTAAGAAACAAATTTAGGCTTGAGATTAGGAAGGAAAAGCATTTCCTAAGAATTGGAGTTTCCAAACACAATTAAAGGATCTGAAAGTGCAACGGACTTCCTTAAGAAATGGTTGGTTAGAGGTAAAGTCAAAATGGGTACGTGATTTAAATATAAAGACTGATACTATAAGCAAACTAGGAGAACAAGGAATAGTTCAGATCTATGGAAAAGGGAAGAATTTATGAAATGTAAAATGAATGATTTTGATTACATTAAATTGAAAAGGTTTTGCACAAACAAAGCTAATACAAACAGAAAGCTGGGAAACAATTTTTGTTAAAGGCTCATTTCTAAAATATATAGAAATATATAAAATATATATATATATATAAAATGTAGAAAACTGAGTCAAATTTATAATAATACAAGTCAACCCCAAATTAATAGATGGTCAAAGGATATGAACAGATTGTTTTCAGAGGAAGAAATTAAAGCTATCTATAGTCATAAGAAAAAATGTTCTAAATTACCATTGATTAGAGAAATGCAAATTAAAATTACTTGCAGGGACCACATCACACCTATGAGATTGGCTAACATGACAAAGCATCAAAAATGCTAAATGTTGGAGAAGTGGGAAATTTAGAACACTAATGCATTGTTGGAATTGTAAACTGATCCGCCCAGTCTGGAGAACAATTTAGAATTATGTGTAAAAGGCTATAAACTGCATATCCTTTGACTCGGCAATACTACTTCTAGAACTGTATCCCAAAGAAATCATAAAAATGGAAAAAGGACCTGCATGTACAATATTATTTAGAGCAGTTCTTTTTGTGGTGGCAAAGAATTGGAAATTGAGGGGATGTCCATCAACTGGGAAATGGCTGAAGAAGTTGTCATATATAAATGTAACAGAATACTATTGTTCCATAAGAAATGATGAGCAGGAACCTTCAGAAAAACCTGGAAAGACATATCTGAACTGATGCTGAGTGAAATGAGCAGAACCAGAACACTGTACACAGTAACAGCCACATTGTGCAATTACTGACTTTGATAGACTCATCTCAGCAATGCAAGGATCTAAGACATCTCCAAAAGACTCGTGGTAAATGATAGCCACATCCAAAGAAAATGCTTTGGAGTCTGACTGCAGATGGAAGCATACGATTTCCTCTCCTTTTCTTTTGTTGTTTTGTTTCTTCTTTCTCGTGGTTCCTCCCATTTGTTCTAATTTTTTACATCATGACTAATATGAAAATATGTTTAATATGAATGTATGAGTAGAACCTATATTAGATTGCATGCTGTCTTGGGGAGGGGAGGAAAGGGAAGGAGAGACAATTTAAAACTCAAAATCTTATGAAAGTGAATGTTGATAACTAAAAGCAAATAAATAAATTTTATATACACACATTTATATATATGGACACATGTATAATACACATGCTATATATGTGTATATATTTGTGTATGTATATATATATGTGCGTGTGTGTGTATACATATACATATACGAGGTGGTTGTTTAAGGGTTACTTAAGGTCTTCAAGCAACAACCTTTTGTCAGGTATGCTATAGAAGGGAATATTTTTAAGGCTGAATCAGATAGTCATTGAGGTTCTTTCTAATTCTGAGCTTCTGTGTTATGTCACTAAACATATTTAAGCAAGATCATGAAATTTGTCATAAATAAATAGATCCTGAGCTTATCAAATTTCTTTTGAGGAATTCGGTTCATAATGCTGAGACAAAATTCACTGCAAAGTTCTGAAGACCTTGCAGGTCTAACTGTTGACCACTTTTGATGACCTTTGAAATATAGTGGAAAATGGGAGAGGTATCCCTGGAATTATGTAAGTACATATACTTCTTCCAAAAGCAGACTACAATAGATTCTTCAGGTTATAGGTTTGTGATCTTGGCCACATTCTAGAGCTGACTATTAATAGATGACTTGTGAACACTCAGCAAAGTAGCAATAGATTCATTGAGAAGGATTTTTTTTAGAATAACCGTCATTTCCATTTTTGACAGGACAAATTGATTGCTAGATGAGGAGAATGACAGATGTATTATGCTTGGATTTTAATAAGTAACTTGACAAGGAGCCTTATGACATTTTAGTATACAAGAGGGACATATGTAGTCTGCATGATAGGAATTGAGTGAATTTAGATGTGGTTGAAAGTTGTTAATAGTAGTAGTTAATAGTGAGTAAATATCAGCTAAGAGGTCTATAGGTCAGTTCCCCAGTGCTCCCATATTGGCCCTGTTCTGCTTAATATTTTCATTGGTGTTGGATGAAAACTTGTATGGCATGCTTATTAAACATGTTGTTCCTGGGATGGATAGCTAACATGATGGATTACAAAATCAAGATCCAAAAAAATCTCAAAGTACTGGAAAAATGCACTGTCAAATAAGATGACTTTAACTGATATAAATTTAAAGTATTTTGCACAAGTATTGGACACAAAAGACATAGATATGCAAAGGTTTTAAAGAATTGAGACAGAGGCATAGGGTTAGCTAAAAAGTAGTTTAATATTAGTCAATTAACATGGTGGACAAGAAAACCCTAAAGATGGTTTTTTTCTTTATTAATTTAGGTATAATGTGCCAGATCCAAGCTGAGGGAAGATGGTGTTGCTTTAGTACGCTGTCTGAATATATAAGGGATATGTTGAGGGAATTCCTAATATGGGCCTCTCTCTACTGGTACAAATAAGATTGCTACCCACTCCCTGCTCAGTAAGTAAATTCTAAGGAGTTACTGAAAGCACATAAGTATAAAGCTAATAAGTATTTGAGGTGGAATATGAGCCCATACCTTCCTGCATCCTTGTCTAGCTCTTTATCCACCACAAGACATCATGTCTTTATTTCTACTGTCAAATGGAGGTTGAGTTTGAATACCAATACTCACTATCATTGAGACAGCACTTTTCATTTTGAGATATCTCTAGTACTTTCTTCCATATGAATTTTGTATATGTTTTACTGAAATTTACCTCTCTGCAACTTCCATGTACTCATGGACAGTACTCACTGTACTGTCTTCATACTGTGTATACAACTATCAATATCTCTTAGTCCCTGCTTCCACAACCAAAGGTGTGGGGGGGTGTATTTTCAAAATCTTTTTCTCAGAGTCAATATTGGTGACAAAAATAAAAATTTAGATAGTTTTGTATTACTGTCCTCTTCATTAACTTTATTATAGCCATAGAATCAATTCTAAGGAAAAATCAGACTGTAATCAAAATTTACATTTAAATAAAATTAAAAGTTTGTTTTAGTACTAGCTGTCTTCAGGGTATTCATTTCCATGAAAATCAGTGTCGCAAAACCTTAGGGAGCCTGTGGAAGCCTTGTTTGCTGTGGAAATGTCCTGGGACTGCTCTTTTTCAAATATCTTTTTGTGAGCCAGCATTGTTTCTTGAAATTCATTTTCCTCTCAAAATTCTGCTTAGGGGTTGTGTGAGATATTTTTTTTTCCTAATATTTGTTCTCATTTAGACAAATCACTTATGTTAGATTTAACTGTAACATTAAAGGATAGCAAGATTTCACTTTATGGTTAGTCTTGGGAGAAAAAAGTATGTCCAAAATGCAGCAAAATAAGATCATAAAGAATAGATAGCATATAATTGTACATATATATAATATATATTTCCCTATTATGAATAGCCATAGCTTAAAATTGGAGAACAATACATGAAATATTCACTTCACCCAGGTTATTACTTCTACTGTTAGCTAAGAGTTATAGAGGAGATTTTATATGACTTTGTCATTGCATTTGTCTAGAGAATATATGTGTTTGGCATTAGCTATTCAAATTATTGTAATAACCATTATTCCATGTGACCCATGAGTAGAACATCAGTGAGGAGGGATAATTAGGGACAATAGATTAATAGAATATTTGAGATAAAAGGAACTTTAGAGATCACATGGTCTTGTTCATTTTATACTACCATGGTGAAATGAACTCTCCAAAGTAACACAGTAAATTTACACTGATCAGGGAATGAGAATGATGTCAGTCTTCTAATTCTAACTTTCCACTCTGCCATGTAGATTAAGGGTTAATTTATAAGCTGTATAATAGGCAGTTTCATCATATTTTTCCCTCATGGGATCATCTATTTATAATAACTTAATCAATCCACAGGCATTTAAGTCCTAACTATGCGATAGATATTGGGTTAGATGCTGGAAGTACAAAGACACAGTCAAAACAGTCCCTGCCCTTTACAAAAAATGTGCATACTTAAGTATGTGAAATATTTAAATAATACATATAAAATAATTTGAAGAGGAAACATTAAGGTGTGGGGACCATGAAAGGCAATGTGGATGGTGATATTGATGTGATTTTTGGAAGAGACGAGATGTCTCTTCCAAAGTGTAGAAGTGGAGATGAGGAGAGAATGCTTTCCATAAGTGGAGGATGTGTGTGTTCGTCCTTCATTGCTGAAGAAGACCATGCCATCAGAGAAATGATGACATGACTTGCACTTGACTTTATTTTGAGTGAGAGAGGGCTGTGCAGGTCGCCAGGCTCACCTCTCCTCCAGGGCCATCTGAATCCAGTGACCAGATATTCATCAGGATGACTGGAGATGACCCAGGATGAGGCAATTGGGGTTAAGTGACTTGGCCAAGGTCACACAGCTAGTGAATGTCAAGTGTCTGAGGTGAGATATGAACTCTGATCCTCCTGACTCCTGCACTGCTGTTCTATCCACTGCACCACCTAGCTGTCCCCAAATTGACAAATGGAGGATAGTAGCACAAAGGCATATATAAGAGAGATTGCTACATGTGAGTAGTAATAAAAAGACCAGTCTGACTGGACTAAATTATCTATGAAAGGCAATAATGTATAGTAGGACTAAAGAATCAATTTAGAGCCTTGGGATAAGAAAAAAATTTATAAGCATTCCTCCACAGATTTGCAAGAAAATCCCATAGAAAATGAATTGATTTCTGCACAGTTATGACTATAAAATCATGGTCAGACAGAATCAGATGATCTCAGTTCAAATCTTAGCTATTCCTCTTATTAGATTTGGGTTGTGATATGCTAACTCTAAGATTCTTCATTTGTAATATGTGGATAGCTGCCCAAATTATTCTCTAATTTTTTTGTGAAAATCAAATGAGATAATGCACACATTCTCCTTTATAACCATGAAATTCTGTATCAGTGTGAAGACATTACTACTACTAGTACTACTACCATTACTATTACTACTTCTACTATTGCTACTACTATATCATCTTTATCTTGTCTGTCTATACACTAGACCAACCCACCTTTGCGTATAGGGCATCTGAATAGGATTTTTAAAGACAGCTTGGAAATAGCTCAGAGTGAGTAATACATTTATTCCAAACAAGTAGAAATGTCTGAGCTATGCATGATTCCTACTGGGGAGAGTGGAATGTTAACATTTGATGTGGGTTGATAAATGGTTGGCATTCATTTGAAAGCCCCTTTCAGAAGTCAGCAGGGATCTATAAACTAAAAACAAAACAAACAAAATGCCTAAAAACATCTATTTCTTCAAAACCAAAAGGGAATATTTTGTTAAGCTCAAAATAAACATTCTCTATTATCAGAATTTTCATTAACATTTCAAATTACATCAGTTCTCTGAGGTTTTCAAATTCAAAATACTTGAGTCATTAATTTTTCAATCATTCCTAATGAGGGAGTCATAAGTTCTTAGCCTTTGCAAAGAAGTGTGCAGCAAATGTGATAGTCTACATTTCCTCTTTCTACTATTCATCAGTTTACTTTCGGAGTGCTTCCAAATTAGGATAATGAATTTATCGAGTCAGTTTTAATTAAACAAATATTAAGAAGCACCTACCCTATGCAAGGGATTGTGCAAAATTTGAAACAAACTATTTTCAAGTTGTTGGAAGGTTCTCATATTGCTTAGTCAACTGTTTGGGAGGTACCTTTGCAATCCTTATTTGTAGCCATGAAGGCATGATGGGATTAGTTTATTATATTAATGATAATAATTTATATTTATAATAATAATTTTGCCAGTCATTCCTTTCATAATCATACTGAGAGAAATAGTGCAAAAATTATTATTACTATTTTTAAAATGCAGAAACGTATACTCTGAGAGGTTAAACAACTTATTGTGATTAAACAAGTAGTAAGTGTCCAGGGTTTTGACAACTAAATCATGCTGTCTCTCCTTGACTAAGTAGGGTGCCATGTAAGGCAAAAACCAGGTAAAATACCTTCTTTATCATATAAAACCTCCAACTTACACAAAGGCAATATACAAATTTCAAAAATCCTTCCTGTGGTAATGTATGTAAGTTTTAAACATTTTCTTACATTTGAGAACAGATGTGCCACCATGTCTGCTATCTAGGAAAATTTTTTTTTATATATTATTGTTGTTTGCCATGTTTATTGAGAAAAACACATGCTTATAGAACTCTCCAGGTGTCATTGTAAGTTGATCAAATAACCTGAAGATTTATTTAATCTTTGAAAGATAAACTTGAACCCCCAGCCTGGAAGATACTAGTTCCACACTCCATGAATTCTTCTATATTGGTCCATTTTAGAGCAAGACCCATTTTATCAATGTGTCAGAAAATATTGGAGAGGTAAAATCACAGGTCCAAAGATGTAGGAATTACAGAGGATTATAACAGTATAGAATATTTGATCTCTAAAAGACACTAAATATCACAAAATAACAGAATTTCAGAGTTTGAAGTTAATTCTGTAACCATTTAATTCCAACCATACCTGAAAAAAAATCTGTAGACAACATATCTGAAGCCTCTCAGTCAGGAGGATCTTGCAACAGCCTTCTGAGGCACACATTCCACTTTTGCATAGCTATAATTGCTTTAAAAACAATCTCTTTCCTTGAATTAATTTTAAATTTTCCTTTTTGTACCTTCTACTCATGGATATTGGTTCTCTCCTCTCCCTCCACCACCCCACAGGGCAGACAGAACAAATCCAATCTCTCTGATGACTGCGATTTCCCCTCCATGATTATCTTCCATTTACTCTGTGTTTACCTAACATGTTCCTACTTAGATTTTCTGTTCTTATCAGAGTAAGTACCTTGTTTTTGCCTTTCTCCAAGCATCATGTCCAACCATAATAAACACTTACAGGCTTACTGACTGATTGTTCTTCAAATATGTAACTTAGACGAAAACAGCTATTATAGTCCATCTAAATCTTATCTGCTTCAGGCCAAAATATTTGTCCTTCCAGATGGTCATATGGTATGAATTCTCCTTTTCTATCTCCACATACGTCTAATCCCATCGTTTATTCAAAACTGGCATCTATATAGTATAGTGAATGGAGCACTGAACTTTGAGTCACAAAGGCTTGTTGAAATACTTCTCAGAGATTTCCTAGCTGTCTGACTTTGGGCAAGCCACCTTTGCCAGCCGTAGTTTACTCTGTACAATAAAGATGATATCATCTACTTGATATGGTTGTTGTGAGGATGCCATAAGACAATATATGTAAAGTCCTTTTGAAACT
This sequence comes from Bettongia penicillata ogilbyi, assembly GCA_023548195.1. Taxonomy (NCBI): domain Eukaryota; kingdom Metazoa; phylum Chordata; class Mammalia; order Diprotodontia; family Potoroidae; genus Bettongia; species Bettongia penicillata. The sequence goes on from JAJHZJ010000580.1 coordinate 2,755,999, forward strand.
TTAAAGATGCATATATATATATATATATGTGTGTGTGTGTGTGCACATAAATGTATGCATGATGTATGTATATATGTGTAGGTAAATATGCATATAATGTCTGTATATATAATACATATATATGGATATATGTATATCCATCTGTGCAGGTAAATGTGTGTATAATTATATATGTGTGTATAGGTAAATGTGTGTATAATGTATATATGTGTATGTAGGTAAATGTGTGTATAATATGTATATATATGCACGTATAAGTGTATGTATGTGTATATATCTACATCTATTAAATGCTGTTATTGAGGTAGACATCACTCCAATTCACTAATGGGTTTGTGGCCCTTGGGTACCCTCAACCTGGTTTAACCCACCTGCAGAGACAGTGTAATAGGGTGCAGCCACTCACAAGGTACAGTTTTTTGGTGAGGGTAAGACGACCAGTTGGACACCAGAAGTGGATGAGCAGCCCTGAAAAGAACTCAGTAAGCCTTTACACTGGAGAGGCTTACCCATGTGAAGACTCCTCTCAACCCCATCAGAATGGGCAGATGAGAATAGCCATGAAAGTGGCTCAAACAAGCACTGTGGAGTACTTAGAGCTTGGTCATCTGTTGCTTGCCAGATCATCATCCAGAGTTTTGTCGTGCCGCTGAACTTCAAGGAGTCTGGAAAAGAGAATTAGGCTGGCAACTTTCTGAAACTCTGTCTCACTTAAATCCAGTTCACACACAAGTCAAGACCTTACCCTAAGAAGTCATTGCTTCTCTTCTAAAATGAAGAAAGTATAGCGTGCTATTATTATTATTATTAAAATAAAAGGTTGAGGAGTTTCCAAACATTTTGTATTTTGTATTCTAGATTTTCACTCAGAGTACCTGGGTTAAAATTCTGCTTCCGTTATTATTTATGGGACCTTAGGTAAGTCATTTCTCAGTTTTCTTGTCTATGAAATTAAAGACTGTGGGAGGAATTAAATGACCACTAAGTGTTCTTCTTGGTATAGATCCTATGCTCTGAGCTATGATAGATAGTCTGCTTAAAGAACCATTGGCTGAATTTGTGTCCTTTTTTTGGAGAGGAAAATAAGACAGTGAAAGAAAAGGACTCTTTTTTTCCAAAGAGAAAGCAAGGTGAATGGGGGAAAGGAGACTAAGGAAAAGATAAGGCCAATGAGACAGAATGTGAGGAAGTGTCTAGGGGATAGAAGATGATGTGGACTGAAGGTGAGGGGAGTGATGGGAGAGAAGAGAAAAGCTAAGTATCATACAGGGTTGTTATTCATTTGTTCAGATATGTCCCACTCTGTATGATCCCATGGACTTTGTCCATGGGGTTTCCTTGGCAAAGATACTGGAGTGGTTTGCCATTTCCTTCTCCAGTGTGCCCTCATTTTACAGATGAGGAACCAAGGCAAGTAAGGGTTAAATGACTTGCCCAAGGTCATACAGTTAATAAGTACCTGGGGCTGGATTTAACTCAGATCTTCCCATCTCCAGGACTTGTGCTGTATCCATTGCACCACCTAGTTTTCCCATGTGCAGTGAGATCAAACAGAAATAGTAAAATATGTATATGAAAAAGGTTCACCATTCCATTGGTTTTTATTGTTATTGCGATGGCTTATTGCTGTTATTGTCCTCATCACTGTCTTTGTTGTTCTCTGGATCCCCTAGGCTAGAAGCATAGTGACAACCATGAACTGATCCCACTGCTTATTGACACAAGAGATTTCACCTGCTCTGTTTTCCCAACCTAGGCCAGGTCCCCACTCCTTATGGCCTGCTCCCCAGGGGTTACCATAGTCCTGCCAGACTTTGTGTGGGCACCTGACTGACTTTAGCTCTACTGTAGCTTTAATTCTGAGTGTTACACTTTAAATATGAAATTGAATTAATCCAGAGGATGGCAACCCCAGTGGTGAAGGGACTGGAAAACAGAATAAAGCAACTCGGTAAGAGTTTAGCCTGGACAAGATCTAGAGGAGGAGAAATAGTTGTGTTGAAATATCTGAAAGGCCATCATATAGAGGAGAGGTGTGAATTGTTTTTGGAAATGCAGAGAAGAGCTAGATACAAATCCATCAGTGAGTTAGGGGGATGTCTACCTTAATAATAGTGTTTAATATATATTGATATAGATATATACACATATATAGATATATGCATATGCATACACGTATGGAGAGAGCTAGATAGAATTCATAAGTAGATAGATTGTAATTTAATGGAAGGAAAAACTTACTGATAATTAGAACCATATAAAAGTAAAATGTGTTGCCTCAAGAAATGGCTATTATTAGATGTTTTCAAACAAAGGCTGAATGACCCCTTGGTGGGAAGATAATAAAGTGAGTTCTTGTCCTGGCACCAATAGGAGTAAAAGGCCTCTGAGGTTCTGACTAGCTCTGATATTTTATGATTCATCAATATTTTTCATCCATCACTTGATTAACTCTATGAACATATGTAATAATGATATATTTTAGACTTTTCAATTTTTCTTTTAAATAAAACTGGTTGGAGGGGACAGGAGGAAAGGTCAGATGTGAATACCAAATCAAAGAACCATATCTGACATAGAATTTATACCTTGTTGATCTTATGTAGGTGATCATATTTGATTCAAGGTCTGTAAAAAAGAGCTCATCACTGATATGATTAGGATTTGTTTTTCAAGAACAAATATTCCAACAATTCCTCCTCAACTCTCATTTTTTCCTTATCCAAGTCATACCCTCTTTAACGCTGATGCCATCTGCCCAATAGAAGCCAGGTTGGTGACCTGTTTAATTCCTCATGAGCCAGGTGTCCACCTCATCTACATTGCCCTCCCAGAGGCCACTAATTGGCTCTTTCAGTCAGAGATCAAGGACATATTGGCCATAGGGATGAAACCCAGACTTTCTCCCTTAAAGGGAATCTCCCCAGTGTGGTTCTAAAGTACATTGCTGGAAGGGAGCCTTCAAAGTCACTTTTATGCTGGCAAGAATCTTGGAAAACTCACAGGGACTGAGCGTGCTGAGACCTCAGTCTCATTCTTTTCAGCAGGCCTTGAAATTGGTTTCAAAATTAGGAAGATGAAAATGTCAAAAGAATATTTTTCTGTCCCAGAGAAAACCCAAAGACCTGTTAAGGAGGCAGTAGGCAGCAGGGCCTATGTGAGATTCACAGAAAAAATGCTTGCTAACTTAACATATTCTAGATTCTAAAAGAAGTAGAAATCAATGAGAGCAAATTCTTATTTTTTCCCAAGCCAAATAGGGCACATCACAGCAATTAATCACCTTTTAGAGAGAAAGTCTACATGGATTTCAGGTGACATCATGAAATGCATTCTTCAGTTAGGTCAGTTTAGTTGACATGTGCTTCTATTTATGTGATGAATTATAGCCTTCACTTTAGGGTAAACATGAATAAAACTTGGTACTAAACTCTGACATTACAAAAAAAAAAAAACGCGCCGAATGTAAAACAACTCTAGAAATCAAGTCCTTGGTTTTCTTTTGACATTGTCTAAAATGAGCCAATGTATCTTTTTTCCTTTTGCCTCTATCATCCAATAAAGTTATCTTTATCTATTACTCAGAACTTCGATCTCTCAGCTGTGGTTGGCTCTAGGTTCTCCTTAAAAAAGAAAGAAGACCTACATGGTATGCTGTCCAACATAAACACACATATATACATATATGTGTACATAAATAAATATAGGCATATATGTATATTTTTATGTATTTCTAGTCAGACCTTTGGTTTCTTGGGTGTACAGCCAGCTCCCTGTGTGGAACTTCCTCTACCCATACAAATTAACACCTTTTCAGCAACTTGTAACCTCAGAGAACTTCCTGAGTCACTGAGAAGTTAAATAACTTTTCTAGGGTCACACAGACATCCAAGGCAGGATTTGAACTAAGATCTTGCTAACTTCAAGGCCAGTTCTCTATCTGCTGCTTCCCTCTGCCTCTCACACTTGTAATAGCAAACGATGAGAAGGAAGCAATGGCTATAAGTACCAGTGAATATTTAATCTGATGAATGTCCTTCTTAATCATGTCCATAAAAAGTACTTGGAAAAAGTTAAAGTACTATATAAATATTAGATTATAACAGTATTGTCTCACCTAATTTTTGATAGAGCTAAAATAGAAATAATTTACTATTAAATATTAAGGTCTTAATTTAAAGAAGACATTCTTAACGTATTTGTATATTTAAATGAAATAATGATTTACAGAATGTGCGTGGGTTTGGAAGCTCTTGTTATATAGAAGAATAGTTTTCAAGTATTTTGTTGTTTGTTACTAAAAAATACCCCTGAGTAAAGAGAGAGTTAGTCTTTAGCAAATTTAGGGGTGATAAAGTCTCATGAACAATTGTAAGTTGAAGGATGGAACACATACCTGTCCTTCTATTATTCCCTTCTATTTAATTTTCCTTAGAATATTACACAGGTGTATAGAATAATTGTTTTTGTAGCTAAATAAGAAGTATGAGGATAAATGGAAAATATCCTCAGTAATATCCTTAGCAGTAGACAGAGAAATGAATCTGATGAGTCCTTCCTTTTTCCCAAATAGTTTTGATTTCCTCTGCATCTATATATTTAATTCTTTTTGTCCCACACGTTTGATTGATTATGAGCTTTTGCTGTGACCTCATTGATGTAAAAATTCTTAATTTTTTATAGATCAGTTCTATGTTTAGGAAATTCTATGTCTAGGGAAACAAGTTTCTAATTGATAATACACTATTTTCAGAAAAGGTTAATAGTTAAATTTCTGAGGATACTTTGAGACCTGTCTTTGTAATATCCAGACTCATTACTTGTCCCATGAAACATAGCAAAGTTCTTATATAAAATTCTATCCATTAGGTTATAAGTTGTTAGATATTTGGTGGTGCTAAATTTTTGGCAGTCTCTGCTGGTGTGTTACAAAGTTTTGACAATTTCATTCCCTTGCATGATCTTCATTTGTCATTTATTCTGGGATCCTTAAAAATAGCTCCTTTTATATTGACCCTCTTTCTGAACTGAACTGAAACCCTCTTTCAGTTTTCCATCACAGTCCTTTCCATTTTAACAAACAAGTCCTCCTGACTCAGCGATTTGTGGAATGTTTCTTTTGTGGCATATTTTCTTCTGTATTTAAGTGAATGTAAGGCATGTAATATAATGTAAGTGGAGCCTTTGGACTCCACTCTTGGATCTTAGCCATTCCTTCATGTCTTTCCAGAAACAAAACACTTTTATTTACACTTAAATCCAATTGAGTGATGTTATTATCTACCTTTCTTTACAATTCTTCTGTAATGTGTACTTATTTCAAAACTATTTCTCTAGAGAATTTTTTTTACTATTTATCATCTGCTCTGCAAATATACTCTTCCTCCTTTCTGATGAAGAAGTATAATTCTTTAAATAACTTTCTTAGGTCAATGATCTCTGTATTTCACTGTTATACAAATATTAGCTAGGATATTCCATAAATCTTCTATGTCCCATTTACAGTGAGGAAAATATAAAAATGTTGTTTTGATATGATTTTTAAATTCAAACTCAAAGCTATCCATCTCTTTAGTGTATGTTAACAACTTTATACTTGTTAATTTCAAGTGACATTTATATAACACTGGAGAAAGATTCTATGAAATGAACGAACACTTTAATATGATTCTGCATTGAGCCATATAGCTTGATGTCGTCATCCGTGTACAACAAATGATTAATAAGATGTTTTGTTTTTATCCTTTCTTTAATCTGGAAAGGATATTTACTTTCATTTAGGAGGAAAAAAAGATTTTAAGGCTTAGCAGAGCCATAGTGAGCTTAAAAATATCTCCCTGAAAAATACAATACTTTATATGAAGTTTTCCTGACATTTTGCTGATGGCATAGTTTAAACAGAGAATAATTTTTCATGTGGACATCAAGCATTCTCATTATGTTTGACTCTGTTTTATGTATTTACAGTATATCAATAAGTCACGAATGAGGAACTGAATAAAAAACTTTGCAACAATCAATAAAGACAGTATCAATAACAATAATAAGCGATCAATCAGTCAATAAAGACAGTTCTTTCAGGTACCTTGTTCAATAGTTACCAAATTGATGATAAACTGCCATTTATACCCATGAGACTTTTGGTCACACTCTTCTTGCTCCTTAAGCAAATATATTGTTTTCTTTTAAGTGTTCACAGATTTTTATATGTAAAGGCATATAAATGATTGACTTAAATTTGGAGGGGTAATTAGTGGTCTCATCTTTTGGTAAGAGACGTATTATTTTCTGTTAATAATGAGGTTGGCATGTAAGATGAAAGTACTTAAGTAATATTTTACATCATGGTTCACTATGAAGCAATTGAGCTGATAATTATGGATATTATCTTGGCCCACAAATTTATAGTTTTGCAAAGAAATTATAGAAAGTATAGATCATAGATTTTGATCAGTAAAGTACCTAATCAAACTCCCTTTATTTTCTAGGTAAGGAAATTCAGGTCCATAGAAGCTAAATGAGTTGCCAATAATTGCCATATTACAATGTTGCGGTTAGAATTTGAAGCCAAATCTTCTGACTCCAAATCTAGCATTTTTTCCATTGTGTCCTGTCATAAATATGACAGGATACAATGCTGTCCTTCAACATTTTAATTTTTCAAGAGACTGGATCACACCAAATTTGCTAAAGACCAGATGCCTCCTCAATGCAAATTTTATGTTGGGGCTCATTTTCCTAAGAACTATTGTGTTGACTGGAGGTATGTGAGGAAAAGGTTGATCATTGCACACTTTCATTCTAAACTTCTAGAAGGTATCTGAACATCAGCTGAAAATTATAAAATTGCCAAGTATGGCTAGTCAGTGTAACTCCTAAGGGTGACCACCATGTATATCAGGAACTATGTTAGGTAGCAGGGATATAATGATAAAAAATATATTACCTTTATCCTCAAGCAACCTACATTCCAAAGAGGACAAAGATACATGTACACAGATCAAATACAAGATAAGAAGTTATCAGGGCAAAGAAGGGGTCCATATAAAGTATTCTGAGGAAAACTGACATGGAGTTGAATGGTTTTGCAAGAGAGAGGAGGGAATTACGGATCAGGAAAACCTTCACAGAGAACATAGCACTTGAGTTGAGCTCAAAGGTAAAGGAATATTCTGAAAAACTGAAATCAAGAGGAAGTGAACTCAAGGTGGCTGGAGGAAAAATGTAGAAGATGGCATGCCAAGCTCTGAATGTTCAGTTTCATTGGAAGGTGGAGTGAATGCAATGGAATGATGTGAAATAGACCTAGAGCTAGACTGTGGAGGGACATAAATGCCAAAGTAAAGAATTTCTTTTTTTTTTTCTTTTCTAACTATGTAACCACTAAGAGCTTTTTAACAGGGAGTGACAGACCAACACAATAGGAAGATAGCTTTGCCCATGCACTAAGTTCAATTACATCAACACAAATCCATTAAAAAAAATAATTTTGTTTGTATGAATTCTGTATTTATGAAATCAAAGAATCAGAGAATGTTCAAACTCCAAGGAACCTAACAATCATCACTTCCAATTCTCCCATTTTACAAATAAGGAAATTAAGGCCCAGATAAATTAAGTGACTTTCCAAGTTCATAGAGTTAATCACTAACCAAGCTGAAACTGGAACCCAGTCTTCCTGATTCTTTGACACATTTTTTCTAAAGGGTAATTTTGAATCATTCTGCAACAACAGAGAGGTACTGGTCACAAGTTCTAGAATGAGATTTATGTGCTTTTTGTGGCATTTTCCCCCCTTGGGTAAAAGTGATCTCTTTCTCTCTCCTCACCTGACCTAAGAGCTCTTTGCTGTGTCATACTCTTGCCTTCTCCTCTACTTTGCATTGTATTTACCTGTGCCTATGTGAGAGGTGCATCAGGGTGAAGTGTATCATATGCAGAATTTGATTATAGAAAGACTGGAGGTCAAAAGCCATCTCTGGCACTTACCAGCCGTATGACCCTTGGCAAATCATTAAAATTCTGTGAGTCTCAGGAAGCTTTCTATGTTATATTTATTGACATTTTATTTATTAACATTTAATTAATATTTCCCACATCAACAAAATTATATATTTTTGTCATATTATTTACATTTTCATGTTATGTTCCCTGAATCAAAGTGGGCAAATTTTTTGAAGGCAAAGACAGGGTTCTTTCTTTTTTTCATTTGCGTCACCATCCGACTTCTATCCTAACATCAAGCACATAGATGGTGATCAAATAAATGTATCTTGAATATAAGAGCTGAATTCTTTATATCCTCATTTATTCAATAAGGGAAGGGAGACTTTGGCATGATCTATCCCCCATCAATCTTCAAGCTGAATGTTATTTCCAATAAAACTCTTATGGTAAATTGCCAATTTCCATTTTTTGTGGAAAATCCATTTTCACAGAATGACTTTTGTCTAGACCCATGTGGTAAAAGCAGGATTTCTCTGTTATCAGTGCTAAAACAGAGGCAATCACATTCCATCTTCCACTGGTTTCCTAGGTAACCAAGCCTCATCCATTTCCATTCACAGTTTACACTATATGGATGGCTCCTTCCCTTCCCCTCCCTACCCTCTCAATTAGCCATGTCCATGTCTCTGACTCCTACCACGTAAATATTTTTGAGTCATAAGTCATCCCAAAGAAGAAGGTACTTAAGCTCTATTGATCTCCAGCATAAACTGAATTAAGGGACTTGACTTCCTGCATATATGTTCCTTAGAGCAGGATAGTATAATGGAAAGAGGGAAAAGAAGGAAGGAAAGAAAAAAAGCATTTATTAGGTATTTATTTTTCTGGGCAGATCAGTTAAGTGATGCAATGGTGCTCCAAGCATGGAGTTAGGAAGTCTCACCTTCATGAGTTCAAACCTGACCTCAGACAGTAGCTCTGTGACCCTGGGCAAGTCACTTCCCCCTGTTTGTTTCAGTTTCCTCATCTGTAGAATAAGAAGGAAATGGCAAACCATTCCAATATCTTTTCCAAGAAAACCCAAAATGGGTTCACAAAAAAGTCAGACATGACTGAAAAGATTGAACCACCAATGTGCCAGGCACTGTGCTAGGTGCTCTACAAGCATTATTTTATTTAATGCTCACAACAGCCCTGAGAGCTAAGTGCTATTACAACCCCCAGTATAACTGAAGAAACAGAGGCATGCAGAAATTAAGTGACTTGCTCAGGACCCTACAGCTAGTAACTAAGACCAGATGAATTCGGGTTTTCCTCCCACCAGTCCAGTGCTCTATGTAGTACACCATCCAGTGTTCTATCTACTACACCACCCAGTTGCCTTGAGGCAGTGAGGACCATACTGAGAGTCAGGAAGAACTTGATTCATGTCCTGCCTGGGATACATGCTGGCTGTGTAACCCTGGACAAATCACTTAACCTCTCAGTTCCTCAAGGCAATTCTCAAAGCCTGTAAATTATAGTGGAGGGGAGGGGGAAGACAAGGACAATCTCAAAGAAGACCCTCTGAAACCACATAACTTACTGGCATGCTATATAATGGCACCAAGCTGGTCATCACAGAACTCAGATTAAGATGATATTTCCACAGTAAATCACTGCACTTAGCTGCTTATAGCTGACAACTCCATTCTGCAAAGGATAAGGAAGCTGGGCTCAAGCCAGTTGAGTCTGTCTTATTTCAACAAGGCTGAGTTTGCCACAGTGCTGAGTTACAAAGAAGCCAGGCAGGAAATATTCTAAGCCTAAACAAGACACTTGTTTGTGTTTATGTTTTTTTTTTCTTTCCTGTTTCATTTTTGTTTTGTTTTCCTCCATGTGTGCACCCACTCCTTTTCTACAGGGAGGCTTCTGGGCTCTGCATGAGTCCTCACATATTGAGTTTCAGGGAAAATCTTTTAGTTGATGGAAATGGTTGCCTCAGCAAGTGACAGGCTGAGCTGGTCCAGCAGAGAGTATTTCTACAGCATTTAGAGCATCTGGGAAATTATGTGTTGACAGAGAACATGTGTCTCCACAGGCATTCAGTTGCAATGCTTGAATTAGGCTACAGTGACACCATTATAAATGAGGCCATTATGGCAAATGAGAGGCAGTATGGTGTCATTGGATCTGGATTCAGAGGATACGGGTTCAAATCCAGGTTCTGACACTTACCTGTGTGACCTTGGGCAAAAAGACTTTACTTCTCTAGATCCTAGTTTCCTGTTCGATAAGTAAATATTGAAAACTAAAAATAAATAAATAAATTTTTAAAAAGGAAGTAAAGAATGGTGGAGATTATTGTCTTACTATATTCTTATTGGCTAAAATCTGGAGTATTATGTTTGGTCCTGGGGTCCATTTTAGGAAGGACACTGACGTGAGTTCCTTGAGGGAGGGGGCCATACTTTTTGCCCTTCTGTGTATTACCTTAGGAGGAAGGATGCAAGCATTTACTAAGTTCCTACTATATGGCTGATGCTGTACCCTTAACAAATCTCTCATTTGATTCTAGGCAGCTAGGTGTCACAGTAGATAAGAGTGCTGAGCTTAGAGTCAGGAAAATCCAAGTTCAAATACTTAATAATTGTGTGACATTGAAAAAGTCACTTAATCTTGATTGGCCTTAGTTTCCTCAAGTGCAAAATAGGGATGATAATAATAGCACCTAAATGCTAGTGCAAATGGGATAAGATTTATAAAATGCTTAACATAGGGAATTGCACATAGAGTGTACTATATAGAGTTGTTTTTATTATTATCACAACAACCCTGACTCCAGTATTTTATCAACTGCATTTTCTAGCTGCCCCTTCACACAGGCCTAGAATGTGTATGTATAATATATGCATGTGTGCATTTATGTACATATGCATGTTTGTGTACACATACACACACACATATATATATAGAGAGAGAGAGAGAGAGTAAAAATCTATAAATATAAATAAATATTGCTGCTAAATGCTCAGTGAATAATGGGCAGTTAGGATAACTGAGAGCACAGTTCTAGAAAGGAGCAGTCAGTCTGAGGCTATCTAGAGCAGGCTGAGATGGCAGGAAAGTGAGAACGCAGAATGGCGTCATTTTACTATTGCACCATTTTTCTGAAAATCAGCCTCTGGGTAGCCAACAGATCTAGGACTAAATTAATATAATTTAACCTTAAGTAACAACTTGTTTAAGTTTCTAGGAAAAAACCCATAGTTACAGAGAGTTAAATATTTGTTATGACTTTCTCATATTAAATTGTTAGTAGGTCCTTCGGTGTGTATTTGTGCACAGGAGGAAAGTTTGACTTTTGCATTACCAAGGAAACTGTCTGAGACAGCAATCTCCACAGGTAGATCCAGTTAGAAATTCAAGACCTCAACTTCCTCTCAAGAGGCAACATTAACTACAGTGATAAGGTTATCTGTTTCTGGCTGAGGTTATAGGCTTAGCTGCTCTACACATGTCCTGTCTCTTCTCTCCCTCTAAAATAGGCACAGAAGCTCCTGGTGTCAACAAGCAAAAGCCCATGAGGTTTTTCCAAGATCAAACTCAGGATGGAGATAAACAGCTCTCAGACAAGGAGAGTCAGAGAGAGGACTCAATTGCTATGTTTCTGGACACATAAGCCTTTCAAGGCATTAACTTGTTCCTTTTCCCTTGCTCAGCAGTCCCAAAGGTACAAACTAGAGATTGGGTAACATAATGGAAAGTTGCTGAATCCAGAGATAGAAACCCAGTGTTCAAATCCTGAATCTCCTATTTACTATGATTTTTGAGTACAGTCTTTAGTCAGAGCCAGAAGAACAGACCCATTTTCCACCTAGCAGGGTTGAGAAAACTGATGAAAAGCTCCAAATACTGAGTCTAGTTTCCACTGAAAACAACAAGCCAATAACTCTGACAGAGTTCTCAAACTGAAGTCCTTGAGTAATGCACTCTCTTTCTCTCTCTCGACATATATATGTTTAGATAGAGATAGATAGCTCTTTCTATATAGACAGATATGCATATATGTATGTAATATATATGTACATGCATGTATATGGATGTATGTATATATGTGTACATGTATATAATAGGTATATTATGCATATGTATATATTGTGTCTATATATATGTATATGCACATAAAATATACCTGTAGATACACATATGTACACAGTGGCAATATATATGTGTATGTATACATATATGTTTCAAAAACTGTATTTCAATATAATTGGTTTCCCGTATAATTCCATTATTTCATGCATTTAAAAACATTATTCTGATAAAGGTTCATAGACTTCATCTTATAACTAAAGGAGTTTAAAAGAAGCACAAAAATAAACATATCCATATGCATGTGCACATTTAAACACACACTCATATACATGCACATTCACACACACACCATTAAGATCCCTACTCTAAAGAACACTACTGGGTAATGCTCAAGCCACTTCTACACTAGAACAAGGAAGTATGCATAATGAAAACATAGGTGAGTGTTGCAATCTCTAAATGACGGTGGCTTTCAGTTTTTGCCTTCCATTCCCAACTCACTCAGGCTAGACATTACTATACAGAGCCAGGGATGAAGCTGCAGCCAATCTCACAATCATAAAGAGCATCACACTTTATACTCTGCTAAGAACGACAAGAAAAGAGCAGCAAAGAAGAGGTCTGAAACTGAGTTATTTGCTGCTGAGCACCATGGTGAATAATCTCCTCACCCGGCATGTATTCACTTCCCCCTCCTTCTTCTAGAGAGGGAGTGCTGTCTTTTGTGTCTTCTGTGTTGTGAGATATTCTTGGACATGGCTACTTGTGATGCCTGAGTCATAGTATAACAGACCCAAATGCTGATGATTACATCAGTTAGTCTACATTTACAGTCACTTACTATGTGCAAGGAACTGTGCTAAGTGTTAGGGACAACCTCCCCCCCTCTCCCTCACCTCAAAAGTTAAGAAACAATTTCTGCTTTCAAGGAGCTCATATTTTATCTTTTTAAAAAATTCATCAGAATTTCATATTGTGGTTCAATATAAAAGATATTAAAGTAGGTAGGACTCATTGGGACTGAATTCAATTCCCGTTCGTTGTTGTTCAGTTATTTCTGACTCTTTGTGACCTCATTTGGGGGTTTCTTGGCAAAGATTGCACGGTGGTTTGCCATTTCTTTCTCCAGCTTATTTTACAGATGAGGAACAAGGACAAAGGGGGTTAAGTGACTTGCCCAGGGTCACACAGCTAGTAAGCATTGGAGATAATATTTTAAATGGAGAGACAGTATGTAAATAAGTATGTGAGTAAAAGACATATACAGAGATGATGGAAGGCAATCTGAGAAGGGAAGGAACAAACAACTGGTGTGATGGGAAAAGGCCTCCTGCAAAGGTGAAGATTTGAGCTGATCTTGAAGGAAGTCAAGTAAACAGTAAAGGTCATGAAACAGATCATTCCCAGCCAATTCCCAGGAAGGCAGTCACTGCAAAAAACACAAAGACAGGAAATGGAATGTCTTGTTAAAGGATCCTGGGCAGCAGGATCATGTAGTCCCTTAGGGAAATAAAGAAGAAGAGATTAAAAGGGGTTAGGCTGTCAAGAGCTTTGGATGATGAAAGCCACACTTCAGAAAAATCACCTTGGCCATTAAGTGGAGAATAGACTGAAGTGAGGAAAGACTTGAAGCAGAGAGACTGGGAAGGAGGCACTTAATATGATGGGATGTTATAGGAAACTGAAGTAGGGTCGTTGCTATTTGAATATGAGTGTAGAGAAGGGTATGCATGTAAGAGACGTGAAAGAAGAAATAACAAACTCTACATGATGGATGAAAGACAAATATGAAAAAAAAGACCTGGAGCAGGATTTAGGAGACCTCCATTCTAATTTCCATTACTAAATTATGTGCCTTGGCCAACTCATTTCTAACCTCTCCTCTTCTCTGCTTCGTATGTAAAATAAGAAGGTTTGTACTTACTGATTTCCACTAAGGTCTAGAATTCCGTGAATCTAGGTTTAAACCTAAGCCTCAAGGGGAAGATAGGACAAGATAGTAGTAACTTATATATTCAGTTTAAGAAATGATAATGTACCTAGATGATCACCTAGATGATTTTATCCTTCTAACAGCCCTCTGAAGTTAATAGGCTAGGCTTTATTCCTACTTTACAAATGGGACACTGGAACTCAGAGAAGCTTAAACTTACGTGACCCGGGTCCGGGTCCTTCAGGTGACTCTCTCCCAGTGGGCTTCTGCTCCGGACGTCTCCGGTTTCCCTCCCTGGGGGACTCGGCGGAGGGACTCAGTCGGACACTACTTCAGGAGGCATATATTTTATTGAGTGCAGAGGAATCCCCCTGAACAGCCCAGGGCGTTGGTTTAAGTAGGGTTCTAGTTCCGGGTAGCCATCCCGATCCACCCCGAGGGCGAGGCCTACATCCCATTGGAGCGAGCCCCTCCAGACCAATCCTAGGGAGGCACGATCCCTTATCCCGGGTCGTGTCCTCCCCTGGTTGGCTGGCGGCCACTCCTGGGGAAGCCCCTCTCCGCCCAGGCAGTCAGGACCAACCCCCGACACTTACGTAGTCAGTAAATGGAAGAAGCAAATCTTGAACCCAAGTTCAAGTTGAAGTATTCTGACCCCTTGGCCAGTGTTCTTTTCACTGTTTGTAAATGTTTTCCAAACCTTAAAAGCCATATATAGATTTTTAAATTTAATTTTAAGAATGAATAAGAGAGAAAAAAATGGCCAATAAATGGATAACTAGAAGAGAATAGTGGGAATCATGATGATATTTGCCTATTAAAGGCTGGTGTAGATTTTGAATGAATCATTCCATCTGACTTGGGACCCTGTTTGGAAAATAAAAAGCAAAGTTTTAGTAGCCAGAATAACCCTCCAGCTAGAAATCGCTAACTTGGGACTATAGAAAGAAGCCACTGAGTAGAATGATATCTCTAAGTAGGACTTATATCTTAAGTAGAAAAAAACAAGAGTCTAATTATGCATAATTTTCAACCATGTAATGCTATTATCATGTAATATATGTTATAGCTATTTATGTTCACCTTACTCCATACCCAGATTATAAGTTCCTAAAAGGAGCTATAAGTGCTCTGTCATCTAAATTTTATATCTCAATTAGGACTTAGGCAAGTATAGTAAACACAGTAGTTGGGAAGGAAGGAAGGAAGAAACGAAGGAAGGAAGGAAGGAAGGAAGGAAGGAAGGAAGGAAGGAAGGAAGGAAGGAAAGGAAGGAAGGAAGGAAGGAAGGAAGGAAGGAAGGAAGGAAAGAAGGAAGGAAAGAAGGAAGGAAAGGAAGGAAGGAAGGAAGGAAGGAAAGAAGGAAGGAAAGGAAGGAAGGAAGGAAGGAAGGAAAGAAGGAAGGAAAGGAAGGAAGGAAGGAAGGAAAGAAGGAAGGAAAGGAAGGAAGGAAAGAAGGAAGGAAAGAAGGAAGGAAGGAAGGAAGGAAGGAAGGAAGGAAGGAAGGAAGGAAGGAACAACCAAGCTAGAAAACTTTAAGTACAGAAGTACAGAACTGGTGACAGACCTTGTATCTCTCAGCTGAGCTCATGTTTTGAAGTGTGAAGACCCAAGTGTGGAAACCAGAAAGTTGGGCACAAGGTCATGAATTTGAGACCCACAAAAATTCATGAAATATTCAATTGAAATATGGATAAAATATGAACTACCTTGATGGAAGACCCACACAGATACAAGGCAGAGAAACTTTAAATTCATTTAAAAATGAATGTTATAACCCTGGGAATAAAGATAAAATGAGTTAGATGAACTACAAGTAGGTCAGTGCAGCTGGATTACAGAATCATGAGTCGGTGACTCATACTGTTGGGTTCTTTTATGTTCCCACTTAATCCCCCAATTCCTTAAGGATAGGAATGGCATCTGGCTTTCATATTTATGGCGTTTACTTCACTCAGTGCTCAATGTGGTGCGCTGCATCTCAAGAGGTGCTTTTTGAATAAATGAATTCCATGTATCACTTGTGACTAGGGAAACAGAGACAAATGAGTGCTTTTTTCCTACCCAAAATTAAAGTTATTTCAACAAGCATTTGTTATGTACTTAATATGTGCCAGAAATTGGGCTTGGTTCTGAAGGATAACAGCTCACCTTAATATAGCCCTTTAACATTTATAAGACATAAGTAACATCTACCTCACAAGCAGAATGTTATCATTAGATCCCACGTGGTTTATTATCCATTTTAATATGAGGAAAGTGGAATTGTAGGTAGAAGCAAACAGTAGAAAGTTGTCTCTTAAGCAGGATGAGGTAAGAGTCTAAGGATACTGCAAAGCTGCGATTTTAAGTGACTTAACTTTCCCAAGGATCAAAATCTAAAAAAAGAAAAAAAACCAAAAACATAAGAACCCTCAAAGTCCATCTAGTCCAACTTGTGCCTCAGCAAGAATGTCTTTTATAACACTTCTGGCATATTGTAATGGGCTTGAAGAGTTCCAGTGAAGGAGATCTCACTACATCCCAAAGAAATCTATTCTGCTGTTAGACAGCTTCAGTCAGTAGGAAGATTTTCCTCCTGTAAATCCATAACTTATTTTTGTGCAATGTATGCCCTTTGTTCCTAGTTCTTTCCTCTAGGGACACAAAAAAACAAGCCTACTGCCTCTTTCACATAACAGGGATAGGGGCTGGATATTTTATTTCATTGATCTAAGGAGCTCTAGAGTGAGGAAACTCTACAAATGCAGGTCAGTACTTTTTCTCAAATTTATAAACTTAGAGAGTTGCCAAAGCACTGAGACCCTGTCCAGGGTCACACAGCCAGTATGTGTCAGAAGTGGGTCTTGATCTCAGATATTCCTGGCTTTAAAGCTAGTTCACACTGCACTATTCTACATGAAAAAAAGATCTGAGGTTTTTTGTAGACAATAGGCCCAATAAGTGAGTAATGGACATGGCAGTAAGATAATGACGATGACATTAATGATGATGATGATGATGATGGTGGTCTCAGTCTCCATTAATAGAAACCTAATGTAAAAATATGGGCAGCAATAGACCCATGGTACTCTATGCTCATCAAACCATATTTGAATTATTGTGTCCAGTGGTTAGTATTACATTTTGATAATGTCATTGACCAATCTAGGTCAATTGAAGAAACTGAGAATGCTGAATTGGGAAAAGAAGAACCTAAAGTAGGCATAATAGCTGTCTCCCTGAATTTGAAAAAGTGTTACAGAGAAAAAAAAGTTATTTTTCATTCTTCTTGTATCCCAAAGATAAAACTAGGAGTACTTGGTAGAAGTGGAAGAGAGAAAGATTCTGGTTAGATCAGAGAAAAAAATATTCTAATAGAACTGTCCAAAAAGGAATTCATTTCCTTATAAGGTGGTGAGTTTTCCCATCACAAAAGATCTTTAAGCAGCTCAAGGGAAAATGAATACTTGTGGAGAATTTGGAAAGGAGATACTTGTACAGGCTGGACTAGAAAAATTCTCAGGTCCTTTCCAATTCTTATGAGTCTATGATTGATTATTCATTGAGTTGGGCAAACCAATTTCAAGCTGATTATTAGTTCCGGGCAGGTAAGCTTAGAAGTCTCAAATAAACGGCCTGTGTACCTAGAGAAACACAGTTAACCTTTTCCTGTGACCCAGAGTTCTAGTGTTATGATAATAATTCTTACAGTAATAACATCTTAGATTTGTATAGAGCTCCATTGTCTACAAAGCTCCGTCAGGTCATTTATCCCCTTTAATCATCACAACTCTGTGAGTTAGAGCAGGTTTCATTGTCCCCATTTTGCAGATAAAGAAAAAGAAGTTAATAACGAGGGGGTGACCTGCCCAAGATCATGTATCTTATAAATGATAGAGCTGGAACTCAAACTCAGGTCTTTTATACAATGTTCTTCCCACTATATCAAGCCACCTCAGAATAAAAGGATAATGAGAAACTACTGATGAAACCCAGTTGGTTCCCTGTGGTCTCTGATTTTCTTGGAGATCTATGTACTCAGTCTGAACTTGCTGAATTTATAGGATCCAGTGAGTTTATACCCCAAGGTATTACATCTGTTGTAAATTTCAAGAAATGAAGTATTCATGAAAATAATTTTCTGTTTGATTTTCATCTAGAATTCCTTTCGCAAGATGACTAAATATTTCCATGCCATCTCAGCATTGTGTCCTTTCCTTTCAGCTTGTCAAAACAAGGTTATTTAATATTTTCTACTTTATCAGATGAATTTGCTGCTTTTTGTGACCCATGTGAACCACACTGAAACCCCTGAATTCTCCTTCCACTGAGAACACTCCTTAAATAAACATATTTCTATAATCAGACAAGTGTTTCACAGGCTACTTTTTTCATTCCTCCCTTTCATCATTTCCTTTCTTCCCCCAACTCCATTCACTTTTTTTTTCTTATCTCATTTCTGCCTCCTCCATTTTAGGAAATTCTCTTTACAGTACTGCTATAATTCTAGATCCTTTACTTTACATTTTGATCATTAAATATGAGGCATCTCATATGTGACTTCATCGGAATGACTGGTCTGATTGCAATAAGATGATTTAATTCAAAGCCAAAGTTTAATGGGCAAAATGTAATTTTTTTTTCCCCTTTCAGTCTACCTTTAATCATTGAAAAACTGGGAACTGAATTTCTGCCAAAGTACAAGTTTAGCAAAAATTAGGACACAGAGATTAGAATAATAGGTTGATATAGCGTTTGTGATGTTCTCATTTTCAAAGACATTAACATAAAACAAAGATCACTTTCAAGGCTGTCACAATTTGTAAGATAGAAAGTTCTATTATCAAGGTATAGGAGTAAGATGGAACTAATTGAAATGGAGAGATTAAGGACATATTCCCAGTGGACAAAATGGAAGTAACAGGAAGAAAAAAGCTAGATAGAGTTTAACTTAACAAAATTCAGGAAGTTGTGGGCACACACCACGCAATGAAGACTTTCTTAGCAAACTTTTCCTTCTTTGTGTACAATCATTGTACAATTGTGAGTAGATCAAGCTGCCTGAATGGGGACCCAGCTAGCTGGGTAACTCAGCTCATCTGTACCACCCCCTCTTTCCTTCTCTCCAAAGGAAGATAGATTTGGATGGCCAGAGGACCCTCAGTTACCTTGGGATTTAAGGGCCATATTTCTTCCTTCCTCCCTCCCTCCCTTCCTTCCCTTCTCTTTTCCTTTCTTTCTTTCTGTCTTTGCCAAAAACCTTAAACCTAGTACACTGGGAAGCCCATACATTGCACAACAATAGGCCCCTGCCCAAACTCCACTTAATGACTCTTTTCAGGCTTCAGGGTAATTATCAATAGTAACCTTTGCTCTTTTTTTCCCAGGTTGATTTACTTTTTTTTTTCTTTTGCTCATTAAAGGGGCCATTCCCTGATTACTTCTTAAACAGACCTATTCACTGAATGGGTGTTACCTCACTCTAAGTGAGTGTCTGAATAGACCAAGTTCTCCCAGTGCATTCTGGGCCTTCTCCAGTCATCCTGATGAATATCTGGTCACTGAATCCAGATGTCTCAGGAGGGGAAAGTGAGACTGGTGACCTTGCACAGCCCTCTTTCACTCAAAACAATCAAGTGCAAGTCATGTCATCTTTCCTCTGATGTAATGGTCTTTGAAAACAAAGGATGAACACTGACAGAATTGTGCAAATTAGGTTTTAGAGGGGATGGTTATAACTTTTAATATTATTTCTACAGTTTTTTTTTAAACTGTTCCCCAATATTGCTTAAGCAAAGTTGCATAAAAAAAATTTAGAGATGCAGCCTAAGTTATTTGGGAAAAGTTTAACATTCCAGATTCAATTGTATTGTCAGGCAGATGTCCTAGCCACCCAAAAGGTATAAAACATATCTATAGCATTTGGGACCCTCCAGGCAAAGCAAGAGATAACACATTTCCTGTAGGCCTCTTCCTAGGTCATCATGTAAATGAGACAACTTAGAATCATAGCCCATATTAGAAAAGTCTCCATGGTACCCTAAATAATACACAGAAGCTGCCCTTCCATGTATCTGAATTTCCACAAATCAGAGTCCACACAAATTATCTATGTTGCAACCATTCTCATTACAGATGGCAGCAAGTAATACTCATCTTGCTTCAATATCCATGGCGCATGCTGTCCCTATGTTTCACTAATCCTGGTTTAGCTCAACACAGCTATATCTGTCTCCATTTCCCCAGCTTGAAGTTCAAACCTAGCTAACTTTGCTCATACTCCTCCTGGCTATGATCTGACACAAGGAAGAAGTCTTGTCTTATAAGTAGCCTCAAGTATTTTCGAGACATCCATTACATTCATTCCAGCTATTAAGAATTATTTTTATGTATTCTTTAAAGTAGGTCTCCAAAACTATTATCTAGTGAAGGGCTTTGTTTACTTTGAGTTATTCTATGAATGTGAAAGTAACGAAAACCTTCATTTGTTTTTTAAATTTCCTGTGAGACCTCATTAAGATTGTAGTCCTTTAAAATTGATAATGATGAGAAGATGATCACAGGTTATATTTACGTAGCATTTTATGGTTACAAAGTGATGGCGTGCATCATATCCCTTTTGGATAACTGGATCATGGGTGAAAAACAGGAAAGAACAAAACTGTTCAGAGGATCACAAGTTGCAGTTTATTACTCTTAAGTATGCAAATATATGTGACTTCCTTGCCCTACGGTCCAATGAACACACAATGGTGACTCAAGAGTACAATGGAATGTGTATATTGACCAAGAGCCTAGATTTTCTGTATCTCTACCCTTATATTTGAATTTGCTGAGCAGATTCACTGGGGCTGAATAGGAACTGGACCTTAGTAACAATAATCATTGGGCAATCTGGACTTCAATCCTACTTCCTCTTATCAACCACAAGGTCCACAGGAATTAGTAAACTTTGCTAACTTTAAATACCTATATTACATGAAGTTTCTGCATTTACAGTTTATTATCCTTGCATTCCTAGCCCTTAATATAGTTGACTAAGCTGCTTGTTGGGTATGTTGGAACTCACCAGTATATAAGGAAGTCAGTTAGCAGTCTAACAGCAGTCCAGCTAGGAACTACATGGAGTTAATATGCCAGACCTCATACAAACCCTGTGAAGGAAATGGTGCAATTATTTCCCCCATTTTAAAAATTAGTGATTTGAGGATTCAAAAATTAAGTGACTTTTCTGAGATCACACAACCTAGAAGTGACTGGTAAGCAACTGGTTTATTACTCTTATAGAGCTCCTCTCAGCAAGAGTATGGCATGATATTTCTTTTTAAGGTAAGAGTTTCTTCCTTCTTTAAGATGAAATTCAGGCTGTCTACTAGTAAAAAATATTTTCTTCCTAGTGAGACTTAGGTTTCAAAGAAATTCAAACAAGTAATTTATTCTCTCACATTGAAGATGGAAATAATACTTTGTTGTCATAAAAATCATAAAAATCCAGACTTGGGAGGGACATCGGTAACCATCTACTGCTATCTATACCTAAATAAGAACTCCCTCTATGTTATGGCTCAGAAATGGTCATTTGCCTTTACTTGAAGCTACCCAGGAAGGAGGAATTTACCACCTCTTAAAGCAGCCCATTTTACTTGAGTTAACCATAATCGCTGTGATGTTTTCCCTTCTTCTATTCAGAGGCTGTGAGAACTAACTTGCACTGAGAACTGGTTATTAAATGCTCATTGTGAGCATTTACACCTTGGAAATTGGCAAATACTACAGATCATAGCTTGATTTCTTGTCTTATTGATTGTTTAGACTTAAGAAAGTGGAAAATGTTAATGATGCATATTAAACTTGAAAGTGTGTCTTATACATTCAGAGAACTAGTTCTTAAACATCTACCAGCATAGCATAGCATTACTTACAGTAAAATTCAGTTTGAGGACTTCTGGTGGTGAAGCCAATATGAAGAAGCAGCCGAACTCTCCAAACATTCCCCTCTGAACAACTTTAAAATGATACCTCAAAATAAATTATGGAATAGTAGAGCCAACAAAATGTTAGGGTGAGAAATTTTTCCAGCCCAGCACAACTTAGGAGATATGGAAAGATCTTATGAAACTGGAGCGGGGGCTGGCCTAGACTCTGCATGGCAGGAACAACAGCTGTGGACCTTGGAGGTAGCAATAGCAGCAGCTTTGGATGCTCTCAAGCAGGAGATGGTAAGGGGACCTGGCAACTGGTCTGGCAGAGATTATAGAAGAGCTCTGCGCTAGCAGTGAGCATAGGACAAGGCACTGTTTGGCAACTCCATTTATCACATCCACTTCTGGGTAAAGAAATGAGAGGAAGGGAAGGAGTATTATGAAAAGACAATTAACAGTTTGGTAAAAGAGGTACAAGAAGTATTGAAGAAAATTGAAGAAAATAAAACAGAATTGGCCAAGTGGAAAAAAAGAGGTGCAAGTGTCTAACATAGGAATTTAATTCAGTTATTCATGGATTCAAATCCAATACTCTATTCATTACAGCATTTAGATGCCCAGATCACTTTTGTTGCTCAGAAACCTTTTTCATGAAATTCTCATGTGATAAAAGCCCCCAATCACAAAGTTATTCACAATGGCTTTTTACTCCAAAGGATTCGCTTATGAGATGAGGACTAAAAAGTAGGCATAAGGTGTTCACATTTCTCTATTTCAGAACTGACAGAGTCCCTGACACACTCAAGACAAAAAAATTACGAATGTCTTATTTTCCCACTCAGTATCTGATATTTTTCAACATGGGATAAATTTATTTACAGTATTTCACTGATGTTGAAATGGCAGATTTCTGCTTTGAAGCCATATTTCCCACAATAAAAGTACAGAGTGCAATATTCAATCACTGCACATGATTAGAAACAACAGGTCTATTTAGCTTATTCAAAAAAGATCTAAAAATGGGAGAGGAATATCCAAATGATCTGACCATGTGTTAATTAGGAAGAAGGGTAACAGTGCATGGTCTCATTAATTACTCAAGCATTCTTCCAGCTGCTGGATGTCATTTCACACAGTGCTAAGCTCTTCTCACAACTCCAAGGTTTAAAACAACCATTTGGTAGCCACAGTTCATGTCAAGCCTCCATTACACATCTGGATCTGTTACTCAACAACTGCCTGCCTACTGAAATGAAGCAAATGGTGCTGACCCTTCCCATAAGGAAGTACCTGCAGGTGTTTAACTCATCCAATTTTTCAATGGCAAAAGCAGCTCAGTGCTCTGTTAAACTGTCACTCCCTCTGCATGTCATCCTAGTACATTTTCCTGGGAAATGGGGGACTTTGCTTAATTGATTTATTTAATTGGATGGTTCATGACTCTAATTGAAATTCTCAAGCCACCCATGCATACTACAGTATAATTTATTTCATGGCTCACTGAAGCTTTTGGAAGATAAAGTTTCTGTACTCAGAGGGTTTAACTATGAGCATCCTCCTTAATGAGTAAAACCCAGAGGTGAACACAAAATTAACTGTGATTTTCTTAGATAGTAAATCAGTCACTCAATAATTAAATAAAGAAATATTTATTAAGAAACTATTATACACCAGGCACTGGGCTAGTCACAGGCAATATAATGACAAAAGTAAAACAGTTCTTGTCCTTGAAGAGCTTATAGCCTACCTTGTGGAGGAAATCAGTACACATATAGGTGTGTACAAAAAATATATATAATAGATACAGGATGGTTTGGGGGAGATATTCTAGTAGCTGAGGGAGGGGAAAGTTCATCAATGACTTCAAGGAGAATGTTGTACTTGAGCTGAACAATTAAGGAAACTAAAGATTCTTAGAGGCAAAAATGAGGAGGAACTGGAAACAGACTGTTCAAACCCAGATAGAGTACTGATTATGGTAAGCCACAAAAGCGCAAATTTTACTGAGCCTTAGTCTATGGGAAGGTGAGTAATATGTAATAAATCTAGAAAAAATTTGGTAGAGGCTACATTCTGTGGAATTTCAAATGTTAAAGAGAGGAGTTTCTATTTGATCCTAGATGTAATAAGGAAGCAGGGGGATTTATTGAATATGGGAGTGGCATGGTCAAATTATACCTCTGGATGATCAGTTTGGCAGTTGTGTGGAGGTTAGATAATGGAGAGATGATAGACCTAGTAGACCGATCAGTTAGCTATTTTTAAAATTTTTATTAAATTTATTTATTTAACTTTTTACATTCATTTTCACAAAATTTTGGGTTCCAAATTTTCTCCCCATTTGTCCCCTCCCCCCCACCCCAATACACTGAGCATTCTAATTTCCCCATCACCAATCTGCCCTCTCTTCTATCATCCTTCCCTTCCCTTGTCCCCATCTTCCCTTTTGCCCTGTAGGGCCAGATAACTTTCTATTCCTCATTACCTGTATTTCTTATTTCTTAGCAGCAAGAACAATACTCAACAGTTGTTCCTGAAGCTTTGAGTTCCAACTTCTTCCCATCCCTCCCTCCCCACCCATTTCCTTTGGGAAGGCAGGCAATTCAATACAGGCCATATCTGTGTAGTTTTGCAAATGACTTCCATAATAGTTGTGTTGTGTAAGACTAACTATATTTCCCTCCATCCTATCCTGCCCCCCATTGCTTCTGTTCTCTCTTTGGATCCTGTCCCTCCCCAAGAGTGTTGATTTCAAATTGCTCCCTCCTCCCATTGCCCTCTCTTCCATCATCCCCCCTACCCTGCTTATCCTCTTCTTCCCCACTTTCCTGCATTGTAAGATAGGTTTTCATACCAAAATGAGTGTGCATTTTATTCCTTCCTTTAGTCGAATGTGATGAGAGTAAACTTCATGTCTTTCTCTCAGCTCCCCTCTTTTTTCCTCCACTAAAAAGTCTCCTGCCTGCCTCTTCTATGAGGGATAATTTGCCCCATTCCATTTCTCCCTCTCTCCTCCCAATACATTTTTCTCTCACCACTTAACTTCATTTTTTAAAGATATGATCCCATCCTATTCAATTCACTCTGTGCTCTCTGTCTCTGTGTGTGTGCTTGCATGTGTGTGTGTGTGTGTGTGTGTGTGTGTGTGTGTGTGTGTGTGTGTAATCCCACCAACTACCCAGATACTGAAAATTTTCAAGAGTTACAAATATTGTCTTTCCATGTAGGAATGTAAACAGTTCAACTTTAGTAAGTCCATTATGAATTCTCTTTGCTGTTTACCTTTTCAAGCTTCTTTTCATTCTTGTGTTTGAAAGTCAGATTTTCTTTTCAGCTCTCTTCTTTTCATCAAGAATGCTTGAAAGACCTCTATTTCATTGAAAGACCATTTTTCCCCCTGAAGTATTATACTCAGTTTTGCTGGGTAGGTGATTCTTGGTTTGAGTCCTAGTTCCTTTGACTTCTGGAATATCCTATTCCATGCCCTTCGATCTCTTAATGTACTAGAGCTTGTGTTATCCTGATTGTATTTCCACAATACTGGAATTGTTTCTTTCTAGCTGCTTGCAGTATTTTCTCCTTGACCTGGGAATTCTGGAATTTGGCCACAGTGTTCCTAGGAGTTTCTCTTTTTGTATCTCTTTCAGGCAGTGATTGGTGGATTCCTTGAATACTTATCAGTTAGCTATTTCAATACTACAGGTGAGAGTTAATGAGGGCAAGAATTATGGTGGTGGTTAAATAAGTAGAGAGAAGAGAATGTGTAGGAGAGATTTTGTGGAAATAAAAATAAGTTGGATTTTTTTGGTTGGTTTTGAAAATTTTTAAAAAAGATTTAAATTTTTATTTTTCAACATTCATTTCCACAAGCTTTTAAGTTCCAAATTTTCTCCCCATCTTTCCCCTCCCCCTCAAATGACATGTATTCTGATTATTCCTTCCAATCTGCTCTCCCTTTTATCACCCCCCCCCCCCCCACATTTTATTCCTTTCCCCTTTACTTTCTTGAAGGGCAAGATAGATTTCTACACCCCATTGCCTGTATGTCTTATTTCTCAGTTTCATGCAAAAACAGTTTTTTCACATTTGTTTTTAAAACTTTGAGTTCTAAAATCTCTCCCATCTTCCCTCCTCACCCACCCCCATTGAGAAGACAAGCAATTCAATGCATGTTATACATGTGAAGTTATGCAAAACACCTCCAGAATAGTCATGTTGTGAAAGACTAGAAGACTAGCTATATTTCCTTCCATCCTATCCCACTCTCAATTATTCCATTTCCTTCTTTTACCCTGTCCCTTTTCTAAAGGATTTGCTTCTGACTGCCCCCTCCCCAAATCTGCCCTCCCTTCTGTCATTCCCCCCTCTTATCCTATTCTATCCTACTATCTTGTAGGGTAAGATACCTAATTGAGTGTGTATATTATTCCATCTTTGAGTCAAATCTGATGAGAATAAGTTTCACTCATTCTTTCTCACCTCTCCCCTCTTCCCCTCCATTGTGAAACCTTTTTCTTGACTCTTTTATGTGAGATAATTTACCCCATTCCATCTCTCCCTTTTTCCTTCCAATATATTCCTCTGTCACACTTAATTTTATCTTTTAGATATAATCCCTTTATATTCAACACTCCTGTGCACCATTTATCTATCTATCTATCTATCTATCTATCTATCTATCTATCTATCTATCTATCTATCTCCTCCAACTACCCTAATGCTGAGAAAAGTCTCATGATTTACAAGTATCATCTTTCCATGTAGTAATATAAACTGTTCAACTTTAATAAGTTTCATGATTTCTCTTTCCTGTTTACCTTTTCATGCTTCTCTTGATTCTTGTATTTGATTTCTTGTAATTGAGTCAAATTTTCTATTCAGCTCTTGTCTTTTTAACAAGAATGCTTGAAAGTCCTCTATTTCATTGTTTGTCCATTTTTTTCTTCTGAAGGATTATACTCAGTTTTGCTGGGTAGGTGATTCTTGCTTTTAATCCCAGCTCCTCAAGCCCTTCAATCCCGTAAGGTAGAAACTATTAGATCTTGTGTTATCCTGATGGTATTTCTCCAATGCTTGAATTATTTCTTTTTGGCAGCTTGCAATATTTGTTCCTTGACCTGGCTACTCTGGAATTTGGCTACAATATTCCTAGAAGTTTTCTTTTTAGGATCTCTTTCCAGAGATGATCAGTGGATTCTTTCCATTTCTATTTCACCCTCTACTTCTAGAATATCTGGGCAATTTTCCTTGATAATTTATTGAAAGATTATATCTAGGTTCTTTTTTTGATCATGGCTTTCAGGTAGTCCAATAATTTTAAATTCTTTTTCCTGGATCTGTTTTCCAGGTCAGTGTTTTTTTTCCAATGACATATTTCACATTATCTTCTACTTCTTCATTATTTTTGGTTCCTTTTTTATAATATCTTGATTTCTCATGATGTCATTAGTTTCCATTTGCTCCATTCTAATTTTGAAGGAAATCACTTTCTTCATTGAGCTTTTGGACCATGTTTCCATTTGACCAAGTCTGCTTTTTAAACTATTCTTCTCCTCATTGGCTTTTTGGATTTCTTTTGCCATTTGAGTTAGTCTACTTTTTAAGGTTTTATTTTCCTTATTAGCAAGCTCTTGACTTGATTTATCACTCTCATTTCTCTCCCCAATTTTTCCTCTACTTCTCTTACTTGATTTTCAAAATCCTTTTTGAATCTTCCATGGTCTGTGACCAATTCATCTTCCTTTTGGAGGCTCTTGATGTAAGAGCTTTGACTCTGTTGTCCTCCTCTGGTTGTATGCCCTGATTTTCCTTGTCACCAAAATAAGAGTCCATATTCTGAGTTCTTTTATAATGTTTACTCATCTTCCTATCCAAACAGTTGACATTCTAACTCAATGTGAAGGTAGAACTCTGCTTCCAGGGGGAGTGGATGTACTGTCTCAGGCTTCAGGGATTTTGCATCAGCTACTTGATCTGCATTATCTGTGGGCCCAGCACTGTGGAAGCAGCCTCTGAATTTGCTAACATTTTGTGTGTTCTGTAGCTCTAGAATTTATTTAGAGTCATTTTTAGAAGTATTTGGAGGGCTTTGGGGTAGAGTTCAGGGAAGTCCCTGCTTTTACTGCACCATCTTGGTTCTGTCCCCAGTAAAAAAGCATTTGTAGGTCTTCTAGAAATTCTTGTGGCAACTTGTTTATTCTTATGACAACTGAGTATACTCATATAAGGTAAGTGAGACTGAGGAGTCAAGGATTATACTGAAAATATGAGTAATGGGAAAGATTATAGTGCCACCATCAGAAATAGGGAAATTACAAAGAGGGTTGGGATTAAGGCAAATGCAATTGAGTTCAGTTATTGACATGTTGATTTTTGGATATTTAGCTTGAAATGTCTGATAGGTAATTTGTTCATGTGAGTTTGAAGCTTAGTAGAGAGACTAGGGCTAGATAACCATATCTGAGAATTAGAGACGATAAGTCAATTCATGAGATCTAATGAGGTCACAAAGAAAGAAAGTATAGATAGGATATAGCCAAGGTATGCATTGCAGAATATTCAAGACCATTAATGAGTATAATAAGGATGATAATACAGTAAATGAGACTGGGAGGGAGATTGGCAAAAAGAAAATCAAGAAAGAACAATGAGACAACCTCTGAGAGTAAAGTTATTTTACAGGAGAATATTAAGAACAGTATCAAATACTGCAGAGAGGTTGAGAAGGATAACAGAAATGGAAGAAATGGAATTGTATAATTTCAGTGAAGGTCCAGTTAAGGAGAAAGATGAGAAGAAGGAGGAAGAGAAGAAGAAGGATGCCAAAGGATAAGGAAAAGGCAAAAGAGGAGAAGGAAAATAAGGAGGATGAATAAATGAAGAAAGGAAGGAAGGAAGGAAACAAGTGTTTATTAAATGAGGCTAAGCACTAAACAAATGTTTTCTCAATTGCACCCCAGGATGACTCTGGGAAGTAGGTGCTATTATTATCCCTATTTTACCTAGCTGCCATTAAACATCCATGTGTCTTAGCCAACTCCCTAAGGTGTTTTCTGTGTGGGAGTTACTTCATACTGGATTCTTTGCATATATGTATTTAGGAGTTAGAGGATGATTTCATCCAGGGATAAGGTTACAAGAGGACATATTTTGAGGCAATATAGAGAAAATTTGCTTAATAATTAGAAATACCAAAAAAAAATATTCTGAGTTTGAGTTTAAGTTTATTATTATTGAGTTTATATGCCCCAGGTGGATTCAATGAAAGGCTAGTTACTTACTGGAAATAGTGAAGAGAGAATTCATGCTTCAAATAGTAGTTATGCTAGATGACCTCTGATGTTTCTTCCAATTCTAAGATTAGAAGGTTAAAAGAATATTTAAAAAGAAAGGAAAACTGACCTCAACACATGCATATAATGCCAATGAAAAGCTCTGTCTAAAAGAATAAGTTGGAAATGAAAAGTTGAAGTTGTAAACATCAAAGGAACAAATACCCTGGGCTCAGCTCACAGAGATGAAACCCAGCATTAGACCCTGTGGCCAAGGTAACTAACTCTAATCAGAAAGCAGTCTTATTTACTCTAATTTACCATTTAAGGATGATTAAGGAATGTGCAAATTAATTAAGGATACAAATACCTCTTATTTTCAGAGAAATTACAAGAATTTGCCTATTGCCAATCACTTGTGCAACCTCTATAATGTTTTCCTCATGGTGTCTTATAAAGGGGACAGGTGGTTCTGGACAAAAGATACAGTATTGATTGGATGATTGAAACCATGGTGAACACAATATACTTCCTTCACCATGGGCAATATTATCTGATGTTATGTGACTTCAAATAATGGAACAATCCAATATTGTGTGAATTAACATGAAAAATAACTCAAAGGGCAATGGAAAAAAAAAAAAGCATGGAGGGGAAAAGCAGGCCGTAGTGGTGGCTTTCCTCCAGAAGTGTCATGAAGAACTTGGAGGACACGTATGACTAGGAAAAAAGGTTTCAACTGACAGTGAAAATAAGCAGTTGGTTGGCAAGTCTGACTGATAATTAGTAGTGAAAGAACGAGAGTAATTGTTGTAGGACCATTGAGAGAAATAGGAGATTTAATGTACAGTTGAGGGTAATAAAACACTCTAAAAGGGATACACCTATTAAGAAACAATGGTCTGGAAAGTGGAACATGAGAAATCAAAAAGATAGTAGTAGTACTGCCTGCTTATCAATGTCTGCTTCTGAATTTCCATCTACTCTTCCATATATATCCTTAATATCTCCTTAACTCTATCCTCTCTTTTTGGCATCACTATTACTCCTTCTCTATTTCCTTCACACCTTTCCCCACCAAAAAAAAGAGTGAGAACCTTTTCTTGTAACAAATAAGTATAGTGAAGAAAAAAATAATAGAGTGGTCACATCCTAATACAAGGCTCATTCTCATCTTCCAGTCCATCACCTCCCTGCCAAGAGGTAGTAGGCATACTTTATCATCAGTCATTGTGTTAATTGTTGCATTGATCAGAGATCTAAATATTTAAAGGTTATTTTCCTTTATGGTATCATACATATTGTTCTCCTGTATTTGCTCTCTTGCTTCTCTTTGAGAAAGCCACATAAAATCCATTCCTTCCTTTCTTCTCATTCTTTTCTTAACTCTCTGCAATATGGTTTCCAACATCAATATTCAACTGAAGCTGCTTTCTTCAAGTATCAATAATCTCTTTACAACCAAGAATAATGTTTTTTTTTCTCAGTCTTTACCCTTTGCCACCTCTCTTCACGCTTTTTCAAGATATGGTTGGTCACCTTTTTCTCCATGTTACTCTTCATCTAATTTTTACAACACCATTACCTCCTGTTTCTACTCTTACCAGTCTGGCAACCTGTTCAGAGTTTCTTTTGCTGGATCTTAAACCAGGTCACATCAACTAATACTGGTTGTTTTCCAAGGTTCTGTTTTGGTCTCACATCTCTTATTTCTTTGTACTATTATATTTGGTGATTTCATTAGCTCCCAAGGATTCAGTTATTATTTCTATGTTAATGATGCCAAAATCGGTTTATCCAGACCTAACCCTCTTTCCTAATATCTTGTCTCACATTTCCAACTGCTTATTGGACATATTGAACTAAATGTCTTCTAAATATCTAAAATTCAGCATGTCTAAAATTGAATTCATTATCTTCTCCTAAGTCTCCCTTTTTCTTGTCTTTCATATTATGTTTGAGGTACCACAATTCTTCTAGTCAGCTAGTCTCAAAAACTAGATGGCATCCTTGACTCCTTGCTCTCACTCCCCTATATTTAATCTGTTGCCAAATCCTTTTTTGATTCTACTTTCAAAATTTCTTTTATATATGAAGAGGAAAAGAAGGTCTAGAATCAGGAAGTACCTTGATCAATTCCATATCAGTAGAAAATGGCAGATCTTGGATTTAAACCTAGGTATTCAGATTTCAATTTCATCTTTTTCTTCTGTTTGTCACATATTGCCTGAAGAACTCAGATACTGCATCTACAATAGAAAAAGATGAAACAAACCTACTGTAGAAAGGTGCTGAATAGGCAAAAGGAAGAACTTTCTGGCAATTACAGTTGTAAAACAGCTACATTATTGAAGTAAGACAAACATGATCATTTCTCCAGAAATTTTGTCAAGGAAACATAAGGAAGCTGCAAACTTTTTGCAATGGTATACACTCAATCTGGCAAGGGACAGAAAGATGGAATGGATAGATGGCCTTTCATTATTCTTTTCAATCTTGTAGATTTTCAAGCCCAAGGGTAACAGTGATGATGGGCTACATCAGTCTACAAAGATTTCTACATTCACTAATAAACCCAAGACACAGCTTTTAGAGAAGACATTATCTCACTTTGCTAGCACTATTTTGAAGTCGATGACATTATGCCCCTTTTACTCACAGAAACAGAGGCAAAATTTGTTATACATTTCTGTCTGACATCTTCTTCAAGGTTATTCAAGCTATCTCTGCCTTCTTTTCTCACATTAGGACTTAATCTACCATTCCACACCTAAAGATCAATTTTCTTGGAAGAGATTTTTAGAAAATCACTTATTTTAGAGTATTGCTTCTTAGCAATTATCAGCAAAGGTCTGCTTTCAAAATCTATCTTCTGAAGAGAGCTATATGGGGAAAAGAAATTCATTAGGTTGGTGGTACAGAAAGGCTTATCATCATTCTAGATATAGTGGTTTACAAAGGAATAGTTAACATTCATTAAATTCTGAGTATCATTTTCAAAAGTAGAAGCTGCGGGGTGGAGCCAAGATGGCAGAGTAGAAGGACGCACGATTATGAGCTCCAAAACCACAGTCCATAGAATTAATGTAAAAAGAGACTCCCATAACTTCTGGACCACTGAAAGGGGTAGAGAAACAGAGTGGAAGAGCCCTGGAGACCCGTCCCCAGGGTCCGTTGCACCCCGGAAAGCGGACCCCACCCCAGTGCTGCCCTGGCCGCAGCCCCAGAGAAGCTGACCCGAGCAGGCTTCAGGGACGGAAGCTCAGGCAGCCGGGAAAGTCCCTCCGCCCACAGAAGCTACAGGTCAGTGAGAGAGAAGGCTGGGCTGGATGAGAGGGGGAGCGGAGTGTCTCCGTGACTCGGGCCCCCTCGGGAGGAAGAGGCGCGGCAGAGTTGGGGGCAGGAAGTGGCAGAGGCAGAGGCGTGGGCGGCAGCGGAGGCAGCAGGCGGCCATGGCCCCGGACTCCCCCAGCAGCAGGCAGGATTCTCATTACGGAAGGTCTCTGCATAAACAACCTGAGGGAGCTGAGCCTGGGAGACGGCCCTGCCCCACCCCGCTCTTTTACTGAAGGCCTCTGCATAAAGCCCCTGAGGGAACTGAGCCTGGGAGGTGGCCCTGCCCCCACCCCAGCGCCAGAACTAAAGCTCACATTGATTAGTGGCGTGAAAAGCCCATTTGGATCTCAGAGCCCAAGCACTAGCTGGGCGGATCTAGGCGGGGGTGGACAGGAATCTCAGAAGTCAAGTAACCGGATGGGTAAATGCCTAGAAAAGGGAAGAAAAATAAGACTATAGAGAGTTTTTTCCAACAAATGCAAATGATCCCGACATTCGGATCTGACGAGGACGAGGAAATATTTTTGCCATCAGGGAAAGACGTGGAGGGTGGTGCCTCAGCACCCAGATACCCCAGGGGGATGTCGGGTGGGCTCAGGCCTTGGAAGAGCTCAAAAAGGATTTTGAAAAGCAAGTTAGACAGGTGGAGGAAAAACTGGGAAGAGAAATGAGAGAGATGCAAGAAAAGTATGAAAAACGGGTCAATACCTTGGTTAAGGAGACCCAAAAAAATGCTGAAGAAAATAACACCTTGAAGAATAGGCTCACTCAATTGGCAAAAGAGGTTCAAAAAGCCAATGAGGAGAAGAATGCTTTCAAAAGCAGAATTAGCCAAATGGAAAAAGAGGTTCAAAAGCTCACTGAATTTAATAGTTCTCTCAAAATTAGAATGGAACAGATGGAGTCTAATGACTTTACGAGAAACCAAGAAATCACCAAACAAAACCAAAAGAATGAAAAAATGGAAGAGAATGTGAAATATCTCATGGGAAAAACAACTGACCTGGAAAATAGATCCAGGAGAGACAATTTAAAAATTATGGGACTACCTGAAAGCCATGATCAAAAAAAGAGCCCAGATATCATCTTCCATGAAATTATCAAGGAAAACTGCCCTGATAATCTACAACCAGAGGGCAAAATAAGTATTGAAAGAATCCATCGATCACCACCTGAAAGAGATCCAAAAAGAGAAACTCCTAGGAACATTGTGGCCAAATTCCAGAACTCCCAGCTCAAGGAGAAAATCTTGCAAGCAGCTAGAAAGAAACAATTCCAGTACTGTGGAAATACAATCAGGATAACTCAAGATTTAGCAGCTTCTACATTAAGGGATTGAAGGGCGTGGAATAGGATATTCCAGAAGTCAAAGGAACTAGGACTCAAACCAAGAATCACCTACCCAGCTAAACTGAGTATAATACTTCAAGGGAAAATATGGTCTTTCAATGAAACAGAGGACTTTCAATCATTCTTAATGAAAAGACCAGAGCTGAAAAGAAAATTTGACTTTCAAACACAAGAATGAGAAGAAGCATGAAAAAGTAAACAGCAAAGAGAAGTCATAAGGGACTTACTAAAGGTGAACTGTTTACATTCCTACATGGAAAGACAATATTTGTAACTCTTAAAACTTTTCAGTATCTGGGTAGTTGGTAGGACCACACACACACGTACATGCATGCACGCACACACACATACACACATGCACACACATACAGAGACAGAGAGCACAGAGTGAATTGAATAGGATGGGACCATATCTTAAAAGAAATTAAGGTAAATGGTGAGAGAGAAATGTAGTGGGAGGAAAGAGGGTGAAATGGAATGGGGTAATTATATGTCATTTAAGAGGCAAGTAGGAGACTTCTTAGTGGAGGGAAAAAGAGGAGAGCTGAGGAAAAAAACACAATTAGTTTACCCTCATCACATTTGACTAAAGGAAGGAATAAAATGCACACTCATTTTGGTATGAAAACCTATCTTACAGTATAGGAAAGTGGGGGAGAAGGAGATAAGCAAGGGGGGGGATGATGGAAGGGAGGGCAAAGGGAGGAGGGAGCAATTTGAAGTCAACACTTGGGGAGAGACAGGATCAAAAGACGGAAGAGAAACAATGAGTGGCAGGGTAGGATGGAGGGTAATTCAGTTAGTCATATATAACACGACTATCAGGGAAGACATTTGCAAAATTACACAGATATGACCTATATTGAGTTGCCTGCCTTCCCAAAGGGAATGGGTGGGGAGGGAGGGATGGGGAGAATTTGGAAATCATAGTTTTAGGAACAACTGTTTAGTATTGCTGTTGCTACTAGGAAAGAAGACATACAGTTAATGAGGAATAGAAAGTCATCTGGCCCTACAGGAGAAAAGAGAAGATGGAGACAAGAGAAGGGAGGGATGACAAAAGAGAGGGCAGATTGGAGATAGGGAAAATTAGATTGCTTGGGGTATTGGGGTGGGGGAGGGGATAAAAGGGGAGAAAATTTGGAACCCAAAATTTTGTGAAAATGATTGTAAAAAGTTAAATAAAAAAAAGTAGAAGCTGCTTAATAATGACTGACATATGAATATCTGTCATTGCTTTCATTTTCCAAAACTTTTTAAAAATGCCACTATTCCATAGAGAAAAGATTACACATGTTAATTATCTATCAGAAGAATGGAAATGTATACTTTGTAAAACAGAGTTGATATCACCATCCATATAAAAATTGATTTGGGGGCTACAACCTAATCCTTAGTAGATTTGGCCAGTTCATAATAACAAAGCAGAGTGGAGAAAAGGAAGAGGGAATAGAAGGAAGGAAGGAAAGAAAGAAAGAGAAAGAAAAAAGAAAGAAGGAAAGAAAAATAAGGAATAAAAAAGAAAGATAGAAGGAAAGATAGAAAAAAGAAAGAAGGAAAGAAAAGAAAGGAAGAAAAAAGAAAGATAGAAGGGAAGGAAGGAAGGAAGGAAGGAAGGAAGGAAGGAAGGAAGGAAGAAAAAAGAAAGAGGGAGGAAAATCTGATAGATTTTCAAAAAGCAGTTTATAGTCAACTTCTTACCTCTGGATGCTATTAATAGAACAATATTCACAACAGTACAGTGCCAAGTTATATTTTCCTCATTTTATGAATGAGAAAATTTAAATCAGAGAGGGAACTTTGCCATTCGTCATCTGTGTGACCTTAGGCAAATCAGGATTCAAATTCAGACCTTCTCACTCTAAATCGGTTTCTTTTCCTTACTATTTTACAATCAAGACTGCTGAAGCGAATGGAGTCAGAGAGGAGAAAACTCATGGAATCCCAGAATTGGAAGGTTTCTTACCCCAACCTGTATCTGAATAAAAATTGTCTCAACATCCCTAACCAGGTTATGAGGGCCAAAATCAATAAGCAAGTTGGTGTAGAAGGCATTTTATCACCCAGAGCCTGCTCTGAAGGAGATTACAATTAACAAGGAAAAAGCCATATGTGCCAAAAACTTCCAAAAAAGTCAGTGAAATAATTTTTAAAAAAAGATTCAGCCAAAATGATATGAGAAATGTGAGGAGATTGGGAATGCTTTTACATAGGGAAAGGGTAGAGAGAAGAGTGCTGGTCTTAAAATCAGAAAGTCCTAAGTTCAAATCTCTGTTTCAGACACTTACCCTCTGTCTGTCTCAGTTTCCTCATATGTAAAATATAGATAATAGTACCTTCCTCTTACAGTTGTGAGAGTAGAATGAGATTATATTTATAATGTGCTTTGCAAAGATTAATGTGCTGAGTAAATGCTTTCTATCTTTATGATTTCATACGTAGGAACTATTGTTTAAGGGAAGACCTCTCTTCTCTCTTCAGGAAAAACCTGGATATAGGATGTCTGCATTATCCTCCCACCTTCACTCTCTTCTTCTTTCCCTATGTTATCTATGAAAGATTTGTTTAAAGAATTAACTGAGTATTGCAAGATGAGAAGGCATGAATGCATTATGATCAATATCAGTGAAGAAAATACTCACAGCAGAGATTACACATCTGTTGAAGTGAGTGTATCCCAAAGCCTTAACAATTCCTGAAGCTTAATTTATAAGGAAGGAATCTTACAACTAGATAGAGGAACTTTGTCAGACTGCAGAAATTCATCCAAGAACTCATTCATTGTGATAAAGTAGAATTTATACCAGCGATGCAACTATGGTTCAACATTAGCAAAACAACATAATTAATCATATTTGAGACAAAAACAACTAAAACCATGGAATTATCTTAAGAGATGCGGAAAAATCTTTGGCAAAGTATAACCATTGCTTATGTAACATAAAAAACGCTACAAAGGATAGTCATAGAGGGGTGTTATATGATACCAAGCAGAATTTATAGAGGCCTTTAAGACTTGCAAAATGCTTTATAAACATTATCTCATTATATTCTCACAACAACTCTGGGAGGTAAGTGCTTTTGTCATCTCTGCTTTTCAGATGAGGAAACAGACCCAGCATCATGCAGCTGGTAAGTGTCAGTGACTGGATTTGCATTCAGGTCTTCCTCTTTTCATCTCCAGGTCTTATTCGCCATACCATCTATTTGCCTACTAGAATCTTTCTCAATAATGCAAAAGTAGAACAAGGATTTCCACTCTCCTCACCATGGTTTTATATAGTTCTAATAATAGGAATAGGCAGGAGAATGAAATTAAAGGTGTGAGAATATGTACAAAAGAAATTAGAATTATCTCTATTTGCTGATGGCATGACATTTTACTTAGAAAATCCTAGGGAATCAGTAAAGATAATGAGACTTTAGTCTCAGGTAGGAAGCTACAAACAGAAAGCTACAAAAATGAAATTCCTTTACATGTATCATAACAAAATCCAAGGGGTAATAATAAAAAAGAAATACCATTTAAAATAACTACAAAATATATTAAATATTCAGTAGTCAATTTACCAAAGAACACAAAATCCTTGAAAAGATTCAATTACAAAGTTCTTTAAAAAAATAGCTAGAGAAAAATGCATTACCAATGGCCTGTTCACACCAATATAATAAAAATGATAACACTTCATAGGGAGTGGGAGGAGAAAAATTGAAAAATATTTAGTTTAATAATTTAAAATGGTATCAAGAAAAAATTTAAATGATGTGCAACAGCTGATATCTAATCAGCATCAGCTACGACTTTAGTGAGAACGAGCCAACAGCTAACTGAAAGCAATTAGGGTGGTGAAAGGACTTGAGTATAAAAGACAATGTTATTTATGGTCTTTTGGACTGAAGGCTAGGGCTGATTATGATAATCCCCACTTTCCCCAGAAGAACTGATGGTTTTCTAGGATGTCATCCTAAAGAAAAGGTTCCCAGAAGGTGGACCCTTAATTTAATATTATGTGGCTTACAATATCTTTGTTCTTAGACTCCACAAACAAATAGATATTGAAATAAAAATCAATAGCACTTTTTGAGATAATGGAGGAATGACCTTTCCTAAGGCATAAGAGATGAATTCTTCAATTCTAAAATTCTAAGCTTCTTCAGAGTAGGGTTTGAGTCTTATAGAAGAAGTGTAAGTATGTTGTGCATCAGTAACTTTATAAATATGTTCATATATGTATACATACATGTTACGTAAAACATGTATGTATATCCACACACAATAAAGTAATTTATATTTGGTCTTAGCCACTGATACTGGGGGGAAGGGGATAAGGAATTCTCTTTTGCACATATTGAATTTGAGCTACCTATGGGATATCTAAATAAACAGTGGATTGATATGGTTAGGTTCATACTTTAGGATTGTTACTTTCGAAGTTGTAAGAAGGAGGATAAGTTGGAGAGAGAGAAAAAAATTGAAATTTAAATATGTAGTAGATGTGAATTTTCTTTGTATAGTTCTCATTTTAGTATCTGGACTGCTAAATAGATTAACTGTGCTTGGCTCAAAGTATTTCTTGGTGTTGCTGTTCTGTCTGTATTTTTCAGCCATGTCCAGTCTTTTGTGACTCTATTTGGGGTTTTCTTGGCAAAGACATTGTAGTGGTTTGCCATGTCCCTCTCCAACTCATTTCACAGATGAGAAAATGGAGGCAAACTGGGTTAAGTGACTTCGCCCAAAGTCAAATTTGTAAATGTCTAAGCCAAAGCTAGCAAGTATCTGAAGTTAGATTTGAACTCAGGAAGATAAGTTTTCCTAACTCCAAGTCCAGCACTCTAGTCATTGTGCTACCTAGGTCCCCTTTCTTGGTGATAAGTGGAATTAACAAATTGAAAAGAATGAGGAGAGGAAAGAGGAAGAGTATGTAGAGTGAGTGCTGGCAACTGGAGAAGAGAAGGGTTCTGGAAGTTAACATTCATCTTGGATGGGGCACTCAATGTCATCTTTCCACAGGAAACTGGTGGAATTGATAGAAAGTGATATGAAGCTGGGAGCTACATGAGAAGTAGCCAGATTGTGGAAAGAGGGAATAAAAAGGTGCTTCTAATACCGTCATCTCCTTTGAATAGCAAGGAGCAAGAAGCTAAGGTAGCGTCTAAGAGCAGGAAACAGAAAGCCTTTACCAGACAAGACCTTATCTACCATAAGAAACTATGAGAATAATTGTTGTTGTTTGTAAGATTTCTGTTTTTTTTCTCTGTTAAGTAAAAATTCCTCTGTAATATTTCAAATTGAATTTTTCAAGTAGTACATTGTCCTTTACGTAGTGTGGGAAGAAGGTACCAGGCATACACTTTGCAAAGTTTTATTTTTGTGATATACACACACACACCCATAACCATACAATTATCACTATATACATATTTATTTGTTGAAATATATATATGTATACATATATATTTATAATGTATACTACTATGATATATAATAGAATTGTAAAATATAATCAAAATATAAAATATTTATTATTAATATATGATATATAATTATATATTATATTACATATCATATAACAATATGTGTTATTATATATCATTTTGTTTTTAGTTGTTTTCCAGTCATGCCCTGCTCTTTGTGACACCCTTTGGGGTTGTCTTTGCAAAGATACTTCATTGGGTTGCCATTTCCTTCTCTAGCTAATTTAACAGATAAGGAAACTGAGGAAAACAATTAGATTACTTGCCCAGGGTCACAACAGATAAGAATTATTTGAAGTTGCATTTGAACTCTAGTCTTCCAGTTCTAGAGTGATGGTGACACACTGACTAAAAAGACAGTTGAGGGGACTAATCTAAAGAAAATTTGACAGTACAACAAAATCATCCCCAGGCATTCAAAGATAAAATGGAAGACTACAGACAAAATAGCAAATGCAAATTGCAAAAGGAATGACAAAAAAATTGTTTTCTTTATTCAATGCAGGTGGCATTACCTTTGGAATTTAACATCATGGTACCTGGGATGCTCACAAGGAGAATAGGCATGGCACTAAAGATGATAACAATGAGAAGAACAGCCAGATTGGATAAAGTGTTTGTAGTGGGGAGTCATAGTGGAAAAACACAATTATGATGGCATTGGCAGACCAATTTTGAAAGTAGTCTAAGTAGAGGAAGGTACCAAAGACATGTAAAAAACCTTAGACCTTATTGATATCAATAAAAACATGACAGAAAACACCAACCACCAATGACCTGCATGCCTACTTTTCCTTCTGTTAAATATTTATCTTTGCTGCAAAAAAAACCCAAAACTATAAAATAGGATTTTGTTCTACTGTTTTGGAGCCCACAAATAATAAACATAATGGGGTCTTATGCTTTCTACATCTTTCATATATTTTGTCATAGTAAATATGTTGTTCAGTGTTAAATATTTCCTGTAAAAGTCTGCATTTTGTTCCCTACCTTATCTAGAATGTTAATGAATTGCATATAGATTCCATACAGATAGGAGAGAAGGAATGTTGGTTGATATAGATGGTCACTTTTTTTTGTTTTTAATAAGGTTCGAAGATATTTTCTATGCCTTCAACACCCCAATCTCTTTGTAGCATTCCATAATGCCTTTGTAATTGTGTGGCCTCCAAAGTACCGTGATTTGGAACGTTTCAGCTTCGAGGCTATGGATTTGACAAAGTTTAAAAGCTATGTTGAAATGAACATGATAACTCCCATTAAAGGAGACTCCTCTTTTTCTTTTGGGCAAAACTCTTTAACTAGTGGATTTCACCTTATCGTTTCACCTTGCATACTATGCCACATACCCATACACTATTGTTTCCTCATGTAATTCAAGAGTAAGTCAGGAGGAAGTAGAATGAAGGGGCAAGGGAAGTGCCTATATCCTCTTTACTGTGTTCTCCCATAATAAGGTTACTCGTTCTCAGTTTTTTCCACTTTGGTGGCTCATTTTCCTGTGAGTCAAGTTTTTCTTTCTTTCTTTCTTTTGATGAATCATTCAAATCATAGGAGCTCTGGCACTTAGAGCTGATTCCTCAGCCACAGAGGATAATTAGCCCCTCTGAGCTCCCTCTTTAGCAGTCAGCCATCTTTATCCAACTTGTTCAGCTTAAATGAATTCTAGATCAAACTTTGCAAAACAAGATCCAGAGAAGGTCCTTCTTTAAGGATGGACTTCCTGTTGGCCCTGGCCCAACTTGCCAGCAAGTTCATGCTGAAAACTGGATGGGAGGAAGTTCTCAGAGGTATTTGGATTAAGTGACTGGCAAACCAACTGAAATGTATTTCATTCTTTACTTGCTAATGTTCTCTCCACCATACATTCTATCTCCCATTTGCTAACAGCAGTTGGTTGGGTTTTATATTGGGCAGTTTTTATGTCCTGGAGAAGAAATAATAGAGAACTCAAACTATGGGTTGGATTATAAACAATTGAAATTTCCTTATTGGTGGTGGAGTAAAAGTAGGGACTCCCTTGAACTCTTCCCCAAACCCCTCAAAATATCTTTAAATAAAGACTCCAAAAAATTTTAGAGTGACAGAACTCACATACGATAGGGTACAAAAAGGTTCTAGCCCCAGAAAACTTAGAAGGTCATAAGGAAACGTCTGTTACACCAGGGTGAGAGAGGAACACAGTCTAGCACAGGCTGCACTGACAAACACTGAAGAGTGGGGCCCAGCAGACCAGAAGCAGGCTTCATGGCAATTGAATCAGTGGCAGACGTGGTGGTTTCCAAACTTCTCAGTCCACAGATGGTAAGGAGATCTGACAGTGGATCAGAAGGATATTTGCAGAGGTCCATTTTCTGGCACCATGGACAGGACTCCTTTTCATTGCCTATATTTGAATTAGGATCACAGTCCTGGTTTTAGTCTCAGGGTGAGGAGGAGTGATAGCACAGCAAAGCTTGCAGCCTCAGGGGAGCAGGAACCCTGATGACAATTCCAGGGTTGAAGAGGGTACTTGTGGTCACTCACAAACCAGTGCATAGTACAGAAGAGTAGAAAACTCACCTCTCACTAAATCATACCACCTTGGAAGAATCAGAACTTGCAGGTCCCCAGAATTTCCGCTGAAAACAGCCACATAAGAAACCTAAATCTTAGGAGAGTGCTCCCTCCACATGGGAGGCAGAGCCTCTTTAGGGTAGAGTTAAAAGTCAAGAAATAGTCTAGAAAAAGCAAACAAACTAGGCTTAGATCAATGCCTGACACTGTACACAACAATAAAGTCCAAATGGGTACACAATCTAGGTATAGAGATTGATACTATGGACAAAAAGTGTCTTATAGTTGTGTTCATATAGTCCCTGGGTTTGTTTTGGCAGGTAAATGCCTAAATATTTTATGGTGTCTCACCTAGTTTTAAATGGAATTTCTCTTTCTATCTCTTGCTGTTGGGCTTTGTTACTAATATATAGAAATGCAGAAGACCTGTGTGGGTTTATTTTGCAACCTGCAACTCTGCCAAAGTTGTTTATTATTTCAAGTAGTTTTTTACTTGAATCTCTGGGATTTTCTAAGTATATCATCATATCATCTGCAAAGAGTGATAACTTAGTTTCTTCTTTGCATTTCTAATTCCTTTAATTTTTTTTATCTTCTCTAATTGCTATAGTTAACATTTCTAATACCATATTGAATAATAGTGGTGATAATAAATATCCTTGTTTCATCCCTGATCTTATTGGAAATGCATCTACTTTATCTCCATTGCGTATAATGCTTGCTGAAGGTTTTAGGTAGATACTGCTTATTATTTAGTGGATAGTTCCCTTTATTCCTGTGCTGTCCAGTGTTTTTAATAGAAGTGGGTGTTATATTGTCAAAAGCTTTTTCTGCATCTATTGAAATAATCATGTGGTTTCTGTTAGTTTTGTTGTTGATGTGATCTATAATGCTAATAGTTTTCCTAATATTGAACCAGTACTGCATTCCTGGTATGAATCCTACCTCATCATAATGTATTATTCTCATGATAAGTTGTAGTACTCTTTTTGCTAAAATCTTATTTAAAATTTTACATCTATCTTCATTAGAGAAACTGGTCTATAATCTTCTTTTGCTATTTTGTCTCTTCCTGGTTTAGGTATCAAGACCATATTTGTATCGCAGAAAGAATTTAGGAGTCCTCCTTTTTCCCCAATTTTCTCAAATAGTCTAAATAATATTGAAATTAACTGTTCTTTAAATATTTGATAGAATTCACCTGTAAATCCATCTAGCCCTGGAGATTTTTTTCCTAGGGAGTTCACTGATGGCTTGTTCAATTTCTTTTTCTGAGATGGGGTTGTTTAAGTATTCAACTTCCTCTTCCATTAATCTGGGCAATTTATATATATTTAAAATACTCATCCATCTCATGTAGGTTGTCAAATTTATGGGCATGAAGTTGGGCAAAGTAATTTCTAATTATTGTTTTTAATTTCCTTCTCATTGGAGGTGAGTTCACCCCTTTTATTTTTGATATTGGTAATTTGGTTTTCTTCTTTCTTTTTTTAATCAAATTGACCAAAGTTTTCTCAATTTTATTAGTTTTTTCATAAAACCAACTCTTAGTTTTATTTATTAGTTGAATAGTTTCGTTAATTTCAATTTTATTGATCTCTCCTTTGGTTTTCAGTATTTCTAATTTGGTATTTACTTGTAGATTTTCAATTTGTTTTTTCTAGCTTTTTCAGCTGCATGTCCAAGTCATTGATCTTCTCTTTCTCTATTTTATTCATGTAGGCATTCAAAAATATAAAGCTTCCCCTAAGAACTGCTTTTGCAGTATCCCATAAGATTTGGTAGGTTGTCTCATTGTTGTCATTCTCTTGAATGAGGTTGTTGATTGTTTCTATGATTTGTTGTTTTAACCACTCCTTCTTTAGGATTAGATTACTTAGTTTCCAATTAATTTTTGGTTTATCTTTCCATGGCCTTTTATTAATATAATTTTTATTGCATTATGATCTAAGAAGGATACATTGACTATCTCTGCCTTTCTGTACTGGACTGTGAGGTTTATATGCCCTAGAACATGGTCAGTTTTTGCATATGTGCCATGTACCACTGAGAAAAAGGTGCATTCCTTTCTATCCCCATTCACTTTTCTCCAGAGATCTATCAAACCTATCTTATCCAGAATTTTATTCACCTCATTAACTTCTTTCTTGTTTATTTTAAGGTTAGATTTATGAAGTTCAGAGAGGAGCAGGTTGAGGTCTCCCACTAGTGTAGTTTTGCTGTCTATTTCTTCCTGCAACTTCCCCAACCTCTCCTCTAAGAATATGGATGCTATACCACCATGTTTATTAATGTCATTACTTCATTATCTATGGTGCCTTTTAGCAGGATATAGTTTCCTTCCTTATCTCTTTTACTTAGATCTATTTCTGCTTTTGCTTTGTCTAAAATTAGGATTGCTACCCCTGGTTTTCTTACATCAGCTGAAGCACAAAATATTCTGTTCCAACCTTTTACCTTTACCTTGTGTGTATCCCCCTGTTTCAAATGTGTTTATTGTAAAC
Source organism: Bettongia penicillata ogilbyi (assembly GCA_023548195.1). Taxonomy (NCBI): domain Eukaryota; kingdom Metazoa; phylum Chordata; class Mammalia; order Diprotodontia; family Potoroidae; genus Bettongia; species Bettongia penicillata. Next base: position 2,800,355 of record JAJHZJ010000580.1, read on the forward strand.
AACATATTGTTGGATTATGACTTTTAATTCATTCTGCTATTCGTCTCTGTTTTATGGGAGAGTTCATTCCATTCACATTCACAGTTATGATTACAATTTGTGTCTTTCTCTCCATCCTCTTTCCCACTATTTGTGCTTTAGCTCTCCAATGTCCCTTCCCCTCCTCAACAGAGTTTTCACTTTTGACCACCACCTCCCACAGTCTTCCCTTCCTTCTTTCAGCCCCCTTCCCTTTTATTCACCTTTACCCTTACTACTTCTTGCCCCCTTTTAGCTTTCCCTCCCTTTTCTTTGCCTTCCTCTCCTACTGCCTGTATAGCTAGTTAAATTTTTATACTTAAGTTTATTGTTCCCTCCTTGAACCCGAACCTGATGAGAGTATCTCTCAAACAATGCTACTCTCTCTTACCTCTTTCCCTTCCTTATAATATAATTATGTGCTTCTTCCTGTGATGTAATTTATGATTTTCTACTTCTTTCTTTTTACATCTCCTGTTACAATCACTTTGCATGCTTGAATCACATTTTTATCATTACATCATTTACTTTATACCTGCTCCCTCTATCTACATGTATCCTTTTTATACTTCATAATAGATGTACAATTCTCAAGATTAACATGTACCTTCTTCCCCTAAAGGGATGTAAACAGTTTGTCCAAATTGAGTAACAAAATTTTCTTTTCCCCTGTTTTATCTTTTCATTCCTCTCCTGAGACCAGTGTTTGGAGATCAAATTTTCTATTGAGTTCTGGCCTTTGTTTGACTAATTCTTGATGTCTCATAGAGTCGTTAGTTTCTACTTGTCCAATTCTAATTTTCATCAAATTGCTTTCTTCAGTTAACTTTTGCATCTCCTTTTCCATCTGTCCAATTATTCCTTTTTATGGAATTATTTTCTCCAGTAAGTTTTTGTACTTCCTTTCCCATTTGTCCAATTTTCCCAATTAAGTTTTGTGTTTCTTTTTCCATTTGTTCAATTTTCCTTTTTAGAGATCTGTTCTCATCAGTGAATTCCTTTTCCATACTTTGAAAATCATTAGCCATTTTTTCTTTTATTTCCTTTTTAAGCTGTTTCAAGAGTGCTTTCTGTGCATGTGAGCAGTTCATAGTCCCTTCTGAAGTTTCAGATGGTAGTACAGTCTCAATACTGCCCTCTTTGGTAATTGTATTTTGGTCCTTTCCCTCTCCTTTTGGGTCTTTTCCCTCTTCCTTTGCTTCTTGCTCATGATGGTGAGGCTTTGTGTGTTGTGGCCTCTGGCTCTTTCAGTTAGAAGTTGGAGAATCTGTTTTTGAGCTGCTGGTGTGGGAAAGCTAAGGGCAGGTGCCTTTTCTTTTCCTTTTGTTTTGTATTTCCCAGCTTAGCCCTGGGGCTAGCTTGTTAAGTGTGGGGGAGGGGTAGTTTGAAATGGGAGATCTCCTCAATTGAGCTAGAGCGCAGGCAAACTCAGCTCACACCTGGGTCCCAGTGCAAGTTTACACCCTCTCTGTGCTTCCTCTCCTAGGTCCTATCCTACTGTTTAGCCCCTGCCACAGTAAGAGGAATCCCCCTTAGCTATTTTCCTAGCCTCAAGTGCTGTGAGACTGTTTGCCCCTTCAGCTGTTTCCAGTGATCCAAGATTTTTCTGGGGAAATATCTTATGGCTCTTTTGAGGTCATAAAGGGGAGAGGGAGAGAGCATTTATCAGTAATTTTGATTCCCAAAAGATCAAGTAGGCAACTTACAGATATTTATTCTGTGGGCTGAAATTCTCGGGAGAAGCTACAGCTAATACTTGGGGCTCAGTGGCTATCACTTACTTGGTCCCCACTGGTCTCCTGCCCTGGGCTGCCACTCTGCCTTTCCCCCATGCTGCTGCTGCCTGAGGCCGCCCTGGGAACTTCTTGTCTGGCCATGCTGCTGCTGGATGCACTGTGCTATATGCTGTGGGCTCACCCCCATGGAACAGATCCTTTCTGTCGATCTTCTAGTCTGTCCTGGTCTGTGAATCTGGCATAGTCTGTCTCCTATTGGATTCTGCACCTCCATAATTTGGTCAGATTCTCTTTTTAGAGGTATCTGAAGGAGTTTGTCTAGAAGCTTAAGTGAGTAGCTGCTCTTACTCTGCCATCTTGGCTCTGCCCCCCTGGCATTCACCTTCTAACAAATCTCTCTACCTTCAGTATTTTTCCCCTCCAATAAATTCTGTACTTAGGTTCAAGAATTTTTTAATAGTATATTACCATTATAATTATTTCATAAGCCTGCTCAAAAGCCTTCCAATGACCTTTTTAGCTTTATCAACTACCATTATTAGATGCTAATAATTCAATAAAGGCAAGGTTTTCTGTTAGCAACAATCCAAAGAGATTTTATGATTCCCTGAAAGCTATTTATGGACCAAAAACCTATGGTACATCACAACTACTCAGTGCTGATGGAGCCACATTGATTAGTGATAAGGATATGATCCTGGAGAAGTGGGCTGAACACTTCCATAGTGTTCTCAACAGACCATCATCAATCAATGCTGAGGCCATTGACCATTTACCTCAGGTTGAAGTCAATCCCTCCTTAGATAAACTTTCAACAGAAGAAGAGGTTTTGAGTGCCATTAGGCTCCTTTCATATGGCAGACTGATTCTATTCCAGCTGAGATCTACAAAGTAGGGGGAACATTGCTCATATAAAAGTTGACTAAAATATTCTAGGTTATATGGTAAGAGGAGATTATCACCCAGGAGTTCAAGGATGTCTCTATTGTCCATTTCTATACAGTTAAAGGGAATAGATTGTCTTGTGAAAATTATAGAGGGATCTCTTAGTCATTGCTGGCAAGATTCTTGTTAGAGTCCTCCTAAATAGGTTGATCCTTCACTTGGAAGATGGTTATATACCTGAGAGTCAGTATGACTTCAGAAAGGGCTGAGGAACAATCAACATGGTGTTTGCTGCCCAACAACTTCAGAAGAAATGCCAAGAACCAGAGGCCTGTACCCACCCCAGATCTGACCAAGATCTGACCAAGGCCTTTGGCACTATTAGTCATGAGGGCTTGTGGAAAATTATGTCAAACTTTGGTTGCCCCGAGAAGTTCATCAGCATTGTAGATCAATTTCATGATGACATGTTTGCCCAGGTTCTGGATAGTAGACAATGCTTTCCTGTCTTCCCAATCACCAATGGAGTGAAACAGGGCTGTGTGTTTGTTCCCATGCTTTTTATCATGATGTTTTCAGCCATTTTGTGAAATGCTTTCAATGAGGATGAACAAGGCATCAATGTCAACTACCATACTGATGGTAACTTCTTTAATTTGAAAAGGCTACAAGCCAGGATCAAAATGGAGGGAGTGTTGGTGCATGATTTTCTATTTGCAAATGATTATGCATTCAGTGCAGCCTGTGAAGCTGAGATGCAGCAAAGTATGAATCAATTTTCTGCTGCCTGTGCTAATTTTTTGGATACTGTAATGATAATTTAAATGGGAAGATCTTTCCTATTCATTAATAGGACCATGTGGCCTGCCTGGGTCATGTGGAAGTCTGAATCACATGGAACCTGTGCTGTGTGGAGTTTGCTGAATGGATGAAACAGGAAGTGTGGGACAGGAAGAGGTGAAGCTAGAGCAGAGCTGACAGAATATTTGATCAGAGAGCAGTCAGAACTGAAGGATGCAGGCAAGCACACAGCTGACTGTGAGTGAGAGAAGGGCATTTTGTTTACAAGAATCTGCTTTTGATTTGTTTAAGAGAGCTGGTTTGTGGGAAGCCTAGCAGAGGGAAGACTTGGTGATGATGTTGCCCTCTGCATTGTTATTGTGTATGGATGTCTTTGTTAGTATAATGGATTTGGCTTTCTAGTATCTGAATACTAGATTTTGGTTCTGTCTTCCATGTGGAGAGTCTGTTGTATTTCAAGATTCATGATTGCACTGGCATATTCATGGCCACTATTGGCTCTGTGAATATCACATTGATGCTACAAATGGCACCAGGCATGGGACTTTATTTGGAGGCAGGAATATTTTGCAGGAAGAAATGGATATCCCAGGGAATTTGCCTTATTCCTCCCTAGCAAGACAGTGGGCTAAAGGCACAAGGCTCTGTCAAAACTAGGAAAGAAGGCTACAGAAGGGAGAACCTAGAGACTTAGAAAGATATTTGTAGGGAAAACCAATAGAACAGCTGAAACAACTGGCAAGGGTATGTAGGAGAGGCTGGGCCTTGCTAAAAAGTTATCATCTTATAAATAAAGGCAGAGACAAATTACTGGAAGAGAAAGCTCAGATGGAAAGGGAGTTGGCTGGTTTGCATGAGAAGCTTTTTATCCTTCAGTGTTCAAACTCTCATTTAGACAAGCAAGCTAGAAAGTCTCAGGTGGTAAGAAGAAAAAGCTGTTGTTATTTTAGTTCACAGAAAAGAAGCAAAAGGTGAATGCAACCCTTGCACAGGCTGGGCTTGACTAGGGCCTAAACACAGGCCAGGAGCAAATGAAGAAGGAGAATGGAACACTATGAAAAAGCAGGAGAATCAGGGGTCCCCCACAGTATTTGGAGACATAATTGAGTTAACAATTGATAATTACTCAGTAGGAAGTTTCAGATATTTTGAGTCAGTTGACTCAAAAATGGGAAATTCATTGGTATCTGAGAAAGTGAGAATCAGTGAAAAAGATAAATTTCCTTGAAAGAAAAGAGTAAAGAGCCACCAGATTCAAAGTCAGAATAGATTAATAAGAAAAGAATTGTTTACTCTTCTATTGAGGGCAAGGGTAGATTTTGTAAGAACAGGTGACATTCCAACTAATGAACCACATAAAAAGTTTTGAGGAAAGAGGCTTACTATTAGACTGAGCAGGGAGATGAGAACTGTCCCTGCAGATCCTCCTGAAACATTATATCCAAGTTTGTCACACTTGCAGGGAGAATGGGAGGTTGACCAGGCCCCAGCTCAGGTTAAAGAAAGTGCACCTCTAGCCAGAATGATGATCCCCAAACTGCAAATTAGAAAAGAGTTAACAACAATGAATGAGGCATAATAGTAGGTTCATGGACTCCAGAAGCATGACTAATCCTGTTTAACCTGCTTCTGGTTATTATCTCCTTGTTTTGGGATTTTTTTTGGCTTTTTATTCTGTTCACCTTGTTTGTCAAATTTGTTTTCTGCAAGTTTAGTACCCTCCACATGGAGATGCCTGATTACTTAAGCCAGATGTCCACAACTGTGGTGTGTCACCCTGGACCTGGCGTTGACCAAGTTCTGGATACCAGCTAAAGAACTGACCTCTCAAATGGGACCTCTTGGAGCACGGCAGCTCCAAGTCCAATTTCAGCAGGAAGTAGCCATAGAAGAGCAGATCTTCATCCCTTATCCCAAGATATTAGGCCCCATTTTTTCGAGAGGGGAATGATGGGGTGCTTGTACTCAAGCCACACCCTGAGATATTGTTTTGTATGCTTATTTTCTGTTATCCCTACTAAAGTTCTGTTGATACCAGTTGCCCCATCGACCTATGTAATGGACAACAAAGATCTTGGGGCCAAATGTATTGAAAATGCATTTTTGCTTATTGTTAATATAATTTTGCTTCTTAAAGGAAAGATCTTTCCCATACATTAATAGGCCCATGTGAACTGCTTAAGTGACATAGAAGCCTGAGTCACATGAGTCTAAATCACATGGAACAGGAAAGGGTAAAGCAGAAAGAGGCAGAGCTGCAGTAGAGCTGAGAGGAAACTTTGGTCAGAGCAGTCAGAACTGAGGGAGAGAGAGGAGGCAAATAGTTAGGCTCATGAGAGTTTGTTTGTGGAAAGGCTCCAGCAGGGCAGAGAGGCTTGGGAATGACTTTGTCCCCTGCACTCATAAAGGATATTGACTTCTTGGCTACTAGGACAGATTTGGCTTTCTGATTTGGAGATTTGACTTTCTGGTGTCTGAATGAATGTTTTCCTTCTGCCTTCTATATGGAGAGTCTGTTATGCTTTGCGATTCTTAACTAAGTTGGCGTATTCATTGCTATGAATATTGCCTGGGCAGTATAGATATACACACATAAACTGATAACCAATACAATGATACAAGTTAAAATGTCAAATAATTGGTAGAGGGATGTAACTGGAGTTTAGAGTAAGAAGTCACTGAGTACTGAATGAGTCAGTGAAGGTTTTACTTCAGGATATAAGAACTGGCTTGATATCATTTATTACCTTTTCATTTGTTTAGGTAAACTCGAGAAGCAGTATAGCATAATGGTTAGAGTGCCAATCCTGGAGTCAAGAAGAGTGAGTTTCAAATTTCTCCTCTGACTTTTAATAGCTGTGTGACCCTGTAAGTCACTTAACCTCTTGGTGACTCAGGGAACTCTTGATGGACATTAACCTTTGGAACAACATGGAATAGTGGAAATATCACTGGCTCTAGAGTCAGGGTACAGGGGTTCAAGTCCTGTCTCTGATTATTATAGGTACTATGACCTTGGCCAAGTCTCTTGACCCATTTGGACACTCCTTAATTCCCATTGCTGGATTGTAATCTATATTCTTTCCCATAACTTTGAGGGTAAGGTCTGTCCTGGGAACTTCCCTTCATGCCATCTTATCAGCTTTCATGAATTCAATGAGCATCTCTATGTACATAGTTCCCAGATAGATATGCCCACTCTTATTTTCTCCTGAGCCCGAGTCTTTGCATCATCATATCCCCATTGAATATTTCAAAATGGACATCCCCTAGTATCTTACAGTAAATTTATTCAAGACAAAAGCTATCTCTCTAACTTCCCTGTTTCTGTAAAGTGTTGTGCAATCATTCCAGTCCCTCAACTCTAGTATATCCTTTGAGATTATTCTTACCTCTTGACTCCCCTGATTCCATCAACTGCTAAACCTTGTAGGGTCTACCTCCATAGAACCTTTTAGACCCCATCCCTTCTTTCCACTCACATGACAATCACTTAATTCAGACTCTCTTTACTTCTCATCTAGAGTGTTTCAATAACTTCTCATTTTCCCTATTCCTAGTTTCCTTCCTCCACAATCTATGTTCCATAAAACTCAAAATTACCCTTCTAAAGCACAAGAATAACCATGCCCTTGCTTAAGAATCTCTATTATCTCCCTGGTCCCCCTAAATCAAATACACACTCCTCTCTTTGGCATTTAAAACCCCCTCCATTTGGTTCCAGTCTGTCTATCTAGTCAAACTGGACTAATTGCTCTTCCCCATACATAGCATTTCATCTTAGTCTTGGTGCCTTTACATAGGCTGTTCCTTATACTTGAAATATATGACTTCCTTACCTTGATCTTTTAGAACTCTTCGCTTCTTTCAAAGTTCAGTTTAAATATCACCTCTTATAGGTAGTTTCTTCTGATCCCCTCAGTTGCTAGAGCTCTCCTCCTATAATTTATTTTATAAATATTTTGTATTTAATTTTCTGTGTCTGTATGGTTTTCTTCCAATGGAATGATAGCTTCATGAGAGCAGTGACCGTTTCATTTATGTCTTTTTTCCCTAGTGCCTACCACAGTGTCTGACACATACTTGATGCTCCGTAAATGCTCACTGAATTGAATTCAATGGAATATCCTTCCTAATATATTCCATTAAAAACTCATCAAAACCTGATGAGGTTTAAGCAACATAGAGAATAGCTGGGTTAATTCCTCTCTTATCTTAAACACTATGCCTCTCTTAAAGCAACCAAAAGTTACGTAACAGTTTTTATGTAACTGCCTCACAGTATAACTGCCTGCTCTCTCACATAACTCAGTGATACCACCAAAATTCTCCATTTTTTTCAGACTAATTGCTGCCAAATCGTGCATTCCCCACCTTGTACAAGTGAAGTTGATTTGTGGAATTTCAGTTTTATTTTATATCAACGTTAAATTTCATTACCTTCAGTTAGTGTTCTAATTTATCAAGATCTTTTGAATACAACTCTGCTTTTTTTTCTGTTTTTTCTGTAAGTTGTTAATACGAATATTATATGAAACAGGGCTAAACGCATGTACATGTATAGGATACTTTTTATAGAACTCCTATGTTTATGTTCCTTCCTTTCAGAATCCATATAATTACATTATAATCTAATCTACATAATCCTATATTTTCCTCAGACATAAAAGACTTTATAATGTTTTACTAATTGCTTAATAACTATTTCTACTGTATCCCCTGATTCAGTTTAATAATTCCATCAAAAACAGAAATGAGGATAATATGGCACAACATGTTCTTGAAGAAATCATGCAGTTTCATGGAAATAACACTTCTTCTAGATGTACACTAATCACCACATTGATAATGATTTTTAGAATTTAGCAAAATATTGAAATAATTTGTTGGTTATAGTTTGCAGATTCTACTCTCTCCTCTTTTTTTGGAAAATCAGGACAAAAATGTCATTCTACTCATTAATGTGTTTCAGCTTTCTAGTTTTTCTCACTGCCAATCAGGAGTCATGCCCTCTTATTTATACAGCATAGCACATTCACAGACCTGTCCATAAGTGCTCTGCCTAAGTTGGCATTAATATTACATTCTGGATATTTGTTGTGTTATTTTGTATATTATACTATTCATAATTTAAAAAAATTCATGCTCTTTTGGAATATATCTGACCTTTAAGTTATTTCTGTATTTCAAGTTTATTTACATTATCTTGTACATAATTCATTTGTTCCTTTCAATATTATTGCCTTTCACTATGTTTATATCAAATTTTCTTTCATTTCTTCCTTTTCTTTTCTATATCTATTCTCTTTCTCAAAGACTCTATTTTTTGGAGAGATTCTCCATTATATATTCATTTTTTTCTAATGTTCTATTTGATTTTGTAGATTTTTAATTCTCTTATGATGGTTTTATTTGCATTAATTACATTTTTAATTTGATTTTTCAGTGTTTTATATCTCTTTTAAAGCATCCTAAAATTTTGTTATCGCTGTTAGGAATTCCTGAGTCTTCTGGGGATTCTTAAGGATTTTCTTTTTAATTGTGAAATGTAGGTTCATTTTCCTCATGTTCTAACACTCTTTTTTTCTTAAAATAAAATCTTCTGTGTTTATTAGCCTTTCTGAGGGTGTATCTGGGTTAGATTTTTTTCTTGGGGTTTCTCCCTTCAATTTTTGGTTCACGTCCTTTGCACTCTAGTCACCTCTTCATGATTTTCCTCTCAATTCATTAACACCTTCACCTTATTTTTCTGTAAAGATCCTCTGCAGTTGGGCAATTTTAGCTTCTTTGAATCTGAGGGAGGGGGGAAGGGGTGTCCCTCTACAGAGTATACTCCAGAGAAAAATATCTGACTCAAGCTGAATTTTATTCCCTTTTCCTTCAAGCATCTAAACTTTTCACCCTTTTGGTTTTTTTCCTCAGTACTGAACTGCTATTGTTTTCCTATGGTATCTTCTAATGACATTGCTAAAACCTGAGCATATAAGTCACAGGAAAGAGTAGGGGTGAGCAAACTGCAGCCTAAAAGTCAAATTCTGCTCCCCTGTTTTTGTTTGACCAGTGAATGAAGGATGATTTTTACATTTTAAAATAAAACAAAACTCTGTGTGACTTTAAGCTAGTAACTTAGGCACTCAGAACTCTAGTTTCCTCAGTTGTAAAATAAGAATTAGAATATCTATTGTCTACATCTTAGGCTTTTGAGATTCAAATGAGGTAATATACGAAAACATATAACCCATGACGTGATATTTGTATGTGAGAAGTGTTTTAATAATAACGAAGTTCCTCATTATTAACATTGTAGGAGTTAATTTACCCAGCTTCTTTCAGGATCACAGAATCATAAATTTAGATCTAAAATGAATCTTAGAGGTCATCAGATTCAGTTTTTAGAATGAGGAAAATGAGGTCCAGAAAGGTTAAGTGGTTGCCCAAAGTCATACAGGTAAGACGTATCACAGGTGGGATTAAACCCAGATATTTCTGACTCCAAATCCAAGAGTCTATCCACTATGCCATGATGCCTCCATTGTTAGGTCTTGATAGATAAAGAGTAGAAAAACTCACAATTTACTAAGTAGATTAATGGGAGAATGTTTGCCACCATCATTGGATTTAATCATGGAAACATGTCAATGGAAATCCTGTCGGTTCTAGCACTGATGAACAAGTCTTACCTTAAATCTGATGGATTTCTGCTGACAGAGTAGCTGACAAAACTAAACCAGTATTGCAAACTCAGAAGAGTGCTCATTCCTCCTCCCACCCCCACCACCATGGAAATCTCATTTATGTGCAATGTCTGATAATGATTTAACATCAGTCCATCCATCTGACACCTGATCACTAAATGAAACCTTATCATTTTGGTGTTCATTGGCTTATTCTTTGCAAGGTTTCTGTCCCCTGGGCACTAGATAATATTTGTATCTGTAAGCCAGTAAAAGGCTCACTTTCACAGTGAGGTAATTGAAAGAGGAATAATAAAGCACTATGCCCATTTGTTTGATAGTTTATTGGGGATCTTTTCTTTTTGTTTACAAACTTCTCGTTCTCTATCTTAAATCTCAATTCTGTTTGACAAGAGCAGCATACCTAGCTTGCCCATACTATTCTCTTTCCAGCTTTTCTTGGCACTTGTACTGCTGTGTGTCAGACAGACTCATCACCATAGGAGGCATAGACTTAACATCAGGCCTGCTGTGAGCAAAACTGTATTTTTGTTTTTGACTCTAATGTATGGGAAGCTTTATGGGAGGTAGTATAAAGCAATGGAATGAGAACTAGATTTGGAAAAAGAGGACTTAAGTTTAAATCCCTTTGGTGCTATTTATTGTGTATGTGGTCTTAGGTAAGTCACAAAATCTCTATGGGCCTTGGTTTCTTTCTATATAAAAATGAAGGGATTGAATTAAATCATATGAGTTGTATGAAACACAAATAGAAATAGGGAGTACTAATCCATACATAAAGATCCCCGTGTCTGCATGTTGATTTAGAAAACTACACATTAATATTGTCTGTGTTCTACTGTGACATTACTTTGAGCATCTAGTTGGTGCACGAGATAGAGCACTGGACTTAGAATCAGGAAGACTCATCTTTAGGTGTTTAGATCTGACCTCGGATTCTAGCTGTGTGACTCTAGGCAAGACGCTTAATCCTGTTTGCCTCAGTTTCCTCATCTGTAACATGAGCTAGAGAAGTAAATGGCAAACCCCCTCCAGTATATTTGCCAAGAAAACCCCAAAATTGGGGCATAGAGAGTCAGATACTGATAAAACAGGTGAACCACAAAATTTCTAGTGTATTTTAAAAATTGATTATGTTAAATATTTACCAATTATATTTTAATCTGGTTTTATAGCTGGGAGTGTTGCAAGTAGCATATTTTATATCACTGGATTAGATGACTTTCAGGTCCCTCCCAGTTTTTAAGCAGTGGGTCTTTATTTGTAGAGAAATCCCAGATATTCAGGAGCTGATTATTAAATTTATAGTTATCAATAATCAGTATTTAATTATTTATATTGCTAATATCCATCTTTTCTCTGGCCTCATGACTTTGGGTATTTTCATTACTGATTAACAGTTATACTTCTCCCCAACTTAATAAAGCTATCAAAAATATGATAATTATCGAAAGAAGGATTTCAAGGTTTGGTGAGATGATGGAGCTTTTTAAAGAAGGTAAACCATGGAGAGTTTTAAATAAGTTCTTGCTTTCCAAACTATTGCTGGTTACCCTCACCAAGAAGTTGTTGCAGTTCCCACCCACTGCAGAAGTTCTTGTTTTGTGTCTTTAGAATACTTTAAAAATAGCTCTTTTGTCAGTTGGAAATACAAAATGGTAGTAATAAGTTGGCTTGGAACACAGACTCAAAGAACTTCAGAGCATGAAGATGACCATCCGGTCTAACTTGTTCTCACCAAAAAGTTCCTCCCTCTATAACACATCTGACAATCTGGTCATCCAGCTTTTGCTTGAAGACTTATTGTGAGATGGAAAGCATAACATTCTGAGGCTGCCTGTTCAGCTTCTGAATAGTTGTAATTGTTGAGAAGTTGTCCATATATCAAGCCTTAATTTTCATCTTTGCGACTATCATCCAGTAGGTCTAATTCTACCTCTCAAGGTCCAGTACAACAAATGTGATCCTTCTTCTCCAGATACCTTTTTAAATGCTTGACATCAGTTATCTTTACACCCCTTCCCTCTGTTCCTCAGTTTTCTCTTGTCCAGGCAATGGTCATAGTTATTTCAATCAATTCTCCAAGCAACGGCCTGAGCTACTTCAATAAATTCTTATATCTTATGCTTCTGAGACTCTTCGCCATCACAGATGCCTTCCGCTATACATTTTCTAATTTATTAATATTATTTCTAAAATGTAATACCCAGAATTAACTGTTATGTTGCAGATATGGTCCAAAAAGTGGTAAGTGCAGTGGAAATCTCACTTCTCTAATACTGGATATTTTCCAATATTTTCCCTAACCTAGGATGCATAAGACTTCATTATCTTTTTGATTGCCATGTAATACTTTTAGGAAAGGCAACACTGCATAGAGAATAGAGGTTGCCTTCAAAGCCAGGAAGACCTACTTTCATCTCCTGCTTCTGGCACTTAGTAGCTGGGCAAGTCTCCTTACTTCTTATTGCTCTAGCTAACTCTTTAAGACTAAGTTGTAGAGAAGTGACTGACTTGTATTGGTAGAAGTAGTTTCCTCTAGTTCCCAATTCTAGTGAAATCACACAAACATCACACTGTTGAAACATGTGGATCTTCAGTCCACTGAACCTCTAGATTTTTGGCAGTCAGACTTCTTTCTAGTCAGATTTCTTCCATCTTACACTGGATTTTCCAACCTTTAAAATATTTTAAATGTCTCTATTTAATTTCATCTTATTAGCTACAATCCAGTTTTATAGCCCATTTTGATTATTTGAGATTCTGTCATCCAAGATAACTTGCCTCCATTTGTATTTGTCATCTACAAATTAGATAAGCATTCCATCTCTCCCTTTAGATATATTGTTGTGGTTTGCTAAATTCTAGGTAAGTCACACAAGATCTCTGTGATCTACCATTCCAGCACAAAACAAAGCAAAATAAACCAAATAGCCCTATTTTGGGGGAGAATATTTGCAGGAATTCAAACAAGATCTCTCCCTGCCTCCCCTTCTTCCCCAATTCCTTTGCCTCTGCCCCTCTCCCTCACCCCGCCCAATCTGCCCTACCTAAAATACTCAGAATAGTTGAAGTTCAGAACAAATCATGTCTTTGGAGACTGTCAGTGTGGGTAAAAATAAGAGGAAGAGAAATACTTAAGTCACTTCATTTTGTTTCAAAATGAAAAGATCTTTCCAGGACAATGGCTTCCTCCCACTTCTAATTACGAAAGGCATTTTTCAAGGAGGGATGAACGATTAGCTTCCTTATGTCAATTCAGAGAGATGTTCTAGCTCTTTATCAAATCTTTTAGCTAATTCAGTTCTTTAACAAATACTTAGCTAACCTTAGCCGACTCTGTCTACTTACCAAGAATGCTTTAGAAGCTACTTCAAATAGGAATTACAAAAAATATTCTGCATAATGTTCCAGGCTTATCCTAGAAAAAAAATAGTGTGTGTTAGATGAAGGAAACTGCAGAATAACTAATTATTACCAAATATACCCTAATGGTAAATCTTTATTGTTTTAATTCAAGTGTGTCAGCCCAAATGGAGACTTCCCTGGTTTTCACAACAAGGCAAAAGCAATGCTTCCTCCCTCTGTCTCTCCCCTGGCCCCCAACTGGCTTCTTATATATTCTCTTCCCCATCTCTTTAGCTCAGAATCTTTCCTTTTTCATTACTGAGAAAACTGAAGCCTTTCAATGTGACCTTCTTCATCTTTGTTTTTTGTTTTGTTTTTATCTGAAAACACCTTTATATCATTTCTCACAGCTAGAGGTGGCTCAGCCGATAGAGACCTGAATTTAAATCTGGCCCTCAGATTCAGACACTCGCTATATAACCCTGGACAAATCACTTAACCTCTGCCTCAGTCTTTTCATCTGGAAGTGGGGACAGGACACAGGTGTGCTAGGGTTATTGTAATGATCAAATGAGGTCACTATAAAACCCTTAGCATAGTGCCTGACACTTAGTAAGAGCTATGCATATATTAGCTAGCATTTTTGTTATAAATATCATCATCATCATCATCATCATCTTTTTCCCTAGTGCCTGACAAAGAGGACATCCTTCTCCATGCCAGTCAATCCCTTTTCATGTATACTTGATCCCATCCCCTCTCATCTTAATTATCCCCTCCCTCACCCATTAAATAAATTTCTCAACATCTGTTATATTTCCCCTGCTGTACTAGACTCTACTATCTTTAACATTCTTTAAAGCTATCACCCTATCTCTATTTTTTAAGGCAAATGCCTTGTAAAAGTTGTTTATACCTGTTACCTCCTACTCCTGTTTTCTTACTCATTCTTTACAATATCACTTCCAGTCTCATCACCCTTGAATATGCCCCATTCTCTTCTCCGATACTACTACCATTCTAGTGCAAACCCTCATTGCCTCATGCCTTAATTATTGAGATAGCCTGCTGGTGGGTCTGCCTACCGCAAGTCTCTCCATACTCTAATGTGTTCTCTCTCTTATTCAATAAACTCCAGTGATTTCCTATGCTTTCCAGAGCAAATGCAAAATTGTCTCTTTGGCATTGAAGTTCTTCATAACCTACTCCCCTCCTCCCTTTCTTGTATACTTATATCTTACTCCACAATTTATACTCTTTAATCCAGTTTGACCTTCTCAGTTTTGCTTGAACAAGACACTCCATCTCTTGGCTTCCACCTTTTCTCTGGTTGTCCTCTACTTGGAATGCTCTCTCTCCTCCACTCTGACTGCTGAGCTTGATTCTTTTAAGTTCCTAATAAAATCTCACCTTCTCTAGGAAACCTTTCCCAGTATCTCCTAATTCCAGTGATTTCTCTTTTGAAATTATTTCCTATTTATCCTATATAGGATTTTCTTTTGATACGTTTGTTTGAATGTTGTCTCCTCCATTTGATTGTAAGCTTCTTGAGGGCAGGGATGGTCTTTTGCCTGTTTTTGTATGCCCAGCATTTAACATAATGCCTAATACACAGTAGGTGCTTAATAAATGTTTATTGATTGTTCATGCAAGTAAATATATTCTCTTCAAAGTTACCATTATATTTGAAAGTCTTTTCTCAATGTATTTGCTGCATTTGGTATTGTTGACTATCCTCTGCTGCTGGATAATAATCTCCTCTTTTGGTTGGTTTTCACGATACCATTTGTTCTCTTTCTACCTGTCTGACTGCTCTTTCTACATAACCTTTTCTGATTGTTCATATCACAGTTCCCAATAGGAGATTTTCAGAAACATTCCATCGTAGGTCCTCTTTTCTTCTCCCCTTTGGTAACTTCATAAACTTCCTCACAAAAGCTCTCAAAACAATTTTAATTGCCATTTCTGCTGATGCTTTCTATGTTTGTATATCTAGCATTGGTCCTTCCCTGAGGTTCAGTACAACCTAACAATCTATCTATCTGTCTATTTATCCTCAATTGCTAGGTAATTTATATATAAGTAAAAAATAATTTTCTATTGGACATTTCACACTGGATATTCCAGAGATATCTCAAATTCAATACATTTTTAAACTAAATTCATTTCCCCTTTCCTCTGCCCCTCATCTCTTCAATATTTTACTGTTTGTGTTGAAGGAACCACTTTCCTTCCAGTCTCTCAAGTTTATAACCTTTTAATTATTTTTAATTCCTTTCTCTCCTTCACCCCAATTCAAAGAACTACCAAACTTTCCATTCCTACCTCCTCAGCAATTCACACACCAAATACCTCTCCATTCACATGGCTAATACCATAGTTTAGCCATTCATTACCCCTTGCCCAGAACAGTGTAACAACTTCCCAACCTTTCTTCAAATGTATCCCCTTTTCAGCCTGTGCTACACATACTGTTGCCAATATAATTTCCCTTAAGTACAGATCTGACCATGTGACTCCTAAACTCAATCAAATCTGGTGGCTTCATATTGCCTCAAGGATAAAATATAAACTCTTCTGTTTAGTTTGTAAAGTCCTACATAAAGTGACTCCAGCACATCTTTTCAGATTTATTGGATATTATTCTGTGTCCTAAAGTAAGCAATCCGGTCAGACTGACTTTTTCTCTGTTCCTCACACCTAATATTCTGTCTTTCAAATCTGTCCCTTTGCCCTGGTCATACCTTATGTTTGCAATGCATTCTCTTCCTTTCTTTAGGATGTAGCTTAAGAATCATCATGAAGTCTTTCTTGGCTCTTCAACTGCTAGGGTTTTCCTTAGAAGACTGTTTTTTATTTACATATAAAATTAACAAGCAATTGAAGATATATTATGTATATATATATATATATATATATAAATATGTGTGTGTATATATGTAATATATACACACACACATAGCTATATCCCCTTAATTGCTGCATACTAATGGGTGTATGTATGCATATGTATGTGTGTAGACACACATGTAGTTTTTCAGTACTTTCGGTCATATTTGACTCTGTGATCTGTTTTGGGATTTTCTTGGCAAAGATACTGGAGTAGTTTGCTATTTCCTTCTCCAGCTCATTTTATAGATGAGGAAATTGAGGCAAACAGGGTTAAGTGACTTGCCCAGGGCCACACAGCTAATATGTATCTAAGACCAGATTTGAACTCAGGTCTTTGGGATTCCAGATGGGTGTGTGTGTGCACGTGCACACATATACATATACATAAATATACAAATATACATATATGTATACATATGTGCAAAAAATGTATGATTATATGCTTGCTGTCTCCTCCATTTGAAAGCAATCTTCTTGAGAATATGGAGCACTTTATTCTTAGTACTTTTCTTGCCAGAGCCTAGCTCAGTAATACCTAGGTAATAAATTGTTGACTACTGGATATGAATAATGCATTACAGATCAGTCTAGACCTAGGAAATAGTGATGGTGGTGACTGAGACCAATGAAGGAGACCAACTTCATTTTGCTAAGCAGCCTGGTTTAGTGATAAGAATCCCACATTGCCTAATCAATGAAAATCTATGCCAGAGAACACCCTGTGTGTGTACATATCAAAAATGTTTTTCAGGTGAATGAAGCCTGGGTCACTGAGAAGACGAAAACACTTTTCAATTCAGTTCAATGAAATCATATTGACTGGTGATTTAAAGATAAGATTAAATGGCTAACGGTTTAATTTTTAACCCATTTTTGGGATTGTATAGGTATAACCTCAAGGATATCTGGTCATTGTGGTGCCCTGAAATTCATTTCTATATATTTCTGGGGAGTAACTTCTTCTGACTATAGACCCTTGTTAACTCTCAAATGTATCCCTTTTGAGGGATGGAATTGTGTCAAAGGTAATGGCTTAGGGTGTATATTTTTTAAGAAAATTAAGATATCATGTGACCTCAAAGATTCTTTCATGTGTTAATACATGACACATAAATCTACCATTAAATTGTACCCTTTAGCACAATGTTTATGAGAGTTTGAAACAGATTTCTATTACATACTCAAATTAGAGAACACTGAGATAAAAAGTCTTCATTTCTCTTTGGGGAATCATTTACTTATCACCTTGGGCAATGCCAACACTTATTAGTAAACCACTATAATTTCAATCCACCTCCCTGACCATGTCAAGTAGAATTTAGAGCTTCTTTCCAAAGTGGGTTTTTTTTATATGCACACATTAGAGTAGGCTCTTAATAAATGGCTATTGCCTTATAGGATCATTTATAAAGTTGGAAGGGAATTCAGAGACATTAAAATCTAACCTCCTTATTAAACAGACTCCTCCCACTTGTAACCTGTTGAGGTTGAGGGAGTTATTTCTTCTGACTATAAATGCTGCAAAAGTTCTGACTGGTGTTATTCAGATAATTTTAGGCAGTTCTGCTTATGTAGTCAGTGGAGAAAACCTCCACCCTTTTGTGGTAAGCTTACACACAATGGTCAAGCATTCTCCACTCTGAGTTTCCCAGAAATAATTCCGTAGTGTCTTCCATGTAGATGACAACATCTTAGCAAATTGATGCTAATGCAGTGAACACATCAGTAAAACTAAAGATGAAGCTAGGCCACCAGGATTTTTCTTTTTCATCGTACTCCTTATATAAATCCCAGTTCCAAGAATGTGATTGATTGTGAATTTATGCAAAATTGTTACTTGATAGGCCAGACTACCACGCCTTCTCACCAGCAGCTCGCTCTCTTTGAGATGCCTCCATTTTAGGGTTGGCTCTCCTGATTGGTGAGTCCTTGACTAGGACTGCCTTTACAAGAAGGGCCCAAGCAATGCTCACTTGACTCCCAGCTCAATTTACTCTCTAGATAACATTCCCTCCTCACTAGTAACTCTACTTTCCCCTTTGCCTTATCTCTCTCCACTCCTCCACTTTCCCTTTTAATTAATCTTCCTCTCTTAGTATATAAACTCCTCATAAGCAGGGACTCTTTTTTGGGGTTATATTGGTATTCTCATCCTTTAGAACAGTTCTTGGAAAATGGTAAATATTTAATAAGTGTATTGTTTCTCTACCTGGATATCATTGCCCAGGGTCACACAGAGAGTCATGCAGAGTATGGAGTTTGAAGTGATATCTTTCTAATTTCAAATCTCTTGACCAATTCATTCTGCCCCTTAATCAAAATAATTGAATTCAGGTCTTTCCCCTTTTATTTAGGGGCAGGTTGGTCATGAAATGGATAGAGTACTGGACCAAGAATCAGGAAGACCTGAGTTCATATCTGACTTCAGCTAATCTTGGCTGTGTGATTCTGAGCAAGTTGGTTAACTTTACTTTGACTTAGTTTCCTCATCTGTAAATTAGAGATGATAATAGTTCCTACCTTTCAAGGTTTTTGTGATATAATAACTGTTAAATACTTAGCACAGTGCCTGGCACATAGAAACCACTATGTAAGTGTTAGCCATTATTATTATTTATCGATGGGGAAACTGAGGCCTGGAGTGGGTAGATGACTGGTTCAAATTTATCTGTCTAGTTAGTGGAAGTGATGGAACTATGTTTCCGGTCTCTTCAAACCAGAACCAGTAAGAAATGATTTGTTTTACCAGACAAGTATGGAAAGGAGGGATTCCAGGACACAGACAGGCTGTTAAGGGGGCCTGAAACTGTATAGGATTGATAGAAATAAGGCCATGCCATCATGGCAGCTCTCAGTTTGCTTGCTTCTAGCTGGAGAACCACTGGTCACAGTTCAAACTGACATGAAATTTGAAAGACAAGACCAATTTGGAGCATTTGTGCTAATATTCATCTCAAGAGCCATCTCCTTCATGAAGCCTTCCCTGATTTCTCCCCTCCCCTAAACCAATCCACCTAAAGGTGTTTGCTTCCTTTTCAAGTTTTCTTTGAGTACTGTGGTACTCACCTTTGATGAATATTTGTTCTATCTCTTATGGACTTTATTGGTTGTAGGGACGTCTAACTTGGAGACACAGTAGCTGATTTCAAATTCAAATTTTGTTACTACCTTATGTGACCTTGGACAAATTATTTCATACCCTGCATCTTGGGATTCAAATTCCATGTCTGTATAGTGAAGACCTGGGGCTCCATGATGTCTGAGGACCTTTCCAGTTCTGGGTATATAACTTACAATCCTATTTTTGTCAATACTCTTGATGGCCATACCTTGGTATACTCTGACAAATGAGTCCTTGTGTCAGTTAGTTTTGAATAACTGCTTTTTTGTAGTACAAGGAAAGATTCTTCCTTCTTCTTGCCCTTCCTCCTAGTGCCTGCAACTCCTTCCACCTCCATTTCCCACCCAATATTGAAGAGATGGGATAAGTGCCAGGAGATAGATGACTTTGGCAGTTAAAAAAAAAAGGCATCAATAATTTCTTTGGGGGAAAAAAAAACCCACAATAAATCCTCAATTACTGCCCAGTCTTCAATTCTAAACATCATTTATCAACAATGTCTCTGACAAAGATTCAGCCATTCATACTTCAGCCTGCCAGTGACTGCAAGCCAGGGAGGGCAGGTCTAAGCATGGGTTCCTCATTATAGGCCATTCCCCAAAGGTGAGTCTGTAACCTCTAGAGAGGTGAATGAGCAGTTAATGGTAACTGACATTGGCAAATCAGAAGCCTGTTTAATTGAGTCACTTAAAATTCAAAGATCCATGTGAAAGAGATTGATGAGCTAGTGTTCTAAGGCAAGGGGGAGCTTGATTGGTTCTGTGTTTTGATTTATTGACTGTACAAATTTTCCTAGGGCTCTCTCCTCTCTTCCATAAAAGCCAGATCCTCTTTAGCAGCATTCACTACATTTTTGTGTGGTCTCTTGTCCACAGTGCAAAGTGAGTCTCTGTATTTATTGGCAACCCCGTGTTTACACCAACTGCACTTTTTGTGGGTCCTCCAAGGGCAAGCCTACATTATGAACTATATATTTGCCAAAAAGAAAGTGGAAGTGTCCATCAAGTGCATCATGAGAAGAACTCTCTGCTTCCTTTTCAGCTCTGAAGTAGTTGTTTTCTTTTTAAAACACAAATAAATAGATTAAAAAAATAACCTACAGGGTATTTTATAGTCATATGGTCTTTCTATCATTTCCGATATTTCAGAGTACAAAGAAGTACCTCTGGCACTTTGGAAGAAAGGAAAATGTGTGTTCAATGGATTGTTTCTCTGGAGGGGGGAGCCCTTACTACAGACTAGATACCTGTCTGTTGTACTGTGTCCAGTTCTTTCTGTAGCAAATAAAGAGGTTGGACCATTTTCTGTGGGAACTTTGATTCTTGGAAGATACTAAGGCTCAGGTAAAAAGCAAACAAAAGCCAAAACAAATAGTAAGAAAAAGACACCTGATGAACCCTACCTCTCCCCCAATCCTTCATTCACCAAATGTGTTCTGTGCATAAGCAAATGAATTATCTTACTTTGTAAAGACATAACCAAGGTACTTTGTAGATCAAAAGCATCTTCTTAGTAAATGTGCATCCTAATGGAAACCTATGCTCAAAGAGCTGTGTATAGTTAAAGCACTTTAAAAATGTTATAATGCAGGTAGTCTTTAAGGGGTCCAATAAAGAGAAGTAGTGATTATGTCATGTGACCTCTATAAGGGAGAATCTAGTCCAATACTCTCATTTTACATGAAGATCCAATGAGACCAAGAAGAATGACTTCTCCAAAGTCACTCAGGTGGTTAGTAGCAGTAGTTGGGATTTGAATTCAAGTCCCAGGTTCTCTGACTCTAAATTAGTGTTCCTGAAAGTCTACCAAGCCAAGTTTTTTCTTCTGTGCTAAGTCACATATCCAAATGTAAACACTTTTTCTGTGTTCAAAGAAACAAAGAATAAGAGAAATCTGTGGAATAAAGTGGGATGGAAGGATCTAGAAGATTGAAAGTATATGCCCTATGAATTAGAGAAATTTTGGTGATTCATTTATCACCTTGGAGAGTTTGTTAATTCAGAAACTTCTTAGTGTGAGATGATACATTTGTTATATATGTATATATATATATGCATATTTACATATACATAAGTATGTATATATACACATGTATGTATGTGTGTATGTATATATATGTGTGTGTGTATGTGTGTGTGTGTGTATGTGTGTGTGTGTGTGTGTGTATGGCTCTCCTTTTGCATCTGATTAGTAAGAATTTGCTTTTTTTTTTCCTGTTCCCTCATGACTCGCTGGATGTCTCTTTATCCCCATAAAAATGTTCTTTAATTTCATCCACATCCTTTCTTCTTTTGTCTGTTGTTGAGTTCTCCGGACCGACTTAACAGCTACCTAAAGTAGAGTCTTAGACTTGGAGACGGGGAGGACCGTAGAGGTACCTACTCTAATTTCTCACTGCAGGCAGCCAGTCTAAAAGGCAGGTAGTTAATCAGTCTTCTTGCTCTCTTTTGTATTACTCATGATACATTGTGTGAATGTTGTAATTCCCCATTAGAATGTAAGTTCCTGGAGGGCAGGAATTTGTGTGTATGTGTGTCTATATCCTAGTGACTAGCATAGGATCCTGCACATTGTGGGAATTTCACAATTATCTAATGAATTTAGTGGAATGGCTTAGCCATGGGAGCTATGTGAGGGACTGGGACATAAAAATTTCTCCTGGAATGTTTTGATCTTGGCAAAATTATGATGTATTCATACCCAGATTGCTTTTACTTGTCCTAATATCTCAGAAAATTAATACTATAGA
Source organism: Bettongia penicillata ogilbyi (assembly GCA_023548195.1). Lineage (NCBI taxonomy): Eukaryota > Metazoa > Chordata > Mammalia > Diprotodontia > Potoroidae > Bettongia > Bettongia penicillata. The sequence goes on from JAJHZJ010000580.1 coordinate 2,822,600, forward strand.
ATTGTAGAAAACCCAGAAAAGAGCAACTAAAATGATCTGGGAGATTAGGAAAAACAGCTAAATTAGGGGAAGAAAAGAAAGAGGATCTGAGTCTATTAAAACATTAAGGATAAGAATCAAGTGAACTCAGGCACAGTTACAATGAATAATGGACCCAGGAAACACACTTTGAAGATGAATTGATCATTACAGATCAATTCTGTTGCTTAAGTTTGCCCCTAACCTTTTTTTTTTTTGAGGCAATCAGGGTTAAATGACTTGCCCATGGTCACATATAAGTGTCTGAGGTCAGATTTGAACTCAGATCCTCCTGACTCCAGGTTTAGTACTCTCTCTACTGTACCATCTTGCTGTTTCTAACCTTTAAACATTGACACCAGAGGAGACAGCCAGGCTATTGAAAAGTTTGGACTGTGATTTTAGTCCATGATATATCACTTCATCTGATAGCCTTTTAAATATATGCACAAATGCACATATATATATATATATATGAAGTATTTATATATTTACTTATGTATATGTGTGTGTGATATGTGTGTACAAAATTATGTATCTGTGTATTTTTGGCTAAACTTCAGATTTCATCAATGTGGTCAATGCATGTTGTTGAATCTCTCTTGACTGATGTAAATGGACAACTGAGGGGTTAAGGATCACACAATTGTCAGAGGTATGAACTAAATTCAGGTTTTCCAGACATTTCTAAAGTCATCCCTTTACCCACTTATACCACTTGGCCTCTCTCCATAACCTTGAGGTGCTCAAATATGAGAACCATTAATACTTAGTGGTGCTAGGACAAATAAGCAAGTGAAAGTTGTTGGGGGCAATTGCTTACTTCTATAGAGATGTCATTTTATGTGTTTGTGAGTGTTATTAAGTTCAAATTGATGATCTTGGTGTTAATGTGTAAAACTGAGAAATCTGGGATTTTGGTTTTAATTGGGATAACTTCCTTAGTACATTTGCTTCAAGTGGTAGAAGGTTAGTAATATTTAAAAATTCTTTTTAAAACCAACTACTTGAACAAACCCAAAAGAAAAGACCAAAGCATTGATCCTAAAAGATATTTTTTTGTTAAATAAATAGCACTGGGAAAATAGACATGAAACAGTATTAAAATGGCTGTGATTATTACTTTCTCAGCATTCATCTGATAAACTGAGCAACATGAAGCAATGATTGCTACTTTAAAAAAAATATGAAGAGAAAATAAGCTATTCATTTAGTCAACAAAGTAAGGATAGCGCTCAACTCCTTCACAAGATAGCTAGGTACATTGCTTATCATTGAGGTGAGTGACAACAAAGCAAAGAAAAGAAATGTCCCAATAGATTTTCATTCTGAGGCTGAGTCTCCTATCTTGGGGTTGGTAAGCTCTGTTGCCATGAGGTTACAATGCTCGTGTTCGGCTCAGCTGTGCACAGGGAGGAGTCCATAGGAAGGCTGCTTTGCTCCTCTTTTCTATTTAGTTTCAGTCCTTTCTTTGCCATTCTCCTCTTTTCACAGATGCACCTGGTCTCTCACTGACTTAAAAACTCTCAGAGAAGGCCCGTTATGGCCTTATTTTGTAGTCACTATGGAGAAGAAGCAGTGGTGGAGATGAAGACAGATTCCATGCTATTCCTGCGTTCTAGGGCTGGGCTGGCTCATGGGGTAGTGTCATCTGGGGACAGACCCTGGGAGCTGGTTAGCCCCTCACCCGCAATTTAAGAAGACAGGGAGATAATTTTTGTCTACTATTTTCTTCTGGGGGTTCAAAGGTGTGCAAGAGGCATCAAGCAGTGCCAATATGAAATCATGGTATATCCCTTGCACTCTCTGTCTTTGGAGCCCTGCAGTCCACAAAAATAAAGTCACTTTTCTGTTTGCCTATTGTTCTCACCGTTAGCAGTGCTTCTTATGAGTGATATGTAGACACAATATTAATTAGCCAGCCAAAAACAAACCAGAGGTGTCTCACAATGGAGGATCACTGATGGAGTCTTCTTTCTAAAAGTATTCAGTTCTTCTTAATCCTACTCAGCACAACGGTGCAAAAGACCTCTAAAATGGCCAAATGAAAGAAAAAAAATGGAGATAGAAAAACATCTGGGCTTCATGGAGTTGTTTTGTGATTCCTAATGAAGATTATCACTTGGGTTTGTCTTCCTGGCCCCCATACCAGGGATCATCTCACCATCAGCTCAGCTCTGGTTTCTCTTCATTCTTCCCTCTTACTCCCTTTGCCAGGGACTCATAAATGATTGTTTTTGGAGAGATAGGCGATCAGCGCCACAGCCACTCCCACGTAGAGACCAGTTCCAATTGTGATGGAGAGCACAGCCAAGAAGAGTGCCCGTCGGGAACTGGTGCTGGCTTGGTGGAAGTCACCCTTGGCCACGGCTTTGTTAGTCTGCAGAGTGGAAAAAGAAAAAAAGCGTGGATAATAGTCATTAGCAAAGCTGAGATTTGGCAGAAGTATAAAGAGTACTTTTCTATCCTTTTAAACCTTGGGTTCCCATCCATTTTGCAAAGCGAAAACTTACCAGTTTTGAAAAGACAAAAGTGGAATCTCCTTTGAAGGATATGTGAATTACATTCCTTTGACCCTGTGAAAACTCCCAACAATAAGAATTTAGGTTTGGGGGAGCTGTTCTTTATGGCTTGAATGCTCACCTTCTTGCCTCTCCCTCTTAGAATCCTTGTTTTTCTTCATGATTTATCACAAAAGTCTCATCCTACATAGGGCTTTTCCTGCCTTTTGCCCATCCCTCAGGTGCCTTCTCTTCTAAAGTAACTTTAGACCTATTTAGCATACAGACACATATTTAGAGATATAAATATAGATGTTTTAAAATATATACATATGTTTATATTCATTACACATAAATAGAAAATAGATATCTATAATTATGCACCTGCATGTATCATGCATGTTCATATATGTGTGCACACACATTTGCATAAGTATGTACATATATAAACATATTTAAATCAAAATCCATACATACATACATGCATATATACATATGCACAAATATTCATGCACCTGTATTCATTTGTGTTTTTCTCATTACAATTTAAACTCCTTGAGGGAAATGACAGATTTTTATTTTTTATTATATTCTCAGTTCCTGTTTCTTAATAATTTTTTCTGATTGATTGTCCTCGCCTTCAAGGAAAGTATATTTTATTGGTTGGGATGGGGTATTTAGGTGTTAAAACACAGATGCACAAAAAGCAAAGAAAAATCAAATACAACGTAATTTCAAAAGAAAAAAAGGACTGTGTCAATAACTGGGCACGAGGGAGTCAATAAAAACCTTTTATAGAGGTTTCAGACATGATGATTTGATTTGATTGTGGCAACTAAGAGGGGAATAACTCCAGTAGCACTTTGATTATGCCTTTGTCAAAGTTTGAAAATATATACCCCATCAAATCAATTTTGGACTCACAGTTTTTTCTCCTCAAAGAGTATAGGTGTTGCCTCCCAGAGAATTTATGTGTTTGCTCTAACACATGAGACTTGACTTTCTAAAACAAATATCTACATAGTATGGATAGCAGAATTTTGGGGCATTAAAATATGAGCATTTATAAAATAGGATTAAAAGTGCAAGAATAGCATGGTGAATAGAGTGTGTCTATGGAGTCAGTATGCTCTACAGTCAAGTCTTGCTTCTGACACATAATAGGTGTGTGACAATGGGCAAATCGCTTAAACTCTCATTGGACTGGGCAGATCTTCAAGACAGTAAGTTATGGATCAGTTGCTGACCTGCATTAGTAAAGTATATTTGCATACCAAAAGCTCTACATATGGATAAAATTACAGTTTTGGACCAAAAACAATTGCTAAACACGTCCTTCATTTCATCCCATGTATGTTTTACCCTTGATGCCAAATGACCTAAGTACTCATCTTGGCCTAGCTTTGTTTATAACAAGAAAATGATCTTCTCTAATGTCCCTTCCAGCTATAAGATTCTACAGTTCTCTGGAAGCTGGGTAATGGGTTCAATACTTGTAATATCTCAAAATGCTTGTTTGGACTTAAAGTACTCCTTTGTGGAAATTCTGTTGTGTACTTGCCACTTTAATTATAGCTCATATTATACAATAAGGTGGACTGGCCAATGAGGACCAGACTTTAAAACATGGGAGAGTCAGACATGACTGAAAAGTGACTAACAACAATGATTTAAAGTAAAAACATTGAAGATGTATGTGTATATGTGTGTTTTTAAGGATAATGAGCAGTTATTATGAACATCCCTTTCAATGAAACTCTGGATGTGATAATCAGATCATCTTCCTAATCAACTTTGTCAAATGTCATCTGCTACTCAGCTTTTACCGTCTTGCTGCTATTATCAAGCTAGAGTAAAAAGGGTGAGGGATTGATTTCTTTGCCAAAGGCCAAACCCCAATATCACTACCTTTCCCCACTTTCTTTTCTTCTCTGGAGATAGTCCTGTCTCATACTCTCTGGAGTTCAAATCACACAAGAGCTAGAGCACAATTGCATCTTACTGTCCATTGTAAAGGAAACATCACTTGGCTTGTAAGTCAATAAACATTTATTTATTATTTACTTTGTTTTCATTGTGTTGTATATAACGTATCTATTGGTAAGTACAAACAAGTACTTCTCATGAAAAGAGCTGGGGATACAGTAAAACATAAAAATGTGGCCTCTGCCCTTGAGGAGCTCATGGTCTAATGGATACATGAGTGTGTGCGTGTGTGTGTGTGTGTGTGTGTGTGTGTGTGCGTGCGTGTATGTGTGTGTGTGCATGTGTGTGTCTGATACACACATACTACACTCAAAGTAGATGAAAGGTAAAATCAAAATGAAAAGCAGTAGAACATAGGGGGATAGGGAAACGACCTTCTGCAGGGAGAGTCATTAAAGTCAAGTCTTGAAGGAAGTGAGGGGCACCAAGATGAGAAGGTGAGGAGGCAAAGCATTCCTTCACAAAGGAAGAGAGTAGAAAATGTCAGCACAAGGGAGAAAAAAAGTTGTGTCTGATGAAATGTAAGTTGGCCAGTAGAATTGGATTGTAGAGTTTATGGAGTGTAATGTGAGGAGGGGAGCGTGAAATAGGAGAAGGCTAGAGAGTTATGGATGAACCGGATTATTCAGGGCTTTCAACACTAGAAAGGGGATTTTATGTTGGGTCATGGGGATAACTTGTTATGCTTGAGGATGGGGGTGACATGGTCATAACTGGGCTTTAAAAATTACTTTAACAACTGAGTGAAGGAAGGCTTGGAATTGGAGAAACTTGAAACAAGATGACAAATTAGGGAAAAAGAGATGATGAGTGCTTGAAGTACATCTGCATGAGTGGAGAGAAGGAACATAGAAGTGATGTTGGGAAGGTAGAAATGACAAGATCTGATAATGGGTTAGTTAGTGGATGAGGAAGGGGAAAGTATTTAATAAGGGCCTACTATGTGCCGGACACACTTTATATATATTAGTTCATTTGAGATAATGTGTGTATGGACTGATAGAAAGGGGAATTGAGGATGATGCCAGAGACCATTGGCCTGGTTTACTGGGAGGATGTTGGTATTTACTTCATGAATATTAGGAAGATCCAGAAGTAGAGAGGGTTTTGGGGGGAAAGATAATGAGTTCTATCACTTAGGAATACATTATTTTATATTATATATATATATATTATATATATACTATAATATATATACTATATTAATATATATATAATATATATAGAGAGAGAGAGAGAGAGAGAGAGAGAGAGAGAGAGAGTAAATTACATCACTAGCCTCACTTCAGTCAACAGGATACCAGAGTAAGATATTAAACAGTCCTACTAGGGCATTCAGGCAGCTGGGTGGTGCAGTAGCTAACGTGCCAGATCTGGAATCAGGAAGACTCATTTTTCTAAGTTTAAATCTGACCTCAGACATTTAATAGCTGTGTGACTTTGGGCAAGTCACTTAACTTTATTTGCCTCAGTTTCATCATCTGTAAAATGAGCCAGAGAAGGAAATGGCAAACTACTCCAGTGGGTCTGCCAAGAAAACCCTAAATGGGGTCACGAAGAGTAGGACACAACTGAACCAGTAAACAACAAGCTAGGTAAGACATGCTGTCACTCATTCTTGTTGGTGTACGTCTTTACTTGGCCAAAGAGAACATGTAAAAATGAAGCAGAGTGCAGCTCCATATGCTAGTGGGTCCCTGTGGGTTTGTGGCCACATTCCAAGTTTTGGTGCTTTCAGTGACTGTGCAGGAATCATATTGTTTTGTTGCTAGTGAATGGTTACCAGGCACCGTCCCCGTATACTACCAAAAGTCATGTTTTGCAAAAGCAGTAGATGGTGTTTCCAGCTCTAAATGTTAAATCAACCATTTGGCAATGGTGAATTCTTCCATGGAGAGTGCTTTCCTTTCTTGGACCTTCCAATAAGATGTTTATATGTCCATCATTCATTCATCATTTTCTGTTTCATATTATACTTTTTTTCTGTACCAGTCATCTCTCTTTACTGGATCATAAGCTTCCACACCCTACCTCTTATTTGTTTTTGTATCTGATGTAGCACCATGTATATCTGCTGTTGTTTTTGTTTTTATTTTTTCTTCGACATGTAATATCACTGGAGTAAGTGAACTTCCCTTTACCAATGCAGAGTTAGCTTCTGTTCTGGAATTTATAACAGAGTTCCCTAGAACCCTGCAAAGTGAAGTGATTTGCCTGGAGCACAAAACCATTATGTGTCAGAGATGGAACTTGAAATTTGGTCTCCTTATTTCTCTCCAAAACAGGTAAAGTCCTTCAGGGCAGAGACTATTACATTTGGGACTTTGTATCACAACAGTATCTGGCACATAGTGGGATTTTATTCAATGCTTGTTAAATGAAAATTGAATTTCTTATTCTGAGATCAGCTCTCTCTCTCTCTTTCTATATATATCCTGTCTTGAAACCAGTACAGATACCTAACTGAAATAGGCTGATGTGGGCCCAAGACACAGTACGAACATTTTATGGTAATGAGATCATCTCTGCTCTATGAACTTAAAGACGAGTTATTAGTGAAATCTGGCTAGAAAATCTTTATACTCAACTGATTACTAGAAAGGATTTGACTTATCATGATAGCTAGGTGAATATTCTCTTCATTTACCACTATAACACATAGCCTTTTCCTGAAGCTGTGTGTTTACTTGATAAGTGATCTTATCTAACAGTTCTTAAGTTAAAAAAAAAATCAAAATTAAAAATGAATAAAAGTTACATTAACAAGTATTCTTTCTTTTAAAAAGGCATATTTCATTGGTGCCTTTTGTCTTTATCTTAAGGTCATATATTTAGAATTTAAAGACACTGAAGAGACCATCTAGCCCAATTCCTTCAGTTACAGATGACGAAATTGAAACCCATTGAAATTAAGTGACTTGCCCAAGATTCCTCAGAGTGGGGGGCGGAGCCAAGATGGCGGAGTAGAAGGATGCACGTTTACGAGCTCCGAAACCAAAGCCCATAGAATTAATGTAAAAAAGAGTCCCCCATAACTTCTGGGTGAATACAAGGTGTGCAGAAGCAGAATGGAAGAGATTTCCGTTCCAGGGAGCCCTGAGGACCTGTCCCCAGGGTCTGGCGCACCCCGGAAAGTAAACCCGACCCCCAGCGCTGCCCTGGCCGAGGCCCCAGAGAAGCTGATCCGAGCAGGCTTCAGAGACGGAAGCTCCAGCAGCCAGGAAAGTCCCCTCCGCCCACAGAAGCTACAGGTCAGTGAGAAAGAAAGCCGGGCTGAAGGAGAGGGGAAGCGGGGCGTCTCCGTGACTCGGGCCCCCTCGGGAGGAAGCGGCGGCGGCGGGGACGGGGGCAGGAAGTGGCGGAGGCAGAAGTGTGGGCGGCGGCTGAGGTGGCAGCGGCCCAGGACTCAGGAATCCCCCAGCAGCAGGCAGGATCTTCATTACGGAAGATTCCCGCATAAAACCTGACGGAGCTGAGCCTGGGAGACGGCCCTGCCCCCACCCCGCTCTGTTGCTGAAGGCTTCTGCTCGGGACCCCCAGGGGAGCTGAGATTGGGAGGTGGGCCCCCCCACCCCGCCCCCACCTGCTCCATTCCTGAAAGTCTCTGCATAAAGCCCCCGAGGGATCAGTCTCGGAGGCAGCCCTGGCCCCACCCCAGCACCTGAACTAAAGCTCACTGATTGAAAGCTGGCAGGAGGAAAGCCCATTTAAATCTCAGAGGCCAAGCACTAGCCTGGTGGATCCAGGCGGGGGTGGAAAGGAATCTCAGAAGTCAAGTAACTGGCTGGGAAAATGCCTAGAAAAGGGAAGAAAAATAAGACTTTAGAGAGTTTTTTTTCCAACAAATGCAAATGATCCCGACCTTTGGATCTGAAGAAGATGAGGACGTATTCTTGCCATCAGGGAAAGACGTGGAGGGCGGGGCCTCAGTACCCCAGACACCCCAGGGGGGTGGTGGGTGGGCTCAGGCCCTGGAAGAGCTCAAAAAGGATTTTGAAAAGCAAGTTAGACAGGTGGAGGAAAAACTGGGAAGAGAAATGTCAGAGATGCAACAAAAGTATGAAAAACAGGTCAATACCTTGGTAAAGGAGACCCAAAAAAATGCTGAGGAAATTAACACCTTGAAAAATAGGCTCACCCAATTGGCAAAGGAGGTTCAAAAAGCCAATGAGGAGAAGAATGCTTTCAAAAGCAGAATGTGCCAAATGGAAAAAGAGGCTCAAAAGCTCACTGAATTTAATAGCTCTCTCAAAATTAGAATGAAACAGATGGAGTCTAATGACTTTATGAGAAACCAAGAAATCACCAAACAAAACCAAAAGAAGGAAAAAATGGAAGAGAATGTGAAATATCTCATGGGAAAAACAACTGACCTGGAAAATAGATCCAGGAGAGACAATTTAAAAATTATGGGACTACCTGAAACTCATGATCAAAAAAAGAGCCTAGACATCATCTTCCATGAAATTATCAAGGAAAACTGCCCTGACATTCTAGAACCAGAGGACAAAATAAGTATTGAAAGAATCCATCGATCACCACCTGAAAGAGATCCAAAAAGAGAAACTCCTAGGAACATTGTGGCCAAATTCCAGAACTCCCAGCTCAAGGAAAAAATCTTACAAGCAGCTAGAAAGAAACAATTCCAGTACTGTGGAAATACAATCAGGATAACCCAAGATCTAGCAGCTTCTACATTAAGGGATCGAAGGGCGTGGAATAGAATATTCCAGAAGGCAAAGGAACTAGGACTCAAACCAAGAATCACCTACCCAGCTAAACTGAGTATAATACTTCAAGGGAAAATATGGTCTTTCAATGAAACAGAGGACTTTCAATCATTCTTGATGAAAAAACCAGAGCTGAAAAGAAAATTTGATTTTCAAACACAAGAATGAGAAGAAGCATGAAAAAGTAAACAGTAAAGAGAAGTCTTAAGGGACTTACCATGAGTGAACTGTTTACATTCCTACATGGAAAGACAATATTTGTAACTCTTAAAACTTTTCAGTATCTGGGTAGTTGGTGGGACCACACATACACATGTACACGCATGCACACACATACACACATGCACACACATACAGAGATAGAGAGCACAGATTGAACTGAATAGGATGGGACCATACCTTAAAAGAAACTAGGGTAAACGGTGAGAGAGAAATGTAGGGGAAGGGAAAGGGAAGGGGGTAACTATATGTCATTTAAGAGGCAGGTAGGAGTTTTTCTTAGTGGAGGGAAAAAGAGGAGAGCTGAGAAAAAAAAAAAAAAAAAAAACAAGAAGGTTACCCTCATCACATTTGACTAAACGAAGGAGTGAAATGCACACTCATTTTGGTATGAAAACCTATCTTACAGTATAAGAAAGTGGGGGAGAAGGAGATATTGCAAGGGGGGGATGATGGAAGGGAGGGCAAAGGGAGGAGGGAGCAATTTGAAGTCAACACTTGGGGAGGGACAGGATCAAAAGACAGAAGAGAAACAATGAGGGGCAGGTTAGGAGGGATGGTAATCCAGTTAGTCTTACACAACACGACTATCAGGGAGGTCATTGGCAAAACTACACAGATATGGCCTATATTGAATTGCCTGCTGTCCCAAAGGGAATGGGTGGGGAGGGAGGGATGAGGAGAATTTGGAACTCAAAGTTTTAGGAACAACTGTTTAGTATTGTTGTTGCAACTAGGAAAGAAGACATACAGTTAAGGAGGAATAGAAAGTCATCTGGCCCTACAGGAGAAAAGAGAAGATGGAGACAAGAGAAGGGAGAGATGACAGAAGAGAGGGCAGATTGGAGATAGGGAAAATTAGATTGCTTGGGGTATTGGGGTGGGGGGAGGGGATAAAAGGGGAGAAAATTTGGAACCCAAAAATTTGTGAAAATGAATGTTAAAAGTTAAAATAAATAAATTAAAAAAAAATAAACACACACACACACACACACACACAAAAGATTCCTCAGAGTGTCAGAAGTAGAATTCAACCCTAATAGCTCTGATTATAAAGTCAGAGCTCTTTCTGATGCCCACTTTAATATTTATGTCCAGTACTGAACCCTCTCTGTACCAAAGAAAAACACTAATTTAAAACATCCGATAAAGAGACTGTGTCTGGCAGTGTATTATATTCTGTCATACTATGCTCTTACCTTTCACTATGAGGGAGGAGGTATGTTTCATTATCTCTCTTTCCAGAACCTTAAATTGTTTTTTAATTATTCTCAATTCAATTTCCTTTTAGTGTATTTTCGTTGGTGCTACTGTAGTCATTTTGTGTATATTGTTCTCTTGTTTCTACTCATTTTGCTCTGTATCAATGAATGTAAATTGTTCCATATTTCTCAGAAATCCTCATATTTATTATTTTTCACCTGTGCAGTAATATTGTATTGTATTCATTTACCATAGCTTTTGAGACATTCCCCAAGTAATGAACATCTACTTTATTTTCATTTCTTTGGTATCATAATAAATTGCTATGAATATTTTGGAATACATATGTATACAGAAGCACATATCACACATGCAAGCACACACAACACACATGTGTAGATAGATACAGATTATATGCATATCCACATGTGCATACACATCAATACACATGTGCATACAATAATGCATATAGGCATACATGCATACATACATATGCATGTAAATATATGTGTATATATATATATATATATATACACACACACTTGTTTCTGTTTTGAGCTCAACAGTAAGTTTGTGACAAAAAAAGCTTGAAAGATCAATTTTAAGGAACCTCAAGGTTAAACCTGCCACATTTTATGTATAATCTCCACTATCTCACAGTTTGCTAAGCATCTCTAGGAACTGGGGAGCGCTTTGTGGTTTTCGAATAAAATAATGTGTTGTTTATTGCAAGGGTCAGTATGTCTTACAGTGAAAGAAATCGAAGTCCTGTGAGATGTAGGTGCTATGTAAATGCTCCCTTTAAAGAATCTTTGAGAGTGCTTCTGGGCTAAGCATCTGCAAAAGCCTTAGAGCAAAGTCATTCTGCAGATCAGAACACTAATAAGACCAGCTATTTAGAACAGAAAGGAATTTTAGTGGCCATCTCCTTGTTTTATAGTTGAGGAAAGTAAAGCCCAGAGAGGTTTGTATGCCACAATGAACTGAGAGGGCAGGAATTTGATTCCAGATACTCCAACTTCAGAGCCAGTGTCCTTTCATTGTACCATACTGTTCCTCCTAAAAGTTCTACTTTTTCCTGCTACCTCTGAGATCCCAACGCAGCTGCATCTCTGACTTCAGAAACTTGAATCTCTATAAAAATCTAATTTTAAGAAAAATCATAATTTATTAAAACAACATAGGCTTAAGAAACATAATTTACATATTTATATTGCTGATCCTGCTGCAAATATTCAGATAGGAGGTCAGTCAATAATTAGCAAACCAGGAAGGCATGCCAAAGCCCAGCTTTGGGCAGATCGAGTTTAAAAGATGCTGGCAGTGCTGTTTGCTAGGAGAAGGGATCTACCATCTTCATATTTATCCTCTGCTGACTACAGAAACTTTCTACAAAGTCATAGCTACTATATACCACCACTTCATATATCATCAAGGACAGGATAATGGAATTTAACTTGGATGTTACCAAATATTATGTTATTATAGAAGTAAAAGAAATCAGGAGGTGAAGAATGTGCACTAGATGCAAATGATCACCTGCACACTGAGTGGTACTGTGGCATTGGTAGGCCCTAGATGAACATTCTTAAAAGAATGGATATTATTTTCTTTTGCAAGAGAGAAACACAGATGGAGCCATGAATATGTTCACATGGAACTGATCTCTAAAGAAAAGGAAGCCTAAAATTTGGTTGAAAAGAGACAAATCTTTTTAAGAATCTGAAGCATCATTTTTTACAACAGAAAATATAGCTTATGCAAAGAGAATCTTTGTTACAATTAGCGCCTCAAACTTCTATTCATTTGCTGCCTTAAATATGACTAGATGTGTGACAACTAGTAGGTTGGCAAGATGAAATCCTATATCTTTGCCATTGCTGATGTGGCCTATTACTCCATGCCCCCAAAAATATATGCAGGGTTATGTCAGGTGAAAATAGGTCTGGAGAAACAAAATATATAAACTTTCTAATTCACTGTCTCACTGCCTTGAGTTAAAAAGTGCATAGAACAGAAGGGACAATTGTGGGATATGGTCTTGTATTAAAGATGCTCTTTAATGCAATGACACTGGTCTTCCTGCTGTTCCTTCAAAATGTCACTAAATCTCTCCTCTTCTTTTATTTTCTCTGACTGTCCTCCATGTTTGGAATGCTTTTCCTCCTCTGGTTTCTTTTAGGTCTCAACTAAAATCACATATTCTATAGGAAACCTTTCCCCACTCCTCTTAACTCCAGTTCCTTCCCCCTTATTTCTTATGTATTCTGTATATAACTTGTTTGTATGTATATGTATGTATACATATGTGAATATATGTATGTAAACATATATTATTTTATATGTAGTATGTATATGCCTGTATATATTTGTGTGTTGTCATCCCCATTAGATTATGAGATCCTTGAAGGTAGGGATTATCTTTTACATCTTTTTGTATCCCAGAACTTAGTACAGTGACTGGCACATAGCAGATGCTTGATGGATATTTATTAATTAGAAGGTTTAAATGGAAGAAATCTTATAGTACTGCTGCAGTCAGTTTGATCTACCTCAGAAACATAGAACAAAAAAAAGTTAACAAATGTTCTATTTGTCAGCAACCTATTTCAATTTATTCATTTCACCAAACTCCAACGTCCCACAGCTCTAAGTGCATTTTCTTCTTGGTGATTCTATTCAGATTACATAAAGTAAACACATTCCTTTCAAGACCTAAACCATTTCAATACCCATTTTTGGAATTTAAAGGCAATGAGGTGATTTTCATTCTAGCATGCTAGACAGAAATGATTAGATTATTTTCCAAGCAAAGAGGCCTGTGTCCTCAGAACTCAACAGAGTTCTTATGATTTGAATGGATAGATAGATGGCTTAACTGATGGATAGAATGTTTATCAGATTTTCACATGATAAGAAGTTAGTAGCTAACATATTAAAGTGACAGAATCAGAATTCAAAAAAATTGCAACCATTCAGGATATTTGGACTGAACTGAATAAAATGTAATTTAATATGGAGATGTGAAAAGTTACAAGTTCAGTACTGGAGATACACATGTAGATTGTCTGAAAAAAAACCACAAAGATTTTAGTGATCTGAAGGTTCAGTCTGAGTCAAGACTGTAATAAGCCAGCCCCCAGGTCTTAATGCTATCCTCACTAACTGCCAGCTAACTTCCACCCACAGGAAGACAGGCCAGCCTAGTTAAAATAGCAAAAGACACCCTGAGAGAAATAGGAGGCAACATGAATGAGGCAAATCAAACCACTACCACTACTTCCCCTTAGACTTGATTGGGGATAGCCTAGGATCTTGACCCCAAGAACCTTGAACATAGCAGTACTCCCTTTTTCCCTCACCCCTGTTTCCAGCCCATTTGTAGAGATGCGAACTCGTTACTTCTTCTGCAGATACTGTAGTTTCCACCTCCTCAGTGATGACAGCTACTAAAGACTGGGAAAAGAAAGTTCTTGACATCTAAGTCCTTAGCACTGTCAAATGACTTAACGTAAGTAATATGTATTTTTATCAGTGGAAATAATATTAAATAATATTATGCATTACTGTTTTGCCTCTAAATCCAAAGGACCTCAGGGTCTTTCCCTTTGACTTACAGCTGACACCTCCTATATATGTTGTTCCCCTTTAAAAATGTGGGCTCTTTGAGAGCAGAGACTTACTGGCTTTCTATTTATGATCCTGGTACTTAGCATATAGTGAATGCTAAATAAATGCCATTTCATTCACTCATTTATCCATTAATTTGTTTGGGCATTGTTCCCAGGACCGCAGAGGTAATTGTCCTGCTGTACTCTGTTCTGGTTGGACCCCATCTGGAACATTCAGTTCTGGGTGTCACATCATAAAAAAGGATACTGAGAAGGTGGAGAATATCCAGATGAGGGCTGCCAACATAGCTAGGAAGCTCAGGTCTATGCCATCTGAGGATGGTTAAAAGAAACTAAGAATTTTTAGTCCTAAGAACAAAGACTTAGAGGGAATGGTATAATAACTATTTTCAAAGTATCTAAAGGACTGTGACATGGAAGTGAGATTCAATTATGTTTTTTCTTTATCCCAGGAAGCAGAATTATGTTTAATGGGTGCAATTTACAGAGTGGCAAATTTTGTTTCTATGGAAGGAAGAGCATTTTAACAATTGGAACCTTATCCATCGTGGACCCAAGGATTTTCACTATGATGGTGGGGGAGAGTCCTCCTTTGGACACTCCTCAGCTTGTGTCAATATCATTTCTATAGCATAGTGGTTTCGTGAACTGAATACAATTCTTCAGATGTAGTTTCACTAACACAGAGTACATTAGGAGTTTATTAATGGAAGTTGAATTTTGCTTGATCCGTACAAATATTAACAGGTTTTTTTGGGGGGGATGCTGACAAATATATACACAGATGCATACAGAGCTGTTCATCCAGTGAAATTCCCCCCTTTTTTTCAGACAAACTGCTGTCTAACCAGGTCTCTACTATCTTGCACTTAATATGTTGATGTTTTGAACTCACTGTAAAGCTTTACATTTATTAATATTAAAGTCCTTATGGCAGCAAGGTAGTGCAGTGGATAAAGCACTGGACCCTGGAGTCAGCAAGATCTGAGTTCAAAAATAGTTTTAGATACTTATGTGATCCTTGACAAGTCATTTATTCTCTGCTTGCCTCAGTTTTCTCAAATGTAAAGTGGGGATAATAATAGCACCTACCTCCCAGGCTTGTTGTGAGGATCAAATGAGATAGTAGTTTTAAAAGCCTGGCATAATGTTAATGCTATAAAAACACTACAGTTATCATCATCATCATTAAACTTAGACTGAATTCTAGACTGTCAGGATGTATTTTTATTTGATCCTAGAGGCAATGGGAAGCCACTTTAGAAAAATCACTTTAGTGGCTGTCTCTCTCTGAAAATCTACATAACATTTATCCTTTTCCAGGCTTGTCCTAACTCTTCAATATCATTGGCAATGGCTAAGCAATCATATGACAGTTCTTTTAAAACCAGAAGATACAGTTAATTTGAACCAAGTGGCCTTAGCAGCTCAATACTGACTTACTATCTTTTTGCTTAGGTTAGGATTCTGCTTAACTTATTTCCCTTATGTTCCCCTTTTCCCTGAGTCTTCTGAATATCACCACTGACTGGGACTTTTCAATCCCAGAACCTAAAATTATAAAATACCTATAAATCAATCAATGGGTGAGTAACCCACAATGAGGGAGCACTGCTCTGTCCGTGGCATTCACTCTACCTAGCTACAGGGTCCCAGATAGGAAGCAGGCTCCAGAGTATCTATACTGAGTACAGCTGAGCAGAACTCCTTCTACCACTTTTGAAGGAACTCCTCAATATCTGAATTTGCCTGTGTATTCTCACACTAAAACTGTTTTTTTACTGTTAGCAATTGGTGGTATTTTTTTTTTTTGCCCCCTGAGGACTTTGGAATTCATTTATGCTTTTACAGCTAGTTGAAGGGCCACCCTCAGAGAATGAAGTATAAATTATTCAATCCGAGCATTTTACTCAAAAGAGCAAAGATTGGAGGTGAAGTACAACTTATGTTGCCCCTTATCTGTTGGTTTCTATCAGTGATAAAGTCCTACATGTTTTATCATATATCCAGAGAACTCTTGATAATGCTTGTTCATTATAATGGTTATTTCCTCCAAGTGCCTATCTCATTCTTTTGTAAAACACCCAGGGTTTCAGCTTTGGATAGGAATAGTTTATTTCCTAGGCAAGTTACAATTTGCCTACAGGAGTATGAAGACTTACTTCTCAGACTATCAATTCTTAGATGCTTTTGCTTTTAACCATTGATATCTTGTTTTCAAGCTTGTTTTGTTCTTGAATAATTTTATGGTGTTTGCCTTCTCCATAACCCTCAGGAGTTTGTAATTTTCTGCTACTTTTTTCCCTTTGTAATCTCATTTCTAATAAATAGGAAAGAGTTATTGCTATTTATCATATTAAACTTTTCAAGTTTGTGAGGAATAGATATTCATTCATAATATGACTATAAATCCCCTTCCAATTTCTTAGGAAAGCTTATAGCTAGAAATGGAGCATTATTTTTTTTGCTAGAAGGTATCATTTAATATAAAAGAAAGGTCTGCTTTGGCACTATACTTTCAGAGCCTACCTAGAATTGGTTATGCCTGGTTTTCACTAGTGGCTGTCATCC
This sequence comes from Bettongia penicillata ogilbyi, assembly GCA_023548195.1. Taxonomy (NCBI): domain Eukaryota; kingdom Metazoa; phylum Chordata; class Mammalia; order Diprotodontia; family Potoroidae; genus Bettongia; species Bettongia penicillata. Next base: position 2,839,460 of record JAJHZJ010000580.1, read on the forward strand.
TTAGTCAATGGTAATAATCATGAATTAAAATTAATAATAGCACCAACAATAATGATAGCTAAGATTTGTATAGCTGTAACACCCATTCTAGGCTAACTTTCAGCTCACTTACACACATAGGTGGAGTTCACCAAAGGGTACCTTTTAATGCAAGATACTCCTATATTTACAGTTCACGGGACTGTACTGATGGCCTTTCTCTCAGTATTAAATACATATAGGCAGGAACTGAATAGACAAGATGAGGCCAAGATTTTAAAAATAAATTCCTTGAGAGCAGGGAATGTTTACCTTTTTATATTTATATTCTCAGCGCCTAGTACACTCTGACACTTGGTAGGTAGTTAATACATATTTATTGGTTAATTATCCAAAAACTAGTCATTTAGTCATATCATTATGAAACCAGAGGAGGGCAGAATATGGCTATAAATGACTGGTGGCCCCTAACCAATGCCAAACAGGCCAAGCCACTCTTTAGGCTACTACTTTCCAATGCACATCATTTTTCATTCCCAATCTCATAAAGTAATGACTTTTGGAGAATATTTTCATTCCTTTTGTAAGCCATTTTCTTCTGTCCCTTTTACAAACCAGACTAAACTTCAATGAAAGAGGAATTCAAAGAGGCTCTCATTTATCTCACTTTCCATTCTCTTCCTAGGGGATTACTTAACTCCATAGCTACAGTGATTGGTCCTCTGGAAACATTGAGAGAGAATGTTTTCCATACTGTTGGTTTACTACAAATACCCAGCAGAGTCCAGATTACCTGTCTCTGTTTGTGCAGGGGATACTAGACATTATTATTAGACCAATGGAAGCAAACTTAATGGATTTAACTGTGGATATGTCTCTTTGCCATGGCAGTATAAACAGATGGCAATCCCACTGATGAGTTGTAAAGGAAGGGCTAATGGGACTTCATTAGAAGTCAAGGCTGTTCATTCTAAGCCTAGATTTGCTCTCTGAACGCTAACTGTCTGCACTGAGAGCTGCTTTTCTCCAAAAGTTTCCCCCATAGATCAAAGACACAAAACTGCCAATCATTGTTGCTTTAGATAGAAGAGAAAGAAAATGTGGTTCAATGTCTAAAACAAAATGTGAACTGCTCCCTGCCTTGAAACCATGCTTGCATTGAATACAGAACTGAACTCCTTTTGCACAATGCAGGATTTACATGAAGTGAAATATATTAACTCTGAAGAGGGATTTACACTTGAAGCACACTCTGTTGTCAAAGGTCCTTTTGGTCTGAGAGCTCTGTTACTCTGGACCCTCTCATCCCTACCTCTTTGCCAACAACCAGGATAAAGACAATTCACTTGGGCCTATTTGCTACGTTAGAAAAGTAAAAGTAAAGGGGAAGTTCAAATTTTGAGAGACACAAAATTCAAGAAAGAGTATGGATCTCATACTTGAAATGAAAATACAGATAAAAGATGATTTTAAAATTAGGTTCTATGATGTCTAGTAAGAGATGCAGTAGAAATGATAGACAGGGTTTCTAATCAAAGGACTTTTGTTCCAATATTTTCTATGTAATTTACTACCTGTGAGATATATGAATAAATCACTTAATTTCTCTGGGACTGGTTCTGCATCTGCATAATTAGGGGATTGGTCCAGATTGGGACCTCAGGGCCAGTTCTGCATCTGCATCATTAAGGGATTGGGCTAGATTGGGTGTTCTTGTTGGGTTGTGAACTTGTTTGTTAAAAAAAAAAAATGATAAATGTTATTTCAAGTACTTCGTTTCCTTTGCAATCTTATGTATTTTATGTTATGCCTTTAAAAACACAATTCTGAGAAGGGGCAACTGGTTTCACCTGACTGCAAGAGGGTGCATGGCACAAAAGAGGTTCAGAACTGTTGGGAGCCAGCACTTGGTGCTGCGCCCCTCACCCTTGAGGTCACCATGCCCTGAACTCTTTTCTGCAACAAGCAAGTATCACAAGACGCCTCTGTCAATAGATGTTGTAAGCACAAAAGGGCTTGACCCCCCAGTTCCAGAAATTAACCACTAGATACTACCCTCGCCCTGGACCCTCCCTATTCCTCTTCCCTGTTTCAACTACTATATAAGCTGTCTTGCATAATAATAAAAGTTAGACCTTGCTTGTCACCATCTCGGTCTCACTCCTCTTTTTTCACCCATTCCCTTCAGGCTAGGTCCCCCTCGGCCCCCCACGAATAACTTAGTCCCGCGGGACAGGACAAGTGGCGCCCAGACGTGAGGCTCGAGGCACGGACCCCTGCCAGGCGGACCCCCATTGAGACACAGCTCGTCGCGACCCCTTGGTTTTCACCGCTCAGGAAGAGCCCCTGCATTTTGGTAAGTATAGTTTCGTCCGCCTCATTCTAATCATGGGTTCCAATCTCTCAAAGGAGCAGGTCTTTATCCAGGACCTTAAGAATGCCTTTAAGGAAAGAGGAGTTAAGGTTAAGAAAAAGGACCTTGTGAAGTTCTTCCTCTTCGTAGATGAGGTTTGTCCCTGGTTTATAGTTAGTGGGCCAAACATTCATCCGGGGAATTGGCAGAAGGTCGGAAGAGATCTTAATAGAAAATTGCAGACTGAGGGGCCAGAGGCAGTCCCTCCCTCAGCCTTTTCTTACTGGTGTATCATTAGAGATATAGTGGAATCCGCCTCTGGGGACCCCGATAAGCGCCAGCTCCTTTCGGTGGCGGAATTCTGCCTGCGCCCCTTGTCACGGGCAGCCTCTGTAAAGTCATTAGAGTCAGTGGGAGAAAGTCCCCCTAGGCCCCCGTCCGTGGCCATTACCATTCCGCCGGAGCCTCCAAAGTCCCTTTATCCTCCCCTCCCTGTGGAGATGAACCCTGTCACCAAGTCCTTAGCGTTTCCTATAATTGCAAAGCATAAAGCTCCTCCTTTACAAGATCCCGGCCCCGATACATTAGACCCCGGGGATGAGGCGGGACTCGAGGAGGAGGCCGTCCGATATAATACCCCAGACTGGTCCACTTCCCAGTATTTGCCCCCTCCTTACTTATCTCAAACCTGTGCCCCTGCGCCTCTGCCCCCGCTTCCTACTCCCTCCGTCCTTGCAGATGCTAGAAATCAACTTTCCACTCAGGTTAAGGAACTCCGGGAGGTCTTGGACCTACAAAAGCAGTATATGCAGCTCTCTTCGGAGCTGAGTTCCTTGCAATACTCCCTCCAGAGTTCGGTTATCTTCTCCCCCGCTAAGCCTCGGTCAAACCAGGCATCCCTCAAAAAGATAGGAGCTAGCGCTAAAACTAAAAAACCTAAGAAGACACAGTCAATGATGTTCCCTGTTTTAACTCGATCCCGTCGGTCCCTGCTGGCCTCTGGGACGGGTGACCTCAAGGATTCCTCTGCTAGTGAGGGAGATGAAGAGGAAGAGGGAGAGGGACGGAGTGGTGGAAAGACAGACCGAGAGCAGTCAGAATACAGGAAGCTGCATTTCAAAGGGCTTAAAGATCTCAATGCGGCCGTCAAGTCCTATGGCCCCAATGCCCCGTTTACCCTTTCCGCCCTCGAGGCCATGTCCCGCGGAGGATATCTCCTGCCAGCGGAGTGGCTCCGCGTAGTGCAAGCAGTTCTTTCAAGGGGCCAGTTTTTGGACTGGAAGGCAGATTTTTTCGATCGCTGCCAATCCACCACTACGGCCAACCAAAAAGCCCCTAGCTCCCCCACTTCAAAGTGGACTTATGAAAAATTGAGCGGTCAGGGAAAATACGCAGGGGAGGCCAGGCAACACCGCCTCCCAATAGGTCTCTTGGCGCAAACCACCAATGCTGCACTTGCAGCTTGGTGCGCCTTACCAAATCCTGGCTCCCCTCTCGCCCCGCTTAATAAGATTGTGCAAGGCTTGGTTACACAGTGATAGAAATTAAGCCAGAGTTATAATGTGTACAGAGGATTTCTGACAATTTTTTCTCAGTTTTTTGGATTCTTTTATTGTCTGTATATGTGTTCTGTCTTTACATGTTCTGTGTGCATGTGTTTGTGAGTTATTGCGGTCAGCTCCATGGTGGCTGGACCTTGGAGTGTTGTCTCTTTTCCTCCCCCTCCTCCCTTCTCTCTGATGGCTGCAGCATCGGGGAGAAGTATGGGAGAGAGAAAGAGAGGAACTAATCTTATATTATTTTTAGTTCATGTGATTGCAAGGTGTAGTCTTGGATGGGAAATGCAGGGACATAGTGTCTGTGCAGTTTTAAAGGGGGCTTTGATCAAGGCCCATTAGGAAAACAACATGGATATGAAGTTTAAAGAAAGCATAAAAGTTTTGGAAATTACTTGAAAGTTTTTGGTTAAACTCTCTCTCGCTTTACCCTCCAATTCTGGCCAAATTGTGAGGGTGGAGAGAGAGACGAGAGGAGATTTGGGGCAGGCTGATCAGCATTTTCACCTAAATCTCACCTAAAAGAAAAGTATTTTGTATAATGAGAAGTAACCAAAAGGTAGTTATTCTGGTCACATTTTGAGTGAAACGTGTCACTCCTAATTGGATGTTTAAAACAGATCAGGATTTGTTATATTATTTGGCACTAGGCAAATTGGAAATATGCATAAATCTTAAAGGGACACCTCAGCAGAGATAAAGCTTTTGAAACTCTCCAGCAGAATGGAATAGACTTGGCGCCACTGGGCAGTTGTCCAGAAGTCTCCCTCCCTTCAGCTGAGGAATTCAAAAACTCTCTCATTCAAAGAAGTTCTTAAGGAGTAGACACAGAAATAAAATTTACTTGAGTAAAGGATGGAACCATTAAGATTTTTTGCCCTGCAGTCCCAACTCATCATTCAGCTGGGTCTACAGCGAATTGTAACTTTTATCATTCCAGATTAGATCAAGAGAAGGGTACTATTATTTTGAAGGTTTTCAACTAATTTTTTTGTAAAAGTTTAGTGACTATTAACAACAGGAGAAATTTTAAACGGTTTTAAATTTTAATTTTCAAGATAATGTATTGATAAATTAACATGTAATGGTCTATGAAGCAGAAAAGATCTTGCTCTTTTAATCTGAACTTGTAGTCATTCCTTGGCTTAAGCAAAAGTTAAATTTAGTGTTTGAACTTATTAACAACGTAATTTCTAAAAAGTTTTTTTTTTCCAGAGTAAATGTAATCAGAGAAGGAGAAACTAGCCTGTGAAACAATGATGTAAGGTGGTAAGGTTTAAGTTTGAAGTCACCTATCATAGATTCTACAAAGGTTACAATTTTAAATGACTTTCAGAAATTGATAGGGAAATTCAGTGGTGTAGGCCACAGTTGGGAATTACAACTGATCAAATGAAACCATTATATGATTTATTGAAAGGTCCTTCTCAATTAAACTCATGCAGAGAATGGACAGATGAAGCACTGGAATGTTTGAAATTAGTGCAGAAAAAGATTATGGGGTGTACTATTAGCAGGATATGAGAATCACAGGACTTGGAAGTAACAATTTTATTCACTGAAAAAAAAAATAATAATTCCCACTGGAGTTTTACATCAAAAACAGGGGATTATTGAGTGGGCACATTTGGCTCAGATAAAGAACAGAGCTTGTGTGCCTTATGCTGTGCTGGTAGCCCAAATCATACATAAGGCAGTGAAGAGAGTAAGGATGTTAATAGGACAGAAACCTCACACAATATATGCTATGTATACAAGTCAACAAACAGAGAACTGCATACAAGAGTTTGTGGAATGGCAGATATTGATTAATCAGAATTTCCAACATGGGCTCCCAATTCCTTTTGGGCAGCAATTTGCCACGTGGCCATGGTCTTGGGCCGACAAATGCTCTTCCTCACCGGTAGAGGGAGTTAATTGTTTTTACAGATGCAACAAAAAAAAATTTTAGGGCATCTATGTATATTCCATCTAAAAAGGAGGTGCATAAATTTAAAACAACATTTACTTCTACACAACAAAATGAATTATATGCAGTATTGCAAGCATTATTATATGTGAAAGAACCTTGCAACATCATCATAGACAGAAAGTATACAGCACCATTGATACCTAGAGTAGAGTCAGCCTATATTCCTGATAGGGTAGATAGTATTAAACAGATAACCATGGAAGTTCAACTAGCAATAAGGGCCAAAACAACAATATTTTATATCACACACACTCGGTCACATTCTAAATCATGCAGTACCAAAAAGCATTAAACCAAACAATGGTCCAGCTTATGTCAGTAAAGCCATTGAACAGTTCATGGTGGAATTTTCCATTTTACATGTCACTGGAATCCCCCATAATCCCACTGGTCAAGCTATAGTGGAACGGGCGAATCGCTCCCTGGACACCTACTTGCACAAACAAAAAGGAGTAGTTGGACCAGGAGTTGATGACAAATTCGCAATTGGCTGTTTATGATATGATGATAAATTACAATTGGCTGTTTGGCTGTTTATACTCTAAATTATTTAAAATTCTATAATGATGGCTTATTGGCTGCTATGAAATTCTTAACATTTCCTAATAAGGAGTCTGCAAAGAATGAATCAGCAATAACAAGTGCCCTGAAAGCAGCCAGTAATGTGGCACGATGAGAATAAAAATTGATTTGGTCCTCATACAGTGTTAACGTGGGGAAAAGGGTATGTTTGTGTTTTAACAGATGATAATAAAGAAGTTTGGGTTCCAGTGAAAAGAATAAGAGTGATAGAGGACAACCGCCAAGGTGAAGCGGTCACAGGGAGTGAGGAGGTGCTATCAGTGGCAGATGAAAAAACTTCTGGAGAAGCTTAATCAACTAGGTCACGATGACTCCTTTCACTTTTCTGGTACTTATCATGACACTCAAGAACACTGCGTCCATTGACCCAGCACCGAAGGAACAAGAGAGATGGGCGTTCGTCAGGAATCCACCATGGTTAAGGGTGATGTCATGGAGTGAGACAATAACCAAATTTATCATCCAAGGCAATATTTCTCACATGTTTAAAGATGATGGACTATACTATGATAATAATGGGACTCTTTTTCAGAGACACTAACTTTTCAGGACTAGTCGCAGGTTTCCCACCTTGTCTATAGAAGGGTATTCCTGGGAATTGGAATGGGTTTGGTTTTAAATACTTTAAGGTTCAGCCCGGCATTCCCTTTGCTCTCCCCTCCCCTTGCTACGCCGGAATTACCACCCATAACTCTATTACCCTCGATGTTGGGTCCTCCCTGCCCCCCAATTGCTCTTCCTGGATGAATACCTCTGACCCCCTGTACCCCCCACTAGGGCAAGTTTTTGTTTGTGGGGGCAATCTGGCATACACAGCACTCCCCCTCAACTGGTCTGGCGTTTGTTTCACGGCCTCTATGTTTCCTGACATTAATTTGTTCCCCGATGACTCCCCCTCATCCTCCACTGAGGAACCCCCTGCGGATTCTCATTCCCAGGACGAGTCTTCCAGTGAGGATGAGAATAAGAATGATGATGCCCAAATTGCACAAAACACCCCTCCCAAGAAATTTCAAAAGCTTCATTTCAAATCACTCAAAGAATTGCATTCAGCAGTTAAAACCCGCAGACTGGTGGCCCACACTTTACCCAGATCTTTGTAAACTAGCCATAGGGGCTCCGGCCAATTGGGACTTGGAGGGATATTCTGATCAACAGGAGGCCCCCTCCGGAAAGCAGTTCCCTGATCCATGGGGTGGGTGTGGTACACAATCCCGAAGAAGTATGTTGAGAACACTCCCCTTTTATGTTTGCCCTGGCCCTCATAGAAGCCGTGCCTTGAACACCAAATGTGGAGGCATAACTGATTATTACTGCCGTAGCTGGGACTGTGAAACCACGGGTGACACTTATTGGGGTCCTTCTTCCTCCTGGGACTATATTAGGGTTACTGCTAATTATACCATCAAACTTTTCAAAAGCGTCCCTGTACCCCGCTATGATCAATAATGTGCTTTTGCTGTGACTGTGCCAATGACGGGAATATTGTGGCCCCATGACCTGGATAATCATGCCATTGGCTGCAGAGGTACCCAATGACGGGATTATTGTGGGTCCACCTACCAGAAATGCTGGAGGTGGGGGCCACCCACATAGCCTAAGACAGGGGCCCTGCCCACTTTCGGTACCAGGCATGGAGTCAGGCCACATAGCCTAAGACAGGCCTTTCACCTGCATTTCTAAACAGAAAAGGGGGATATGTTGGGAGCCAGCACTTGGTGCTGCGCCCCTCACCCTTGAGGTCACCATGCCCTGAACTCTTTTCTGCAACAAGCAAGTATCACAAGACGCCTCTGTCAATAGATGTTGTAAGCACAAAAGGGCTTGACCCCCCAGTTCCAGAAATTAACCACTAGATACTACCCTCGCCCTGGACCCTCCCTATTCCTCTTCCCTGTTTCAACTACTATATAAGCTGTCTTGCGTAATAATAAAAGTTAGACCTTGCTTGTCACCATCTCGGTCTCACTCCTCTTTTTTCACCCATTCCTTTCAGGCTAGGTCCCCCTCGGCCCCCCACGAATAACTTAGTCCCGCGGGACAGGACACAGAACCTCTGCTAAATGATCTTCATGGTTTGATACACAGAGTTCTGTGATCCTAAGAAGTGTCGGTATTATCAAGGAAGAAAAATGAAATGTCATACAATCAGATCCCTTCAGTAGACTATAAGCTCCTTGAGGGCAGGAACTGTTTTGTTTTGATCTTAGTACCTATAACAAGCTGGCACAGTTCCTTGTACATAGTAAGGGCTTAATAAATGCTTGCTGAATCATTAAATTCTATGTTCATCAAAAATTTACTAAGCATCTACTGTGTATGAAACATTGTGTTAGACTTAATATAAAGGAACTGAATCAGCCAAGAGGGAGAGCTTCTGGTGTAGGGACTACCCCTCTACCAGGGCAGACTGCAACTGACATACAACTTTGTAGAAAGGTTTTAAGGAGTCACCTTAGGTATGAAGCAGCTAAATGGTATGCCTAGGGTCATATAGCAACTAAACCTTAGAGTCAGAATTTGCACCCAGATCTTGATGATTTTAAGCTTAGCCCTAGATCTACTATTCCATGAGGTTTTTAAATTTTTTAAAATTATTTTTTGACCATAAAAATGAGGTTGAGAGAGGTTAACTATAATATCACGTATGTAGCAAGTGGAAATGCTACTACTGGAAAACAGCTTTTCTAATCCTCAATCTTATGCCCTTTCCACTGAGAGGAATAAAAATGTTGGCCAACACAGAGTCATGTTCATGTCAGAGTTCAGCTCTGTTCACGTCCCCAGGTTCACATGCTATTAGCAGAACTTTAAAAGCCTGCAATCTCTACAGCATCAGATTTAAACAAAACACACCTAAATAATTTTTAGCTGTGATCTTAAACTCTTTCTTTAATATCTGAGTTGAAATAACTATGTTCACATTCCTTCCTACAAAGAAATGGAGGGAAATTGAATGTCACTGAAAAATCAAAATAAACCAGTAATATTGAGTTAGATTAAAATGACAAACTTCTTTTTGTAGCACAGCACTACTGAACTGAAAAATCAGAGAAATGGAAATTGGACTACCCAAGCAAAAGAACCTTGGCTGAACCAATAACCATTAGTTTTATAATGATATCGGTTATATAAAGCATGCATTATGGGCATTCATTATGCATTCAACTATGGCTACTTAGGTTAAAGTGATTATTAAGGCAAACAAACCAATTTTCCAACCCTATCTTATAGGAAACAAGAAAATGCTTTTTAAGATAACATTTTAAAGAACTTCATTTTGTTCATGTTTCTATATCAAGAAACAGCCAATTTGAAAAGGAATAAAATGAAATTCACCAGTTTTCCTGGGGTTAGGTCTTTAAAAAATTAGCCACCAGGAGTGAGGAAATGGAGTCACAAATCAGCCAAAGGAGTCATAAATCAGGTTGGTTTATTGTTTCTTTGAAAAATAACCAAAGTAGTCATTTGTCCTGGACTTTCTTTCCTTTCCTACAATGCTAACTTATTGGACACAAACAGACACAGATAGACAGACCAAGACTTGAGTGTCAGAGTTTGATTTTCTAATTTTTAACTAGTGACTGTGACTTCCTGTCACTTCCTCCTTTTGTTGATGCCAATGTAACCCCTTGCATATCATACATATCCACAACTCCACTTCAATGCTGCCAAATGAAATTCATTTTTCTGTTTGCCAGTCCTATCTTCTTCTCAATGTACCTATTTCACCCTCTCTACTCTCATCAACCTGTGGGACAAACTTCCATCTCCCCATCAACACATTCTAAACGGTCAATGCAGAACAGAGATATCAAAAGAGGGAAGGGAGAAGAGGAGGAGGACCAGAGCTTCTAATCATACAAATCACATCTTGAAGGGACTTGAGCCATCATCCAATTCAACTAATGAAAAAATAATGTTCAGAGAGATTGAGTTGTCCTATATCTAGTTAATGGAAATATTATCATTAAAAACATTTTCTGACTCTCAATTCAATGTATGTTCTACCTTCAAAATCATAAATGGCAACTCTTTTACCTTTGCTGTTCATCTAGATAGTGTCTTCATAAAGCTCTTCTTACTCTTTCAATTTTGGTGGCACTGTGGGTTCCTCCAAACGTTTTCTAACAAAGCCATAGTAGGGCTGGAGAAAAGTATCCACAGAAGAGACAATAGCCACTCTTCCCTCTAATCCATATTACATATCTCTTCCAGATTAGTTAGGCAGCATATTAAATAGAATACTGGATTCAGAGCGAGGAAACTTGAGACAAATGCTATCTCAGACACTAGCTATATGAGCTTGAGAAAGTCAGTCACTAACTTTTTGAGACCCAGTTGTCTTCTCTGTAAAATGAAGATAATAATAACATGTATCTTGCTGAATTTTCATGAAAGTGAAATGAGAACATATGAAGTATTTTATAGATCTCAAGGACACATATTTATTTATTCAGTCTTTACTATGTTCAAAGCAATTTGAGAAACAGGGGGAGACCCACAGAAAAGGGCATACTATCTCTGATCTCAAGGAGCTCATCTTCTAATGGGGTAGACAATATGTATATGAGGTCTTATTGGAAAACCAGCACTCTGATGAATAGAAAGGTACCATGATCCTTCAGTTGTTTTCCTTGGTTGTTGAAGAGGTATTGGCTTCAACACATAGAGGAGAAATTGCTAGGTCACATCTCCAAAGAAATTGCTTTCTGGAATGATGGCTAGAGGGCATGCGCAGGAAGCAGGACCAGTGGTGTGTGGCAGTTCTCAGAGGTCTTAGTCAGTGGTTGGTGTTGGGGATGTTGTTGATGGTGAGGTAAGTGTGCCCTTCTCCCCATATATTGCTCCCTTCAGTGATGATGGATTCAGGGGTAAGAAAGAAAGCAGAGTTAATGATCTCAGAGGTATTCATATTACTAGGGTTCTTGTATTAAGGGTACTGGGCTGTCTTCACTGGAGTATCAGGAGATATTTTGGTTGAGATGGTAGTGGTGAGTTGAATCACCTGATGCATGAGAATTCCATCTCTTCTTTTTGCTGGTTGAGCTAGGTTGACTTGCCTTCTCTGTAGATGGCAATTGTTTGGCCATTTGTGGGGATCACCCCCTCTTCTCCACAGTAGTTGGTTCCCCAGTGAGTAACTACAGATACTGGGATGGAGGTAGGGCCTGTGGTCTGGAATGAGTAGAGACTACCATTCTCAGGGCTTCATTTTCAGATTATTTTTCCTAAAGAAAAAATGTACTTATGCCACTCCGTTGCTCAGAGGTCTTCAATAGCTCCCCATTAATCACAGAAGAAAAGCAAACTCCTTTAGTTAGAATTCTAGGGCCTATATGATCTGGTCCTAACCTCTTCTTTCCTCTTCCCTTTCTAGGGCTGCAATAATTTCTACTATTATTCATCTTCTTTGCAGTGACAATCATTTCCATTCTATTCAACCCTTTGATTTGAGTATTCACTCAATATCCATTTGAATATCAGCTGTGATAGAGATAATTTATTCAACAAAGTAGAAGAAATAAAGTTTTTTAAGATTAGAGTCTCCACCCTCAAGAATTTCATAGCCTAATTATAGATTTTATTTGATCTGAATAAATGGGCAACATTTTTTCCAGAAAATGATCTTGATTGCAACAGCTTCCCTGCTCACTTCAAGAATGTTTCTTCATCCCCATCAATGGATATAGTATGGTCGACAGTGTCTTTCATAACTGGTTTCTCATTTTCCCAGTGTGATACCATAATTCAGTTTGGAACTCTTGCTTAGAAAGACCATTTAATAGTATTTCCAAAGGGCCTTGGTTTCCTCAGTTTGAAGAGGCACAAAACACAACAGTATTTAAGAACAGAACCAAAGAACCTTGTTTTCCATCCTATTGCCTAGCTTTATTTTAGTCTCTTCCCATGTTCAAACATGCTGGCAATGAAAACAGGGACACAGATGTTCTTTATCAACCTTGGATCCTGCATTAGCACATCCCTTTGCTGCCTCATCAAATAGCGTTGGTAATTATCTTCTTTCTCGCTTTCATTAGAATGTTCAAATCTCATCATTAGTATCTGATGAAATGGGCTTCCAAGGAACATTCTGGGCCTGGGGGAGATGTTTCATTCATGTTTCAGAAACCAATTGTAATCATTCGGCTATCTAGCCCTCTCTGTTTTTGAGCCTGGAGGACCATGACTAGGATAGATCATCTGTTCTGATTCTTTCCCCAGAAGGCTTGGTGAATTTGTCTTTGGACTTTAATTATTTCCAGAAGATTCTCCCTGGACTCACCAATGTTCTTTTTCTTAAACAGAGAGGGTGATGAGTTTGTACAATTACCTTCCCCTGCCTCAAATATTCCTCCCTGGGAGTAAGCTGGTGCTACTTACAGAACTATCACAAATACTTACACACGTATATATCTAGGATAAGGATCCCCAAAGTTCATATCTAAGGGGTAGTCCAGCCATAAGGTATTCACTGAATGGCAGAGACAAAAGTATAAGGTCACAGTTCATGCTTAAGAACAAACAAGGCTATCAATGCCAAATGACATATTCTGGCCAATGTAAAACAGAACAAAATAAAATACTTTCTCTTTGAGAAGACCTCCTCTTACAGGAGTCATTTAGGAATCAATTTATCTTTGGGAACATCCAAATCAGAAAACTTGTGGCCAAGATTTCACTCTTGGTTGTACATTTCAAAATTGTAGCAAACTACAATTTCTATTTTCTTTTGAAAACTACTCACCTACCCAGAGGACAGTACAATTTTGTTCTCTAGAAATAAGGGACTTTGCTCTGGAGAAATCTTGAAGTGGCTCAGTTTTAGTTCTGAGATTCTTGGGGCAAGACCTTTTCAAATGCCTTTAATAAAGAGCGTCAAAGGACTTGGAGTGACCCATAGTCCTCCTCCAACATTGGAGGAAGAAAAATGAATGTTTGCAACCCAGGGTGAAAGGTACTCCTGTTACTGGCATTCTGGATGCCAGTTCTAATACACTTAATGACAGAATTGTGGCTAGGTCTATATCTGAAAATTTTAAAAGCTTTCTTTTTCTACTTCAACTCATTTTGCTTGCAGAGATCTTTAGCATAGTTCCTTGTATATAGCATCTGTCATATTTATCAAGTACTTGTCATTCTTAATGATGTTTGTTGATTTCACTCTATGAATTGTCAGCACTTGCTGCCATGTCAGGTCACATGATAGATGGAAATCTTCTACTGCAATGTTTTAGTAGCCCCTAGAGGAATTTTTTGACCATCTCTCCTTGTTGGTTGGGGGTTACTTTCTATGCATAAATACAGTTCACTCTATTATACTGAGGTAAAGTGAGTATAGATCACTGACTCTATTTTCATAGCCCTTTTGGATAAGGGGAAGGGGAAAATAGGTCTCAACACTTTTTGTGGAAGTGTTTTTGAAAGAGCAGCTTGATGAAATGGCTAGAGAATTGCTTTTGAGTCAGGAAGTTGGCAGTTTGAATAAAATCTTAATCACTTAAGATCTCAAGGACTCAGTTTCTTCATCCAAAAAAATGAGGGGATTGGCTCTGTGGCCTATAACATCTTTTCTAGCTCTAAATCCATGATCTTATGTCAGATTTCCAAATGACCTTAATTACTAATGACTTTTTTTGGTGGGAGTCTGTAGTGAGGACCATAGGGAATTCATTTATCTTTCAAATACCTCCACTGTGAGACTCAGACTGAGAGATCTACAGACTTGAAAAAGAACATATGGCAAGGTCTTTGCCATATGTTTCAACAATTATACAAGACTGGGTATTGAAGAATAAAGGCATTAACAATGGTTTATAGGCTTTTAGCAAGATGTATTTCTTGGCCTTGGTCACATAGTGTAGAGCCTTTGATCTCCCCAGATTTGCTTTGAACCATGATTAGAATTGTTCGAGAAAGCCTTCTGTTAGTTTTCTCCCAACAATTAAAATGATCCCAAAGTAAATAAGACTGTGTCTGGAATTACTGAGTTTCCATCATTTGTAGGGCTTTAGGATTTGACAAGGTGACCATTTGTTGGGATCTTATAGAGAGAATTCCTGCACACACACATTAGAGTAGATGCCTGAGGACTCTTTTACAGTTCTATGATTCTGTAACATTTCCACCTTTCTAACCGTCCTTTGCAAATCCATAGTTAGACTTCTAACATATTTACATCAGTTTCAAATGGCATCTAGGAAAATCTTATTAGTTTATGCTAAGTTTGTCAATCCCTGCATAAAATGTGAAAATGTACTTAGAAGGCTCTCATCTCATATTTCTTTTCTCCAAAAAATGAAACATTTCAGATTTTTTTACAGCCCTTCCACCAATACCTTCTCACCCCATTTTAATACCTGTCTGATTTACATTTCTTTTTTATATTATTTATGATTCTTCAAGTTGACAGGATACTCAGAACTATAAATGAAAAACAAAAATAAGAGCCCAATATACCCTAAGGTTCCAAATGAGACCAGCAAGATAAATGAGACATAAAACACCAGGAAACTGGCAAAAATTGCAAAGGCAAGTGGTTCAGTATACTGGTAGAAGCATACTTGCACAGAAAGATGGAGAACAATAATAAAACTGATTAAGAAAATGACCAAGAGACAAAATGTATCTCTAACATTTTCTGCCAGTCATATGGAACTAGTTCCAGGCCTCTTGAGACTAAACTAAAATGTTTTATTTTCTATTTCAATGATCCCATCCCATTCAATTTCTGCTAAAGTGAAACTTTAGTGAATAATCCTGAAAGAGAAGCAAAGGGAATAGTAAGATATTTTGGAGACAGTGTGGTACTGTGGAAAGAACATTGATTTATTAAATCAGAGGTTACTTCTGGATCTTGAGCTATGATCCTATATTTGTTAATAAGAGTGCAAGGATTATTGCCTATGAACAAGTCACAAATTTGTCTTCATTAGTTAGAACCTAAGTCATTATCTCTGTAAGTACCCCTAGTGGCACAAGCTAGAAATTAGTTTTCTGCATTTCATAGAATTTCGAAAGTTGCAAGGGATCTCAGGGACCATTTCTAGTCCAGTATATACTCGCACCCATCAAAAACATCTAGGACAGTGATCTGGGTGTGTGTCTGCCTGAGGCAATGTCACAACTCTCATATCATTACCTGAATTTAAATGTGCTAGCTCTACCCTGTTTAGTAGCCAGACAACAGTTAGCTGATAATGTACCAGCACCTGGTGAACATTTCTAGAAGTCCTTCTCTATTTTTATTTTGTTGATGGTGTAAATCCTAGTAACAAGTATAGTGCCTTGCTTGTCAGCTGGATTATGTTCTAGTGGTTCTTTTTCTTTATTTGTTTCCTAACTGCAGCTTTGAATTACAAAGCTAGAGACTTCTGTTTGTTTAGAAAGCCAATAATCCACAGAGGCACTGTGTTGATCTGTATTGACCATGACCCTTAGAAGGCTTTTTGTTCTGGGAAAGATTTCCCTGTGGTATATTTAAGCAGAACATTAGTCCATCCACACTAAGTTTTTATCTCCCACTAAATGCTGGACTGAAGGGGACCTAATAAGTGGTAAATGTAGTGACATTAATGTAAGCAGAAAGAGAAGTAAATAGAATTAGAAAATCCTTTCCTTTGCCTGCTGCCTTCCCTTCCTTAGGAACAAAGTAGACTGTTAGTTCTCCCTCTCTGTTGTCCCTCTCTTGGTCTCTCTCTGTTGTTGTCTTGGTCTCTCTAAGTCTCTCCTTGGTTTCTCTCTCTCTCTCTCTCTCTCTCTCTCTCTCTCTCTCTCTCTTTCTCTCTCTCTCTCTCGGTATGATTAGCAGGGCCAATAATAATCCACTTAAAAATCAATGGAAACTCACCAAAATCCATCAACTGAGATGGTAAGATCCTTTACTTCAGAGTTATTTACAGATAAAAATACACATGTGAGTAAGTAAATGTACTCTGCTTCCTGGGCAAATATAGTGTGTTACAGCCCCCAGGCCACAACTGGCTAACCTCTAGCCAGGAGGTTTTTGACTCAGCAGAAACCACCTCTCTCATTGAAGGACACAGAACAACAAAAATCTAGCAGTGAAGCCAGGCCTTTGTGAGTAATACCCACATTGGGCATAGTCAGAAACAGCATGGGGCTGTAGTGCTGTGAGCAGAGCTTTGGGGTGAGGAGTTGAGAAATCTCAGTTTGAAGTTTGGAGTCATAAATTACCATTATCCAAGAATAATCTTTGCATCTTCCTTGTACTCTTTAATCATTCATGTGTATGTGGTTTTTGAAGGACAGTTTGTTATAGTGGATAGAACACTGGATTTAGAGTTGGGAAGATTGGGTTTGGCTCTCGCCTTAGGCATTTGTTATGCTACCCTGGGCCAATCAAATTACCTCCCTAGACCTCAGCTCCCTAATCTGCAAAACGGGGGAGTAGAATTCAGTTTGACTCCTGTCTCTGATATTTATTAGCTGTGTGAACTCAACCTCACTGGGCTGGTTGGAATGAAATAATATAAGTAAATTTTTTTTTTGCAAAGTTTACAGCACTATGAAGGCTCACAGACCTAGCAGGGATGTCAGAGATTATCTAGTCTAATCCCTTTTTTATAGATGAGGAAACTTGAGGTCTAGCAAGGGTTAAGTGACTTGCCCATGTTACTAAAGGTAGTAAATGTCACAGGTGGAATTTTCATCGAGGAATCAAAGAATTTCAGTCTGATACTAGAACCAGTGTTCTTTTCTCTTCCTCCAGTAAAAAAAAAACAACCCAATTTTATATTATGACCAATGATCCCTAAAATACTTGATCATGTATATGAGGAGCAGTAACTGAGACAAACATTGAAGGAACCTCAAATGACATCCCTCATTCAAGGTAGGCATAAAACTGACTTTTCACGTCACTTATGATTCACACATATCATATCATCTGATGCAATTCCTCTCTATACTATCCATAATCCAGCTTCACCAAATCCAAAGTCTAAAGACCTTTACTACTCTTTGGGGCAACTATCTCTCTTCGCAAGCAATGAGACTTAAGGTGATTACTGCCCATGTTCTGGCCAACCCCACTCCCTCTGGATTCCAATTTCCCTTCATCTTTTAGTTCTATAATTCTCCCTTATTGTTTTCAGGTTCAATAATACCAGGAGGCAATGTCCTGGAAAGAAGCAATGAAGTCTATCCTCCAGAGAAAGGAGCACTCCACTCTTCCCCCTCCCCCCATGGTGATGCCCAAGGACAAAGTCTTTTTACCTGTGCTAAGTAGAAACTATGATTATAGTGCTCAAAAGCAACTTTAAAAAAACCCACATTGGCTGAACAACAAACCAGGTCATTTTTCCTCAGACTATTTTGGCCAAAGAATGTTTTGGGACTGAAACAGATAAACAAATTCCTTACATATTGATCTTTGGATAAAGATAAATTCTAAAACAAATTGCAATAATAAATATAAAAGGGCATATGTGCCAAAATATTTATTAAATGTGATATTTGCCAATATGAAAATAGTTTAAATTTCCACAATTTATCAAAACATTTCCTTGATCCTCCTGAATATCCCCATGGATATATCTCACAGTCCAAGATCAACATTTAAGCGTTTGGTCAGGGCTTTACCTCCTGATCCCATTAGAGGTGAAAGTATAACTGCTCCCATAGGATTTTTGGGGGGAAGTGGGCTGCCCCTTCCTAGGATTACTGAAGTTCAGGTGGGACTATCCTCTATACTATCACACTTTCACTGTCTTCAGATTGCCCTATGAGTCACTGCACCCACCCACCACCAATTCTCCAGTGCTTCCCTACAATAAGAGTTTTCCTTAGGCACTGTTAAGCTTTTATTTATTGAATATACGAGTAGCTTCAAAGAATCTCCAAATTAAAGCATGCCACAGAAGCCAATAAGCCACATGTGATCTTATGGAGCGAGATCAGGCAAAGGATCTTTCAAGGTGAAGGTAATGAGGACTTTTAACATTACTTTAATGTTTGCGGTGGGGAAGATATGGAGTGCAATGGATAGAGTGCCTTTCCTGGAGTCAGGAAGACTAATCTTCCTGGGTTCAAATCTGTCTTTGGATGCTTACCAGCTATGTGACCCTAAGCAAGTCACTTAACCCTGTTTGCCTCAGTTTCTTCATCTGTAAAATGAGATGGAGAAGGAAATGGCAAACCTCTTCAACATCTTTGTCAAGAAAGCCCAAAATGAGGTCATGAAGAGTTAGACATGATTGGAAAATAACAAAACATGTTGGAGGTGGGAAGATGAAGTGAGGAACAGAAAACTGTACATCTGGAGATCTTTCAGAAAAGACAATGATGGGTGTAGTGTCTAATAAAAGTTATGTGACAGCTGGGCTTGATTTCCAGTGCACTTGCATCTTCCTGGTGCCCAGTGTCCTTGTGTCCACTAACCATACACTCCTCCATGCAACTGTTTTTCCCATTACCATCTCTTTCCCCTCTTATAACGTCCCATGTCTCATCATGTCAAAGTTGCCATGCCCCAAGTGTATCTCAAGGGGAATTAGTTAATTGGTATTTTAGGTTGAGATAACTATTAAATGTTTCTGGGTAAAATGAGCTCAATGAATGCAAAGGTAATATGCTACCATGGAAAGGGTGTTGGATCTGGTATCAGAAGTTGACAGATGAAATACTGATCTTTGCCACTGATTAGCTTATTAACTCACTTCATCTGCCTAGACTAGTTCCTTTAAAAGAGGAAAATTGGATTTCCAAGGTCTTATTGAGTGCTAAATCTATGATCTTACCTAGATTTAGTTTCTAACATTTTAAGGAGATAATTTAGATCAGAGACCATCCCTTAATCTCACTCAGGTTACCCTAGAGCACTCCAGGGTGTAATTGGAGGAGGAAGGGAACTCAAATGGGGCTTAGTGAGGCCTTATAAGAGTATAAAAAGTGGCAAAGCTTGACTAAAGGCAGTGAAGACAAGAGGGTGTCTTTGATAGGACATGGAAAGTAGCAGGAATTGAGAAAAAGGCTTTTAACAGTACTTCGCAAACTTTAAAGTATTGTGCAAAAATCAATTGCTTCATTATATATAAAATAGTGGCCCAAATTTAGCTTCAATAAGCAAATGAATAGAGTTGATAATTAATGTATCAATTTTGTCCATTTATCTCTGTTTCTCTTACTAAAATAAACTTCCTGAGAGCAGAGACCAGTTTTTACTTGTAGTGGGAAGAGCACTGAATTTGTAATTAAAGGACCTCCATTTGAATTTTAGCTCAACATTTGCTATCTGTGTAACCTTAGGCAAGTTATTTAACTCATCTGAGCCTTAGTTTCCCATCTTTAAAATGAAGTGGTTGTACTAACTGACTTTGAAAGTCCTTTCTAACTTGAAATGCTATGATTCCGTGACCAACACTTTATCTCACCCAGAGTCTATTAAGGTGAAGAAATGGCCTCTGCCACATTATCTGATGCATTTGTACACTCTAGAGAAAGTCTTTCATAATCCAAGTCAAAAAACCTAGAACAAAGCACTTGTAGAAATAATTGCACAGATATCTGCTTTGGTTTGGCTATCCAGTCAGAAGATATTTACTAAATATTTAATAATATTAAAAATAATGCCATTTAACACTAAATTCTACAGGGCACTAAGTGCCTTTCAAGTTAGAACTAATTTATACACTATGGAATACATTCTGAATTAAATGGTTGGCCAAGACATAAATAAGATTAGCTGTTTCCAGAGAGATTGTCAAGCATCATTTTTTTTTTTTGTTTCAAGGATCCTTTGAGGTCTATAATATTGACATTTAGCTCTTCTAAGCTAAAAAATCCTCTACTGTTAAAGATGGGCAGTAGAAATATTAAGCAGTTAGTACCTGTGCTTTTATTTTTGTAAAAACAAATCTTAATTCCGGAAGGATCTATACTGACGATGCTCTATTTTGGTTGGCATGTGGAGAGGGTCTTAGAAATGGGTGAGGCAGACCATGGAAACTTTGACCAATAAATCTTTGAATATAATATAGATTCCATATTTATCTGAATATGAAGTTTAATATCTTAAAAAGGAAATGTGCAAATAATGAAAGTGTGGTATGGTCAACAGCATTAAGCTTGATGTCAGAAAGCTCTGGTTCCAATCTCATTTGTGACATGTTGTATTCATGTGGCACTGGAAAAGTATCAACTTTTGGGTGCCTTACACAACTCCTTAGGATAGATCTCTTTCATATTTTGATTCCATAAAATATGATCTTTTCTATTATTTAAAAGTAAACTTAATGGGGAGTTGACTTCTTGATGCATCATCTGTATGGAATGTTTCCCTGAAACAAATACAAATTTATGAGGAAGAAAAAAACCCACAAACCTCAAACTCTATCCAAACTATAAGGAAAAAAATTATGGTAAATGAATACAAAATATTGCTCATTCAAATTTTTGTGGCCCATGATCAGTCTGAAGAATTTTGTATTCATAAAAACATAAATATATCCTCAATTTACAAAGTTATTTTGTTGGACGTCTTTGTTTGCTACTAAGATAAAAGTTCTCTGAAAGTCCATGTGCAAAATTCTTATTAAATTTCAATCTTGTTTCTCCTCAGACAAAATTCTCTGGTTTTTCAAGTGGCTTTCAGTCCATTAAGTATCCCCTTGAGAGGACTGATTTACAGCAAGAATTTTAAAGAGGACTATCTTGAATAGATTTGGTGGAGAAACATGGGCAAAGTTCTTATTAACATGCATATATGTGTGTGTACACACACATACAAAAATAAATAAATATAAATATCTATCATTACGTCAGGAATTTGTGTTTTCATAATGGTAGGGATTCCTCCATTGAGACAGACCACAACCCCTTTCAGACTTAGCCAATTGCTTCTGTGAGCTACTGTAGTCCTAGAATCATCCTGCTGCTAAATAAATAACAAGCCTCTCTAAGTTTATCTAGGATGGTCCTTGGACAGCTGGCATGTGAGTCGTGGCTTGGTTCATACTCTAAGTCCTTTAAATTTGGCAAGACCTGACAGAGTTTTTATTCCTCTGGTATAACTTCCATTATCTTAGATTCAGGCCCATGTCACAGTGAGGCAATGGTATAGGATTTTAGTTAATCCCAAGAGAGCATTGATCATATCTTATATAAAAAATCACAAACCTTTTGGGCTTCAGTTTTCCCGTATATAAAATATGAAATAATCATACTTGTGTTTCCTACTTTATGAGTTGTTGGAAAACTATTAGATTGTCAACTCCTTGAAAGCAGAGACTGCCTTTTGTCTTTCTTTGTATTTGTATTGATAATGCATTTTTGCTTATTGTTAATGTAATTTTGCTTCTTAATGGGTAGTTTACCCCTCCATTAATAGGCCCATGTGACCTGCTTAAGTCACATGTAAGATTGAGTCACATGAGTCAAGTCATATGGAACAGAAAGGGTTGGAGCAGGAAGGGTGGAAGAGGCAGAGGCAGAGCTAGAGCAGACCTGAGAGGAAGTTAGTCAGAGAGCAATCAGAGCTGGGAAAGGCAGCTGGTTAGCATGAGTGAGAGAGCTGGATTGTGATTAGTTTAAGGGAGCTGGTTTGTGGGAAGCCTAACAGAGGGAAGACTTAGGGCTGGTGTTGCCCTCTGCATTGTTATTGTGTTTATATTTCTTTGTTACTATGATAGATTTGGCTTCCTGGTGTTTGAATAAATGTTTTTCTTCTGTGTTCTATATGGAAAGAATGTTATACTTTGTGATTCAGAACTATACCAGAATATTCATGGTCACCATAGGCACTATGAATATTGTGTTGGTGCTGTAGTATCCCAAGGGCTTAACAAATTGCCTGATACATAGTAGATGCTTAATAAATATTTATTGACAATCTAACTCAAATGAAGTAATGCATGTAAATATACTTTACAAAGTTTGGAATTTTCTCTTCATATATAGTATATATACACATATTTTTGTAGCAAAAATTCAGAAGTTTCAGAGGCTGGATTTGAATTCATCTCTTCCTGATTCCAAGTCCAACAAAATAGCCATTGTATTTTGCTGTCCTTCAGTAACTGATAGCTAGTAGATATATGAGATTATCTATCTACCCATCTATCATCTATCCATCCATCCAACCATTCATCCATCCATCCATCCATCCATCCATCCATCCATCCATCTATCTATCTATCTATCTATCTATCTATCTATCTATCTATCTATCTATCTATCTATCTATCTATCTATCATCTCTACTGAAGGACAGCCTGGTACAATGGATACTTTGCTGGACTTGGAGTCAAGAAGGGCTGAGTTAAAATCCAGCCTCTGAAACTTCTGAGCTGTTACTATAAATAGCTTAACCTCTTGAACTTTAGTTTACTCATCTTTAAAAGGGGAATAATATTAGAAGACCTATTTTACAGTTACTGTGACACTTAATGAGATTACAAACTACAAAGCATCATAGAAGTGTCTTATTATATACACAGGCATACACAATAAATGAAGGCACTGATTGTCTACAGTAGAACACTCATCAACTTCTTGAATTAGCATCCAATTTTCACTTCTGCTGTCAACTCTGACCACTTGTTCGGAACTAAAGGTTTCTCTGCCTTCATTACAGTCATTAGTGAAGGCTGGTGATTGAAATGTATTTGCACTGCATTATTGTGTTAGATTTTCATTGTCATATTACACACTAGAGACAAGCTACTTTATGTTCAAGACAGTTTCTTTTAAGTGAACAAATGACTATCTTTCAAAATAAAACTATAAATAGAGTTCTGATTCATTAATTTCATCACTATCTCTTGACATTTTCTTCTGTTCAGTCTTTGAAATAAAAATTTTTAAATGTGCTTCAAATTATGTCTGACTATAATGATTTGTGTGATCATCTTTGAACTCAGCTTGCATATCCATTTCTATTGTTCAATTGTCTTCCTTTTAGAAAATTTTGGCTTTTAAGGAATTAGATAGGCTATCTTTAAAATAATTTCATATATAGTGTCAGCTGGTCATCCATGCCAAGCTGCAAAATATAGTCTTGTGGGTGAGGAATACCATTTTACCTCTTTCTTTCTGGAATAATTTTTATATTCGCCCAGTATATAGTATACTATATTGTAACTAAGAGATATTCTCTCTCTCTTTCTCTCTCATTGTCTCTTTGTGTCTCTGTGTATCTGTCTGTCTGTCTCTCTCTCTGTCTCTCTCTTTCTCTCTGTCTCCCCTGACTCCCAGTTCTTTCTGGCCTGCTTCCTGGTGAGTTTCACTGCCTTCTGGGTGACTTTAAAGTCTGCCAAGCTGGGGAACACAATCCCAGGCTGTAATTCAGTATATGCACTTGCTGCAAATATTATTAGCTTGATCTGACTCCAAATTTATCATGATTTGGGAGAGAATGGGGGAGTAGATTCAGAAAATTATTTTCCTTTCAGAAAAAAGGAAAATGATGATTAGGTGATCAGGAAGATTAGACCTGGCTTATGTGTATATATAGACTCATGCAGATGTCAAAACCTTTCTCATCAAAGAAGAGTTTTACAAATCATAAATAGCTTCAAAGTTTTAAGCTTATATCTTAAAAAGCCACCTCTTGATGAAACCAGATTTTCCCTTCAAGAGAATACCATGATTCACTTCAGGTGACTTTTTTGTACTTAACGATGCAGTTAGGTCCTAGATCTGGTTAGTCTGATTGTCCAGTCAACTTCTTCCCATATCTCTCAAAGGTCTCCTAAGTAGTGATTTCCTGATATGAAATCCCTCCCCCCCAACCACATATTTATTGCTCAAGATTGATTCCTTTTGTAAATCCTCTCCTTCACTCCTACTCTCCCACATCTGGAATAGAAGAGACAACGTTTTTGGTAAGGATGATTAATAAGCCTCCTTCTACCAAGTACCACTTAATTAGCTGCCTTTTGAGGAGGCTCCTGGTATTTCAATTCCAAATGAAAAGATGTTGCTCTTTCCCCGCAACTGCCTATTAGATTGTATCTTGAGTGCCATACTTTGCATCACACATCATCAGACTTGACAAGGAAAGTTTCATTTTGGACCAATGATGATGTTCCTGGAACATTGTTTTTTTCTTTCATATTTTGAAGAAACCTTTCTTCTAATGTATAATTTAAGGCAATATATATGCAGTACAGATAGATTTCTAGTTGTTGAACCTCATCTTATTACCTCATTTCATCTAGGCAAATGAATTTCAATCTACTGAGTTAGTAATATCATCCATGTTGTCTATATGTATACTCATCCTGACAGTTAAATTCTACCTTTGTTTCTCTGATTAAGAGGGCAATACAAAATTACAACTGTTGCTGTTGACTTCTTTATTAGGTTTTCTAACAAGGTGTCATTTATCAAATTGCAAGCTAATGAAATGTGCTATTATGAATGCATACAGATTCAAGGGAAGGACTTTTTTCTGCTTTTTGCCTATATCTCATTTGGAAAGAGAAAGCTACAGGAGTGATGTCACTGAATAGAGTTTTATTGTTTCAACGCTTTGGCCCCTAATAGTATAAATTTTAAAAGAGTGAAATTCAGACTCTTATAGTCAGTGAGTAATAAATTCTTCAACAATTTCTGAGAAGTCTGGAAAGTTTAATTTTCATCTTTCTAATTGAATTTTGGGTGATACTTAAACCTCTAAAGTGAGGGCCTGATAATAAAAAGTTGGCAATTTAAATAGGAGCCAAATTTATAGGAGATCTCAGGATGTATCTTTGTACAACCTTCTTCCTCATGTGTGGAGTATTCTCTCCCCTCTTATCTACTTCATAGAATCCCCTAATTTCTTTCAAGGCTCATTTGTGGTAGCACCTCCAATCTAGAGCCTTTCCTGATGCCCCTAGTGGTTAGTACTTTCCTAAAGTTATTTTATATTAACTTATCAGTTTACACATTACATAATCCAATAGAATGTACCCTGCTTGAGGGCAAGGGTTATCTTTCATTTTTACCTTTGTATCCCCATTGTTTACCATAGTATCTTCTACAATATTTAGTGCTTTGCAAATGAATTGAATTGAAGATTGAATTCTAAAATTAGCATACATTCTCTAGGCTTTTCTTTTTTATGTAATGCTGTCCTGAGTTAATGGTACTAAGATCATGAAACTGATTATTTCTATATCATTCAGGTAATTTTAGTCAAAACCAAAGCCACAGAGTAAATATTCATTTTGCTTGCTTACCTGAAGGTGTGTCTTCATTACCACCACTGGAGAAAAGTATCTCAACATAAATATGCCTTATTGTTAATGGATCAGTCATATAACCTTCATATATAAAGGAAAATCTATCAGTATGGGGATCAAAACACTTTTCATTTTCCAGCTTCTAAAGAGAAACAAAACACCCTGCAACTGACTGAGTACATCTGGCTCCCAGAATGAAAGACACAATTAAGTGGAAAATATTGTTGATGTATTTTGAATAAGAATAATGAATAAGAATAGCTGACATTCCCTGTTCATGTCGTGCTAACTGTAAGGTCCAAGGATTTTTGATCTCTAGCAGTGGCATAAGAAGTGAAAAGCTTTAGGAAACATATAAGGAGGGAATTGGTTAACCAATAGTTTTGGTCTCCGAATAATCAATCTTTATTCAACTGTATTCAGCAAATGAGAAGTAAGTAGCTAACTATATTGTCAGGGAGAAATCTTTTTGATTTAATTTATGGGAAGACATGGACAAAAGAAGACACAGTATGGCATAATAAAAGATGGCCTTAAAGTCAGGAAGACTTGAGTTCAAATATAAACTCTGACACCACACCCACACTCACACCCACACACACCCACACACCCACCCACCCACCCACCCACCCACACACAGACACACACACACATACACATACATACACACAGCCCCTGGATAGATGATGCTAAACAAATCTCAGTGCTCTAGGTAAATTAGAGTGAAGGTGCTGACATGCATTGGTTAAGTGAGTTTCCTTACTTAGGCGTTCTCTATAAAAGTGAAATCATAGCCCCCATCCTTATTCCTGAGGATAAGCAATACAAAGAATGATAAAATATGAATGAGTTTTGATTTGTGTAATTGATACCAATGTCGCTACAAATTTATTGATGTTTTGGCGATATACTTCAACATTCTTGTGCTGGTGATACAAAGATTAAAAAAATGATATTTTCTGATGTCTTGTCATTCTACTAACAAGGATATGACATGTAAACCAATTAGTATATGAAAATTAGAGTGTGACAGGTAAAGGAGAAATCCAGACAAAGTGCTCTAGGAAAACCTGAGAACAGAGGGGATTGATTTGTGGGGATTGGGGAAGATTTTCTGCAGAAGGTGGCAACTGAAATGAGCTTTGAAGGAAGAAAAGAATTTTGACTGGTTGAGATAAGGAGGCACTACATCAAAGGCCCAGAGGACTGAAGAGGATGGTAAAGGTGAACTCAGTTAAATATTGTTCTCATCTTCCTTAGAGAACCGAAATTGAGGATGGCTGGATGTGAATTTATGTAATACGGTTTCATCTAGGGATGTATTAGTAAATATTTAACAACTGACTTTCTGAAAAAAAAACAAAAACAAATGCAGCACAAGTTGTTTTGCCCTGGCTGCTGTATACCCTTAGCTATTCCTTTTTAAGGACATAAACTTGCCTGTACACTATGAAGCCCTTGGCTGACTTTGCTGTTTGGTTCTTAGGCTGAGTTTCACTGTCATCTAGAACCCCTGGAACAGATGGTAAGATTCTCTCTTTCAACATGTGTGGTCAGTACCATGGATCTTCCAGTTAATGAGATAATTCTGGAAAAAAAATTCCTTTGTTTCATCTGCTTGCCCTATGTTTTGGGTAAGTGGTTTGACTTTCCCTGTTCAGATGATTCATATCTGAAATGGAAATATCTTTCAATTAAGAAATTAAAAAAAGTCTTCCTCCTTGGAAATGTGAAGAAACAGCACAGTTAGTACATTCTGTTTTTACTTCAGAGTCTATGTATTAATAAAGAAGACACCTTTCAAATGATTAAGTGATTATTCAATCAAAAAGCATATATTAGGTGTCTTCTATATACCAGACACTTCTCTGGACAACACAAGAGCAAAAATTAATCAGTATTCCTGTCCTCAAGGAGCTTACATTCTATTGGGGGAAATAAAATGTTTTGTTTCCTTTCTATTTATGCTTATTCTTCCCAATTTCTTTCTTTTTATTGCTATAGCAAGCATTTATCTCACAATTTAAAACAACATTGGCAAAAATGAATATCCCTGCTTTGCCCCTGATATTATTAGAAAGGTCTCTAGTTTGTCCCCATTACATATGATAGCTTTTTTAAAAGGTAGAGATAGATAGATAGTGATTTAAATTGTTTTTGTTATTTGCTTTATTGTTGATATGGTACATTTGAATCAACTTGCCTTTCTGGCAGAAATCCAGTTTTGCCATGGAATACCATAGTGTTTATAGAAATATGACATTATACATTCTTTACTAGTATTTGATTTGTTATTTTGCAATTTATTAAATAAATTGACCTATATTTTTCTTTCTCTCCTTAGTTGCTTCATAGTTTAAGTAAAAATACCTTATTTGTATCATTGAAGGAGTTATAGTGTTGTGAATAGTTTATGCAATATTATATTTGCTTATTCCTTTAATGTTTCAGGGGAGTCATCTAAATTTTATTTGGTCTTGGCTTTTGGTATTTTTTCCCTTTAAGAGTTCATGTTTATATTTTAAATTTTCTAAATAAAGCATTTCTTGTTCTGTTAATCTTTTTAAAGATTTTTATAAACAATCACATATTTTATGTTATCAGTTTATGTGCCATGTAATTGAGAAACTAGTTTCTGATAATTTCCTTTATTTAAGGCTCAATTATTATTTTTCATTTTTGACAAATATGATTTGGTTTCCCTCTTTTTTGAAATCATACTAGCTAGTGCCTTTTTTTTGCCATTCAAAATATAAATCTCTTTTATTGCTTTTTTAAACAGCTCATTGTTTTATTTACCAATTCAATGTGTTTCTTTTTTGCTTTAAGTTTCATTAATCTTCTTTATTATATGGTATAGACAAGTCTAGTTTGGTCCTATATACAAGAGCTAAGAATATAGGCCTTGATTTGTCAAAGAATTCCTGGATTTTGTCTTATATATCTTGTGCTTTGACTTAAATTTTGGACTTGGCTCCTTCTGTCTCCTTCTCCTTGCATAACCTGAGTTAATTCCTTGCTGTGACCTCAACAGGCTTCAGACAAATGTTATCCATTGTGCTGATAGCAAGTGTCCTGCAAGACCCCAGGTGATTGTCTCCACTCAGCCTTTTCAGATGCAGACTATTTTCTTGTGAACTCTTAGAGTAGAGGAAGGGAATTTCTTGCTATTTCCCTTTGACCTTCTTTATCATTTTTTCTTTGTGGTGTATTTTTTAGAGCTTTATTATAATGTTTGAGGGTACCTGGGTTCCTATAAATTTTAACATGGATACCAGGTTTTGATGTAGTTTCCAATCTATAGTTGACTGCCTGTCTTTTTAGCATGCTGATTCTAGCAAAATCTCTGGATGCAAAACTAGAGTTGAGAATTTGCCTCCTACAGAGAGATACCTTTCACATTTGGGTTGTTAGAATGACAGCATGGCACAATGAATGGGAAGAGTCCTAAACTGAGCAATCTGAGCCCGTATCTTGCTCCTTGACACTTAACTGGCTCACTTCTACTTTCCCTATTTCAGCCTATCTGGTGACAAACGAATAAGGCCAATGACAGATGACAATGTTGATAAAAATTCACTTTTGCAGTTTATTTGCCTTTTATCCATCTGTATATCATAGATTTATGATTTCATAAAGGTGGGAAATCTCTCTACGAATGTAGATGGCAACTCAGTTATAACTTGGTATATAAATCATATATACCTGATGCTCAGAGAAGGGAAATGAATTGTCACATGCCTAATAAATGTCAGAGGTGGAATTTAAAGGGCGGTTTCCTGATCAAGTCTAGTACTCAATCCTATTTCCATATACTATCTTTCTATATTATAAATATATTGTTGTTGTGTCAATTTTTCAGTTACATTTGACTCTTCATGACCCCATTTGGGGTGTTCTTGGAAAGGATACTGAACTGGTTTGCCATTTCTCCAGCTCATTTTACAAATGAGGAAACTGAGGCAACAGGATTAAGTGACTTGCCCATGGTCACATAGCCTGTAAGTATCTGAGGCCAGATTTGAACTCAACTCTTTCTGACTCCAGATCAGGCACCCTGTACATTGAGCCACCTGCTTGTCCCTATTACATTTGTTATAAATATATAGCATAATAAAAAGAGCAGTAGACTTACTTTTAAATTTGGGAAGAAGCTACACTGCATAGAGAAATCTTCTTCATCGAGATGACCAAGAAGTGACAAAGCAACTCTCTTAGATTTGGGGAACTGGTTCATGGCTCCTTTGGAATTTATGTTGCTTGCCAGCAATATTTGCTTCTGGCCCTTGGAAATGGAAATGCAACTACTGATATTGTAGATTTACATTTTCTTTTTTTCTTAAATACTTAAGGCACTTTCATATAATTAAATGATCCTTGCATACTTTTTAATTAATAAATTTAAAGAGATCACACAGGCAATGGATATATAAATACAAATATATTCTTTTTTTAAAAAAAACATTGGGTAGTGGTAGTTTTAATTTGTGATTTCATCTATATAGAGCATTCACAGAGTGGAAACTCTTTCTGCCATGCAGATTAGCAGATCAGTTATAAAAACAAATTCTTCTTGAGCTGTCTGGGTCACTAGGAAATTAAATGACTTGACTAGGGTCATGTAAGAAGTGTGTGTCAGAAATAGCACTTGAACCCTGATATTTCTGATGCTGCTTAGTTATGTTGCCCCTCATTTCTCATGCATCCATTAAATGTTTAAAATAAGAAGGGGAATATACCTCTCAGGTGTATTTCTGAACCTCTCAAAATTGCTCCATTTTATAAACATGAGCAAAAAAGCCACTGACTTTCTATTGCTGAAATAAAGAGTGCTACAAATTCAGGAATGGTCATGAAGGTATGCATTGATGCATATGTTATTGGCAAATTATGCCTCTAAAAAATGAAAATTCACCTCCGTTATTGATGCTGCAGTGTACAGACAAGTTCTACTCTTATCTTACTGCACACTGATGCACTTACTACATTTGCATTTTGATGGGTTATTGACTATTCTTTCTTTCTGAGATACACTTTCAAGCCTGAAATAGAAATAAGTAACTTGATGAACATGTGTTCTTTTTTCTGCATTTGGTCATATCAGAGTTTCCTGATGCAGAGGTAGTCTGCCTTCCCACATGTGTACTTCCACTACTGTGATGGGTTGAGAGAGAATACTTCAACCATGACATTTTGCTTCCTTCAATCGCCCTGGACATTTTATGTTTTTAGAGGGAATAGGAAAACAATAATCTTTCACTCTCTTCAGTCATGTCTGACTTTTAAAAAATGACCCTGTTTTGGGGTTTTCTGAGATACTGGAGTAATTTGTCATTTCTTTCTGCAGCTCATCTATACAAATGGGGAGACTGAGACAAAGAGGATTAAGTGACTTGCCCATGGTCACATAGCTGCTAAGTATCCGAGGCCAAATTTGAATTCAGGAAGATGGGTCTTCCTGACTCCAGATCTAGTACTATATCCATGGTACCACCTAGCATCCCTTTTTACTTTATTAGGTTTCTCTGGACATAGGAATCTTTAATGTTCAGGATGGGTCCTTCCTCAAATAACAGGTCATTCCATGTAGAAAGACACAGAAGCTAAATTTTTTTTCCTCCTTATCCTCTGTTTCTTCATGTACATGATCAGAAGAAGTATAGTTTATTGGGTAAAATGTTGGATTTTTTGTCAAAAAGACTAAACCCCACCTCTGATTATTATTAGCTGTGTAATCTTGGGCAAATTGCTTAAACTCTGTAAGCCTCAGTTCTCTTATCTGGAGTGAGAAAATCATGCCTGTGGTACCCATTATTGAGAACTTAAAATGACAAAACATGTAAAACACTTTGAAAACATTTAAAACCACATACATCTCAATTGTTATCACAATTCACCTTCTAGATAGGGTTTGAAAATCCTTTAAAATCTCTGTGATAGAAGAAAATAAACTACTTTTTTTTTTCTACCAAGGACCAAAAGAGAACTCTTACAAATCCAGTCACTTCTGATATTTAACTCCTACTCACAGGACCTAGTTTCATTTTCTGTGAGAATTCATTACACAGTTTTCTTTGAAAGCATGCTAAATGCTGCTCTTGACCCCTAAGGCTCCTTAAGTCAAAATAACTACAGCCCTTACTGTTATACAGACCCTTTCTGTTTTCTACAATCATCTTTTCTTAATCTATGCTTTATTGAACAACTCTTCATATTCTTCCCCTACTCATGTCTTGTTTTCATTTTCTTTACTTCACCATTCATCAGCTGTTAGGTGAATTGATTCCCCGTTTCCTCCCCTTCATTCTGCTTTTCTTTGATTCTTTAAGTAAGAAAACTGCACAGTGACCTCTCCACAGGGCTCTCAATCTCTGGACTTTTCTTGAGCTCTTCAGTTTTTTTCCTTCCTAGAATCTTCAACCTCAGACATGTTGCTTTCCCCTCTAGCTTTGCAAAGCTTATTGGAGGTTGTGACTGTTGCCTTTTCATTGATTCTTTCTCTTTTGTCAAGACTTTATTCTGCTATTAACAACTAATTTACCTCTAGTAAAAGCGTATAGCTTTCATCTGGCAGACAGACTTTACAGAATAAAGAGTGATGAGTTAAGAGTCAGAAGATCTGGATTCTAGTCAAATCAGATCAAGTCAAAGTATTGAGCATGTGTTAAACAATTACTCTGTGCCAAACACTGCGCTGAATTATGGGTTCAAAGCATGAAAGACAAAATCATACGCACATTTGAATGGGATAGACTATATATATATCTATATAGGTAGACATAGATATATAAAGAAATTGGTGTACAGATATATAGATATAGATTTATAGACACAAATATAGATATAAGTAGACATAGATATAGGCATATCTATAATTATATATTATATCTATCTCTGTCTCTCTTTCTCACACACATATATGCATATATTTTACACACACACACACACACACACTAAACCATATAAGATAAATGAAAATTAAACTGAAGGTAGGATTATGAAAGGAGCTATGTGAGATGGGTTGTCCCCACTTTGTCTCCAAGAATGGTAGATTTAGAAGAAATTACAGATATTATCTTGTTCTGTTTTACCCATTCCTCTCATTTTATAAACAATTAAACTGAGTCTCAGAGAGATTTGTCAAATGATTTGTCAAGAATGTCTGTGATACAATTAGAATGAGAACCCACTTCTCCTGTCAAAGTTCAAGGTTCTTTCTACTATGTCACATTGCCCTTCTATCATTTTACAAAGTCCCTTCCCCTCTCTATGCCTTCATTTCTTCATCTGCCAAAGAAGAAGGTTTTAAAGATTCCTTCCAGCTCCACAGATCCATGACTGCTCTGAAATAGAGCCAAGACATGAGATTGATACAGTTACTATAGAGGAAATTGAAGATGGTGTGAAGATAGGCAATATCAGGTTAGACAGGAACTTGTCAGAAAAGCTAGAAGTTGACCTCAATTATCAAAGAGTGCTCACAGTTTGGGAATTGCAGTGTTTAATTGTGAGAAGGGAAATGACATGAAGGGGAGTGAGAGCATGTAGAAAGCATTCTCACAAATTGGGTGGTAAATCTAATTAGTTTTATTTTTTAAAACATCAAACAAACAAAAGGTGAGTTTTCTACTCTATTAAGAAGAACAAGAAAGTATACTAAAGGAGAGTGGTGAGAACTTTGAAAACATACAAGTTGAAAGAAAGGAAATGTTTGAACATTTGCCATTCTTTATGTGCCTACTCCTATGTAGGTGCTAAAGGAAATATAAAGACATGATCATTACTGTTAAGATGCTTACAAGCTACTGGAAAAGATAGAGCATTTATAAAAAGAAATAGAAGATAAATTGAATTATAACATTTTATATTTCCTGAACGTGTCCAAATCATGTTATCTGCAGTCCAGCCAATTTTATTATTGCCCTAATCCTCCTACCTTCCCTTGGAGCCATCCTGCATTATAATGGGTGAATTTTTTCCCAGAATTCAGCCTCTATCTAGCATCCTGGCCCTTTCCAAAACATGATATTGTGTACTTTCTGTTACGCCTTTATGTGTTGTCTTCTTTCATTAGACTACAGCCAAATGAAGGCATGGACTTGCTTCTTTTCTTGCATTTGTATCAGTGCTTAGCACCATGCAAGGTACACAGTAACCCTTGAATAAATGTCTTATCTTCATACTTAGAAAGCAACATAGTATACTGGAAAGTAGTCTGAGTTGGAAGTCAAGGGATGGAAGCTTGAATCTTGGTTCAGACATTTAGTAGATGTGTAGCCACAGGGAAGTCATTTAACCAGCTGCTCTGCTTAATTTCAATTTTCTCATTATCTGCATCATGCCCTGCCCAGGATAAACTCATCTCCAGATAAACTCATCACCATGAACTCATCATCATGAAGATTGCTACTCATACTTCATCAGTCTCCTGAATTATTCTGAGCTGAGCAAAAAATTGCCCTCATCGCCTCTCTTTATAGAGGGCTCAAAATCGCAGCAATCTCTACATTTACAACCAGATGATTTGTCTTGTTCAACTCCATCACCTTCATCATGCACACCTTGCCAAGCACCCTCTGGCATTCTTCCTCCTTTTCATCTTCCTTTTGTGTATTGTCCTCTCCCATTAGATTATAATCTCTTGGAGGGCAAGGACTGTTTTTCCCTTATGTGTATGTATCTCCAGGGTTTAGCATTTTTCTGTTGTTCAGTTGTGTCCAACTCTTTGTAAACAAATCTAGGATTTTATTGCAAAAGGTGCTTTAGTGGTTTGCCATTTCCTTTTCCAGCTCATTTTACATATAATAAAACTGAGGCAAACAGGGTTAAATGACTTGTCCACAGTCACACAGCCAGTAAGCATCTGAGTCCAGATTTGAACTCAGGAAGATGAATCTTATTAACTTTAGACATAGTACTTTATCCACTGTACCATCTAGCTGCCCTAGGACTTAGCATAGAATTTGGCATAGAGCAGACACTTAAGAAACGTTTATGGTATTGTATTTAACCTCTCTCAAGCTCAATTTCCTCATTTGTATAAAGAGAATGATAATGCTTGCATAACCTACCCCACAGAGTCATTGTGACCAACAGATTCTATAAACCTCATAAAACATAAAATCTCAGAGAAATTATAAATAGTACTGCTATTTTAAATCATAAAATATTCTTTACATGGATGTTTCATATAGTTCAATTAAGATGAGATGATATATGAGCACTGATGTTTATTTCAAGACCAGAATGCTGCTTATGTCATTGTTTTTTATGTTTCCTGCACTCATCATGATAGCAAAAAAAAAAAAAAGTATACTGGTTTATAAAGTTCTCTGTGAATCACAAATATAAAGCCTTGTATTGCTTGCTATTAGCCCCTGTAGTTCTACATCCTAAGCACTGCAGGAGGGAAACATTGCTGTTTCATCTTCATTGCTTCTCTGAGGGTTATGTGACAGAATAAAGAAGAACCAAAAGATCAACTGTTTGTGCTTTGGAAGAAACCCAAGTTGTCTTCCTGGCCTGTCACAGCTCAACAAGGCACCATCACAAATGGGTTTAAGTTGTAAAGCTCAATAAACTAGATAGCCATGTCTTAAGAGATCCAGGATACATATAATTATCTCACTTTTAGAGAACTACCATGTTGGAGTCATTCACATCTTTTCTAGAAATTTACAAGGATTGATTTCTCCTCCCAGAGTCCATCTAATATTTGAGTGAGGACTCAAATCTACTCTTTACTTCTGGCTCTACCAATAATTATCTGTGTGACATCAGGCCTCAGTATATGCATATTTAAAATGAAGGAGCTGTCCATAGACTGCGCCAGCTCTAAAATTCTGTGACTGTCAGTCACACGACCAGACTTGGTAAACTGACAATTAAGGAATATGAGGAGGCTGCATTTGATCAGGAGGTGTGGTGTCAGGGGGCCAAAGACTAGGTAGTGTTGAATCTGGAAGTAAGAAATGGAATTATTAGAAGAGAAACAGAAAATATGAATTCTAAGGATCCCAAAGGAGTTACCACAGCCATTACTAGAAAAATTTCTCTCCCTTTGTCAGACAAGCTTATAGAATTAAAATATGGTCTTGTATGTAGATAGCACTGGAGATGGTAAGGAAAGAGAGGAATTGCTAATTTATTTTGCTTTCCTTTTTTCTAACAGAAATTTACTGACCATAAATTATGTTCAGCATAAATTATGTGCTAAATGGCATGGAAGCACAAAGAGGAGTTATTATAAGGTCTCTGTCTCTGAGTTTCTAATGAGTAGCTCATTAGAAGATACAATAAGAAGATGCAGGCTGGCTGTCTGGTCCAATCTTGACAACCTAGACTATACGTACCTAGACAAGAACACCTGAAAGGCAGCAGCTGCTAAACTTTTGCTTGAAGAATCTAATTTGGGTTTATGAGGGAGAATCACCTTCCAAAGCTGCCAATTCTAATTTTTGAGTTTTATTGAGGAAGCTGCATTGTATAGTGCATAAGGGGCTGAACTTGGTGCCAAGAAGACCTGAGTTTGAATCCTACCTTATACAATTAATAGTTATGAGACCATAGGCTTTTTTAAGATCAGTTTCTTCATATGTGAAAATAATAATTATAATAGCATCTGTTGTTATGTCTATATTGTTATGAGGATAAAGTGAGGTAAATACATATATGTATATATACATGCATATACACATGTGCATATACATGCACATACATATATATACACACACACAAACACCTTAAAACACTATATAAATTTTAACCATATTATTGCTGTTATTCAGTCAGTTAAGCCACATTTATTAAGCTAAGTGTTGGGAATGTCTGAAGAGGCAGAAGATAATCTAATACTGGAGACTGTGAGGAAATATTTAACAAATGGAAGTTACCAGAATTAAGGGGGGGTTAGGAAAGGTATTCTGTAGAAGATAGGATTTTTGTTAGTATTTTAAGGAATCCAGGGAAGACAGTAGGAAGGGATGGGGAGAGACTGCATTCTAGGCATGGGGCACAGCCAGAGAAAATGCCTAGAGTCAAGAAATGGAGTCTTTGTCAAGCAGCAACAAGACCAAGGGAACTGGATGGTTCACAGAAAGAGATGTCACAAAGTCCTTATGGTTTATTTACTTCATAGATAAGAATCGGCTAACCTGAGATCTTTAGTCCCAAGCCTGTCAATTTATTATTGCACGTTAAATTAAAGGTATTGAGATAACTGCAGCTGTGAAAACAGTGGGAGGAGTTGATGGTAGAAATTGGTGCACAGAAAAATGACAAGTGACTGAGGGAGGAAGAAGATTCACTTGTTATAAAATACCAACAGAGTGTCCTTGAAACAAGTTGTTCTTCCTACCTTAGTAATCTTTGTGGGGGTCACTTTTTCATAGCCCAGAACCAATTTGTTCTTCACAATGACTGTCCTAAATCACCAAGAAATGTTCAAGTTGTGTTTTTCTATTTAACAAGGCAAGGAAATGTGTAATACATCTTTAAATTAATATACTTATTTCTCTAATATATGGCATTCCAACTGGGAAAAGTAGACATCATTTCTATCTCTTTAGTTACACAGGCAATTCAGAAAAATATTTATATCCACTTCTCCTTCCTTCTCATTTTCCAATTTGCATTAGAGTTTTATGGTTATCTTAGTATTGTATATGTCACTTACCCTTTCCCTCACTATATTGCAATGGAAAGAGTTCCAGATCTAGATTCAGAAGACCTGGGTTCAAATAAAATTCCAAATCAATCACAGGCTACGTGTATTATTTTGGGAAACCATTTAACTTTTTCTGTGCCTTCCTTCCTCAACTATAAAATGAGGAAATTGGAATCGATTATCTCTAAGATCCCTTTCAGCATTACATTTGGATGTTGTATCTAATACGCATCAAGAGAAACAAGATTCAAACAGACCTTGGAAGGACAGAATTTTGGGCTAAATCTAGTAATGTGGAATTCAATAGAGATGAATGCAAATTTAATAGAGGTAAATATCTAGACCCTTACAAGCATAAGATAGAGCAGGCACATGCAAATAGGAGCTCATTTGCAAAAGCCTGGGGAATTTGGACTACAAACTCAGTGTAAATCAAAATTGTAATAATCAACTAAGTTAATGCAAACTTAGGCTATAGTGAGGTAAATGTAGCTTCTTAGACTAAGGAGATGGCAGGACTTCTGTCATTTCTCATAATCAGATCACATCCAGAATAGTGTGTCTCATTCTAAGTTACATATTTTAAGGCCATTGATCAATTCGAGATTGTCAAAAAAAAGAGCATATAGTGAAGAACCTGGAGTTCATGTCATAAGTATTGATTGAAGGAACTGGGGCTAGTTAGTCTAGGGAGGAAAGATAAATCAAGGATATGACATCATAACTTTCTTCAAAGATTTGAAGGACTATCATGAATAAAATTAATTAGTCTTGTGTTTGGCACTGGAAGGCAAATCTAGGAGCATTGAGTGAAAAGTTTTAAGAGGGAAATGTCCATTTGATGTAAAGAAGCACATCTTAGAATTAGAGTCGTTCAAAAACAGCCTTTGGCGGAGGCTATGGATTTACACTCTTGAAGAGCCAACGCTTGATTATCACTTTTCTAGTAAGTTATCAAGTCATCTTGTTAAGGTATGATTTGTACTAGATGGCCAGTGGGGCACCTTTAAATTTCAAAACTCTCTTGTTCTTTAAAATCAGAGTAACTTGTCATTTCTACATCATGATTTTCAAATAGCAATGTACTGGAGCCAGTTCTAAACAGCCACTAAGCTATTGGTTAAATTTTCAGTGAGCAATAGCTACAAATCAAGTCTTGATTCATTCTTTTGTTGGTTGTCTAGACTTAAGAAGGCATTAATAATATAAAATAAACTCAAAAGTATGTGTGGACACATTTTTTCCCCTGAAGAATTCTGGAGCTAAACATTTATCAGCACACTCCAATATTGATCTATAAACAGGAGTCCAATAGAAGACTGAGGGAACGGAGTCATCACCAGACTGGAAGCATGGTGACTGTGGGATAATAATAGTAATAACTGGCATTTTTGTATTGCTTTAAGGTTTGCAATGTACTTTGTATCTGTTACCTCATTTGAGCTTCATGACACTCCTAATTTCAAGGATGGTAAAGTCCTTTTCTGACAATCATCTTTTGAGTTCTGTAGTAGAAGTACTTATGTCTCCATTTTTGAGTATATTGAAATACTCAAGTTAGGTAATTCAAACTTTTTTTTTTTTAAAAAGGGCTTTTAGGTAGTTTTCATATTAAGAAAAAGATAACATTGATCTATGTCACATGGTGTGAGAAGTAACTAATATAAGGCAACTAGAAAAAAACACATTAAAATAAAACCTAAATCTTGTTGGGATGAAAATGTGGTCTTTGAGAGGACTTTTGGCAGCAAGAATAGACAACAGATCCCTTGAAGGTCATTCAGGGAACATGCCAAAACACATCTAGTGAATGGAATACTTTAACATACCAATAAAAGTAGAAAGGACCCTCTGATTCTACTGTAAGAATTAAGTAGAGAAAGATGACAACCAATTGTGAAACATGAGAACCATTATTCTCTATTTTAACAGTACCATAGAAATATAGGGTAACTTCATTTTATGAATGGAAATGAAAAAAATTCATATTTTCTAAAAAAAATTTCCCCCAAGTCTTCATGAAATATGACACTTTCCTTCTGAGTCTGTTTTGATTTTGTAAGAATTTCTTCCAGAAGAAATAAAAATCACTGTGAATTGTGGTATTTAGAAATACGGGTCATTAATTTTCCATAGCCTGCAGCACTAATTCATGCTCTGTCTTGTTTTTGCATTATGTAATAAATATCATGCTTCTTTCTTAAAAAGAAGAGGTAAAACGGATTTTATGTTTTTATCATAAACTTCCTCTCACAATTCTGCACAATTATTGGGAAGGGTCAGCTCTTTGTTTACTTTTCTCTGTTGTCCGCAGGAGACTGGCCGATCAGATTGACCACAAGATGAGATGAGCCTATGGCCTTCATTCTGCACAAGGCTAGGGGGGGTTTAAATAAAATCCCTTTGAATGATGCAGTCAGCTTTCCTGCTGTTAACAATCTACTGCATATTTTCTGTGTCATTATAATTTAATTAGATATTAAATTCAAACAGCAAGGAATACTGCATGACTGAAAAGCTTTCAGATGAACTGAGCTTTTGTCTTAAGTACCTGCAACTCTACGGCTTTAGGGGGAATAAACCAAGAGGCGTTATTTGGTCATATTGTGACTCCCCAGGTTAAGGAGGGGAGTTAGAGAATGAGAGGGAGAAGTTGGAGGGAGACATCATTTCCTGGTGTTAAATGGCCATTTATAGGAATCCTGAAAGAATTACAATCTAGAAGTCCATCAACTCAGCAATGTTTCTAGGACTCATGGGTGGGGAACCTGTAGCCTTGAGGTCACATGTGGCCTTCTAGGTCCTTAAGTATGACCTTTTGACTGAGTCCAAGTTTTACAGAACAGATCATTTTATTATTATTTTTATTCCATGAAGTTTGGATTCAGGCAAAGGTGCTTGAGGACTAGAGGGCCACATGTGGCCTCAAGGCTACAGGTTCCTCAACCTCCTTTCTTTACAAACACCAGTTCAGTCTAGCATTCTATTGTGATAGTAGTATTTGAAGATTTGACCGAGTGACTGTTGATTACTAGCACTGGCATAGAAGTGCAA
Source organism: Bettongia penicillata ogilbyi (assembly GCA_023548195.1). NCBI lineage: Eukaryota > Metazoa > Chordata > Mammalia > Diprotodontia > Potoroidae > Bettongia > Bettongia penicillata. The sequence continues at coordinate 2,879,808 of JAJHZJ010000580.1, forward strand.
AAAACTGAAGATTTCCTATACAATGTTGATTTGTGAACCACTGAGTTTCAGATACTATTCTTTCAATAATCCTAGACTGATTTGAGACTGGAACTCTGAGCAAGGAGAATTGCTCAGTCTTTTCCATCTGTAGCATTTCAAACATGCTGCAAAAAGAAATCTTTATCTTTTCTCCAAATGCTACCCTTTTCTGATCTTTCTTATTATTTCCCAGGGCAAAGCCATCCTTGTAGTCACCTGGGTACCTTCAGTTCATCACTTTCACTCACCTTATAGAGCCATGTTGTTGTCAAATCTTGTTTCCATTTTGACACCCCTCAAATATGCCCTCTTTTCTTCAATTTATCCAACCACTACCCTAATGTCTGCCCTCATCACATCTCACCTTTCCAGATTACTGAAAATACACCCTTATTGCTCTCCCTGACTCAAATTATTCCTATTCCAATCCATCCTCCACTCAGGTGCCAAAGAGATTTTAACTGAAGTGCAGGTTGGACCGTGTTCCACCCCCTCCATCCTTCCCCTGTACTTAGTAAGCTTCAATGACTTTTTATTACTAATAGAATCAAATTTTGTGTTCCATTTAAAGTTCTGTCTCCTTATCTTTTGAGTCTTCTTTAACATTTGTCCCTTCAATTCATGCTACAAAGCAGCTATTCCATCATACTTACTGTTTCTCACAAATAATATTCTACTTCCTGACTACATGTCTTTTTACTGTTAATTCCAGAAGCTTGGATGATTTATGTTTACCTTTTTTTGCTGACATGTACCTGTGGTCAATGCAGGAATAAGATATAAGTAATATTGTTAACCAGATCCATGTAATATTTCAAATCACATCTGGCCAAATGTTAGGAAATCAGAGCCCTACCCCATGTGGGAATCTTGCTTTATCCACATAGCTACTCCCTTTTCTCCCAATAGCTACATGAACCCTCTGTATTCCAAACACTAACCTCCAGATCTTGATCCACTCTAGTATGTGGGACCAAAATGTCTTGGGATATCATTACCATTGGCCCTTCCCCTGAGAGAACATCCCCCTAAGGGGTGATGAAACAACCTAGTCCATGTTCTAATGTGTCCCTGAGTCCTCTAGAGCTAGCTAGCTCCAGAGTATGCTTCATATTCTATCCAGCTGACCATAAGAAAACCAGGTATTGTAGTGTTGTCATCCAGCCAACTTCTCTGCTGACACATTCATACCCTTCCTCTTGGCACAAGGAAACTGATTGCATTTCTTCCTTGGGGCTATGTTCCTCTCAAAATTATGGCTAGATCTTTCCCTTAATAATAATAATAATAATACTAATAAAAACCTTCACCTAACCATAACATCCTCTCAAGGTATCACCAGGTAAGGTCATTCAAATCAACTGCCTATATTTCCCTACTATCCATTCACTATTAAATCTTAGGTGTTCTGGCTTCTGGTTCCATCATTCCTACTTTCCTAAGAGGTCCACCTTAGCCTCCTTTTATGAGTGATAATTTATTTCCTATACCCTACACATTAATGTCTCCCAAACCTCTCTCTTGGTCTGTCCTTTTTATAATGTTTCTTCTTTACCTCCCTTGGTGGTGTCATTTATATCTAAGAGTTCAAAATAAGTTATTCACAGATTCAACTGAGTTCAGTTCAACAGATAAGAATTAAAAACACCTACCATGTCCAAAGAACTGTGGTAGGTGCCATGGATACAAAGACAAAGTAATATCTACTATGTTAGATGCTTTGGATACAAATATGAGAAACAATAACAAAACATCCTATGATCTCGAGAAATTTATATTACACTGACAAGACTCAGTATGCACGTGGTTAATTATATTGGAAGGCAATTTAAGGAGGGAGGGAGACTAAGGATGATTGATCATCTGCAGTGATGTTAAAGAGTGATTCCTCCATGGGCAAGAAGTAAGGCTTGGTAATATCCAAGATCCCATCCAATTTCAACATTCTAATTTTTGCAGCCCCAAGTTATTCTAAATCAGTTGACAAAGGACAAAGTGGATAGTCACAGAGCAAGCTCTTTTGGATAAGGTGAATAACTGAATTTGTAGGAGGATTTGCCAGCGACGTGAGACATCCAAAGAAATGTGAAGGCGACAAAATTTAAGCTTCATAAGGCACTTTGTATAAATTATCACATTTGATCATCAAAACAATTCTGTGATCCTAACCCTCAAACCACTGTATCACCTAGGTACTGGCATACTGGGCTAGATACTGAGCACAGAGTTAATGCAGGATGTTCCTTTGCTTCAGGAGCTGAGAGTCCAGATAGGGAGAAACACCTACACCCGCCCCCCCACAAATGCATACGTGCACACACATGCATACATGCACATACACATGTGACTAAGTCAGAATAAAGGGACTGGCATAGATGGGAAGGGCTATGAGATTCAGAGAAAAAAGTCATTGATGTCCAGAGCTGTGGACACAGTTGGTGGTACTCTGTTCATGACTTGGGTTTCCTTTACAGATTTCCCTGTCTTCCTCTTTTTATCTATACCCCATCTGAGTTCACTATATCCAAGAAAGCTGTTTATTTACACATCCCATTATCATCCTTTTTCTTCTTAGTCAATTAATAAGTAGCCTTTCCTATTACACATGACCCTCAGATTAAGCAAAGGGAAAATGCTCTATTTTTTTCCATGGTTCAGTAAAAATAGCAATGAGAAGAAATATTTTCCAGGTTTCATGTGTTAAATATTATCAAAATAACATGATGTAATAGATTAAGTGCAGGATTTTGAGTAAAGAAGACTTGGGTTCAAATCTTACCTCCAGCTTGCAGCTATTTTACCCAAGGTCACACACTTACTCTTTCTCATCTTCAGTTTCATCTATAAAATGAAAGGTTTTGATTTGATCCTTATAAACCTTTTGAGTTTTCCATCTGTGATCTTATAAATGTCATGCTAGTGTTGATCTCTTTTAAAAATGACAATATTAGATGGTATGAATACAGAAAAAAATCCTTAATGTTCAGAAGGTACAAATATTTTGGGTCAAAGTTTTTTCTTTTTTTATGAATGGCTTTCCTCAATTCTCTTGGTTTTTGTTACTAATTTTTTTATATCCTTAGTACTGGTGTCTGAAGGGCTGAGATATGGAAGGTATAATGTGCCCAGTCTAATTTTCACTTCAACCTTACCATATTAGTCCCTTTCCTCTGTCTCTGCGCTAGTATTTCTTCCTCTTCAGTTCTGAATGCCACCACACAATAATCTATTAAGAGGCTTTACCAGGTGAAATGTCAGGATTTGCCCACATAATTTCTGAAGAACATGTTAACCTTAACCTTGGGAGATCTTGGGACTGTAGAGAAGTGCCAATTTGCACACTAATTTGACAAGATCTTATCCTCTACTAAACCTGCATTTCATAATGGATAGGCAGAAGACAGCTAATGTGGAACATATATGTATTTTCCCAGTGCTTTTCCTTTTTTTTCTCAGCTTATCCATAGGATCTGAATATATTTAGTCAATGTAAGCAAATGACCAGTTTGATTTCTTTTAGAAAAAAAAACTTTGCAAAATACAATCTTTAGGAAAGGTCTCTGAGTGGTCTTACAGAAAAGAGGTGAAAGAGAGGTGGATTTTGAAAAGGTTCTTTTGTCTCCCATTATTAGAGGGAAAAGTGTGTGTGGGTGGATGGTAAGAGAGGGTTCACTAGCAACTAACTGTATGAGTTTCTGTAATTATTGGAAAGATTTTTTAAGACATGCATTTAAAGTTGAAAGTCCTTCCACTCTTTCATTTTGTTCACTCAAGAGAGGCTCAGTAAGTAATGTCTTAAGAAATCTTTTCAATAAATACAGAAACTCATACAGTTAGTTGCTAGTGAACCCTCTCTTACCATCCATCCCCCTACTTTTCCCTCTAATAATGGGAGACCAAAGAACCTTTCCAAAATCCACCTCTCCCTCACCTCTCTGGACTAGATGACCTTGAAAAGCCTTTCTAGACTTACATGAACAGATGCAAAGCGGAGTGATGAGAACCAAGAGAACATTGTATGCAGTAACAGTTGTAATGTGTGATGAAAAACTGTGACTGCTCTAGCTACTCTCAGCAATATAGTGATCCAAGATAATTCCAAAGTATTTATGATGAAAGAGTCTAACCACCTCTACAGAAAGAACTGATGGAATTCAAATGCCAATCAAAGCATAATATTTTACACTTTGTTTTATGACTTTTTTGGTCTGCATTTTCTTTCATAACATGACTAATATGGAAATATATTTTGCATGATTGCACACGTATAATCTATATCAAGATGCTTACTTTCTTAGGGAGGGGAATAGGGAAGGAAGGAGGGAAATAGTTTGTAACTCAAAAATTTAAAAATGAATGTTAAAATTGTTTTTACATGCAATTAGGAAAAATAAAATATTACTTATATAAAAAGAAAGGCTATTATAGTTCCGAAGCTGTAATGACCTTTGGTAGGATGCTTTATAGCCATTATAGAAAGGATGTTTTTCCTTATGTTTAACTAAGCCCATCCTAGTGCATTTTTTTTACCTTTTTGCTCTTATTCTAATCCTGGGAGGGGTGCAGAAGTGCTCATCATTCTATGCATACTTATCTCTCTATATTAAAAAATCATAAGTAAGCTTTCCTTGGGTGTTTTCCCCTTCAGTTCCTTTAACCTTTCTTTATTTGTCCTGATTTCCAAATCTACTCATCACATTTTTTTCAGCCAAGGGAAGGGTGGTAAATGCCAAAGACCATGGACAAGTGGTTCTTGTAGGTTCCTGCCACTTTGTGTTTCTTTTTATATTTCAGAGTCACAGGTCCTACAGCTTTAGGCATAGATGGGATGCAATTCAACAGGTGAGAAAACTGAGACAAGGAGAAGGGAAATGAGGTAGGTAGAGCTAGGACTAGTGCCAGGGACTCCCGGGTACAAGGTTAGTGCTCCTAAAAGTACTTCATATGCTATCATTCCCACTACTCAAACACCACTCTCCTGACGCATGCTTTAAGTTTGTAAACCCTTAAGTTACCAAACTGTTAAAACACACCTAGATTTCTAAAACAGCAACCTCACAACCCAAGAAACAAGACTGTCTTCCTTCAGCAGGAGACCTTATACACAACTGAAAATGCATCCATATCAACGTGACACCAAAACCAATGAGAGGCACTATGGAGTAGTGGATAGAACAGTTGGCCTGGAATTAGGAAGACCAGATTAAATTCTATTTTAGATAATTACTATATTAGTGATCCTGGCCAAATCACTCAATTTTTCTTAACCTCAATTTCCTTTCTGCAAAAAGATATAGTAGGTCTCAATGGTCTTTAAAGTCCCTTCCAGATCTAAACCTATGATCTTCAGATTCCTATAGTATTATGGCAGCTAAATTATACAGAAGTTAGAGCCCTGAGTCTGAAGTCAAGAAGTCCTGAGTTCAAATTCGGTATCAAGACATTTACTAGCTATGTAATATTAGACAAGTCATTTAACCTCTTTCTGCTTTTATCTCCTCAACTGTAAAATGAGGATAGTAATAGTAACTACCTCTAAGGGTGGTTATGAGATCAAAGGAGATAATATTTGTAAAGTGCTTAGCATAGTACTTGGCGCATAGGATGCTCTTTATAAGAGCATTTTCCATCTCTCCAACTTCCAAAGGATCCCAAAGGAAATACTGTTCACATGCATGTCATAATGCTGTAAGATAAAAATCAAATCTGAAAACACCTTGCTCAATCATGTTAGCTTGTGAGTGAAGCCCATGCTGAGTGAACCTAAGTGGGGGGTGATATGCACTATGATACTTGTCAACACTGAGTAGTTTGGCTCAGTGGGAGCACTTCTTACAGGATGCTCCATGAAACATAGTTGATGTTTTCCATTCCTTAATAACATTTTGAAAAGAGCTTTCATTTGTTAATGGTTCTTTTGTTGCTTGTATTTTCAGGGTGCTGGCTGAACTTCTGGGGCACTTCATTCTAGATCACTTTACTTGTTAGAGATTCACTCATGCCTGGGTTACGCTTACTGGCTTTGAACTAGTTTGTTGTTCCAATATATAGCATAAAGATATTTCTGATTATTTTAGCCAATCACTCTATTTCTTGTGTGGCAAGATCTGTCTTTATATAGTGATCAAAGAAACTGTTTCTCAAATTGACTAAGGGTTTATTCGTATCTTACTTATACTTTTGATTGATTGATTCAATTAAGCTGTATGGACCTTCTGTGATTAAATGAGGTGGGGGCAGAATCTCACTCATATATCAACAGGGCTTGTCTTACTAACAGCACCCTTGGGCAATACTGCAAGGTAAGAATTTATTGATTAAGAAGTAGGGAGCTACAAAAATGGAACTCAGAAATGGATCACAGAGCTATATTTTTGTTTCTGTCTAAGTAGCTGCAATGTCTGAGGAGGATGTTCTGGTGTTTTAATATAGAGTAAATGTGTTATGAAATTACAACCAGCTCCATAGTCCCTAAAAGGATATCACTGGAGGAGGAAACATTTATTTTTGGTTTGCCATTTTATGTTTCCTTCTGATTGTGACCACTGCTTGACATGTAAAAAGGTGAGAGAAATGAAATACATATTTGTTAAAGTTGTAATGCAATGCTTAATCATGCTATCTTGGTCACTGGATCCTTGAAGGCAAGGGTAGTAGAAAGCCTGCTTTTCCAGATTGTCCCAAGAAGAAGAGGATTTCTGTGCGGGGTCCTGGTCATATACTGTATGCTTCTTCTATGTCCAATGATAAGTCTGACTAAGTTTGGAGGAATATAACACTGGGTTTTCTCAAAGCTAATGAAATTTTGGAGCTCTTTAAACTGATCTAAGCCCAAGAGGTCATAATCTGCCTCAGTAGAAGTACCCATACCAAGAAACTTCCTGATCCTTGAAGTATTATTGGATTGTGAGAATGGAGCATTTTGCCAGTTGCACATAAAACACTATAGTGCTAAATCTGGCTTTTTTTTCAATAATGGACTAGACTAGAGAATTTGGGCTTGGGGGCAAGAATTCTGGGTTCCATTCTCAGTTCTGTCCCCAAATAGCTATGTGATTATAAACAAATCACCTTTAATCATTCTGAGTTTCAGTTTCCAGTGGACCAGATAATCCTTCAGGTGCCCACCAGCTGGGAATTTTTGTGATTCCCATTGCTCTTTCACAGTTCCTCAGGAAGAATTGAATCCTATAGAATAGAATGTTTGCACTCAATTCTGTGGTACTCAGGGGTGTGCATGTCATCTCTAGGGATTTAATATAAGATGAAAATGATAGACCATGAAATGTGAGAGTAATAGAAAAGATAATTCAGGCTGACTTAGATCTCAGTCCTTTCATTTCATAAGGTTGGTCATCACTGATGGATTGTTGGTCAGCACCATGCTGAACTGTTTTGCAGCTTAATGATAAGTTTAGTTTGAATGGAACATGTCCTTTCAGTAGTTTTATTTGAGGTGCTGCTACATGCATTTATTCATTTATGAGGTTAGGGAAATAGAAAATAAAAAAGCAAGGAGACCTTCAGAACCAGAGTATTACCATTTATATGAATGTACTGTGTTGTTACACAAACACCCCGAGGATTGGAAATTTTACTCTGGGAGAGTTTAGTGCCACACTGATAATGACAAGACCCCTCCACTTTGAAATATTTTCATTTTCCTTGTTATACAATAATAAACCCTTGTGCTGGAATTAGCATTTGGCAGAAAGACCAATCTATAAACGTGCCATTGGAGAAAGGACAAATGGAATTTTAAAAGTGAGTTGAGACAGCACCAAAAATGAATGTGGATGGAAGTGCAGAATAAGTTAGAAAATGGGCAGCCAACCAGGGAGAGAGTCTGTGAAGCTGCTTTTACTTGCTCTTTCTCTTGCAAGGTTATGGGTTCTCTACTACTTCAATTACTGAATCAAAGGTCACAACCATAGGACAAGGGAAATTTTAGCCATATTTACTTTTGGATTACAAGTAATCTTGAGTGGCACCATTTTAATGCTTAATGCTAATTCTTCACAAAGAAATAGTGTTTAAATAAGTGGTAGGCATTAAGTCTGCTGGAATTCCCCAACAGGAAACTCTTGCCTCCTTCTCCATGCCACTCTGTGGGCTGTCCTCACCTTCTGCCTTGTCCCACACCCCATGTCATTAATGCACTTCCTCCTCACCTTCACTTCTTAAAATTCTTACTTTCCTTTAGAGATCACATCAAATGCCACTGCATATCTTTACATCTTTCCTGATTTTTATGCTAAAAGTGCCCTTCCAAATGAATGACCTCATACTTGTTTTGTATATACATATACATATACATATATATATATATATATATATATATATATATATATATATATATAGGCATATGCTTATAGATATACACATTGTCTACACTAATGGAATATAAGCACCTTGAGGTCAGGGGATCTTTCATTTTTCTCTTTGTAGCTCCAGTCCCATCATAGCTTCTGGAATATGGTAAATGCTGAATACATTGATTAACTGATTGATGAGCAAAAATTTAGAAACTATGCAAGTAGAGATCTGGAGAGCTTGCTTCTTGCATGACTTTAAATAAAATGTTTAACCTATTTCAGTTCTGGTGGTTTCCTTTCTACAATGGAGAGGAAAACCAAAAGCAATTAGAAAAAGGATCAAAATAATTTTGAATTCATTTTGAAAATATGAGTGCCTAGCAGTGCAATAAATAAAAGATTTAACGATAAAGCTACTTACAGCTGAGATTTGCTTACTGTGTTCAATTTTTTATGGCAACTTCCTATTCAGACTTTTTGGTGGATCAGTATCTATGTGAATTTGGGTATTTTTTTTTGAGATGCTGCTTTTATATATATTTCTCCAGATCATCCAAACTGTTCATGATCAGATTTTTTGAGATCTGAGCAGTATATATGACTGTGTTAGAAACTGGACCTTTGACTTCAAGGATTGGGGAGCTCACAAATGAGGCAACTCCCTCTACTAAAGAGGGTCACCACTTTCTGTAATTAACAGTCTCAAAGACATTCATGGAACATTAAAAGGTTAAGTGACTTGCTCAGGATAACATAATCAACATGTGTCAGAGGAAGGGACTTAAACCTAGGCTTTCCTTGCTCCCTATCCACTATACCATAATGCCACTATGTGACTAGATAACTACCAAAAATGGTTTCAATATGATTTAGGGATTTCTGTGTCAAAATATATGTTGACTAGAGTACTTGGATATGTCTTCTTTAAAACAATTGTTTCTCCACTTGATCGGCCCTGAGAAGTCTTGGTATGACATGACATTGCTTCTCATTTCTAGAAAGAGGATAGACAAGAAGACTTGTTAATAGCCACATGTTTTCCTAAGAGAGTTAGGCTGGCAGAATCCTTCCTGGTGTGTGGTTACATACTCACTACTGTGATAAGGAGCCCTGTCCAGGTATTATAGGTTTAATGCCACCATTAATCTTTTTGGAAGGTATAGTGTTTCTCTCTGTCATTTTTGCTTCTTTGATAAACCAAAGGATAAGTATTTTGTTAGTTTAACTTTATGGACAAAATGACCTCTAAATGCCCCATATTTTTTTTGAAGCTGGTCATTCTCATTCCTTCCTTAGTGATATGCTAGATCAACTAGCTACACTTAAAGGATATAGGAAAGGAAAGTTTGTACATGTTCAGTTGTTTAAGCCTCAGGAAAAACACTGCAGAGAAAAGAGATTGTAATTAAATGTGATCATTTAGTTTGGCACCACTTGATGCCAATGTATCAATAAATAAAGTTATAAAAGCAAACTGTTCCTCAGGTGCCTGTGAAAGAAATATTGAGTTACTTTTGGCAACAGGTGCTCCTGACAAATTAGCATTTACAAGGCAAGGCAGCCAGCAAGCGAAATCTTTAGAGGACAAAGTACTTATAAAGTGATAAATTATTTAACTCATTTGTCAAAAGTAAACATTATAAATTTTCATATCTTTATCCGGTTTGGAGAGCAACCATGATTAGAATATAATATTACAGATATTTAAAAGATTGGGCACTTTGTTGTTATTATTATAGTGGTTATAATGGTTTTACTGTTTAGTCACAGTATATCAGTGCTGGTGATATTTAAAGGAATATGCTAATTTTTAGCTTAGCAAATCATCTTAAATATTTAATGACATAATTAAGCCTTACTCACATAAAACTCCTTTTTACTGATTAAAGATTCACAAGGTTCTCATCCTTTCTATCTTAATTAGGCAATGTGTTTGTTTTAATTGCTATGTATTCCAATAAGCATTTGATAAATATAACCTTTCCAGTAAAAAAAAATCATGTTTTCCATTTTATTGCAATAACGAAACTAATGAAAATTAGAACACAATTTTGGTCTTCTGAGCCTTTTAGAATTAGATGTCAATGGTATGCCTGACTGAATACTTCAGGAATAAAAGATGAGTAGTCTATGTTGTATATAAGTGATTTCTGTGGGAGAAGATTGTGGTAAGAAGGAATGGGAAAAGAGGATTCGAGGTGAATGGGAACAAAATTATTTAGGTCATGTTGAGGGTAAACACCATTGAAACTGAATATTGGAAGGAGAAATTTGGGAGAAATTGAGGCAAATCTGAAAGAGGAAAGTCAGTTTCTACTTTTCACTGCTATGAGATAAGGTTGAAAGAACAGAATTAAGGGTTGAGGAGTGAGACTTGAGGAGAGGGGCTCAAGGATAAGGAAAGTGAGAGTAGTTTACACAATGAGTTAAGGAAGATAATATAGTGGAACAAACTGGTGGGAAAAATGGATGGATAGAGCGTGGTGAATAGAGCTGGTTGCTGAAACAGGTAAAATGTTGGTAGAAGGAAAGGAGAGAGGAGGATATGGCTGAGTAGCTGTTGACACTAAGGAAAGCTGAAGTTGGACTTGGCTGTCAAATCACTAAGAAGTGATAATGAGTTAAAAAGGTCTTAACAGATGCTTAGAGATGAAGTACATAAAACTCATATGTAGTTTAAAAAGCAAGACTGAAAAATTTCATTTGGTATGGAGAATAGGTCAAAAATTTCACTGACTTGTGTTGAGTAAATTGAAGAAAGTTTGCTCTTGTTCATTCTCATAGAGTCAGGTGCCTATATCTGATCTTCGGGGTCTAGGGTATCAAGATGGGTTTAGGATTCTCTCTTTACTGCTGCCAAGAGCTTGGGCCCCCAGTGACTATGATTCCATCATTATTAGGTTCTATTAGAATTCCAGTTTTAGTTAACCACTTAACATCCATTAGTTTTTTCTGGAGGAATATTTACTTGAAAGATACAGTAAGAACAAAATACAAATATTTTCTCCAGTACTGTTAACTATATTCTCCCCTATATCTCAGTCACTGGGGGTAATGGGCTCAACGTAGCTCAGTTCCTACATAGTACTCAGTGGTCCCACTTAGTTACTGTTGACCTGGAGTTGTAAAGGTCACCGTTTAATCCTCAGAGGTATTGATGTTGGGCTAACTACAAAGCCTAGCCTGGACTCCAATTCCTACGCTCCTGATCTCTAGACCTGGAGTTTAACTTTGTTTACTTTACAGCTCAAAGGTCAGAGTTTCCAGATTAATGTCCTTCACCTAATATGATGAAACAAAAACCAAAGCAAAAGGACAGCCTTCTTTTCAAGGGACTACATATCAGTCTTGGAGAGGAGAAGGCCGGGAGCCTCTCCCCTTATATCATCATCTTTCCTTTGTTTTGAGGGAAGGAGTTTTATGGATCCAGCAAGGACACAGGCATAGAGTTAGTCATTGAGACTGGGAGGCCTTTTTGAATGTTTTCACAGACAATCGAAGAGTCTCATCTTCGCCATAGAGTTAGTTCATCTGAACCAGCTGTAAAGATATCCATGAAGGCTCCATAGCCTTTCCAAGGCATTTCTATTCCATGATACAATGACCCTCCCCTGGAAGAAGGCTTCTCAGCATCCTCTGCGTAGAGAGTTGACTCTGAGTCACATGCCAGACCCTCATTACAGTATAATGTTTGTATTCCTGCTGAAGTGAAGTGACTACTCTTGAATTTCAAGTGTAGGGTGGCTAGCCACCTACTTCACATTATCAAGGGCAGTGAAAGATTCTTTTAAAAAATGGAAATAAAACTTTAATATGAAAATTTACAAAAAAGGATTTGGGGTGGAGAGAAAATTTGACCATTTTAAGAAAGTTGGAGAATAGAAGAATGTCACACAGAGGAAGGAAGGAAGGAAGGAAGGAAGGAAGGAAGGGAGGGAGGGAGGAAGGAAGGAAGGAAGGAAGGAAGGAAGGAAGGAAGGAAGGGAGGGAGGAAGGAAGGAAGGAAGGAAGGAAGGAAGGAAGGAAGGAAGGAAGGAAGGAAGGAAGGAAGGAAGGAAAGAAGGAAGGAAAAGGCCATTTATTCACTGGGAACTGAAAACAAATTGTAGGCTTTTCTTGAAGAAGACTATCCAAGTCCTGCTTATCCCTGGGGGTCAGAACCAGGACCAAAGGACAAAAATTATGAAGAAATAAATTTAGGAGACATGGGAGTGGGAGAAGAAACAGCTTCGTAACAAATAGAACTGTTGAGTTGAATGGATTGCCAGGGACAAAATGATTTCCCTCTTAATTCGTAAGTAGAAGTAGTCTTCAAATAAAGACTAAATTCCAGTTATTTTTTCAAACATGGATAACTGAACTATATGAAAACTAGATAGTAATGCATCATGGAAATATATAGCATAGTTGGTAATAATTTAAGATGTTGCAATCGATTCACTTGCTTAGGTCACTAGAAAATTTGTATTTCCTCAGTATATTAAAGTAAATCATATGGTCAAGACATACTTTTAATATGTATTAATATCATTGATCTAAATAAGAATTAGAACACTTTCTTTACAATGACATTTTAACAGAAATCATGGTAGGGATTACCTTAAGCGTTATTCACTGTGTGGATTAAATAATCTAAAGCTCAGAGGGTAAATGATTGGTTTCTAGTTTTGTAGTTAATACATTTTGAATCATGGAGTCAGTTCTATCTAGGCTTTCTGAATGTCTTCTCCATTTTCTACCATACCATTCTGACTAGTAATAATTACAATATTTTCTGAATATTTTCACTTGGAAGTATTTCAGATAAGCATCTATTACAATGTCTACATATCCATGAGAGGATAGTAGGATAGATTGTGCACTTCTTGAGGGCAGGAATAATAATAGCTAGCATTTAAACATTTGTAGCATGTTTCACCTATATTAACTCATTTGATTATCAAAATAACCATGTGCTATTATTATCTTCATTTTACAGATGAAGAAACTGTGGCTGAGAGGCATTAAGTAAGTAACTTGCCCAGGATCACAAAACTGGGTAAATTGAAGGATTTGAACTCAGGCCTTCCTGACTTCAAGTCCTCACTCTATCTACTATACCACATAGCTACTTATACGCACAGCTCACATAGTGTCTTTCACATACTAGGCACCAAAATATTTTCTGAATGATGGAATGAAATCAATCTATTTGGGTCTACTTTCATTTTTGAGGGAAGATTTCTGATATAGACCATACACTCATTATTCAAATGATTTTTGTGTGTGAATATATACAGATGCACATATACATATATATGATTGCACATACATATTTATCAATGTGTATATATGTGTGTATATATGTGTACATTGATATATATATTGATTTATACACACTAATCAATACATACATACATTTATGTATATATTTACATATATACACACAAATTGATTTGTATACACACATATTGATATACATATTATATTATGATGAGTCTTTGTAAATGGAAACATGTGGGTGAAGAAATAATCTCTTCAATTTAACAAATGTTTAGAAAGCATCTACTATGTGCAAAGAATTATGCTATTACACTGACCCTCATTTGTACTGGTGAGTCAAGATTTAAATACAGATCATGATTCTAAATCTAATGTTTTTTGCAAATAACTATGATATAGGGGAGAGAAACATGGGGAAAAGATACATATACTTTGTCAATTTTGAGGAAGGATAAAATTCCTTTTGATTAGTATTAGGATTAGGGAAAAGGAAAAAAAATAGTTGATAAGATAGGTACCTGAGCAGGGTCCTGAAGAAAAGGATAGATTTAACAGACAGACTTGAGGTGTGTGTGTGTGTGTGTGTGTGTGTGTGTGTGTGTGTGTGTCTGTGTATGATTGTATGTGTTGAGGGTTGGAGGGATAGAGTTTAGTGTTATATGGGAGATGGCATGGCAACAATGATAACAGATTAGTCATTTGGTGTAAACAAATATATAAAAGAGAGCATTACGGGATACTATTTGAAATACTCATTGAGGTTACAGAAAGCCTTGAATGTTAGGAAAGGAACAGCAATTAGACTTTATTCCATAGACAACAAAGAGATGCTAAACAGTTTTGAGCAGAAAAGCAACGTGATCATGGCAATGTGATATCAACAAAGCAGCATCAAGCAGTATGAAAAAAATAAGGATGAAATGGAGGCAGGAAGGTAGGTTAGGAGGTTAGATAGTTTTAAGCAGAAGAGATTAATCACATTGAGGTGAGGGAGTAGGGCTGTAGCAAAAATAAAGAGGAAGGAAAAGATACAAAACATACTGTATAGGTCAAATTAATGTCTTAGAAACTGGGTGGATGTGAAAGAGAAGGGAAAGGAAAGAGGTAAAAATAACCCCAAGGTAATAAACAATAGAATGAATGTGGCCAGTCATTCTATTAACAGGATTAGGTTCTCAAATGAGGCATACACTTTGGTGGGGGAGGGGAATATGGGAGGATGACTGTGGGAACAGGCAGAAATTTAGGCTGTGATTCTTTCAACAGGTAGAAATAACTGAGTTCAGCACCTAGATAGTATCAATAGCTCATGAAATTAGGAGCTACCAGATGTGCTTTTCCCAATCTCTTGTATTCCCCCTATAGCTGCATTGCAGATGAGCCTCTCACTTGTCTTTGCTTCATCCCTACCATGCGAGCAACCTCCCTGGCAGTAAATTCAAACTCTGGGCAAATGTCTTGGGATCTCTGTTTCCTACCCTATGGGAAGATGTCCTAAGATTTCTGCTCAAACAGAGGCTTGTGTCCTGAGGTCTCTTCCTTAGGTCTGTTCTCATGCAAAATGAATTTGTCCTAAAATTTTGTTTGAGAACACTTTTCATCCTACTGGCAATATTTGTAAAAAGGATTAAAATTGTTGGTTAAGACTCTACCTATATGCATTTATGCTCCTAGAAAATTCATTTTGGTCCTTCATCATCTAAATTTATGAAACTTTGATCAAAAATTGAAACCCTTAAGTCTAGTTCTCTTAAAGACTTAAGAGTTTCAATTTTTGATCAAAGTTTCATAAATTTAGAGCTAGAAGACGTTACACATGATCTCATCCAAATCTCTCATTTTACAAATGTGGAAACCGAGTATCAGAGAGATGAGATGGTTTGCCCAAAGTCACAAAGCTAGTAAATAGAATCGCTGACTTTCCACTCAGGGCAGAGGATAAGGCATTTTTCAAAAATGGAAATTAATTCTTATGTTAGGCAGTTAAGAAATAGCTAAATTCTCTAGAAGCTGCCTTTTTTTTCCTTTTTGGCAGAAAATCTTTACAGTATTAAAGTAACTAACATATTATTCAGCCACCTTTCATCCTTTCCTTTTGTTTCTGTGGATACCTGTCCAGTGCTGGAGGAAGTGTGTGTGTGTGTGTGTGTGTGTGTGTGTGTGTGCGTGCATGTGTGCGCAGATTTTATTAATGCCTGACAAGTGACTGTACTGCTTTCCAATTCCCTTTTATGATACAAACATTAAAAAAGAACAGACTGAAATATGATCTAAGTCCCAGTGACAATGTGCAATAACCAAAACAGTTATAGATTGATTCTGTTTGCTTATCACTGTGCAGTCAAAGAAATCAAAGAAAATATGTGCTGCATTTGAAATGAAATTATGAAGAGGTTCCATGGTTTTAGAAGACACTGGAATGGTGCTTCATTCATTTATGCAGTCGTCTGATAAATATTTATTATGCGCCTGCTTTCTGCGAGGCACTGTCCTTCATGACATTCTGCCTAATATATCCTTTTTGTTAAGAAACCTGTTGGCCCAAACTCATCGTATTGATTTCTTTGCTTATTCTAATCCAACCTTTCCCTATTCCAATTCATTTTCCACTCAGTGTTATTTTGTTTGTCCTTCATTCTAGAAGAGATGATGACATGACTTGCAGTTGACTTTGATTTGAATGAGGGAAGGCTGTGCAAGGTCACCAGCCTCACTTTCTTTTCCAGAGTCATCTCGGTCCAGTGGAAAGATGTTCATCAGGATGACTGGAGATGGCCCAGAATGTCAAGGGAGACCCTGACCCTTTTAGGCTAAGGCCTTTTTAGGTTCTCATTTTGAGTGAGGTAATGCCCATTCAGTGAATAGCCCTCTGTAAGTATTGAGTCAAGGGATGGCCCCTTTGGTAAAAAAAAAAAAAAATCAAACCATGAGGGGAAGACTCTCAGGATTGCTGGCCAAAAGATAAACTGTTATTATTGATATTAACTCTGAGCCAGGAGGGTCCAAAAAATAGCCACTAAGTGGTGCTTGGGCAGGGATATTATCCAATCTATGAGCTCCAGAGTGAAGTGGGTTTAAGATTTCGTCTTCGAAAAAGAGACAATGACAGAGGCAGAGGCAGAAACTAAGGCAGAAAGAATTGGCTCAGTTAGGAAGCTTGTGTTTGTTTTCTATTCTCAAAGAAGATCATGACATCAGGGAGATGATGACATGACTTGCAATTGACTTTGATTTGAGTGAGGGAGGGCTGTGCAAGGTCACCAGACTCACTTTCTTCTCCTGAGCCATCTGGGTCCAGTGGCCTGACATTCATCCATCAAGATGACTGGAGATAGTCCAGGATGCAGTGTGAGACCCTGGCTCTTTCTGAAAAGATCTTAGTCCACTCAGTGACCAAAGTGATGAACCTAAAACTCAAGACTGACCACACCGCTCCTCTATTCAGGTCCTTATTACCTCTAAAATCAAATATGAACTAAGTCAATAAACTTTATCAAGTATCAGTGAAGTGCCAGGTACTGTCTTAGCTCTGGGGATACTGTGAAAGGCAAAAAATAGTCCTTGTTCTTAAGGATTCCACAGTCTAATGAAGGAGACAACATGCAAACAAAAGCTATTGGCATTTAAAGTCCACAGCAACCTGATCCTTTCCTGCCTTTCTATTTTTCTTATATATCACTCTCCTTCATGCAGTCCACATTAGCAGTATTTCCTGTTTCACATGAACTATGCTACATCTAGGCAGCTAGGTGTGAGACCTGGAGTCAGGAAGACTACTCTTCCTGAGTTCCAGTCTGACCTGTCACACCTTTCTACCTGTGTGACATTGGATAAGTCCCTTAACCCAGTTTGCCTCAGTTTTCTCATCTATAAAATGGGCTGGAGAAGAAAATGGCAAACCACTCCAGTATCTTTACCAAGAAAACCCCAAATAGTG
This sequence comes from Bettongia penicillata ogilbyi, assembly GCA_023548195.1. Lineage (NCBI taxonomy): Eukaryota > Metazoa > Chordata > Mammalia > Diprotodontia > Potoroidae > Bettongia > Bettongia penicillata. Next base: position 2,897,343 of record JAJHZJ010000580.1, read on the forward strand.
TCAGACATATAATTTGTAACTGAAAAATGATTGAACAGCAACAGAAATTCCATCTGCTATTTCTATGCCTTTGCATTGGCTTTCTCTCAAGCTTTTCCTCAATGAAATAAAAAACCATATATTTCTGGAATGTAGATTTTAATGTTTACAAAAATCAGTGGAAACTCAGGATTAAGGTTCTAAACATTTTGTGTATGTCTGGCCTGAGGATCAAGTTTCTTGTTTCTTATTCCAGATTAATAGAAATATTAATTTAGCTTATATTGTTTTCTAAGACTGCTTCATCTTTACTGTACTGTTCTCATTTGATGACATATGAATGAAAAGTTTCATCTCGGAAGAGGGAATATGAGAATTCTCTCTCCTCCTTTTTTTCCCTGTTTGTCTTGGTCTCTCTGTGTCTGGGTGTCTTTATTCAGGTGCTAATATCCTATTTTCAGATCTGTAAACATAAAGGTTGGGGATTTTCCCAAACTTCAGATCTCAAAATTAAATATTTTACACACACACATATAATTCAATATAATTCACACTTGTGTATTTGTATATATATATATATGCATGTGTGTGTATGTATGTATATATATATATATATGCAGTAAATAATTATGAAGCTTTGAATGTCCCCCAAAAACATGAAAGAGAGAAGGGAGGAGAAAAGTAGAGAAGGAGAGAGAGAGAGAGAGAGAGAGAGAGAGAGAGAGAGAGAGAGAGAGAGAGAGAGAGAGAGAGAGAGAGAGAGAGAGAGAGAGAGGTCAGTATAGCTATTTTCTGAGTGCATAAAATATTCCATTAGTTTTATTGCCTACAGTACATTAACATCATGTGCAGCAGGAAAATGTGTTTTAATACTGACCATCTTTTTTTTGGGTTTCCAGAAAAGAAAGTAAAATACAAAGGTAATGAAACTGCTGTTTTGATTACGAGTCTTTTTCTCCTTGGAAACTGTGTGATCAACAGGTTGATCTTTCAGCTACTGGTGAACTGAAATATAGTCTTCTCAAGCTGAAAATGTATGGAACTAGGAAAAGAAAGAGGAGCCAATGATCTAATCCTTTCATAATGGATTCTAGAATCTTAAATTACTGGTTTGATTTAGGCGAGAAAAGGGATTTCCTATTGTCTGCATCCGTGTTAGGGAAACAATAATTAATCTCCCTAATTGATTGGTTAAGAGCCATTACTTAAGCATTTCATTTAATGAGGTGAGGGATAGCTATAATTAGTAGCTATAGTTAGGTCACAGGATCATAGATGAAGAATGGGAAGGAATGTTGAGTGATGGAGTTCAGTACACTTCTAGGGACCCCTAGGACAAAACTAAAATTATGACTTTGTTTCAGGGCAAGTCTGACTGATGAAATCACAGCAGGTGCTATGACTTAAAAAGATACTTCATCCTATACATGAAGTACACTAACCTACTTGCTTTACAAAACCAGGTTATCAGTCTTTTTCTCTACCCCAAACCATCACGCTTCAATATACAATTCAGGTCCCTCTAAGCACCTTGCCCTCCTATTTAAACAATCTCCCCAAATCTCATAACCTAGAAATTCACTCCCCAGGAGTTAGTATACTTTAGCTCTCACCTTTCCCAATAGCTACCATCGGCATGATGTTGAACTCTGAAATTCTCTTCTCTTTATGTAAACTTTTTTCCTTCTGTTCCTCCTCATTCAGTCCTATACTTCTTCATCCTCACCACACACTTCTTTTCCACCAAGTTGAATGTGTTTTCTGGCCCACTTGCCCCACTTTATATTCAGTTCTATAGTTCACTAGTTCAATTACATTCTGTTTTCTATACTTAACTCCCACTCATATCTGACCATTTTTCTCACCCAGTCAATCCTCAATTCTGTTGGGAAAAATCTCAGCATCTGCTTTCTCTGTGTTTACTCCATGCTACTGAACGATACTGGAGAACGTCATATAGCTATACTAAATTCATCCCTATTAGTCTGTATTCACTGTTCTTCAATCTTCTGCCCAGTAAGCATGAGTGTCTCCTGGGATCCTCTTCTGTCTTCTCTCTACAATCTCTCTCTTAAAGATCTCCCATGTGAATATCACAGGATGTCGTCTCAGTATAGATGGCACCCAAACCCATTTATTTATCCAGAGCTAATCTTTCTCCTGAATGGCAGCAATTTCTTGTTAGCTTCTTGTGGGACATTGGTTCATGGATGAACCCTAGATAAACTCAACATGCCCAGAACTGAACTCTTCTTCCTCCACTTCTTTTTAAGCTCACCCCTCATTTTAACCTTCATTATTTCTGTTTAGAGCATTATCATCACAACAATAGTTTGCATGCACGTCATACTTCTTGCAAAGTATCCTTTTTACTCTCTCTACTCACACAATCAGCAACCATATTTACTACCTCATAATTTTTTGTCTAGACAATTCAAATAGCATCCTAAGATACAGGTCAGACCACTGTCCTAAAATCAAATGTGGCTACTCATCGCTTATAGAATTAAATACAAACTCCTTCTCTTGGAACGTTGGGCTTTCCACAATCTGACTTCCACCAGCCCCTCCAGATTAATTTAATACAACTCTGTGCCACCCCCCACCCCATACACTTTCTGTTACGTTGAAACTGTTGAAGCAGTTTTTCCTTTAAATGCTACCTCTATGCATTTAGGAACAAGCAGTTATCATCTGTGCCTGGATTGTAGTGCCTCCTACTTTTGGACCTCTTAGAATCCTTGTCTTTATTCAAGGCTCATCTGACTTAAAAGTGTTGCCTACTTATTGAAGGCTGACTCATTCATCCTTCCTCTTGATTGATGTTCTCTTTCTGATAAATTTACCTTATGGAAATCTCATTCCCATACATGTCCTAACTCCTCATAAAATTAAGCTCCTTGAGGATGGAGAGTATTTTCTATTTGACTTTATATCACCCCAAGTAATGGAGACCCTTGTATGTAATCAGTACTTAATAAATGTCTTAAAATATGAATTAAATTGACTCAGAACTAGAATTCAGCTCTTCTGATTCCCAATACAATGTTTTTACATTTCCAGGATCATATCTATCCATTTAGTCTGTTTCCTGAAAGACTTACTTTGTTATAGCCTATTTTAAGTTATGTGAATATACTGTAATGTAACTTTATAAAACTACATTTCATTTAAAAAATACTATGAGATTCAGGGGGATAGAGCCAAGATGGCAGAGTAGATGTAGGGATCTGCTTGAGCTCTCCCATCAAACCCCTCAAAAAACCTATGGAAAATTACTCTAGAGAAATTCAAGAGCAACAGAAGCCACAAAATGATGGACTGAAGCAGGTTTCCAGCCCAAAACAATATGGAGTGTTAGCAAGAAGGGTCTGTTGTGCCAGACTTGGAATGGAGTACAGTCCTGCATAGGCTGTTCCAACTCAGATGGAGCTGGGGCAGACGGTATGGGATTGAATCGCTGGTGGCTTCAGAGATTTCCAGACTTCTCGATCCACAAATACCAAAGATAGCCTCGAAGGTCAGTGGAAAGCATCTCTCACCTGTCTGAAAGGGGAGCATGGTCCAACATCAACCCAAGCACCATGGCCCCATTCCCTGGGTGGTGGCAACCACTGCCAAAGAGTTGGATGCTTCTGGAGCTTTCAACTTAACATGGAGCTCAAGGGTCAGGTAATTGGATGAATATCTGACTCTGGAGCCCTCCACTTACCAAAGAGCTCAAAGGTCAAGTGATTAGCTGGGAGGAAGAGCAAACGGGGGAGAAAAAACAGACAACAGATTCTTACTTTCTCAGTGAAAAGATATTTTCTTATATCATTGGTGACAAGGAAGATCAAGGCATACAACCAGAAGAAGACAACAAAGTTGAGGCTCCTAAATCTAAAGCCTCCAAGAAAAATATGAATTAGTCTCTAATTAGTCTCATTAGACTATTAGCCATAGTCTTCCATGGCTATGAATTAGTCTTCATTAGCCACGGAAGAGCTCAAAAAGGATTTTGAAAATTAAGTAAGAGAAGTAGAGGAAAAATTGGGGAAAAATGAGTGATGCAGGAAAATCTTGAAAAATGAGTTAGCATCTTGCTAAAGGACATCCTAAAATGCTGAAGAAAATAACACCTTTAAAATTAGACTAATCCAAATGACAAAAGAGGTCCAAAAGCTCATTGAAGAAAATAATTCCTTCAGAATTAGAATGGAGCAAACGGAAGCTAATGTCTTTATGAGAAATCCAGAAATTATAAAACAAAACCAAAAGAATGACAAAAAATAGAAGACAATGTGAAATATCTCATTAGAAAAACAGCTGACTGGGAGAATGGATCCAGGAGAGAAAATTAAAAATTGTTAGACTACCTGAAGGCCATGATAAAAAAAAAAAGAGCCCTAGATATCATCTTTCAAGAAATTATCAAGGAAAACTGCTCTGATATTCTAGAACTAGAGGATAAAAATGGAAATGGAAAGAATCCACCAATTACCTCCTCGAAGAGATCCCAAAAAGAAAACTCCTAAGAATATTGTTGACAAATTTTAGGTCAAGGAGAAAATATTACAAACAGCCAGACAGAAATAATTTGAGTATTGTGGAAATGCAATCAGTATAACACAAGATTTAGCAGCTTCTACATTAAGAGATCAGAGGGTTTGGAACATGATATTCCAGAGGTCAAAGGAGGTAGGATTAAAACAAAGAATACACTATTCAGCAAAACTTTAGGGGAAAAAATGGACATTCAATGAAATAGATGATTTTCAGGCCTTCTTGTTGAAAACACCAGAGTTGAACAGAAAACTTGACTTTCAAATACAATAATCAAGAGAAGCATGAAAAGGTAAACAAGAAAGAGAAACCATAAGGGACTTATTAAAGTTGAACTGTTTACATTCCTATATAGAAAGGTGATATTTGCAGCTCATGAGATGTTTCTCAGTATTAGGGTAGTTTGAGGGAATGTATATCTATATATCTATGTGTGTGTTTGCATATATGCATATGTGTATATATATGTATATATGTGAGTGTATATACACACACACACACACACACACACATATATATATATATATATATATATATATATATATAGGGAGAGAGAGAGAGAGAGAGAGAGTGCAATTAGGAATTGTCAACTGTTTTGTGGGCAGTCAGGAGAAGTTTATGGGCTATTGCTCAGAATAATGGTTTTAAAATTCTTAAGATTAAAAAGGATATAATCATACTGAAATATAGTTATCAAATTTTTTTTAAAAGTTCATGGAGCCTGGATTAAGAACTCATGATTAGATTGTCATTTATTTTTATTTCCATCATTGGTCCATGATCTTTGAAAAATTGTAAGGAGGTCAAGAAAGCAGATCACTTTTTCCCATTGTTTCTAGTATTTAATGACCAAAGAATCCAGTATAATAGTTTGTAGATAACATTGTGAAGGAGAATATTTAACCATGTTTAGGCACTTTAGCAGTACTCATTTATATACAATAAAGACATTAATTACAAATAAATCAACTCTTTATTAAAATCCAAACAATATCTCCTTTATGAACCTTTCCTTGTTTTCCTGTGGTGGAAGTAATCATTGTGCCAACTTATAATACTTTGTGGTCCACAAATTTGTGTCATTTTTATCGGTGTGCTTGTTTTTTTGTTCTTTCCTTCTTCCTACTAGACTGTAATATCTTTGGAGGCAAGAGATGACCCTTATTTAATCTTTGTATCTTTCCTACTACCTAACACAGTGCCTTGCAAAAGAATGTTTTTGACACTGTCAATCATCCATCTCCTATGTCTCATTGGATATTCTCTCTCCTCTTTCTATAGAAACACTACATTCCTGGTTTTCCTCTTTAGTTTCTAAACTTTCTGGATGAATGGATTTTTCCAAACATAATGTATAATTTTCACTGATTATATTGACTGCTTTTAAATTAACCTAGACTGCTCAAGTATGACTGTACATGGCATTCCTTTTTGCATTTATTTCATAAACGAAATAGTTTTAATATCTCAAATTAACGGTTTCTTTCTGGTTGTCTTATCATTCTGCATTATATTCTCAACTATATTATCTGCTTTCCTTATCTCTAATGTTAACTCCTTTTCATTTCTGGATGACTTCCTCATAATAAGACATTATTTGTTCCTTTAGTCAAGCAGTAAAATGTAAGAACGTTAGAAATGAGAAAATAATAAGAAAATAAAATGCATTAATACCTTTACCTAAAATTTAACTCCATGAAGCACTGGTAAGGAGCTAAGGGTTCTTTACCAAGTTTGATGATTGGTGATCAATAACTCCCACTGATAATAGAAAGTATCTCCTGAAAAAAGGGAATAAAAACCTAGATTCACACTATTATATCTGCTGGCAGCTAGGTGGTGCAGTGGATAGAGCACTAGTGCAGGAGTCAGGAGTACCTGAGTTCAAATCTCACCTCAGACCGTTGACCCTAGCTGTGTGACCTTGGATAAGTCACTTCACCTCACTTGTCTCATCCTGGGTCATCTCCAGTTATCCTGAGGAATATCTGGTCACTGGATTCAGATGGCTTTGGAGGAGAAGTGAGGCTGGTGACCTGCGCAGCCCTCCCTCACTCAAAACAAAGTCAAGTGCAAGTCATGTCACCATTTCTCTGATGGCATGGTCTTCTTCGGCAATGAAGGATGAACACACACAATATCTGCTAGGCAATGCAGGTTTTGGTAGTTGAAAACTCAGATTCTTCATTGAGTATCTTTGGCAATAATAACTTTCTCTTTATCTATGCTGCTCAATCACTTGTAGACTTTGCATATAATGTTTATAAACCAGACAACTTCTCTGTTCTAGCAAAAAAACTGTGTTCCACCCATACCTTTAATTTGTCCCATTTCTTTATTCCATTTTTTTTACCATAATATATGCACAAACCTTTATTATTGATTGCTTTGAATGTAAATTCAGAAGAATCTTGTTTCAGTGTATGTTAGTTGTGAGGTAAGGAAAAAGCACAGTGAGCCCTTTTCTGAATAAGCAAAATGCCAACTTCTCAGAAACTGTTTTCAAGTAGTACAGAAATCGAGGGAAAGGATGTTAGAGTGTTATTTGTCAAAAAAAGTCAAATTAATTGTCTCAGACAAATTAGAAAGGAAGATGAACATGCATACATTTGGCAATAGTATCTAAGATTCCCAGGATGAATTCTCTGAGTCAAATGGAGCTTGCCTTTGTGTGTTTGTTCCAGTGTGGATATGCATATATGTTTGAATTCCTGCCCTTGAATAGGAAGGATACCATAATACCCCAAATTTATAGTTATTAAGTTGGGCCTAGCTTCCCACTGCACCTGTCCCCAATAGCTGAGCAGTGGACAAAAGACCTTATGCAGTGATTTCAAAAACAACCTTGATAATTTCAGTGCAAATTAAGTCACCATCATGATTCTGGATAAATTGAAATGAAATCTGCTTCTGATCCATTTATAAAGACATGATCTCTCGAGAGCTTCTTCTTTTCTTCTGTTGCCTTTGGAGCTGCGTTTGTTAGCAGAAATGATAATGTCGCAGGTAAATCAGTTTCTGTGGATGAAACTTTTCTTGGTAGAGGGGATATTCTGCCTTGGTGTTACATCACTCAGTGATGCACTCCCAGCAGAAGAAGTGGCCACAGGGTGTGGACATAGTCCTCTGGCTCTCCAGTAGGCATGGAGTACACACGGAACATTCTTCCACATGGCTCATGTAGTGGGAGAGGCTGCAGTGGAACTTCTACTCCTTCTGTGTCCATTGTGTCTGACTGAAGTTGTAGATCTGGATGCCAGCAGAGAGCAGGAGATTCTGCAAAGACACATACCCAGAATCCCTTAGCTCCTATGAATGCAGCGGTTATCCCTGGAGAAGCAGAGCACGTGGAGATACTCAATATCCTGGCCTCTTGGCCAGGTGGTAGGACACTCCATCGATGTAGAATTGCATCCATTGGAAGCAGGTGATGCTCTGCTTCAGAATATACACTATGCTCAGAAGCATCTTCTTCTGTGTCTGGGTCAGACGGTGGATGTGTCTGTGATGCCATCGCTGCACTGCTGACTGAACTTGGACACTGGGCATGAGGCTGTTCTGCAGCTGCCTGGAACTCTCAACTTCTGCCTGCAGCTCATGCTTCAGGTGGATTAAGGCCATATCCAGCACTTATGGCACAAGGGTATGTAGAGAGACAAATGTGGACTCTTCTCTTGGATGGTCCACCTGCATGATGTTCACATAGTCTTCCTCAGGAATCTGGTACCCTGAAAATGTGGTAAGGGTGAAATACACCACATCCAACAGCAGCTCAATTTCCTTCCTCCACTCTAGCCATTTCTTAGCACCTGCCAGGCTGTGCAGGGTGCCTCTAGCTCTACTCTGCAGGCTACCCCTGTAATAGTCATCCTTCTGCACAATGCTGATCACCTCCAACTGATTGGCAGATGCCAAGGCCATGACCACGACCCTCACTGCCTCCTGGCTCTAGGGCATGGCCCCTTGGTACCCAGAGGGCAGGGCCAGGTGACCTGTCCCATTTCTTTAACAAACATGTAGAAAATATATCCTCTTTTCCTGCCTCTACTTGCTTTTTCTTCCCTGATACTTTATAGTCTGACTTCCATCCCATACTTCATCGCAAATTTTCTTTCATCAATGATATTCTCCAAAATCCAAAAGCTTTTCCATGGTCCTCCTCCTCCCTTAATCTCTCTGTTTGATTTGACATCATTTATTACAACTTCATTCTTGATATTTTCTACTTCATCATCTTTTATCACTTGTCAGCTAAAATGTGTGTGTTCGTCCGTTGCAGAAGAAGACGATGCTATCAGAGAAATAATGATGTGACTTGCACTTGACTTTTTTTTTTTGAGTAAGGGAGGGCTGTGCAGGTCACCAGCCTCACTTCTACTCTAGAGCCATCTGAATCCAGTGACCAGATATTCATCAAGATGACTGGAGATGACCCAGGATGAGGCAATTAGGGTTAAGTGACTTGCCCAAGGTCACACAGCTAGTGAGTGTCAAGTGTCTGAGGTGGGATTTGAACTCAGGTCCTCCTGACTCCTGCACTAGTGCTCTACCCACTGCACCATCACTGTCAGCTAAAATACCACATTCTTGAAGAAGCTTCTTCCAGACCCCCCAAACTCTTGCTTCTCTTTATATCTGTATGTGTTTGGAAAGAAAAACTTTTATTATTTCCTCTTAACTTCCTTAGGCAGAGAATTGCTATGATTGTTCTTCAGATTCTATTACCTATTTAATGTGACCACCCACTCCTTTCTTTGGATTATCAGAGAGAATGAAGTATTTCTTTTAAAACAGAAAAAAGTGCTTCCATGTGAAAATAAGGGGAAAAAAAGACCTGTCAGAGGAAGATCCTGATACATATCAGGTTATTAAAGGATAGAAGAGGGTTACATGTAGAAGAAAGGAAAGAAGGAGCTGCAAAGTCATAGATATGAACTCCTATTCAGGAGGGATCTGATGCTGTGAGGGGGAGTAGCTGTTTGTATTCCAAGGTTGCTGATTGCTGCTGCTGTTTGTTTTTCATTCTGGAGAAGGACCATGACCTCAGGATGGTGTTGCCATGAAATGCAAGTCAATTGGACTTACATGAGGGAGCTTTCACCTCCAAAGCTGTTGGGTTAGGAGTGTTAGGAACCTTGAAATGCAAGGGTATGGGGCATGTCTGCCTCAAAAGAATTCAACCACATAAGCCCTCTTTCAGTCAGCATAGCAAGGTTTATTGTATGACCAAAAAAAGCAGCCAGATTCTAAGAATCTACACATTTAATGGGAATAAACTTGGTACTTTTATGCAGAAAAAGATAAGATTTGGATGGGATTAAGGAGTGGCAAGTAGCTTGAGGTAGGCCAGGAGCAGACCATGACAGGAGTTAAGTGGCCAGAGAGCCACAGGGAAAGGGCAGTTAAAAGGATTATTGAACGGGATAGCCTGGATGCCTCAGGCAAACACCAGGGTTCTTGTGCTGCTGAAATGTGTGGGAAAGTTTAGGGCCCTTTATGGGTCCAGGTCCCAAAGATGTGATGGTGGTCTTTTTCTTTCAGGGGTTCAGGTCGCACAACCCCATCAGAGCCATCTGAGTCCAGTGGCCAGATATAGATCAGGACAACTGGAAATGGCCCAGGATGCAGTGGGGATCCTTGACTCTTTCAAGTTAACAGGCCTCAGTTTCTTTGAGGCAAAGTGTATTCAGTGATTAAGTTTTAATAAGAAATAAAGGAAGGAATGGCCTCTTAAAAAAATAGATCTGTGAGCAGAAGGACCTTAGGGTTTCTGACCAAAACCGAAAAATAATTGCTATTTACATTCATTCTGAGCCAATCAGGGTCCAAACAATGATCAAGCAGGGGTTGGCCTGGGGCCTATTATTGACCTATCATTGAGAGCCAGAGTGCTTTGGGGTTATGACTGATCTTCAAGCAAAAAGGAGAAAACAATAGTTTCAGAGATGAAACATTTACATTTCCTTTGGGCATTCACAAGTAAGGGTATGATAGAAAGGAAGGAAGGAAGGAAGGAAGGAAGGAAGGAAGGAGGGAAGGAAGGAAGGAAGGAAGGAAGGAAGGAAGGAAGGAAGGAAGGAAGGAAGGAAGAAAGGAAGGAAGGTAGGTTGTATTGCCCAGTCCCAGTTTGGTCCCCAGTGGGCAGCTCCTTTTCTACTCACAGAGGTTGCTGTTTGTCCTTTCTTTTCGAAGAGGACCATGACATCAGGGAGGTGATGACATGACATGCAAGTAAATTGGATTTAAGTGAGGGAGGTTTGTCCAAAGTTACCACCCTCACTTTTATCTCTGGAGCCATCTGGCTCCAGATATAGATCAGGAAGACTGGAGATGGCCCAGGGTACAGTGAGGGATCCTTGACCTTTTCAAATCTTAACTCCAAATCACTCTGGCTTTCTTTAATTGGCCAATATTAGGTCCCAGGCCAAGTCATTGTTTGGGCCCTGATTGGCTCAAAATGAATATAAATAGCAATTATTTCTGTTTTGGTCATAGGATCTTCCATCCCAGAACTAATTTTTTTTTTTAAAGAGACCATTCTTTGCTTCATTTCTTATTAAGCCTCAATTACTGGATAACCTTTGCCTCAGTCAAACTGAGACTTGTACTCCAAGGAATGATGAAATGGATCTGTGAGTGCTGTCTGGTAAGTGATCACTCAGTGAGAGTCAGAGAATGAAGAGATAGGTAATGACTGGTGACTCCCTGTTGATGGCTATGGAACAAGCTCATTCTCAACTTGCTAATAATAATAGAGTTCTGGTGTTCTTCCCAGTCTATGATACAGGAAATGACAAAAACCCTCCAAACCCTTATCAAACCAGATGATTACTAATAATATCTGGTGATTCACTATGTTGCTATTCAGTCATTTGCAGTCATGTCCTGCTTTTTGTGACTCCATCTGAGGATTTCTTGGCAAATACACCAGGGTGATTTGCCATTTCCTTCTCCAGCTCATTTTACAGATGAAGGAACTAAGGCAAATAAGGTTAAGTGACTTGCCCAGAATCACACAGCTGTAAATATCTGAGGCTTGATTTGAATTTAGGGAGAAGAGTCTTCCTGATGCCAGGCCTGGCACTCTATCTACTGCACCATCTAGCTGCCCTGGTGAGTCATAAGCCACAAAATGCTAGCAAGCCCTGCCAAAAGTATGAAGCCTTGATAAGTAATGAAGACCTTTGGAATAGGTAATGTTTTTACGTGGGTTTGATCTTAAAGATAAGGAAAAAAAGGGGAAGAGGAAGTGACAAATATGGATGCCAATGTTAAAAAAAAACCCAAACCCATACACACAGAAGATAGAATCAAGAACAGGTAAGAAAAGAACTATAAAATATAGCATTGTTGCATAAAAGATTGTGGAAATGCTAAAGTCAAAATGATGAATATGATGAAAGAAGATAGATATATCCTTGTGCTCACCATAAAGTTTAATTGATCTATTTCTATGATTGAAGACTCGAATTCATCTATTTGAACATAACTTTATAAGATCTCATATTTCCTTGACATTCATTTCTCATAAACCTATTCTTTGCCCTAGTATCTCTATGTAGATGATTCTCAGACTTTTTTATCCAACTATACTTTTTCTCTTAACTGCCAGCCTCCTGATTGTCTATTGCCCATCTTGAACTAGATGTTCTATAGATATCTCAAACTCAACACATCTAACAGGGAATTCATCTTACCCCCTAAAAGTCTCCCCTTTCCCAACTTTTACTTTATTGTTGGAGTCACTAACATCTTCCCAAGTATCCTGGCTTTCAACTCAGTATTGTCCTTGCCTGTTTAATCCTCATTCCCATTCCCTCCACATAACTTATTTGTTGACAAATATTGTGATTTCAGCCTCCACAACATCTCTCAACTCAAATATCTGCCACCCTCATGCAGACCCTAATCACCTCCCACCTGGATTATTGAAATAATGTGATTATTCTCCCTGTCTCAAGTCTCTCCCTATTCTAATACATTCTCCACTCAGTTGTAAAATTAATCTTCCTGTAACACAGGTCTAAGCATGTCACTCTGCTTTTCTAAAAGCCTTCAACAGCTCCCTATCACCTCCAGGGTTAAAATATAAATTTGGACATTTCTTAACTTTCCACTAGACTTATACTTTTCAAGTTAAGGGAGAATTGGTGCATGACATTTTGTTCACAGATGACTGCACTGAGTGATGTTCACTCAATGCAGCGTCTAAGGCTGAGATGCAACAGAATGTGGAAAGATTCTCTGCTGCTTGTGTTAATTTTGGTCTAATAATCAACACCAAGACAATGTGAGATCTCTACTAGCCAGTACTATACCATCCATATGTAACCATCAGTTACAGCAAATGGAGAAATTTTGAATACTATGGATAATAAAAAAAATGGTCAATTTGATTGGAAACAAGAAAGAAGAAATCCAAATTACCACTATCAAAAATGGAAAGATCTGTGGGCGGAGTCAAGATGGTGGAGTAGAAAGACTCACTGTATCCTAGCTCTGAACCCACAGCCCACGCATTTAATGTAAGAAGAGCTCCCCATAAGTTCTGGATCACTGCAGGGTGTGCAGAAACACAGTGGAAGAGATTTCCATTCCAGAGAGCCCTGGAGAGCGGTCCCCAGGGTCCTTCATGACCCAGAAAGCGGAGTCCACCCCAGTGCTGCCCTGGCCAGGTAGCACCAGATGAGCTGATCTGAGCAAGCTTCAGGAATGGAATCTCCGGCAGCCGGGAAGGTCACTCCGCCCACAGAAGCTACAGGTCAGTGAGAGAGACGGCTGGGCTGGACGAGAGGGGAGCGGGGTGTCTCCATGGCTCAGGCCCCCTTGGGAGGAAGTGACGGCGGCAGAGACGGGGGCAGAAAGCAGCGGAGGCAGAGGCAACAGCAGCAGCAGCGGCCCCGGGACTCCCCGAGCAGGCAGGCAGAATCTTCATTACTGAAAGTCTCTGCATAAAGCCCCTGAGGGAACTGAGCCCCCACCCCGGCACCAGAACTAAAGCTCATATTGAATAGCAGCCGCCCCTGCCGCGGAAAGCCCATTTGAATCTCAGACGCCAAGCACTAGCTGGGCGGATCTAGGTGGGGGTGGACAGGAATCTCAGAAGTCAAGTAACTGGCTGGGCAAATGCCTAGAAAAGGGAAGAAAAATAAGACTATAGAGAGTTTTTTTGAACAGATGCAAATGATCCCGACTTTCGGATCTGACGACAAGGACATATTGTTGCCATCAGGGAAAGACGTGGAGGGCGGGGCCTCGGTACCCCAGACATCCCAGGGGGATGTCGGGTGGGCTCAGGCCTTGGAAGAGCTCAAAAAGGATTTTGAAAAGCAAGTTAGACAGCTGGAGGAAAAACTGGGAAGAGAAATGACACAGATGCAAGAAAAGTATGAAAAACGGGTCAATACCTTGGTAAAGGAGACCCAAAAAAATGCTGAAAAAAATAACACCTTGAAAAATAGGATCACTCAATTGGTAAAAGAGGTTCAAAAAGCCAATGAGGAGAAGAATGCTTTCAAAAGCAGAATGAGCCAAATGGAAAAAGAGGTTCAAAAGCTCACTGAAGAGACTAGTTCTCTCAAAATTAGAATGGAACAGATGGAGTCTAATGACTTTCTGAGAAACCAAGAAATCACCAAACAAAACCAAAAGAATGAAAAAATGGAAGAGAATGTGAAATATCTCATGGGAAAAACAACTGACCTGGAAAATAGATCCAGGAGAGACAATTTAAAAATTATGGGACTACCTGAAAGTCATGATCAAAAAAAGAGCCTAGATATCATCTTCCATGAAATTATCAAGGAAAACTGCCCTGACATTCTACAACTAGAGGGCAAAATAAGTATTGAAAGAATCTATCGATCACCACCTGAAAGAGATCCAAAAAGGGAAACTCCTAGGAACATTGTGGCCAAATTCCAGAACTCCCAGCTCAAGGACAAAATCTTGCAAGCAGTAAAAAGAAACAATTCCAGTATTGTGGAAATACAATCAGGATAACTCAAGATCTAGCAGCTTCTACATTAAGGGATCGAAGGGCATGGAATAGGATATTCCAGAAGTCAAAGGAACTAGGACTTAAACCAAGAATCACCTACCCAGCTAAACTGAGTATAATACTTCAGGGGAAAATATGGTCTTTCAATGAAACAGAGGACTTTCAATCATTCTTGATGAAAAGACCAGAGCTGAAAAGAAAATTTGACTTTCAAACACAAGAATGAGAAGAAGCATGAAAAAGTAAACAGCAAAGAGAAGTCTTGAGGGACTTACCAGAAGTGAACTGTTCACATTCATACAGGGAAAGACAATATTTCTAACTCTTAAAACTTTTCAGTATCTGGATAGTTGGTGGGACCACACATACACATGTACACGCATGCACACACATACACACATGCACACACACACAGAGACAGAGAGCACAGAGTGAATTGAATAGGATGGGACCATATCTTAAAAGTAATTAAGGTAAATGGTGAGAGAGAAAGGTAGGGGGAGGAAAGAGGGTGAAATGGAATGGGGTAATTATATGTCATTTAAGAGGCAAGCAGGAGACCTTTTAGTGGAGGGAAAAAGAGGAGAGCTGAGAAAAAAAAAACCAAAAAAAAACCAAGAAGATTACCCTCATCACATTTGACTAAAGGAAGGAATAAAATGCACACTCATTTTGGTATGAAAACCTATCTTACAGTACAGGAAAGTGGGGGAGAAGGAGATAAGCAAGGGGGGGGATGATGGAAGGGAGGGCAATGGGAGGAGGGAGCAATTTGAAGTCAACACTCAGGGAGAGACAGGATCAAAAGACAGAAGAGAAACAATGAGGGGCAGGATAGGATGGAGGGTGATTCAGTTAGTCTTACACAACATGAGTATTATCAAAGTCATTTGCAAAACTACACAGATAGGGCCTATATTGAATTGCCTGCCTTCCCAAAGGGAATGGGTGTGGAGGGAGGGATGGGGAAAATTGGGAACTCAAGTTTTAGGAGCAATTGTTTAGTATTGTTGTTGCTACTAGGAAATAAGACATACAGTTAATGAGGAATACAAAGTCATCTGGCCCTACAGGAGAAAAGAGAAGATGGGGACAAGAGAAGGGAGGGATGACAGAAGACAGGGCAGATTGGAGATAGGGAAAATTAGATTGCTTGGTGTATTGGGGTGGGGGGAGGGGATAAAAAGGGGAGAAAAATTGGAACCCCAAATTTTGTGAAAATGAATGTAAAAAGCTAAATAAATAAAAAAAAATGGAAAGATCAATTCACCACCATTGAAGAGGAAATTAAAGTGATTATTAGGAACTGTTTTGCCCAATTATATACCCACAAATATTACAGACTGAGCAAAATCAAAATATTTATAAAAATATAAATTGCCTAGATTAACAGAAAAGGAAATAAAATACTTAAATAACCACATCTTAGAAAAACAAATTGAATGAGCCATCTATGAACTCCCTAAGAAGAAATCGTTAGGGCTAGGTGAGTTCACATGTAAATTTCACCAAGCATATTTGAGAACAATTAATTGCAATAGTATGTAAACTATTTTAAAAAATGGGTAAAGAAGTATTCCTATCAAATTCCTTTTATGACACAAATATGATACTGATACCGAAACTAGGAGAACCAAGACAGAAAGAAAACTATAACCCAATTTCCCTAATGAATATTGATATAAAATTTTTAAATAAAATATTAGTGAGGAGATTACAGTAAAGGGTCATACACTATGATGAGGTGAGATTTACACCAGGAATGCAGGGCTGGTTCAATATTAAGAAAACTATCTCCATAATTAACTATATCAATAATAAAATAAAGTTATATGATTATCCCAATAGATGCAGAAAAAGCTTTTGACAAAATATTTCACCCATTCCTATTTTAAACACTAGAGAGCACTGGGAAAAAAAAAATATATCTTTCCTTAAAATGATAAATTAGTATCTATTTAAAACCAACAGCAAACATTATCTATGAGTAATGGGGATAAGTTAGAAGCTTTCCCAAAAAGAACAGGAGTGAAACAGGGATGCCCATTAACACTATTATTGTTCAATATTGAACTAGAAATCTTAGTTACAGAAATGAGAAGAAAAATAAGTTGAAAGAATTAGAACAGACAATAAGGAAACAAAACTATCAGTCTTTGCAGATGATATGATGTTGTACTTAGAATATCTTAGAGAATCAGCTAAAAAGCTAATCACCATAATAACAACTTTAGCAAAGTTGCAGGTTATAAAATAAATACACATAAGTCATCATCATTTGTGTATATTACCGACAAAGCTCAACGTCAAGAGATAGAAAGAGAAATTCCACTTATAATAACTATAGACAGTGTAAAATACTTTGGAGTCTACTTGTCCAGACAAACCCATAGGACTACAATTATAAAACACTTTTCACACAGTTAAAATTATATCTAAGCAATAGGAAACATAGGCATTGCTCATGGAGAGGCCAAGCCAATATAATAAAAATGACAATTCTACATAAATTAATTTACTTAGTGCCATACCAATCAAACTACAAAAATACTA
Source organism: Bettongia penicillata ogilbyi (assembly GCA_023548195.1). NCBI lineage: Eukaryota > Metazoa > Chordata > Mammalia > Diprotodontia > Potoroidae > Bettongia > Bettongia penicillata. The sequence continues at coordinate 2,914,420 of JAJHZJ010000580.1, forward strand.
CTAAAATTCCTCTGGAAGTACAAAAAATCAAGAATATCATGAGAATCAATGGAAAAAAATGCAAAGTTTGGTGACTGTACAGTGAATGCCCATATTAATCTAGCATTTGATAAACCCTAAGAACTCAGCTTCTGGGTCAAGAACTCACTCTCTGACAAAAAATTCTGGGAAAATTAGAAAACAGTATGGCAAAGAGGGAAGACTGCATACATACATACATACATACATGCATACATACATACACACAGATACTCAGTTGGGTATAGAAATCTTTCTTACCCAATTGTAAAATAGGATGGAAAAGGGCTAAAAGAAAATGGGGTTGGGAGGAGAAGAGAAAAGGGAGGGTGGGTTAAAGGATACTGATGAGAAGCAAAGTGCAGTTTTGATAAGGGACAATATGAAGTGAGAAGAAAGTACAACTGAGGGAAATACACATCACGTAATGTAATCATGATTATGAATGTGAATATGTATACATATATATGTGTATATATATATATATACAGAAATGGACAACAGACTGGCTTGGCAACCTGAATCCATTACCACATTGTTTATAAAGCACTCACTTGAAATACACAGACACACATAGAATTAAAATAAAGAACTATAGGAGAATGTATTGTGCAGGGGTAGCAATCATTACCTCAGTCAAAGCAAAAAAAAATGGACCTAATTAAAAGAGATTATCAAAGAAATTGCATTTTAATGCAATTATGAATGTATTATTATGTACAAATGTGAATAGGTACATCTGTGCTTATCTAACAGCACGTTTCTCTGATAAAGATCTCTTTTGTAAAATAGATAGAGAACTGAGTCCAATTTTAAAAACAAAAGCCATTCCCCAATTGATAAAACGGTCAAATTTTCAGAAGAATACATCAAAGCTATTTATATTTAAAATACTCTAAATAACTTGATTAGAGAAAAGCAAATTAAAACAACACTGAGATACCACCTCACACCTATCAGAAGTAGCTAATGCTGAAAGGGATAATGGAAAGTAGATACACTAATAAATTGTTGGTGGAGTTTGAATTGGTCCAGTCATTCTGGAAAATAATTTGTAGGTAAGGCCAAAGGTTAATAAAATTGCCTATAACTTTTGACCTAACAATACCACTTCTGGGTCTGCACCACAAGGAGATCAAATGAAAAGGAAATGTACCTATATATACACATATATTTATAATAGTTTTTTTGTGGTATCAAAAAAATGGAAATTGAGGGAATGCTCACGAATTGGAAATGGCTGAAAAAGTTGTGGCATATGATTGTGAAGAAATATTATTTTAATATAAGAAATTCTCAGGAGGTGGCTTCAGAAGTAAAAAGAAAAGATAGCAAGACCTATAAACATGAATTCTTTATTCTAACCCCTTCTTTCTACTATGGTAACTTGCCCCTATAATTTTTCCTTTCCTTTATGTTTTTCTAAAATTATTCCTGTTTTCTCTCTTTAAGACAAAGTTAAGTTTACTTGCTAATTTTATTCATTCACTATTAAGTTAAATCTATCATTTTTTTCAGGAAATTAGTAATTAACAAGAAACCCAAACATTTTGATATACAAAGAACAAGTACCTTATATAAGGAACTGAGGTTCTGTTTGTAAAGTTTGTTTTAAAATTAAATACACACACATATTATATGTGTATAGGCACAAGTGGGAGGAGAGCTAGGTCTGGAGTCAGGAGTTCAAATGTGGCCTCTGACACTTACTAGCTGTGTAACCTTGGGAATCACCTAACCCTATTTGTCTCAATTTGCCTCATCTCTAAAAATGACCTGAAAAAGGAAATGGCGAACTACTCCAGTATCTTTGTCAAGAAAACCCCAAACAGGGTCATGAAAAGTTGGATGCAGCAGAAACAAATGAACAACCACAAAAATTATGAATGTATTATTATGTACAAATGTGAATAGGTACATCTGTGCTTATCTAAGTATACAAATATGTGTATAATGCATATTATATATATATAATATATAATTATATAATATAATATATATATTATATGTAATTATAGATTTATTGTCGATTATTTTAACAACAAATATATATATATATACACACATAGCATTCTATACTTATAATAGATCATTGTATAGTTTATATATATATGTATATATACATGCATGCTTATGCCCACATACACATACACACATGCATAATACGGTTGTATTCCAATATAACTTATGTAACACTGAATCTGTGCTTGGTCACTTTTAGGGAAACCAGAGTTTAAGGACTTGAGGCCATCCTTCCTTCCCCCCTTATCTGGCCCCTACTTACCTTTCTCTCCTTCTGGCACTTACGTGTCCTCCATTCATACTACATTACAGCTACCTTGGTCTATTTGCTATTCTGTATACCTGACATTCCATCTCTCAGCTTCATATATTTGTATTGGCTTCACCTATGCCTGAGGTGCACTTCTTATTTACATCTACCTCTTAGCTTCCCTGGTTTTCTTCAAGACTCAGGTCAAATTTAGTTTTCTGCGTAAGGCTATTCACACTCCAGTATGTATATAAATATGTACATCTATATACATATTATGCATAGACATATATATATATATATATAGAACACACTTATATACACATTGCATACATGTATATAGAGATGTATACTTATTCATATGCATATGTGTATATGTAGACAAATATTCTTGTATGTATCCAGTTATTTGCAAGCTATCTCTCTCATTAGAATAGAAATTCTCTGAGGGAAGAGATTGAGCTTTGCCTTTCTTTGTATCCACATCACTTAACACAGTGCCTGGTACAGCATAAGCACTTAATACATGCTTGTGAACCGACTGACTGACTCTGTTTAACCCACTGCATTCCAGCCAAGTTAGGCCACTTGATCTTAACTGAAAGCAGAATCCTATCTCCTGCCGCAGTACCTTTGTATATGCTGTCTGCTATGCTTAGAGTGCAAATGATCTTCATTTCTGCTTCTTAGAGCCCATAGTTTACTTTAAAGTTCATGTCATATGCCACCTTCTATGGAAGCCTTTACTGATCCCCAGAGTTGTTAGTATCCTTTGTTGTTAGTCATTTCAGACTGTTCATGATCCCATCTGGGCGTTTTCTTGGCAAAAATACTCTAGTGCTTTTCCTTTTCCTTTTCCAGCTCATTTTACAGATGAGGAAACTGAGGCAAACAGGATTAAGTGACTTGCCTAGAGTCTCACAGCTAGTAAGTGTCTCAGGCCAGATTTGAACTTAGGAAGATGAATCTTCTTGCTCCCAAGCTCAGTGTTCTATCAGCTGTGCCACGTAGTTGTATTCTATCAAACCTCCATGTATATTATCTGTTTTTATATTAAATTCCTCTCTCCACCCAGTAAAATTTAAGTTCCCTGAAAGAAGGCTCTGTTTCCCATTTTGTGTGAATTCACAATTCCAAACGCATTGCCTTTCATGCAGTATATGCTTAATAAATGCTTGCTAGATGCTGAAAATCATATATTTAAATGTTGAAACTGCCCTGATTCTTTGTCACTTACTTCTGAGATCTGTCACATTAGCAGTAAAGAAAATTTATCATTTCACGGGCTAATGAAAGGTCAATGGCAAGATCATTTTGAAGTTCTCACTGCCAAAGCCATCCAGTAATTTTATTGCTTGGTACAGTCAAAATCATCCATAATATGTGTAAGTTTCCTTTTTTGCACCTGCATTAAGACAAGGGCACAAAGCTGCTTAAGATGGAAACAGACAGCATCACTAAACTTGCATTAGATTAGATGAAGTAATGAGTGGTGAAGAGAGCTGGCATCACATTAGCTAAAGAGGGATAAAGTCACTGTGGTACAATGTCAAGATGGGAGGATTTAGAGTCAGAGAATTTGATAACAAATTCTATCCATGCTACTTATTTCCTATGTGACCTTGGACAAGGGGTTTTGGCACCGTAGCTCTCAATTTCTTCATCTATAAAATGAAGGGGTTGAGTTATTTTTTTGTTCAGTTGTTTGATGCTTCATGACCCCATTTGGGTTTTTATTGGCAAAGATACCAGAGTAGTTTTGCCATTTCTATCTCCTGCTCCTTCCATAGATGAAAAAACAGAGGCAAATAGGTTTTAGCAACTTGCCCAGAGTCACACAGCTAGTGTCTGAGGGCACATTTGAACTCATGAACATGAGCATTCCTGACTCAAGGTCCAGCATTCTAGTCCCTGTCCCATCTAGTTGCCCCTAAGGGTTGGGCTTCAAAGATCCTTTGTAGTTCTAAATCTATTTTCTATAATATCTAAGAAAATACCTGAGGATGACTTCCAATTAATCATTAAAACAAAAGGCCAATTATTTTCAATTGCAAAGCACATTTATATGAAATTACACAATGTAATGATTAAGGGGAAAGGCACTACTACCTAATGACTACAAACATCTTTATAGTGTATTAATGCCTGTTATGAAACTGGGCTGGGGAGGGACTAATAGATGAAAAAATTAGAATTTTGAAACTGAATTCTGGTCCTTGAACTCCTCCCCCACCTTCCCATTTCCCACCCCAGGGTAAAAGTATACATGAAATAAGAACTTAGTACTAGGAGAGTGGACTGGAGAACTTCTAAAGGTCTCTTCTATTTCTAGATTATTCATCCTACTATCCAATGAGTTGGTTTAAATTCTTGATAAGTAGATGTGTGCAGTATTCACAGGTAGAATTCTTTTTTTGTGTTTCCAAGATATGATTATACAATGTAACACAGTTATGCAACAGCATTAGATAACAAGAAATGTTTAAAAATGTGCAATTATAAAATAGCACTCAATTTAATTGTGGATCATGTATTTTACTTTAAAAATTTCTCATGCTGAATTACTGGTCTCTTTTATCCCCAAGAGTCAGGTCTTGACTTGAAATCAGATATTCTTTGACACTCAAGAATCATAGAACCATGGGCAAATTTCTGAAACTTTACAATCCTCAGTATTGTCATTTGTAAAAATGAGGATAATAAGATACCCAGATCTGTGGTGAAGTTCAAAGCAGATAGTCTATGTTAAGTACTTTGCAAACTTTAAGTACTATGCACATAGAAATTTTATATATCTATGTACATGGACACACACATACGCATACCTATATGTGTGTATATTTATGTTGTTATTGTGTATGTTTATGTTGTTATTGTGGTTCAGTTGTGTCTGATTTTTTGTGACTCCATTTCATATTTTCTTGGCAAAGATATTAGAGTAGTTTGCCATTTTCTTCTCTAGCTAATTTTACAGATGAAGAATGAAGAAAGTAAGGCAAACAGACTTAAGCGACTTCACTGAGGTCACCCAGCTAGTAAGAATCTGAGGCCAGATTTGAACACATGATATGAAAGAGAAATGAACTTATTTCACTTTTTAAGCATTTATACTTTATGACTTTAAATTATTAAGCTGCAAGTAACAAGTACCAGATGGGAAATACGTATAAGTGCTTAATAAAACTCTATTTACTTGTGGGTCATGTATTTTATTTTTAAATATTAGCTATGTGAAATAATACCGGAATGCTGAGCCTGGAGTAGGAAGACTTGAGTTCAAATCCAACCTTAGATACTAGTAGTTTGACAATGGACAAAGTCTCTCTAGGCCTCAGTTTCCTCATCTGGAAAATGGGGATAACAATAGACTCTACCTTCTAGGGTAGTTGTAAGGATCAAATGAGGTAACTGTAAAGTACTTAACATGGTACCTGTTACATGTTAATACATCTTAGCTATTTATCATCATCATATCATATTGATAGTATCGCATTACTATTTTTATGGGCAAGAGTTTTAACCTCTTTGGTCTGTTTTTTCAACTACAAAATTTGGATTATAATGGCACCTACTTCCAGGGTTGTTGTGAGGATAAAATGAAATTCTATTTATAATACATTTAACTACATTGCCTGACACATAGTAGGTGCTTAATAAATGATTATTCCCTTCCCCTTGATCAATATAACATATTCTTTATGGAAGGATTCTATCCGATTCACAGAGATCTTTGGCTTTTTTCTAACTTCATCATGGGCCTTCCTTTTGGGAAGTCAAGTTTCTCAGTAATTAAACAGTCATATATGAAAGATGGCACCACATTGTGAGTGTTTCTTGTGAGGTACCTTCTCATTTACCTAAAAATCATTTTGAGAGGATAGATAATCAAACAATTCATTAATCAGCGTGCCTGCATTTTGTGGTTTTGGAACCCCACTCCTACATCAGAGGTTAGGACATTGCACAAAGTCTGGCTAGAGAGTCCCCATTAAAGCTGCATGTCATCTTCCTTCTGTTCCCCCAATTACAGGCACACATGCACGGACACATCCTTAAATAATTCAAAAAGGATAATTTCAAATCTCCATGATATCTCATGGAGGGGCATGTCAATTTGTCATTTATAAAATCAGTTGTCTGGATGTTAAATAGCATCATTGTAGACCTCAAATTACTTCTGAATATTTACTGCTAGGAACCTTATATTATTATATTTCCAAGGAAAAAGATAAACTACCTCACCATTTTGTGTAAGAAATTCAGAGAGAATTCTCTGAAAATTCTCTCTCATCAGAGAGAATTTCTGTAAGATTTTGGTCTTCCAGACTCCATTTCTTAAGAAAATGTCTATGAGAGATTTTTAAAGAAAGGCTCACAGATTCACTTGAGTTCTCACATTAATATTGCTAGATTTTGAATCTCTAAACCATGTCCTGCTGGAGAATCCACCAAAATACTTCAGCATTGTTACCTAATGGTGTGTGTGTGTGTGCGTGTGTGTGTGTATGGATGTTTTCCTTTAGGACTTGTAATTACATTATTGAACTCCTTTGGCGCACTCTATAGGATTAATTGAAAATGAACTATTTGGATTAGGGAAAACTCAAGAGATCTTATCTAGGTAAAGTCACATGCAAATGTGCCTGTTCTGGTTTTAAACAACCTGAAAGTCAAGAACTCAAGTTCAACAAACATTTATTCCATATTGAACTGCATACAAGTCTGTGTTAGACTTGTATTTTGCACAAGACTGTGCAAAATAGATTGTTTCTGTGTACCCTTGGCAGCTACAATTGTCTCCAAGTCTTGGAAGATCCTATGGATGCCTATACTTAAATATTAATTTGTAACCAAAATCAAATATAGTACAGGATCTTTATACTGAAGGGGAACGAAAAGAGTTCCTTCCTAGGTTTATAGTATTTAGGACTTACAGATCATCTAGTCAGAAAATCTCACTGTACAGAAGAAGAAACTCAGACCAGGAGAGGTAAATTCTATTCCCATAGTGACAGAGCTTTAGGGTCAGGAAGAGCCGAGTTTGGAACGTGCCTCAGATGCTTGCTATCTTGGTAACTGAACAAGTAATTTAAACCATTCTAGTCTCAATTTCCTAACCTGCAAAAAAGGAATAATAACATCACTGACTTCACAGAGTAGGTATGAAGATCAAATGAGGCAGTATGTGGAAAGCACTTTGTAAATCTTAAAGGAACTGTATCTGTTGTTGTTGTTGGTGGTGGTAGTTATTGTAAGGCTCAGAGTTCGTATTTGAACCTAGGTTCTCCAACTCAAAGTTCAGAGTCTCTCCCACTAACACACAATCCGCTTTCTATAAAGTCAGACTAGTTCCTAGTCGGAAGAGTTCATAGGACCTGGATTTAGAAATGGAAGATAGATAGATAGATAGATAGATAGATAGATAGACAGACAGACAGACAGACAGACAGATAGATAGATAGATAGATAGATAGATAGATAGATAATAGACAGACAGATGAACAGATAGAGACAGACAGATAGGTAGAGACAATTAGACAATCACCAATATAGAGACGGATCAATTGATAGATAGATAGATAGATAGATAAATAGATAGATAGATAGGCATCAATAGAGACAGATAGAAAATCAGACAAATTGGTCAACGTAAAGACAGACAGATGTACAGCTAGACAGAGACAGATAAATAGGCAGAGATGATAGATAGATAGATAGATAGATAGATAGATAGACAGACAGATAGGTAGACACAGACGGGTAGATGATAGATCATCGGAGATGGAAAGTCAATTAGACAGATGAATACATAGGCAGACTGACAGAAAGATGCAGAAAGATAGGCAGACAGAGGGATAGACAGACAGATAAATAGGTAAATTGAAAGACATATCAAAAGAAAAGCAGAACAGTAGAAAGCCAGACAGATAGATTAGATAGATACATAGATAAATACATAGATAGATGGATAGATAGAAAGATATAAAACATTTATTAAGTGCTTACATATAAGACACTATGGGAATCAAAAGATTTACATAAAAAAGGAAAAAAAGGATAATTACTGCCTTCAAGGAACTTACATTTTGATGGGGAAGATGCACATTAAAAGGACTGGAAATTAGGGAAGAAGAACAGGAAATGTACTTGGAAATACAGAGAAAAACTGTAGGAAGTATCTTAGTGACCTGGTTTCTGGATAAATGAGACAAAAGGCTTACCTATCAGAAGTAGGGAGTGAGGTCTTAGATTGCTCAGAGTCATCTAGTTTGAGTCCCTCTCCACAGGTATTTTATGGGCTGTATGGGGAGAGCCTGCATATGTGTGTCTTTCTACTCCACCATCTTGGCTCTGCCCACGATCATCTACTTTGAGTCAAAACTTGACAGATTTGACTGAGGCCCACAATGGTTCAGTGACTTGTACGAGGTCAGACAAGTAATGTCAGTGTGAGGATGTGAATCCAGGTCCTCTGACTCCAAATCCAGAATTATTTCTAGTATAACAAGGAATCTACTCTTGTCTTATTTTCCTTAGTCCGGTGGACTATTCCTCACCACTGTGAGTGTCTGCTACTATATTCCTGAGGCTCTTTGTAGACATTTATGATACCACTACATATTGTCAGTTCTAGGTAGGCCTATCTCTACAGTGTACTTTTTGACTACAAAGTTGTTTCCCTATCTCTTGATTAATCCAAAGGCTATTTATTTTTCCATTTGTTTTGATATTTGTTTTTAAGTCATTCATTGTTACATACTGACCTTTAGACTTAATGTACAGATATAATCAAGGCTTGAGGAGCCTTTCTCCCCTATTTTTGAATAAACACATTGCTTCTATGTTATAGTGTTCTCTGACTGTTTATAAAAATGCCAATTATTTACAATGTTTAAAACCAATAAAGAACAATAACCAATAGGAGAAAGGTGACAAGAAATCATGCATACATAATTAACTCATTTGAAGAAACACTTATTAGAAAACCACTACTGATGAAGCATGGTCCAAGATTCTGTGACAGCAAAAAAAAAATAACAAAAAACCAAAAAAACCAAAAGCAAAAACAAATACAAAAACCCAACACAGCCATCATAACCAAAAAAAAAAAAAAAAAAAAAAAACAAAACATCGCCCCTGCACATAAGGAACCAGCAGTAAAAATAGAACTAGAAATATTATTATGATGCAAAATAGAAAATAGTAATTTCATAAGCATGATCAAGAAAAGAAAAGACAAAGAGAGATGAGAGAGAGGGAGAGAGAGAGGGGAGAGAGAGAGAGAGAGAGAGAGAGAAAGAGAGAGAGAGAGAGAGTTTCTATTCAAAAGCATAAGGATATGTCATTTGACAGCTTTGAAGTTTGGGTGCTATCTTGTGAGAATGAGATAGGGGTCTGGAATTGTACAAAAGGAAAATATCTTCAGAATACTATATAGAATGAACAAAGGCATGAGAATGAGAGAATGAGGAGTTCATTTAGGCTACAGTATGCAAAGGGGATAGATGATATTCAAGAGGACAGAGCAGAGGCATATTCTTTGGAGGGGCTTTGAATGCCTGGGCAAAATGCATAGATTTTATTCTGTAGGGTAATGAGAAGTTTATGAAATGCATCATGTTATAGATTCACTGGGATTCTTTTCCTCATTAATTACTAGAGGTTTCAAGTTGAACATGTGTGATTATTATTTGAGATATTAGCCTTAACTGTCACAGTTAATATTTCTTTCCCTTCAGTGAACTTTGAGGAAGGATAATAGGAGATGATTAATGCTGCCAAAGCTTTGATCAGTTATAAACAATTTCAAGGTGCCAAAACACTTTTTGTATTTAGTCCCCATCATGTATAATGGGACAGATTAAAGTGCCATTTAATATAAAAAAAAAATCTACTTAATCTACTCTGAGTGAACAATGATTTCCTCGATGTGGATGCTCCCTTTATCAACTGAGACTGCATATGGTTGCTATATGATTGTATATAGCTATATGATTGTAAGGAAGTTATTCAAGCTCTCTGAATCTCATTTTATTCATCTGTAAAGTGGGGACACCATTACTCATAACACCCGTCACAGAGTTGTTCTGTGGATCAAATGAAGTAGTTTTTAAGGGGCTTTGCCAACCCTTAAATTCCTATATGATTAAGTTTTTGTTCTAGCTCTACACAACCTTCATTCACATTTTATCATAAATCCATAAAGAAAAATCTAAGAAATGCTTTATAGGCTTTCTGTCTCTCTCTGTTAAATTTGAGGTATACTAGTGCTCCATCTAACTTACCCATCTACTCTCTCTCATTCTTACTGCACAACTGATTAACCTTCTTCATTATTCATGTACTTGCTGGGTGATGTCTTTTTACTATATTTCTTATATGCAATGAGTCACTGATAATATGTGGTGGCCTATATCTTTCTAATGCTTGTAAATTTGTTTTTAATTTTGAACTTTCTGAAACCACAGGATTCTAGGATTCACAGGCAAGTAGAATCACCACAGATTATTGGCATTTTAAAAATGGACTTTTCCATAGGCAAAGTTGGTTTCATTAAAGTTATTGCAGAGTTTTCCATAGCCAATCTGATCCAACATTCTCCTATTCAATTCTGATTCCAGATTATACCATCTTCAGTACTTATTAAAATGGTTATATTTATAGAATATGTTAATAGGATGTCTGTTCCATTACAGCTATATAAATTATCTCAAAAATTTAAAACTTAACTTAGAGTATTAGATATTTTATATTTCATTATTTGGACAATATGCATTTCTTTATTTTTTTTCCTCCTTCCCTAGTGTAAGTAATTTGATTGGCCAGGCCAATAAGTTTCAGATTACTATTCATTTCACTTGTGAAGTTTTTATACTTTTAAAAGGCAAGACGCTATTAAAATAACATTATTTATAAAAAGGAATGTTTGGAGAACCTTGTTGCAATCAGGAAATTTTCATTGATTTTTCTCTTAGAGTGATAAGAAATGCCTTTATAGGTTCTATGTGCCTATGTTTCTATGTGTTTATGTATCTATTTCTCACTGTATCTATGAATATATATAAATAAGCATGTATGTATGCATGTGTATTTCTATCTATACATCTGTGCCTGCATAGAACCTTGCTTGATATCAGTATTGAAATAGATTTCTGCTCAACAAAAATGTATTTAATGTCAACATAAGAACCTAAAATATGTCATATGGGATTGAGTCAATGAGCCATTTGATCTAATTTTGTTTCTTAGAATGGCAATAAGACATTTGTGGGAACTTGGAGTGGTTCTCAATAAAGTCAATATCAGTAAATTTGGGATGTACCTTCAAACAACTCTAACTTCTCCTAAAGAACAAAACAAAACAAATTATGAATATTGATTCATTGAAGCTATCTTTGGACATTTTTTTCAGCCTATACCACATTTGAAGCAAATGAGAAATCATATGTTAAACTTATGGTGCAAAGCAGCATTTTTTGTAATGTATCTCAGAGTTCTGAGGGATTCAGAGGTCAATAATTTCAACATATACTCAGACAAGAATCCTCTCCACAGCATTCTTCACAGGTAGTCATTCAACTTTTACATGGAGACCTAGAGTGAGAGCGAGCCAGGGACCTTCAGAGGTAGTTAATTCCACATGAGGACAACCATTATCATTAGGGAGTTTTTTTCCTTACAGAAAGTAAGTGTGTCTCATTGCAACATATTCCTATTTGTTCCTGTTTTGTCCTCTGGGCCCAAATGGAAAATATTTAATACCTCTTTCACACGATAGTCCTTTAATCAAAGGAATTTTTGTTAATTTCCTTTTTTCTTTCTTAAATAATCATTGTTCTCATGCCCTCAGATTGTAATATATTGAATTCAGTTAAAATAGATAACAAGATTAAACTTCAATGTCATGTGTAAGGTCCAAATTTAAAGGCAAACCCTTAATTTGAAGTCAGCTATTAGCCTCCTTTCTGAGTCTTCTCCTTTTCCAGGCCAAATGCCTCTAGTTCCTTCTACCAGTCCTCATGTAGAAGATCTTAAGTCCTTTCATCATCCAGACTCCTGCTTCCTTGATACTCTCCAGGAACAACTTCCCTAAGAAGTGGAATGTAGAACTGAACAGACTGCAGAAGTTATCTGACTGTCTAGAGTCCAGTGAAGCACTGCTACTCCAATATTTTGGATTAATGGAGTAAAATAAATACTGAAGGAATCCACTGATCACCTCCTGAAAGAGATCCCAAAATGAAAATTCCCAAGAATATTATAGACAAATTTCAGAGTTCCGAGGTCAAAGAGAAAATATTGCAAATAGTCAGAAAGAAACAATTCAAATATCATGGAGTCATAGTCAGGATCACACAATATTTAGTAGTTCCCATGTAGAAGGGGATGAGGGCTTGGAATATAACATTCCTGAGGGCAAAGCAGTCAGGATTACATGCAAGAATAACCCAAGCAAAACAGAATACAATCATGTAGAGGGAAAATGGATATTTAATGAAATAAAGGACTTTCAAGCATTCTCGATGAAAAGATATTAGTGAATAGAAAATCTGATTTTCAAACAGAAGATTCAAGAAAAGGATAAAAAGCTAAATAGGAATGAGAAACCATAAGGAACTCAATTAAGTTAAACTGTTTACATTCCTATATAGAAAGATGATACCTGTGACTCCTAAAAGTTTTATCATTATTAGGGCAGTTAAAAGGATTCTGTATAGACAAAGGGTATGGTCTGAATTAATTAGGTTGGAATGATATCCAAATAATGAATGTAGGAGTGAAAAAGAGGGAGACTCAGGGAGAAGGATGAAGGGAAAGGTATAATGGGGCACATTTTCTAACATAAAGGAAACACACAAAGAAGAGCTTTGATAATAGAAGGGGAAATTGGCATGTGGCAGGAAATACTTGAACCTCACTCGGATCAGAATAGATTCAAAGAAGGAAAAATATGTATACAGACTCAATTGACTATAGGAATCTATCTTAACCAGTAGAAATATAGGAAGGGAAGATTATAAGAGATAGGAGGAAGGATGATAAGGGAGAAGGCAGATTGGGGAAACAGTGGTGGGAAGCAAGACAGACTTTTGAGGAGGGACAGCATAAAAAACAGAAGGATAAACAGGGAAAAATGAAATGGAAGAAAATACATAGTTAGTGATCATAACTGGGCATGCAAATTGGATGAGATAACCCATAGAATGGAAGTGGATAGCAAAATAGATCAGAAACCAGAACCAACAATATGTTGTTTACAAAGGACACATTTGGAACAGAAAGACACCCACAGAGTTAAAATTAAATTCTGGAGCAGAGTCTTTTATTTTCCCACTGAAATGACAAAGGTAAGAGTTGAAATCATGATCTTAGATAAAGAAAAAGCAAAATTAGACCTAGTAGAAAGAGATAACTAGAGAAACTGCAATTTCCTAAAAGATCCTGTAGATAATAAAGTGATATCAAAACATTTTATAGTAAGTTTCTCTGATAAAAGTCTTTCTCAAACATAGAAGTAACTGAGTCAAATTTATAAAACAAAACAAAACGAGAGCTATTCCCCAACTGAAAAATAATCAAAGGGTATGAACCAGTTAGCTTTCTGTGAAAAAAGTGCTCTAAATCACATTGATTATAAAAACAATTTAAAACAAAGCCTCATTTCTATTAGAAATGACAAATCCTGGAAGGGATGAGAAAAAAATAGGTGCATTAATGAATTGTTGATAGAGTAGTGAACTGGCCCAGTCCTTGTGAAGAACAATCTGGTACTATGCCTAAAAAGCTATAAAACTGTGCATACCCTTTGATCTAATAATTCTACTACCAGGTCTGTATGTGAAAGAGATAAAAGGAAAAAGACCTATTTTTACAAAAATAGAGCAGCTATTCTGTGGTGGCAACAAATTTGACACTGAGGGAGTGCTCATTCATTGGGAAATGGCTGAACAAGTTGTGGCATAAGATTATGATAAAGTACCACTGTGCAATATGAAATGAACAGGGAAGTAGTTTCAGAAAAATAACAACAAAAAAACAAACTGGAAAGACTTGTATAATCTGATGCAAAGTGAAGTGAGAAAACCAGAAAATCATTGTGCATAGTGACAACAATATTGTTCAACTGTGATGGCTCAGATAGAGTGCTAGACCTGAAGTCAGAAAGACCTTAGTTCAAATCCAGTCACAGACACTAGCTATGTGACCTTGGTCATGTCACTTAACCTCTGTTTGCCTAAACTCACTGGAGAAAGCAATTGCAAAGAATTTCAGTATCTTTGCCAGGAAACCCCAAGGATGGTTTGGTCACATGGGGTCACAAAGAGCTGGACACGCCTGAACAAAAACAACATTGATAAATTCAGTGATCCAAGACACTTCCAAAGGACTCATAACGAAAAAAAATTGCTATCTGCTTCCCGAGAGAGAACTGATAAACTCTGACGGCAAGTTGAAGTATAATTTTATCTCTTTCTTTGTTTCTTTCCTTCCTTCTTTCTGTCTTTTTTTCTTTCTGAAATGTCTAATATAGAAATATATTTTACATTATTTCACATATATAATTGAAATCATTTTGCTTACCTTCTCAGTGGATGGAGAAGGGTTTAGAGGGGAGGGAAAGAATATGCAACCACCCAAAAAGTTAAGAGTAAATAGATTAAAAATAAAAAAACTCCACAAAATTCCTCAAATTCTCTTCCAAAACTCATTTTTTCAACATGTTTTCTAGCAATATCTTCAATATATCTTATATTGCTTAATAACCTGAGGGCAAAGATACTCATTTTGCCTAATATTTATTTGTTAGAAAACAATAAAATAAGGTCTAAAAACATTTTATAATTGTTCTTCTGTTGCACCTACTTATTACTGTGTCACTCTCTTTATGCCTATTTTGCAGATAAGAAGACTGAGGTGGAAGGTTAAAGGAACTTTTCCAAGGCATCCACACTGTATAGGTATTATCAGTATAAAATGGATCTGCCTTGTGAATATATATGTGGACTGGAATGACCTACACAACTGAATCAAGTCACAGGAAAACGGATAATCATATTTTCATGGATTGTCAGCAACTTTTCCACAGCATATGGATTTGGGCACGAGTGGTAGAAAAAACAATGATAGTGTTCATGAGCTTTACTTTGAGTTCACAAGGTCTTTTAGGCCTCCCAAATTAGGTCTGTTAATGCACAAAGTGCCCCCAATCTAATAAAAACAGAGGTAGAAGGAATGTGTTCATCATTTTCATGTTGGAGGCATGCAACAGCCTAAAAGCTTTAGTCAAGTCATTTTGGAAAATGGATGCACATTTCAACCTATAATCAGAAATTCAATGTAAGGTAACAGTATTTAGAATTCATTCTATACTCACTGAAATTCAAGATATCAGTTTTGTAGCTATTATCCATTCACTGTGCTTTTTCTGTTTTCTAGACAAAACACATTTTTAACACTTATAGTGAAACATAAAGTTACACACACACACACACACACGATCACATGCACATACAAATACATTCACATACTCAGCCCAATTAACTGTAGGACTGTAGGACTCAGGATAGATTGTATTGATTTATGCAGCAATGGAGATTACATCACAAATACATAATTTCAAATATATAATTTATATAGCAATGGAGAGTAAGTTGATAATTTAATACACAAAAAACTAGAATAGAAATATTCAGAAATCTTAGTTGATAAAAATCAGAAACTAATGAATTGTGGATTACCTAAACAAATGATGGTTTATGGATGTAAGGGAATATTTTTGTGCCAGTCATAAGAAATACAGAGGAAACTGGAGAAACCATTATGAATGGATACAGAGGGAATAGAACAGAATTAAAATAAAAAATTCTACAATGGCAACAAAATTATGGAATGAGGGAAAAGACACTCTGAAAGACTTTGGAACTCTAAAGTTTGTAAGCTAATAACTTATAGCTATTATAAACAAATAGCTCCTATAGCACTTGTTACGTTATCACAATCACCTTAAATTATGCCTTACTTATCATTTCTAAATTTATAAGCTTAAAATTTATAAGCTAATCGCAGTTCTAAAGTCCAATCATCACCATGATAAACTAGAGGTCTTGAAGACTGATGATGAGGAAAAGGTATCTACTTCCTGCCAAAGAGGTGAAAGACTTACAATGCACAGGGCATGTTTCCAGGTATGGCCAATGTGGGAATTTGTTTTGCTGTAATGTACATGTTTATGATGAAGATTTCATTTTGTTTTCATTTTTTATAGAATGAGGGCAGCAGTTGACAAGATAGATTATAAATGAATATAAAATAAATATAAATATATTAATTAATATGTAAATATAAAATAAACCAGTTTAGAAAAAGACTTCTAGACTAGCTTAGCTGTTCTGGATTGTTTATAATGGGGAGGGTTTAACAGGGGGGTTCAGCTCAAATGCCACCTCTTCCACAAAACTTGGCTTGATTTCTCCCAGTTACCAGTTACTTTCTACTCAATTTTTCTTGTGCTGTATTTATGTGTATGGACTCTGTATATATATATATATATATATATATATATATATATATATATATATGGAGTTTGTGTGTGTGTATGTGTGTATATCTATTTATCTATATATATATATTTATCTATCTATATATATTCCACAGGGACAAGTGCGGTTTCATTTTTTTATTTGTGTGTCCAATGACTGGCAGTGTTATAGAGATAAAATAGTACATATTTGTTGAATTTGATTTGTTGAATTTTAATGGTTTTTAATAAATCCCAAAGTTGTGATATTATTCCCAATTAGTGCTTCCAATAAGCAGGCACAGGGCACCATATGATGCATTTGATGAATACTTCACTTTCATTAGAAATTTGACATATTTAAATTAAGAAATAAGAAGTATTCTGTCTCTTTGCAATGAGTCACCTAGTTCCTGCCATGTCTCTTTTTGCTGATTATCAGTTGCTCCTAGTTGAATGTCAAAGTCTTGGATTTAATTCTGGAGTCTCTGTGTGACGTAAGACCTAATAGATTTATATATTTGAAATGAATTCAATTTTTTACAATCTGGTGGCATATGAGAACAATGAATCAATGTAGAGGGAAGAGGGAAACTGGTAGACATAAGTTTATATGCAATCAGGTATGTGGAACATGCAATTCATCCATTTGTACCCATCCTTTGCAACTCATGTCTCATATCCTCCCTTACACTGGTCATGGTAAAGCCAGCAAATGTAGTGAGGAGCCTCTTTCTGAATCTCTTGACATTATTTGGATAGTAATGAAATATATGGATTGTCTAGCCAGGTTTACAATCTAGGAGACCTAGTCAGCTAATTATTTCCCCTTTTCCAATCAGATTCTAAGTATTTTGGACTCTGCCTTCTCTGTGTCTCTTTAATCCATCCAACTATGCTCCTCAAACATGCTTTATGTTCACATAAACTATTCCTTTTGCTTGAGTTCTTCCCTCTGAATCTTTACATCTTGAGTTACTCATTTATTACAGTTTAGTTAAAATGTTGACACTTGTCACACTTCCCCTGATTTAAATTGAAAGACTGCATGCAATATCTCTCATCTTGGAGCCCCTATAGCACTTGTTACATTATCACAATCACCTTAAATTATGCCTTACTTATCATTTCTAAATTTATAAGCTTAAAGCAGAAGTGTGGCCACGTTGATCCCTTACTCAAGAGGCTTTCTAACTTCCCTGTTATTCAAAGACAAGAGACAAATTCTTCTGTTTAACAGAGAAAGTCCCTCAAAATTTTCCTTCAGATTGTCCTTTGGGATGGATTGCACATTTTACATTTCAGTCAAACAGGTCTACTTGCTATGCCCTCCATACTATAATCAACTTCTGGTCTTCAAGTTATTTCAATGACAGGCTGTCCTCTATGCCTTCACAGCCTTTATTATTTACCTTGACTTCTTGGAATTCCTAGCTCCCTTCAAGGATCAGATCAAATGTCCCATCCTACAAGGGACATTTCCAGTCCCCTCAATTGTTGGTGCCCCTCTCATAATTACTATGTGTTTATTTTGTACATAAAGTTGTTTATAAAATATAAACGTTGACCTGGAAAATTAAGTCTAAAAATAAATTTGAAAAACAGTGGCTGATCTATTTTTGTAGAAGACATTTACTCACTAAAATTTCCTTAAAGCCATAAGATCATAGGTCTGGAGTACATATTTATTGTTCAGTAATTTTTCAGTTGTGTCTCATTCTTTGTGATTTTTTTGGCAAAGATATTGGAGTAGTTTGCCATTTTTCCCCATCTCATTTTCCAGATGAGGAAACTGAGCAAACAGTGTTAAGTGCCTTGTCCCAGGTCACACAATTAGTAAGGGTCTGAGACTGGATTTGAATTGAAGAAAATAATTCTTCCTGATTTCAAGCTCCATGCTCTATCCACTGTACCACCTATTTGCCCCTGATCTATGTAATATGTGTATGCATATTTGCATTTATGTATATTTTTATAGACATATTCGTGTCTATATGCATATTGTCATCTCAACCTCATGTTCATTAGAATATAAGCCTTTTTGGGGGTAATACTGTTTCTTGTCTTTGTACCCCTAGCACCTGGCATAGTAACAGACATGCAGTAAGTATTCAATAAATGCTTTCTGCAATGGAAAATTAATGTGCAGGATGGATTAGAAAAGGGAAAGACTTAAGGATGACAAACTAGGCTGGTCACTGTAGCAATAGTTCAATAAGATGTAATAAAGGTCCAATTTAGACTCATAGCACTGGTATGGACAAGGAGATACATACAATTATGAATGGATATTGAACTGACAAGACTTTTCAACTGACTGGCCATGAGACACAAGGAAGATATAGAAAATAACTCCTTGTTTTCAAACATGAAGGAGTAAGAAAATAGAAGAATGTCTGAAATAGGAAATTTGAGAACGAGTTCAGATTTTTTTAGGCGGAACATAATTGGGTGGTTTTTGAGATTTTAAATGTGAGATGCTGGTAGGACATTCACATCAAGATGTTCAATTTATAGTTTGAAAAATAGAATAGAAAATACATTTATTCACTCTGACAAAAATCTTTACTAATATTTAATGAAAATGGAGGATTGGAAACAAATGAAGAAAAAAGTGAAGGATACTAATGGTAACTATTTTCCCCTAAATATATGCTAATAAAACTCAAAACTTAAGTGAAATTGATGGATATTTATGAAAAAAGTAACATATGCAGACAAAGTAATTGTTGGTCAGTAGCTTTTCAGGCCTGTTCAACTTTTTTTGTGATCTCATTTAGAATTTTCTTGGCAAAGATACTGGGATTGTTTCCCATTTCCTTCTCCAGATGAGGAAAGTGAGGCAAACAGGGTTAAGTGATTTGCTGAAGGTGGCCCAGCTAGTATGTATCTGAGGCAAAATTTGAACTTCAGAAGATAAGTCTTCTTGACTCCAGACCCAGCACTCTATTCACTGTGTCACCTATCTGCCATTAAATAAAACAAACAGAACAAGAAACAGATATCTTAACTGAGTCTAAGAAAAAGGAAATTGGATAAAGCATCAGTGATCTCTCAGGGGGTAAAGGACACTTGGGGCAGATGGAATAACAAGCAAATTCTACTGAAGCATTCAAATTTTAGAAATTCTAAAATTATGCAAAATGTTTTCAAAAATGACAGAAGAAAGGGTTCTACCAAATTCCTTTTATGACAAAAATATGGATACTTAAACCAAGGGAAGGCAAAACAGAGAAAATTGCAGCTCAATATCCTTAATGATTATCACTGTGAAAACCAGTAAATATTAGCAAAAAGGTTGGAACAACTTATCATAATTATCCTACATGAAACCAGGCTTGATTTATACCAGATATGTAGGGTTGGTTTAATGCTAGGAAAACAACAAATATAAATGTTCATATTAATGATAAGACAACAAAAAGCATGTGACATTATTAGGTGCAGAAAAAGCTTTTGGCAAAACATATTAAAAGCACCAGAAAACAGGAATAAAGGAATCTTTCCTTAACATGGTATATTCTATTTATCTGAAAGCAAGTGTCAACTTTATGTAACAGAGATGAACTAGTACCGTTTCCAATAAATTCATGGGTGAAACAAAGATGTCCTTTATCATCTTCATTTAACAAAGTAATAGAAAAAATTTCCTTTGACCCAGTAATATACCACTAGGTGTATACATCGAAGAGATCAAACGAAGAGGAAAAGGACCTATAGATACAAAATATAGCAACTTTTTTGTGGTGGCAACGTATTGGAAACTGAGGGGATACCCATCAATTGGTCAATGACTGAACAAGTTATGGCATATGAATGCAATGGAATACTGTGCAATAAGAAATTATGAAGGAGATGGTTTCAGAAAAGTCTGGGAATATTTCTTTTAACTAATACGAAATGAAATAAACAGAGCCAGGAGAATACTTTATATAGTAACAGCAATGGTGTAAGGATAGTTAACTTTGAAAGATTTAGTCATCTGGAAATATGACCCAAAAGTTTTTAGATTGTATATACCCTTTGACCCAGCAGTACCACCACTAGTTCTATTTCCAAGGATGATTAGGGGGAAAAAAGAACCTACATGCTAAAATGTTTATAGTAGTTTTCTTTGTGGTGGCAAAGAAATGGAAAATACAGGGATGCTCATTAATTGGGGAATGACTGAAGAAATTGTGGCATATGTTTGTGATGGAATACTACTGTCTTATAAGAAATGACGAGCTCATTGATTTTAGAAAAATTATGGATAGACTTGCATGAAATAAAGACAGTGAAATGAGCAGAATCAAGAGAACATTGTCTACAGTAACAGCAATATAGTTTTAAGAACAACTAAGTAATTGTGACTATTATAAATGCCCAAATAAACCACAAAGGACCTATCGTAGGAAGATTCTAACTACAAAGAACTGATAAATAGAAGTACATATAGAATGATTTTACATATATGCTTATCTGTGTCTAAAGGTAGCCATTTCTAGAGTGAGGGGGACAATCAAAGGGAAAAAAAGAAAGTTACATGATAATTTCGTTATATATTTGAAATGCATAAGAAATTGTACAAAATAGATTTGCAGTTTCAAGTGCAATCATCTTTTTTATCCCACTGTTATGAAAATGCTTGTTTTATTCCATCAATTAAAAATAAAATAAATATATTTTTTAAAAAGGCTATAGTAACTAATCATCACAGAGAAGAGTCACAATTCCAGGAACTACCGAAGTACAACTACAAAATATTGTGATCAGAAATAGTGGGAGAGCAGAAACAGAAGAATGATTTATACTGTAACCAGTATTGTAAAAATAAATAATTCTGAAAACCTTTTTGATTAATGTAATGATAAATTATGATAATTCCAGAGAACTAAGATGAAAAATGCTATTCATAAGCAAAGAGATGATGAACTAATATGAAAGGTGAAATATATTTTTAAACATGGTCAATAGTTTCGCTTCAGACTATGCTTATTTATTATAAATTTTTATTTTTCTCATTTTTTTCCCAGTGGGATGGGGAAAGGTAAGGAGAAAATAATAAATATTTGATGATTAAAAATTAATTTAAGAAAAATTTTTCCTGATGACCCTAGCCTAATATATTCATGAACAATTCTAAATTCTTAGAATAATTTTTGTCTTTATATACATGTATTCTACCTGGTGACATTTCTTCTATAGTTGAGTTAGGTTTCTCAATTCTTTATCATTTAACCACTTCATCTTTGTATCTTATGTCCTCATTCAATTATGAACTTTTTAGTTATAAGGATTACATTTTCTTTGTCTTTTGTAGTTCATATAATGCCTGGCTTAGTATTTTGCATGCAGTAGCTTTTAGATGAATATTTTCTAATTTCTTCTGATGAGTTCCCTTTGGCATCAGTCTGGAAAGGTTTAAATAATAACGTCCCCTCTCTTTAAAAACTTTACAATCTACCTTCCCAAAAATATGGTGTACATGTGGAAAAAGCGCACATAATGATCTGAACTCCTGTCATCTGCATTGTAGTGTGAAAGCCTTTTTTGCTTGTTTTTCCTGAAGAGAGTTAGTCACTTTATTTTAGAATATTTGCTTTGTAGGAAGTCTTTCTCTAAAGAACTGGAATATTAAATAATCAGACTCAGTGCTCAGTTAGCAATTGGGAAAAGAAAGCGAACTACCAACAGTTGAATGCTGGAGTCAACCAGGCCTTGAGAAAGTCACAATAATTCTGTACACATTTGAAATAAAGTTGCTTAGCTCTGAAGAATCTTGTACATGAGCTTTATATAAAGAGGTTTTTAGAGAACAAGTATTTCAACTTTGACTTGAAGGAATGGATTAATTACCAAAAACCAAATGAACTGACTATCAAAACTCTACTCTAAAGGCTTTCAAACCTATGGAATAAATGATTAAAAAAGGATGGTATTAAAGTGATTCAGTTCTGTAAATAATACTCAGCTAAATCACGGTTTTTGAAAAAACATATGCATTTTTGTTGTTTTTCTATCACGCCTCACTCTCCATGTCTCTAGTTGGGATTTTCTTGGCAAAGGTACTGGACTGATTTGTTCTCCAGCTCCTTTTACAGATAAGGAAACAGATAAGGAAACTGAAGCAAAGCAGGGCTAAATGACTGACCCAGGGTCACACAGCTAGTAAGTTTCTGAGGTTAGATTTGAACTCAGGTTTTCATGACTCCTAACTTCCTGACTCCAGGGTTGGTGATCTATCCACTTAACCATCTAGTTATCCCTTACTAAGCATACATGATGTTAAATTTATATTTTTAACAATCAGTGATATTTATATAGTATTATAAAAGTTTTCAAAGCACTTTATATGCATTATTATATTTTTCTTACAACACTACTTTAAAGGAGGTATAGCACATATTATTAATTCTTTTTTATAAATGAAGAAATTAATGTTGAGAGATATTAAGTGATTTTCCCACATTCACAGGGCTAGTGTGGGAGACAAGATTTGAACCCCAATCTTTCAGATTTCAGGTGTAGCAATCTATTCCACCATATTACCTATAAAAAGTCTGATCATACTTCTTCGCCAAATGACTACGTCTTCATCATAACAGTATTGCTGAAACGCAGTTCGACAGATAAAGGATTTAATTCAAGGCAGCTAAGTTCCATTGTGTTGTTCCTAGAGATTTTTACATAGCAGATGTGGTTTAGTGGAAAGAGCATGTTACTAGAAGTGAAGAGATTTGGGGTCATATCTTGGTTTTCTCAATAACTGGCTATATGTCCTTGGCCAGGGACTCTCCTTGCTTCCAGCGTTATCATCTGTCAAATTGGGATGATATCTGCTTGTACTCCATCTCATAGGCATGGATGTATTTTGTAAAGTTTAAAGCATCATGAAAAAAAAAGGCATTGGTGGGTGATTGAGGATGAGAAGTACCTATTTCACTACTGAAGTCAGTGTCATATATAGGTTTTAAAACAACAATCTTTTTAGGTTCCTGAACCACCCCTCTACTCCTTCAACTGTTTTCTACCAGTGCTGAATTCCTCCATTTTGAGTCTCCATTTTGAAAAAGGGCCCAGACCATTCAGCCTTTATTTCTCTCCTCGCTCTGCTTCTAACTCTCTAGTCTTACACTGGAAGTTATTTTCCCTCATTTCCTGCAGATTTTTACCCTGGAATATCCACTATGCTTTGGCCCCACTCTTCCCTTGGTGATTTCTTCCCAGGACCTCTATTTTAAGTTAAGGGCTATGCATTTACCATTTCACAATTAACTGAAAGATCTGAGGAACATAAAATCCTTGTGCTTATTATTTGTTGGTTATGGAAAAGAACTTGATTCTGTAGATCAAAATATTTTCTTACAGATTTATTAACAATTTCTCTTATCCATGCATCAACATCATTAAAGATTCCTTGGAACAGATAACAACAATAATAAATATCAGACAAGAAATAAAACAGGGAAATGTATGCTCAACAGTCATTTTCTACTGTGATGCAAGAGGCTGAAAAAGGATTCCCTTCAGATGAAAAAGTCTTCTAGTTCAGTTTTGTCAAACTCAAACAGAAATGGATTGCTTTAGGCCATGACTCAGGAAACCATAACTTAATGTGAACTGTGTTTATTGTACCTTAATTATTTTATTAAATGTTTCCTAATTAGATTTTATCTAGTTCAACTTGCACTTGGGAATTTTGCTGGCTACTTGGCCTGTGAATGACTTTCATACTTTTCCTATAGATGTTCTGTTTGCAGATAACATTATGCTGATTGCATCAAGTCCTAGAACATTTTGGGGCCCCCTGGAAGACAGTTATAATTGATCAAAGGAAACTGGCCAATCTATGTAGGGAACTCTAAATGGATAAAGATTGCCTTGTTTGTACACCCTATGGAATTTGTCCATCATGAGATATTTCTGGAATCAACAGTACACATGAACAAATAAATTTGGAGCAGTGTTAAGCTGGAGGAGGAAAGTGGACTAAATTCTTTTTAGGAAATCACAAAGTTCTTTTAATAATCTCATACTTCGCACAATAGTAAATACCTATCTTTTTAATAGTAATATTTTACCAACATTGTTATCATGCACCAAAGCATGAAATGCATAAGTCTGTAAGGAAGTTTAAACAGAATTTCAATAAAAAGGCAATGGAGAGTTGTGGAATGTGTGTGGTTGTAATATATAACCAATAAGGACTTCCAAGGAAGAAGAGCCAAAGAAGTCATCTAGGAATTGTATGACACAAAATGAAGATAGATAGGCTTGCCAAGTGCCAAGAAAGAACTGCATCCAGATAGCTCCACTGGTATTCCCACAGTGTCATCAAAAAACAAGGATGACTTTTTTGATGAATCCTTTGTGGTGTATATATGAGAAATCATAGACAAGAGTAATACATGATAGTGGCAGGTATGGTTGGGAGGCCATCTGCATCACTGGAGGGAATTCCAAAACACTGAGATCATGGCTCCACCTGAGTATTAGATGTATCACACAGATGTTTAGCAACCATATAAATTTATATTTCTCAGGAAATACCTCTCAGAGAAGAACATAGACAAGCATTTGTGGTTCTAATGAATTCCATATGAAGAAGAATTGCAAACATAGCAAATCACATATTTAACATCATCATATCAGAAAACTTGGAAAACTAACAATGACAAATTTGTACTCCCCCTACCCAAATTAAGCCTCTATGACTAGACAAATGAACAAACACATTGCTCATGCATTTCAGCCATATCTCTGAGAGATTATAGCTAGTCCCAAATGGAGTTTAGAGATCTGTGCCCCACATTCTTTAGGTGAAGTGATTAAGGGCAAGAGTTTTTCTCTTTCTCTGGTCTGGAGGAAGAAACCAGGAGTGACAGCAAGAGGGCAAGAATAATGATTGAGAAAGAAGAGGAAATGGAGGGAGACATGATTAGTCTGGGGTCAGAGATTTTAACCTGGGGTTCATGAACTTGGATAGGAAAAATATGTTTATTTTCACTAATCTCTAAGTGAAATTTTATATTTTCTTCCATAAGAAATGTAGTCAACAATAATTATTTTGAAAAAGGTTCCATAGGATTCACTACATTACCCAAAAGGCCTATGACACAGAAAAGTTTAAGGTCAATGATATCTTGAGGGTAATAGCACATTGGGCTTAGAGAGTTCCATCAGTATATTTTATGTATAACAGGAAATTGGGCAATGGCTCTTGGGCAGGTGCTAAAGGAGGCCTCCACACACACACACACATACACACACACATTTTATTCTCATGAGTACATAATCCATAAGCCAGGGATAAACACTCTCTGCATACCTGGCCTCTAACTTTTCTCAAATTGTTTTTGCCATTTCCATGTTTGTCCACAGGGGAAACAATTTGTTCAACCTCATCTCACAAGCCTAAAAAGTGAGGGCAAGTGCCTGATTCCCAGCCAAGCTGCGTGGGTTTTGAGCTTGTTCCCTCATTAACTTGAAGTCTCTCACCAGCCTCAGCTCACATTACTGAAGAAACTTAGTCAAAAAGAAGTGGGGCTTATTTGGTAGCCAGGGGAAAACAGTCCTTGCCTGGGAAATAGTAATCCTGGTGGGGGGAAAGAGAAGCAAGTAAGGTCTGCCATGTCCGTGTCATAGTGTAGACACTGACAACATATATCTTGCTCACTCATTTTAGTCAATTAGTCATGAGCAACCTGGCTAATGATGGAGGAGGCGCATGTTTGTCTCCGTTTGAACAGTTGACATGTTGCTCATTTGTGCTACTGGAGTTGGTTGAGTGGCAGGTTTCTCAAAATTGAAAAATCCATAATTATGCCCCTCCTCTTCTTCACACCTCCCTTTTACCCTTATCAGAGAAACTTGGCAAACTTGAAACTGGAATAGTGGGAAGGGGGCCCCATGGACTGCATTTGACTCATTCTGCTACTCCAATGGAGAAAGGAAAATTTAGGAAGAAAATGTCATCACATAACATTATCATATCAGCATATCATCAGCCTCCTAGACTGTCTAGCCCTACATCTCATATCCTAACCATATCAAGATTTAATGGAGACTGAAAAGTGAAGGAAACATTTTTCCCCTGTGAGGAATTATGTGAAGTGCTATTATAATGCAGAACTAGATAAGAGGCCTTGGAATTTATATAATAGCTTTCTGACTGTACACTTTATCCTGTGATAAGTTTGCGATATTCCTAATGTGGATATACCCTCCAATTATCCAGATGATTACTCAGTTATAATTTGTGACTCCATGTGACTCTTGAGCATGCTCTCCCATAAATCCTCTAGAAGAGGTTCATTTTTCTAGTTCTCTTAACAGTATATAGACAGATGCCTATGGAATATTCAGATTGCTCATCAGCTTTCCCTCATTCTCACCACATGAGTTGACAACATATATGTTTTCCAGTCATACAAATTCTCTTGTATGATTCTTGGTTGGTAATGCATCATAGCCTCAAACTATTTGTATAGGAATTAATTGAATGCCATAAATGAGAGAAAGTAATCAATAAACATTTATTAAAAGAATGTATTTTGGACCAGGAACTTTGTTAGCCTATGTAAAAGACAGGTAAAAAGGCAAAGAAAACTCAAAGGACATGAAATATAGTTGGCAAGATATACCCAGATAAGATATACCCAGATGAAAGAAGACCTTGCAATAAAAACTAAAAAATGAGACGGACTGATTCATGGGTGAATACATTCCAAATCATTGGAAATATTGAAAAGAGGCTGCTTGACCACTTATAAAGGCTACTGTGGAGGAAATGCACACAGGAGTGTTAGACCTGATGACTTTTTTCTTAATAGTATTTTATTTTTTCCAATTACATATAAAGATAATTTTTAACATTCACTTTTATAAAGTTTTGAGTTCCAATTTTTTTCTACTTTCCTGCCCTTCCCCCTCCCCATGACAACATGCAATCTGCTAAGGCTATACATGTACAATCATATTATATATATTTCAACATTAGTCATGTTGTAAAAACAGAATCAGAACAAATGGGTTAAACCACCAAAAAGAAAAAAAGAGGAAACACTATGTTTCCATCTGTATTCAGACACCACAGTTCTTTCCCTGGATGTGGATAGCATATACCATCTTCAGTCTTTGGGAATTTTCTTAGGACATTGTATTGCTGAGAAGAACTAAGTCTATCAGAGTTCATCATTGTACAGTGTTGCTGTTATTGCTTATAATATTTTGATCCCGCTCACTTCTTTCAGTTCTTCTAAGTCTTATAAGTCTTTTTTCATCAATTCTTATAAGCCTTTCCTGGTTTTTCTGAAATCTGCCAGCTCATTTCTTATAGCAAATAGTATTCCGTTACATTCATATAACACAACTTGTTCATTCATTCCCCAATTGGTGATCCCCTCAATTTCTAGTTCTTTGCCACCACAAAAATATCTGCTATACATATTTTTGTACATGTGGATTCTTTTATCATTTTTGTCTTTGGGAAACAGACCTCGTAGTGGTATTGCTGGTTCTTGTTCTCCAGAATGGTTAGATCAGTTCACAGCTCCACCAATGGTGCATTACTGTTCCTATTTTCCTACATCTTCTCCAACATTTATCATTTTCTTTTATTTTTTTGTCATATTAGTCAATCTGATAGGTGTAAAGATTTTTTTTTAAATTTGATTTCTCTTGTCAATAGTGATTTAGAGCATTTTTTCATATGACAATAAATAACTTTAATTTCTTCATCTGAAAACTGCCTTTTCATATCCTTTGACCATTTATCCATTGGGGAATTACTTGTATTCTTATGAATTTGACTGTTCTCTCTTTATTTTAGAAATGAGACCTTTATCAGAGATATTGACTGTAAAATTCCTTCCTAGCTTTCTACTTCCCTTCTAATCTTGGTTGCATTGGTTTTGTTTGTGCAAAAACTTTTAATTTGATGTATATTATATTTCATTATGTTCTCTATCTCCTTTTGGGTCATAAATTCTTCCCTTCTCCATACCCAGCACCTGCTTCTACTGCTTTCACAGTCTGTTGGAACAAACAGTTTATATCTACTTACTACTCTGGGAAAGTCTTCATGTGCTTGAGAGACACTTTCCTAACTCACCAAAAAGTTTGAAGCCCCTTGGTCACTTCCCACCTGGTTTAGTCTGTCTGCGAAAACAATTTACTGGGATGCTGCTGCATCTTTGTGGAGCTGCAAGTGAGAGTGAGGTGGTAGATGGACAGCAAATGTGGAAAGCAGCATTGAAAATGGGCTCAGCAGCTCTCACACCAAAGGCACTAGTCTTCCCTGAACACCCCTAAGGTAGTATAAATAAGGGGGAAAAGCAAGGGAAACAATCCACTTAAAATCATTTCTCTCAAACTGACTGAGAAATAAGTAATAATTGAATGGTCCTGTGGTCATGTGCTATATCTAATTCCTCATCTTTTGCTAACAAGTTAAAATGAAGCTTTATTCATGATGCTCTTTTCCAAAGTTAGTTACCGTGACAGTAATTAGATATACAGTAGGAAGCCATAGCAAGACTTTATCTTGACTTTGCAGGATTCTGGTTGTGTGTTTAACATTTGCTTTATAAAACAATAGGAAGCAGTTTGGTGCTACTATGAGGCTGCTGATAGGTGGTGATATCTTATTTTGATAAGATAAAACTCCAAGAACTTCTGAGAATGCTTTTATATTTGTAACAGCAGTCAGGGACAAAAAAAAATTGGACCTTTTATATAGAACAGGTAGGAAAAGGAGTAATAGGTGTTGTCTCTGGTAAGTGGTTGACCCCTGAAAGACCCTCTCCAATAAGGGCAGAGGCAGAGACCTAAAGATAGGCTTTGGTGGCCGAGACTTGCTGATGTCACAGAGAGAGCTCCACACTCTTCTTCATTGGCAAAGTGCATTGGAAGTCAATGGTCAAAGAGATTTGGAAGAGATCTCTAGCAAAAGTGAACAAGTCTAGTCAGATTGGTCCTTGGGCAGTGTGAATTTCATTCATTTAAAGTTTTTCACAGTTCTCTGCAGAAGTTTTAAGTCAAGAGGATATGAAGGGCTTCTTGTGTTCTTGAAACACGGGCATATCCTTACTAGAAGAACATCTATGGAAGTACTTTGAGCTTTTCCTTGGATTCAGAGGTGAGCAGCATGGAGAGTACATCTGAGCAGCTACCACAGAACTCTATTGTTTATTGTATGTCTGAAGAATCCAAATGAGGTTTTTCCTTCTCCCTGCAGGGGAGCTCCATTTTAGGAATCTTGGCCCAAGATATATAATGCAAAACGAGGAATTTCATTCTGCATTGGTTCATACATATTTTTTGTCATTTCACATGGTGCAATAATATCCAATTGCATTCATAGACAGAGGTAGTCTGGGGGCTAGCCAGCTTCTTGTTTGCCTGCATCCTTCCTAGCTCTGACTGTTCTCATGACTAACTTCCTCTTAGCTCTGCTCCAGCTCCGCCTCTTCCTTGACCTGATGATTTCTAAGGTTTCATCATTTGTAATATGTAATTGAGAATTGAAGTACAGTAGGCTATTAAGTGGTCTCCCATTTTCTCTTTAGTCAATATTGTTCTAATTGTTCATGGTTAGTGACTGTGATGCTATTATTAATCTTTTCAACTGTATTGACCTGTCTTAATTTGATAAGGATATGTCCTTCAAGATGGAAGGACTTTTGATGAAAGAAGTTATCCACTTCCAGAGAAGGAACTGATGGAGTCTGAGTGCAGATTGTAGCATAATTTTTTCATATTCTTTATTTTTCTGGCTTTTTTGACAACATGACTAATATGAAAATATATTTTGCATTATTTCATATACATAATTGGTGTATTTTTTTGTCTTTTTGTAAGGAAAAAAACTTATGTTCAGGATATTGAAAGGGAAATGTCAGTTTCATTTGACCTGGAATGATCTGTGATCAAAGCTTCTTATTTCTCCTTAGCATTCTTATTTTAGATATCAACTCTTAACTTAGAAGACCCCCCTTTTTTGCTGAAAGACTGCAACAAATTTTACAGTGTTCATCAATTTATACAAGGCAAAATCTTTCCATTTTATGGGAAAAAAGTTTGTATTGATTTACTCTGATAATGTCAAGTGAACATGAATTTTGATCACAATATCTTGACTTGTTCTAATGCCCTTATATTCTTGGTTTTCTCAGCCTTCAGTACTACAAATGGATTTTCTTTATCTTCTAGTTTACATAATTTGGATGACAAGCTGAATTTACATAAAGTATAATCTGGCTCCTAATATACTTTTCTTCTTTAATTATGGTTACAATTTGCAGTTAACAAAAGAAAGCAGCAATAGAGAATTGTATTCTATGAAATGGAATTAAATCAAGGAACATTAAATGTTTAAATATAGACAGTTTGTGAGCAGACAGTGTCTGTGCAATAATTGTATGAAATAGACTAAGTTCTAACATGTTTGCCTATTCTATTAGAGAAAGCCAAATTTAGTAAGAAAAAAAATTTAAACATCACAATATAACAGCCCATCCAGGCCCAACTCTTATTTCTTTATCTAATTTAACACTTTTCTGTGTGGCCTCTGATAAGCACCTCAGTTTTCCTATGAGTAAAATGGGACTGTTATAGAATAATTGTATTAGAATATTTTTATCTGCATCTGTCATTCATTCAATTCAATTTAAGGAATATTTTAGTATCTATGTACACAAACCACTATATGACATAATACTAACTGACATTTATGTAG
Source organism: Bettongia penicillata ogilbyi (assembly GCA_023548195.1). Classification (NCBI taxonomy): domain Eukaryota; kingdom Metazoa; phylum Chordata; class Mammalia; order Diprotodontia; family Potoroidae; genus Bettongia; species Bettongia penicillata. The sequence continues at coordinate 2,945,947 of JAJHZJ010000580.1, forward strand.
ATCTTTAAGGTCTGCAAAGTATTTGCATTTATTATCCCATTTCAATTTCATACCAACAATATGAGACAAACCATTCAACTACTATCATTTCCCTGTTACAGATAAGAAAAAAGATCTTTAGTGTTTAAAAAACAAAACCAAAATATAACAACCACTCTCCTATGCTCCTGCAGTTAATAAGTGTTAGAAGTAGGATGGGAACACAAGTTTTCCTGACAGATAGTCCGGCACTCAGTTCAGCATGTCATGCTGCATATCTGTGAGCTTGTGATTTAGTAGAAAGGAAATCACAAACTTTGAATGCCTTGTAGAATGAAACAGCACTGAGTCAGAGTTGGGTTCTTTATCTAGACTTCAACAGAAAGAACTGGGATCTAACCTTCTGTTTCCATTTATTTTCCATGGACTCCAGGGCCTGGGATTGTTGGTAGGATGCTATTAATCATAAAATTATAAATAGTGAAAGGGCCATGCTTCAATTCAATTTCTAAAAGTTGGTCATGTTTGGGATTGGTCAGCAGACCAAACTACTTAACAGGATTGCATAATTCATGGAGATGAGCTTGGGACACCTGTTCAAATTTTGTCCATGTTACACCATGACACCCACTTTAATTCCTCACAGACAGGCTAAGACTAAACAAATTTATCAGCCTAGTGAGTGGCAGGAGCACAAAATTTGGACTTTGATGCCTTGGGTTTGACTCTTGCCTATGGTGCTTGCTTATAATAATTTGTGACTGTGAGCAACTTCCTTCATTACTCTAAGCCTCAGTATCCTCATCTACTAAATAGTGATATAACACTCTCTACCTCTTATAGTTGTGGTAGGTCTAAATGAGATGGTGATATGGATATGGGGACAAACAAAATGAGATTTAAAATTGACACTATTTTCTAATGTTCAATGTTTCAGAAAACCCATGATTTATTAGTGCAGGCACTCCTTTTATGAAAGTACCCTCATTTTTTTCCAGGCACAAGTCAATGCTTTGTTTTGCTCTCCTCCATGAAGGTAACCTTCTTGAGCTAAGCCCTTGCAAAGTTAGACTGGTACTGTGAGGACAGATGCATAGTCCATCACCCAGAACTAGATTAAAAGGCTTTGCAACATTACACACCACAACTTCCACTCATCAGGCACAGCTTTGAAAACCCATGGTTACCTCCATGCCACAACTAGACTATCAGTTAGGAATTTAGAATAGTTTCCTTATATCCACTGAGTTTCTTTTAACATGAGGATACAAGTTGTAAACGTACATGATTAGTAAGTAAACTGCTTCCCCTGTCCTTCAATTGAATTTGGTAAGTATTTATTATTTGCAGAATACTGTTCTAGACATTAGGGGAGATATATAGTTTAAATAATGCATAGTCACCAAATAAACACCAAATAAATAAGAAAGATTGGAATATAAACTCATTCTGACAGTGAGTAGTGGCTAACTATTAAATAGTGTTTTAATAATTGTTGAATTTCTGGGGTCTGAGCTGTTTTTTGTTCCTTTTCTTTTGCAAAGATATCATGTTTACCTCCTGGCAAAATTTTACTTGGTTTGATGTGTAATGCCAGTCTAATGGTCAATTTCTATCTTATAACTTTTTGTAAACAAGTCAAACAATGTGGTTAGGAAGAATGAGAAGGGAAATGCCATTGAAAACTGGACACACATATGTCTTCAGTCCCTATAGAATCTACTATATTCAGTAGTAGGATAAGACACAGGCACCTCAACTATAAAGACAATGTCAAATAATACATAGTAATTGTATAAAAGAAATTGTTGTGTAGAGTCTGAGAGAGATGGTCATTACCACAGGGAAGGTAATAGAAAGGCATTATTGCAGAGGTTGAGTTTCTGAGCTGATTTTAAGGGGATAAGCAGAGATCAAACAGATGGAGAAGAAAGAATTTAACATGAGGAAAAGTGTGAGTAAGGAAAAGTACGGGGTATGTTTGGGAGATTGGGAGCAGCGTCCTTTGTTTGGAGCACTGAATGCCTGAAGGAAAGTATATGATAAGCTGTAAAGACAGAGTGGCATCAGCTATAGAAGCCCTTCAATGTCTGAATAAGAAGCTGAAAATTTACTCAGTAGGCAACAGGGAGCTATTGAAAATTTCTGACCAGAAAAGTTAACTATGTCTAAGGAAAATTTATCCAGCAGTTCTATGAAGCATCCTTCATTGACTTGGAGGGATTGGGGACTAGAGGAGGGAAAACCTGTAGGCTATTACAATAATCCACACAAGTGGTAATGAGAGCCTCGTTACTATTTTGGCAATGGAATTTGAGATGAGAATGTAGAGGGGAGAGATGTTATTTAGGTGTAATCAATAGACCCAGGTGACTGATTTGATATGAAAATAAAGGGGGGAGGAAATGGAAAATAAAAAAAAAAACCCAAGTATTCAGCTTTCAGAGGATGGTCAATTTAGTCTTACTGATTTTTGTACTGAGTCAACTAGCCAAGTAAGCCAACTTACTGGATGTTCTGTCACTGTGTAGACATGGCCCAGTTTTAGGGAGGCTTTGAAGGTGACAAAATTACATAAAGAAACTAATACAATGGGTGACAGGGTCTGAAAAAATTCTATCAGGATAATACTACAAAATCCAATAGGAATAAATGCAAAGTTCATAGTACAAAAAATAAACTTCACATACAAGATCTCTCACTGTTTCTTACTCCCATATCCAATCTGCTGACCAGGACTGTTGATTTCTCCTCTGTAACATATACTTACTCTCCTCTTCCACTGCCACCACTTTGTTGCAAGGCCTTGCCATGTCACACCTGGACTATTTAAACCTGCTGGTGGGTCTGTCTGCCTCAATTCTCCCACCACTCTAATCCATGTTCCATTCAGCCACTGAAGTGGTTTTCCTACAGCATAGATCCAATTATTTCATGTTCCTACTCAATAAACTCCAGTGACTCACTATTGCCTCCAGAATCAAATACAAAATTCTCTGTTTGGAATCTACAAGTCCTTCATATCTAGCACCCTCCTATTTTTTCAATATTCTTACACTTTACTCCCTACCTATACTCTTCAATCCACTGACACTGACCTTTTGAATGTTCCATGAAAACAAGACACTTCATCTATCAGCTATGGACATTTTCTTTGATTGTCTCCTATGCATTGTCTCCATTCCACCCACTGACTTCCCTGGTTTCTTTTAAGTCCCAACTCAAATCCCACCATTTACAAGAAGCCTTTCCCAACACCTCATTTCTGGTGATTTCCCTCTGTTATTTCCTATTTATTCTGTATGTAGCTTCCTTTGTATGTATATTTTATATCTTCTCTCCTCCCATTACATTGTAAGCTCTTTGAGGGCAGGAGTAGCCTTTTGCCTCTTTTTATATCTTTGACACTTAGCACAGTTCCTGGCACATAGTAGGGACTAAACTTATGTCTATTAATTGATTGACTCCTAGGTTGTGAGCATGAGGGGTGAGAGGCTGCTGTTGTCCTCAACATTAGAAAGGAAGGTAGTGGGGAGTGTGGGTTTTGGGGAAAGATAGTGAGTTTTGTTTTGGACATTGAACTTAAGATATCTACTGGACATCTAGTTAGAACTGTCTGAAAGGATAACAAAATGGCTAATATTTGTATAGCATACTAATATTTGCAGAATACTTTACAAATTTAATTGCATATGGTCTCATAGCAAAACTGTGAGGTAGGTGGAATATTATTATCTTCATTTTACAAATGAGGAAAAAGGTCCAGTGAGATCATGTGAGTTGGCAGTCACATAGCCAGTAAATTTCTGAGGCCAGATTTGAATTCAGTTCTTCCTGATTCCAGGATCTATCCACTCTGCCAGCAAATTAACTATAAGTAGAGGATGGTTTATAATTCAACAAATGTGTTACTAGCAGAATTGATTTTGAATATGGAATGAATTAGAAGGTTCCTGAGGTCCTTCCTAACACTAAGTACAGGAATTCCAAGATTCAGCAGCTAAAATGTGATCTGATCTTTTCTAGGTTGTTTTTATTTTATTAAAGTCAGGCATGTGAATATGGCACAGTAAGCAATAAATTGCTATAACTCTCCCATATTCACCTCCAAGCAACCATAAAATAGTGCCTCAAAACAAATCCTGGAAAAAGACAGGGTGAAACAATCTTTTAGTCCAAGAAACTTGAAGATCAGAAAGAAAAGTCTGTCTCACTTGGGTAAATGGGGGACTCAGTCTAGGACAGGAAGTGATTCTGCAAGCAAGCAACAAGCCCCATCTCAGTGAACCAGCAGTGGATCCCGAGGACAAAATTAGCATTGAAAGATCTACTGATCACCTCAGGAAAGAGATCCCAAATTAAAAACTCAAAGGAATATTATAGCCAAATTACAGAATTATCAGGTCAGGGGAAAAAATACTGCAAGTGGCCAGAAAAAAACTATTCAAATATTGAGGAGCTACAGTCAGGATTACATAGGATTTAGCAGCTACAACATTAAAGGATCGGAGGGTTTGTAACATGATATTCTGTAAGGCAAAAGAAGTAGGACTGCAATCAAGAATCACCTGCTTGGTGAAATTAAGCATAATGCTTTGAGGGAAAAAATGATCATCCAATGAAATAGAAGGATTTCAAGCTTTCACAAGAAGACCAAAACTGAGCAAAAATTTGATCTCTAATATCAAGTTTCAAGAGAAGTCGAAATAAGGGGGAAAAAGGAAAATAAACATCAGGGATTACATGGAGTTGAACTATTTAAATACCCACATGGGAGGATGATACTTATAATACTTAAAAACTGTTCCACTGATAGTATAGCTATAAGAAATATATATAGACAGAGGGTATGGATGTAAGGTGAATTTGAGTGAATGACATAAAAATAATTAAAGGATGGGAAAGAGGAGTACATTGGTTGCAGAAAGAAGGAAGATGCAGAATGGGGTAAATTATTTCACATGAAGAGATGTGAAAAACCTATTACACTGGAAGGTAGAAATGGGAGGATGGATGATGGGCATTGCTTGAACCTTATTCTCATCAATATTGGCTCAAAGAGGAAAAAATAAACACAGCAGCTGAATATCAAAAACTATCTTACCCAAAAGAAAAGTAGGAGGGGAGGAGATTAAGTGGAGGTGGGAAGACTGACTGACTGTGGGGAGACTGACAGAAGAGAGGGCAGAGAGGGGGTGTCAGTAGACAGAAGCAAATTACTGTCGAGGAGGGAAAGGATCAAAGGAGAGAGAGGACAAACAGGAAGAAAAATAGGATGGAGGGAAATACACAGTAATCGTAACTGTAAATGTGAATGGGATGGACTTTCCCATAAAACAGAAACATAGCACATGGGATCAAAAACCAGAATCCTACAAGATGCTGTCTACAAAAACACATTTAAAGCAGAGAAGCGGACACGCACATACACACACAGAGTAACACCAAGAGACTGAAGCAGGATCTATTATTCTTCAGCTGAAATTAAAAAAAGGATAAAAAAACAAGGGTAGCAATTCTGATCTCAGGCAAAACAAAAGCAAAACCAGATCTAATTAAAAGAAATAAGGAAGGAAACTATATCTTACTCAAAGGTACCATGGACAACAAAGTAATATTAATACTAAATATGTATGTACAAAGTGCTATGATATCCAAATTCTTAAAAGAGTAGTTAAGTGAGTTACAGATTCTTGAGGGAACAAGAGATGGAGAGCATTGTGACGTGTAAAATAGATAATTTTCATTATATTAAATTTAAAAAAAGCATTTACATAAAGAAAACCAATGCAACCAAGTTTAGAAGGAAAACAGAAAGCTGGGAAACAATCTTTACCACAAGTGTGTCTGGTAAAAATCTCATTTCTCAAATATATATGGAACTGAATCAAATTTATAAGAATATAAGCCATTCCCCAGTGAATAAATGGTTAAAGGATATGAGGAAGGAATTTACAGATGAAGAAATCAAAGCTATCTATAGGCCTATGAAGAAGTGCTCTAAATTACTAAAAATTGTCTTGACATGTAATTGGGAAAAACACTATTCAAGATGTGAAAAACTAAAAAAATAGTCAGCCATGTGCTGTACATGGGAGAACTGAATAAATTCAATTGCTCTAACCAGACAATACTTCCAGTATCAACTTAGGGAATAAGACAGATAATAAAATAATTGAATCAATTGGTGAGGATTTTACAAGTGACAAGTTGTGTATTACTCCACTTAAGGGGACATCAGGCTTCAGAATATCTTCATTTGATAGAGAGAAGAAAGGATTAATTTATATTAATTTAATGAGTCTCAAAAGTAAATAACAATAATAATTGCTAGCATTTATATAATACTTAAAGCTTCGCAAAGTGTTCCAAAAAATCTCATTTCATATTCACAATAAACATATAAAGTAGATGGTATAATTATCTTCATTTTGGAGCTTGGGAAACTAAGATACAGAGAGGTTACTTTATTTTCTCAGCATCGACAGCCAATAAGTGTCTAAGGCCAGAACTGAAGTGAAAACTCTATAATTTCAAGTTCAAAGCTCTATCTATTACACTACTTAGCTAATCTACATTTTTTCTCCTGGTTTGATATACATTGTTCCTTTACTGTGATCCCTTCCCCATCAAATCAATTCCCAGAGTCTCTGTCTTTGCAATTCATTCATTATTGCCAGAAACTGGATAAACATAGCCTAACTGCTAGGCTGAAACTCTGCAAATGCTTTACTGCTTCATGCTGTAGACATAGCTTATCCAAGAAAGTCATTATAGATTGTGAAAAGAATAACCCAGATAAACATATGTGCTGCTGTGTTTGGAAATAAGTTGAATATTCATGTACAAATGACTCTTATGTTCAAAGATTTTTGTCTTTGAGAAAATTAATTCCAAGAATGGTTAAACTTTTATGCACATCACATTTCTGTTACTCCATAATGGCATTAATGCAGCGCCATGGAAAATGTTGGTTTTTAAAATAATTAGTGGTACTGAACAGCCATTTGTATAATTCTAGTGGCCCTATTAAAAATTTTTTTTCTATAGTTCATGTGTCACAGACATATAAAATGATTATTTTTAAAGTTACATTTAGACAAAGCTAAAACCCACCTAAACATCTAGGGTATTAAACTTCAAGAAATAGACTTAAGAGTAAATATTAAATAATTAAAATTAAAACTCTTATGACAAACAAAATAAAAAAGGTGCATTCTTAAGGGAATTATAACCCTGGACTTGGTTTTCATATAAATAATGAAAAGCAGCCTGGCATAGTGAAGAGTGCTGCGATAGATTCAGCAGGAGTTGGATTTCCACCTTGACTGTCCGTATGACAATAACCCAGTCATTTATCATCAGTGTATCTCAGGTCACTCCCTAAGACTTGCCCTGGTCTGGTTCCCTATGTTGGGAATTAATTACTATAAAATCATAAGTTTTAACCACATTTTTGCAATAATCATTGGATAAGGACAATATAAGTATCCCAAAGAACCTAAGTAGCTCTTTGGTATGATATTCATATTGGATATCATATCAAATAGCTACTTAGGTTCTAACTGTGAAGAAAGATCGTATCCCCTTGGTAGTGTATTTTTTTGTGTTAACTGATGGGAGGAAGAAAATATAAGATCAGACTGGAAAGGTAGGATGGTTAGGATCAAATTATAAAGTGTTTGAAGTCAAAGGAATTGCAACTTGACTCAGTAGGCAATAGGGTTTTACTGAAGGCTTTTGAATAGATATGTGATATAACCATGTAAAAGAAGCAACTCATACACATGTACATGTACACACACACACACTTTCTGATCTATTACTTCAAAGAGGAACTAAAGAACTCTTCAATCAAAAAGAAATAATTCAAGATTATGGGATACTTTATCATGGTGTTCCAAGCAGAAAATCTCAATAGTTTTCCTTCTACCTTAAGAATCCTTCTGAAATAAAAACTGGAAATAAAATTTTCTCTCTAGGATGACACTAATTTTTATACGATTCTTTCAGTAAAGGAGTGATAATAGATTTTATTAGTTTAAAGGTTCCATACTATTTGAATTCCTATTCATACCTTAGAGGAACATGGCTAGAGATTAGAAGTAAGAAAGGTAAGATTCATGTTAGACTATGAATACTATGCAAACACATGTATAATCACAGAAATTCAGAGAAAGGGCATCAATGACTTTCATGTCTAACCTATATCCGAACAAGAATATCTTCTAAAGACAAATTTGACAACATTTCTAAGCCTTTGCTGGAAGTCCATCAGCTTCTGTTTGGTTTACATTTCAACCTTGGTCCTTTGTAATTGGAAATTTCATTTGCATTACATTTGGTTTAGAGACCATCAAATAACCCCTGTTTGGTTTATGTTGCGTCATTGAACATGCTGCCACTTGCATCTAAAAATATTCAAAATCCTTGCAAAGCTATTCTTTATCAGCCCATTTTTGCCACCTTTTATGCTACCACATTAGACTCCTCCTTGGAGGATTTGAGCAACCTAATCCAGGCTCTGAAATGTAATTTAAGCAGGGAAGGGATGTAACTGCTAGTAAAAGGATTAGCAGGTGTTTTTCCTTGCATTTTTTTGTGAGAATATTTTGTGACTCTCCGATCAGTGTTTGGTTTTTACTTTGTCATACTGCCCTAATTTTCCCAGCCAGAAAGAAATTCATTGGGAGTCCTAGCCAGTCCTGTTCAAAGCTCTGGATTCACTGTTTGCTACTGTCACCTGTGCTTATTGAACATGTAATGAAAAGTTTTCAGCATCCCGACACCTCTATGGGACAGATAATCTGGAATGAAGATGCCAGGAATGGACATGAAGCCATGAATATAAAATGAAAAGCAACTCACTGGTCTCTAACAACTTCCATTACCAATGCTCCTCAAATCCTTAAGTGTCTCATTAACTATTGTCTTTCCTCCTTGGGAAAAAAAGAACAAAATGAAAACGAAAACAAACAAACCCAAAATCAAAACCCAAGTAGAGCTCTGGAGATTGGTAGTTAATGGATTGGGTAGGGAATGTTGTTTTTTTTGCTCTGAAAAGTTTCTCTTCAGGTCAGGTTAGAATAGAAACTAATCCTTAGAGGAAAGGCAACTTAACCTGGAAATTGCAGAAGGCTACAAGAAGAAGACTGCTAGCTAAGCACCTCTTGCTTTCTCTCCTTACAAGCTTCCTGGATCACTATGTGCCAGTAAAAGAAAGGAAATGAGATGACTAAGAAGAGGCATGCTAAGATAGAGACATGCTGCACAACTGGACGAAAAGGGGACGGATGGGACAGCAGAGATCTCCACCTATCTCTCCCCAATGAGCAGCACATAAAAACAACCTATCTATTAAAAAGAAAGGCACTGGCTTATAGGAATGTCATTACTCTCAAGTGATTCTTTTATTTTTTAGGGGCAGGGAAGGATATACCATATAATAGCATTTACACAGCACTTGAAGATGTGATACTTACATGAACCCTATGAGAGAAGGACCATTATTTTCCCTGTTTTACAGATGAAGACACTGAGGCTTAAAGAGGTTAAGGGATTTGTCCAGATTCACAGCTAGTAAGCATCAGGGGTAAGATTTGAAGTTGGATCTTCTTGCCTCCAGATCTAGTCCTATGACTCATTGCCCTATTAGGCCCTGACTTTTCATTAACCAATGTATCTGGGATTATTGGCCAAGGCCAAACCCCACACCCTCTCATCCCCTTCTAACTTGAACGACCCACTTTTTCTTTATTACAACTTTCTTGTACTGTAGTACATTGCCTAATGTGGGACCTCTTACCTTCTCATCTGCATGCTCATGGGTTATTTTAATGTCACCCTCAACTACTGGATGACTATTTTCACTACTGAGCAGTGTGCAGATAGGTGACCTAACGGATGGAGGGTTAGAATTGAAGTCAGGAAGAACCGAATTCAAATTTTGCTTCGAACACTTAATATCATTGTCACTCTGGGAAAGTTACAACTTTCCCACAGCTGCAGTTTACTCATCTGTAAAAGGGACATAATAATTGCATTTATATTAGAGGGTTCTTATGAGATCAAATTAGATAGCATGTTTAAAGCATTTTGCAAAACTTAAAGTGCTAAATAAATGAAATTACTATGATGATATTACTATACTGTTGTCTTTTTTAAAGATTTATCGTTTTCCTGTTCTTAGAAATGTTTCTAAGGTGTCCTGGCAAGGTAGTGAAGAAAGAAGACTTTCACAGTTGATAAGCTGTTAAGGAAGCTTAAAGGTAACTCCAACTTCATTTCCTAAACACACTCTTCCTCTGCTTCGAGATGACCTGTTTTGCCCTGTTCTCCAGATTTTTCCTCTGGCAAAGGCATATTTCTCTTTCCCTCAAACACAAGTTGAGTGAGGTTACTTCAGGTTACACTGCTAAAAACTTCATCAAGCGGGTACATGGAGTTAAGAGAACCGAGCCACGTATCATGCATGATTGTGATTTTACGTTACCTCATGAGACAAATAAAAGGCAGCAATTCCCAAAGGCCAGAAGCAGCAGAGCATGGAGAAAACACTGAGGCCCAGATGATCCCGTGGAGGCATCATCAGAAAGTTGTCCTCGCTCTCTGTGTCACTTGAATAGTCACTCTGGAACAGTAAAGGGAGGAGGAAAGGAAGATGGGGAAGAGAGAAAATACTGGTTAATGACAGTACTGACCAATAAATATTCATTAAAAGTCTATTAGATGCCAAGCACTGTGCTATGGGCTGGATATTTAAGTACAAAGAATAATGTAACATCTAACTGGGGAGACAATAAATGAATACATAAGTATAAATATATATATATAAAATATATAGTATAATTATTAAGTGAATAAATGTGAATATATACAAATTAGTTAAATACAAGGCAGTTTAAGAGTGAGGATACTAGCAATAGTGTGCATCAGAAAATTCTTCATATAAAAGATGGTGATCAAACATCATAAAGGGAGAAACAAATGCTATGAAGAGGGGGTATTAGAAAGGAAAATGAAATTCTAGGCTTGGGGAACAGCTGGTGGTGGTGGTAAGAAGCAAAGTGTGTGTGGGGGGGGGAGGAGGGGGAATTCCAGGCACTGCGATAAGTGCTCTTACTGATATTATCTCATCTGATCCACACATCAACCCTGAGAGGTAGGTGATATTATTATCTACATTTTACAGTAGAAGAAATTGGGGCAAACATAGGTTAAGTGACTTGTGACTTGTCCAGAGTCACATAGCTGGAAAGTATCTGAGACTGGATTTGAACTCAGGTCTTCCTGACTCTAGGCCCAAGGCTCTGTCCCCTTGCACTACCAGTGCAAAGGTATGGCAATGGGAAAAGGAGTTCATGTGTGATGTGGCCAGTTTGGCAGGACTGCAGAATGTGGCAGGGCAGAGATTGCTGGAACTCTGAGACTGTAAACTCTTAAGGAATCACATAATCATAGAATTTCACAGCTGGGAGTGATACTGGAGGTAATTTTATCCAACTCATATCTGGTCAAGGATACCTTTTACATTCTATAACAACAGGTGCCCCAAAGACTTTTTAAATACTTCAGTGATAGTGAAGCACACTCGATGTTCAGTTCACTTTTGGATATCTTTATGGGTTTGGAAGATTTTTCTAATATCAAGAATGAATTGCCTTTATGCAACTTTACCACTTATTTTTAGCTATTCTCCCCAGATCGCAAGCACAAAGAATGGATTTAGTCCCTATTCCTTAAAATATTGGAGGCTATTGTCAATTCTTTCCTAAGTCTTATGTCATGGTGTCATCGTTAGGCCCCAGACAAATAGTCTATTCAAGTTAGTGTTCAGGTGGGAAATTCTTAAATATGTAACCCTAGCTAATCAAGTTATTTTCTTATTCAGAAGATTACAGAGTTAGACCAGAAGGGACCTAACAGGTAAGTAAGTCCAGCCCATTCACTTTATATATGATAAAATTGTAACTCAGCAATATTAAATAACTTACATAGCTAGTACAAATCAGAGGCTAGAGTTGAACCCAGTCCCTACTGATTCTAATCCCAGCATTTTATAGATGACACCACATTATGCTGCCATTCAGTAGAAGGTAATCACTTCATTTTAATAATCTTTAATTTTAATTTAATTTTAATAATCTTTATTTCAAAGAATTCTTTCATGAGGTAAAAATTAGAGTATGAAAACTAATAAAAGAATTCTTATATGTGCAGTTCCTTTTGGGAGTCATTTTTTCTAATCCAAAAGTTCATCATCAAAGTTTGTCAAACAGGGACTGGATTGTTAAGGTCCAGTTGAGGATATTGTGGAGAAGAGTTTTGCTCAGATACACAGGTTGGACTAGAGGACGTCAGTGGTGCTGTAATAATGAGAAATAGTGGAAGGCTTTTAAATCCCAACATTGACACATAAATGTATATTGTTGCTCTCATTCTCAATGGTTTCCCATGATTTATGAGTTAGTTTGGGATCTATGTGTATGTTATTTGCGATGATGCTGAAGGCAAATTTTACCACAGGGCTCATTTTCTATAAAAATAGTTGAATGAGTGTATTCCTGTGATGTATTTATCACTGCCTTCCTTAAAGAGGTTATTTACCTGCCCTTTGTGAGTTAATAGTGGCTGCTAAGAAAGTATTCTATAAATGTTGGCATCATATGCATCATTCTTTTAAACATTGCAATTGTCTTCAGAAGTCCCAAACTGTTTTGGCAGGTGGTCTTGCAATATAAAAGAGATGTTATAGTGTACAGGAAACTAAATTTGGGGTTCAAAGACCTGAAATCAAATCCTACTTCGACCAGTTATTAACTACGTGGCTGTCACAAAGTCATTTAATTTCTCTGAAATTTAGTTTATCCTTTGTAAAGAGAGAATACACCTACCTACTCTTCTTATGGAATAGAGTTGTTGTGAGTCATGAATAAAGTGATGTATATAAATAGCAATTTATATATCATAAAATTCTATATAAATATAATATATCATCAGTGCTGTTATAGTAATTGCAGGTAAAGTGCTAAGGAGAAATATGTAAACTTAGAGCAACAATGGTTGTATTCTTCTGTTCCTGTCCCAGGTCAATCCCTGTTTCCAGATTCATATCAGAAAAATGCATAGAAGACTTTGGTATACTGTAATACATCCATACAACCTATAGAGTCACAATGATGAAAACTCCCCTTCTGTTTATGTGTATGTGCACTGATATCTGTAGGTGCATACAAGTGAGAGAGAGAGAGAGAGAGAGAGAGAGAGAGAGAGAGAGAGAGAGAGAGAGAGAGAGAGAGAGAGAGATAGGATGTGAAATCATTTGACCTCTGTTCAAGTACTTTTTCTGATATTTACTTGCTTTGGGACCTTGGGGAAGTCATTTTACCTCTATAGCACACATCCTTAATCTAGAATAATGAGTTAGATGAGATAATATCTCAGGTCCTTTGCAATTCTAAGTCCTTTGATCTAAAACAGAACTTTGTGATTTTTTTTTTCAATTTGAGTCTGGAGTTAGAACTAATGTATTTCAAAAATTTTATGATTTAAAGTATAAATTATGAGTTCCCAAAAAACCTCCCAACCTTTCTTGTGCCTAACCCAAAGAAAAGGATTATTCATGTGACTATTTAGGATGTCATCATGCATATACAATGTACTTTTTTCATAGAAATAGCTTGAATGCTTTAAAAATTGTATGGTCAACCTTTTGAAATTCCAAGAACAAATTTTTGGCCCAAAATGACAACTTCTTTTGTGAAAACATATTTAGTACCTGTTGTCAACATAAGCTATCATTTTTTCCAGTTTCAAAAGTCATGTAACATCCAGACATTAACCCTGTGTCACAGCAATTTCAATTCTTTCTACTGTGCCACATTATTTTCCATATGGTATTTCAAAACATGACGATTACCAAATGAAGATTGCCATCATTATGTCTAGCACAGAAGGAAGAACTTAAGAACATATAGGGATGAATAATTCATTGTTAAGTTTATAGACCTTAAATCTTCCAGGTGGTGTTGCCCCATTTTTTTGTCACATCTTTGAATGCCTCCATCTTTTATATGAATGAAAAATGTGTAACACCAAGGGCTTCCAGACAGCTTCTAGGTATTTAGACAGCTGTGTATACTCCCGTACAGTAGCTCTTCCAAAGAAAGCAGCTTGTGTGCACTGAATAACCACACTCCATCTACATAACCTTGAGATATGCAACTGTTGAATCTGAATAGAAAACTGAAGTTGAGGTTACTGGATTTATCATTCATTTATCACTAAAAGAGGACAATCTGATAAAGATGGAATTTCTTGTTTGTTTTTAAATGTTTGTGATGTTGGTTTTCATTTTTCTGTGAGCCTGAGAATTTGCCATGCAGGGACTATCTGGAGGGGAAATCACTTCCACCAGAGCATATTGGCTACTCTTAGACTTGTACCTGCCTCTTAGCTTTCAAGTTTCACCTAAAGTTTCATCATCTGCAGGAAGCCTTTCTCAGTCCTCCTTAACTTTAGTGTCTTCCACTTAAATCTATCCTCAATTTACCCTGTATACATCTTATTTTTTTTTAATATTTATTTATTTATTTATTTAATTTTTTATATTCGTTTTCACAAAATTTTGGGTTCCAAATTTTCTCCCCTTTTATTCCCTCCCCCCACCCCAATACCCCAAGCAATCTAATTTTCCCTATCTCCAATCTGCCCTCTCTTCTGTCATCCCTCCCTTCTCTTGTCTCCATCTTCTCTTTTCTCCTGTAGGGCCAGATGACTTTCTATTCCTCATTAACTGTATATCTTCTTTCCTAGTAGCAACAACAATACTAAACAGTTGTTCCTAAAACTTTGAGTTCCAAATTCTCCCCATCCCTCCCTCCCCACCCATTCCCTTTGGGAAGGCAGGCAATTCAACTTAGGCCATATCTGTGTAGTTTTGCAAATGACTTCCCTGATAGTCGTGTTGTGTAAGACTAACTGAATTACCCTCCATCCTAACCTGCCGGTCATTGTTTCTCTTCTATCTTTTGATCCTGTTCCTCCCCGAGTGTTGACTTCAAATTGCTCCCTCCTCCCTTTGCCCTCCCTTCCATCATCCCCCCTTGCTTATCTCCTTCTCCCCCACTTTCCTATACTGTAAGATAGGTTTTCATACCAAAATGAGTGTGCATTTTATTCCTTCCTTTAGTCAAATGTGATGAGGGTAAACTTCTTGTTTTTTTTTTTTCTCAGCTCTCCCCATTATCCCTCCACTAAAAAGTCTCCTACTTGCCTCTTAAATGACATATAATTACCCCATTCCATTTCACCCTCTTTCCTCCCACTACATTTCTCTCTCACCATTTACCTTAATTTATTTTAAGATATGGTCCCATCCTATTCAATTCAATCTGTACTTTCTGTCTCTGTATGTGTGTGCATGTGTGTGTGCATGCATGCATGTACATGTGTGTGTATGGACCCACCAACTACCCAGATACTGAAAAGTTTTAAGAGTTACAAATATGGTCTTTCCATGTAGGAATGTAAACAGTTCACTTCTGGTAAGTCCCTTAAGACTTCTCTTTGCTGTTTACTTTTTCATGCTTCTTCTCATTCTTGTGTTTGAAAGTCAAATTTTCTTTTCAGCTCTGGTCTTTTCATCAAGAATGCTTGAAAGTCCTCTATTTCATTGAAAGACCATATTTTCCCCTGAAGTATTATACTCAGTTTTGCTGGGTAGGTGATTCTTGGTTTGAGTCCTAGTTCCTTTGACTTCTGGAATATCTTATTCCACACCCTTTGATCCCTTGATGTAGAAGCTGCTAGATCTTGAGTTATCCTGATTGTATTTCCACAGTACTGGAATTGTTTCTTTCTGGCTGCTTGCAAGATTTTCTCCTTGAGCTGGGAGTTCTGGAATTTGGCCACAATGTTCCTAGGAGTTTCTCTTTTTGGATCTCTTTCAGGTGGTGATCGATGGATTCTTTCAATACTTATTTTGCCCTCTGGTTCTAGAATGTCAGGGCAGTTTTCCTCGACAATTTCATGGAAGATGATATCTAGGCTCTTTTTTTGATCATGACTTTCAGGTAGTCCCATAATTTTTAAATTGTCTCTCCTGGATATATTTTCCAGGTCAGTTATTTTTCCCATGAGATATTTCACATTCTCTTCCATTTTTTCATTCTTTTGGTTTTGTTTGGTGATTTCTTGGTTTCTCGTAAAGTCATTAGACTCCATCTGTTCCATTCTAATTTTGAGAGAACTATTTTCATCAGTGAGCTTTTGAACCTCTTTTTCCATTTGGCTAATTCTGCTTTTGAAAGCATTCTTCTCCTCATTGGCTTTTTGAACCTCTTTTGCCCATTGAGTGAGCCTATTTTTCAAGGTGTTATTTTCTTCAGCATTTTTTTGGGTCTCCTTTACCAAGGTATTGACCTGTTTTTCATACTTTTCTTGCATCTCTCTCATTTCTCTTCCCAGTTATTCCTCCAGCTGTCTATCTTGCTTTTCAAAATCCTTTTTGAGCTCTTCCAAGGCCTGAGCCCACGTGACATCCCCCTGGCGTGTCTGGGGTGCTGAGGCCCCGCCCTCCACGTCTTTGCCTGATGGCAAGAATATGTCCTTGTCATGATATCCGAATGTCGGGATCATTTGCATCTGTTCGAAAAAACTCTCTATAGTCTTGTTTTTCTTCCCTTTTCTAGGCATTTTCCCAGCCAGTTACTTGACTTCTGAGATTCCTGTCCACCCCTGCCTAGATCTGCCCAGCTAGTGCTTGGGGTCTGAGATTCAAATGGGCTTTCCGCACGCAGCTGCTAATCAATGTGAGCTTTAGTTCTGGTGCTGGGGTGGGGGCAGGGCTGCCTCCCAGGCTCAGCTCCCTCAGGTTGTTTATGCAGAGACTTTCAGTAATGAAGATCCTGCCTGCTGCTGGGGGAGTCCCAGGCCGCCGTGGCAGCTGCTGCCACCGCCGACGCCCCTGCCTCTGCTTCCACCACTTCCTGCCCCCGACTCTGCCGCCGCCACTTCCTCCCGAGGGGGCCCAAGTCACGGAGACACCCTGCTCCCCTTGGCCAGTCAGCCGTCTCTCTCACTGACCTGTAGCTTCTGTGGGCGGAGGGACCTTCCCGGCCACCGGAGGTTCTGTCCCTGAAACCTGCTCAGATCAGCTTCTCTGGGGCCACGGCCAGGGTAACGCTGGGGTGGGGTCCGCTTTCCAGGGCGTGACAGACCCTGTGGATGGCTCTCCAGGGCTCTCTGGAACGGAAATCTCTTCCACTATGTTTATGCACACCTTGTAGTGATCCAGAACTTATGGGGATCTCTTCTTACATTAATTCTATGGGCTGTGGGTTCAGAGCTCGCAAACATGCATCTTTCTACTCCGCCATCTTGACCTGACCTATGCATCTTATTTGTAGATATTAATTTACATGTTGTCTCATTAGACTATGAGCTCCTTAAGAGTGAGGATTCTTTTTTGCCTTTCCTTATACCTCTAGCACTTAGCTTGCACATAATAGGCACTTTAAAAAGGTACAGCAAGTCATATATGTACATATATATGTACATATATATAAATGGATGCATGTATATATGTGTGTATACATATATACCTACTATCTCTCTCTGTATATATAGTATATATATATTATATATGTATATATAATATATATGTATTAGATTAGATTTGCAGTTTCATATGCAATCATCTTTTTTATGGAAACACTTGTTTTATTCCCAAATTAAAAATAAAATTAATTTTCAAAAAGATTAAAAAATAAATGTGTGGGGGCTGAGCCAAAATGGCAGAATAAAGGCAGTGACTCATCTGAGCTCTCCCCTAAATGTCTCCAAATACCTTTAATCATGACTCTAAACAAATTCTAGAGCAGGAGAAACCACTAAAAGACAGAATGAAGCAAATTTCTAGCCCAAGACAACTTGGAAGGTTGGCAGGAAAGGTCTGTTGCATCAGAGTGAAAGAGAAGCAGACTAGCACAGGCCAAATAGACCTGGCCCCAGCAAACCTGGAGCAGGCCTGCAGTCAACTGAATCACTGGTGGCAGTGGCAGCCCATAGGCACCAAAGATAACTTTGAAAATCAGCAGGAAATCTGTCACATCTGGGTGAGAGCATATACCAGTCCAGACCCAGAAAAGCAGGAGTAGACCTTGGGAATTACCGAATCAGCAGAGCAGCAATTTCTGGAGCTCTCAACCCACATATGGTAAATGGGTTGAACAGTTGGTCAGAAGGAAATTACAGGAGAGTGAAAAAATCTGTTGCTTTGTGCATACTCAGATCTGTATCTCAGTCATGGGTGGCAGTCCCACAGTGAGAAGGAGTTCTAGAATAATAGAGTTTGTGGCCACAGCTGAGGGGGGACCCTCACCACAGTTTCAGGGCAGAAAAGAGTGCTTGTGTTTTTTCTTATACCACAGAACAAGGCAGAAGAGTAGTAAGCACTGCTCTTTAGATTATACCACCTTGGAAGAACCGAAAACTTACACATCCCTAGAAGTATCTCTGCAAACAGATACACAAACCCCTGAAGCTTGGGAGAGTATGCCTTCCACTCTACAAACATAGCCCTACTTTAAAAAAGAGTTAAAAGTCAAGTAATAGTCTGGGAAAATGAGCAACCAATGTGTGTGTGTATGTGGGGGGCTCTGTCTACAGCATGTTATTATGTGGACAAGGAAGATCAAAAAATACATTCAGAAGTAAACAAAGTCAAAATTCCTACAACCAAAGCCCCTAAGAAAAAAATAGTCTTAGGACATGGAAGAGCTCAAAAAGGATTTTGAAAATCAAATAAGAGAGGTAGAGGAAAAATTGGGAAGAGAAACGAGAGTGATCTAAGAAAATCATGAAAAACAAATCAGTAGCTTAGTAAAAGAGTCCCCCAAAATACTGAATAACACCTTAAAAATAGGTTGGGGAGGCAGAGCCAAGATGATGGACTAGAAAGACACAGTTAAGCAGGGTCCTTCCCACAGCACATAAAATACCTGTAGAGAGGGACTCTCAACAAATTTTGGATCAGCAGAAGTGGAGGACAACAGAGTGGAGGAGATTTTCAGCCCATGGTGACCTGAAAGGCCACGGAAACATCGGTTGTGCCAGACGCAGAGTCCAGTGTGGAGCCCAGCCCAGGCTTGGCCAAGCGGCATGGGGTGAGGAGACTCTGGGAGGAGGACACTTTGGGGGCATAATCAGAATCTCCAGTCACAGTAGCAGGTCCTCAGATCCCTCGGTCCACAGGCACCAAAGGTCAGTGACCGGGTTTTATCAGCTGGACAGGAAGGGAGAAGGGCCTTCCCATAACTCCGGCAGCAGGCAGTGGCCACAGAGCCTGAATAGCAGCCCATACAGAAGCTCCATTGTTGGAGCGGAAAAACCCCTGGGGGCACTGAAGACCTGAGTCTTACCTCAGCCCTAGGTGGAGGTTCTGGCTGAGCTGGTCTTTGTCTCAAACTGAATGGTGGCCCTGCCCATCCAGCTTACCTGAAAATCAGCCTCCAGGGCTGACTTGGCAAAACTGGAGGCCAAGTGGCTGTGGAGAGGTATCTGCTAAGATTCTGGGCACAAAAGTCCCTCTTTGCATCCAGACCAGAACATGCTTGGAGGAAGTGAGATCTTACAGATTCCCAGAGTATACCCTACTATTGACAAAGGACCCAAAAGTTAAGTAACTGGTTGGGAAAATGCCCAAAAAAGGGAAAAAAAAATAAGACCACAGAGGTTACTTTCTTGGTGAACACATATCTCCTCCC
This sequence comes from Bettongia penicillata ogilbyi, assembly GCA_023548195.1. Lineage (NCBI taxonomy): Eukaryota > Metazoa > Chordata > Mammalia > Diprotodontia > Potoroidae > Bettongia > Bettongia penicillata. The sequence continues at coordinate 2,965,692 of JAJHZJ010000580.1, forward strand.
ATCCTTTCTGATGTGGAAGAACAATGCTTACCATCAAGGAAAGACATAGAAGTCAATGCTTCTGTGTCCTAAACATTCGAAATAGATATTCAGTGGGCTCAGGCCATGGGAGAGCTCAAAAAGGATTGTGAAAATCAAGTTAGAGAGGTGGAATAAAAAGTGGGAAGAGAAATGAGAGAGATTCAAGAAAAACATGAAAATCAGGTCAACACTTTGCTAAAGGAGACCCAAAAAAATGCTGAAGAAAATAACACCTTGAAAAATAGGCTAACTCAATTGGCAAAAGAGGTTCAAAAAGCCAATGAGGAGAAGAATGCTTAAAAAGCAGAATTAGCCAAATGGAAAAGGAGGTTCAAAAGCTCACTGAAGAAAATAGTTCTTTAAAAATTAGAATGGAACAGATGGAGGCTAATGACTTTATGAGAAACCAGTAAATCACAAAATGAAACCAAAAGAATGAAAAACATGGGAGATAATGTGAAATATCTCATGGGAAAAACAACTGACCTGGAAAATAGATCCAGGAGAGACAATTTAAAAATTATGGGACTACCTGAAAGTCATGATCAAAAAAAGAGCCTAGACATTATCTTCCATGAAATTATCAAGGAAAACTGCTCTGACATTCTAGAACCAGAGGGCAAAATAAGTATTGAAAGAATCCATCGATCACCACCTGAAAGAGATCCCAAAAGAGAAACTCCTAGGAACATTGTGGCCAAATTCCAGAATTCCCTGGTCAAGGAGAAAATATTGCAAGCAGCTAGAAAGAAACAATTCCAGTATTGTGGAAATACAATCAGGATAACACAAGATCTAGCAGCTTCTACATTAAGAGATCAAAGGGTGTGGAATAAGATATTCCAGAAATCAAAGGAACTAGGACTAAAACCCAGAATCACCTACCCAGCAAAACTAAGTATAATATTTCAGGGGAAAATATGGTCTTTCAATGAAATAGAGGACTTTCAAGCATTCTTGATGAAAAGACCAGAGGTGAAAAGAAAATTTAACCTTCAAACACAAGAATGAAGAAAACACGAAAAGGTAAACCGCAAAGAAAATTCATAAGGGACTTACTAAAGTTGAACTGTTTACATTCCTACATAGAAAGACAATATTTGTAACTCTTGAAAATTTTCAGTATCTTGGTAGTTGGTGGGATTACACACACATACACACACACAGAGCACAGAGTGAATTGAATAGGATGGATCATATCTTAAAAAAATTAAATTAAGTGATGAGAGAGAAATATATTGGGAGGAGAAAGGGAGAAATGGAATAGGGCAAATTATCTCTCATAAAAGAGGCAATCAAAAGACTTTTTAGTGGAGGAAAAAAGAGGGGAGGTGAGAGAAAAACATGAAGTACTCTCATCACATTCGACTAAAGGAAGGAATAAATTTCACACTCATTTTGGTATGTAAACCTATCTTACAATACAGGAAAGTGGGGGAGAAGAGGATAAGCAGGGTAGGGGGGATGATGGAAGGGAGGGCAGTGGGACGAGGGAGCAATTTGAAGTCAACACTCTTGGGGAGAGACAGGATCCAAAGAGAGAATAGAATTAATGGGGGGCAGGATAGGATGGAGGGAAATATAGTTAGTCTTACACAACATGACTATTATGGAAGTCATTTGCAAAACTACCCAGATATGGCCTATATTGAATTGCTTGCTTCCCAAAGTGGAATGGGTGGGGAGGGAGGGATGAAGAGAAGTTGGAAGTCAATGGTTTAGGAACAACTGTTGAGTACTGTTCTTACTACTAGGATATTAAAAATACAGGTAATGGGGTTTAGAAAGTTATCTGGCCCTACAGGACAAAAGAAAAGATGGGGACACGGGAGGGAGGGATGTTAGAAGAGCGCGCAGATCAGCAACAGGGGCAACAGAATGCTTGGCGTTTTGGGGTGGGGAGAAATGTGGAGAAAATTTGGAACCCAAAATTTTGTGAATGTTAAAAGTTAAGTAAATATATTTTAAAAAGTGAAAAAAAAAATAAGCTAGGCCAAATGGTAAAAGAGGTCCAAAAAAATCAATGAGGAAAAGAATGTCTCAAAAGGCAGAATTGGCCAAGTGGTAGAGGAGTTCCAAAACTTCACTGAAGAAAATAATTCCTTCAAAATTAAAATGGAGCAAATGGAAATTAATGGCATTATGAGAAATCAACAAGCACACAAAGCCAAAAGAAGGAAAAAAGAGAACACAATGTGAAATATCTTATAGTAAAAAAAAAAAAAAAAAACAACTGAACTGGAAACTAGAGATAATTTAAAAAATATTGAACTACCTGAAAGCCATGATCAAAAAATGAGCCTAAACATCATCTTTCAAGAAATTATCAAGGGAAACTTCTCCTGATATTCTAGAACTGGAGGTTAAAGTAGAAACTGAAAGAATTCACCTATCACCTCCTGGAAGAGATTCCCAAATGAAAACTGCCAGGAATAATATAGCCAAATTCCAGAGTTCCCAGATCAAGGAGAATATTTTGCAAGCAGCTAGGAAAAAAACCAACCAAACAAAAAACCATATATGGAGGAGCCACAGTCAGGATAACCCAAGACTTAGCAGCTTCTGCATTAAAGAATCAGAGGGCTTGGAATATGATCTTCAAAGGGCAAAGAAGCTAGAATCACAGCCATGAATCACCTGCCCAGCAAAATTGAATATAATCCTTCAAGGAAAAAAAGAATTTTCAACGAGATAGAGAATTTTCAAGCATATGCTGCTAGGTGGTGCAGTGTATAGCGTGCTGGGCCTGGAGTCAGGAAGAGTCATCTTTCTGAGTTCAAACCTGACCTCAGACACTTACTAGCAAGTTCCATGACCTTGTTTATCTCAAATTCCTCACCTGTAAAATGAGCTGGAGGAGAAAATGGCAAACCACTCCAGCATCTTTGCCAAGAAAATGCCAAGTGGGGTCACAAAGAGTCAGAGGAATGCCTGAAGAACAATAGGCTTCTTAAGCATTATCAGTGAAACTTACATTTACCACATCTCTACTGTGTGAAGGTCATTACGTTAGGAGCTGAACAATATTCAAAATTTAGTTAAGACAAGATCCCTTCAAGAAGCTTACAGTGTGGAACTAAACATAAATTAGCTGTAATAACAGTATTACATAAATGTATTAGAAAGAAACACAGCAAAATACTCTGAAATTTGAAGAAAAAGCTTATTTATCGGTGGGTTTGTTAAAAACTTTGCAGAGGAAATGACATTTAAGGTGGGCTTTTAAGGATGGGTAGAAATTCATCAGAAGAAACATGGAAACGGATGAAGTAGAGGCATAGAAAAAGTTGAAGTAAAAGCACAGACAAATGAGAACACAATATATATTCAAGGGACAGAGAATACTACTGTTTGTTAAACAACCAAGGAGGACAGGGAATATGTAGTAGGAGGCAGCTGGTGGTACTGTGGAGAGAGTAATCAATCAGGAAGATCTAGCCTCAGACACTTTTACTGGCCTAGTGACCTCAGGCAAATCACTTCATATGCAGTTTACTGGAGTTTCCTCAAATGAAAATTGGGAATAATAACAGCAGCCAGTTCCCAGGGTTGTTGGTAGAATCAAATGAGATAATACTTGTAACGCACTATACCTGGCACATAATAGGTATTATATAAATGCTAGCAATGATGATAATGATGAAGAAATCCATATGGCAGAATCATGGAAAGATGGATTAATATATTGTGGAGGGAAAGATACTTAGAATTTTCCTCAACAGCAAGAAGTATGACAGAAATTTGGGAAAAATCGGTTAGTTTATCAGCCTAGTAGCATATTTTGGCAACAACATAAAGGATGATTTAGATGGGAGAGAAAGTAAAGACAGAATGACCTTTGTGGAGGTTAATAGAATATTCTAGATAGGTGGTCTTCAAGAGCTTTTACTACTCTATTGGCTGTGCATGAATATCTACTATCCATGTACATTATAGACATAGATATTTCTGTATGGTTATTTAGGGATATAATCTATAATATACTATTATATATGCATATATACATGCACTTACATACAACATGCAAACCAATATATACATACATGTGCATATATACACATATATGTGACTACATATATAAATATATCGCAATCCTCCCTCACATGCTCATAAAAATAATGTGGACACCAATAGAGATTGATAAGGAGATGGGCCCAGGTTGAATGAGGACACCAAGTTAGGTCAGATTTGAGAACTATTACAGTAATTTCAATGATTGCAAATTGCTTCCTGTTACAAAATCCACTTTAAAAAATGCTAATACTCCTCTGTTTATTTTATATGACTGGGAATCAAACAAAAAGCCAAAATGGAATAGTAAGCTAGAAGGTGCTTGGCACCAGCTTCCGTCATGTGTCATTTTAGGTAGCATCTTCTTCAAGTGACTTTTTCTAAGACCTCTAGTTTTCCATGTGCTATCTCTCATGAAATTATTTTGTATTTATTGCATATATATGTATGTATGTATGTATCATATATTGAACAAAAATCAAGTTGCTCAAGGGCAAGGATTGTTTCACTTTTTGTCTTTATATCTCTTAATAAACATGGAATTGAATTAAGAAGTAGCATATTACATATTATTAAAAACATAAAAACCAGAAAAGCAGGTGGACTTGTCGTAGAATTTAGAACCAGAAGAGACCTTGGAGGTAAGACAGTCAAACCTTCATTTTGGAGAGAAGGGGAGTGAGGCCCTAAGTGGTTCTGTGACTTTTAGAAAGTGACAGAATAAATAGCAGAGTTGGAATTTGAACTTAGGTTCCCTCAATCCAAATTAACTCCTACTTCTGCTATCCTGTATCAAATCATAAGAAAGAGGAATGACTTATGGGCACTGAAACTACTCTATTGGCATCCATAAAATATTTTTTTATTCAAGGAAATTCTTCAGTACGCTGGGGTATTTGAAGAAAAAGCATGGCTAGATTTGAGATTTCATAGGATGAGTGGGTTATGGGTCATATTTTGCTAGAGGAAGGAGAAGCTTTACCATAGATATTATCCAACCAATGAATGGTGAAGAAATAGTCTTTTCATTTTTCCTGCTTATCTAGGCTCCCAGCCAGGTACATTCCACTTAAATTTAGTGGATAAAACTGATATTCTCTCATATGATTATAAGCATATCACTTGAGGCCAAAGCTAAAGCCTTGGCCAAGCCAGGACATATCCTCTCTAATCGCTTGCTCTTTATGTTTTAGATTAGTTCGTCAGCCGGCCAGAGCATCCACATTTATTAGACAAAGTATTCAATAAACTAAAACAAAATGCTAGTGATTTTGACCTTGAAGAAAGTCAGCTTTGTTTTTCACAAAGACATGCTGATCTTTACTTCATGTTATTATAAAGTTGTTTCTACTCTGATGCATAAAGAATAATATTTCCAAAAACCTCTGGGTGGGAAGACAGTTGCTTCTTCATAGGAGCTAATGAATGTTCTCCATTATTTTGTTAGGTAATTCATCATGGTCATGTATTTAAAGATGGTGCAAAAACAAGAACTGAAGTTATTTAGAACCTTATATGAAGGAAACTTTTATGATAACCCAGTCCAATATTCTAATCTTATTAATGCCTTATTGCTTAAGGCAGGGGTGGGGAACCTGAGGCTTTTGGGTCACATGTGGCCCTTTAGGTCCTCACATGGGGCCCTTTGACTGAATCCAAACTTCACTGAACAAATCCCTCTAATAAAAGGATGTATTCTGTAAAACTTGGACTTAGTCAAAAGGCCACACCTGAGGACCTGGAAGTCCACAGCGGGGGGCCTGAGGCTGCAGATTCTATGCCACTGACCTAAGGTGATGCAGACCCTGCGTCATGGAACCAAGACTTCAGCCCAGGTCCTCTAGCTCCAAATTCAATGTTCTCTTCTTGTATCAAGATTCCCTCTTAAAAGGAAACTGAAATAAATAGTATTTTTATAGTACTGTTAGGTCTACAAAAATTCATATTCACAGAATGTCCCTGAGAAATTGAATGATCAAGACTTTGAAGAATGATGAAATTATGTTCAGTATAATTTTCTTATTAAGGTCATTGCTACAGTCTTCTTTGAAAATGGATAATCAAGTATTACGTATAAGGCAATTCTCCACTAACCACGAGTACATAAATCAGAACACCAATTAAACCACTACTAAGTGGTAGTTTACTTCACTCTGCCATTATTGTAACAACCTGTTAGAATTCAATTTCCTTGAAAGCACAGAATATTTACTTTGTACCTTTGTATCTCCAGTTCTCAATGTCTTTCATATAGTAATCATTTAATAGATGTTGTTAAAAAGTATTAGACTTATGCCTCAGTTTCTTTAGCTGTGAAGTGGACAAAACACTTGCTCTTTGTCTATGACATGGGTGTTTCATAGAGATTGATTAATGTGAAAGTTATAAAAAGCTCCTTTCCTTGAATTAACAGACTCTTCTAGGTTATACCTTGGGGGCAGCATAAGCTGCAATTAATGTATAGAAAAGGATAATTGAATAAATGGTATTTTCATGTTCTGAGAATACACTATTCAAATAGTGTATTTCACTCTAATGTATTTCATTCTATCTGGTAGAGTTGAACCCAGTATTAATTAAAATTTCATATCTCTAGAGGAAATATACATAAATATATACGTATATATCATACCTTAGGTCAATACACATAAAGCATGAAACATCTGTAAAGGCTGAAAATGAATAAAATTAAATGGTGATACATAAACCCAGGTAGTCACTTAATGTTTTAAATGTTATAGAGGTAATGATTTGAATTGTCCTATCATTCATATAATTTAGGATATATTGATAGTAGAAAGCACACGCTTCTGAGTATATTCCTCCTTAATCTTAATGATCGCTATTATTCAATTATTATGGTTCTTCTTGTATAATTCAAAACTTATAGAGGATATCATAGTTGTTCATTATTTTCAAAGAAGATCAATGAAACATGATACTGGCATCAGGGATGACCCCAATGATGTTGGGGTCATGTTCGGTTTGGGCTGATCGGTCCAATATGAGTTCAGAAGGCTCTACATCAGGTCAGGCACAAGGAGTCTGTTACAACATTTGAGATAGCGATGTCTTTGAATTTGCATAGCTAATGTTTCCTTTGTGCTACTGTGGTTTTGCTTTGCTCATAGAGCACAGCATCTTTTTTGATGCTGGAATATCATGCTTGACAATCCTGTGCCAGTGTTTCCCATGTCTCACAATCAGTACTCAAGTTCTTCAGAGAGAGCTTGACCATGCCCTTGAACCATTTTTTTTTAACCACAGTGTGAATGATCAAAAGTTACCTTGTGCAGGTTCTCTTTAAAATAGTCTTTTGGATAATTTGGTCTCTGTGACCAGAGCACCAGAGTTGCATTGTCTACAACAGAGTTTGAATGCTTGTCAGTTCAGCTGGAGAGAGGACCTTATCTGGTACTTTATCTAGTCTTCAGAATCTTCCTAAGACAATTTGTTGTCTTAGGAAGATTCTGAAGAATTCTCATAATGCAAAGTGAATTGATTCTTTGTTTTAAAATAGCAAGAATAATTCCACATTTCCATTCAGTGCTTTAGCTTTATGATGTGCTTCCCCCTTGCCCCTAAACACAATGGTTCATAGTATAAGAATTTTTCATTGTACGGATGAAAAATCTAAGCTCCAGATAATTTAAGTGTCTGGCTCACAGTTAGCAACTGTTACAACTGAGATTTCATAAAATCAGAGAAACCTAGAGCTAAAAGATAACCCAGAGTTCATCTATCTCAACTGATAATTTAATAAGAATCTCTTCTACAAAAATCTGATAGGTGACCATCCAATTTTGTTTGAATATCTGTAGGGAGGGAAAGCCCATGTACTGAATCTGCAGCTCTTATCTACTGTTTCTAATTCTATCCCTTGGGACCAAGCAAACATGTTGAATCTCTCTCTCTCTCTCTCTCTCTCTCTCTCTCTCTCTCTCTGCCTCTGTCTCTCTGTCTCTCTCTATCTCTCTTTCTCCTCCTTTCCCTTCCCCTCCCCTCCCTTCTTCTCTTCTCTCCTCTTCCCTCTCCTTCTCTCTTTCCTTTCCTCTCTATCCCTTTTTTTCTTTCTCTGTATCTCTCCTCTCTTTCTCATTCTCTCACTGTCCTTCCTTTTTTCCTTCTATATTCCCTTTCTTTCTTCCTTCTTTCCTTCCTTCCTTCCTTTTTTATCTGTATCTCCCTAAACTCACTCACCCTATAAATGTCAGATCTCCTCACAGGCCCAATCCTACTCCTTTTCATCATAGAAATTTGACCTGTTGTGTTTCCAACCTGAGCTTTTTTGCACCCTTCCTTTTGCATTCTGATGGCCTGCCATTCCTATAAGGTAACCATAATGATTCTTAACTTATTGCAAACATCTGATCTGCATAGTCTATTGCAGCTCAGAACTCCTGACTTTGAGATCAACCAACCTCAACATCCTTGGTAGCTGGAATAATAGATATACACCACCATGACTAGCTTGAATATCCATGATCTTTGAACCTCAAACTCTTGACTCCACGGGCATCTGACTTTTTACTACATAATGACACAGACTGTAATAAACTATTATTAAATAAAGTTTATAAAGTTGTGAGGACACAGGTTAAAGAATAATTTTCATTGCTTCTATATATTTGGGGGGGGTGATGTTATATTCTGTCACTAGATTATAAGCTCTTTGAGGGGAGCATCTATTTCAGTTTTGTCTTTCTACTCCTGGCCTGGTATTCAGTAGGGAACTTAGCATAGTATCTCAGATATAGTAGATATTTAATAACTTTTTGATTAATTTAATGAATGTCCCAATACAAAGGAAAATGGAGATTAAAAATTTCCTCCGGGCCATCTGGTAGAAGCAATTTTTTAAAGAAAATGTTATGATTTATAATACTGATCATTCATTGTAAGGATGTATTTTTAATTGTGGTTAAGACTCAAAGGAATTCAGCTGCCACAACATTCCCCTGGAGACTCATCTACAATTGAGGAAGCTAGAAAAGACTTTGGACCTGGGAATTTAGCTTGTGCAGACTAAGCCTGTCAAGAACACCACTGGCCTCCTCTAGGCCCTCAGTGACATTCAGTTAAGACAAGTTTTGGAGCAGGTTCTCTGTAGTGCTTCTGCTCACTTGGCTCAAATCTTACAAGCACAGCAGAAAAGGAATTTCCAAGCATTAGTAAAAAAAAAAAAAAGGCCAGGTTTACTCAGTGGAGCATAGCATAATTATGTTTGCTTGGGCTCTGAGCATTAAAAAAAAAAGATGTTCTGCCAACAGAAAAAAGAATGTTTGTAAAATGCTTATTTGTTCCACATAAATAGAATACAAAATGATCTCTTCTTTAGGCATTTTGTTAATTAGTATCTATAGAAGTATATAACTACAGGGGTCCCCAGTGTTGTGCCAATCTCCTTAATGCAGCTGCTGAAGAAAAGAAAAGCTTATCATGATTCACCTTGGTCAGTATTTCCTGATTTAGTTTTCTTTCATGCAGTGGTACTTTGCAACAAAACAAATGATTATGTTAGTGAGTATTAAGACAAACAATTTTATATCCTCAGCATAGGAAATTCTTTCCTTGAATGTAGATTACAATCCATCTACATAGATTAGATCAATTCTTGAAAGTTGAGGCACTAAGTAGGTAGGTCAGTCCATAATCATTTAATAGCACTTATTACTTGCTAGTCACTATGCTACGTGTTGAGGAAACAAATGAATGTAAGAGACAGTCCCTGCCCTCACAGAGGTCAGCACCTAATGCTGGAGCCAGCATTCAAACTATATATATGTATATATATACGTATATATATGTATATATATATATATATATATGTGTGTGTGTATATATATATATATATAATGGTAGGAGTTGGCAACTGATTGGATGTGGGGATGAGAAAGAATGAGGAATAAAAATGACAGCTAGGTTATGAACACAGGTGACTAGAAGGATTGTGGTAGCTTCAAAAGTAATAAGGAAGGTAGAAAGAAGGGAGGGATTGGGGGAAAAATAATGAGTTTAATTTTGACAATTTGACTTGAATATTTCCATTTGACACCCACTTTGAAATGTCTGATAGAATGTTGGGGATGCAAAACTGGAGTCCAGGAAAGAGATCAGGACTAGATAAATAGATTTGAAATTCAATTGTGTACAGTTTAAAACATGGGAGATAATGAGATCATCAAATGAAATAAGTATAGAGGAAAAAGAGAAGAAGGTGTACGATAGAACTTTGGGGAAAATTCATGACTAATGGGCAAGGACCTGGATGATAATCCAGCAAAGGTGAATGAAAAAGGGTTACATAGGTAGGAGGAGAAATGGAGAGTATGGGATAATAAAACCCTGGAAAGAAGAGAGAATTAAGGAGAAGAAGATAACCAACACAATCAAAAGGTACAGACAAGTCAAGACAGATGAGGACTGAAAAAAGACTATTGGATTTAGAAATTAACTTTGATAACTTCAGATATAGCAGCTTCAGTTAAATAATGAGACTGGAAGCAAGACTGCAGAGTTTGGAAGAGAGTGAGAAGAAAGGAAGTAGAGGCAGCAGGTTTATTTGGTAGTATTAAGTTTAGCTATAAAAAGGAGAAGAGATAGATGATGATAGTAGGGATGGATGGATCAAATGAGGAGGTTAAATTGATTTTTTTTATTTCATAAGATTTCCAAACTACATGTAAAAGTTTTCAAATTTTTTAAAAAAATTTGAGTTCCAAATTCTCTCTGACCCTTCTGCCCTGCCTGCCTCCTTCCCCCCACTCAGAAGAAAGCAAACCGTTATGATCCTAATTGTACATATGAAGTCATATAAAATATATTTCCACATTAGTGATATGGCAAAAGAAAACATAAATCAAATAAAACAATTAAAATAAATTTTTAAAAAGTATGCTTCAATCTGCATTCAAATTTTATTTGTTTTCTCTCTGTGGGGTGGGTAGTGTTTTTCATCATGAATTTTTTTGAATTGTCTTGAATCATGGTTTTAATCAGAGTAGATAAGTCTTCCGCAGTTGAAAATCTTACAATATTGCTGTTACTGTGTATAATTTCTATTGATTCTGCTCATTTCACTTTCTATGAAGTCATAGAAATCTTTGTAGGTTTTTCTGAAACTATCCTGTTTATGATATAATAATATTCCATCATAATCATATACCTCAACTTGTTCAGTCATTCCCTAATTGATAGAAATCCCCTTGATCCCCAATTCTTTGCCACCACAAAAAAAAGAGTTACTGAGATTTTTTTTGTAGAAATGAATTCCCCACCTCCTTCTTCAAAGTCTCTGAGATCCAGATGTAATAGTGATATTGCTGGATCAAAGAGTATGCAGTTTTGTAAAGCTTTGATAGCTATAAGTTCGTCTGCAGAATGATTGGATTGGTTTACAACTCCACCAACAATGTATTGACATTACAAATTTTTCACATCCCCCTCCCACATTTGTTATTTTCCTTTTCTTTTTTTCTTTTTAATATAAATTTATTTATTTAACTTTTACATTCATTTTCACAAAATTTTGGGTTCCAAATTTTCTCCCCATTTATCCCCTCCCCCCACCCCGATACACCAAGCATTCTAATTTTCCCTATCACTAATCTGCCCTCTCTTCTATCATTCCTCCCTTCTCTTGTCCCCATCTTCTCTTTTGTCCTGTAGGGCCAGATGACTTTCTATTCCCCATTAACTGTATTTCTTATTTCCTAGTAGCAAGAACAATACTCGACAGTTGTTCCTAAAACTTTGAGTTCCAAATTCTCCCCATCCCTTCCTCCCCACCCATTGCCTTTGGGAAGGCAGGCAATTCAATATAGGCCATATCTATGTAGTTTTGCAAATGACTTCCCTGATAGTCGTGTTCTGTAAGACTAACTATATTTCTCTCCATCCTATCCTGCCCTCCATTGTTTCTATTCTGTCTTTTGATCTTGTCCCTCCCCAAGTGTTGACTTCAAATTGCTCCCTCCTCCCATTGCCTTCCCTTCCATCATCCCCCCACCTTGCTTATCTCCTTCTCCCCCACTTTCCTATATTGTAAGATAGGTTTTCATACCAAAATGAACGTGCATTTTATTCCTTTTTTTAGTCGAATGTGATGAGGGTAAACTTCATGTTTTTTTCTCAGCTCTCCTCTTTTTCCCTCCACTAAAAAGTCTCCTGCTTGCCTCTTGAATGAGAGATAATTTGCCCCATTCCATTTCACCCTCTCTCCTCCCAATACATTTCTCTCTCACCGTTTACCTTAATTTCTTTTAAGATATGGTCCCATCCTATTCAATTCACTCTGTGCTCTCTGTCTCTGTATGTGCATGCATGTGTGTATGTGTGTGTGCGTGCGTGTGTGTGTGTGTGTGTGGTCCCACCAACTACCCAGACACTGAAAAGTTTTAAGAGTTACAAATATTGTCTTTCCTTCTAGGAATGTAAACAGTTCACCTTTGGTAAGTCCCTTACGACTTCTCTTCACTGTTTACTTTTTCATGCTTCTTCTCATTCTTGTGTTTGAAAGTCAAATTTTCTTTTCAGCTCTCGTCTTTTCATCAAGAATGGTTGAAAGTCCTCTGTTTCATTGAAAGACCATATTTTCCCCTGAAGTATTATACTCAGTTTAGCTGGGTAGGTGATTCTTGGTTTGAGTCCTAGTTCCTTTGACTTCTGGAATATCCTATTCCACACCCTTTGATCTCTTAATGTAGAAGCTGCTAGATCTTGTGTTATCCTGATTGTATTTCCACAATACTGGAATTGTTTCTTTCTAGCTACTTGCAATATTTTCTCCTTGACCTGGGAGTTCTGGAATTTGGCTACAATGTTCCTAGGAGTTTCTCTTTTTGGATCTCTTTCAGGTGATAATCAAGGGATTCTTTCAATACTTATTTTGCCCTCTGGTTCTAGAATCTCAGGGCAGTTTTCCTTGATAATTTCATGAAAGATGATGTCTAGCTTCTTTTTGTGATCATGGCTTTTATGTAGTCCCATAATTTTTAAATTGTCTCTCCTGGATCTACCGCTGCCTCCTGAGGGGTCCCGAGCCATGGAGTCCCCCTGCTCCCCTCTCGGCCAGCCCGTAAGTCTCTCTCACTGACCTGTAGCGCCTGTGGTTGGAGGGACCTTCGTGGCCACCGGAGGTTCCGTCCATGGAACCTGCTCGAATCTGCCCCTCTCAGGCCGTGCGCCTGGGCTGGGCTCCACTGTCCAGTGCGTGATGGACCTTTGGTGGTGGTTTTTCAGGCCTCTCTGGAACGGAAATCTCCTCCACTGCATTGCTGCATGACTTGCACTGCTCCAGAATTTGTGGGGAGTTCTTTTTATAGAAAATTTATGGGCTGTGGGTTCGGAGCTAGCATACTGTTAGTCTTTCTACTCCACCATCTTGGCTCCTCCCCCCATTTTCCTTTTCTGTCATACTAGCCAGTCTGAGAGGAGTGAGGTGGTATCTCATAGCTGTTTGGATTTGCATTTTTCTAGTCAGTAGTGATTTAGAGCATTTTTTTTTCAGGTGACAATGAACTGCTTCAATTTCTTCTTCAGAAAATATCCTCTTCATATTTTTTGATCATTTATCAAATGGTGAATGGATATTATTTTTTATAAATTTTACTCGTTTCCTATATATTTTAGAAATGAAATCTTTATCAGAAAAACTTATAAAATTTCCCTAGTTTCTTGTTTTCCTTCTAATTTTGGCAGAATTAGTTTTGTTTGCGCAAAAACCTTTGTAATTTTGTATTGCCAAAATTAATTATTTCCCATAACCCTTTCTATTTCACTTTTGGTCATAAACTCTTCTCTTTGTTGTTGTCTGCGTCCTTCATTTTTGAAGAAGACCATGACATGAGAGGAATTATGACATAATTTGCACTTGACTTTGGTTTGAGTGAGGGAGGGCTGTACAAGATCACCAGCCTCACTTTCTTGTCCTGAGTCATTGAATCCAGGGATCAGATGTTCATCAAGATGACTGGAGACAGGCCAGGATGAAATGGGAGACCTTGATCTTTTAGGCTAAGGCCTTTTCAGGTACTCACTTATGATCATTGTATGTGACTGTAATCTCCTTGCTAATAGTTTATTTAAAATTTTTGCAGCAATATTCATTAAATAAATTGGTTTCTGGTTTTTCTTTTCTGATTCTGCTCTTTGTGGTTTATATAGCAAAACTATATTTGTGTCACAAAAGGAATTTGGTCAACAACTCCTTATTTATATATTTTTAAATAGTTTATATGGTATTGAGATTAGCAGTACCTTAAACGTTTAATATAATTCACTTGCAAAAACTCTGTTGCTTTTCTGATGACATCTTTCACATTTTCTTCTATTTTCTTCAGTTTTTGAACTTTGTTCTATTTTTCTGATATCTCAGGGAGTTATTAGTTTCTGGTTGCCTAAATTTGAATTTTAAGGAATTATTTTCTTCAGTAAGCTTTTGTACTTCTTTTTTCTATTTTGCCAAGTTTACTTTTTAAGGAGTTATTATCATTCTCTAGCTTTTTCAGGTGCATACCCAATTCATTGATCTCTTTCTCCATTTTATTCATTTGGCATTTGATGATATATATCTTCCCCTAAGAACTGTTTTTTCAGCATCCCATAAGATTTGTTCTTTAACCAACTCATTCTTTAAGATTAGATTATTTAGTTTTCAATTGATTTTTGGTCCATCTTTCCATGGTCTTTTCTAACATTATATTCTGAGAAGGATTGCATTGACTATTTCTGCCTTTTTGCATGGATCGTGAGTTTTTTATGCCTTAGTATATGGTTACTTTTTGTATATGTGCCATGTACTGCTGAGAAAAAGGAATATTTCTTCCTATTCCTATTCAATTTTCTCCAGAGATCCATCATATCTACCTTATCCAGAGTTTTATTCACCTCCTTAACTTCTTTCTTGTTTATTTCGATATTAGATTTATCAAGTTCAGAAAAGGGGAGGTTGAGGTCCCCTGCTAGCATAGTCTTGCTGTCTATGACTTCCTGTAACTCCCTTAACTTCTCCTCTAATTATCTGGATGCTATGCCAATTGGTGCATATATGTTTAGTAATGATATTTCTTCATTATCTATGGTGCCTTTTAGCAGGATATAGTTTCCTTCCTTAGCTCTTTTGATTAGATCCATATCTGCTTTTGCTTTGTCTGAGATTTGGATTGCTATCCCCACTTTTTTATATCAGCTGAAGCATAATATATTCTGCTCCAACCTTTTACCTTTACCCTTTGTGTATCCCCCTGTTTCAAATGTGTTTCTTGTAAACAACATATTGTTGGGTTATGGCTTTTAATCCATTCTGCTATCTGCTTCTGTTTCATTGGAGAGTTCATCCCATTTACATTCACAGTTATGATTACTATCTGTGTCTTTTCCTCCATCCTATATCCTCCCATTTATGCTTTTAGTTCTCCTTTCTCTCTTCCCCTCCGCAACAGAGTTTGAATTTTTGACCAGTTTCCCTCAGTCTTCCCTTTCTTCTATAAGCCCCTCTTTTATTCCTCTTTTTTCTTACTGCTTCTTCCCTCCCTTTTAGCTTTCTCTCCCTTTTATTTCTCCTGTCCTCTCTTACTGCTTGTAGTTAGATTTCTATACTGAGTTTGTTGTTCCCTCCTTGAACCAAATCATATGAGAGTAAATTTCAGTGTTCATCTCCCTCCTCTCTTTCCTTCTACTATAATATGTTTTGTGCCTCTTCCTGTGATGTCATTTACCTTTTTCTGCCTCCTCCTATTTATGTCTCATGCTACAATCCCTTTGCACCCTGAAATCACATTTTTTTAATCAACACATCGTTTAATTTATACCCACTCTCTCTATCTATATCCCTTTTATATATCATAATAAATATACAGTTCTCAAGATTAACAAGTATCATCTTCCCTTATAAGGATGTAAGTAATTTGCCCATATTGAATAACAAGTTTTTATCCCATTTACCTTTTTATGCCTCTCTTGAGACATGTATTTGAAGATCAAATTTTCTACTGAGTTCTGGCTTTTTTATCAGGAAATTCTGGAAATTCTTAATTTCATTGCATGTACATCTCCTTGCCTGAAATATTATGCTCAAATTTGCTGAGTAATTGATCATTGGTAGTTGTCCAAGCTCCTTTGTCTTATGAAATATCATATTTCAGTCCTTCTGATCTTTTAATGTAGAAGCTGCATGGTCCTGTGTGATCCTGACTGTAGTTCCTCGATATTGGAATTGTTTCTTTCTGGATGCTTGCAGTATTTTCTCCTTAACTTAATAGTTCTGGAATTTGGCAACAATATTCCTTGGTGTTTTCAGTTTGGGATGTCTTTCAGGAAGTGATTGGTGGGTTCTATTGATGACTATTTTGCCCTCTGGATCTAGGACCTCAGGGCAATTTTCCTTGATTTCTTGGAAGACATTGTCCAGGCTCTTTTTTCATCATGGCTTTCTGGCAGACCAATAATTCTTAGATTTTTTTTCTCCTGGATCTATTTTCCAGGTAAGTTGTTTTTTCAATAAATATTTTGCATTCTCTATTATCTCTTTGTTTAGATTCCGTTTGACTGATTCTTTATGTATCATAAAGTCATTAGCTTCTACTTGCCGAATTCTAATTTTTAAGAGATTGATTTCTTAAGTTAACTTTTGCATCTCCTTTACCATTTGTCTAGTTGTTCCAGTTAGCTTTTATATCTCTTTATCCATTCATCCAATTTTCTTTTTAAATTCTTCCATGAATTCTTTTTACATATTTTTAAAATCATTGGCCAGATTTTCTTCTGCCTCTCTAATTTGGCTTTTAAAATCCTTCTTGAACTCTTCAAAGAATGTTCTTTGACCTTGAGACCAGTTTATAGTCCCTTTTGAGGTTTCAGATTGGAGTGCAGTCTCAGTTCAGACCTCTTTGGTATTGATGTTTGGTCCTTGTCCCCATAGTAAGATTCTATGTTTTTTCTTTTCTGGTTTGCTTCCTGCCAATGATTATTGCCTTTTTCCTGCTTTTAAAATGCATGTCTGATTCTGGGCTACAGGAGGCTCTGTCCCATGATTCTTGTGCTTGAAACTTGAGGCTTTATGTATTGTGGGCTCTAGTTCTTTCACGTAGAAGCTAGAATGCTGCAGCTTACCTGGTACTGAGCTGCCAGGTGTGCCAAAGCAGATGCCAGGTGAAATCCTTCTCAGTTTTCCTAGAGTTATCCTTGAGTTCACTGTGGGGTAGGGGTGGTCTGGCCACAGGAGGTCTCCTCTCCTGAGGTAGAACACAGGCAGGCACAGGGGTTGATGAACCCCCATCTGCGCTAGTGTCTTCCCAATTCCCCTGGTTGTGATAAGGCATGCCTGGGGACTTGGTGCTGGTGCTTCCAGGCTTCATCCCCTGGGGCTCAGGATCTCCCCCTGGCTCATTGAGGGGGGCTGTCAGGCAGAGCCCCAGTCCTGCATTGGTCCCCTTTAGCCACAGCAAGAGGGAACCCCCTTGGTGATTTTCCTGCCCTCTCAAGCTAAGAGATTGTTCATCTCTTCAGCTATTCCAGGATTTTTCCTTGGGCAATATTCTCTGGGTTTTTCAAGGTCAATAAGGGGAGGGCGAGAACACTTACAGATCACTCCACCATCTAGGCTCCTGGAAGTTCAAGTAGGTGATTTACAGCCATTTAATCTGCAGGCTGATAGTCTTAGGAGCAGCTGCTCGCTGTTACCTGGGGTTCTGCATTCCTCTCTCACTCGGTTCAGCTAGACTCTCATCCTTGAGAATCCCCACTGCTGCTTCTGCTTCTGACCACCCAGAACCTCCTGCTTTGCTATGGTGGGGCCTGTGCTGGTACAGACTGTGTAGTCTGTACTCCTCTAGCCTTGTGTAACAGATCCTTCCCTTTGACTTTCTGGGCTGTCCTGGGCTGGAAATCTGTCACACTCTGCTTCCTAGTGGATTCTGCCACTCTAAAATTTAAGCATATTTCTTATTTAGAGGTATCTGAAGGAGTTTGTTGTAGAGCTTAGGTGAGTACGTGCCCTCACTCTACCATCTTAGCTCCTCCCTCAGGAGCTATTTTAAGCAGTGCATTTTTGTACCTATTTTCCTAACTGATCAGTTCTATTTATTAAGATGTTATTTTCTTCAGTATTCTTTGTGCCATTTAAAAAAAAAAAAACCAAGCTGTTAATTATCTTTTCATAATTTTTTCCTCTATTTTTATTTCTTTACATAATTTTTCCTCTATTATTCTTATTTGAGTTTTAAAATAATTTTTAGCTCTTCTAGGAATTCTTGTTGGGCTTATGTGCAATTCACAATTTTTCTTTGATGCAGTACTTACAGCTATTTTGACTTCATTGTCTTCTTCTTAGTTTGTACCTTGATCTCCCTGATAGCATTATGGATTTTTATAGTCAGAATTTTTATTTTGGGTTGCTGTTGTTGTTGTGTTCATTTTACCTCTCTATTTCTTGAATCAAAATGTTATCTTAATGTTTAGCTCTGTTCCCATTATTGGGGAGTTAGACTGCATGTTCGTTGTCTAAAGCTTCAGAGTTTTTTTCTCACTGCTGTTTTCTGAACTATTTCTAGGAGTTTAGACGATTTCATTGCTCCCAAAGTGATGTGATCTTGGGACAGGTGTGGTCAGTACTTTCTTCATCTTTATTCCAGTTTTTACCTAGCAAATGCCCCTGAGATCTTTGGATTGCAATTGATATTGATCCTTTGGGACAGGAATTGATACTGCTTCTCAGTGTTTCCACTCCATCTTGTTGCTCCTTTCTGCCCTTCATCTATGACCCAGAAGTAGTTATAAGCAATGGAGTCACCAAACACCATCTGGTTCTGCATCCAGTGCTAACACAGGGATACCCTATAATCTCTTTCTGACCATTTTCCTGGTCCCTTTACTATCTATGGCTTGAAAGCTTCCCAAAATATTACTGCCTCTGATACTATCATCTAGCCTGCTACCAATGTTTCACCCATGAGGGCCCCAGGCCAGTCTCTCACAGGACCCAAGACACAGATCTCTTTATTCCTTCAACCACCTATGTTATATATGACTGGAAGAATATCTCACTCAGACTTTTTTTTTGGCTCTACTACTTCAGAATTCAGTTTGAGGTTTTTTTTAGTTGTTTGGAGGACAATGTTGGAAGAGCTCATCTGAGTGGTTTTTCTAATCTGCAATCTTTCAAATGAGGGTTTTTGAGAATGGGAGAGAGAGATGGGTATGATTATAGGCAGTAGAGAAGCATCCAGTAAATAAGAAAGAATTGAGGATAAATGAGAGTGTGGGGATGAAAAAAGGTGCAACCTGCTAGAGAAGAGAGAATGCAATGGTATTCAGTGCACTTGTGCACATAGAGGGATTTGCTTTGTCAAGGAGAAGGGACACCATTTCATCTGAGACAGAGGTACAGGGGGAAAAGTAGATAAAAGGCTTTGAATGAAATGAGATGAGGAGGTGGGTGGCTCATAGCAAATATCTTCATTTTTTTTCCTTCAGTAAAAGGATCTCAGCTGAAAAGTAGAAAAAAGGGAAGCCATGGGAAGTTTAGAGACATAAAAAAGGTTTGGAAAATCCCAGTGATAAGGAGGATAGTGAATTGTTTAGGGAGATATTAAAGACCTGACTTGCCACAGCGGGGACCAAGTTAAGATTCTCTAACAGATTTGTAGTGGATCCATTCAATAAGATTTAGTGATTTTTTTTTTCCAGCTTCTTTCAACTTCAACTCAATGCTTCCAGCATTTGAGTAGTAAGAATTGAATTGTAAGAATAATACAAGACTGAGGCTTGGCAAAGGATAGGATGTCATTCCCCAATTAATAAATGGTCAAAGGATATGAACAGGTAGTTTTCAGAGAAAGAAATTAAAGCTGTTTATAGTCATATGAGAAAATTCTCTAAATCAGTGTTCATTAGAGAGATGCAAATCAAAACAACTCTGAGGCACCACATCACACCTACCAGATTGGCTGACATGACAGAACAGGAAGCTGATAAATGTTGGAGATATGGGAGAGTTGGAACCCTAACTAATTCATTGTTGGTGTAGCTGTGAGCTGATCCAACCATTCTGGAAAGCGATTTGGAATTACGATGAAAGGGCTACAAAAATATGCATATTCTTTGACCCAGCAATATCACTTCTAAGATTGTATCCTCAAGAGATCATAAAAATGGGAAACGGTTCCACATGTACAAAAATATTTATAGCAGCTCTCTTTGTGGTGGCCAAGAACTGGAAATTGAGGGAATGCCCATCAATTGGGGAATGGCTGAGCAAGTTGTGGCATACAAATATAATGGAATACTATTGTGCTATAAGAAATGATGAACAGGATGACTTCAGAAAAGCCTGGAAAGATTTATGTGAAATGATGCTGATCATTTATATAAAATAATGCTCATATATATGAAATGAACAGAACCATGAGAACAATATACACAATAAGAGCCACAGTGTGCAAGAATTGTTTCTGATAGACTTAGCCCTTCATAGCAATGCAAGGACCTAAAACATTCCCAAAGGACTCTTGAGGCAAAACGCCATCCACATCCAAAGAAAGAAATATGGAATTGGAATGCAAAATAAAGGAGACTATATTGTCTTGTGTCATATTTTGTTTTGTTTTGGTTTTTCTCATGGTTTCTCCAATTTGTTTTAATTCTTCTATGCAACATGACTAATATGAAAATGTTTTTAATAAGAATGTATGTATAGAACCCATATAAGATTGCATGCTGTCTTGGGGAGGGAACTGAGAGGGAGGGGAAGAAAATTTAAAACTTATAGAAGTGACTGTTGAAAACTGAAAGCAAGCTAATTAAGAAAGTGATCAGATGAGGGCAAAATACAACAGAGAACAGTGCATAGTTTGATGTTCACCAAAGGGTAAAAATAAGAAAGTGAGGAGAGAGAATGTAGTCAGTTCAGGGGTGATTGTGGAAATAAGAAAAAGAGGAAGCAGACAAAAAGTACTTTCTAAAATGACTATATCCACAGAACTGGTAGGAACTTGACTGATTATTGAGTCTCAGCCCATTATTTTACTTAGGAGTTAATGGAGAAGATAAGTGAGTTCCTTAAAATCACATGATTAGTAATTGGGATAGCTGGAATTGTAATCAGATATTTTAACTCTGGGAAAATGGGGTTGGGAGTTACAGGTATATTTCATAGTTTTCCCATAATTCTGGTTATCTAAATACTGGATTGGGCAATGAAAAAGACATATTTAACTGCTAAGTAGTAGAATGGATAGATTATTGGACATAGAATCAGAAAGATGTGAGTTCAAAGATACCTCAGATACTTACTATGTGATCCTGAGCAAAATGCTGTAACCTCTCTGTCTGCTTCCTCATAAGCAAAATAGGGATAATAATACTATGTACTTCCTAGGGTTGTGAGGAAAAAATGAGACGATATTTAAAAAATGCTTTATAAACCTTAAAGTGCTACATAAATGTTAGTTATATTACTATTATTTTATAGGCAATAGAAAAGTGAGTACAGGTGAGCACAAAGAAATTTACTGACAAATTATAGAGATATTCTTCAATTATTTTTATGTTTATGTTTTATATTCAATTAGAATTGGTTTAAGATAACTTTGGTGAACTTGGGTGATGCAGCAGATAGAGCACTGGGCTTAGAGTTACAAAGACCTGAGTTCAAATGTGGCCTCAGACACTTACTAGCTGTGTGACCCTGGGCAAGTCACTTAAGTACTATTTTGCCTCAGTTCCTCATCTATAAAATGGGTATACATTTATAACACTGGGGAAGGAAAGGGCAAACCACTGAAGTATCTTTGCTAAGAAAATGCCATGGATCATGTAGAGTTGGACACAACTGAATGATTGAACAATGGCATGACAAACAAGAAGGTAGCTTTGTAACAAAGCTTGTCTAATGTTGCAAAGTTGTGCCAAGTCACTTAAACATTTCAGGACTCCATTTCCTTACCTGTAAATGAAGGAATTTGTTCTATATTGTTTAAGATTCCTCCAAGTTCTAAATTTATGATCCTTAGCTTAGTTATATGCTACAATTCATTGTGGTTGAGGGACTGAGGAAATCATCATCTCTACTTTCTCACTGAGGACAACAGTAGTGGAAGGATTTTGGGAAGGGTGAATCTGAGAGGACGAGTGTTCAGCTGAGCCTTGGGAAGTCTTATTTTCTTCATACTGTCTCATTAAATTCCTGTGAACAACACAGTCAAAGGCTTGGATATAAGAATTTCCTTTTAAAATAAGGCTGGACTTCTGATGTGCATTTTAAAACAAATCAAAGGAAATATTATTACAAATAGTAATGCACCTTTTTACCTAAGCAGAAGTAGCAGGTAAAAATTCAAATAGGTGAGAGAGGAGTTTGGCTAAATTTATAAACCCATGAATGAAAATCAAAGGTGGATTCTTAAAGCAAACTAGTAACATTGGTCTTAGAACTAGAAGAGTCTGTGGATACTGTGTATTCCAAAACCCCATTTTATAAATAAGAAAAATGAGTCTAGAGACATGAAGAAGTTTTAACCCTTAAAAGTGGTAAGTACCAGAGCCAGGATGGAAACCTATGTCCTTCAACTCTAAATCAAGTACTCTTTCATCTTAACCATAATTTAGGTGTGCTTCCTCAAGCTTTAAATACTTTGAAATATATGCTAATATATATAAAAAATGTACAATATACAAAGACCTATGCATATATGTATATATTATAGGTACTATACATATATATGCCTATAATGTAGTTATATGTGGAAACATTATACATAAACATATACACATAAATATATCTATATAAATCAATGAATTATAATTATACAAATATATGGATATCTCTATATAAATATAGAAATAAAACATTTCCATCATAGAAAGGACTTTGTTTATGTCCCTTCTTTTATGATTTGTATCCAATGATATTGACCATGTCACTAGATGTATGATCTTGAGCAAGTCATTGAGTTTCTCTCAACCTCAGTTTCACTATCAGTAAAACAGATATAATAATCCTAAAAGTGACATATGAATGGTCGTTATTATTTATGACAGCACCACCAAGTGATGCTCAGAAAATGACATGAATATGTTTGAAATAAAACAGAACCTCAATTAATTGCATAATTAATATTATAACCTACTTTTTAGATTATTGGGACTCATAGTCACTTTCAGTGAATATTTATTAAGCACAGAATATGTGACTAGTGCACCCCAAAAGGCTATGGCAGACACACAGTCCTTGCTTATCCTGAAGGATATTGGAAAACTTTCCAACCCTGGATCTAAATGGGTTTGTTAAAAAAATAAATATAAAGAACCAAAAGTATCTTTATCATGAGCTAATTTCCTCTGAACATAACCACACTTTTTTTAAAGCACTATTCCCACTCCACCCCCAATATAAATATATAGATAAATTATATTTGATGAGAGGTTTTAGGAGAATGTAAACTATTTGGTTAGGGACTGTTAGGATAGGAAGGGATAGATGCATGATTTAGAAATAAACGGTGATATAAGCAAATTGAGGGAGTGCAGAACATTTTACCTCTTACATCTATAGACAATAGAAGAATTTATGAACAAACAAGATACAGATAGCATTATGGGAAGTGAAATGGGTAATTTTGATTACATTAAATGAAAAAGATTTTCCATAAACAAAATCTATGTAGACAAGATAGAAAGCAGAGAATTAGGGGAAAATTACAAGTGTCTCTGATGAAGTCATCATTTTTCAAATATATAGAGAGAACTAAGTCAAATTTATAATAATATGATTCGTTCCCCAATCAATAAATGGCTGAAGGATATGAACAGGCAATTTTCAAGTGGAGAAATCAAGGCCATCTATAGTCATATGAAAAAATGATCTAAATCACTATTGAGTAGAGAAATATGAATTAAAACAACTCTGTGGTACCACTTGACATCTATCAGATTAACTAATACGACAGAAAAGGAAAATGACAAATATTGGAAGGCATGCAGTAAAAATAGGATACTAATACACTGTTGGTAAAGTAAAATTGTGAATGAGTACAACCATTCTGGAGAACAATTTGCCAACGTTCTCTGAATCTAGGCATACCCTTTGACTCAGCAATGCCTCCACCACGTCTGTATCCCAAAGAAATCAAAGAAAAAGGAAGGAGACATCTATACATATATATCGATATAGATGTAGATATAACAAAACTATTTATAGTAGCTCTTTTTATGGTGGTAAACAACTGGAAATTGAGAGGATTCCCATCAATTGATGAATGGCTGAACTTTCTCCATGACAATGCGATGACTGTGCTTTTTGTTTTGAATTGTATTTGTATACTCAGCACCTACTATAAGAGAATCTTACATGTTATTGTTGCCTAATACATACTTACTAATTTGGATTGGATTGGATTTAATCAGTATCGGTACTTAATTTCTATTTTTCTCCTAGTTCTTTTTTTTTAATTTCTCTGTTTCCATAGATAAGGTTCTATTTGTACAAGCAATGAATCTCCTTAAAAGGTCACATTATTCCAACTCATACTGAATATTTCCATTGGGTTGGAACCAATTAACTTTTTTATTCTGTAATGATAACTTCTAGGATTAGAAATTCAAATACATGGAATCACTTTAGATGATCCATTATTTGCATTAACTGAGACCTAGTTTTCCAACAGGCATGATTGCTGAGTGTGTTTCCTAACTTTTACATATTCTTTCATTAAATGTATTTCCCACCAAGCCAAGGTTTCAGAACAGCTCATGAACATTATTCCTTTCATGTTTATATATAGTCATAATGATGACAAGTTAGCTAATTTGGCTAAAGTTATTTTTTTTTTTTTAAAAAGAATGCAAAGTAAGACTTCAGTTCTCTTTAGGGCTATTTTTATCCATTTTTTCCCTTTTGTTTCTCAATACATGAGGATTTAGTAAGAAAAGAAAAAAGTCCAGAACTTTCATTTGAAAGGTTTTCCTTGAGAGGATGTGTGTCACATTCATTATTTTCTCTTCCTCATTTTTGCTTTAACGGAAGCATTACAAACATTACTGACAAAAAAAAAAAATTAAAACTACCTTTTCCATGACATATGAATAATTTATTTACATTAAAAGATGAAGTTTTATCAAGTATTTCATGTTTCTTCTTTTCCCCACTGCCAGACTATTTAATGGCATTTTCTAATAAATAGCTGTTAGCTGAAGTATGCACACTGAAGAAACCTCTGAAGGGGATATTTATGGATCACAAAACCAGGAATATGCTTTAGGGCTATCTGAATGGAATGTTTTTTAAAACATTTGATCTCTTTGATAGTAAATAGGTTGTAGTAGAAAAATAACATTCAGACTGATGAATATTTAAAGAATCATGTACTTTGTAAACACATTTGAGGCAAGCAACTGTTCCTCTGACCCCTGTATACCCCCAAACACACACATATCTCAAGCAAATTTAATTGAGGACAATTCATTGAGCTGACAGTGAATGTTAAGAGATTGAAACAGTTCTTGGCTGGCTAGGATTTTAAAAGATCTGAGCCTCTTCTGATTCCTGCAAGAGCTCAAGCTACTCCCACCCCAGGGCACCTTGGCTCTGACAGATGAACTTTCACCTTATCATACTGTTTTCATCTCCAAAACATTTTGTCTATATTCTGGAACACACACACACACACACACACACGCACATGCGCACACACACACACACACACACACAGACTCTTTCCAACTCTAGCTCCTCTATTTGAACACAAGCTCCTCAAAAACAGGGACTACCTTGCTTTCCAATTTGCATAATCCCTTGATAGAATGTAAACTCCTTCAGTACAATGATGATCCAGATAGCATGTGGGTGTGAGGGCAGAAGAAGAGCCAGAATGGTGGAAGTTTAACATAATATTGTATGAGGGTCATTTGAAAGAACACAGGTTGTTTAGTATGGAAAAGTGAGGACTCAGGGGATGTATACACATTTGAGCAGTTTTCATGTACCTAAAGATTAAATTTATTGGAAAGCTAATTTATACAGGTAGATCCAGTCAGATGGGAAGTGAACTGGTTATTTACCAGCCTCAAAGTATTTTTATAAAATTTTTACTTTCAGGAAGAAGGCTATATTCTGGAGACTCTGGATACTGTACAACTCTCATGTGGAGAAGTCAAGCTTATCAGTATGTGGGAAAGGATTCTCTGTAATGTCAAAGTGTGGTCCCAATAGTGACCTCTCATTGAGCTTCATTCCAAGGGGAATTAATAGATTTATTGAGCATGGGTCTTTTTCTGTATCTGTTTATGGACTTTGAAAAGTCATTTATATCTTATGAATATTCTATGAGGGTACAATAAAGGTTCTTATGTTTGACATACATTTGGAATCTTGAGTGCTTGCATAGGATCAAGGGAACCTTACCTGGAGAGATTAACACATAAACCCTGCTGTGAAACTACTAGAAAATTTTCATAAAGTAAATCTATGTAATGGAAACGAGTCAAAATAAAGAGACAGAATGACCATTATGGGGTCAGATCCCTAGAATCAGTTTGTGTGATCCTGGAACACTGGAAAGTAGCTTAGCTGGGAGTCAGATTTGTTATTCAGTTGCATATGACGCTTTGTGACCCCATTATGGGCATCTTGGCAAAGATACTAGAGTATCTTTGATCATCTCCTTCTCCAGAAGTGATTTGAAATTGTTTCCAGGTCCTCTGTCCTCTGACCCACCTAGCTACCTTCAGGGGTTAGAGTAGGTATTTGTGAATATACCTAATTCCCCTCTCCCCTTAGCTTACAAAGTCTTGAAAAATACTTTGTAACTGCAATATTTTAGACTATGAATACACAAAATAAATGTCTGTTTATCTGAATATTTTGTGTAAAATACATTTCTGTGTGATGTCAGATAACTTCCTTTTCAATCCATTTCTAGGATTTATAGTACTTAATTATTAATATTTATCTTATGAACATGTCTTACAATTCCATGGGTATTTCCGCCCTCTTCCCCCTTTTTTGCTGCCATAGTGTATGTGGGAGTGGGAGTAGTGGTGGTGGTGGTTGTCATAGTTCCTTCTTGGCAGAGAACTTCTTTCTGCTAATAAGTGAGGAGATTTTACTATTTTTTTCATCATACTGTGGTGACACAGAAAAAATATTGGATTTTGAATCAGAAGACCTGGAGTCAAATCTTGACTTTTCTGCTTACTAATGCAATTTAAATTCACTGGTCTGAGACTGGATTTCCTCATAAATGAAGCAGTTAGACTAAATGAACTCTAAAACCGGAAAGAGTTTTTCTCTAAAAGAGAAAGGCTAGAAGGAAGAAAAAACTAGTCTCTTCTTGCTACTGTACTTTTCTTTGGGAGAGAGGGGTTCTTAGCATCCTAACTTGTGAGCTAAAATTTGGAAAATCTTCTCTAGAGAGACAATATAATGGATGGTGTTTAATTTTTTTTCTAGAACAGCTCACTAAGACCTACTTAACCAATACCACAGTTGAAATGTTCCTGATATATGACCATATTGTTTTCTATGACTATATTTCTCATGAAAAATGTACAATATTTTAGTGATTATGTGTTAAATAGGCTTTTTGTGAGCAATGGGCCTAACTAACATCCATAACATTATTTGTAAGGGAAAATATATTCCAGGTTGAAATGACTGGCTTACAAATGAGCTTTTATAACATAAACCATTTGTAAGTCAGCGATGACCTATATACATATTTTTTAAATGTTCCCCACTCAACTTTAACTAAGACTACAATTCAGTGGCGGATGATCTAAGCAGTGTAGCTGCTCAAGAGGAAAAATGCTATTTTTTGAGTTTAGATGTTGGCAAGGGAATGTTCAATGTTTCATTCAGCAAGCGTCAATTTGTCTACTTAGGCTAATTTCAATGCCTGTATTAAATCAATATTGTCTGATATCCCATCCCCTGAAACCACAGGAAGTCTTGTAGAACTAAGCTGAAAGGAGCTGACTCTCACCCTTTGTTTCCTATGGATGGTGAAACAATCTGGCAAGAAGCCATAATAGTGTTTTGTGGTATGTTTTTAGTGAATTGGGCTGATTTGGCCGTGCATACCATCAAGCTGTGGGAATGGATTTTTGTTCTACCCAGGCACTTGCTATAATAGTCTTAGAACTAAAGTCAAAGCAAGATCAAAAAGTGTATATATCCAGATCTTGAATATTCAAGCACACATTAAATGGTACTTTATCCAGTCTTTTACTTTCTCTGCTTATTTTTACTTTTAATCTAATGATTTATACCTAATATTTATTCCTGTTATTTCCCAATTTGTTATAGTAACATAGCTTTCATTAAGTCTGACCAAATGCACACTAGGCATCTTGATATACTTTTTCTTTGGGATATAATGGAGGAATTGAAGACAGCAATAGTATCTACCCAATTCTGTCATGGTTTCAAATGGATTCCCCAAATCAGAGACTGTTCTTAGTAAACAGATTCCTTTTGGTTATTTCTAGATAAAGTTATTTCTAAATAAAGCTTTCCTATAAGAGCTGTGACTTGTGGGAATTATTTTGGTCTGTCCACACAGGTAAGAATAGCTTTTTGGTACAAAGTTTTATGGTAGATTCATTCAATCAAAAATGCTAACTATTAACATTCTCTTTCAATTTTGGACTACTGACTAAAATTATTATTTACCAATCACAAAATTTTCGGAATGGAAAGTGATGTTAGCAGACATCTAGTCTAATATATCTTTATTAATGTACCTCAAAAGTGGGCAACCAGCTTCTGTTTTAGAGGTCTTTATGATTCTCCTTACCTTTTGCAACTCAAACTACTTGTCTTCTATGTATTTGACATAAAGTGATATATTGATTTCCCATTGCCCACTTGTTAAAAATATTTTCTTCCACCATTTTCATATGTTTATCTTGACACTCCCTGTTTCTCATCCATTTAGATGATATGCCATTCAAAAGTATACTAATAATCCCATTTCTATTTCCAAGATTCTTATGTGTTAAGGCCTAAAAGTCAACCCATACTTTCTGTGATATTAAAATTTAACAAATGGGATAGAAATGTGTGATATTTTACTTTATTCTCTATGTACTTTTTCTAAATTGTGCATTACCCCTTGAACTGGGCTGTATTGACTGTAATACAGTAAAAGAGGTGACTTTGAAGGTTACATTTAGCTTATGAGTCCATGTATATGTATATTTTTGATACTGGGTCTCTCTATCTTGATCTCACATCTGTTGGAAGTGTAGTCTCCTTTCACGGACCTAATCCAGATATCAATGAGGGTGGAAATTTTAACCTGCTCCCAGGAGCTCACCATATTGGTGCTAGACTTTGTGTAGATACACAATCACTTTCAGTACTACTGCAGCTCAGAAGCCCTGAACTCCAGTCATCCACCAGTCTCAGCCTCCCAGCAGCAGAGAACAGTTATGTGTTACCATGCCTGACTCCCATGGACCTATTATTCCAAAAATTGTTATGAACTTGGTATGGTTGTGTATATATGTTTGTGTGCACATATATTTAGATAGGTGCTCATATATACATATTTATATATGAGTAGCATATATGTATTATATTTTTATATATAGATATTAATATATTTTGAATTAATGATCAAAGTATGACATCATGGCTAGAAAGTCATTCTCAGAGTCAAGAAGATCTGTGTTCAGTTCCTACCACTGACACATAGTGGTTGTATAATCTTAAAAAAGTCACTTAACCTTTCAGTGACTATAAATAACTGAAAATTCCAGCTTTCATTAGCTGAGGATGTTCCCTATATCAATGAAATCACAGGTCCAAACCTACTGAGAGAGAAAGGAGAAGGAAAGAGTAGAGGGAAGAGAGAAGGAAAGGGGGGGAGAGAGAGAGAGAGAGAGAGAGAGAGAGAGAGAGAGAGAGAGAGAGAGAGAGAGGGAGAGAGAGAGAGGGAGAGAGAGAGAGGGAGAGAGAGAGAGGGAGAGAGAGAGAGAGAGAGAGAGAGGAGAGGGAGAGAGAGAGAGGGAGAGAGAGAGAGAGAGAGAGAGAGAGGGAGAGAGAGAGAGGGAGAGAGAGAGGGAGAGAGAGAGAGGGAGAGAGGGAGAGAGAGAGAGAGAGAGAGAGAGAGAGAGAGAGAGAGAGAGAGAGAGAGAGAGAGAAAGGAGAGACAGAAGAAGTGAGGGTTATCTTGATTACTGAGAGGTTGAGTGGTTTGTCTGTTTCCCTGGGTCTCTCTACATTTCCCTAGGCTTCTTTACCTCAGATATAACACAATGTCTTTGACAGAGAAATTCTAGCTGGAACAGAAATACATAATCTGCTAATATAAGGAACAAATAGATAGCTATGGAAAAGAGCAGCTCAAACCTCTTTTGTGCTTACAATAAATTCCAAGTGGATCACAGAATGATAACATAAAAATACTATACCTATCTAGCAGCTGCCATTCACATATTTCAAATATTTCTTTAACAAAACAGAGCTGACCTTTGTATTCCTGGGAATATTTTGGAAAGTAAAAGCCAGCCTATAGGATCTCTTCTCCTCTTGACTCTCATGCACTTTTACTAGTTTAACTTGTAATGCAGTTATTCATGCACATCTTATAGTTCCCCAGGTATCCCTACCCCCACCCAATTCTCATCCCTGCATCCCTAGCACTTAGTACAGAGTCAAGAGTATTATAAGTGACAGAGTACCTAACTTGGACTTAGGAAATCTAGTGTCCAGTACCATGTCATGTTTATTAGCTGTGTGAACCTGAGCAATGCTTTAAGCAATTTAAGACTAATTTGCTAGATCAGAGGAAGGCTGTGAACTACCTTAGCTGAAGGAATTTCTTACATTGCAAAGGTCAGCTTTCATTTATATTTTTAAGCTAGAAATTGAGTACCCGGCTAGCTTTACCTAAGTATGAAGTGTGTGTGTGTGTGTGTGTGTGTGTGTGTGCGTATGTGTGTATGTTTGTATTTTGTGGGAGAGAAAGATGGGCATTGTGAGACTGGGGGAGAGGTAGGACTTGTGGAATAGGCTCCAGTCTAAATTCAATAAATTACAATGGAGGAGAAGGAAAGCATTTCTGTACTGGGTGAGGGGATGGTTCAGTAAGTGCATCCAAAGCTCTGATGACCTCAGACAAGCAAAAACTCCATTCTCTTGGGTTTCTGTCTATAGCTTGTTTATCCAGAGTTTATGTTTCATGCTATAGCCAAAGGGATTTCTGAAGCTTCTTAAATTGGGCTCCCCCACTCTTCAGTTCCTCAGAACTAAGCTCTTTGCCTTCAGCATCATGATCGTGTATCAAACTCCTGAGGCTTTTAGGCTTCTTTTATAGTAATGAACATCAAAAACCCAAACCAATTAATTGTCTCCGTTGTTCTCTATTTTTTTCCTTCAAGTGACTCCTTTGCCCAGGAATGTATTGCTCCTTGTTGCTCTTTCTGAGTGGTCTTTAACTCTTCCCTCTCCCTCGCTCTACATCCAATCAGTTGTGATGCTGTCCTGATCTGTTCTCCATATCTACTTTTCATAAAAGCCTCCTAAATTGAGCTTTCTGACTCCAGACTCTCCTTTTTCCCTCTAGCCAGTTGTAAAATTGTCAAAAAAGTTTTCCTACTACACAGATCTAAGCATATCAGCATAGGAGTAACCAAATGTGATGATAAACATAACATCCTTTGCAAACCTTAAACCACTCTCTAAACCATATGATCATGAGGATGATGATTGCGATGATGTCACTCTCCTGCTCAAAAATCTTAAGTGTCTCTTCATTGTCTAGATTACAGATGTAAATTCCAGTCTGCAAAACTACTGTGTGAAACCTGAACCAGATTAAAATATAATTGGGAAATATTTAGCAAAATAAATGAAAATAAAATAGAGTATAGATAATGTTAATATGTGGTTTTCTAAGTCAATATATACTCTGCAGGATCCTAATGTATAGTTTAAT
This sequence comes from Bettongia penicillata ogilbyi, assembly GCA_023548195.1. Lineage (NCBI taxonomy): Eukaryota > Metazoa > Chordata > Mammalia > Diprotodontia > Potoroidae > Bettongia > Bettongia penicillata. The sequence continues at coordinate 2,997,659 of JAJHZJ010000580.1, forward strand.
GGCTCTGATTTTTATTTGAGTTTGACAATACTTCCTTATAGGTTAAATGAAAACTTTTTAGCTTGACTCTAGTGATAGGTACTTGTAAGTCCCCCCTTATTTTACCTTAACCAGAGTCCACCTTGTTGCTTTATATCTTCCTTCTCCCCTTGCCCTCAATACATTTTATGTTTTCTTAGGGCTAGGATTATTAAAAAAATCATTGTACCTTCAGCTGCCTATCACAGAATATTTTGCAGTTAAGAGGCATTTAATAAATATTTCTGAAATAAATAGAATGGAAAATTATTTAAAATCCTAATCCCTCACTGAAACCTCCTTACAAGATAAAAGGGAATAACATCTTGTATATATAAATATTAACTTAATTATTATCTGTTCCCTTGATAAAATATTCTCTTTAGAAGTAATGGTACTAAAATTACTAACATGGAAAAGTTTTACATGAATACACACGTATAATCTATAATGGATTGTTTACTCTCTCAGGGGAGGGGGGAGGAAGAAATATAATTTGGAACTCAAAACTTCAAAAAATGTTAAAAATGGTTTTAACATGTAACTGGGAAAAATATTATTAACAAGAAGTAGTTGTTGTTTCAGTTGTTTCAGTCATGTTTGACTCCTTGTGACCCCATCTGGGGTTTTGTTGGCAAAGATGCTATAGTGGTCTGCCATTTCCTTCCCCAGTTCATTTTGCAGATGAGGAAACTGAGGCAAATAGGATTTGGGTAACTTGCTCAGTGTCACAGAGTTAGCGTCTGAAGACAGAGTTGAACTCACAGAGATGAGTCTTCCTGACTGTCTGACACATTATTCACTGTGCCACTCAGATGCCCTAGGTTTATATGACATTAATTTTAATCTTTCCCCACATTAACCATTTTGGATTGTAAATTTCTAAGGGGACAAGGATCATATTTGAACTTTTCTGTTTAATGTGTACGAGATGGTACAAATCTGATCAAGATGAAGATAATAAGATGCTAGATTTATGCAGTATTTTACAATTTGCAAATAGCTATATATACATTAATAATATGTAAATTTAATATACAAAAATATGCTCAAAACAGTCTTATGAAGAGGGTTCTATTATCCTCATTTTACATATGAGGAAACTGAAGGTGATATAAGTTAAGTGACTTTCTTTGAGTCTAAAGTAAGCTGAAAATCAGATTTTCCTGGTTTGAAGCCCAGTTTTCTTTCCACTATGCAAGAAAGAAGACCCCCAGAGGGGGCAGAGTCAAGATGGTGGAGTAGAAAGACGCATGTATGCGAGCTCTGAACCCACAGCCCATAGATTTAATGTAAGAAGAGCTCCCCAGAAGTTCTGGATCACTGCAGGGGGTGCAGAAACATAGTGGAAGAGATTTCCATTCCAGAGAGCCCTGGAGAGCCATCCCCAGGGTCCGTCACGCTCCAGAAAGTGGACCCCACCCCAGTGCTGCCCTGGCTGCAACCCCAGAGAAGCTGATCCGAGCAGGCTTCAGGGACGGAACCTCCGGCGGCCTGGAAGGTCCCTCCACCCACAGACTCTACAGGTCAGTGAGAGACACACCTGGGCTGACCGAGAGGGGAGTGGGGTGTCTCCGTGGCTCGGGCCCCATCGGGAGGAAGCAGCAGAGGCAGAGGTGGGGGCAGGAAGCGGCAGAGGCAGTGGCGGCATGGCCGTGGCGGGCCGTGGCGGACCGGGACTCCCCCAGCAGCAGGCAGGATCTTCATTACTGAAAGTCTCTGCATAAACCACCTGAACGAGCTGAGCCTGGGAGATGGCCATGCCCCACCCCCTCCATTTCTGAAGGTCTCTGCATAAAGCCCCTGAGGGAACTGAGCCTGGGAGGCGGCTCTGCCCCCACCCCAGCACCAGAACTAAAGCTCACATTGAATAGCAGCCGTGCCTCCCGCAGAAAGCCCATTTGAATCTCAGACCCCAAGCACTACCTGGGAGGATCTAGGCGGGGGTGGACAGGAATCTCAGAAGTCAAGTAATTGGCTGGGAAAATGCCTAGAAAAGGGAAGAAAAATAAGACTATAGAGAGCTTTTTTGAGCAAATGCAAATGATCCCGACTTTCAGAACTGACGACTACAAGGAAATATTCTTGCCATCAGGGAAAGACGTGGAGGGTGGGGCCTCAGTACCCCAGACATCCCAGGGGGATGTCGGGTGGGCTCAGGCCTTGGAAGAGCTCAAAAAGGATTTTGAAAAGCAAGTTAGACAGCTGGAGGAAAAACTGGGAAGAGAAATGAGAGGGATGGAAGAAAAGTATGAAAAATGGGTCAATACCTTGGTAAATGAGACCCAAAGAAATGCTGAAGAAAATAACACCTTGAAAAATAGGCTCACTCAATTGACAAAAGAGGTTCAAAAAAGCCAATGAGGAGAAGAATGCTTTCAAAAGCAGAATTAGCCAAATGGAAAAAAGAGGTTCAAAAGCTCACTGAAGAGACTAGTTCTCTCAAAATTAGAATGGAACAGATGGAGTTTAATGACTTTACGAGAAACCAAGAAATCACCAAACAAAACCAAAAGAATGAAAAAATGGAAGAGAATGTGAAATATCTCATGGGAAAAACAACTGACCTGGGAAAATAGATCCAGGAGAGACTAATTAAAAATTACCTGAAAGTCATGATCAAAAAAGAGCCTAAATATCATCTTCCATGAAATTATCAAGGAAAACTGCCCTGACATTCTACAACCAGAGGGCAAAATAAGTATTGAAAGAATCCATCGATCACCACCTGAAAGAGATCCAAAAAGAGAAACTCCTAGGAACACTGTGGCCAAATTCCAGAACTCCCAGGTCAAGGAGAAAATCTTACAAGCAGCTAGAAAGAAACAATTCCAGTATTGTGGAAATACAATGAGGATAACTCAAGATCTAGCAGCTTCTACATTAAGGGATCAAAGGACATGGAATAGGATATTCCAGAAGTCAAAGGAAACTAGGACTCAAACCAAGAATCACCTACCCAGCAAAACTGAGTATAATACTTCAGGGGACAATATGGTCTTTCAATGGAACAGAGGACTTTCAAACATTCTTGATGAAAAGATCAGAGCTGAAAAGAAAATTTGACTTTCAAACACAAGAATGAGAAGAAGCATGAAAAAGGAAACAGCAAAGAGAAGTCTTAAGGGACTTATCATAAGTGAACCCTTTACAATCCTATATGGAAAGACAATAATTGTAACTCTTAAAGCTTTTCAGTATCTGGGTAGTTGGTGGGACCACACACACACGTACACGCATGCACGCACACACATACACACATGCACACACATACAGAGACAGAGAGCACAGAGTGAATTGAATAGGATGGGACCATATCTTAAAAGAAATTAAGGTAAATGGTGAGAGAGAAATGTAGTGGGAGAAAAGAGGGTGAAATGGAATGGGGTAATTATATGTCATTTAAGAGGCAAGTAGGAGACTTTATAGTGGAGGGAAAAAAGAGGAGAGCTGAGAAAAAAAAAAACAAAAAGAAGAAGTTTACCCTCATCACATTTGACTAAAGGAAGGAATAAAATGCACACTTATTTTGGTATGAAAATCTATCTTACAGTATAGGAAAGTGGGGGAGAAGGAGATAAGCTAGGGGGGAATGATGGAAGGGAGGGGCAAAGGGAGGAGGGAGCAATTTGAAGTCAACACTCGGGGAGGGACAGGATCAAAAGTCAGAAGAGAAACAATGAAGGGCAGGATAGGATGGAGGGTAATTCAGTTAGTCTTACACAACACGACTATCATGGAAGTCATTTGCAAAACTACACAGATATGGCCTATATTGAATTGCCTGCCTTCCCAAAGGGAATGGGTGGGGAGGGAGGGATGGGGAGAATTTGGAACTCAAAGTTTTAGGAACAACTGTTTAGTATTGTTGTTGCTACTAGGAAAGAAGACATACAGTTAATGAGGAAGAGGAAGTCATCTGGCCCTACAGTAGAAAAGAGAAGATGGGGACAAGAGAAGGGAGGGATGACAGAAGAGAGGGCAGATTGGAGATAGAGAAAATTAGATTGCTTCGTGTATTGGGGTGGGGGGAGGGGAGAAAAGGCGAGAAAATTTGGAACCCAAAATTTTGTGAAAACGAATGTAAAAAGTTAAATAAATAAATAAATATTTTTTTTTTTAAAAAAAGAAGATCCCCAGTTTTATTTTATTTTATTTTTTTTGCTAAGAGGATAAATTATGAAATTGGAAGACAGAGAACACTTTCAGCCAGAGGTGTCAAAATGATATTTAAGTATTAAGTCCTTAGAGGTCTTTATGGAAATACTCAAATATAATCAAACACTAGTTGTGCCTATTTGAGACTAGAGGTTTGTGTTATATGCTTACTAGTAAGAGAAAAACAGAAGACTCCTTTAAGACAAAACATAATTTAGTTAGGAAAGGGAACAAAAACTCATACTTGACTTTTTTTTTTTGGTTGGTTTCTAAAATTTCCCCTGAAACAACAGGCAGCTAGAATCTTGTTGAGAACTCATTTTGTAGCTTCCTGGTAAGTGATTATGCTAATGAAATTTGTTCTAGTACAAGGATTAGCAAAACAATCAAAAGAAAAAGAGGGACGATAATTCCAAATCTCTAGCCTAAGAGAAACACAAACATAAGTTAAACAAACTAAAAAGAAATATCGGATTTTGCTGCAGTGTGAGATCTTTAAAGGTGGTCTTCTACTAACAAATCAGACAACATCCCCGCTCTTGGTCTGACCACCGCTGTTCATCTTAAGTCATTAAGTCATGAAATTTGGAGAATACATGATTGATGTAACCACTGACCAATTAGAAACCTTACAGAGAGTAAGAGTAGAGCACCTCTAGAGCAGAGGTGACCTTAAGCAGACCTTAAAGGACAGTTGCATTAAGATAGGAAGCTCCCATCCTAAAGGAATGAGATATAATCCCCTTCAGAGTTAAAAGCTATAGTATCAAAGTAGTTGTATTAGGTGCGCAATTTTGGGCAAAAATCTCTTGAGATGGCATGGATCTATCCTCCTTTCCTATTATTCATCCTGAGCAGGATCTGGGAATTTAGGAAGGTAGAAAATCCCTAGGGTGGGAACTGCTCGCACAACCACATAGCATCTGTTGACTACGCAAGTCTTAGAGATTGAAGTGAGTCACAGAGAAATGCCTATCCAAGGCATTGGATAAATATCAGGGGCAGAATTTGAAACAAGGTCTTTCTGACTCCAGGATCAGCATTTTTTTGCCATTATCTATGCAGCTATATTCCCAATATATATAGGTATACATATATGCAAATATCCATTTATGCCATTTAACTTTTTGTGTCATTAATATTTTGCTTCTGCATCTTCCTATTGGACAATTTACTTATTCACTTGAGAAATAGCCAGTTAAAATTACTTATTTTTTTAATTTAAAATAGAAATTAAGTGACTTTCACATTGTCCTTCTGTTGGCTCCACTGCCATTACTTATTTTCATTCAGTGCTATTACTTTACTTTCTTCCTTCCCTCCCCTACCAAAAAATATAACAAAATCTAATGGCACCCGTGTTATTAAAACATACACACACTTACATAGATACATACATGGTACTTCACATAACTTAGCAATCACATAGAATTCTTCACTCATAGATTAATCTATGGAATAAACAGCCAAAAAAACAGCCAGTAAATTTTAAGGCTGGCAAGTAGTAGAGCTGCGATTAGTACAATGACACCTCCATTCTCTCTCTGTTCCTCCCACTTATGCAAGGAGGTTAGTTTCTGAATTTTTTTAAGTTATTATTAAATGAAGTCATATTTCCACGTGGACTCTCTGAGAAGAGTTTCAAAGAAGTTGACTATTACCACTTGCTAGTCTCCACTCCATAATGTACACAGTTATACATCTCTACCATGGAATCTTCTGCAAATATATAATAAAGTGATTAACTGGTTGTCTTTTATTGTTATTATCACTACTAGTAGTAGTATTCTAAATAACATGGTACTAACAGGAGATGTCTAGAATCTACCTCATCCCCAACACAAATATTAATGCTCCTGGAATCTGTGATGTGAACTTATCATACTTCTTAACACTATACGCATACACACTATTGTAACACCCCTGCCCTGGGTTGGCTTGGGAAAGTTTTCTTAAAGGACAACTTTTTGATGATATGCTGTGTATGTAGCTTCAAGTAGCAGGGGAGACTGAAAAGACTTTTAGTAGACTATGAGAGACTTCCCCTAAGCCACAGGCATTGGAGAAAAGCCAGCATTTCACCATACCTCTTCATTCTCAAAATCTGCACCCCCAGAACCTGTTGAGAGAAGATTTTTCTGATGAATTCTCCTTGGTTAATTTGAAATTCCTCTAACTCCAAGTAGGGGCTTTAGTGTTACTTGTTTCTCTTCCAATCTAATATGTATAACTTCTCTGATTTCTATTTTTCTGCTTTGATAAATTTCTTTGTACAATATAGGTGGTTCTCTTATGTAATAAGTATTTGGTGGGAAGTAGTTAAGCTAGCCAAGAGTAAACTATTAACCTTTTGGTCATGGAGGGACAATTTCCTTCCTGGATGACCAGTGGAAATATATTTTATCCTGAACCTCCCCTGCCATCAAGACCATTTTACCTGTGCTTACTTTGGCATCACATATACCAAGACCATCATACCATAGGATTATAAATTTCTAATGTACACTAGGTATAATTTAAGCCCAATGACCCTCTTGAAGATAAGAGAGCAAAGGAGGGGACATCAGTCATCACCTTTCACCTACATTCCACAAAGGCAGAAAATGCAGTCTTTTGAGATGGAATAGGTCCTATCCTAAATCATATCTACTTAACGTTTCTGCAACACTAGCCATCCTAATTCCATGTGACAAAGCATGATGTTAAATGCAGTCTCAACAACATTTTGTAACCCAGTCTTCCTGTTTTTCACTGTCTATATGTCACATGAGTGCATAGTCTTGATATACTACATGCTGACAGGCTGTTCCCTGTGTCCCAGTCCAATCTGTTAGTTGGTGACCTATTACCTACTATAGCATAGGTTAATACATACGAGGAGAACTATCAGGTATTCCCATTGGTTCATAGGGACTCCAAAATCTATAATTCCTCTCCCCTTTCCCCCTATTCTCTACAGAATAAATTAAAAGTTTGAGAGGTAACATGGTTGTCAGTCAATAGTCATTTACTAACCATGTATTATTTGCTAGACACTAAACATTAGGGACACAAAACAGGGTAAAAAAAAAAAAGTAGTTTCCAACTTGAAGGAACTCACATTTAAATGGGTGAAAAAATACATATAGCTAGGTACACACACACACACACACACATATTGTAAATAGAAGGTAATGTCAGAGGAAAGTGACTAGCACTGGGGATTCAGTAAAGGCCTCAGAGAGAAGGTGGAGTTTGAATTGAGTCTTGAAGGGAAACCAGAGAATCTAGGAATCCATTTCATGAGTGTGTTGGGGGTGGGGATGGAGGGAAGAAAAATTGACATGGGCAGACCTGCCCTCTGGTAGTATCATTTTGCCAGTGAAGGATGGAGTAGCGTGGGGAGGCACTAGTCAGGAAGACCACTCAGAAGGCTATTGCAGTATTCCAGGTGTGAGGTGATGAGGGCCAAACATGGCAGCTAACTGACGGTGTGATGGAAATATGTATTAGATGTATTTTGTGCATGTGAAGGTAAAAGCAATAATATTTAGCAACAGATTAGATATATGGGATGAGTATAGGTGAGAATTTGAAGATAACTCTGAAGTTGTGGGTTCACATGACTTGGAAAATCGTGATGACCTCAACAGTAAAAGGAAAACTGAGAGCGCAACATGTTTTTTTGGGGGGGCGGGAATGTTATGTTTTTGCCATATAAAGTTTAAAATGTCTGGTGTACAACCCATTTCAGATGTTCAAAAGGAAGTTACTTTTGCAAGACTAGATAACAGGAGAGAGATGTATATAGTGGTATAGAGGATGGAGTTCGTTGTTCACTTAACCTCTCTTGTACTAAACTTTCTTCTTTGCAAAGTGAAGTGATTGATGATATGACCCCTGAGGTCACTTCTTGTCTTTGATCTATCCTTTTAAAGTTTATTCAGTTTTATAGTTTATAGCATTTTATAGTTTGAGAACTTCTATAACATGATCACACTTACTTTTTCAATTTGATCACCCATTATTTCTGACCACTGAAAAGGTAGCAGGAATAATCCCCGCAGAGTATCTAAAATTTTTTCTCTCCCTGCTAACTCTCCTGCCAAGAATACTATGAAGTCCTGAAATCTTCCTTTATATTCATTTATTTTTTCATATCCTTTATTCTTTCTTTCCTTTCCTTCATTCTTAAAGATCCAACTCAAGTCTCAGTTCTTTTGTCAAGATACAACAGTGAAAACTTTTCTAGCCTTTCCAAAGGTTCAAATTCTCTGTACTATAATTTACATTTTGGCAATATGAGCAAGTGCTCATATGTGCCTGGATGTCATTTTTTTCCTGGAAAGGACCTGTTTTTCCTATCACACTCAACCATTTGTCAGATGACTGGAAGGAATGACTAGCTGTATTATTAAAATGCAATTTTCATTTTTAGGGCATTTTGTTTATTTAGCATTCTTCAAAGCAGTCACAGCATCTAGTGACACAGCTGGAAGAAGAACTAATAATGCACTCTCTCCTTCTAAAATAATTGAAAGGAAATTGGCTACATTATACATATTTTCTCTTTCTCTCTGTTTTCCTTCCTTCCTCTCTTTTTTCTGTTTTTCTTTCTTCCTTCCCTCCTATCCCTACCTCCTATACCTTTCTTCCATTCTTTCCTATTCACCTAGAGAGGAATGCTATTTGGCTTTTTATAAGTTTTTTTAGTTAAGACAACAGTTTTTAGGTGATCAAAATACATTTTAATGGGAAATAAGAATTTTTGAAAAATCAATTTTCTACATATGTGAAATACGCCAGAAAATGGGATTGGGGATGAAGGATTGCAATCTTTTTGATAACATAGCAGTCCCTTACTTCCTAATAGGTTTCTTACTGAACCACAGAATTTCAATGTTTTAAGACATCTCAGAATCTGAGGTCATCTAATCCAACCTATACCTAAAAAAGATACCAAGAACTGAAGACTTCAAGGGAGAGAGAATGGTCTACTGTCTAACCATCCAATTCTACTTTTGAAGAGCTCGAATTTTCAGGATTTTTTCCCTTAGTTACAAACCAAATTTGCTTCCTTGCAACTTATACCCATTGTTCCTAGTAGTTTGAGAGAAAATAGAAAAAATTTTTTTAATACTTCTTCCATAAAACATCCCTTAAAATAGCTGAAGACATCTATCATGCTGTAGCCACAACCTCAAATCTACTCTTCCTCAGGAATAACAGCCAGTTGCTTCAACCCCTCGTATAGCATAAACAAAAAGTGTTCCATCATTCTAGTTGCCTTTCTCAATATACTTTACAGATTATTTCAAGGTCTTTCCTAAAATGAAGAGTCTAGAACTGTAAGGCATCTAGATGGTTCAGAAGGATAGAATGCTGGGCTTGGAATCAGGAAGACCTGAGTTCAAATCTGATCTCAGACACTTACTAGTGGTGTGATCATGCTCAAGGCACTTAAACTCTGTTTGCCTCAGTCTCCTCAACTATAAAATGGGGATAAAAATAACATTCACCTCCTACAGTTATTGTGAGGATCAAATTATAAAGTGCTTCACACAATGCTTGTCACATAATAAGTACTATATAAATGTTAGCTATTGTTTTTATATCATTAAACGATGCAGCTCCAGAAGAGCATCATTTTGCCTGGGCATTTATACCTCTTTTAACATAACCTATGATTTCATCATTATTATTTTTTGTAATTTAGGAGTTAGATTTTTCTTGACTCACAATTTATTTTTTCAAGAGTTTACTATATATTGTGTTTTTTTTTAAATATAAAATATACATGCCCTTCTAAATAATGTTACAATGGCCCTTTAGGTTCTTAGGTCGGCCCAAGAAGTCTACTTAAGTTGCAACATAGCTAAACCACAGTAATCCTGTAGGATCCAGAGCAGGGGCAGGAAAACTTTTAACCTCAAGTCCACATGTGGCCTTCTAGGTCCTTAGATGCAGCCTTTTGACTGAGTCCAAGCTTCATAGAACAAATCTTTTTAATAAGGGGATTTGTTTTGCGATGTTTAGATTCAGTCAAAGGGCTCCACTTGAGAACCCGGAGAGCCCTGAGGCTACAGGTTCCCTGCTCCTGATTTAGACATTTTCCATAACATTGCTTCTATAGGAAAATGTTTTGTTTCAAAATTCAAGGGACTTATCTCCCCACCTTTAGGAATAAGCAATAGGAGTCTCCTAGTAAGTCCTCCAAGCATATCTTTACTCAAAGGGTGAAAAATGGATCAGATTATGGAGTTTGAAAAGGCTAAAGAGAGATGGAAACTCTTTGGGTGGGGTTTGGATGCTGGAAAGTACAGGGACTTGATCACTTTCACTGGGTTAAGGAGAGATAATCCAGTAGGCATAATAGTAATAGTGATTAAAAGCACTGACTCCATTAGGACTAGGTTTTTTTTAGGCTAGTTAATAGCTCAGTAGAGGAGTAAATGGAAAGTACTGCCTAACATGAACTTGGAGACAAGTGTTCTGCTCCAACTGGCCTTGCAGTCTTTGTTTCTTAATAACATTTTTGTCATTCAGTCATTTTTCAGTTGTGTTCGACTCTTCATGATCCCATTTGGAGTTTTCTTGGCAAAGATACTGGAGTGGGTCACCATTTCCTTCTCCAGATAATTTTACAGATGAAGAAACTGAGTCAAAAAGGGTTACGTGACTTGCCCATAGTCACACAGCTAGTAAGTGTTTGAGGATGGATTTGAAATCAGAAAAATGAGTCTTCCTGACTCTAGGTCCAGCGCTCTATCTATTGTGTCATCTAACTGCCTTCTTAATAGCAAAAATGACCAATAATTGAGGTGGATTGAGCTTATATAAATATAATATATAAATATATATATAAAAATAAAACTGGTTGATATTGTCTAAATAAAAGAAAAATGGCTACTTAAAGAAGTCATACCTTGAATCTGTAGAAAATTCATCTCTCAAGGAACTCAGTGTGTTTCACCTATACTGCTCATGCCTTCTTCTCTTAGTAATCTCTACTTCATCCTGTATATATCTAATTGAATTTTGTTATTTAAATGTATCCCATTTATACTGTGAAATCCTTAAGAAAAAAAGAATATCTTTTGTGTTTTTTTTGTAATCCAAATGTGTAGTACAGTCGTCTGGCATATAGTAAGCATTTTAAAATGTTTGTTGACTGACATTTACAAAGGCATTGTTGCAAATTAAGAAAGTGCTTAGGGAGGTAATATCAGCCTTACTGGACAGTTGAAGAAAGTGACGCAGAACAGCTACATGACTCTTTTACAGTCTTAATTCCCTTGGCAAAGTTGGCTCTAGAATTCATATTTTTCTAGCAAACAAGGATGTAGAAATATCAATAAAAAGCAAATTTTTTATTACCATTCCCATATTCCTATTACTTTCTGTCTAAATCCCTTCTATTGTATTAGAATTGTGTTTGAATAACAAATTTCAAAATCTGTACAATACAATTTTTATTGCAAAGATATTTCAATTGATATTTATATACAGTGCAGATTTTTGAAGTGTACCATTTATATTACAATGCTCTATTCATGAGTCCTTTCTATTATTTCAAATGAGCATCTCTTTCTTTCCTTCCTTCCTTCCTTCCTTCCTTCCTTCTCCTTCCTTCCTTCCTTCCTTCCTTCCTTCCTTCCTTCCTTCCTTCCTTCCTTCCTTCCTTCACTTCCTTCCTTCCTTCCTTCTTTCTCCCACACAGACACACAGAGACACACGCACACACACACACACACTCATACACTGGTGTAAATGCACATGGTTCATAGCCATATGACTATAACAAAGTTAGTTTTGTTACAACAATAATCTCAGTGTTAGCAAAAAGTTTCCAAATTTTAATGAATGCGCTGTATAGGTTAAGCAATATTAGATGCATTTCACTACAGTCAATGACTAAGTATTTTCAGGAGTTTATACTAAAGAGATATATTAAAGAGTTGGTAGTTGTATGCCAATTAATGAATTCGAGGGATTCTAAATTTAAGAATAAAAAGAGGGCTTTTCATTTCATAGAAATTCATTAGGCTTTGTTCCACCATTTTGTATAAAAGGTGCCTTTGAAAAGGAAAAATATAGTTTACTCCAACAATTATAGGAATAACATTTGACATTCCTTGTTATCTCCCCATTTAGTAATTCTCTTCTCCTAAAGAATTTAAATTGCTTCACACATAGATGGTATCCATCAGACTTCACTGGCTTCCTATTATCTTCTAGGATCAAATATGAAGTCCTGCCTTTGGAATTTAAACTCTTCAAAATGTGATCCCTTTGGACCTTTCTAGTCTCCTTACACTTCCCTCCACAGACTCTATGATACAGCCAAACTGCCCTATCTTCGACTCCTTGAGTACAACCCTCCATATCCTGCCTCAGAGATGTTTACAATGGTTTTCTGCAATGTCTGGAATAGGCTTCCCTTTCTCTTTAGTTTCTATGTATTTGCCTGGATTCCTCCAAGATTCGGTTCAAATCCTACTTACTCCAGGAGTCCTTTCCTGGTACTCATCTCTGCTCCTGGCTGAATGCCTTCCCCTTTCAGAGTACCTTCTGTTTAGTCTGTATATATCTTACATCTACATGTTGTTTTTAATTGATCTTCCTCAATAGAAAGTAAGCTCCTTGACAGCTAGGAATGTGGGTGTTTGTCTCCTTTCCTGCTCTTAGCACAGTCACAGGTACACAGTAATAAGAACTAATCAATGCCTGTTGACTTGATTGCATTGGTAGATAGAATTTCAACACTGAAAGTTCCCTACATTAATGTAAACATAAGTGTATACACACATTTAACATACTTTATGGAGAAAAGTTTATATAGTTATTTATGAGACTTATTCATGAAGTGAATAGTGAAAGTATCTTCAATTTATAAATGAAGAAACTGACATCTGGAGTGGTTAAGTGATATATACTCAAAGTCCTATGGTTATTAAAAACCAATCTTATGACTTGAATGCAAGTATTATGAGGTCAAAACTAATATTTTCCACTATATCCTGGTACTTCTTTGTTAAACATAGACTCAATAGTAGTGTACTAATATGAATAAGATAAATATTCCTTTAGAGAGTTACAGAAATTGAATATCAAGAAAATAGCATGACATATGGACAGTATTGGTGTTAGTGTCAGATTTGAGTCTTTGTTCCTCTACTTTCTAGCTGTATGATTTGAAAAAATTATATAAGACCACAGATTTAGAGCTGGATTGGACTTTAGAGAACTTCTAGTGAAGAACATTTTTTTTTTACACAAATGAGGAAACTAAAACTCAGAGAGATCAGTTGACTTGTCTAAAGTCACAATGACAGCAAATACAACCAAATCCAGTACTTGTTCCCAATTGCCTATCATGCTTCCCATTTAATGCAATCATTTAAGCAAAGTCTTATGAAAAATGCTAGCAATTATTTTGTAAACTAGACCCATTCTAAAACAGCTTTAAAATCTTTTCTCCATCTTTTACTACAGAAGTCTGAAAAGTCACGGAAGGCTGGATATTCAGTCTGTGCTTATGGTGTCTCAAAGACTAACTCAACATAGAAAGGCTAACATGAAAGTGCAAAGAATTTTTTTTTGTCTTGGGAGAATTTCATGCTACTTTAATGTACTCAGATTGTTCATGCTGAAACTTATGTGAACATGAAACTCATATAAAACTATTTGCAGTTGTCTTGTTTTATTCTCATACGACTACTGCTCAATTGCCATTTTTAGGTAAAACGTTACTACAAAATCTCATCTGGTTGGGAATTTAAGAGAAACTTTAAGTTATAAGAAAATAAAGAAACGTGCCTTTTGATACTGATGAAGAAGCAACATAGATTAGTAGATATAATCAGGAAGATGGGTTCAACTCCTATCTTGGATATTTACTATCAATCAACCATTAAGAAAGCTCGGTCCTCTCCCTAGATTACTTCTTGATCACCAAGGTGCATCATTTACAGAACAGTCTCTAGAATCTCCTCCTCTGATCAGCGTTTGTCTGTGGAACCTCAAGTTGAGGAAGTACCCATAGCATCCATCCCACTATGAATTAGTTAATTCCATGGTTCCCTGGACGAATTCTCAACTCATTTAGCTTTCCCTTTGTCCTTCTTTTCATCTCCCACTTATATATTATCTCTCCATTGGAATGTAAATACCTTGATGGTAAGGATTGTCTTTCTTTTTGGTCAAATTTGCCTTCCCTGTACTTAGCACTGTTCCTCATACAAAGTAAGTATTTGATAAAATATTTTATCTTACTGTTTGCCAGACACTTTATTAGCTGCTGAAAATACAAAGAAAAATATAAAAATAAATAACCTCCAGTCACAGGGAGCTTGCATCCTACTAGGGCTAGTAATATATACATATAAAAGGATATTTGGAATAAATGGCAATTAAACAAGTTAGGGAAGAAGGGTGATTGTTGGTGAGATCAAGAAAGAGTCTGCAAAAGTAATACTTGAACTAACTGTGTCTTGAGGTACCTGTTGGATGTTTTGAGTTCAAGGGGAAGAGGAAGTACCTTTCAGCCAGTGCAAATGCAAGACTATGAGAGGAATCATACCATGGACAGTGGTTAGATTACAGTGTGTTGTGTGACCAATGGCAAATCACTTAACTTCTCTCCTCTGCAAAATAGAAGTATGATATATGAGCTGTACCAATTTCATTGGGTTCAAATAAGATGATATATTATCAATTAACTTGTAAAGTCTAAAATCCTAACTACATATCAGTTTTTATGAAGGGCAGTCCCATGCAAGTGAGGAATTTCTGTTGCATCCTTGGGACAACAGCCTCTTAGAATCCCTTGCTTGCGTCATATCTCAGTTCAAACATCACTTCCTACATGAAGCATATTCTGATTCTTCTAGCTGCTAGTGTACCCATCCTGCCCAAACATCTTATCTTTATATTTTTATATATAGCCTTTGTTTACACATACATTGTCTCAATAAAATGTAAATTTCCTGAGGGAAGGAATGCTTCATTTTTGTCTTATATTCTGGGGATCCAACACTGTCTTGTGTATAATAAGTACTCAACAAATGCTCGCTGAATGATAGTGAGAAATGCCATATGAAAACTTCATCCAAAGCTCAGAAGACTTGGGTTGTGACGCTGGGTTTGCTATTTAGTAAGAGACATTGAGTAAATCACCTATGCTCTCTGATTTTCAGTTTCCTCATCTGTTTGAGAAATGTAAAGAGCAGGAAAAACATTGAGCATTAGTATTATAATTTTCTTACGGTAGCACCTACATTAACTCCATCAATCCAAATAAAAGAAAGAATCAAGCACCTACTATTTGCAAGGCACCAGGGATACAGAGTTGAAATAAGATAGTGCCTCACCTCAAGGACCTAGAAAAGAAAATAATATAAGAATATAATTACTAAGATTATCTATTTATTATTATTTGTTGGGTTATTAATATTATTAATTAATATATTTATTATGTATTATAAATGAAAGAACATCATACAAGGTAGAAAGAAAAAGGCACAGAATGAGAATTGTTAGTATTCTCACTCCAAACTCCTAAATTTAAGTTTATTTACTAGTGAATTACTCTATCTCAGTCACAATTTTCAGGGCATGGTTGTCCACCATATTGAATCAAGTACCATTAAAAAGTATGAGAGAAAGTATTTCAACTCCTTTTGCTCTCGTTCTTTAATGGAGAAAAAAATATTGAGTCTTAAGCCATTCATTGTTTTTATAGCAGTCCCTTATAATCATTAGACAGTCATGTCACAGTTAATTGAGAGCTAGTCTTGGACAGGAAGAACAGGGTTTGGGTGCTCAATGATATCTAATCGATTTGTTACCATGGACAAGTCACTTGATTCCTTCCATTCTCTAGGCAGCTAAGACCATAAATTGCAGACAAGATGACAACCTGCTTGGATAAAAGCAATTCTCTTTTCTGGGAGTTCCCTATATCAGTAAATTATGGGCCAGGTCTTATCCCTTTAATACATGCAATATGTTACAAACCATCAATCCCATTTTTTTCCTGTATTTATGAGAGAAGTGAATAAACCATCTCATTAAGTTACCCCGAATAGCAGAAATTAGACAAAAGTTCATTGTTTCTAGAGAGTCTTCAGGGCACTGGATGAATTACTCAGGGTAATCACTTCAACTTTTGTACCAGTTTATTTTAGAATGCTTTAAAAATGCCCTTTTCATTTTAAACTATGAAGGAAAGGCTCAGTTTTTTCAATGGTATTTGAAAAGAACTGATTTTAGATATGAATAAGAACTTACAATGATCTTTTAAAAGTTGACTTGGAAGGCCTATGACAGCCTTTTTTTATTTGTTTGTTTTTTGTTTTGTTTTTCCTAACCAACCACAGATGTTACATCTTTTCCAGGAATAATTGATATGTCAACCAACTCTATCCTGCAGTAATCATTCCTGTGTGACTCCGTCCCTATCCAATCCAATTTCTCCAATTGTATATATTTTGAATTCACATATATGCACATTTTGTCTCTTCTATTGGAATGTAAGCTCCTTGGGGACAGGGGTGGTTTTATTTTTGCCTTGATTTTCCAAATAACTAACACCATTGACAAAGAAAACCATAAATCTTTTCTATAACTAATTGATGAAGTTGGTAAAATAAACTTCCTCCTTCTCTATAATTTTAATATTCAGCCAAAAAACATAGACACAGTCCACTTCAGATGGTATCAAATTGACTGTCATGCAGAGATTAGTCATGTGTCATAATATTAGTGGTGTTGCATTGAAAACTAATGTGAAATCACATGATACCAGAAGTTCAGAGTTGGAAGAGATCTCAAGGTCATCTAGTCCAACCCATCCATGAATAAGAATTTCTTCTAAAACAAAAAAGCAATACCCCCAAAATGGTGGTCTAATTTTTGCTTGTCCTTCAATCAATGGGAATGTACTATGTCTTGGGGCAGAAGTTTCCTAACATCAAAGTTAAATTTTCCTACTTGTATCTTATTTACCCATTCTTCCTAGTTCTACAGTCTGATGTCAAGCAGAAATTACATAATCCCCATTTCACATGACAGCCCCTTGAATATTTGAAGACAGCTATAATGTTCTTACCCTCCAAATGCAAGTGGCATAATGAAGTGGGTGCTGATCTATCAGAATGCCAATGGACTCATGCTGAAAAATAATATCATCCTCCATTTAGAGAACTAATAGACTCAGAATGAGGATTGGAGTATTTTCCCCTTTCTTTATTTTTCTTGTTTTTTGTTTGTTTAGAATGTGGAAAATAAGGAATTATGTTTTGCATGATTTCATATGTATAAAGGATATCATATTTCTTACCATCTCAATGTGTGGAGGATTTGTAACTGAAAATGAAATAAAAATTAACAAAAAGAATTAATAATATACACGAGGGAAAATTACATTCCAGGGCAGGTGTAAGGGGGAAGTTTATTTTGTTTGACCGTGCGTATTTGTTATACATATTTTGTTTTTGTTTCTTTTTCTTTTTCAGTGGGAGCAGATAGGAGGGAGAGATCAGAAATATTTGTTAATTGATGGAAAATAAAATTAAAATTGAATATGTTTTTATACTTAAAAAGGAAAGCAAGTTATATATATGTTATACATATATATAATAAAAATTTTAATTTCATATATAGTCCTTTTTCTCTTCTATTTTGTAGATGAAAATACTAATTTTACTGATGTTTATTAATTTCAGAATAAAAGAAATTTACAGAAAGAAAGAAAAAAGGCAAAGTTGGGCCAGGGGGATGTAGGGTCTGAACCTAAGATATTATTTTAGTCATCGTAAGCCTTAATGTGAATTGGTTAATGTGAGTCTTAATGGGATTGTCTAGTACAGAAGATTATTCCTTTGTCCTGGTGGTAAGGAGTATAAGAGGAGGCCTTTTGGAACTCTATGGAAAGGAATTAGTAAAAGTAATACATAGGATTTATAAAACATTTTAAAGATTTACAAAGCTCTTCACTGATATTTCATTTTATCCTCAAAACAAACCTGGAGGTAGATGCTATTATTATCCTCATTTTACAGGTAGAGAAACTGAGGAAAGCAGAGTTTAAGTGATTTGCCAGGGTCACCAATCTAGTAAGAATCTGAGGCAGGATTTGAAATCAATTTATCCTGACTCCAGATCCATTGTTTTATTCATTGCTTAATGAAACTTGAGTGTGATAATGTCTGCACGTATCATATGGAAGAAGGATTACAAAGAATGTATTCTATCATCATCATCATCATCATCATCATAACAGATTAGCTAAAATTAGTGAAAGGGAAACAACAAATATTGGTGGGGATATGGAAGAATTGGGACACTAATTCACTCTTAGAGGAACTGTAAACTTATCCAACCATTTTGGGGAGCAATCTGAAATTATGCCCCAAGAGTTATAAAACTGTCTATGCCATTTGACCCAACATAACACTACTAGGTATATTTCCAAAGATGATTAGAAAAAAAAGGAAAAAAAAATATATGTTCAAAAATATTTATAGAAGTTCTCTTTGTTGTGGCAAAGAACTAGAAATTGCAGGAATGCCCATCAACTGGGGAATGGCTGAACAAGTTTTGGTATATGATTGTGATGGAATACTATTGTGCTATAAGAAATGATGAGTTTGTTGATTTTAGGAAAAAAAACATGTATAGCTGCACAAAATAATGAAGAGTGAAATGAAGAGAGCCAAGAGAACATTGTATACAGAAACAGCAATATTATTATTTTATAATTTATGTATTTAGTTTCAGTTTTCAACAATCACTTTCATAAGTTTTAAATTTTCTCCCTCTCCTTCTCCTTCCTCCCCAAGATGACATGCAATGTTACATGGGTTCTTCACATACATTCTTATTAAACACATTTTCACATTAGTCATGTTGCATAGAAGAATTAAAATGAATAGGAGAAACCATGAGAAAAACCCAAACAATACAAAACATAAGAAAAGAGAAAATAATCTACAGACTCTGTAGTTCTTTTTCTGGATGTGGATAGTATTTTGCATCATGACTCCTTTGGAAATGTTTTAGGCCCTTGCATTGCTGTGAAGGGCTAAGTTTATCAGATGCAGTCCTCACACACTGTGGCGTTTACTGTTTATAATGTTCTCCTGGTTCTGCTCATTTCACTCAGCATCAGTTCATATAAATCTTTCCAAGTTTTTCTGAAGTCCTCCTATTTGTCATTTCTTATAGCACAACAGTATTCTATTACATATACCACATGTAACACATTACATATACCACAACTTGTTCAGCTATTATGCAATTGATGGGCATCTCTTCTATTTCCAGTTTTGGACCACCACAAAAAAGAACTGCTATAAATATTTTTGTATATGTGGGTTCTTTTCCTATTTTTATGATCTCTTTGGAACACAGTCCTAGAAGTGTTATTGTTGGGTCAAAGGGTATGCAAATTTTTATAGCCCTTTGACCATAGTTCCAAATAAATCAATAGTATTTTAAGAACAACTTTGAATGACTAAGTCATCTTGATTATTATAAATATCCAAATTAACTACAAAAGACAAATGAAGCAAGACACTATCTGTATTCAGAGAAAGAACTGATAAATAGAAGTATGCATAGAATGGTCTTATATATATGTATATGCATGAATATGTATACATGTATATATGTACACACATAGATATACACATACACAATACACATACATACATATTTGTGCCTTAATGGAGACATCACTATCCTCCATGATAACTTTATTATTTATTTAAAAGAAATAACAAGTTATACATAATAATTTCCAACTTCATATACAATCATCTTTTTTTCTATTCCACTGTGTTATGGAAATGCTTTTTTATTTCTTAAGTTTAGAAAAAAATTAAATTTTAAAAAAGAATGCTTAATTTTTGTCTCTACTTTTGGGAAGAATTTGTGTTTTAGTTCCTTATTTTAAAAAATCTGGTAGTATTCTTGAGTCCACCTCTCATTGCTATGCTCAGTGTTGGAGTTGCTGCCTAATACCTCTGCCTCAGTAGCTTCAATACTTGCAGCTATATGGCTAAACCATTTCAGTTTTCTTGATGTAAAGCTATAAAAATGTGATTATTACATTAATCTTTGTGTAAAGATATTGTTTTATCAGATGTAAGAAGAGGGAAAGTATTTCTATCTCCTATATGCTATATATTTTTAATCTTTAAACTGCTGTGACTTTTGAGTAAGCTAGCAAAGTACATCAAAAGATTCAGTAGGACTAGGATTGTTGATAAAGAATTTAATTATGTTGTAATTTTCTAGAACTCAGGAGAACTTGGAGGAGCAGAGCTGGCCTGTGTCCCTCTAACTGCACAGGAAAGGATAGCAGTCAGATGCCAACATGAAGAGCTGAAAGGGGAAAGGACACATGAGCACATGATGACTCCAGTCTGGGTGAAGAAGAACTTTCTACATTGGAATTGTACAAAGGAAGAAATGCATAAATTTGAGGAAGAAGTAACATAATTCATCTGTTATGGTATATCTGAAGATCTTCAAGTATTACAATGTTCCCACATTTTGCAGAAATTGTATGGAAAATGTTCTTTAGGCATCTGGTAAATTTTCCATGTGGAGATCTGTAAGAATTCCACTGAAGTGTCCTAATTGCATAAGTGTGGTTTAAACCCCTCCCTGTGGTATTGAATCTTGCCTATCAATTTTGTCCTAAGAGCTATTATTGAAAAAAAATATCAGCAAGAACAACGCCCAGATACCATCACCTGGCAAGGTGCCTTTTGTTGTTTATTGCCTGTTGGTGTGCGGCCACTACCTTACAATAGACCAGCATTGTGGTCATCCCTTAGATGATACTCTGAGTGTCTATGTGAAAAAGGATACTTTCCAAAGCTTCTTGAACAGTTAACTGACAATCACTAGACAGATGTTTGCTTATTGAAAAGTTAGAGGAACACAAATCTCATGTTGAAGAAATTGTCCAATGTTATAAAGAAATTGTCCTCTGTTACTTTAAGAAGCTTAATAATATATTGGCCCTAGAAACAAATGCATTTCTATGTGCCTTGAATGATGTTGGGATCACAATTGATGAACAATCCATTCCAAAAACTGTAAGGATGACAGAAATAAGAGAACAGCAGCTTGAAACGATGTCATCGACTACATCTTTGGGAGAGGAGGGATAGCCAAGTCCATAATATTGTCAGTGAGTACATGTCTTAAAACAAAGAAAACTCCCTAACATTACAACTCTTGAAACGTATCCATGAATAGGCCATGTATTGAAGAAAGAATGGTCAAGAACTGAAACTGATTGAATAAAAATTATACAGGAGTCCAAAAGTAAAGATTTCCTCCCAAAAGACACAATGTGCCCCAGTCAATGATGAGGAGAGAAAAACAGAGTTTTTAAACATTTGAAACATTTTTATTTTGACAGTTATTTAAGGGATATTGATATTAATATTATTGTTTAACAAACATTTACCCTTTTAAATTATATGAGTTTATTATATTTCTCAGAACTTTCTCCAGCCCGGTATCATACTCTGTATAGCAGCATGCATACATGTAGTTAAGGAAACTGTGCTCTATACATAATATACTGAAGGGATTAATATGGAAAACATTTCTTGTTGTTTCTGAGAATTCAGATCCGAATTAACTATCTTTACCTTTCTCTAGTCAATTCTTCATTAGCCATGTGAAGTTGGGAGTAGGGGCAATATGATAAACAAAACCTTGACCTTTATACCAGTGGTAGTCTAAATGACAAAATGTCAACTTTTTTTCCCCCACTTTGTCAAGGCTTAACAAGTCACGTTTTGGTAGGAGTGATGAACCAAAAAAAAAGAGGTGCAGAATACTCTATCGCCTATATGGAGATAGTTGGATAACCAAGTCTTGAGTTAACAAAAATTGATTGCAGTATTCTAATTATTCTGAATCAAGATCATTCAAAACGTACTTTTTCCTTTTGGCAAAAAACATTAACTATTAAAAAACAATAGTCGTTTTTTTTCAAAATTGATGCACTATTTATTTTAATAAATTATTTGTTAAAAGCATATTATACTTTTTTATTTTAAAAAGATAGTTTATTAGATAATAATGTCTGAATTTTACCACCTTTGTCAGAAATTGCTGAAGCTTATAGTTCCTTGATCAAATATCAACAACTTGTGAACAGTCTGGACATCTGCAGTTGAATTTTCAAGAGGCAGGCAAACTATCAAGGCAATATGTTCAAATGATTTTCATCATAGCTACATTCATCAGGTCCTAGGAACCCAGAAGAACAAAATGTTACATAAACCTTTGAAGTTAGATCCTATAAATTCTACAAGATGGTTGGGGTAGGGGGCAGGGGAGAGAGATACAGTTTCATAATGACTAACATTTAGAATTGAAAAAAAAGTATTAAATAGATCCCTGCCCCCACACACATTGGTATATGTTTATTAGTAGAATGAAGGCTGATTCTATAAGATACAGAAAAGTGTTTGGCACAGACCAAAATGAAAATTAATTATGATGAGTCTTTAGGGCAGCATAGCAAAGTGTGACAGAATGTTGAATATGGAGCCAGGAAGACCAGACTTCAAATGTCAACTCTCAGTCCCACTGTCAATGCAACCAAGGGCAAATGACAACCCCTCTAATCATCAATAAACATTTCTTAAGTGTCTACTATGTGCCATACATTATGCTAAGCATCTCTCTGACTCTGTTTTCTTATCTGTCAAAATGTGGACAGTGATAACTCTAGCGCTTCCCTCATAAGGTTGTTATGAGCCTCAGATAAGATGTGTTTAATGTGGTTGGCATACTTTGAAGTGCTGTGTAAATGTCAGCTATTATTATTAAAGTTTGTTGGAAAATACATGAATCTTGTATTAATTTCATGTATCACTGATCTAGTCTACAAGCTCCATTCCTTTATATAACATCTTGTCATGAAAGTTCCAAATTTTAAAAAGCAAAATAAAATGTAATGTTTCCTTCCTAAGCTTATTTTTAATGGGGAAAAATGTCACAATAACCAATAATTGGCCTCCAAACAGTGCCTAATTTGCAGAGTTCAGAAACTCTCCTTCCCCTTGACAATATTTTAAATTGGAAGCTGCAAGAGACTTTAATAATGGTTCAACTGAAAGTTCCTACTGACAACAACTTATTTCCAATGCTTCTTTTCATCAAGCATTAGCTGATATTTCATCAAGTACATCGACTTGGGAGACCTCATATATTTTCTTTCACTTTTAAGCATAATAATTGTCCCTGTAGCGTGGAAATATCATGTCTATTCCTATGTTCACATTTCTGCTCAAAAATTCCCATTGAATTACATTTTAAAAAAAAAAATATCATGTCTATGTCTTTTCAGGACTTTTAGAGCTGAGAGATAATAAAACCATCTATTGCAAATTCCTGGTTATGTAGATGAATAAATTCAGACCCGTGTTATCTCTTCTGCTTCTCTCTGGGGATAGTTTTCAATTTTTCTATTTATTACCTGTGTAACTTGAACAAGCTGTTCAGAATATTAGTATAATCCTTTATGAAATAAAGTAATACATTTTAATAGTATTTTATTTTTCCCAATAAAATGTCAAAACAATTTTTAGTATTCATTTTACAAGATTATGAGTTCCAAATTTTTCTCAAAATATAAACCAAAAAAAAGGTGCCAGTAACTCACTTTACTTCTCCTTTAAGTATTTGGATGCTATACCACTTGGGGCATATATGTTTGGTATTGATAGTCATTCATTGTTTATGGTACTTTTATCAAGATGTAGTTTCCTTGCTTATTTCTTTTAACTAGATCAATTTTTTGTTTTTGCTTTTTCTGAGATCAGGATTGATACTCCTGCTTTTTTAAAATTTGGCATGAAATAGATTCTGCTTAGCCTCTTACCTTCACTCTTTGTGTGTCTCTCTGCTTTAAGTGTGTGTCTTGTAAACAACATAATGTAGGATTCTGATTTTTGATCCACACAGCTATCTACTTCTGTTTTAGGGGAGAGTTCATCCCATTGACATTGACAGTTATGATTACTAATTGTATATTTCCCTCTATCCTATTTTTCCTCTTGCATGTCCACTCTTTCCTTTTACTCTTTCCCTCCCCACCAATGTTTTGCTTCTGTCTACTCCCCTGATCTCTCGTCTGTCGATATCCCCACGCCCCCTATATTTTATCTCCTTCCTTCCTACTTCCCTGTTGGGTAAGATAGATTTCTACATTCATTTTATTATGTGTAACATTCCCTCTTTGAGCCAATACTAGAGGGACTAAGGTTCAAGTAATGCCCATCATCCAACCTCCCATCTTCCCCTACACTGTAATAGGTCTTCTGAATTTCTTCATGCAAAATATTTTCCCCATTCTGCCTCTCCCGTCCTTCTGCACCAATGTACTCCTCTTTCACATTCCTTAATTATTTTTGTCATTCCCTCTAATTAATCTTATACTCTGTCTATAGCTGTGCTATTAGTGATACAATTTCTAAGGACTACAAGTATCATCTACTCATGTAGGGATGTAAAAAGTTTAACTCTATTGAGTCCCATATGTTTTTTCCCTCCTTTTACCTTTTTAGGCTTCTTTTGGATCTTGATATTGGAGATTATTTAAAAGAAAGTCTGCCCTTCTCCTTGTGACAATTTGAAATACTTCTATTTTATTGAATGCCCATTTTCCCACTTTATCTATTATGTTGTTAATTTTGCTAGGTAAGTGATTCTTGATTGGAGTCATTACTCCTTTGCCTTCTGGAATATCATGTTCCATGACTTTCAGTCTTTGAATGTTGCAGCTGCTAAGTCCTGTGTGATCCTGAGTGACTCCCCAATATTTGATTTTTCTGGCCACTTGCAATATTTTTTCCTTGACTTGATATCATGTTCCATGACTTTCAGTCTTTGAATGTTGCAGCTGCTAAGTCCTGTGTAATCCTGAGTGACTCCCCAATATTTGATTTTTCTGGCCACTTGCAATATTTTTTCCTCGACTTGATAATTCTGAAATTTGGACATAAGGTTCATTGAAGGTTTTATTTTGGGATCTCTTTCCTGAGGTGATCAATACCTATTTTGCCCTATTGTTCCAGGATATCAGCAGTTTTCCTTGATGATTCTTTAAAGATGCTGTCCAAATTCTCCTTTTGATTATTGCCTTCAGATAATCCAGTGATTCTGAGGTTGTCTCCTGGATCGATTTTCCAGGTCAGTTTTTTTTTTCCCATGAGGTATTTTGCATTTTCTTCTATCTCTATATTATTATTCAATCATTTCATTCTTTTGAATTTGTTTGATTGATTCTTGATGTCTCATGAGTCATTAGCTTACAGTTGCCAATTCTAACTTTTATGGAATTGTTTTCTTTCGTTTTTGTACTTTCTTTTCTATTTGCCCAACTGTACTTTTTAAGGACTTGTTTCCTTCATTGGATTTTTGAATCTCCTTTTCCAAAAGCAATTGTTTTCTTTTTCCAAGCTGTTAGCTCTTTTTTTTTTAAAAAATAATTCTCTTGCATCACTGTCATTTATTTTCCTATTTTTCTTCTACCTTTCTTATATGATTTTTAAGATTCTTTTTTAGATCTTCCATGAGTTCTTTCTGGGCTTGAGACCACTTCCCATTTTTCTTTAGGGTTTTGTCCATAGCTGTTTTTGACATTGTTGTCCTCTTCTGAGTTTGTGCCTTAATCTTCTCTGTCATCATAATAACTTTCTATGGTCTTATTTTTTTTTCTGTGTATCTTTTTTGGTTTTTTCCTTTCTCTTAAATTTAAGCTCTGCTCCTAGGGTAGAAAGAGTACTGTCTTAGGCTTCTTGTGTCAGGGGTTATAAGCCCTGGGTGCTACACTGGAGCTATGCTGATATTGCCCTGAGGCTTACATGGTATCCTTATGTCTGCTGGGCCTGGCACTGCTGGAGGCTTTAGAGGTCTGCCAACTTACCTGGTGCTAACCTGGGATTCTAGTGCTGGTCTGGCATGTGCTGAGTCTAGTGTGGTATTTCTATATTTCCTTGGAATTAAACTGAAGTATCTGGCAGTCTGCCCCCTAGGGATTACTTGGTTGCTAAAGTACTTTGCAGTTCTCAGAGCTGGAATCTGTGCCTGGCTATACTGATTCACATGGGGTATCCTGGTGCTGTTGCTTGCCTGCTCCACTGCACTGGGACTCAGGATCTACCATTGGTTTACTGAGATGGGGCTTCCTGCTGCTTCGTTGGGATGCTTCCTGTCCTGGACTGCTCTCCCTCAGTGAGATAGACCTTTCCTGCTGATCTTCCAAATTTCTTGACCTACAAGATTGTTTTGCCCCATCTTTTGGCTGGTTCTACTCTTTCAGGACTTGTTTGGGGATACTATTTCATAGTTGTTTGAAGATGAATATGGGGAAGTTAGGGTGATTTACTGTTACTCTGCCATCTTGGCTCCCAGAATTCCAAAGGAATATGTATATATCTATATATAGATATAGATAGATAGATAGATAAAATGTGTGTTTGTATATCCAAATGTTTTTGTGTAAATAAATGTAAACATACACACACGCATATATATATATATATATATATATTTCAAGAAATAAGTGAAGGAATAAACCAATTGAGCTCTATTGTCCCTTCAGAGTCTATATTTATATGATCCTAATCAGATTTCTTCAAATAGATGGAAAACTATGATTGCCATACCATATACTTAATCTGTATCTTCCATACAGGAATTGGCACTATTATAGGCATATAGTAGGTGCTCCATCAATATTTGCAATTTGATTAATGTGGACATTCTAGTGAAAGAGGGGAGAGAAAGAGAGAGAGAGATAGAAAGATAGAGAGAGAGAGACAGAGAAAGAGAGAGAGAGAGAGAGAGAGAGAGAGAGAGAGAGAGAGAGAGAGAGAGAGAGAGAGAGAGAGAGAGAGAGAGAAAACACCTTCTAGGATACTAGTACTAGGTAAATTTCTATCATTTTATAATATTTTCATAACATTTTATTAAACCTTACAATGTAGGAAAGACTACACTTTCTCTATTCCATCTCTCATTTCAATATCAAAGCTGGAAATTACATTAAAGAAGCTACATTCTCATCCACTTTAGTGTTGCACCCTGAGGACCACAAAGGTTTTCTATGTAATTTATAGTTGAAGTCATATATATATATATATATAGTCTCCCCTTATTAGAATGTGAGCTTCTTGACAGCAGAGACTGTGTCCCCAATGATTATTATAGCATGTTCACATAATAAGCAATTAATAAATGCCTTTATCATTCATCACATATGATTTACCATATGTGATTTTCACTTGAAAGAATATGGAAAAGAAGAGACTTAGTGGTGATATTATTGCTCTATTCAAGTTATTGAAATACCTCAGAAACAGATTAGACAAATTCTATTTCTTAACCCTTGATGGTGGAATGTGGAACAATGACTTGAAAGAACAAAGAAGAAAAATTAGTCTCATATTTAAAAAAATTTTTATAATAATGAGAGATATTCCAGAATGGAATTGACTACCTCTATAGATAGTGGGTTTACTCTCATTGGAGATCTTCAAGTAAAGAAAATACAATTTGCCAGGTATATTGGAGAGAAATTTTTTTTTCAATATGAGTTGTACTAGATTGTCACTGTCACTGGCAACATGCTCTTACAAATATCAAGGTTCTCCTCATCATCTAGTTTCAGTGCCTTAGATACAAGATACATATCCCCAGTACATCTTCCACATCCCCATCCTACATCCCTCAATTCATCCTGAAAAGTCCTACTCACACTCTCAACCCCTTAAAATCAGTTTTGCTCA
The DNA here is from genome assembly GCA_023548195.1 of Bettongia penicillata ogilbyi. Lineage (NCBI taxonomy): Eukaryota > Metazoa > Chordata > Mammalia > Diprotodontia > Potoroidae > Bettongia > Bettongia penicillata. Next base: position 3,025,645 of record JAJHZJ010000580.1, read on the forward strand.
TTTAACCATGTCCTACTATGAATCTGATCTCCAAATTTCTTTCACTCCTTCTTTAACTGAAACCTGACTTTACCCTCTGGGTATTATATCACTGGACACTTCTCTCACCAGACTCAACTCTTTGCTTGGTCTCCAACTTTTCATAGCCAGTTTCGTTATTCTTTTAATGCACTCCCCAGACCATTTATCTACCTCCATCTTTCATTAACCTTTCCTCTTTTGAGGTCTATATAATCTCTTTGTCCTACTACTATCTCTATCCTTATTGTTTTCTATTGACTTTAAAGTCACTCTATCAGCATTCTCAAGAACTTTGGCACCTGACTATGGTTTTGTACTTCCTTCTGTGCTCAGCAATCATCTTCATGGACTGTACATTGGTTATCCATTTCAAACATCGTAAACTATGCCCAAAGGCCCACAAGATTTTGCGTACCCTTTGCTCCAGCAATAATACTGCTGTCTATATACCAGAGATAATTTTAAAAAGGGAAAAGGACATATTTCTATAAAAATATTTCTATTCTCTGGGGGCTAAGAATTATACACTGAGAGGATAAACAAGCTAAGGTATATAATTGTGATGAAATATTATTGTGCTATAAAAATTACAAGCAGGATGATTTCATAAAAACCTGAAAAGACTTACATGAACTGATGTAAAAGAAGTGAGCAGAACCAGGAGAACATTGTACCCAGTAATGGCAATATTATACAATGAAGAAATGTGAACTACTTAGCTATCCTCAGCTATACAGTGATTCAAGAAATTTCAAAGGACTCATGATGAAGCATGCTACCTGCCTATAAAAAAAGAACTGGTACTGTCTGAATACAGATTGAAGCATGCTATTTTTCGCTTTCTTTCATTCTATTTTTTTAAATTATAGTTTTCTTCCACAATATAACTAATATAAATGCATTACATGATTTCACATGTATAACCTGTATCAGATAGTTTACCATCTCAGGAAAGAAAGAGAGGGAAGGATGGATACACTTTGGAAATTAAAACTTTAAAAAATGTTTTAAAAATTGTTTTAACATGTAATTAGAGAAATATTATAAAAAATAAATAAAACATACCACACATTTCTTCTACCTTCTTTACTCCATTGATCTGCTTCAACCTGGTTCAGCTGGTTGTTGGTATGCTCACACTGAAATCCTTTCTATTACTAAAACTGCTTCTAGTTTTATGATTTTGGACTTTGCAACTCCACTTTCCAACCACAACTTACTGTCTATCCTTCCATCTCTCTCACTCATGCTAAACTTACTTTTCACCCATGTTATAATCTTTGGTTAATCTAACTCTGTTATTATCCCAATCTCTTCTTAATCTGGTTTTGTTTGTTTCATGTTCCCTTGCTTATTAAAACCCCAATTCTCTTGAATTTACCTTGTGTATACCTTATGTTTACCGACTTTTTACTGACTTTCATATACCACACACAATACAATGCAACTGACTTGATAAGAGGGCTGATGGATAATGAGGAGTTATTTGACTCAGATTGCAAAACTTACCACTACTAGGTCCATTTCCAAAAATGATTAGAGAAAAAGGAAAATAACCTGTATATTCTAAAATATTTATAGCAGTTCTCTTTTGTGTTAGAAAAGAAATGAGAATTACTGAGATGGACATCAATTGGGGGGGTGGCTGAAAAGTTGTGGTATATAATTATGATAAAATACTATTATGCTATAAGAAATGATGAGCTGGTTGATGTGGAAAAAAACAAACATGGAGAGACCTGCATGAAATAGAATGAATAGATGAGCAGTATGAAGAAAACATTGTATACAGTAACAGCAATATTGTTTTAAGAACAACTTTGAACGACTAAGTCATTTTGACTACCATAAATTGTCAAATTAACTACCTATAAAGGAAGATGCTATCTACATCAAGAGAACAAACTGATAAATAGCAATATGTATAGATTGGTTTACACATATAAGTATATATGTATGTACATATACACACATACTTATATCTATTGTAGTCATCTCTAGGGTGGGGGAGGGAAGAAAAAAGGGAAAAAAGTAAGTTGCATGATTTTATTATATACTTAAGAGAAATAACAAGTTGTATAAAATAAATTTGCAGTTTCATGTATAATAATCTTTTTTATTCTACTATGTAACAGAAATGCTTGTTTTATTTCATAACATGGAAAGAAAAGAAAGTGGCATCTTTAGCAGAAACAAGAACAAAGTTAGCAAGAAGGTTGGATTTCCCGAGAAAGATAATCACAAAATCACAGAATTTAAGAATTGGAAAGGATCTCAGTAGCCAGCCATCTAGAGCAAAGCATACAAGAAATACTACTGTGAAGAGTTTTGTCTTTCTAACCTTTCAAGACCCTCTGCAGTTTGGTCTCTGCCTTTACAACTTAATCCCTACTTCCTAGGATTAAGTATTCTACATTCAAAACAAGGTGGATTATTTTTCGGTTCACCATACACTATGATTCTATCCTCTGTGACTTTGTTCACACTGTTCCTTAAATCTGGAAAGTCTTTCATGCCCCATATTGTTAATTAAATTCTCCCCACTTCTTTAAAACCCAGTTCAAATTTCACTCCTTTAAGAACTTCTCTGAAACTGATAATCAATTGTGACCATTCGCATACCGTAAGTAGCTCTGTTTGCATGTCAGTATATTACAGGAATTTACACAAATGTCATAGTTTCATAAAAGAATATAAGCTACTTGAATTCAAAGACAATGGCTTGCCAACTTCCCCAGTGCAAACCACAGTGCACACTAGAGGCTTAATAAAAGTTGCTGATTTAATTCATCCAATTAGTTTGAGAGTTCCTTGCAATCAGGGATTGGTCATAACTTAACTATTGTATCTTCCCCTATGGCTACAATGCTTTGTACATGGCAATCACTATTTCTATATCATCTATTCATCTATCTATCTATCTATCTATCTATCTATCTATCTATCTATCTATCTAATGTGTATGTACATACACACATACGTACATCTGTGTTTGTACTGAATTGAATTTTGATACACAACAAATGTCAAATATTGATCACCACTATAATTAGCATCCTTTTTTTTTCTTCAGGGAAAATATTGCAGTTTTGGTCTCTTTTTCTCAATAGATCTAAGTATAAGTTTAATTTGACATAGAGCAAAGAATTATACTATAATTAGTCCTTAATTGATAAAATTTACAATAATGATTATGAAAATTGATACATGTAGCATACTTTTTATACATTTATAAAGTATTTTTATGTATTATGTCATTTGACTTTCACATAATCCCTTTGATATGAGCACTATTATTGCTCCCATTGTATAGATAAAGAAACTTTAAGTGACTTGCTAAGCTTCAAACATCAAATAAATGTCTGGAATGGGATTCAAATCCAAGTGTCACTGACCATCAGTACAATAGCTGAGACCCTAGAGTCCAGATCATGCTGTGATCTCTGTGATATTGACAATAGGATGGTCTTTCCAGAGATATGTTAAGGCTGATGCTCATACAGGTGTACTTCTATGCATTTCAAAAACTATAGATGTTAAACGGAATTCTTTTCAAAATGATATAACCAAGAGTAAACAAATGACCTCTAATCCCATTTCATTATTGTCAATGTTTGTTACCTATTTCCATTATGAATATAGCCTTATAATCATTCTAATACTGAACCTCCCCAAAAGTGCATTAAAAATAAATTTAATGTCATTTAAAAGCAGATCATCTAACCTCTAGTTCCTGGAACTCCTCTTCTTCTTCCACATCATAGGAGAGAGTATGAATCTTGATGTCATCTGAGGAAAGGTCAATGAATTTCCCATCAGGATACTCCAGGCTATCTTTGGTAGGTGAGCGGTCCTCAATAAAGGTGGTCTCACAGCAGTCTGAACTCCCACTCTCCCCCCAGGAACGTAGCACATTCTCTGAGTACAGGATGATATTGGGGCGATAATGAGACTCCACAGTCTGTTGAAGTGTATTGGGATCCAGCAACTGTTGCACTGGTTCATTCCTGCTGTTGTCTAGGCAGCTCTGGGAGGAGATATTCCCCACTATGTGAGTCTGATATTGGGGTGTTGGGTAAACCGATACCAGGCCATCTCTATTCTCTGCCATTAAGTTTCTGGTGTTAATTAAGCCATTCCTTTTCCCAGCTTCACTGATTTTACTGTGCATTAGTACACTATTCTGTTCAATTAAGCCATCCATATTGTTTTTGCTTCCCCTGCAGTATTATTAGCTGGTATCTTGAAAACGCAGGTCACATTTGCCTAATGGCTCCCATTTTCCTAGAGGCAAAAAAAAAACAAAAACCAAAACACTGAGATGAGAAAGAAAAGCCAAGGGGAGGTTTTAATTTCAACACCCACACACACACCCACACACACACACACACACACACACACACACACACACATACACACATGCAGAAATCACTCACACTGCCATTGTTATAAATCATTCAAGTCACCTTATATCCATATTAGCTAGCACAGGAAATTAATAATAATCATCCTTGCTACTTCATGAATTTTAAAAGGACTCTATTACAAAAGCCAGTTGTAAGGAAACTACAAATGAATTACTCATCTATATTAAATCTTAACTTCCATGGTAAAAACGCAATGAAAAAATAAGAATCATCCACACAAAGGTATATTATTCCATGATTTACCCACTTGATGACATATTTTCTGGATCACATAGGCAATTCCAATTTCATTCATTCCTGGTTAGCCCACATGAAAAGCAAACCACTAAAATTTTAATGGCCACAAACCTTTGTCTAACAGCTTTAAATTAATTTCCAATTTCAATTTTGGAAAAAAACTATATACTAAAATTATTGGGAAATATTCACAGTTACTAAAATATTAGAGAAGAGAAATACAAACAATACATGTGACTTTGGAACTCAAATGGGAACTTTAATACCATCTTGTCCAGGGTGATAGCTCCTGGATGATAGCCTGTGGATCACATTTTACTGAGTACAGATCTAGGCTATCACCTTCATTATGTTGGTATTCCTTGTTTTCACATAGCTTTGATTTTCAAATATTTCTCCCTTCTCTAGCCAGGGATCAAAGCTCTTTAAGAACAAGGAAAGCTATCGGGTCTTTGATTTCACCATTATACGCAACTCTTTAGATGAGAAAACCCCCTCTCCAAGGAAGTTCAACATGTTCTCTACAAATTATTTTCTTACAAAGTTGCCCAAAGCACTGAGAAGATAAAGTGAATTGCCCAGGGCCACATAGATATTATATGACCGGTCTCAAACTCAGGTCTTCCCGGTTCCAGGGCCCATTTTCTGTCTAATATACTACACTATATGTTTTACTTTATATAAAGAATTAAAAAGAAAGGGCAAAAATAGACTGTTCAGAAAAAAAATCAACTGATCATTACATAGTAACTAGCAAGTAATAATAGTGGAAATTTATGTAGTGCTTTACAGTTTACAAAGCACATTCTACATGTTAGCTCAATGTATTATCCCCATTTAACAGATAAAGACACTGAGGCACAGAAAGGTTGTGACTTGCCCAAAATCACACAGCTATTAAAGTGTCTGAGGAAGTATTTGAACTCAATTCTTCCCAATACCAAATCTTATACTCTAGCCACTACCCACATATCAGCTATCCCTGACAGTATATGTATGTTTTCACTCTAGAAACTTGCATCTATACAAAAAAATTTGTTTTTTAAATATTTTAAGGAGCCTAGTTTAGTCATTATAATTTCACTTTTATTGTAGTTTTTATTTATACTATTGTAATTATTGTTATATTGATTTTGTTTCTACTTATTTTACTCAGTTCAGATAAATCTTCCCATTAAACCTCTAATTTTATAGATAAGGCAACTGAAGTTAAGAGAGTTGGAGTAATTTAACTAAGGTTGTACATTTAGTATAAGACAGAAACAGGATTAGATTTAAGTCCACTAATTCAGAATTTAGGGTTTTCATGATACTTGTCATACTTGTTATATGAAACTTTGCAATATACTTTACAGACTTCTTTGTGATATTGGGGCCTAGATACATAGAGCATTAAATACACTCTAAGAGATTAATAACATAAGCAAATTGGTCTCTAGACTTAATATAGAAAACCTTTGAAGCAGAGTGAGTCAAGAAATGGTTGGTATGTTTGTTGCTTTTATAAAATTGAGATTTTAAAAAAAATCTATATTATTTATTCATTGATTAAAAAAACTTTTTGGTTAGGGAATCAGGGGGTACAATATTCAGAAAGAATGCTGATGCAAAACAGAAATATTAATAAATTTTTTAAAAGTAAAAATGAAAATCCATGCAAAAATCATGAACTTGTTAATGAGAATGACTTGAATGGTTCCACCAAATTCCTCCTCCAGTGATTCATCATAGTGTGGATGTGACTCTGGAATTCTCCAAAACTGCTGGACAGTACCCAGCTTTGACATGTCTTTGATTCTAGGCCTAATTTTGAAAATTAAAGAAAAGGCAGGAATAGATTATTAAAGATCTCAAAATTAAGCCAAGGAATTTAGCTCAGCCAAAAAAGATTTGAGAGGTTAAATAGGTTGGCTTCAACTTGTCCTGCCAGTTTCCTTATATGTTACTTTGCTTCTTCACCTCTATAGTCTAGCCAAATGACTAAACGGGCATTCTTTCTCAGTCTCACACCTGGTACTCCATATGGAATCTCTGTAATTTTGCATTGGCAATCTCCTTCGATCCTCCAGCAATCACTCCTTTCACTTCCACCTCACAAAATCTCCTCCTTCTGTCAAGATGGAGTTCAAGGACTGCTCTATAAATAAGCCTTTCTTGATTGCCCTGCTTCCTAAATCTCTCTTTTTCTCTCTGATATCCTTTTGAGTTTTGGAGAAGCATTTTAGATAATTTATCCACCCCTTCCCACTTTCCCCCCTGTCCTTTTATCACAGACCCCTTTTCAAACTTGAATATGAGAGTTCATTTTCTTGCCCATCTACCTTTTAAATAATTTTGGCTTCCTTTTGGGTCAGATTTCACGTGGGAGTTGCCCAGCTATATTTGTTGCCTCCCTCTCCCTCAACCCAGGAGAGAAGGCAGACAAAAACTGAGTAGACCTGGGAATGAACAATCACTTATCTTTAAAATGTAGTGTTAGATGTAATTACTCTGAGGAATAGCACAGATGCCATCTTTTAAAAGTCAAAGTAAGTTATATTGAACTATTCAAATTTAAGAATCTGATTTATTACGAAAAAGTCTATACTTTTAAAGTTAATTCCCAAGTATAAAAAATTCCCTGCATTTAAGTTTCCTGAGCAAGTTTTTTTAAATAAGAAAACCCAGTTCAATTGAAATTTGGGGTAAGAGTATGGAGGAGAGGGCAAAGGTATTGGTATGAGAATTGGGTTTTTTTTTTTTTTAGAATTTTTAAAGAACTAAATGAATGAGTCTTCTAATTATATAACTGTAGTCAGTTACTCCATCAATCCCTTCAATCATTCGTCAGTTCCCCACTTACTAAACTCCTGTCATCTGCAATCCACACAATTATTTTTCTTCAAAATGAAGGTCTTTCTTATAATTTAGGTGGTATTGTGACAAAACATTATAAATTTGGGACCTTTTGTGGGGGAGGCTGAGTAGGGGAATATGAAAGAGAGACATTAGTGTGAATTATTGAAGTTAAATACTGAGAATGCCTAAAATGTGATTTTTGGTTCTTCAAACAGAGTGCATAATAGATGACAAGCTGCAGATGGTTACTAATAGTAGGTTCCCATTATATACATAAACTTGCAGAGAGATACCAGGGCTGGTTAAGTATGTTATCTCTCATAGCATTATACCACTATTAAGGAACCTATTATCTTTAGAGATTTAAGTTCAAAGTTAGAAACCAAAGCTATGCATATGTTTACAGTCTTGAACATTTTTAAGACAGTCTAGGCACTAATTCCCATTAACACAATGGTTTTCTTTAATCATTTTCAATTCACAGAGGAATTGCTTGGAAGCCTCTAAAATTAGGCACTTAACATAATCTATTTTAAACTATTTATGAAAATTTTCTAAATAGGTTATGTGAATATATGGTTGAAAATACTATTTGATTAGGATTTAAAATTATATATTGATTAGAATAATCTATATTTCATGACAACTTTAAGATTTAATATATCTTTAATTATAGATCTAAAGTACCTAGAGATAAGGAACCATGTTTTTGTTTCTTCTGTTTCCTTCTCCCTCCCCCTCATTGGAGCATGTGAAATCAGTTCACCAAACATTCATTCACATGATAAAGATTCAACATTTTAAAGGTCCCTCATCTAAAGGAGCTTACAATCTACTGTGGGTATAGCAATATGTATTGACAAATAAACACAAGGTAGTTTGATTAGGGAGAGACTAAGGACAACTGTGAGAATTTGGAGAAATATTACAGAAAGGATAATTCCTGAGTTGAACCTTAAAGGAAAACAAGGATCTGAGGGAAGGAGATAAGACAAGATTCAATAGCTGTTCAAAGGCACATAGACAGGAGTTGGAATACTGATTTCTAGGAGCAGCTAGTTTGGCTGAAATATATTGTACATTAAATGGAGCAAAAAGAACTAAAGTTAGGAAGGTGACTTGAAACCAGGATGTACAGACGGTTGATGTGCTAGAACAGGTAGTTTTTCTTTTTTTCCTAGAAGTACCTGAGAACTGTTAAATGTTTTTATAAAGAGAGTGACCTGATCAAATATATATTTGGGAATATTATTTTAATATCTGCTTATATTTCATATATTTCACAGCAGGAGTGGGAGAGAATGGAAGCAATGAGAACAGTTGGGTGGCTATAATAATTAACTCAGGGAGATATGAAGGTTTGAACTAGGTCAGTGGCCAGGTGGGTGGGGAAAAGAGGACAATTGAAAAAGATATTATGGAGATGTCAGTGGGACATCTACTTGGAAATTTCTAACAGTCAACAATTTAGGACTAGATATTAGCAGAAATATTAAGGAGTCCTCTAATTAGAAATGTTAATTGAATATGATGAGTTCAATGAGAGACTAGAAGAATGAGGTCTTAGAACAGAAGTGTGAGGGAGATTATTAAGGGGACAACAGAAAGATGGTATTCCTATGAAGAATATGAAAGAACAACTAGATACATAGGAAGTTAACCAGGAAATAAGTGTATCATATTAGCCAAAACTTCAAGAATATGTAGAAGTAAAACATGCTCAATATGGTCAAAGATTAGAGATGTTGAGTAGGAAGAAAAGCATCATTAGAAACTCTTTAAAAAGTATCTTCAGTGGATTACCAGGGAATGGATTGAGAAACGGATAGATGATAAGAATAGGCAACAGGTATAAACAACTCTAGGACTTATATTATGAAAGAATAAAAAAATATAAAAACAACTTGAGAGCACACCGTAGGAACTGATAAACATTTAGAGGGCTTTTTTGTTGTTGGCCATATAGTGATTACTTTACAAAAATATTTTATCAAAGGAATTAAAACTAACTTACATTTTTAGAATTTTATTTAATAAAAATTGTATTCAAGTTATAGAAAATTATGAAGAATTGAATTATTGTGATCTTTTTAAATGACGTCATCCACTGTGTCTTTAAAGGCAAGGTGTCCGGCGGAGCCAAGATGGCGGAGTAGAAGGACGCACGTTTACGAGCTCCAACCCACAGCCCATAGAATTAATGTAAAAAGAGATCCGCATAAATTCTGGACCACTGAAAGGTGTACAGAAACGGAGTGGAAGAGATTTCCATGCCAGAGAGCCCTGGAGACCCATCCCCAGGGTCCGTCGCGCCCCGGAAAGCGGACCCCACCCCAGCGCTGCCCTGGCTGTGGCCCCAGAGAAGCTGACCCAAGCAGGCTTCAGGGACGGATGCTCCGGCAGCTGGGAAGGTCCCTCCGCCCACAGAAGCTACAGGTCAGTGAGAGAGAAGCCTGGGCTGGATGAGAGGGGGAGTGGAGTGTCTCCGTGACTCGGGCCCCCTCGGGAGGAAGTGGTTGTGGCAGAGACGGGGGCAGGAAGCAGTGGAGGCAGAGGTGGGGTGGCAGCAGAGGCAGCAGCGGCAGCCCAGGACTTCCCCAGCAGCAGGCAGGATCTTCATTACTGAAAGTCTCTGCATAAACAACCTGAGGGAGCTGAGCCTGGGAGACGGCCCTGCCCCACCCCGCTCTATTACTGAAGGCCTCTGCATAAAGCCCCTGAGGAAACTGAGCCTGGGAGGCGGGCCCCCCCCCACTCTGTTCCTGAAAGTCTCTGCATAAAGCCCCTGAGGGAGCTGAGCCGGGGAGGCAGCCCTGCCCCCACCCCAGCACCAGAACTAAAGCTACATTGATTAGCAGCTGGGCGGGTGGCGCAGAAAGCCCATTTGAATCTCAGATCCCAAGCACTAGCTGGGCGGATCTAGGCGGGGGTGGACAGGAATCTCAGAAGTCAAGTAACTGGCTGGGAAAATGCCTAGAAAAGGGAAGAAAAATAAGACTATAGAGAGTTTTTTCCAACAAATGCAAATGATCCCAACATTCAGATCTGATGACGAGGACATATCCTTGCCATCAGGGAAAGACGTGGAGGGCGGGGCCTCCGTACCCCAGACACCCCAGGGGGATGTCAGGTGGGTTCAGGCCTTGGAAGAACTCAAAAAGGATTTTGAAAAGCAAGTTAGACAGGTGGAGGAAAAACTGGGAAGAGAAATGAGAGAGATGCAAGAAAAGTATGAAAAACGGGTCAATACCTTGGTTAAGGAGACCCAAAAAAATGCTGAAGAAAATAACACCTTGAAGAACAGACTCACTCAATTGGCAAAAGAGGTTCAAAAAGCCAATGAGGAGAAGAATGCTTTCAAAAGCAGAATTAGCCAAATGGAAAAAGAGGTTCAAAAGCACACTGAATTTATTAGTTCTCTCAAAATTAGAATGGAACAGATGGAGTCTAATGACTTTACGAGAAACCAAGAAATCACAAAACAAAACCAAAAGAATGAAAAAAAAATGGAAGAGAATGTGAAATATCTCATGGTAAAAACAACTGACCTGGAAAATAGATCCAGGAGAGACAATTTAAAAATTATGGGACTACCTGAAAGTCATGATCAAAAAAAGAGCCCAGATATCATCTTGCATGAAATTATCAAGGAAAACTGCCCTGACATTCTAGAAGCAGAGGGCAAAATAACTACTAAAAGAATCCATCGATCCCCACCTGAAAGAGATCCTAAAAGAGAAACTCCTAGGAACATTGTGGCAAAATTCCAGAGTTCCCTGGTCAAGGAGAAAATATTGCAAGCAGCTAGAAAGAAACAATTCAAGTATTGTGGAAATACAATCAGGAGAACACAAGATCTAGCAGCTTCTACAGTAAGGGATCAAAGGGCGTGGAATAGGATATTCCAGAAATCAAAGGAACTAGGACTCAAACCAAGAATCACCTACCCAGTAAAACTGAGTATAATACTTCAGGGGATAATATGGTCTTTCAATGAAATAGAGGACTTTCAAGCATTCTTGATGAAAAGACCAGAGCTGAAAAGAAAATTTGACTTTCAAACACAAGAATGAGAAGAAGCATGAAAAAGTAAACAGCAAAGAGAAGTCATAAGGGACTTACTAAAGGTGAACTGTTTACATTCCTACATGGAAAGACAATATTTGTAACTCTTAAAACTTTTCAGTATCTGGGTAGTTGGTAGGACCACACACACACACATTTACATGCATGCACGTACACACACATACACACATGCACACACACACAGAGACAGAGAGCACAGAGTGAATTGAATAGGATGGGACCATAGCTGAAAAGAAATTAAGGTAAATGGTGAGAGAAAAATGTAGTGGGAGGAAAGAGGGTGAAATGGAATGGGGTATTATATGTCATTTAAGAGGCAAGTGGGAGACTTTTTAGTGGAGGGAAAAAGAGGAGAGCTGAGGAAAAAAAACAACTAGTTTATCCTCATCACGTTTGACTAAAGGAAGGAATAAAATGCACACTCATTTTGGTATGAAAACCTATCTTACAGTATAGGAAAGTGGGGGGGGGGGAAGGAGATAAGCAAGGGGGGGATGATGGAAGGGAGGAGGGAGCAATTTGAAGTCAACACTCAGGGAGGGACAGGATCAAAAGACAGAAGAGAAACAATGAGGGGCAGGTTAGGAGGGATGGTAATTCACTTAGTCTTACATAACACGACTATCAGATAAGTCATTTGTAAAACTACACAGATATGGCCTATATTGAATTGTCTGCCTTCCCAAAGGGAATGGGTGGGGAGGGAGGGATAGGGAGAATTTGGAACTCAAAGTTTTAGGAACAACTGTTTAGTATTGTCGTTGCAACTAGGAAAGAAGACATACAGTTAAGGAGGAATAGAAAGTCATCTGGCCCTACAGGAGAAAAGAGAAGATGGAGACAAGAGAAGGGAGGGATGACAGAAGAGAGGGCAGATTGGAGATAGGGAAAATTAGATTGCTTGGGGTATTGGGGTGGGAGGAGGGGATAAAAGGGGAGAAAATTTGGAACCCAAAATTTTGTGAAAATGATTGTAAAAAGTTAAATAAATAAATAAATAAAGTTAAAAAAAAAAGGCAAGGTGTCCTGCTATGCACAGTTTATAAGATTCTAGGTAATATGCCATAATGTTTCCTTTGATATTTTATTTCACATGTGTGTCTAATCTTACATATTCATATTCTTTCTGATTTCTAATACTCTATTCTGATTTCTATGTTTTTTTTCAAATCAGGTTCTCCTTCAATGCCTTGACTTCAGAACTTGAAATCACGCCCTGAAGGCATAACACTATGTTGGGGCTTTGGTGGTTCTACAGATGAACCCCTCCTAGCCTCTCCATTCCAGGCAGTCTTTAGTCATACCTTGCCCTAGTCTCTGGTTATCTTCTCACCATTTGCTTTCTGCCTTGTACCCAACCCCAGCCCCTTTCCAGTACTGGAATAATAATCAAATGAATTCTACCTTTGCTTCTAGAAAAGATGTATCAATATGCCACTTCCCCCTCCACTGGCTTCCCTTGCCAACCTGGTAACTTTTCAAATTAAAACACATTTCCTCAATCAACCTCCGTGTTGCCTCACCATATTAAAATCAAAGCTTCTTGAAATCAGGAACTTTGTTTTCATGTTCTAGAGCTTAATGCATAATAACAATTTAAGAAATATTTTTCTTGCTAGTGGTTGTTCATTCATTGACTCACTCACTTTGCATCTGCAAAAGCAAAACCTAAGTAGTATGCCTTGTAATATTTGGTATCTCCTAAGAGCTATTTTGTTTTCCTGAGATTATCATATTTTGCTAATTGAGTTCTTGATTAACTGATGTTTTGGTCTAAGGACTGACTGCCATGTTCTTAAAAATATTACATGTATGCATGCATGTATGTGTATTTCTATGACACACATATTATCTATGATATACACACATATGCAAATGTTTATTTGTATAATTGATTAACCTAATTTTGGTTGTCTAATAAGGAACCCTATCCTACTGACCTCTAAGGTTACATTTTGTTTTCATTCATAAAAGCCCTGCTACATCTTGCATACTGCCCTCTGTTGACAAAACACTTTTTCTAGGCCCAGATCACCAGATGGACTAGTGACTGAATGTATTACATGATGTCTCAGAACCAGTATCAACATTGCTTGGCAGGGAATGCAAGATGTCAGTTGCGTTCATCCTGGGGCTGTTTCTTTAATTTGTGGCACCAGGCTAGAAATACCAGTCATTGCTAAATGAGAAGCTCCATGTAGCATCATCCAATCACTCCTCTCTGCCCAACTCTGACTTTGTCTATTCACTGACTATTTTCCCATGAAAAATAAAAATGTGACTATTTCTGGGGCTTGAGTAAATGCCAGAATAATTTAAGGGTTTGAGGGATTACTTGTTTTTAACATAATTCCAGAAAATTCACATCAACCAGTCTTTTCTGTTTGATTTAACATTTTCCTCAATGAATTTCCCTTCATGTTGACATATAATCATAATAGCACTGATGACATACAGTACTTTAGGTAATTTAAGCCTCACAAGAACCCTACATTAAACTGAAGAAAAGTGAAGTTTCTGCCTATTAGAATCCCTTGCTCCCTCTAAAGCAGACTTCAGGTATTAGTTTCTATACAGGCTCTTTCCTTGATCCTCTTAGTTGTTAGAACTCTTTCTAAAAATGATTTGGCCTTCACCTAACAGTGTTCATATGGAATGAATCCCCTAAGAGAATGTTGTGGTACAGCTAGGTGGCACAGTAGATACAGCAAAGGGTTTGGGATTAAGAAGACTCATCTTCATGAGTTCAATCCTGGCCCCAGACACTTTCCAGCTGTGTTACCCTGGGTAAGTCACTCAAACCTGTCTGCATCAGTTTCCTCATCTGTAAAATGAGCTGGAGAAGGAAATGTCAAATTGTTTTAGTTTCTTTGCCAAGAAAACTCCAAGGTGGTCAAGAAGTGTCAGATATGACTGAAGAACAACAAAAAAGGATGTTAACTCCTTAAGAACAAGGAATACTTCTATTTTTTGTCTTTTTATTGCTAAGTATCTAGTAACATGGTGAAATACACAGCAGGTGCAGGTGATTACTGTTGAACTGAATTGGGATTCATAGATGCTTTCATCTCAAAGATACCTTAGATATCTTTTGGCCCACTTAAACTGGACCCCAAAAGGTTAAGGGACTTGGTCAAAATCACACAGTTGGTTAATGATAACTTAAATAGTTTTCTAAGAATAAAACACAACTAACACATCAGAGATAAAGATAAAAATAAAAGCTAAAGATAGAGATAAAAGATTTAATTTCCTCTAGGCCTAATCCTAGGAGACTTTTTACTGTGACATCAAGGAAAATGACAGGGAATAAAAAAGAGTAAATATCTTGCTCTAGGAATAAGCACTCATTTATCTAAGATCTACTTTTCCAGGAAACCATGGGATACAATTAGAAGTTTCTGTATTGGTGCTTTAGGGTAGCTGGTTTCCAGAAGAATGTATTCATTAGACACACTTGGATGATTAGCTTATGCTCAGAAGGGATGGGTCTTAGATCTGAATAAAGTCTAAAATTACAGTTTTCCCACCTTGCCCATCTATACATGGTAGCCTTATGACAGATGAGCCTCAAATTGCTGCAATGAGCTGCACAAATCAGTCTAATGAGGAGTCATAGTCTGTAATGTGAATTGTATTGAAGGGGAAATACACCCCAAGAAACAGATAAATGCAGCATAGTAAATCAGGTTTTCCCAGGGCACAAATTACTCCCTGATAGGTACCTTTGGAAACTGCATTCAATCTTTGAAACCACTGGAGAGATCTTTTCTTGCTTCAGGGTACCACATAATCACATACACTGCAGTATTAAGTAGTAGGTTATTCACTGGGATAAGCTGGTTCATTGATTTAGGGGCAGCAATTGGTTCATCAGGAAAGCCGAGATGGAAGAAACAATTGGTGTCTTGACTCTTAGATATAATTAGGGTAAAAAGACAAGTGAAAACTGCTCCTAAACAAGTAACAGGAAAAATAATTTTAAAGTACAGTCTCAACAGAAGAGGAGAGCTGAATGAATAAGATAAAGTGCTAATATTTTTTTTTCTAGGTCTTTTCTTTTAGGACTTCAAAATATAATAAAGGAGTTAGGAGGTAGCATAGGGAGAAGAAATGTACCCAGTCTGATCTGGAAAGTAAAGATGCAAGAGCTGATGTCAACTAAGCTTCTTAAACATGTCCAAGGTAGGGAAGATGGAAAGAAACTTTTGCTTTTCCATTGTCATGGTTATGATATGGTCTACCATTAGCCATTAACATATAAATTAGAAACCACCCTTTCTTCAGTACAGAGAAAAGGCTAGATCTGTTTACTACTTTTGTTACATATTTGCATTCCAAAAAAGAAATAATCCTAACCATGAACTGAAAGAAATCTCCTGTATTCTCACAATGTTAATACTATGGTTATATGGTTGAGGAGCACTTATAAATGAATACATTATTTCCCTCACATCCTTTCTGCCTAGTACATGATATTTAACAGTTATATAGTGCTTTAATATTCACATACATTTAACATATATAACATGGTGGACCCTTGCTCTACTCTCCAAGGGCCAGGTCTGTTATCTTGTACTCCTCTTCTCCCCAGCATTTTCTAGTCCCCCCAGGGAATTAGAAAGTGTGTCTTGCCTCTATCATAGGCTCAAGCCTCCATCGACTGTGTCCCCTTCCCATTTTAGGATTAGCCTGAGAGGCAAAAGATATGGGTTGAATGAATAGATGGAACTAACATTTACTAAACTCCTTCTATCTGACAATGTGTTAGGCATTGTGCATACAAATTAAAAAATAAAAACAGTTTCTACTTTCAAGAAGTTTATATTCTACCTGGGAGAAATGACACATGCAGGATACCCCCAGCCTAGAGAAGAGAATAGCTATAAGAAGCTACAGAGATTGTGAGCATAAGCACTGGAGAGTTGATGTTCATGTTTTCATTTTCTCTCTAATAGTAATGGTAACACTTGTTTGATGACTATTACCAAATCACATGCAAGCCTAACACATGGAAAGGGCATATGTGTGCAAATATTTGTAGTGGTAGAGTAAATGGAAATATGTTTGAGCTGGATAGATCCTGGCTTCTTGATGGTAGTGATATAGGGTGTGAAGCACATACTTGGACCAGTTATAGTAGGTTAGGTGACATTTCTTTCACTCAATCATTAATCAGGGTGGATCAATTCAGAGACAGAGTAACAAACCTGGGTAAATTAATTCTCCCAGGGTGGGAAATCATTAGGAAATATGGAAGAGGTCTGAGGGTTGTTCTTCCTGTGGAAAAGAAATGGGCCACTAGCGAGACAGATGTCGCTTGTGGGTATGCACTGTGGAGTGGGTGTTAGCTCTATCAGTGATTAGCTATGCATAAGGAAATGACAACATCTCTGAGCCTCAGTTTCTTTTTCTGTAAATAGAGTGGACTAGATAAGTGATCAATAATCTTTTAAGCAATAAGAGTCATCTGAAGGATTGGTACCTTTTTTCAAAAAATAAGTCTTCAAATAGGGGAAGTATGATATAAGAAATAGAATTCTGGATGTGGGCCCAGGAGGCTCTGGATTGATATCTCACCTTTGACATTTACTAGCTGTGAGACCCTGGTTAAATCACTCAACCTCTATGTGACTCAGAAAATGTCCTACAAAATATCTACCAAATCATAACAAGATCATTAGATGAGTTAAAGAATTATCCCACTGGGTTGATAAAATCAATGATCCTTAGATATATTTAAAGTACAGCTTTTTAAAGAGCTAAATTATGGAATGATTTGATAATATTTATGTTAAAAAATTAAAATTATTTTATATTTTTATTGATGAGACACCAAGAATAAAAAGCACAGATACATATTTTATCTCTATTTTTTTTGCCAGCATTTCATTTCACCACATAATTCACAAATTATGGTGAGTCATTGTTCCAAGTACCAAATGTACTTATATATTAATGAGATGACTCAGATAAAGACATCTCTAATTTTGACTAAAAGAAGTACAAAAACTTAAGACAAGTAGTTTGCAAGTAACTGTTTGGGTGACTAGATGCTCTTGTATGTTTTTTTTAGCACTGAAAATCTGTAAATCTATGAGATAGAACCACACCAATAGATACTGAAGTAAGAGTGAGCCAATGAAAACAATCAAATGACTCTACTGTTCAATACTTATGTGGAGAGAAAGACAGAGATAGAGAGAGACACAGAGATAGAGAGCAGCCCACAGTACATGACCTATATTAAATAAGAATTTGTCTCTGTATGTCCATTATTCCAACAAATAAATATGAGATAGGGCACATAAATGTTCCTTCCCTTCCCTTCCCTTCCCTTCCCTTCCCTTCCCTTCCCTTCCCTTCCCTTCCCTTCCCTTCCCTTCCCTTCCCTTCCCTTCCCTTCCCTTCCCTTCCCTTCCCTTCTTTCCTTTCTCCAGTCAGTTGCCAAGTCTTGTTGATTCTCCCATCAACATCACTCAAATCTATCTATTCATTTCTTTTACCACTCTAATTCAGGCCCCTATTAGCTCTTGGCTAGATTCGTGTAATAACCTTTTATTGGTCTCCTTGACTCAGATCTCAATCTTCTCTAACTCCTTCTCCACATAGCTGAGAAAAGTGATATTCCTAAAGCATAGAACTGACCACTTGACTCCCTTTCTAAATAAATTATAATGACTCCCTATTACCTTCAGAATCAAATAAAAACATATCTGTTTGGTATTTAAATTCCTGCACAGTTTGGATACAGCAGACTTTCCAGATTTGCAACATAATATTCTCTTCATAGACTCTACCATCCATCCAAGCTTGGCAGTTTGCTATTTCTCACACATGATACTTCCATCCCCCTTCTCTGTGTCTTTGCTCAGGCTGTTTGTTTTCTATCCCATAATGTACTCTTTCCTTACTTGCACTTAATGGAATCTTTATCTTTCCTTCAATCTGAGCTCATGTGACATCTCCTACATCAAGTTTTCTGTTTCCTCTCAGCTAGTGCCTTCGCATCTGATCATTTGGCATTTGTTTTGTATATATTCTATAATTTATTTATTTATGCCTGTATTGTTAATGTATTTTTGCTTAATTTGAAGATCCTTCCCATCCATTAATAGGCCCATGTGACCTGCTTAAATCACATGGAAGTCTAAGTCACATGTGTTGGGAGAAGCTTGCTGAATGGGTGAAGCAGAGCTGGGAAGAGCTTCGTGAGAGCAGTTAGGGTGGAGGACAGAGAGAAAGAACACTGGAAGGCACAGGTAGTCTTGTGAGTGTTTGCCTGTGGAAAGGCCCCAGCAGTAGGAAAGGGGCAGGGGTTGGCTTGGGAATGGTGTTGTCTCCTGCAGTGCTAATGTGTATTGACTTCTCAGCTACTGTGATGGCATGGATTTCACTTTTTGGTGTTGGGATTTGATTTTCTGGTGTCTGAATGTACGTTTTTCTTCTACCTTCTATATGGACAGTTTGTTACACTTTGAGATTCAGAACTACTCCAGCATATTCATAATCACTGCTAGTGCTGTGAATATTGCCTTGATGATACATTGCCTATGTTATTTTCCCCATAGAATGCAGGCTCCAAGAAGCTATGGATGTTTCATGGTGGTCTTTATATTCCTAATACTAAGCACAATTTCTGCACTCAGGAAGAGTTTAATAAGCCCTTTTGATTAATACATACCAGATGTGACCACAGACAAGTCATTTGACCATTCAGTGGTCCAGATAGCTCTTAAACTATAAATTATATATGATTTGTCAATCTTTAACAAGAGGATTTCCCTTGCAGAATTTCTTGAGGCTAAATGAAATTACAGATACAGACTGAAAACTAATACATTATTTATACATCTTATAGGTATTAATTTTTTTTTATTAATGTGAACACTATTTAGCAATAATTTATTTTGTATCTATTTTGTCCAATTCATTGGACTAGACACCAGTAATAAAAAATAAAAGAGATGAAAACAAAAAGAATATTAGTCCCTGCCTTAGAGCCCAAAAGGGTGAAAAGGAATGCTGAGATATAGATATATATAAATACAACACTACTAGCACCTGATAAATGCACAGAGGAATACAAAATCTGCAGAGATCACATAAGCCAGGGGAAATGAATTCAGGAATAATTGTAAGGGAAGATAGCATCAAGTTGGCCCTTTATCAGACTTGTACTTTAAGAAATAAGAATACTTACCCACCTGCCCCCTTTTCCTAAATACCTTAACTATATACAAATATACAGGCAGAGAGAATTGTGGAGTACACTGTCTTAGACCAGAGGAGAAAGCAATGTAGCTTAAATCTCCTTTCTCAATTTAAGAGATTAAAAAGGTCCACAGTCATACACAGCAGAAACAAAGCCATATTGAGAGACAGATTTACATAGTGGATAGATCCCTAAAGCTGAGTTTAGCAGACCTGGCCTTGACTTACACCCCAATCACTTTCAAGCAGTAAATCATGGGCAACTTCCTATTGTACTGGTTTCCTCTTCTGTAAAATAGGGATACTGATACTTCGTCTAGCTCTTCCATAGGGTTATTGTTTGGAAATAACTAACTGGGCTAACCTCATTTGCTAACCTGAATTGTTAACTTTAAATCACTATACAAATGTGCATTGCCATTTTTGTTGGTCTTGTGTTGTTATTTTACATAGAGCTGAAAGAAAGGATAGAGATCGCTGAGTCTGATTGTCAGTTCAACAAACATTTATTAGGCATTTACTGTGTGCTAAGCACTGGGAATAGAAAGGCAAAAATGAGATATTCCCTGACATCAAGAAGTTTACATTCCATTGACTATATAACTTCCACACAGATATGTAAATACAAAATAACTCAAAAATTGGTATATGATATAAGATACAAAGTTCCAACTTCACTAACTGACTACAGAGGGTATATAGTTTCTAGATACTTGTTTATAACACATGTGTAATAACTCATACATACTAACACTAATGAGGCATCTGTGGTGCAGTGTATAGGGAACAGGGTCTGGAACTAATAAATGCTGAGTTCAAAGACAGCATAAGATACGACGCTGAAAATCATGTAACCTGTCTGCCTCAGTTTGCCCAACTATGAAATGGAAAATATAATTGCACCTATTTCCCATGGTTGTTGTGAGGATAAAATTAATTTATATTTGTAAAGCACTTTGCACAGTGTTCTGGCACATAACAGGCACTTACTAAATGATTGCTACCTTCTTTCTCCTGAATGTTTTACAAAATACTCTCCTCTGTGTGGATCAGATCTCCAGCAGAATTGTTATCAATTGCAGAGGTACACTATTGAGGTAGGAGAATCATTCATTGAAGTGTCCATGTAAAAATTATGATAATCACTTGCTTGCTAAGCTTATCAACATTAGTTGAGATGAATGATTTCCTCGTCCCTGAAAGCTTTGTCTAGAAAAAATAATTGCATACAAGATCTGGGAAAAGGGGTTCAGGTTCTATATATATTTTTTGTATGCAAAAATGGGTTGGGGGAAGGGAAGCAAAAATAATTTATATTTGCATGCACTTTAAGGCTGGCAAAGCATTCACACAGCTTAACATATTTGAGTTTCACTACAGTCATTGTCACCATCTTCATTATCATCATCATCATTATGAGTACCTTTTATATGGTGCTGTAAGATTTGTGAAAACACTTTGCATATATTATCATGTTTGAGTTTTAAAATATAATAATAATAATGAAAATGATAGCTAGCATTTCTATAAGCATTTTAAGGTTTACAAAACTTTAAGTTTCTCCTTTTATCCTCACAATATGCCTGGGAGGCAGGTGTAATTATAATTCCCATTTTATAGATTAGGAGACAGATAGAGGGTAAGTGATTTGCCAAAAGTTATATGGTAAATGTCTGAGATCAGGTTTAGATTCTGGTCTTCCTGACTCCAAATCCAGCATTCTAATCACTTTGCTACCTAGTTGCCTATGTGAATTAAATGACAAACATTGTTATCTCCATTTTTTCATATGAGCAAACAGGCTTGGGTCCAGCTCTTCCTTTCTTTTAGCCCAGCACTCGAACCATTTTACCATGACACTCTTAGGTAGGACACATATGGAGATATCAGTTTCCTCGAATTTTAGCTTTCTATAAGCAGCACTTGCCTAAAAATGACTGGTTTGTTTTCCCCTGTTTGCTTTGATTTTCTCATATGCAACATGGTAAAGAAATGATAGTACATACTTTCCAGGATTGTTATGGGGAACAAATGAGATAATAACTGTAAAGCCCTTAGCACAGTGCCTGACATGTAGTAAATGCTATACATGTCAGTTGCTATTATTGTTATTAATTATAGTTAGCAGATGAAGGCATTCCTTCTTATTCTTTCTCTTCTATGTATAATAGCAAGTAAAACAGGATATTTTGCTGCTTTACTTTTAGTATAATCAAGAAGTATAATGCTTCCACTTGACTGTGACTAAAGAAGATCTTTCCCACTCATTGTCTAGTCTGGGAAGATTTGTAGGAAGGTCAATGCTTTTTGCTAATGAGGCACTGCTTCTCTAGGGATGTGATGCCTTCTGGCTCTAAAAAAGTATATAAAGACACTGAGGGTGAGGTTTTATTTGGGGGCTTAGTTTTTGTAAGAAGGTTTAGTAGCTGATGAAGTTATTTTAAGGAGTCTGCCTGGTCTTGAAAACCCAGATGTTGGTGCTTCCTCTTTGGTAATTATGGTCAGTTGGACCTGTCTGTTGAATTATGGTCAGGCAGAGGAAGCCATATCTGTTGGCTTTTTGATTTCTCTGTATTTTCTTTACTGATTCCCCTGAAATAGAAGTGTTTGGTTAAAGGAATGATACATGTGCTTGATTAAAGTGATTGTTAACCCGTCAAAATTTGCCTTTACTTTTATGAATGCAGATTTAATAACCTGTGACAGCAGGCCCCGATGTGTATGTTGAAGTGCTTACTGACATACAATGTGACCTTGGGCAAGTTAAAAGCTCCCTGATCCACAGTTTTTTTATCTTTCAATTGAGGGGGTTGGATTTCTAAGAAAGCTTTTAAGTGAACATCCTATGACACATCATGTCATTTGCTACTTTTGTTATTGAAGAAGAGTCTATTTTCTAGGTTTAAGAAGCCACATTCTACAAATCCAAAATCTCGAACCAAAACAATGTGGTACAATGGGGAGGTCATTGAATCTACAGTCAGAGGAACATAGGTCAAATCCCAGATATAATGATTACCATCTATATCATCTTGAGCAAGTCCCTCAACCTTTTTGGAGCTCTATTTTTTATCTGTCAAATGAGGGGATTGTAATAGATAGATAGTCTCTGAGGTCCTTTCTCCTTTCAAATCTATGAGCCACTGGAAAAAAAATGAACCTCATCAGCAGATTAATTGAGTGGGCATATCTGGGCTCATTTGCAGTCTAGGATTATTTTTAATGCTTTAAATTCTTTCTCTCTATGACTAAATTAAGAAAAAAACCTAGGAGAGTAACAGGTGGTGGATTTTCTGAAACTCAAAAAGATATTGGAAAGCTTTTGTGTAAACAATAACGCTTGCTTTCTTGCTTGGTAAACAGTGTATGTATTTCTAATAATGTCAATGTATAGGGAGAAATGCCTGCAGCTCACCATTCTCATTAAACAACTAATAGTTGCCTTGAGCACAAACATATTCGAAAGTTTAGTGATTTTCAAAGAGGGAAAGCTAATGGAGCATCAGAGATTTGAGTGGGTTATTCTAATTTAGCATTTATGCTGAACACTGTATTCATGAAGTGTGGTTTTTGTTTTTGTTACATTTTAGTCCTTTGCCAGCGAATCAAGCTTTGTCAGTTGTCTGTGATTTCCTGCTTGTGGATTAATCAAAATCTTGAAATTAGTAAGACTGAAAAGAATTCCTTCAGCATCAGAGGACTACAGTCAGTGAACTGGAATCTGAAATTTGATTGTGTAATGAGGCATATCATCCAGGAACCCTAGCTTCTGGTGCTAGTTCTATTGCTAAATGTGATGGAGAGCAAGCTGTTTCTCTTTGTTGGATCATGAGTTCCTCTGTAAACCCAAGAAATGAGGGTTTAAAAAGAATTATTTTTAAGTGCTTAGTATGTACATGATTCTGTCCTGTAGAAATACCTCTAGCATAATAATGAGATGCTTTTATTATTGTGACCTTGGGATTCCGATCTAACAAGATCACAGGTAATTACAGAATCATAGAATGCAATGCCATAAGGCTTAAATTATGTCTCAGGATTTTGAATGAACTGAAGGATGAGAGTATTGAACTCCTGTTGATGACCTCTGACAAAATCCAGAAAAGAGCATAAGTGCCACAGGAGAAAGAGAAAAAGAGAAAAACATCTCAAAGAGAAAAACATCACCCCATGTTTTGGGGGGGAGGAGTGAAAAAAAGGGACAAGTTCTTCAAATTATAGGGCATTGATCTAGGTTTCAATACAAGGTAAAATACATCTAATCAATCAACAAGCATTTATTAAGTACCTACTATATGCCAGCCACTATTCTGATTGCAAGAGACATAAGATCAAAAACAAAATAGTGCTTGTCTTCAAAGAATTTACCTTCCATTGGGAGAATCACAAAGCCCACTTAAGTCTATGCACTACATAGACTTGTTAAGACAAGGGATTTTGGGGAAGGAGTAAGGTGCTAGGGAATTGAAGGAGTGACAGGTGATCACTGACTGTCAGATGGAAGAGATCTAAGAGGTAATGTAATATAACTGCCTCTTATTACAGCTGAGGAAAATGAGGACTTGGAAAGGTCAAAAGGGTTAGTACATGACAGAGCTGGAATTTGAACCCAGGTCATCTGTATCTAGAGCTGCAACCCTTTCCACTATACCATGATATCTCCTCACATATGATTTCCAAAAGGTTAAAAGCCAAACACAACAATAACAACGAAAAACTAGAATGGTCTCATGTCGATGGTATGCCACAACGATGTAGCTTATTCCTAACCAACACTTTGGTTTTGAGATTAATGTGGACAGAATACTGGCTCTCAAGTTGGAAGACAGGTTCAAATTCCAATTCTAATACTACTGTTTGTGTCAATGAGGGCAAATCACTCAACCTCCTTGGTTCTCAGTTTTTTAAATTACCAAATGAGGCATTGGACTAGATGCCTTTGAGGTACTTTCCAACTCTAGACTGATAATCTCTGTGACTTTAGATTTCTTGATTCCAATGTCTCATAGAAATTGATTTTGAAAAATTGTTCATATATCTCTATATATGTATATATATATATATATGCACACACATATATATGTATGTACACACAGACACACACATATATGGGTTGAAGTTTTGTCTCTGATGTTATCTGTATAACAATGGAGAAATGTGCTATACATACCTCAGAGGGTTGTTGTGAGTCTTAACTGAGATAATGTAGATAAGCACTTAACAAATTCAAAAGCAATACATAAATTTCAGTTATTATTAATTATTATTATTGATAGCAATAGTAGTAGTAGTAGTAGTGGTAGTAGTAGTAGTAATAGTAGTAGTAGTAGAGTCTGGGTCTGGGTCCTTCTACTCTAAAGAAAAGTATGGGAGAGAAAAAGTATTAACTGACTACCAAACTGAAAGTCTAAAGAGACATTATGCTGATCTATTTGTTGCATGCCTATGAAACATAGACAGTCTACCAGTGCCATACCAGGAAAATGAATCACTTCCATTTGACTTAGGAAGATTCTGAAGATCACCTGGCAAGATAAGGTACTGAGGTCCTTACTTGAACTAAACTGCCAAGCATTCAAACTATGCTTCAGAGAGAACAACTCTAGTTGGCCATGTTGTTTGATTGCAAAACTTGCCAAAAAACCCCTATTTTATGGAGAATTTGCATGGGGCAGGCGATCCCATGGTGGTCAGAAGAGGTGATACAAGGACACTCTTAATGTGCTTCCCAAGAACTTTGGAATTGATTGTGTGAGATGGCAAACACTGGCACAGGATGATTCAGCATGGCATGCTCACATCAGAAAAGGTGCTGTGTTCTATGAGAAAAGCAGAATTGGGGGGCAGAGCCAAGATGGCTGAGTAGAAGGACGCACGTTTACGAGCTCCGAAACCAAAGCCCATAGAATTAATGTAAAAAGAGTCCCCCATAGCTTCTGGGTGAATACAAGGTGTGCAGAAGCAGAGTGGAAGAGATTTCCCTTCCAGGGAGCCCTGAAGACCCGTCCCCAGGGTCCGGCGTGCCCCGGAAAGTAAACCCGACCCCCAGCGCTGCCCTGGCCGGGGCTGCAGAGAAGCTGATCTGAGCAGGCTTCAGAGACTGACGCTCCAGCAGCCAGGAAAGTCCCTCCGCCCACAGAAGCTACAGGTCAGTGAGAAAGAAAGCCGGGCTGAAGGAGAGGGGAAGCAGGGCGTCTCTGTGACTCGGGCCCCTCGGGAGGAAGCGGCGGCAGCGGGGACGGGGGCAGGAAGCAGCGGAGGCAGAGGTGTGGGCGGCGGCTGAGGCGGCAGCGGCCCAAGACTCAGGAATCCCCCAACAGCAGGCAGGATCTTCATTACGGAAGATTCCCGCATAAAACCGACGGAGCTGAGCCTGGGAGACGGCCCTGCCCCCACCCCGCTCTGTTACTGAAAGCTCCTGCTTAAAGCCCCCAAAGGAGCGGGATTTGGGAGGCGGGCCCCCCACCCCGCCCCCACTCGTTCCATTCCTGAAAGTCTCTGCATAAAGCCCTCGAGGGATCAGTCTCGGAGGCAGCCCTGGCCCCACCCCAGCACCTGAACTAAAGCTCACTGATTGACAGCCAGCAGGAGAAAAGCCCATTTAAATCTCAGAGGCCAAGCACTAGCTGGGCGGATCCAGGCGGGGGTGGAAAGGAATCTCAGAAGTCAAGTAACTGGCTGGGAAAATGCCTAGAAAAGGGAAGAAAAATAAGACTTTAGAGAGTTTTTTCCAACAAATGCAAATGATCCCGACCTTCGGATGAAGATGAGGATGTATTCTTGCCATCAGGGAAAGACGTGGAGGGCGGGGCCTCAGTACCCCAGACACCCCAGGGGGTTGGTGGGTGGGCTCAGGCCCTGGAAGAGCTCAAAAAGGATTTTGAAAAGCAAGTGAGACAGGTGGAGGAAAAACTGGGAAGAGAAATGTCAGAGATGCAATAAAAGTATGAAAAACAGGTCAATACCTTGGTAAAGGAGACCCAAAAAAATGCTGAGGAAATTAACACCTTGAAAAATAGGCTCACCCAATTGGCAAAGGAGGTTCAAAAAGCCAACGAGGAGAAGAATGCTTTCAAAAGCAGAATGAGCCAAATGGAAAAAGAGGCTCAAAAGCTCACTGAATTTTATAGCTCTCTCAAAATTAGAATGGAACAGATGGAGTCTAATGACTTTATGAGAAACCAAGAAATCACCAAACAAAACCAAAAGAATGAAAAAATGGAAGAGAATGTGAAATATCTCATGGGAAAAACAACTGACCTGGAAAATAGATCCAGGAGAGACAATTTAAAAATTATGGGACTACCTGAAAGTCACGATCAAAACAAGAGCCTAGACATCATCTTCCATGAAATTATCAAGGAAAACTGCCCTGACATTCTAGAACCAGAGGACAAAATAAGTATTGAAAGAATCCATCGATCACCACCTGAAAGAGATCCAAAAAGAGAAACTCCTAGGAACATTGTGGCCAAATTCCAGAACTCCCAGCTCAAGGAAAAAATCTTACAAGCAGCTAGAAAGAAACAATTCCAGTACTGTGGAAATACAATCAGGATAACCCAAGATCTAGCAGCTTCTACATTAAGGGAACGAAGGGCGTGGAATAGGATATTCCAGAAGGCAAAGGAACTAGGACTCAAACCAAGAATCACCTACCCAGCTAAACTGAGTATAATACTTCAAGGGAAGATATGGTCTTTCAATGAAACAGAGGACTTTCAATCATTCTTGATGAAAAAACCAGAGCTGAAAAGAAAATTTGACTTTCAAACACAAGAATGAGAAGAGGCATGAAAAAGTAAACAGCAAAGAGAAGTCTTAAGGGACTTACCATGAGTGAACTGTTTACATTCCTACATGGAAAGACAATATTTGTAACTCTTAAAACTTTTCAGTATCTAGGTAGTTGGTGGGACCACACATACACATGTACACGCATGCACACACATACATACATGCACACACATACAGATTGAACTGAATAGGATGGGACCATACCTTAAAAGAAACTAGGGTAAATGGTGAGAGAGAAATGTAGGGGGAGGGAAAGGGAAGGGGGTAACTATATGTCATTTAAGAGGCAGGTAGGAGTTTT
Organism: Bettongia penicillata ogilbyi; assembly: GCA_023548195.1. Taxonomy (NCBI): domain Eukaryota; kingdom Metazoa; phylum Chordata; class Mammalia; order Diprotodontia; family Potoroidae; genus Bettongia; species Bettongia penicillata. Next base: position 3,053,566 of record JAJHZJ010000580.1, read on the forward strand.
TCTTAGTGGAGGGAAAAAGAGGAGAGCTGAGAAAAAAAAAAACAAAAAAAAAAAACAAGAAGTTTACCCTCATCACATTTGACTAAACGAAGGAGTGAAATGCACACTCATTTTGGTATGAAAACCTATCTTACAGTATAAGAAAGTGGGGGAGAAAGAGATATTGCAAGGGGGCGGATGATGGAAGGGAGGGCAAAGGGAGGAGGGAGCAATCTGAAGTCAACACTTGGGGAGGGACAGGATCAAAAGACAGAAGAGAAACAATGAGGGGCAGGTTAGGAGGGATGGTAATCCAGTTAGTCTTACACAACACGACTATCAGGGAGGTCATTGGCAAAACTACACAGATATGGCCCATATTGAATTGCCTGCTGTCCCAAAGGGAATGGGTGGGGAGGGAGGGATGGGGAGAATTTGGAACTCAAAGTTTTAGGAACAACTGTTTAGTATTGTTGTTGCAACTAGGAAAGAAGACATACAGTTAAGGAGGAATAGAAAGTCATCTGGCCCTACAGGAGAAAAGAGAAGATGGAGACAAGAGAAGGGAAAGATGACAGAAGAGAGGGCAGATGGGAGATAGGGAAAATTAGATTGCATGGGGTATTGGGGTGGGGGGAGGGGATAAAAGGGGAGAAAATTTAGAACCGAAAAATTTGTGAAAATGAATGTAAAAAAATTTAAATAAATAAATAAATTTAAAAAAAAAGAAAAGCAGAATTGAAACATCTCAAAGGAAACATAGGATGTACAAATTTTTGTTCATATGGACTATCTGTGCCCAATCTGTGATAGAGTAATCCAAGCTCATATTGGTCTGATCAGTCACAGTCAGACACATTGAAATTTGACTTTATCATGGCAATATCCTTTTGGTCCTCTTTGAGAACAAACGACAACAACCAACCAACCAACCAAGTAGCAGAATAGTAATAGGGAAAAGACACATTTGTAGGAGGAGCTGTTGGCTTTATAATATCTCTGTGGTTGTACAAATGCTCCATGGAGAAGATTTATGTGACAAAAACCAATACACTTAAAATTTGTCTGAAAAAAGCAAAGAGCATAACCAAAACAAAGATGTGAAAACCAACAATGGCTTTCTAGAACATTTCAAAAGTCTACCGAAGCAAAACAAGCACAGTGATCTGGGCTTTCTTTTCTAGTATCTTCAGTTATCTATCACACATAAAGTAAGAAAATAAATTAAAGAAATAGATATTTTGGCTTCTCTAATTCATTAAAATGGTGCTAAGCATTTGCTATGTACAATGTATAGGGACCCAAAGGCCAATCAGAGAAAGAGCCTATGTCTTCTTTATTAGGAAATATGTGTGCAAATAAGTAAATAAATGATGAGAGAGAGAGAGAGCACTCAAAGAACCCACTTTCCATTTCAGTCTCACAGCAACCACATAAGTACAATAGATTTTATTATCTCCATTTTATAGTTAAGGAAATTGAATACAATATGTTTAGATGGACATGCATGACCAGACAGCTAGTCAATTTCAGAGGCAGGATTTGAACATGTCTTTTCAACTCCTAATCCTACACTCTTGTCACTACCTTGACAATACCTTGCTGCTTGTCTGAGCAAAATCAGGTGTAATACTAGCTGTCACTATATGAAGCTCTTGTTTTCAAAAGGTGGATTTAGAAGGCCCAAAGTTCATAGTAATTCTGCCCTTGTAAAACAGTTACGAAACATTGAAATTTCCCATTATTAGTAAAAAAACTGGCTAACAATAGGCTAGGGAATTGGGATTCCAGTCCTATGCTAGGAAAGCACATTTTCTCCAACGTAGCTTCCACATCTGTCCCATGCCCCCAATTTACAAAACAAAGAGATGCAAAAAACAAGAAGGATAGCGTAGATCACAAGCATTTCAGAAAAATAAAATTGGATCAATCTGATGTAATATTTAATAGAACAAAGAGATATGCTTTTAAATGGCTACATCTTGGTTGTCAACATCACCAACCTGAAGTAAGACAGAATCAATTTTTCTGTGTTTTTATTTCATTTCATTTTCCTCAGTGTTGTAGCCCCTAAGTGAGTTTCTTCATCTTAGTCCTTGTCATTTTCCTGCCACCTTCCTTTTCTATTTGTTATCCCTCTTGAGAAATCTTTAAAGTTCCTACTATAGGAAAAAAACCAACAACAATATCTTTGCCCTCCAGATATGATCTCATAAATAGCTTCTTCTCTTCCCAAGCTGCAATGAAATACAAATCCCAAAGTCTCTATCCACTAAGTCTTTTCCCAAGGACATGGCCTAATCCTTGACAAAATAGCTATTACCCAAGAGTCATGGGTTCTAGTTTCTGTTCTGTCACTAATTGACTCTGTGGCCTTAGATAAGTCTGGGTATTTTTCAGGACATCAGTCTTTTCATCTCTAAAATGAATAAATGATCCCTACACTCCTTTCCATCTCTGAAATATTATGATTCTATGAAAAAGAATAATTGAAATAGGCTCACAGAGGTTATGCAATTTGCCTAGAGTTCAAGAATATTTGAACCCAGGACCCCCTACTACCAGTTACAGAATTTATTCTAGCACACCACCTTTCTTGCCTCCCACAAGGGACTTAAACAGGAATTGTCTCTGTCTTCAAAAAGCTAACAAGAAGCATGAGCAGTCATTCCCACTTATTAAATCTGTATGACAAGAAGTATTAATTACCTTAAATTTGAACATTATTCTCTTACCTTGTTTCCCTGCCCTAAGCTATCATGTCCTCTTATTCTACTAATACTTTTAAAATTCTCTTTTTTTAAAGAATGTTACTTCTCTCAAAAATTTTCATTTTTTTGTGGGGGGAGCCAAGACGACAGAGTAAAAGCAGGGACTTGATAGAGCTCTTTCCCCAAACTCAGTCACATACCTGTAAAAATGACTCTAAACAAATTCTGGAACTGCAGAAGCCAGAGAATTATGGAGTGAAGTAAATCTCCAGCTCAAGACAGTCTGGAAGGTTGACAGGAATCATCTGTCCTGCTGGACTGGGAGCAGAGTGCAGTCCAGTATAGGCCAGCACAGGTGGGACTTGAGCAGGCCTCAGGGGGCACTGAATCACTGGTGGGTTTCAGACTTCATGACCCCAAACACCAAGGACAAATTGGAAGGTCAGTGCAAAAAACTTGTTGGACGTGTGGGAGAGAGTAGAGTGGTCCCACCCCAGCCCCAGGGTGGCAGAGAGGACAGAGGAGCTGTTGGCAGCCACAGCAGCAGCAAAGACAGCAGTTGTGGAACTCTAGGCCCACAGATAGTAGGGAGATGAAGCAGCTGGTGATATACCTCCCCACTCCCACTGAAAGCAAGAAACTACCTTGACAAAGAGCTCAAAAGTCATGTAATTGGCTGAGAAAATGAACAAAAACAGGAAAAAAATTAGACTGTGGAGTATTACGTTGGTGATAAGGAAGATCAAAACGTACAACCAGAAGTGAACAACAAAGTCAAAATTCCTACATCCAATGACTCCAAGAAAAAGATAAGTTTTCCTAGTACATGAAAGAACTCCAAAAGGATCTTGAAAATCAAGTAAGAAAAAGAGAGCAAAAATTGGGAAGAGAAATGAGAGTGACAGAAGAAAATCATGAAAGGTGACTCAACTGCTTGCTAAAAGGGATCCAAAAATGCTGAAGAAAATAATGCCTTACAAAAGAGACTAATCCAAATGACAAGAGACCCAAAAAGTCAATGAGGAAAAGAATACCTTAAAAAAGCAAAAAAGGGGAGGAGCCAAGATAGCGGGGTAGAAAGACTCACTGTATGCTAGCTCCAAACCCACAACCCACAAATTTCCTGTAAAAAGAACTCCCCACAAATTCTGGAACAGTACAAGCCATGCAGGAACCCAGTGGAGGAGATTTCCATTCCAGAGAGCCCAGAAAAACTGACCCCAAAGGTCCATCGGGCACCGGACAGTGGAGCCCAGCCCTGCGCTGCCCTGGCCACAGGGCCACGAGAGGAGCAGATTCAAGCAGGCTTCAGGGACGGAACCTCCGGTGGCCACAAAGGTCACTCAATGCACAGGCACTACAGGTAAGTGAGAGAGATGTCTGGGCTGGCCGAGAGGGGAGCAGGGTGTCTCCTGACTTGAGCCGCCTCAGGAGGCAGTGGCAGAGGCAGTGGCAGAGGCTGCAGTGGTCCGGGACTCCCACAGCAGACAGGAGTTCAGGGCCATTACCAAAGGTCTCTGCATAAAACCCCTGAGGGAACTGAGCCTGGGAGGTGGCCCTGCCCCCACCTGAGCACCAGAACTTAAGCTCACATTGAATAGTAGCCACTCCCACTGCGGAAAGCCCTGAGGCTGGGGAGCAGCATTTGAATCTCAGACCCCAAGCACTAACTGGGCAGATCTAGGCAGGGGTGGAGAGGAATCTCAGAAGTCAAGTAACTGGCTGGGAAAATGCCCAGAAAAGGGAAGAAAAATAAGACCACAGAAAACTACTTTCTTGGGGAGCAGATGTTTCTTCCTCCTTTCATTTCTGATGAGGAAGTAAAATGCTTACCATCAGGGAAAGATGTGGAGGTCAGGGCCTCTGTATCCCAGACATCTGAGGTGGATGTCCAGTGGGCTCAGGCCATGGAAGAGCTCAAAAAGGATTTTGAAAATCAAATTAGACAGGTGGAGGAAAAACTTGGAAGAGAAATGAGAGAGATGCAAGAAAAGCATGAAAAACGGGTCAATACCTTGTTAAAGGAGACCCAAAAAAATGCTGAAGAAAATAACACCTTGAAAAATAGGCTCACTCAATTGGCAAAGGAGGTTCAAAAAGCCAATGAGGAGAGGAATGCTTTCAAAAGCAGAATTAGCCAAATGGAAAAAGAGGTTCAAAAGCTTACTGAAGAAAACAGTCCTCTCAAAATTAGAATGGAACAGACGGAGGCTAATGACTTTCTGAGAAAGCAAGAAATCACAAAACAAAACCAAAAGAATGAAAAAATAGAGGAGAATGTGAAAGATCTCACTGGAAATACAACTGACCTGGAAAATAGATCCAGGAGAGACAATTTAAAAATTATGGGACTACCTGAAGGCCATGACCAAAAAAAGAGCCTGGACATCATCTTTCATGAAATTATCAAGGAAAACTGCCCTGATATTCTAGAACCAGGGAGCAAAATAAATATTGAAAGAATTCACTGATCACCTCCTGAAAGAGATCCAAAAAGAGAAACTCCTAGCAACATTGTAGCCAAATTCCAGAGTTCCCAGGTCAAGGAGACAATATTGCAAGCAGTTAGAAAGAAACAACTTGAGTATTGTGGAAATACAATCAGGATAACACAAGATCCAGCAGCTTCTACATGAAGGGATCGAAGGGCATGGAATATGATATTCCAGAAATCAAAGGAACTAGGACTAAAACCAAGAGTCACCTACCCAGCAAAACTGAGCATAATACTTCAGGGGAATGAATGGTCTTTCAGTGAAATAGAGGACTTCCAAAAATTCTTGATGAAAAGACCAGAGCTGAAAAGAAAATTTGACTTTCAAACACAAGAAGGAGAAGAAGCATGAAAAAGTAAACAGCAAAGAGAAGTCATAAGGGACTTAGCAGAGGTGAACTGTTTACATTCCTACATGGAAAGACAATATTTGTAATTCTTAAAACTTTTCAGTGTCTGGGTAGTTGGTGGGACCACACACACACACATACACACACATGCACATACATGTACATGCATGCGTGCACACACATACAGAGACAGAGAGCACAGAGTGAATTGAATAGGATGGGATCATATCTTAAAAGAAATTAAGGTAAATGGTGAGAGAGAAATGTAGTGGGAGAAGAGAGGGTGAAATGGAATGGGGTAAATGATCTCTCATTCAAGAGGCAAGCAGGAGACTTTTTAGTGGAGGGAAAAAGAGGAGAACTGAGAAAAAAACATGAAGTTTACCCTCATCACATTCGACTAAAGGAAGGAATAAAATGCACACTCATTTTGGTATGAAAACCTATCTTACAATACAGGAAAGTGGGGGAGAAGGAGATAAGCAAGGTGGGGGGGATGATGGAAGGGAGGGCAATGGGAGGAGGGAGCAATTTGAAGTCAACACTCGGCGGGGGACAGGATCAAAAGACAGAATAGAAACAATGGTGGGCAGGATAGGATGGAGGGAAGTACAGTTAGTCTTACACAACATGACTATTATTGAAGTCATTTGCAAAACTACACAGATATGGTCTATATTGAATTGCCTGGCTTCCCAAAGGGAATGGGTAGGGCAGGAGGGATGGGGAGAATTTGGAACTTAAAGTTTTAGGAACAACTGTTGAGTATTGTTGTTGCTACTAGGAAATAAGAAATACAGTTAATGGGGAACAGAATGTTATTTGGCCCTACAGGACAAAAGAGAAGATGGGGACAAGAGAAGGGAGGGAGGATAGAAAAGAGGGCAGATTGGTGATAGAGAAAATTAGAATGCTTGGTGTATTGGGGTATAAATGGGGGGAACATTTGGAACCCAAATTTTATGAAAAGGAATGTAAAAAGTTAAATAAATAAATTTAAAAAAAGCAAAAATAGCTAAATGGAAAAGGAAGTTCAAAAGTTCACTGAGGAAAATAATTCTTTAAAAATTAGAATGAAGAAGATGGAAGCTAATGACTTTATGAAAAATCAACAAATTATAAAACAAATCCAAAGGAATGAAAAAAAATACCAATGTGAAGTTTCTCATTGGAAAAACAACTGACCAGGAAAATACAACCAGGAGAGACCTGAAAGCCATGCTCAAAAAGAGTCTAAACTTCATCTTTCAAGAAATTATCAAGGAAAACTGCCCTGATAGTCTAGATCCAGAAGGTAAAATAGATATTGAAAGAATCTCCTGACTGCCCCCTGATGGAAATCCCCAAAAGAAAACTCCTAAAAATATTGCAGCCAAATTCAAGGAGCCAGAAAGAAACAATTTGAGAATTGTAGAAACACAATCAGGACAACATGAGATCTAGCAGGTTCTACATTAAGGGAACAGAGGACTTAGAATATGATATTCCAAATGTCAAAGAAGCTAGGATTAAAACCAAGAATCACCTGCCAAGGAAAACTGAATATAATACTTTAGGGGAAAAATGATCATTCAGTGAAATAGAAGTACTTCCAAAGTTCTTGATGAAAAGACCAGAGCTGAATAGAAAATTTGACTTTCAATTTCAAGAATCAAGAGAAGCATGAAAAGGTAAACAGGAAAGAGAAATCATAAGGGACTTACTAAAGTTGAACTGTTTACATTCCTACATGGAAAGATAATTCTTGTAATTCTTGAGGCTTTTCTCAGTGTTAGGGTAGATGGAGGGATTATACATAGATAGAAAACACAGAGTGAGTTGAATATGAAGCAATGTTATTTAAAAAAAATAAAATTCAGGGCTGAGAGAGGAATATATTGGAAGAAGAAAGGGAGAAATAGAATGGGGTAAATTATCTCTCACATAAAAGAGGCAAGAAAAAGTTGTTTTTCAATGCAGGGGAAGAATGAGGAGGTGAAAGGGAAAGAATGAATCTTATTCTCATTGCATTTGGCTTAAGGAGGAAATAACATGCACATTCCATTTCGTAAGTAAATCTATCTTACACTATAAAAAAATCTATCTTACACTATAGGAAAGTGTGGGGAAGGGGATAAACTGGTGGTGGGAGAAAGATAGAAGGGAGGGCAAATAGGAGGAGAAGGTAATTAGAAGTATACACTTTTGTGAAGGGGCAGGGTCAAAAGACAGAATAGAATAAATGGGGGGCAGGATAGGATGGAAGGAAAATAGTTAAGCCTTTCACAACATGACTGTTACACAAGTGTTTTGCATGACTGCACCTGTATAACCTATATTGAATTACTTGCCTTCTCAATGGGAGTGGGTGGGGAAAGAGGAAGGGGGAGAAGTTGGAACTCAAGGCTTTAAAAAGCAAATGCTAAACATTGTTTTTACATGCAACTGGGAAATAAGACATACAGGCAATGAGGTATAGAAATCTATCTTGCTCTACAAGGTAATACAGAGGAAGAGGACAACAGAAAAGGGGGTATATGATAGAAGGGATGACAGATTGGAAGGAGTGGAAGGAATAATCAGAATGCACTCATTCTTAGGGTGGGTAGAAGGGAGAGATGGGGAGAAAATTTGGTACTCAAAATCTTGTGGAATTGAATGTTGAAAAATAAAAATAAATTATTTTTTATAATTCATTTTTTGCCTTTACTAAAAATATTCCTACTCCTTAGACCAATAAGATTAATAAACCCAGATGCAATATGGCCCCAGAGCTCCTTTTATCATTTATTTTGCCTCTTTACCTGGTAGGAGTATTAAAATTGTCATACTATTTAACTTCCAGACACATCTTCATCATTTTTCTCTCAATCTTTTCTCCTACAGTTTTCCATTATGAAAGTCATTGTCCTGTCTTTTCTACTTAACTGATTTTTAATTCCTATATTCCCCATAAATTTCCATATTTCATTTTTTTGATTCCTATAACACTTACTGTCTATACAACTTGTTTGATATTTCCTTTTCTTGTTTTTGTCGGGAAACGTAAAGAAACTCTCTACCAATGCAAATCAACAATGGCTCTGCAAATTATACCTCTGATTTTGCCAATTTTAAGATGTAAATACTTAAATTGAAAATCTATCAGCTCTTATGAGCCAGGCAGAACTGGCTCCGACACAGCCCTGTATATAGATGAGTTGGCAAGGAATCATATTATAATTAGTACAGAGTTAGCCTGAGGTGTAAGTTCCACAGTATCAATTCTAGATACCAGTGGGAACCTATTACAAACATGAAAAGTGAAAGAATAACAGTAAAATTATTGACTATCTAAATACATACTCATGATTTGGTGAAGTGCATGCCTTATTTTGAAATTCAGGAGTTGACTTTTGTATTCTAATATAATTGGAGTATGACTTTATCAGTAATACAAACTATTATGTAACATTCCCATCTCCTGCAGAAAAAAAAAGTAGGCAATAAAAGTACAAATGAGGCATCTGATGGTATTTTCTCATTTGAAATTGTGAAGGTTTCCTGAATCTTTACATACAAGAACAGTTCAACTATTCATTTACAGAGTAAGAAGACTTCACCATTTATTCCAGAAGTATACCTAACATTATTCTCAGGAAGGATATAGTCTAATTAGCTGCTGATAGCATTGTTAGATTTAGGGGGAAAAAAACAACTTGTGGTGTTAAGTGGAAGCTAATAGATTCTGACTACATGATAATACTATAGATTCCTTTTAATAAATGACTCTAAATCATTTCCTGAACCATCATTTTTTTCCTTATCAGAAGGCCCTGGTAGTATTATATAATGGCACTATGAGGATAGCATTAGATTGAGGAGTCAGAGGACCTTGGTTCAAAATCTGGCTGTTACTTGTTTGACCTTGAGAATGTCACTTAGTTTTTCAAAGCCTCAGTATTTTTCTACTCGGTATAATGGGGAAAAAAGGAGCAGGGTAGAAGTTGGGATTAGGTTTGATGACCTCTAAGTTCCCTTGTACTTCCAGATCTGTATTGCTATGATCATAATTTTAAGCAAAATTTGATTGAATATGACCAAGGACCTAACAAGTATCAGGTACTTCTGGGAATATGAAATGGCAATAAGAGGCTGCTCCCATGCCTACAAAGAATTTATGCTTTAACTGTACAGATAAGTCCTTCATATGAAGAAGACAATAATATAAAGTCAGAATGGTCTATTATATATGCAATATATTTACTAGATCACACTATTTTTATACATTAAAGTTAAAAGAAATCTATTGATTAATAGAATTTTTGTGTAGAAGGGATCATAAAGGTCCTTTAGTCTAAATGTCTTTATTTTATAGATAAAGAAACAGCCACTTAGAGAGGTGACATGCCTTAGAGATACACAGTAAGTAGCACATGTGGAATTAGAATGCAAGTATTCTGACTGCAAAAACAGTCACATTCTTATTATATTATGTTACCACCATTTGTAAAAATACAATTGAAAGCAAGATAGAAATAGTCATAGAATAAGAGCGTCAAAATCAATCAATAAATCTTTATTAAGTACTTGCTATATCCCAGGCACTGTGTTAGACACTGGAAAAATACAAAAAAGGAAAAAAAAATCCCTGCCATTAAGGAACTTATGTTCCACCAAAGGAGATGACATATACACAAACAAATATATAAAGACAAAATTAAAATAATTTCAAGGTTTTTGGGGGTGGAGGGACCAACAGATGTTGGAAAATTTTTTAAAGGCTTCATGTAAAAGGTGTCACTTGAGTGGAGTTTTGCAGGAAACAAGGAATCCTAAAAGGTGAAACACATTCCAGGAAGAGTGAACCATCAGTGTAAAGGCATGGAGTTGGTGGTTGGAGGGTCACGTGAAAGGAACAATAAAAATTCCAGTTGGGCAGCACGGAAGATTATATGAAAGGAAGTACTTGAAAAGATGAAACATTCATAAAATTCAAAGCCCAAACTCCTCATTTTATAAATGAGGAAACAGGATTAACCTTTGCTGTTGATAATATCAAAATCCATGCAGCTGTTGTTCTCTGTCTCATTAACAAAAGTGCAAAGAGAACTTTAAGAATCATCAACAACCGGGATCGATTCTAAGTAATGTGCTTCTTTGCCTAACTTTCCTGCTCTGCTCATCCCAGATACAGGGTTACAAAAAGCAATGACACGAACAGCCATCACACCAGCTAATTTAAATGATTGCATGTACTGAGACAGATACCAAGAGAGTGATGTGGGAATTCAAGATAAAAAGGGTCGTTTCATTCTTTTTTCTTTTTTAATAATATAAAGCATTTTAAGTTAGGAACAGTTAGAAAAGACCAAATATAGTAAAAAGAAAGGCTTTTCCTTTGGGGTTTTTCAAGGTGTGCTAATTGCTATTTCAGTATATAAACATAGTTTTCAATTTCACAGAAAATTAGAAACGAATACATAATATCATTATATCTATTGGCCACTGGCCAATTAATCAAGTAATAAGCTCTCATGCTGTGTTCTGGACATTAGTATGAGAACCACATGATTAGTTTATCCTGAAAAACATACCAAACCATAGCTGAAATGAGCTCACCAGAGGTCTTGACTGATGAGAAAATGAGTCATATTTCAATTCTTCATTCTGATGCTAATATCTCTAATTTATTCCTCTGACAATTTTACGATTCAGTCCTTCTACACTAACCAGTGATGCATATCAAAGATTTAGAGAAGGTCAATGGATGAAAATTGGAATAAATTGTACATTCTAGGAAAACTACTTAGCCCAACATTATTACAATCTGGAGTGTGTTAGCTACCTTCTGGCAAGCTAAAGTTTGTCCAGCTTTCAAGATGCCTTCTGGCACTCATTTTCATTACAACAGTTCTGTAGAATAATTTCATCATTTTTTATTAGGTTACCAGCAGAGGGACACTGACTTCTTTTGTGATGGAATTCCAAGTCTTCCATTGACTAATGCGTTTTAATCAGAAAAAAGCATTATATGCCAACAAATACTGAAGAAACAAGGTCAAGTGGTTGATGTGATGAATAAACTGCTGATGCTATCCATCAATCAAAAAGATGAGCCATCATGGTACTCTGCTGAGCACATTTCATGAATCAGAAATATATATCAAGCAACACTGGAGGTATTTGAAAACTTTGTGTATGTGTGTGTGTGTGTGTGTGTGTGTGTGTGTGTATGTGTGTGTGTTTGGTTTAAGGACAACCGATGGACATAATATACTTCAATTTAAAAAGAGGTTCCCAAATAGAATTTTTTAAATGAAGTCATCATGGAATTTAGTAGGGCATAATTTTAATATAGTTACAGAAATTAACTGAGATATAAGAAACAAGGGACAGGATCAGCAGGTCCTTTTCTGAATAGAAAAGTGAAAAGAGGTAGGTTCCTCAGATATGAAATTCTAGATTGTATTTATTAATTTTTAACAGGAATTTTTAAACAGGAAAATTGCCAGTAATGTCTTATCCTGATTTGTCATTGTGGCACAAAGGTGGCCCTAGGTTCTAGAAGTCTAGGTAGGTAGATTACAGCTCTGGTCATTCCTACATTGCTGAAAACGCTCCAAGTATGTCCTTCTTACAGGTTCCACTAGAACCCCAGACTTAATACATTCAAATGTAACCTCCCCAAACTTTTCGTCCTCATGACTTTCATGTCTCTATCAATAGCATCATTAACTTCAGAGTCATCTTTGACTATTTCCTCTCCATTTTCCCCAAATATAAGCAGTTAGTAAGTTGCAGGATCAGAGATTTAAATGTATAATGAACCTTTATAGGTGCACCCCTTCATTCAACAAGTAAGGAAACTGAGTCAATGAATAGCTAAGTGGTTTGTACAGGGTCACATTGCTAGTATGTGTCTAAGGTAAAATTCAAACTCAAGTCTTCATTTGTCCAAGTCTAGTCCTCTACTCATTACATTAATAATGGTTTTGATTTTTTGCACTATCTCTAATTCATCCATATTTATCCATCCCTACTGCCAACATTTAGTTGTCTCTTAGTGTATTGTAGTATATTCCAATCTATTTTGCATACTGCTAAAAATTTGCCTTTACTAAAAGAGAACTTTTGAACAAACTACCCATGAGATCAAAATCTTTTAGTGATCCACAATTACCTACCCAATAAAGCCCAAATTCTTTTGCCTGGCAGTGAAGGTCTTCAATTGTTTTGTCCCAATAGACCATTACAGTATGGCCAACTAGGTTTCTTCATCAATATTATGATTTATCAAAAGTGGATTGCTTGGGAGCCTAAGGCAGAGTAGAAGCACGAATCCAACTGAACTCTCCCAATGTTCCCCTCCAAAAAACTTGAAAATAATGTGGCATAAAAATTCTGGAGTGGCATATCCAACAAAAGATTATGGTGAGGAATTTTTCCAGATGTAGACAACTCAAGAGGTCAGCAAGAGTTCCCTGTGACACTGAGGAGGGGGTAGGCTCAGAGCTCAAGAGCAGCAATACCAGTGGTGGGTCTTGAAGGTGGATGCAACAGCAAAAGCAGCAGTGTCAGTAGCTCTCATCCCAGAGATGACAAGAGGATCAAACAACTGTTCAAAAAGAGATGACAAGGAACCCTAAGATGCCACTGAGCACAGGATGGGGCACTGTTTTGTAACTCCATTGACAATTTACAGTTCTATGTCACAGGTTCAGAGTAGAGTTGGTTGTTGGTTTCATGGGAACAAGGGTCTGGGTTACAGTTCCTTTACAGAGAGAAGCACTGGAATGTGCAGCTGCAGAATGGCATAGGACTTTCCTGGGTAAACACCAGAGTGTAGACAAAGAGAGTAGGGACTGCACCTCTCTCAGGATAACAGCACCTTGGAAGTAAGAAAAACTTGCAGAATTAGCAGAACCTCAGAATTAGATCGGAAAACAGGAAAAAAGCCTGAAGCTTGGGTAAGTGCTTCCCCAAACCCAAAGAATCATACCCCACAGTCAAGAAATAGGCTGCAAAAATGAACAGATAACAAAAAATAGAACCTGACCTTAAAAAATAAAACACTACTATGGTAACAAGAAAGATCAAGACACAAACTCAGAAGAAGATAACAACATGCAAATAGCTACAAACAAATGCTCAAAGAAAAAAATGCGAATTTGATCTCAGTCAAACATGGACTTTTGGAAGAGCAAAGAAAAGTGAGAAGTGGTAGAAAAAAGGTGAAAAAAATGAAAATGATGAAAGAAAATTATGAAAAGAGAATTGACATCTTGGTAAAAGAGACTGAAGAATAATTAAACAAAAATTGATTAAATGTTAAAAAAGCCACAAAAATTACTGAAGAAAAGAACTTCTTTAAAAAAATCATAGTTGAGGGAGTGAAAACAGAGACACACTGTAGTCATCCAAATTCTCTCAAATAAGTCTAAGAAGTGAATCTGAAGGAATTTTAGAGGGGCACAATCTACTGGGAAACAGAGTATAGCAGATATCCAGCCCATGACAGCCTGAAAGATCAACAGGATCTGTTACAAGGGCTGGGGGAGCACAGAGAACTAGAGGCATTACCGCAGACATGGCAATAACAGAGCACGAATGGCTTGGGTGAGATGAATCTACAGCTGCAGTTTGGATTCCCAAAAGACTCAGTACAGGACAGGAGTCCAGCAGAACTAAGTGAGAGAGAAGTACAGGGAACAATACAGCAGCAGCAGCTACTCTGGGGGGTTATCAGCCCATAAACTAAATGTTTGAAAGCCACCTATTTGAACATCCAGGAGGTAATATGGCAGAGTAAACTGAAAATGCTATCACTCTCCCTGATTAACCTTGAAAAACCCAGAGAATATTGCCAAAGTAAAAGTACTGGAATAGTGAAGCCAGCAGAATGGGTAGTCTTTTAGCTTGGGAGGCTAGGGAGAACACAGGAGCTGTAGCTGAAGGTGACCAGTGCAGGGCCAGAAACATCCAAGCAAGCTCCACCCGAGGGAAACAACAGGAGATCCTGAGACCAATGGGGTGGAGCTGCTAAGTGCCAACAGCAGGACCCTAGGTATGCATTAGCACAGACAGGGGAATTGGGCAGGCACCAGTGCAAATGGGGTTAGTGCAGTCCTAGAGAAGGAAGAGACCTCCAGTGGCCAGATTACCCCTCCCTGACACCTCTCACTGTGAGCTTAAGTATAACCCCTGGGAAACTCAGATTTCACCTGGCCTCTGCCTTGGCACACACTAGCCAGCTTAGCACCAGATAACCTGCAGCATTACATAGCTTCTAGATGAAGAACTAGAAGCCATAGAACACAAAGCCAGGAATGAGGACCCTAGCAGGACCTCTGTGCCCCTGAAGCAGAGATTCACTTTAAAAGCCAGGAAAAAGGCAATCACCATGAGCAAGAAGCAAATCAGAAAATCAGAGACTATAGAATCTTACTACAGGAATGGGGAAGAACAAAATACAAATTAGAAGAGGAAAGCACTGATACTGTACTCACATCAGAAACCTCAAAAGAGAAATGAACTGCTCTTAAGCCCAAAGGACATTTTTGGAAGAACTCAAGAAGGATTTTAAAAGCCAAATTAAAGAAGTGGAAGAAAAATTGACCAATGATATTAAAAACACATTCAACTCCTCAAAAAGTAAAATTGGCCAAATGGATAAGGAGATACAAAACCTACCTGGAGAAAATAACTCTTTTTAAAAAAGGAGGTACAAAAGCTAACTGAAGAAAACAATTCATTAAAAATTGGAATTGGGCAAGCAGCACCTAATCACTCTATAAGGCATCAAGAATCAATCAAACAAAATGATATTCCATCAGGCAAAGGAGTTGGACTACAAAGAAGTATCAACTATTCCAGAAAAATTGAGCATAATCTTTCGAGAAAGGAGATGGACATTCAACAAAATGAGAAATCTCCAGACCTTCCTGATGAAAAGGCCAGAGCTCAATAGAAAATTTGATCTTCAAATACAAGACTCAAGAAAGGCATAAAAGGTAAACAGGGAAAACAAGAAAAAAAACCATTCTATTCAATATTAGCAAACTATTTACATTCCTATATAGGAGGATGATACTTGTTAATCTCTAGAATTGCATATTTAATACAACATTTAAACATAGATAAAAGCTATAGGTATAAGTTAACTGATGTGATGATAAAAACCCAATTAAGGGATGCAGAAGGAGAAGAGGAAAGAAGGAAGCAAAAAAGGGTAAATTACATCACATGAAGAGACACAAAAACATATTATAGTTGAGAGAAGAAGGGGGAGAGATGAGCATTGTTTGAACTTTACTCTCATCTGATTTGGTTCAAGAAGGGAATAAAATTCTCTGTTAAGTGTAGAATTCTAACTTGCACTATAGGCAGTAGGCAGGGAAAGGGGAAAGAAAAGGGAGGGCTGGTTAGAAGGAGAAAATAAGTATTAAGGGAAAAGAGAAAGAAAAGGGAGGGAGACTGATAGAAGGGAGGGAAGACTGAGGGATGTGGTGGTCAAAAGTAGAACTCTTTTGAGGAGGGAAAGGGAAAAAGGAAAAATAAAACCATAAATGGGGGGAGAAGTAGGATGGAGAGAAAGACTGCTAGCAGTCATAACTTTGAATGTGAATGGGATGAATTCTCCCACAAAACGGAAATGGATAGCAGAAAAGATTAAAAACTATAATCCTGAAATATGTTGTTTACAAGAAACACATTTGAAATGGGGGTGGGGTGAAATACACACAAGATAAAACTAAGTAAAGGAGCAGAATATACTATGCTTCAGTAGAATTAAAAAAAAAAAGCAGGGATAGCAATCCTATTCTCAGACAAAGCAAAATAAAAAAACAGATCTAATCAAAAGAGAAGAGGAAGGAAACTATATCCTGCTAAAAGGCACCATAGACAATGAAGTAATATTACTAAACATATATGCACCAAGTGGCATGGCATCCTAATTTTTAGAGGAGAAGTTAAGGGAATTACAGGAAAAAATAGACAGCAAAACTACACTAGTGGGGGACCTCAACCTCCCCCTCTCTGAACTTCGTAAATCTATGCTCTCCAGTGCTTTCAATAGGAATGGTTGTTGTATTTTGTCAAAAGTTTTTCTGCACCTATTGAGATAATCACATGGTTCCTACAAGTTTTGTTGTTGATAAGATCAATCATGTTGATAGCTTTCCTAATATTGAAGCAGGAATGAAGGATTGCTTCAATATTGAAAGCACTGGAGACCATAGGAATAAGTGTAGCCTTCTTTAAAATAATAAATAGCATCTACTTAAAACCATCAGCAAGATTATAGGTAATGGGGATAAGCTAGACCTATTTCCAATAAGTTCGAACTAAAAACAAGGATGTCCATATAAGGCTGAGCAAAGGAGAATCTTTTGCTGTTTGTATTTTACTAAAAGTGGCTCTGAGTGAATAATGTGATTAAAGAAGATTTTCCCCACACATTGATGGGACTGTCCATTGAGGGAAGCTTGATTAGGGGAGTTGTTTTGTAGGGAGGTCCCACGTACTTTTTGTTTTTTCTACTGAGGTACTGGGACAGAAGATCATGCCCTCTGTCTCTGAAAAATATATAAACACTCTGAGGGTGAGGTTTTACTTTGGGGCTTACTGACTGGAAGTGTTGCTTGGCCAGAGGAACACTCTGGTAAGCAGCTAAGGAGCCCCCAGGGCTTGGAAAATCCAGATGTTGATGTTTCCCTCTCTGGTAACTATGATCAGACAGTTGGAACTGTCTATTGATTTGTGATATATGCACTGATTATGGTCAGAAAGAGGAAGTCATATCTGTTGATCTCTGATTTCTCTGTACTTTCTTTGAAGTTCAGGGTGCTGACACCTCTGAACTAGGAGAATGATATATGTGTTTGATAAAAAGAACGATATATGTGTTTCATTAAAGTGATTGTTAACCCTTCAACAGTTGTCTTTCCTTTTAGAGAAACAGATAAAAGAGCCTGTGATAGCAGGTCCCCTTGTGTATGTTGGGGTGCTTACTGACACAGTTCATCATCACCACTGTTATTCAATCTGGTACTAGCAATGTTAGCTTTAGCACTAGAAGAAGAAAAAGTAATTGAAGGAATTAGAATAGGCAAAAAAGAAACTAAGTTATCACTCTTTTGCAGATGATATGATGATATGCTTAGAGAATTCTAGATAAGTTAAATACTATTTGAAATAATAAAAAAACTTTAGGAAAATTGCAGCACATAAAATAAATCGTTTGCATTTCTACATATTACTAATAAAGTTCAAAAGCAAGAGATAGAAAGAGAAATTCTATTTAAAATTACTGTATATGTTATAAAAAGGTGTGGGAGTCTACCTGCCAAATCAAACACAGGGATTTTGTGAACACAATTACAAAATATTTTTCACACAAATAAAATCAAATCTAAATAATCAGAAAAACATCAGTTGCTTGTGGAGGTTGAGCTAATATAACAAAAATGACAATTCTAACTAAATTAATTTACTTGTTCATTGCCATAGCAATCAAACTACAAAAAATTTATTTTATAGATCAAGAAAAAATAATATCAAAATTCATCTGGAAGAACAAAAGGTCCAAAATATCTAGGAAATTACTGAAAAGAAATGCTAGGGAAGGTGGCCTAGCCATATTACATGTTAAATTGTATTATAAAGCAGCAGTCATCAAAATCACTTCTAAGAAATAGAGGAGCAAATCAGTGGAATGGGTTAGGTACATATGACACAGTAGTCAACGACTATAGCAGTCTACTGTTTGATAAACCTGGAGACCTCAGTTTCTATGATAAGAACTCACTGTTTGACAAAAACTGCTAGAAAAACTGGAAAATAGTGTGGCAGAAACTGGGCATAGACCAATATCTGACACCATAGACCAGAATAAAATCGCCAAGAGTACAAGATATAGATATAAAAGCTGATACTATAAACAAATTAGGGGAGCAAGGAATAGTGTATTTGCCAGACTTATGGAGAATTGAGGAATTTATGACCAAACAAGAAATAGAGAACATTATGAAATACAAAATGGATAATTTTGATTACATTAAATTGAAAAGTTTTTCCTACAAAATCAATACAAACAAGATTAGGAGGGAAGCAGAAATCTGAGAAAGAATTTTTACCACTAGTGTCTGTGATAAAGACTCATGTCTGCAATATATACAGAACTGAGTCAAATGTTCAAGAATACAAGTCATTGCCCAATTGATAAATGGGGAATCAAAGGATATGAATAGGCAGTTTTCAGAGTAAGAAATTAAAGCTATCTATAAGTCATATAAAAACTCCTCTAAATTACCATTGATTAGAGAGATACAAATCAGAACAGCTTGGAGGTACTATATCCCACCTATCAAATTAGCTACCATGATAAAACAGAAAAATGATAAATGTTGGAGAAGCTGTGGAAGAGTTGGAATACTAATTCATTGTTGGTGGAGCTGTGAGCTGATCCAACCATTCTGGAGAGCAATTTGGAACTATACCCAAATGATCATAAAAAGGTGCATATCCTTTGACCCAGTGGTAACACTTCTAGGACTGTATCCCAAAGAGATCATAAAAATGGGAAAAAGGACCTACATGTACAAAACTATTTATAGCAGCTCTTTTTGTGCTGGCCAAGAACTAGAAATTGAGGGTATGTCCAGCAATTGAGGAATGGCTGAACAATTTATGGTATATTAATGCAATGGAATACTATTGTACTATAAGAAATGAAGCATAGGAAGACTTCAGAAATACGTGGATAGGCTTATATGAACTGGTGTTGTGTGAAGTGAAAAGAATCAGGAGAACATGACACACAGTAACAGCCACATTGTGTAAGGACTACTTTTCATAGACTTAGTCCTCCACAGCAAGGCAAGGACCTAAAACATTTCCAAAGGACTCACAATGCAAAATGCCATCTATATCCACAGAATGAATGATGGAGTCCAAATGCAGAATGAGGCAGACTATTTTCCCTTTTGTTATGTTTTCTATTGTTTTAGTTTTTTTCATGGTTTCTCCCACTCATTTTAATTCTCCTTTGCAACATGACTAATGAGAAAATGTATTTAATAAGATTGTATATGCAGAGTCCATAAAAAGAAGGCATGTGGTCCTGGGGTCAGAAGAGGGAGGAAGGGGGAGAAAACTTAAAACTTATGGAAGTTATTGTTGAAAACTGAAAACAAATAAAGAAAGTTGAAAGAAAAATAAATAAAAATATGATACAGTTAAAAAAATCATAGTTCAAATGGAAAAAAAATACAAAATGCTCACTGAAGAAAATAATTCCTTAAAAATTGGAATTGGGAAAAATGGAAACTGATGACTCCATGAGATATGAAGAAACAACTAATCAAAGTTGAAGGAATGAAAAATAGAGGAAAAGGTGCAATATCTCACTGAAATCAACTGACCCAGGAAATAGATTGAGGATAGAAAAATTCAAATTACCCAAAAACAACAATCAAAAAAGAGCCTATATCTCATATTTCAAGAAATTATGAAGGAAAATTGGCCTGATTATACTGGAACCAGAGGGAACACTAGAAATAGAAAGCATCCAGCACTAACCCTGAAAGAAATCTCAAAGTGAAAACTCCCAGGAATGTTATAGCAAATTCCAGAGCTTCAACCTCAAGGAGAAAATAATGCAAAGAAAGCCAGAAAGAAAAATTCAACTATCATGGAGCCATAGTCAGGATTACACAAGATTTAGTAGCTTCCAGATTAAAGGAGTAGAGGACTAAGAATGTGATATTCTAGAAGGCAAAGGAGCTAGCATTACAACCAAGAGTAACCTATCCAGAAAAAAAAACTCATTATAATTCTTCAGGGGAAAACAGATATCTAATGAAATGGAGAACTTTCAAACATTCCTGATAAAAAAGTCAGATCTGAATAGAACAACTGACATTCAAACACATGACTCAGGAGAAAGATAAAAACATAAACATGAAAGAGAAATTATAAGGGGCTTGATAAGATTGACTTGCTAAATTTTTATGTGGCAAGATAATATATTTAATGTCAAAGAACCTTATCATTATTAGGGCAAATTACAAAGAGTCTGCATAGACAGAAGACATGGATATTGCTCTATTATGCTGAGATGAGCTTAGAAAAATGAAAGGTAAGCTAAAGGGATTCACTGGGAGAAGTGGAAGGGAGAGTTATAATTGGGGAAATTACTTCACATAAAAGAAGTATTGAAGGAAGAAATTATAAAGTAGATGAGACAATTCAGGAAATAGGTACACACATACATACATATGTGTATATATATATGTGTATATATACATATACACCAATACATATGTGTATATACACACACACACACACACACACATACACACACGCACAGACACCCAGGTGAGTACAGAAATTTTTTTTGCCCAATAGGGAAGTAGGAAAGGAAAGCATGATGAAAAAGGGGTAGGTGCGGTAAAAGTGAAGCTGGATTTAAAAGGCAGCAGTCAGAAGCAAAACATACTTTTCATGAAGGACAGAGTAAAAAAATAGAGAAGAAAAAACAGAAAAAAAATGAGATGGAAGGAAACACAGTTAACAATCATAACTGTTAAAGTGAATAGGACTAACTTATCCATAAAAGAGAATTAGAGAGTAGAATAAATTAGAAACCAGAATCCAATAATATGTTGTTTACAAGGGACATATTTGAAAGGGAAAGACACACAGAGAGTTAAGAAAAGGAACTGGAGCATAATGCATTAAGCTTTAGCTAGGGTAAAACAAACAAAGATAGTAGTAATTAGGATCTCAAACAAAGCAAAAATAGACCTATTCAAAAAATATAATCAGCTAAATTACTTTTTGCTAAAAGGTACAATAGAAAATGAAGTAATACTAAAAAAAATATGTTTCTCTGACAAATGTCTTATTTCTCAGATAGATAGGGGACTAAGCCAAATTTATATTTAAAAACAAACAATTCCCCAATTCACAAATGTTCAAAATATATGAACAGTTTTTTTTTTTCAGAAAAACATCACAGCTATTTAGTCAAATGAAAAAAAGTCCTCTAAAACAGTATTGGTTAAAAATGCACATTATAAAAACTCTGAGGGGAGGAGCCAAGATGGCGCAGTAGAAAGACTCACATATGCTAGCTCCAAACCCACAGCCCCACAAATTCTGGAGCAGTGCAAGCTGGGCAGCAACACAGTAGAGGAGATTTCCGTTCCAGAGAGCCCTGAAAAACCAACCCCAAAGGTCCGTCGCGCACTGGACAGTGGAGCCCACCACTTCCCTGCCCTGGCCACACAGCCCCGAGAAGAGCAGATCTGAGCAGACTTCAGGGATGGAACCTCTGGTGCCTTGAAGGTCCCTCCACCCACAGGCACTACAGGTCACTGAGAGAGACCTCTGGGCTGGTCGAGAGGGGGCGGGGTGTCTCCATAACTCAGGCCCCCTGGGGAGGCAGCAGCGGAGGGCAGTGGCAGCTAGGGGCTCCTGGAGCAGGATGGAGCTCCACTCCATTAACAAAGATCTCTGCATAAACCCCCTGAGGGAACTGAGCCTGGGAGGTGGCCCTGCCTCCACCTGAGCACCAGAACTTAAGCTCACATTGAATAGCAGCCATGCCTGTCACTGAAAGCCCTGAGGCTGGGGAGCAGCAATTGAATCACAGCACTAACTGGGAGGATCTAGGCAGTGGTGGACAGGAATCTCAGAAGTCAAGTAACTGGCTGGGAAAATGCCCAGAAAAGGGAAGAAAAATAAGACCATAGAAGGCTACTTTCTTGGGGAACCAATTTACCGACCTTTCATTTCTGATGAGGAGGAACAATGCTTACCATCAGGGAAAGCCATAGAAGCCAAGGCCTCTGTATCCCAAACATCCAAAATAGATATCCAATGGGCTCAGGCCATGGAAGAGGTCAAAAAGGATTTTGAAAATCAAGTTAGACAGGTGGAGGAAAAACTGGGAAGAGAAATGAGAGAGATGCAAGAAAAGCATGAAAAACGGGTCAATACCCTGCTAAAGGAGACCCCAAAATATGATGAAGAAAATAACACCTTGAAAAATAGGCTCACTCAATTGGCAAAAGAGCTTCAAAAAACCAATGAGGAGAAGAATGCTTTCAAAAGCAGAATTAGCCAAATGGAAAAAGAGGTTCAAAAGCTCACTGAAGAAAATAGTTTTCTCAAAATTAGAATGGAACAGATGGAGGCTAATGACTTTCTGAGAAACCAAAAAATCACAAAAGAAAACCAAAAGAATGAAAAAATGGAAGAGAATGTGAAATATCTCATTGGAAAAACAACTGACCTGGAAAATAGATCTAGGAGAGACAATTTAAAAATTATGGGACTACCTGAAAGTCATGATCAAAAAAAGAGCCTGGGCATCATCTTTCATGAAGTTATTGAGGAAAACTGCCCTGACATTCTAGAACCAGAGGGCAAAATAACTACTAAAAGAATCCATCGAACACCGCCTGAAAGAGATCCTAAAAGAGAAACTCCTAGGAAAATTGTGGACAAATTCCAGAGTTCCCTGGTCAAGGACAAAATATTGCAAGCAGCTAGAAAGAAACAATTCCAGTACTGTGGAAATACAATCAGGAGAACACAAGATCTAGCAGCTTCTACATTAAGGGATCGAAGGGTATGGAATAGGATATTCCAGAAGTCCAAGGAACTAGGACTCAAACCAAGAATCACCTACCTAGCAAAACTGAGTATAATACTTCAGGGGAAAATATGGTCTCTCAATGAAACAGAGGACTTTCAATCATTCTTAATGAAAAGACCAGAGCTGAAAAGAAAATTTGACTTCCAAACACAAGAATGAGAAGAAGCATGAAAAAGTAAACAGCAAAGAGAAGTCTTAAGGGACTTATCAAAAGTGAACTGTTTACATTCCTACATGGAAAGAAAATATTTGTAACTCTTAAAACTTTTCAGTGTCTGGGTAGTTGGTGGGACTACACAGACATATACACACACACATATAAACATGTGCGTGCACACACACATACACACATGCACACACACACAGACAGAGAGCACAGAGTGAATTGAATAGGATGGGACCATATCTTAAAAGAAATTAAGGTAAACGATGAGAGAGAAATGTAGTGGGAGGAGAGAGGGTGAAATGGAATGGGGCAAATTATCTCTCATTCAAGAGGCAAGCAGGAGACTTTTTAGTGGAGGGGAAAAGAGGAGAGCTGAGAAAAAAACATGAAGTTTACCCTCATCACATTCGACTAAAGGAAGGAATAAAGTGCACACTCATTTTGGTATGAAAACCTATCTTACAATACAGGAAAGTGGGGGAGGAGATTAGCAAGGTGGGGGGGAAGGCAATGGGAGGAGGGAGCAATTTGAAGTCAACACTCGGCAGGGGGGGACAGGATCAAAAGAGAGAATAGAAACAATGGGGGGCAGAATAGGATTGAGAGAAATATAGTTAGTCTTACACACCACGACTATTATGGAAGTCATTTGCAAAACTCCACAGATAGGGCCTATATTGAATTGCCTGCCTTCCCAAAGGGAACGGGTGGGGAGGGAGGGATGGGGAGAATTTGGAACTTAAAGTTTTAGGAACAACTATTGAGTATTGTTGTTGCTACTAGGAAATAAGAAATACAGTTAAGGGGGAATAGAAAATCATCTGGCCCTACAGGACAAAAGAGAAGATGGGAACAAGAGAAGGGAGGGAGGATAGAAGAGAGTGCAGATTGGTGATAGAGGAAATTAGAATACTCGGTTTATTGGGGTAGGGGTAGGGGACAAATGGGGAGAAAATTTGGAACTCAAAATTGTGTGAAAATGAATCTAAAAAGTTAAATAAATAAATTTATATTAAAATTGAAAAAAGTAAAAAAAACCTGCTATAGTTATAAAAAACACACAAACCAAAAAGAAACTCTGAGAAACTACCTCATTCATCAGATTGGTTAACATGACAGAAAAGGAAAATGACAAATTTGGGAGGGGATGTGGAAAAAAATAGAGATGCTAATGTATTGTTGTATAACCTGATACAACCATTCTGGAAAGCAATTTGGAACTGTGTCCAAAGGGCTATAAAATTTTGTATACCCTTTGACCTAGGAACAACACTAGTGGGCCTATATCCCAGAATGATCATAGAAAAAAAGGATCTAAATATGTAAATATATTTATAGCAGCTCTTTTTGTGATAATGAACATTGTGGTAGTGGAAACTGAAGATGGCTATTAATTGGGGAATGGCTGAACAAGTTGTGGCATATGATTGTAATGGGATACTATTGTGGTACAAGAAATGAGGAGTTGAATGGTTTCAGAAAAAAAAAAAAAAAACATGGGAAGACTTACATGAATTGACCCAAAGTTAAGTGAAGAGAACAAGGAGATCATTGCCCACAATAACACCAATATTGTAACAATGATCAACTGTGAAGGACTTAGGTAGGTTGTTATCAACCCAATGATCTAAGTCAGTTCTAAAAGGATCATGCTGAAAAATCCTATCTACCTTCACAGAGAGAACTGATGGAACGCTAAGTGGAAATTGAAGTATAATTTTTCATTTCCTTTCTTTTTCTTTTTCCAACATAGTTAAGTTAGAAATATATTTTGAATGATTATATATGAATAATTTATGATATTACTTGCCTTCTCACTGGGTTGGGGAGGGGCTGGAAAGAAGAAGAGAATTTGGAAGTCAATTTTAAAAAATGCATTAAAATAATTAATATATTTGCAAATAATAATTTATGAACCTTAATATTAATTAACTAAATGGATCAATTAATCAATGACAGGCAACTGTAGACTGACAGGGTACCAGTAGCTTAAAACAAATAACTAGCTCATAAGACACATTGCATTAAATTGAATAATGGTTCAAATTAAATATAACTTTTATTGTATAATTAATAATTAATCAACTTTTACATTATTTAAACTAAAAAAGAGATTACTTTCTTTTTATTCCCTCAAAGTTCTACTGTTTCACATCATTGCTCTATCTTCCAGAATACTCTTCACCTCTTTCTCCAGCTTTTACTATTCATCATTTAAGGACTAGTTTAAATGTCTTGTTCCATGATGTCTTCTCTGATTGTAGCTTGAGTTAATCTCTCCTTTGTTTAAATCATCATAGTACCTGTCTACATGAGTTTTCACATTGTACCATTCTACCTTATCACATTTATTTTTTAACTGTTTCTTCTTCCCATATTACGCAGTAAGCTAAATGATGGCAGAGACAATATTTAATCTTGCTTGGTATCCCTACTCTGATTTCTTAGCAGAGTTTCTAGTGTCTTTTGTGCATAAATATTTGTGAATTTCTTTAATTTTAATATTCTTTCCAATTGGTCATTTTCTTTGTTTTAGCACGCAAAGTTAAAAAGTTAAATTAATATCAAAATATTATACCAACATGATAGGCAATATAAAGAGAATATCCACTTGAAGAAGTCATTTCTGAGACAAGAAATAGCTTTTAGAATATAATAGATGGCATGAGTTAAGGAATCACCTAATGAAGCCCATATAGAATGCAAACAAATGAAACCATGACAGGTGTTTCTGAATGCTTCCACAGTCAATCAAAGAGTATCTTATTCAATGCACAGTTAGGTAACTAAAACCAGGCATGCAATGTCTATATTTTCTCCAGAGTCTCTATAAGGACAATTGTATGAATCCTTGCACATCATCATAATTCTTCTGTGTACAGGATTTCCTGGTTCTTGACATGGAGAAATGTCATTCCAGATGTACTACCCAGGTTTCAAACCTTTATTATACATGTGCAAATGTTAAAGGGTTTGGACATTAAGGGGGGAAAGAGTACTACATCTGAGTATATAGTGTTTTGAGAAGAGAGTATCTTTTCCTTTGAATATCCATGCTTCTCCTTCTACCCCATAAAAGTGCAAACTCATTGAAAAATCTCTGAAATCCTTCATTGAATACTAGAATTGGAGAGTTGAAAGGAATCTCAGTAGCTTTGTAGTCTGACCCATGATTGAAAGAATAGCCACCAATGATCTATCTGACAAGGAGTCACTTAGCCCCTTTTAAGATCTCCAAATAGGAAGAGATGCTTCAAAAGATTTTAATTCATTTACGTAAAATTAAAAGAACCCTTAAATATGTACTTAAAAGGAAACAAGTGTGGGAAATAAATCAGGTAGAGATACTTTATAATACCATTTTTAGATGTAGATTGTTTTCTTGATCATGACATATTAGTCAGTTCAAAGGGAATTCACACTTTTTCCTACCCAGCATCTTATATATGCTCTTGGGATAGGGAAAACATGTTTCTGTACTAAAAAATGGCAAAGCACTAAATTTAGAGGTGCAAAGGACCTTAACAGTCATCAAGTTCAATTCCACTATTTTATAGTTGGGCAAACTGAGATTTAGAAAATTGACAGAACTTGCATCACTTACTGGAACAACCAAATCTTTGGCAGAACTTGTCCAAGGTCACACAAGCAATAAATAACAGAACTTGGATTTGAACCTAGGATGTCTGACTCCAAGTCAAAGGATATTTTTTAAACTACAAAAATACTGACAGATTCCTCCTCTGAAAGATTTATGCTTGTCTCTTTTATTTGAAATCCTTCCAAAATAGTACTGAATTACTCAGGCCTAAAATCCTAAAATTCTATTCTCTTTATGTCAGGACATCCAATGTTGCTAAAAATAGTATAGCAACTATTTATATTTATGCAGCATTTTAAATTTATAATTTTGTTTACCACCTCCTATGAAAATGATCACAACCATACTATCCCTATTTTGTTTTTGTTATCCATTCATTTCACTCATGCCTGACTCTTTGTGACCCCATTTGGAATTTTCTTGGCAGAGATACTGGAGTGGTTTGCCATTTCCTTCCCTAGATTATTTGATAGATGAGGAAACTGAGGCAAACAGTGTAAAATGACTTGCCTGGGGTCACATAGCTAGTGAATGTTTGAGCCAGATTTTCAAGTCATGAAATGAGTATTGCTGACTTCCATTCTGAAACTCTGTCCATTGCTTCACCGAGTTAGTCATCCGTACTTCACAGATGAAAAAATCGAGCTTCAGAGAGGTTGTGATATTCCACGAGTGACATAATTTGTCTGAGCAAGTTTTATTGCTACAAATGCATTACTCTTTCCATCATGTCAAACTTCTCTTTAAACTAAAGTCTTGTCATCCACTTGGATAGTGGGAATTATCTTTGATCATACAGACTACTGTTGATGATACAAATATTCTTGCCTCATTGACATTCATCATAAAGTAGAGATACAGTATGACTTAAGGAAAAGAACCTTGGATCCAATGACCGGGCATCAAATTCTTGCTCTGCCTATTACTAACTGTACATACGACCTTAAGAATTTTATTTTATCTTCAAAGATATCAGTTTCTATATCTGTAAAATGAGAGGCTTGGATTAGATAGTGTCTAATGATATCCGATGTGTGTATATATCACTGAAGTCAAGAAAGCACTGTACACACAGTATCTCATTTGAATCTCACAGTAAGCCTGGAAGTCAGTTCCTGCTGGCATTCATTATTTCATTTTACAGAGGAGGAAGTTGAAGTTCAGAGAGATTAAAAGACTTGCCCAAGGTCATAAAGCTGGTATATGATAAGGAATTTAATATTAAATCTTCTTTACTCCAAATCTAGTATTTCATTAACACTAAATTCTATTGGACTATACATGAATAATGTAAATATTTTTCCCTCCATTGAAGATGAACAATATAATGGCCTCAAATGTTAGTATACACATTCCTCACATGAAATTAACATCAATATACTGGTATTACTGCTTGAAAATAGACATTGTTTGATGTCCTATGATTGAAGCTTCAGTGTTTCTAACTGGCCCTGGGGAGATTTCATTTGTGTTCCTTGGGAAGGCAGCAGCAATACCCATAGCTTACAATACTATCATCCATGTCCAGATGAAACAGCCAAGATCATAAATGAGATCCATTTTGATCTCAGTATCCTACTGCATGACTTCTTCCAACAGCTGGTCCAATGCTAACTAGCACCCACATGGATGGCATGTGTCTGGGGTTCCAATACTTAAAAGAACTTTAAATATCACTGAGTCAGACAAGATTT
The DNA here is from genome assembly GCA_023548195.1 of Bettongia penicillata ogilbyi. Classification (NCBI taxonomy): domain Eukaryota; kingdom Metazoa; phylum Chordata; class Mammalia; order Diprotodontia; family Potoroidae; genus Bettongia; species Bettongia penicillata. The sequence goes on from JAJHZJ010000580.1 coordinate 3,082,187, forward strand.
TAAAAACATTGGAGTTATAGCCCTTAACTCTGACTTCCATGATTCATGACATTCTATATCATTGTACATTTCTCTTTGACATGGGACAGGCTGGTTGTATTTTTTTAGGCGGTCATTCAATTAGTTAGCATTAAGTGCCTGCTATGGGCCAAGCATTGTGTTATGCACTGGGGATACGAATAAAAAGCGAAAGACTACTCCTCCCAGAAGTTTTTGCAAGATGATTTTGGAAAAATACATATTTATTATTATTTATAGAATATTTCTGTAAACAAGCCTAAACATAGTCTCTAAAAATGCAAAGATATCACATCAAAAGCATTGCTGTGAAATTAGAAAGGAAATGGCTTGATACAAGAATGACAGGTAGGGAGTCATCTCATCATGTTTCTTTAGCAGTCATACTCCTTCATGTCTACCTCATGTCCCAGATAGTCCCAGTTTTTAATTTTCCCAGAATAAGGAATGAGATATGTAATTTCTTATTCATATATGTATATTGTCAGGATCTGGAGTTTATAGAATTCTAAAGAGTATTCTTTTAATTGGATGGAGTACTTAATTAGTTTACTTAAGGGGCTAAAAACTACTTTCAAACATTCTAATCCAAGAAGTAGCCTAGACACTAAGGAAATCCAGCTCAAAATGTGACTTTCTTTACCTGATATATTCCTACAATGACATTCTACAATGTTATTACATAGTTGTGAGGCATGAAACCCAACAGTCTCAAAATAATGAAAAAAATGTCACACAGAAACTATTATGAGAAGTGAATGATGGGTGTGGGGAAGTTTTACCATATCAATAAGGGGCTTTGAAGAATTGGAGTAAAGTTTGTCATAAGAAAAATATTCCCCAAACCAACGATCTAGGAAGGCCTTCACTTCATTTTGGTGGATCCCCCACAAAAAGCAACCAACTCCCCCAATGGGAGGACAATAATTAAACATGATGGGCAACCATAAATGGTTTGCATCTTGCAATAATTACCGGAACAACCAAATCATTGAGATGTTAGTCATTTGAGTGTTTCAGTGAATTGATGATTTCATCATTTCATCCTTGCTCAACACTGCTCCTTCCGGACTCTCTTTACCACAATCACTCGGCAATCTTTCCTTCTTTGAATTTCATGCTCCTAATTTTATTACCCAGTCCAGATCCTGGTGACCATTATCAAGTTTTTTCTCCTTTCTTTAATGAATTCAGTGCCTTGCTGATAGACTTTTTCTCCTCCACAATTTTTTTCTTCAAACTATGGAAGTCTAAACATTTAATATTGATGTTTCCTCAAAAATCTTCCATTCCCAGTTTTCCAGTCAACTAAATTTTTATGATCTATTCCTAATTGGATTATGCTCACCATCAAACTCTTTCAGTCTTACCCAAATGCTTCTCACTGAATTTATGCTAATTGAGTTTACTATTCATTTATATTTTCTAATCTCCATCAACGTAAACCTCAGGTTATTCCACAAGGTTGTGTCCTGAGTCTTCTTTATTTTTTCTTTCTAAATTTATTCTCTTGGTAAGATCATTAACTCCAAGGAGTTCAGTTTTTATCTTTATGAAATGATCTCAAAATCTTTTTTTTTAACTATGACCAATCTCATTCCTGAGCTCTAGTCCTGAATCACCAGTTCTCTGTTGGATATTTCAAAATGGATTTTCAATAGGCAACTCAAAAATAAGCCATCTAAAACAGAACTCAATATTTCTATCACTCTCACTTGACCTGGACAATGTTCTCTTTTTGAACTTCCCTATTGCTGATGAGGATGTCGTCATTCCCAATCTTCTAACCTCAGCCCAGCCTCAATTTCTTATACTCTCAGTTTACAGACACAAATCAGGTATTTCTACATCCAAAATGCCTCTTATACAAATTTCCTTCTCTCCACTCACACACTTATCAACCTGGTTCAAACACTCATAAACTTAGAAGTCATAGTTCATCTCCCTCCAGAGGTGGACAGCATGAATTCTTTGGAACTGTCTTACATCATTACACTTATCAAAGCAGCTAAGTCTTTCACAGTTGATCATTATTACAATATTGTCTGGACTATTGCAATAGCCTCCTAACTGGTCTCCATAATTTGAGTTCCTTCCCACTGCAATCCATTTTTCACACAACTGCCAAAATGAAACTCCTAAGTACAGTTCTGTGTCATTCATGTCTTTAATAAATTGAAATCGCTATGTATTACTTTTGAAAATAAATATAAAGTTCTTTGCAATGTAAAACCTCACAACCTGTCTCCTCATCTTTCTAGGCTTTTATTTTATTTAATTATATTGCCACCTATGAAGTTCACAAAACAACATGTTGGCCAACTTCCTGTTTCTCACACATGACCCTCCATCACTCCATCTTCTAACTCTATGCCTTTGAACTGTCAGATCCCCATAGCTGGAATCATCTGCCTCCTCACTTTCCCCTCTTTGAATCCTTGGTTATTTTAAAGAATCAACTAAATTGGCCACCAGGAAAACATTGTGCACAGTAAGAACAATATTGTAATAATGATCAACTGTGAAAGACACAGTTGCTTTGATAAGCGGAATGATGCAAGACAGTTCCAAAGGACTCATGCTGTCTGCCTCTGGAGGGAGAACTGATGAACTGTGAGCTCTGATTGAAGCATATTATTTTTAATTTTATTTTCTTGCTTTTGTTGCTGTACAGTCATTTTTTCAGCTCTGTTGGATTCTTCCTGACCCCATTTGTTTTTTTTTCTTTTTTGGCCAAAATCCTGGAATGATTTGCCATTTCCTTCTCTAATTTTATAGGTGAGAAAACTGAGACAAACAGGGCTAAGTGTCTCAGGTCAGATTTGAACCCAGGAAGATGAGTATTTTTGACTCCAGGTCTTCACCACCCAAGATACTTTTTTTTTCTGGTTTCGCAATATGACTAATTTAGAAATGTTTTGCATGACTTCATAGGCATAACAGATATCATATTGCTTGTCTTCACAATGTATGGTGGAAGGGAAAGTTTTAAGGGAGAATTTGAAATGCAAAATAAAAAATGTGAAAAAATAAATTGAAGATCTTCCTTCAGGTCTTCTGATACTGTGTAGAAATCAGATAAAAATTAGGCTGTACATTTTTTATTATTTATTTTTACTATCTGATCTATCATTTTAAAAATACATTCTATGTTTTATATTAGTTCTCATAATCAAGTCATCACTGGTACTATGCTGCAGGTTACTTTTGCCCGCAGTGCATCTTTAAATTTCTTTCTGCCATCTGAACTTCCGATTATTTTTGACACTATAGGATTCCATGATTGGAATGCATTATTTTATGAAGAGAAGAATGGTGATGTTAAAAAATGTTAAGAGTCAGGATCATTAAAATTGCTGTACATCTTTTTTTTTTAAATGAAATTCATGTTTCTCTCCTCCTACTCAATTCTGATCTCAGCTCATCATCCATCTTCAGGTTCTAAAAAAAAAATAAATTGACATACTAATTCAATCTAATGCTGTGGGGAAAACAAAAGCCTAATACCCTATCCTAGTCATGTTAGGATACATTTTTCCTTAAAACGCATTTTAAGTCCTTGAGATCTAATTTAACTAAGACTCAGAATATTGGACTGCTTCTTGGTTGCCTGAGTACGAAAGCTTCCAGGTCAGATGGGACTCTTATTCTCTTAGACTTCAGGCTGCAGATCAACAGAATGACTGGCAGTACCAGAGAAAAGCATCGTTCAACTGAATCAACTCTTATAAACGGATTTCCTCTGCTGTGACTGGGTAAAACTCTGTTAAATGTTAGATGGAAGATTCCTAATATATATCATTGTACTCTAATTCTGAACCTGAGGTACCTGCCTGGCGTGGTCAGACTTGAATTAGCCTGGTCAGTCCTTACCTATGCTTGGTGCCTCCATGAACATATGTCATAATACAGTCAGTCCATGTTCTTCATGTACTTTTCAATCCAAGTCATATAGCATTTATTAAGAGCCTGCTATGTTTCAGACACTATTCCAGGCACAGGGGTTACAAATACCAAAGTTAAATATGATCTGCCCTCAAGTAGCTTTCTTTTGATTGATGCTGAAACGGCAATTATGCATATAAGTAAATACAATACATATGCGAAGTAATTTTCAGCAGGAGACTTCAAGTGTAATGTTACCTTCACAGATTATTAAACCAATCTCTTTTGAGTGGCTAATGATCACATTAAATAGAGTCTATAGTGTTTTGGCATTTCATATTTATCATGAAAATGTCATCTCTAAAAAGGAGAAAGCACCTGATGAATATCATTATTTAGAGAATTCCTCTTCAAATGGATTTTGTGGGTAATTAAGAAATATTTGTTGAATTACATTTTATTACATTCGTGTCCCCACTAGGCAGCTAGGTTGTTCAGTAGTTAGAGCACTAGGCTTGGAATCAGGAAGGTTCATGAGTTCAAATACAGCCTCAGATGCAGCCTCATTAGTTCTGTGACCCTGGGCAAGTCACTTAGCCTCATTTGCCTCAGTTTCTAACCTGCAAATAAGCTGGAAAAGAAAATGGCAAACCACTCTAGTGTCTTTGCCAAGAAAACACCAAATTGTGTCACAAAGACTCTGACAGGCTTAAAAAGACTCAACAACAGTGTCCTCAACATAGTCACTGAAAGGGCACTATTCACATGTTGGATGTATCTCTTTAAACTCCATCCCATCTTCTATTCATCTCAAAGAGATTTTCCTAAAGTGCATTTCTGATTGTACTACTACTCTACTCAGTGAATTAGAGTGGCTATTACTTCTAGGAACAAATAAAAATCCTCTCTTTTTAATTCAGAATACTTCACTACCTTGCCCTTACTTATCTTTATAAGCTTTTCCCAATCTAATCCCATCTGTACATAGTATGATCTTGCTACACTGGCATTCCTTCTGTCCCTTATATGTAGAACTCCCATCTCCTAACTCTCCATGCCTGGAAAGTTCTCCCTCAACACTTTCACCTTCTCTGTCTTCATTTAAAACTCAACTCAAATTCCATCTTCTGCTGAAGGTCTTTGCTCCCTTCCTCCTTCCACCTCTACTGCCTTCCCTCTGAGACTACATTCTATTTACACTTTATGTGTCTTGGATATACATAATTATTACAGGTTTTCTCTGCCATCATAACATGAAGTTCTTAAGAGAAGGGTCAGGAATTTTTGTTTATTTTTTCTGTTTCTTTGTTTTTACTTTCTTTGTATCCTTAGTGCTTAGCATTGTGACAGTCATATAGGAATTGCTTAATAATAGTTTTTGACTGGCAGACTCAAGAATTCTTTGTGAAGGATTTATGGAAGGACATATATAAGAACTGTACAAGATGACAAGTTATAGATGGGTTATAATCTGTTCTAGAAAAGGGCATCACGCTTTTGAGAACTATGGAAGTTAGTTTAAAGGCATATTTCAATACTTAGATGAATCTGACTTATTTTGGTTTCACTATAAACAGCACAATATCTGGCAAACAGCAGATATTTTTAAAAAAATGCTTGCTGAACTAAATTCCATCTGTGCTCACATCAACATTGATACTCCTTCTAATGATACAAATAACTCATCCATGCATTCACATTCTATATGATTTTCCTCGAAAGAAATCAACCAGGTGTAGTCTGGAGGCCTTCCATTTTATGTGAATCAATGAAACATATGTGATGTTGATTTCTTTTCCCTAGATCTTCCTATATGGATGGACCATATTCCTTTTCAATCATGCATTGCTGAGATAATTTTTCACCCTTTATTTTGCATGAAAATTATCAATGATAATGTATTGCAAATCACTTATGCCCATTACCCACCATAATGTTGATTTTTCAATAAGTGTGATCCTCCATGATTGTAGTAATATAACATAACCAGAAGAATATATTAAAGATGGGACTTGGGTGTATGTCTCAAAGAACAATTTAAGAAAATCACTATGGAATTTCTCAAATGAAGTCCAGTTCAGTTTCATCCTATTCAATTCTGGACCCAGATTATCATCCATCTATAGCAGCCTGGCCAAGAACACTGATAGACTAAGTCAATAAATTGCTCAAGCAACTGCATATGATAATCTGAAAAATAAGCATCCCTTAATCTTTGTCTTTGCCTGTGTGAATTGCCAGGTTGATCTCTTCTGAGTGGTGGTAGCTTTTAATTAGGGAAACATCATTATATTCCAGGATTCTTGCAATCAGTACAAAGTCATCTGCAAATAAGAATATCTGTGAGCAATCTCATCCTCATCCTTTATGACCAATCCTCTTACATTTTTACTCTGAACAGGATATTTTCCATAAGAATGATGAGTACCATTGGGGAGTTTACATTTTCCTGTTTTATTCTTACTTTAATATTGATAATGAGAGGATCCTGGAATAAGGTTACTTCTACAGTTTCATCCATCAAGGAATCTTGTATAATCTTGAAATAGGCAAAGAATCACATCTTCACAGAAACATGATTGAAAGGTATGGATTAGAAAGCATTCTGTTGTTTATTTTTGTTATTGATAAAAAATTGTCTCAAAAGAGAAAAATGCTGACGTAGGAAGCTCTTTTCTAACAAATTGTCTCTGATGTAACTGTGTGTACATGTAATTATATACATGTACCTGAATCTGTATGGCCATGAGTAATTAACCTCTCAATATCTCCAGGCAACTCTCTATGAGTCTAAATTACAGATGAATTGCTGATTTGTTTCAATGTAGTGACATCCATGTAATACCCAGGGTAGTGCATCTATGTATCAGTAATATCATAGGCATGGACAAAAAAAAAGAGGAATATATAACCTTCTATAATTAAACAAAAAAATTCAGCACAATTAGCCTGAGGAAATGTATTTTATCAATTTCTTTTGGCATTTCACAAAATTGAATTGATAACCAAGTTCCATTGTAATGTTTCTCATTGTTTAGAAAATTTTCCTATGAGGCTCATTGTTCTTCTAAATCTTATTTCTAATTGTCAGTGTCATATCATAGAGAAGACTTTCTTGTGAATGAGTAATCTCAATATAAAAATGTTATGTTCTGTACCTTTTCCTCCCACAGTACACAATACATTGTTATTTTTAAAAGCCTGATATTGCTACTTTCAATATTATAAAACTCGACATTCTGGAACTGAGCTAATATACACAACCACACCTGGGATTTATATTGAAGTAATGATAATAAAATCATTCACTCATTCCCATCATTCTCTCACTTGGCAGTTTACAAAAAAGAGAGCCATGACACAACTACTTTTAGAGACAGGAAAGACTGAGTTAATTAATGTCTTGACTCAAACAAATACGAGTTGTGTGACCTTATGCAAATCACTTAACTTTTCAATTACATAGACAAGATATGTCAAACATGTGATCCAGGGTACTCTTGAGTATAGCCCAAACAAGAGTAAAATGCTGTAAGATAATATTTAATATAACATATAACATACAGTAAAATGTAGAAAATATTATCATTTAAAGTTGCCTATATATGGCCCACGAGGATTATTGTGTGTGGTTTGTTGGCCTTTTTTTCTATATGTGATTGACACCACTGCTCCGGACAACTGCATAACACTACAGTTGCAGAGAAAAGGCTATGCTGATTTATGTTGACAAGGTAGAGTCAGGGATTTTCATCTAGGAATTTCCAATATTGATAAAATCAAAGTGTACATTACTCTCTTAATGGAGACTAGCAAAAATAGAGTTTTCTTTTTAATGCTGAATGACAAATTGATGTTCAAACCTGCTCCTTAAACTCCCAAAGTATCCCACTGAACTTTTAGAGAAACAGCTATGTGCTTATGTTTTAAATAGTAGTAGTTCAATACTATAACATTTTAGGTTTACAAAATACTTTCCTAACAACAACCCTATGACATAGATGATGCAATTGTTATTGTCTCCATTTTGTAGAACTTGAAGAATTTTCAGCAACTAGGAAATGGTGATTTCATTCCAATGTAGTGTTGAGGGTGTTATAGTTTTAACATAAGTCATCACATTTTTGAAGTATGATTTTATACTTCAACATATCTAGACCACATCAAGCTCTCTATCAGTGCAGATTGTAGCCCATCCTGATCCTATTTTCATCCTATATCCTTTGTATCCTTGTCTTTCCATAAATCCTTCACAGAGAGTCTCTTCAACATCTGAAAGCTTCCTTCCTATTTTGAGTATACCACTATAATATTTAGGATTCAAAGCAACTCATCAAGGGGATGGAACTTAGTGCTGGTTATTAAAATATAATAGTAAATTGCGCTCAAAAGAAAAGACTGTTTACCTAGGCACTATATGTCATTAAAATGAAAATTCATAGATATGAAAGTGGAAACATGATAGATTCCTTTTGGGTGAGAATAAAGGGAGAAACAAGTGATGATGAGAATAAACCAAGGATAAATAGAAGTTTTGTGACATCGGTGATGTTTTCTGAAGAGATAATAACAACATTAGATAGGTAAGATATAGTTGTGAACAAAATTTTCAGCTGTTGCCTTTAAATGCACTTTATTTTTATGAAAAGGGACTCCACAATGAAAAATACTTCAAGAGGCATGGGAAATACTTAGAAATGACACATTGCACTGGACTCTGTAGTCAGGAGGACCTGAGATAGAATCTGACTTCAGACACCAGCTGTGTGACCCTGGGCAAGTCACTTAATCTCAATTGCCTCCAAAAAAAAACAAACCCAAAACAAACAAACATAAAACAGCAATAAGAACAAAAGAAAACCCATGACACATTGATGATAACATCATGAATCCCCCCATATGGAAGAAAAAGAAAGGTTTACATTGTTACATATGCAGTGTCCTCATGATCTGGAAAATCTGCATAAACTTTTTTGGCCCTCCCTCCCTACTGGAAAAGAATTCTGTATTATTATGAAAGATAAAATATATTGATAATATACAACACTATATGTATATTTTATGCATTTCTGAGTTCCTAAACTTTTTCTGGGTCATCTATTGGCCTTTGCATGTTTTCTGTGGTTTCTGAAAAACTTCTAAAAAATTCCCATTTAATTTCTTAGGTAAATCAGTGATACATTGAAACCACATTCAGAAAAGTTGCAATGTGGAAGGGATAATTGTTTTCAGGCATGAATAAAACAGAAAAGCTGGATCTATTGCTTAGGACCAGGAACTGCAATGATAATATAATAAAAGTAGTTAGAAGTATTTAACTCTTGTTTTTCTCTAGATTCTCTGTTAAGTAAAAAAAAAAATCTTCATACTAGAAAAAAATGGTAGCATTAATATCACTAGTAGGAAACTGAAGCTAAAAACAGGTGAAGTATTGTAAGTACCCAGATATTTTAAATTAGTGCAAGACCCTGGTCAAAACAATATATATCTCTGAGTACTGAGGAAAAAAAAAGCTTGTTGATGAGCCATTATTAGTAATATTAGAGTAACTGTGGAAAAAAAGAGGCATCATAAGATTCAAAAAAATACAGAAGTTTCACTTTCCAAAAGAGAAAAAAAAATTTCTTCTGTGAAATACACATTATTAAAATATTTAATTTTAATAATCAAATACAGTAAAATTATAAAAATATGACAATAATATGATACAAATAAATAAAATGCAAAATAACTAAAATATATAAAATATAAAAGATTGAGCTTGACATTAACTCAACTTTAAAGAAGAATTTTAAACACTTAGAAATGGAAGCCATAACAGGATCATTGATATCAAAGTATATCAAACTAATCTGATTTACTTTTTAAACATAAGAGTACAGTTGAAAGTAGAGTTACAGGATCATAAGGAATATATTGCAAAACCAATGCAATTGGTCCTCATCTAAACTTTTTCTTAAAACATCTCTCATTACAGTTTTGGAATAAGAGAAATATTGGCTGGTTGAGTATATTTGTTTGTGTGTATATATGTGTATATATGCATCCATCTATGTATGTGTATAGTTCATAGTCAGTTTAACAAATAGAGACAGAGTTAATGAATGAATGTTGGTCTGAATGGAATTCTCTAGTTTTATGCCACAGGCTCCTGCTTGAGTAACATTTATTTTAATTTGAATGAAAGCATAGATAGAATGCTTAACAAGTTTTCAGAAGACAGGAAGGAATGTACAGAAGACAGTTCAAATGTTGGATGAATGAACAGTGATAAAGATTTCAATAGTCTAGAAAGATTGAACCTAACAAGATGAAATATAATAGAACAAATGTAACATCCTACAAATAGGTCAAAAATAAATACCAAATGTAGAGATTAGGGAAATGTTGCTAAATAATTCACATAAGAGGTAAAAGAATTTTAAGTAAACAGAAACTCAAGATGAATCAACAGTGTTAACAGCAGCCAGGTGTTTGCTGTTCATGGTTCTGAAAGTATGTGACAGCAATGCATACTCCTGTGTGTGACACAAAACTCATTATATCCTGGGTTTGAAACAGAGTTAATAACCAAATCACCATGTACTGCAGTTATAATCATTTAAGTAGAATCCTAGCCACCCATATCAGGAATACATCCAAATGGAAATGTCATTAAATAGCTCCAAGGACACTTTTCTCTTTGTTAACAACACCATTCTTTTTTTTTTTTTTAGAAAAGTTGAGGAATTTCTTTAGAGCAATGCATGTAGTATATAAGTGAAATATCAATGAAATTATATTCATGAGCTAGTCAACACTTTCTTTCCCATTGTCATGAATGTGCATCTTCTAGTTTAAGGGAATCATGGCTATGTACTGCAATCCTAGAACAAAAGGGTTCTTTTCTGTGTTCCTGTTGGTCTGTGTACTTCTGAATTTAGAGAAGATTAAAATACTAGGGACCAGGACAGACAACTAATTAAATGTTGGATCTCATATAAATTAATGCCTGATTCTTTTGTTCCTTGCACACATATTTGGCCATGTCTACTGGGGCACAGGGCAGGGGAGCTTTTTGCTGTAGAGAAAGAGAAAACATAATTTTGGTACAGAGTTTAGGATACACTAAGACATAATATCTAGAATCAAGGAGAAATTTGTTTCACTACTCAGATTATGCTGGGAATACAGTGTCAAATAGAATCATTCCCAGGGGAAACTAATCAGGACTGTGAAGAAACTTGCAAACACAACATATAAGGAATAGGTAATTAGAATAATGAGGAAGTGTATGCTGACTATTCTTTGATATCTAAAATGCTGAAAAATTGAAGAATGATTTGCCTTATTCTGTGAACCTATAGAAAGAGTATGTACAATGTACACAAAGCTGGAAATCACTGGTAGACCAATACTAATGTGATAGAATCTCTCTAGCTGTTCTTTCTTCTGATTCTCCTTCTGCCTTTGTGATCAAGCCTTCTTGGTTTCTTTTATTGGAAGTATATCCAAGTCATGTCCATTGACCTTGGGGGTTACTCCAAGGCCCTGTCTTAATCCATTTATTTTTTTTATTATTTTTATTGGCGATCTTAAAAGCCATGGATTCAATTAACATCTCTGTGAAGATGATTCTTAAATGTATTAATGCAGTCCTAATGCATCACCTGAACTCTACATTTCCACCTCCAACTTTCTATTACATATCTCAAATTAGATGCTGTATGTACCAGGGACATCTTAAGTTCAATATGTCCTACACTGAACTCATTACCTTCTTCCTTCTCATGGTCCTTTCTTACTATTAATGTTCTTATTTTGGCCAAGGGCGTCAGAAGTTTTATGCTAGATTCCTCACTTTCTCATATTCAAGATCTAATCAGTTGCTAAGTCTTGGTATTTTTTTCTTTATAAAATTTCTTCTCATTGCCTCACTGTTTCCTCTGACATCACCACGAGTCTGCTGCACTCTCTGATCATCTCATATATAGACTATTGAAATAGTTTTCTAGTTGGTCTTCCTGCATCTAATTTCTCTCCATTTCAATTTTTTCCAATAAGCTATCAAAAAGATCTTCCTAAAGTAAAGTTCCAACCTTGTCATCTCAATTATTCAATATGGATCCTGATTACCCTTAAGATCAAATATAAAATTCCCTGTTTTTCAAGGCCACACATAACCTGACTTTTCCCACATTTCCAATATTTTACACCTTATTTCCCCTCTGAAGACTCTAGAAACCTGTGAAACCGACCTGCTTGTTGTTCCTCAATCAAGATACTCCATCTCTACACACTGTGCATTTTCACTGGCTGTTTCTCATATCTGGAATGTTCTCCTTCTTTGTCTCTTTCTTCTAGCTTCCTTTAAGTCATAGCTAAAATCCTATCCTCTTCAAGAAGCCTTTTGTTGTCCTCCTTAAAGCTAGTGCTTCCAACTGAGATCATATCCTAGTTATTTTCATGTTGTCTCTTCTATTAGATTGTAAATTTCCAAGAGTTGGGAAATTTATGCCTTTCTCTCTGTCTGCATCTCATAGCATAGTGCTTAGCACATAATAGACATTTGAATAACACTTTTTGACTTATCTTGACTCTCAAGCAATATTGATAAGAACTTTCCCAAAGTAGAATAAGTAGGTTTGTAAAGTAGTAAAAGAACAAAGAACAGGACACTTTAATTTTGTTGGGTAATTACCTATCCTTGGAAGTGTTAATAATGAAATAAAATTTGGAATTTCTGTCCAATTCCCATTATTTTGACCCAAATTTGATCAGAACCATTTCTATATAACACAAAAGAAACAAAAATGTCTTGCCTTCAAAGCCTTTTCAAACAATAAAAAATGTACATTTTTGGCTATATACTTTGTTTAAACCTTGTTAAACTCCTGATTCTCTCTTTCTCTCTATATATATGTATGTATAACTTGATATAGGGATACATACCCTGACAACACAAATGAAGTGGTATATGTGTGTGTATACATGTACATATATAATACACATATACATGTATATACATACATCTATACACACAAAAATTAATTTATAGACATAATTCTAATAAGCCATTCGTAAAATGCTTTTAATTTCCAAAGTTCTATGTCAACATTAAGTTTTCTAATATGACACCAAGGTATGAATTATTGATCTTGTCCTATGGCTGACTGATTTTAGAGATTTAATGGTGAACATTATTTCCAATTTGAAAAATACTAAAACAGCAAGGATTTGCCTAAAGTTCCAGAGGCACAGTGATGGGATAGACAGTGATGAGATAAACTCATTATGCCTTGGTGTACTGAAGAATCCTGGGCAAATTACTCAATGAATGGGTAATGATAAAATCTGTCACATCTAGAAATATATGATTGTTTTCCCTCCCAACCATTAATTTCTACTTCTCATGAAGGAATTAACAATAACCATGCTCCCACCTACCCCTATCATCAGGTCATAATACATCAGAAGAGAGTGGTTAGCATAGAAAGGGTATCGGACACAGAGACAGAGCACCCAGGCTCAAATAACAGCTCTGACAGGTTTCTTGGACAAGTCATTGAATATCAAGCCCAAGTCTCACTTGGTCATTGTTTGGACCTAATGGATCATATTGGGTACAAACAGTATTTTTTTCTGTTTTGACTAGAAGTCCTAAGGGTCTTTGTCTCCCAGACTGATTTTTTTTAACTAGGTAAAATAGGCCATTCTTCGCCTCATTTCTTACCTAGCCTTAATCACTGAATAGGCACTGCCTCAGTCAAATTGAGACCTGAGAAAGACTTTAATTTAAAAAGGCTAAGTCCTCCCACTGCATTCAGGGTCATCTCCAGTTGCTCTGATCTATATCTTACCACTAGACCCAGATGACTCCAGAGAAGAGACTGAGGCTGGTGACTTTGCACAGCCCCACTTAAATCCTATTTACTTGCAAGTGATGGCATCACCTTCCTGATGCCATGGTTCTTTTTGAGAATGAAGGAAAAACAATAAAACAACAAAAATCTGTTTCCTAATATATCAAATAAAGGGATTGGACTAGACGTTATGTTCTGTTGAAGTTCTACAGCAGTGTTTCTATGATTCTCCTCAGTATAAACTATCAATGCCCAAGCCTTGCTACTCTATTGTAACTCTAACTTCGATCTTAAGACTCATGCAGTAGGGCTTACATGAAGGTGGAAACCCTTAGAATGAAGCTCTATGGATAACTTTATCAATGGTTACCCTTGAATAAAGTACAAGAGAGTTTAACCGTATTTCAAATTCTCCTCTATATCTGAAAGTGTGCCTTTTAATCATGGCCCATTATACTACACTATAATATCTGTGGGGACTGCAACAATAATCCCTTTTTACCTTCCTTGATGGGGTGACAAAATGAAAGGGAAATTGCATTTTTCAATAGTGAAACCATTTACCACATGCACAACCAGCCTATATATGACCTTAAACTAAATACAGCCTTCTAGCTAGAAAATTTGATGTCGTGCTATTATTTTTCACAGCATTGCCCCACAATGCCTTCCCTATTGTTCCACATCATTCAAACATCTTCAAAATAGTAGTTATCATTTAAAAAAAAATTATTAGGAAATTTGTTATCTACTGTGTTGACCCAACCGACTAGGTACTGTATGCTAGGTGTGAATACAAATAAAATGGATTCTGCCCACCTTGGGAATGGATTGTTGGTTCCTTGATCTGTATATCCATAAATATTAAAGGCAACAGAACAGTGAGAGAAGAGGACAGAGGTTTTTTTAAGCTGGAGAATCTGGGCAAAGATCATCCTAGGCATAATTTATCCTCCTCTTGACAAAACAGGTCACAGTAAGAACGGGAGAATGAAATAATTGTAATAAAATTCAAACATGCCAAGACAGTCCAAGAGGCATTTTCAGCTGCTTGAAAAAACAAATAGCCCCAGAATGAATAGATAATGGTAACACATTTTAACAAACACTTCAATTGGTACCACTGATAAGAATTAAGAAATTTCAGTACTGAGGCTATAACAAAGAATGAGGATGAAATTATAACAGTATGCCAGAAGAAAAAAAATCAACAGCATTTACCAAATATTAGTAGATCAAAGCAGCAGGGAAAGATGTTATTTTCAATCTGCAATGAGGTTTTTTCGAGCTAAAGAGCCAAATGAAATATGCCATGGTATCCTGAGATCTGTGAGCATTTATTTTCCTTCTTAATAATTTTAGCACAAATTCCACAAACTACACAGCTTATACAGAATATCATTTCCTAAATAACATAACTCCCTTTCACAGGATCATATGTTTAAATAATATATATACACACACAGACTTGCCACTAATTCACAGACTTATGACCAATGGGATTACGTAAGGTTTCGTAAAGTCTTTTATATTTTTTCAATCAGTGACTTAGAATGATTGCAAACCCAGTGTGATTTTAATGGTATATCTACAGGGGTCATTTATTCCTGATCAGGTCATGAATTCTCTAAGTTTACACTGATAGGTGCCTATAACTCAAATGTCACTGGTGGTAAGAAGATCTATAATTTCACTTTCTCCTGCCTTACATTAAGGGTGATATTCCCTCAGAAGGTGACTGGAAGAATTAAAGCATTCCATGAGTCAATTCCTGTCCTATACACAGGCTGGAGCCCATATGTCTTACCCAAAGAGCAAATGACATAAGTGGAATGGCTTTAGTTCTTTCTCCTTTCCTCTCTAATCCTAAGGATATTCCCTAGTGATCTCTGTCTTTAAACCAGTAAAGGAATGACATTGAATAAAATGCAACAGACCATTTCCTTTATACTCTCTTGAATCTATAACTTGGAATGAATAAATATCACAAAGTACACACGTTCTTTCAAGGTTTGTACAGGTTCATTTTAACATAGCCTAAACAAACTTTTAAAAGGGCTCAAATATCACATGCAGCTGGCACCATGGATCCCGAGGAATCCAAACCTCTGTGAAATTCTAGGCATGGAATCTTAGGAAATGTATGAATATCAATATATGGGAGTACTTCATCCATAGATGCCAATTTTGAAAAAACACCAGAAAATAGAGAACTATAGTGGGTAAGTAGACCATGGCATATAACAGTCAACTCAACAAAACCCTAAGTTTTAGTGGTTAATGAAATACAGATATGAATAGATTTTAACCTGTCAGAACTAGCAAACAATATTTAGGGATCCAGCTTCTAGGACTTTGTTTCAAGAAGATGGCAAAATAACCTCACGTTATGACACCAAGTTATATAAACTATGATGACATTGATGTATATTTTAGGTATCTTTCCATGATAATGTAATGGAATATGTAGCCATTCATATGTTAAGATGATGTTGAGCTTTCAGTGGCTTATTTTCTCCAAATTAGTTTGTCAATGATTTTGATAGGCTTGAACTAATGTAGTTGATATTATCTCACTCATATTGTCAATCAGAGTGATACTGATACAGTGAATGGCCAGAGAAGAGAATGCATGTAACTGACCCACAAGGGGTTCTAACCTGGAATAAGAGTCTCACTGACATAATGAAAAATAAGGGTAAGTCATTTAAACCATATAATAATCATAGTTTTGCATTTTAGCTAGGTGGCAAAGTGGGCCTACAATCAAGAAGACCTGAGATCAAATCTGGCCTCAGATACTTACCAGCTGCGTGACCCGTAGCAAGTTATTTAATCTCCCTCTCAATTTCCTCAACTGTATAATTGAGATAATCACATTACCTAATAGCACTGAACTCAAAAGGTTGTTAGGAGGATTAAAAGAAATACAATTTGTAAAGCATATAACATGATGCCTGATACATAGAAGGCATTTAAAAATGCTTGCAGACGGGGATGAGAAGTCTCTTGATATCGTTCAACTTTACATAATGACAAAACCAACAATAATTGTCATAATAAAAGCACTTAGTTCACATAGTCATTTTGGGGATGGCATGAGTCCTTACTCTGGGGGTCCTTACTCTGAGGTCATTATGATTCAGACCTTTGAAGCAGATGGAGCTAGATCTCCCAGGGCTGGAGCATTCTGAGTATGTCATATCAGGGTAGGGCTAATTATCGCTTTGAATATAAAACGAGGGGGTCAGAATGAATAACTGCAAAGATAAGAGTGCAAGGGCGGTACAGCGATTTAGAGTTAATTACAAGAATCCAAATACTAGCTTAGCTATTAAATAGCTGCACAGCCTTGCGCAAATCACATAACTGCTTCCATTTTTACCTTTACAAAATGAAACAATTAGCTTAGATGAACATCTAATGTACTCCCCAGATCTAACATATATGACCCTATGCATAACGTCACTTTAGGCAACTGAAAAGGTGCCAAATTTGTAAATAAGTAATACAAAATGAAAAGCTGAACAGTTTCTAGAGCCAAAGAACTTAAAACTCCTGCTTTCTCATTGCTGCTATGCCAACACCAAGCAAGGTGACCCTGGGCAAGTCACAGACTCTCTTATTCTCCATTTCTTTATCTGAGATTAAAATGTTGGTCATATGATCTGTACTTTCAGATTTAAAAATAAGATTCTAAGCTTACTGTGAGAGGATGTATTCCAACTATTATGGGTATGAATAAAGAATGACCATATGGAGAAAAAAAGGAATGAATTTCTTGATTTTATTTAGACAACTGAAACATAGGGATAAGTGAAGCAAGATGAATACAGAACCAACCTTGAAGTCAGAGAGATCCAGGTTCAGATTTCACTTCTGATATGTATTAATTATGTGACACTGGGCAAATCACATTTAGACTAGTGATACAAACAAATAGAAACAAAACCGTAAGAAGTACATGTTGACTTAGAAAAACACAAACTGATATTACCTATATTGTGCTGTATTTTTGTTTATCTTATTAAACATTTCCCAATTTTATTTTAATCTAGTTCTGGACCCTGTGCCTTGCTAGTAAATGACACCAGTTTTAGACTACCACTTAGAGTCCAAGATGAAGAAATGTGTTGACCTATTGACCTATATTGGTAAAACTTGCTTACTCAGAAGTTTTTTCTATCAGTGAAATTATAGAGATAGTCCCTATTGCCTTATCCTACCAACTTGAATGATATCTATGTGTCATTCTATGTATCAATGTCTGTCTTTCTGTCTGTCTGTCATATATCAATCTGGCCTATTGACTGGAATGGTATGAAATAAAAGGAATTCAAGAGTATAAATAAAGAAGAAACCACAGGAAGTCAAAGGGTAATTCAAGTGTAAAACAATTCAGAATTATAGGATTTCATAGTCTTGAGAAAACTAGAAGCAATGTAGAAGGCCAGCAAATATCACTCTGATGTTATCCATGTCCACAATAGACTCATAGGCAAGTCAAGGGACTACTCTGGTTGGGGGTCAGGGGGGTGGGGCACGCTCCTCCCTCCTTTGTAAATGAAGGAATTAAGCTAGATGAAGTCAATGATCTTTCCAGACATAAATTCCAAGATTCTATGACAACAAAGTTTCACTCCAGCTTATGCCTAGCCTATATGATTGTGTGTTTTGTCCTTCATTCTTGAACACAACCATGGCATCAGGGAGATGATGACACAACTTGCAATTGAATTTGATTTGAGTGAAGGGGGGCTGTGCAAAATCACCCAGTCTCACTTTCTCCTCTGGAGCCATCTGGATTCAGTGGCCAGATATCTATCAGGACTGCATCCTGGGTCATCACCTAGCCTGTGAAACCCTTTTGAAAGAACAAGCAGTATCTAGACAGCATGGTGAAAAGAGCACTAAAGGAGAAGTTAGAAAAATTGGATTCAAGTTAGTTTCCCACTTAATCAGGCTTTTGATTTTGGCCTACTCACTCAAACTGTCAGAGATGCAGTTTCATCATAGATAAAGTGTCAGTCATTTAACAAGTATTTATTAAGCCAGACCCTATATTAAACATTAGAAGCTTTGAACTAGTAAATTACTAATGTATTGACCACCTCTGTCAACTGGGATAGTATTATACGTGACTTGAATCTTTCCTGAAATGGGAAGGTTTTGAAAGTCAACTAAGTCTAGTTTTTTTCCTATTATTATGTTTATCTTTGTCTCAACATCTGTCTCTTTAAGACACATATATACATACACACCCAAGTTAACACTAATATACAGTGTCTTATATACAGGATGAAGTCATTGGAGTTTTGCTAGAAAGGATTAATCTTGAACATGAATACAGATGAATTTGGATTGGTTGTCATCCTTTGTCTTTGAAAAAGACCAAAATGGGGGGCGGAGCCAAGATGGCGGAGTAGAAGGATGCACATTCACGAGCTCCGAGCCCACAACCCATGGAATTGAGGTAAAAGGAGAGCCCCATAAATTCTGAATCTCTGCAGGGGGTGCACAAACGTAGGGGAAGAGATTTCCGTTCCACTGAACCCTGGAGAGCCGTCCCCGGGGTCCATCGCACTCCGGAAAGCGGACCCCACCCACATCCCCGGCCGCGACCCAGAGAAGCTGACCTGAGCAGACTTCAGAGAGGAAAGCTCCGGGAGAATCTCCGGCAGCCGGGAAAGTCCCTCCGCCCACAGAAACTACAGGTCAGTTAAAAAGAAGCCTGCGCTAGGGGAGGGGAGCGGGCCCCCTCGGGAGGAAGCGGCGGCGGCAGAGATGGGGCAGGAAGCGGCGGAGGCAGAGACGGGGGCAGGAAGCGGCGGAGGCAGAGGCGTGGGGCGGGCGGCTGAGGCGGGCAACGGCCCGGGACTCAGGAATCCCCCAGCAGCAGGTAGGATCTTCAATACTGAAGGTCTTTCCAACCTGAGGGAGCCGAGCAGGGGAGACGGCCCTGCCCCCACCCTGCTCTACTGCTGAACGCCTCTGAATAAAACCCCCAAGGGAGCTGAGCACAGCAGGCGGGGTCCCCCACCCCGCCCCCACCTGCTCTGTTCCTGAAAGTCTCTTCAGAAAGCCCCTGAGGGCCCAAGCTAAGAAGCGGCCCTGCCCCCACCCTGCGCCAGAACTAAAGCTTGCCGCGGGAAAGCGCATTTGAATCTCAGAGGCCAAGTACTAGCTGGGCGGATCCAGGCGGAGGTGGAAAGGAATCTCAGAAGTCAAGTAACTGGCTGGGAAAATGCCAAGAAAGGGAAAGAAAAATAAGACTTTAGAGAGTTTTTTCCAACAAATGCAAATGATTCCGACCTTCGGATCTGATGGGGAGGATGAGGACGTATTTTTCCCATCAGGAAAAGATGTGGAGGGCGGGGCCTCAGTACCCCAGACACCCCAGGGGGGTGTTGGGTGGGCTCAGGCCTTGGAAGAGCTTAAAAAGGATTTTGAAAAGCAAGTTAGACAGGTGGAGGAAAGACTGGGAAGAGAAATGACAAAGATGCAAGAAGAGTATGAAAAAAAGGTCAATATCTTGGTAAAGGAGTCCCAAAAAAATGCTGAGGAAATTAACACCTTGAAAAATAGGCTCACTCAATTGGCAAAAGAGGTTCAAAAAGCCAATGAGGAGAAGAATGCTTTCAAAAGCAGAATTAGCCAAATGGAAAAAGAGGCTCAAAAGCTCACTGAATTTAATAGTTCTCTCAAAATTAGAATGGAGCAGATGGAGTCTAATGACTTTACAAGAAACCAAGAAATCACTAAACAAAACCAAAAGAACGAAAAAATGGAAGAGAATGTGAAATATCTCATGGGAAAAACAACTGACCTGGAAAATAGATCCAAGAGAGACAATTTAAAAATTATGGGACTACCTGAAAGTCATGACCAAAAAAAATAGCCTAGACATCATCTTCAATGAAATTATCGAGAAAAACTGCCCTGACATTCTAGAACCAGAGGGCAAAATAAGTATTGAAAGAATCCATCAATCACCACCTGAAAGAGATCCAAAAAGAGAAACTCCTAGGAACATTGTGGCCAAATTCCAGAACTCCCAGCTCAAGGAAAAAATCTTGCAAGCAGCCAGAAACAAACAATTCCAGTACTGTGGAAATACAATCAGGATAACCCAAGATCTAGCAGCTTCTACATTAAGGGATCGAAGGGCGTGGAATAGGATATTCCAGAAGGCAAAGGAACTAGGACTGAAACCAAGAATCACCTACCCAGCTAAACTGAGTATAATACTTCAAGGGAAAATATGGTCTTTCAATGAAACAGAGGACTTTCAATCATTCTTAATGAAAAGACCAGAGCTGAAAAGAAAATTTGACTTTCAAACACAAGAATGAGAGGAAGCATGCAAAAGTAAACAGCAAGGAGAAGTATTAAGGGACTTACCAGAAATGAACTGTTTGCATTCATACAGGGAAGGACAATATTTCTAACTCTTAAAACTTTTCAGTATCTGGGTGGTTGGTGGGACCACACATACACATGTACACGCATGCACACACATACACAGATGCATTCACATGCAGAGACAGAGAGCACAGATTGAACTGAATAGGATGGGACCATACCTTAAAAGAAATTAAGGCAAATGGTGAGAGAGAAATGTAGTGAGAGGAAAGAGGGGGAAATGGAAGGGGGTAACTATATGTCATTTAAGAGGCAAGTAGGAGATGTTTTTAGTGGAGGGAAAAAGAGGAGAGCTGAGGGAAAAAACAAACAAACAAACAAACAAACAAACAAAAGTTTACCCTCATCACATTTGACTAAACGAAGGAGTGAAATGCACACTCATTTTGGTATGAAAACCTATCTTACAGTATAAGAAAGCGGGGGAGAAGGAGATATTGGGGGGGGGATGATGGAAGGGAGGGCAAAGGGAGGAGGGAGTAATTGAAAGTCAACACTTGGGGAGGGACAGGATCAAAGGACAGAAGAGAAACAATGAGGGGCAGGTTAAGAGGGATGGCAATTCAGTTAGTCTTACACAACACGACTATCAGGAAGGTCACTTGCAAAGCTACACAGATATGGCCTATAATGAATTGCCTGCCGTACCAAAGGGAATGGATGGGGAGGGAGGGATGGGGAGAATTTGGAACTCAAAGTTTCAGGAACAATTGTTTAGTATTGTTGTTGCAACTAGGAAAGAAGACATACAGTTAATGAGGAATAGAAAGTCATCTGGCCCTACAGGAGAAAAGAGAAGATAGAGACAAGGGAAGGGAGGGATGACAGAAGAGAGGACAGATTGAAGATAGGGAAAATTAGATTGCTTGGGGTATTGGGGTGGGGGGAGGGGAGAAAAGGGGAGAAAATTTGGAACCCAAAAATTTGTGAAAATGAATGTAAAAAGCTAAATAAATAAATTAAAAAAAAAAAAAAAGAAAAAGACCAAAATGACATCATCATTGTAAAGTGAAATTTCAGTGTGTTCTACTGTGGCTGATCAGACCAATATGAGCTTGGAATGCTCTACCACAAGTTGGGCGCTCTACCACAATATTTGGGGTGTTTACTCCAAATTCATGCATCCTTTGTTTATTTTGTCCTGTCTCAATTCTGCTTTTCTCATAGAACACAGCACCCTTTCTGATGTGGACACGCCATGCTGAGTGCTCCTGTGCCAGTACCTCCCATGTTGCACAGTCAAATCCAAAGTTCTTGAGAGAGACCTTGAGAGTGTCCTTGTATCACTTCTTCTGACCACCATGTGATCACCTGCCCCATGTGAGTTCTCCATAAAATAGTCTTTTTGGCAAGCATTAGAACAACATGGCTAGCCTAAAGGAGTTATGGTAGTTCAGCTTGAGCAAGGACATCAGTGTCTGGTACCTTATCCTGCCAGGTAATCCTCAGAATCTTTCTAAGACAGTTCAAATGGAAGTGATTCAGTTTCCTGGCATGGCACTGGCAGACTGTCAATGTTTCAAAAGCATACAACAATGAGGTCAGCACAATGGCTCTGTAGACCTTCAGTTTGGTAGTCAGTCTAATACCTCTTCTCTCCCAAACTTTTCTTTGGAGCCTCCCAAACACTGAGCTAGCTCTGGCAATGCGTGCCTCAACCTCATTGTCATTGTGTACATCCCTGGAAAGTATACTACCAAGGTAAGAGAATTTATCCACACCATTCAAAATTTCTCCATTTGTTGCAAATGATGGTTCCACAAATGGATGTTGTAGTAGTGGCTGATGGAGCACCTGTGTTTTCTTGGTGTTAATTATTAGGCCAAAATTAGCACAGGCAGCAGAGAATTGATCCATACTTTGTGGTATCTCAGCTTCAGAGGCTGCACTGAGTGCACAATCATCTGCAAACAGAAAATCATGCACCAACACTCCCTCCACTTTGGTCTTAGCTTGTAGCCTTTTCAAATTGAAGAACTTGGACAACTGTCTGGCTATTTCACACATGCCAATAAAACTTACTTACTTGAGTAAAAAAGTACTATAGTTCATATTGAAATCTGAAAGATCAAAAATTGACTGTCAAGAAACTGGTCATGGTTATATTATTCACCAAATTCTGGATAGAGTACAGAAGTAAGACTGGTGATCATTTCCTGGATCTAGAAAGTGCTCAATTATGAGAGGAAGTCTTATGTTAAACCACTTGACCTACAGGAAACATGCAACTATTCTATGATTTCCAAAAGGACCAAATTCTTTCTCTGACAATATGTGAGTCATACATTCCACAGTTGCCCTAAGAAAAACTGTTATAGAAACATCTTTAGAATGCTAATGAAAAGAAACCCACAAGAGGCTATTATTAGAGACAAAAAATAAAACAAAGAAGTTAGATTGGGAAGAAATTCCTTAGAAAAGTGCCTGAACTCGATCTTAGAGAGTAAGCTTGCTCCAAAGCATAAGGAACAATGCTAAATATGTAAAAAAGGAATGTGAGATTGACAAAAAGCAAAGGAAACTTTAGGAGTGGAACTGAATATAAATCCTCCTTGAATACTTTTTATCTTTTAACCTCCAAAAACTCATTTCCTATTCCTGTGTCCTAACCTGTAAAATGAAGCATTTGCAGTGAGTGATATTCAAGGCTACTTCTGTTTGTAAGTCAAGGTCAAATTCTCCTGTTCAGAGTGCCCCAAGTTTACTTTCATAAAGGATAGGGTACTTCTTCTGAAGGACAAGAGGGCTGATCATATGGAGAAAAAATAAGAGCGAGGTATTGACAGGCACTCAAGCTCAAAGCATTTTGGGAGTTCTGTTTGATCAGCAATAGATTCATCTGCCCAGAAGATGTAGAGGTATAAGTATCAGTTCATGGGCAAGTCACTAGTCATGGCACTCTATCAAGTGAGAGAACATGCATGAATGGACGTTAAACTGATTTCAGACTTGCTAAATGAATCTATGCCCTTGCCATCTTGTATATGGTAACTGGAGAAATAAATCAGAAATAATTTCTCCTTCAGGAGCCCAATGAAGGAGCATGAATGGGATGTGTTCCCATCCCTGGCTGACTGAATGGCACTAATTGCAACATTGCTAAATTAGTAAATTATATTTTTAATCAACTTTCCCTAAATTCAAACCTCAAGGAAAAAATGGAGTAGTGTTACTACTATGTTTTAAGCCCCATGGAGCAATCCTGGGATTTTGAGAAATGAGCTAAAATAGTGTAAGGTCTTAGGACTTGTTTGTTGTGTGGGAAATTCAAAAAATTGTTCTGTTGACAAGACTATTATCATAGTCAGCTCATAACCATTACTTATAATGAGTGACAGTAAAGAGTATCAGTAATGTGCCACAGTGAAAAGGGTGTTGAAATTTCCCACCGAACTTAAAGGCTTTGAATATATACCTGAGGATAAAGAGTTTGTAACTCAAGACCAGTCTAGCTAAATTCAGTCTCACTGGTAGTTTGCAAAACAGTGATTTTTTTTTTTTATGTTCCACAATCTATGGGTTTATCATATGTCAATCAACACATAGTAACTGAACCAGTGAAATTTAATATTCTTGAACTGTAGAAGGGAAATAACTTCTTTTTGTAAATTTTCTTAATTTATTTTTAGTTTTTGACATTCATTTCTGCAAGATTTTGAGCACCAAATTTTCTTCCCACCTTCCCTCCACCCCAAGATGGTATATATTCTGATTACTCCTTCCCTACTCTGCCCTCCCTTCCTTCCAACCCCCACCCCCCATGAAAAATAACTTCTTGAAAGAACTTCCTTCCCATTGCTAGTTCTGCAGTTAAAAATAAACTGTAGCTTTGAAAAATATTTGGCACATAGGGGATCATAGACTTGGAGCTAGAAGGTGCTTCTAGGTCGTCTAATCCAACTCTTTTGCACATGAAGAAATTGAGGACCCTAGAAAATAAGTGAACTGCTCAAGGTCACCCAAACAGTAAGCAACCTGAGTAGGATTCCAGTTTAGGATACTAAATCCAGGACTCCTACCTTCTCTTGAAGACATCAGGAGAAAGCTGTATGGCAAAAAGTAGGAGGGAGATGGAAGGAAGAGATCAAGGACAGGGGAGAGTTTGTTGATAAAATAGGAAGGGTTCAGGGGTCAGAATAGTTGGCATTGGAGGGGACTAAGGCTGCCTTTATTGTTACTCAGCCTGGCAGTCCTAGGCATCCTGGGTGGCATGCTGTATGTAAGGGATCTGGAGACAGAAGGAAGACTGTTGGGGGGTGCTTCAGAGGGTTAGCAAGGGAGTAAACTGGGCTCCTCATAATTACATGAAGGACAATGATGCACCAATCATTTTTTAGTCCTTGCTGCAAACTTCTCTAGTTTTCCTATTCTGAGGTCACTTTTCCTTCCTGCATATGTGTGTATGTATGTCCATATATATGTATTTATATATGTATATGCATGTGGGCATGTGAATGTGTGTCTGTGCACACACATGGATGTATAAATTTATCCATGTTTTGTATACATATGTGTGTATATGCACGCATATATATACATACATTTATAGGTATGTGTGTATATGTATATACATACACACATACATACCTACGTACATGTTTTATATATGTGTGTATACATATATTTATATGTATCTTTTTAATGTAATGGCAAATGCTCTATTTATTTGCCTCTATGTCTTATTTATTTTTCTTTACCATAGCATGTGTACACTTTCCTTTTCTTCCCCACTTCTTTTCAGCTCCCTTTTATATGTTGCCTTTTATGCATTAGATTGTGTGTTCCTTGAGGGAAGGCGTTATCTTTCTTCAAATTTCTATTTGTATTCCCACTGCTTATCACAGTGCTTGGCACACTGTAAGTGTTTAATAAATGCTTGATAATTTGATTTAACAGCTGCTAAGGAAGTTCATTAAACTAAGTTGAGTCATAGACATAGATGTGAGAGAATAAAGTGGTGAACACTGACAACACTTCACCTTGCACTGTTGATGTTCAGTCTTTCTAGTTATATCCAAACTCTAAATGACCCTATTTGGGCTTTTCTTAGTAAATTTACTAGAATGGTTTGCCATTTTTTTCTCCAGTTCATTTTAAAGATTAGAAAATTGAGGCAAACAGTTACGTGATTTGCCCAAGGTCACATAGCTAGCTAGTGAGACTGGATTTGAACTCAGGTGTTCCTGACTTCAGGCTTGGTACTCCATCCATTGCAACACCAAACTGCAACCTTGGATTTGTGTCTTTCAATTCTACACAGAATTGTTTAAAAGGAAATCGTGTTTCTGTGAAAATAAAATTTGCTACTTGTATGACCAAAGATAAGTCATTTAACCTCTTCACCCTTCCAGTGCTTTCTTTTTTTTTTTTTTTTAAATAAGAGTCAGGTACAAGGTGATCTCCAAGTTCCCTTTCAGTTTGAAATTGAAGATTCCCAATGCAGATTCAGTTGCACTATTAGGTTTCCCCCCCGCCCTCTCAGAAGTCTATTCTATTGAGGAGAGGCAGCATGGTCCAATGGTAAATGGTATGAATGATGGATTTGGAAAGGGTGATCCTACTTTCAAATCTCAGTTCTGCCATTTATGACCTATGTTACAATGGGTTCTATTAGTCTCTATTTCTTCAGCTGTAAAATAACTATATTAGACTAAATGGCCTTGAAGTTCCTTTTAGCTCTAAGTCTATGATTTTAATTGTGTAACAACAAATGAACCAGTTTCTCTATACCTCTTTTATTCAATCTCATTCAACTAATCCTATGTATGTATGCATATGCATGTACTTATATACATACAAACGTATGCATACATACACACATATACAATTGTCTATGTGCGATGCCCTGCCACACTCTAGGAATACAGAGATAACAATAAAATAGATACTCTCTGCATTTAAGGATTTACATTCTATTGAATGAAACAAAAGTCACATTTTATAATTGGTTGTTTGGTAGAACCAAGATCAAGTTAATAGACAGATCACTCAAATTCCTGTCAGAGAGACTCAGGTTCCAATCTTTCCTCAGAGACATATAATGATGTGACCTAAGGAAAGTCAATTTTTTCTGAGGCTCAGTTGCCTATGAAATAAGGATAATAATTTCCTCCCTCACAGGGCTGTTGTGAGATTCAAATGTGATAATGTATATAAAGAAATTTGCAAACCTCAAAGGTAATATATGTTTCTTTTATCATCATCACCATCATCATCATCTTCTTTAATATATAGCTTAGTGTTGCTAAATGTCTTTTTTTGTTTTATTTTGTTTCTTAGTGTTTTTTGTGGTCCATTTGGATTCAAGTAATAATGCATTAGTAGCCAGAAGCAAGCAATTTTAACTTATTTAATTGAGTTGGTAAGGATATTAATAAAATTCTGAGTATCCTTCAATAGATAATGAATCTCTAAGCAATGACTACAGTGGGGACAGAGGAGGAGAGAGAGAGTGGTCTTATTTAGAGGGATGGAACTTTCTAGTTGAGAGATGGCTAAGTGGATTTAGGGAATTGGAGATTGGGATAGGGGTTGTTTTATCTTCTTATGAGTGGCAATAAATTCCAATACCAGTCGACAACGTTTAATCTTTGGCACACAAAGAGTCAAATCAGAGGCAACACATCTGATGTTCCATGGAGGAAAGAACTAAGTAAGTGGGGAACTAAGAGTCCAAGTTCTCAGTCCTTTCCACTTATGCCTCAGCCTAGGAGGTAGGAAAAGGAAACCATGAAGAGATAGGACATTTCTGTATTTCGTGAGCTCACTCTGGAAAAAACATTCCCCAGACGATCTGGACCATGTTGTCCCCTCCTAGTCAATCAACCCCTCAGCTCCCAGGGCCCCCTTTCACTTGTAAACCTCATGATATTCCTCATAAGGTCTATCAGATTGGCTAATATGACCGAAAAGGGAAATGATAAATGTTGGAGGGAGTCTAAGAAAACTGGGACACTAATTCACTGTTAGTGGAGCTGTGAACTAATCCAACCATTGTAGAGAGCAATATAGAACTATGGCCAAAGAGCTATAAAACTGTGCGTGCACTTTTTTCTCTTTCTTTCTTTTGTTTGAGTTTTCTTCCACAAAATAATTAATATGGAAATGTTTTACATGTTTGCATAATCTAAACCAAATTGCTTATCATCTCAGATATGGAAGGGAAGGAGTGAAGGATAGAATTTGCAACTTAAAACTTAAAAAAAGTTAAAATTGTTTTTACATGTAGTTGGGGAAAATAAGATATTATATAAAAACACTTTACATTTCATGACAGAGATGAAAATAGTACCCATGCCCCACCCTCCCAGTCCCAAATCAGAGCAACCTCACTTGGTTAAAAAAAATGATACTGATAGAATGCTTTGTGAGTGACATAGTACATTTTTTCCTACTTCATAATAAAATACCCTATAGACCAAGAAGTAGAAGCCTTTTGGAGATAAGTGCCAAACACACTTACAAATTCTAAACATGTTATGTTATGGTATAATAATTAATAATAATAACAATAAAGCTCTGCGCTTCATGTCGGAACCGAAATCTAAATCTCATCTCAGCTACTTACTAGCTGCAGAAAAGTTACTTAATGTCTTCAATCCTTAGTAATAATTAAGAATAAATGATAGTTAGCCTTTTCATAGTGTCTGCGATGTGCCAAGAACCGTGCTAGGAAATTTATGAACATTTCATTTTATCCTCACACCAACTCTGGGAAGTGGGTGCTAATATTATCCTCATTTTACAGATGAAGAAACTGAGGCAAAGAGGATAAGTGACTTACCTAAATCACATAGCTAGGAAGTCTGAAGCTAGATTTGAACTCAGGTCTTCTTGATGTCAGACCCAGAATTTTATCCACTATGCCACTCAACCTCAGTTTGTTCATCTGTAGAGTGGAGATAATAAAACTTGGAACAGGGTTGGTTTCAGCAAAGTGTTATGCAAATTCTAAAAAGCTATGTGTGAGTGATGAAGGGGATAAGATTTGGAGTAATCAAAGTTGGGGAGGGGACAAGGAGTGGGGGTGGGTGGTGCCTGACCTTCTGGGAGGTAACCACAGAGTATACAGAGAATGAATTCATCAGAGGATGCCAATTACCAGGCAAATAAATTAAAAATCATAGAAAAATAGTGTATATAACTGGAATGTTGAATGATACAAGAGAGAGTCCATTAAATCCCAAATATATGGATTTTCCCAATATAATATTTGTTTAAATAATAGCTAATATTTATATAGTGCTTACTATATGTCAGGCACTCTGCAAATGTTATCTTACTCAATCCTCACAACCCCATGAGGCAGGCACTATGATTATTTCAATTTTGAGACAAGGAAACTGAGGACACTAAATGAAGAAATGACTTGCCCATGGTTACAAAGCCACTAAGTTTCCAAAGCTGGATTTGAATTTACATCTTCCTGACTTCAGGTTTAGTGCTCTATCAACTGAACCAGTTAGTATTGCATTAACTAATAATGAAATAATAGGTGACATTTATATATGCTTTAAGATGATCTTTTCATATATTATCTGTTTTGATTTTCACAACAAGCTATGCAATGACTGCTTTCCCATTTTACAGATGAGGGAAATGAAGATCATGGGGATAAAGAGACATATCAAAGCATAGAGCTGCTTCCAATTGGTAACAAAAATGAATACATCCAGAGGTTTCCAGTAACCTCTGGTACACATGACATGAGGACAGGTTTACCCCTCCCCTACACACACACACACACACACACACACACACACACACACCTCTTGGAAACCTAAATGCCAGAAAGCTCTTTGAATATCTTCCAGGGGTTATGCTAAAGGACTCTATATGTGAGGATTTTTTGGTGTTGTTCTGGAGCATGTAAAAGAACAGCTCAGACTTCAAACTTTAGACCTTTACCTTAGTTTTCAAGTTGTCCCTGCATTATAAGCACTGCAGTTGGCATAATCACCACTGCCTGACCGATACTAGGACAAACTGGGGGGAGGGTTGGGTAAAAGCAGTCGTGAGTCTTAATTCTGAATTTCCTGGCTTGATTGTATTTTTATTCAGACATTCAGGCAGACAGTTGTGGAGAGTGACTCAAACATTTAGTCATCCAACAATTCCCATTAACCCTAATGGGACTTAACATAGCTAAAATTCCCTTCCTTTCCAAAATGATGCAATGAACACATCCTCGAAATGCCTTGTGTTTAGCTTAAAGGGCAACCTGTTTCTAATCATCTCCTTATACCTTATGTTTCTCTTACTAGTATCCCTGGAAAAATATACTAATGAAGTTTCAGTGCATGGAGTTTGTCTCTATAAAAATGTCACAAGAATTAATGCTTCTTACGCAGAGGGTTGGTTTGTTTGCTGACCTAATATACTTTTCTGAGAGCTTATGTAGAAGTTCACAGCAGTTGATATAGAGAAAAATTGTGTCATCTCATGGATGTCTAGGAGTATTTATCATGGCAGAAGCCATGGTCACTCAACTAAGTACATAAAAAATCAGGTTTTGTTCACTGATTAAAATGATTTTAGCATTTAATTTGTTATCCCCACTTCATGGAGGAATTATATTAAGAAGGTAATACATTTTGTCACTTTCTTCCTCCACTAGGTTTGATTTTCCCATCGTTCAAGTCACAAAGAAACAGTCAGACACAAGAAGATATTTGAGGCTTAAGTAAAACAATGATTACTAAGCATTTGTAAAATAGCTTAAGGTTTGCAAAGCCTTTTACAAATGTTATCTCATTTTATTCTTACAGCAGTCTTGGGAAGTATGCGCAAATGTTAGTCCCATTTTATAGATGAGTAAGTTCACATAGGTGATAATTGTCAGAAGGAGAATTCAAATTTGACCTTTCTGATTCCATGTCCAACACTGTGAAAATTAACTGAACAATCCTTTCTGGACCTTCTTCAATGAGTTGCTCAGAAGCAGGATTAGCCAGTGACATAAATATTGTCCAAGGATTATTGCCAATCATACTACCAATATATATGAACATTTTAGTAACCAGTTTGTTATAGGCTCACAGCATAGATCCATGGTGTACACAAAGCAGTGGGTTCCCAGCAGCCATTTTAGCAACCTTATATAGGTTTTAATTTCAAAGTAGGATATATATATATATTTTTTTACAGAAAGTAAAAGGGGAAGGTACAGATTTACACATCAAAGAACCCATTGCAAAAGGAGATTTACAACATGCAAAATAATAAAACCATTCAGTAAAGCCTAGTAATAAAGTTGGAAATGCAGACTAATCAATAACACCTGAGCCACACCTACTTATTGCCAAGCTAATCTCCCTCACTCAAATCAAAGTCAACTGCAAGTCGTCATCATCTCCTTCTTATGGTCCTCCTCGAGAACAAAGGACAAACACAGTAACAACAAGTAAATAGAGGTAATAAAGCTGATCCAGAGATACTCTTACCACTTACCAGTTAGCCACTGGAAATAAAATTTGAGATTTTAGTTAAATTTTGCAAGCTATAATTTGTGATGTGACTGACTTTCACAAGCAAATGACATTAAAAGAACCAAACCAGAATAATTTTCAAATGATATCAGTCAATATAAAGATGAACTTGAATTAACCAGTCTTGTCAATTAGAATATGACCTCCTGAGAGCATGGATGGATCTTCATTTTCTATATTTATCCCTAGCATTTAGCATAATGTTTTGCATATAATAAATAGCAAAGTAATTCATCGATAATATTCCATAAAACTCTCAATTTACTTCATTCAAACTATTTATTTTCCTTGTGGCAAATAGGTCACCTGCATTTTAATTACTGATTTACAATCTACTATAGCTCTCAAAAGAAAAGATATGAATTTTCCAAATTTTGTTCCTGCCCGCAGTTCCTAATACTTTGCATACAAATGATTCTCTCCACACAATAGGTGATTAAGTGTTATCCTTCAGTTCTCCTTCCTTCTCACCAGAGGACTGGCCCACATTCATTTCCAGTCAGAACCTGTTGGATAACAGCTTTATTCCACTTTTCTTCCATCATTCTTGATTGATAATACATTGCAACCTACTTGTGTCAACTGTAAATCTCTCCATTGCCCTTTGTTTGACACTGTAATGGATAAGAATACCCTACAGCATATTATACACTCAATATTGGACTAATAAAATTAGGAAGATAATCCTTTCCTTCTTAAGTACGGTGTCTTTCTGAAGAAAGAAGAACCTGATAGGTTCCTCAAAATTAAGTCAACACAAATTTTATTGGGTAACTTCAGTGCAAAAGTAAGCATAGAAGAAAGAAATAAAATAATGTTGGATAATCTCATTCAGGATATCAAGAAACAAATGACAGTACATTACACAGAAGCTTCAGTGTATATCATGAATAATTAAGTAGGAGAAAAGAAAGGTTTCAGACACGATGAACAACCAAAAATATCATGAAAAATGAAACTGTATTTTGATAATCAAAAAATGACTACCAATGTTAGTCATTTCCAATTATGGATGTATATGTTGAGTAAAAATCAAAATCAACAGTAAATTAGAAGAAAGTATAAAGATGAAAAGATGAGACAGCTGATATAACTCCAGGCTGACATTTAAACAATGGCAAAAACAACAAATAGTGTCAAATAGTGTCACCTTTTCCTTAGGAAGTTTAATTAATGTAAAGCAATTGCCCTAACAGCAATGCCAAAAGAGCCTAGAAACCATGTCAGTCAACAAATGATCAATTTCTTTGAGAATTGGAGAAACATGGTATTTGAAGTGAACACCGACTCAGAATACAATTTTAAAACCCTCCTGAAGTTGGGGCCCTTCATCATCCTGATTGCGTTCTTTTGAACCTTCTCCCTGTTGTTAATGTTCTCCTAAAGTATGGCATCCAGAAGTGAACACAATATTTGAGCCATGGTGTAAGGCAAAATACAATGAGTTTATCACCTCCTTACTCTCCAGAAGCTATGTGTCTTTCAAATGTAGCCTGTGATCGCATGTCCTTTCCTGCAGCCACATCATAAAAATACCTTATTTTCATTTTATTTCAGTTTGTATTACATCATGCTGGCGAAAACATATGCAAAAATAAACAAAACCAAAATTCATAAAATCAGTACAGGTGGTAGGATCAGGAAAGTTCTTGTGATGGCATTATTAAGGAAATCTAAGGATGTAGAGATGAGGATGGCTAGCATTCCATGGCTATTAGTCTGTGCAATTGCAGAGTGATAAATGATGAAATACCATAATATTGAGTTCATAGTCTGTTGAAACTCCATCTTTCTTTTTCTTCAGATGAACTTTCATATAGTTTCATCTTCTCTATGTTGTACTTATGAAGTTAAATTTTGGAACTGAAGCAAAAGATTTTACGTTTAAGCCCTATTGAACTTACTATATTCACTTTTAGTCCAAGATTTTAACCTACCAAGATTTTTTAGAATTCTGACCTGCATGAGCTTTCTTGATGAAGCTATGCTGGCTCTTTATGATCCCTGATTCATTTTGCAGGTGTTCTTTTAATCATATGTTAAACAATACATTCCAGAAAATTTGCCAAGAATAAATATCTAGCTATACTTTAGATAGCAAATTTTGTTCTCTCATTCATCCACTAACCTTTTTTGAAAAGTGAGATAGAATTTGTCCTTTTCCTAGTCTGTGATACTTCTCCTTTTCTCTACAATTGTTTCCAGGAGCCTATTATTCAGCAATCACCTCTACTAGTTCTTTCTGCACTTCAACATATAACTCACTTGGTTGAGCTTATGTGAATTCACCAAGCAAAAAAGTGCTCTCTTATTATCTCCTTACTTATCTTAGACACCAAGTTCCTATTAGGCATGTCCTTTCTATCTCTGCAGATTCAAAGATCCTTCTCTTTTGCAAAGCAGAAACAAAACAATAATTAAGCACTTCCAGGTTCCTCCTACAGTCAGTAATCATCATTCCACTAACCCAAAACAATAGTTTCATACTGTCTTGGATAATTCCATTTTCCCCCAATATATCTAAAAACAAATATAAATTCCACTTTTTTGCTCTAGTTAACTGTCTCTATCAGTCTTAGTTTATTATTAGTTTGAGCACATTATTCTGATAGGACAATCTGTTCTTTTTTATGTATGTTCATAATAGTTTCCCTCCCCGCAAGTTCCTCCACCATATTTTGCATAAATAAAATCTAAGTTTGTCAGATTGTTTCCAGTGAATTCAAATAGGTCTCTTTAGATAACCCTCTTTTTTCTTCTCAGCAGAAATGATTCTTTTTTCCCTTCAGAATTTCATTTTCGAACATTTCATATCTTAATGTGTATTGTCCTATCTAGAATTTTCTGGAACTTTTTAAATTCCGCCCTCCAAAATTTTGTAATTAAGTTCTCTCCCTCTTGGCAGAGCGGTAGGACTTTGGATTTGGAACAGTTCATGTATCAGTATTAGTTAGGTTTACTGAGCTCTATCCTTCCTCTGTATTTTTGGTAAAAAATAAGAATATATCTCTGGGAGGACATGAGAGGAGGTAGCATGTTGGAAAAAAATAGACATTAAATAAGCAAAAAGGACTAGACATTTTCCCACATTCTCTAAAAAAAGTGTTCATCCTTCATACTCGAAAAGACCATGAGATCAAAATGATGACATGACTTGCAGTTGACTTTGATTTGAATGAGGGAGGGCTGTGCAACAGCACCAACCTCAATTTTTTCTCCTGAGCCATGTGGCTCCCAAGGTCTGATATTCATTAGGTTGACTGGAGGTGACCCAGGATGCAATGTGAGACCTTGGCCCTCTCAGGTTAAGGTCTTATCACATTCTCACTTTGAGTGAGATGCAATGAATTTCAATTCATTGTATCTCAATGAATTGAATGGATTCAATGAATACGCTT
Organism: Bettongia penicillata ogilbyi; assembly: GCA_023548195.1. NCBI lineage: Eukaryota > Metazoa > Chordata > Mammalia > Diprotodontia > Potoroidae > Bettongia > Bettongia penicillata. Next base: position 3,117,239 of record JAJHZJ010000580.1, read on the forward strand.
TTTAAGTTTCTCAAGGAATGGCCCCTTTAACAAAATAAAAATACATAAATGAAGTGGGAGGGGTAGACATTCAGGCTTCCTGGGTAAAACAGAAACAATTACTATTTATAATACTCTCTTAATTCTGCCCAACCAAGGGTTAAGGAGGGAAAGAAATAAGAGGGAGGATGAACATTTACCTTCTGGCTTGGATTAGGGATCTCTAAGGTATCAGATTGTGATGGGAATGATCAGTCTCCCTCAAGCTTGCAAAAAGGCAGATTATTATTCAAAAATCAGAAAATTGAAGGAAGGGAACTGTGACTACTATTCTAGAATACAATTTAGGGCTGTGCAAGGCCTGAAGAAAAGAGATTAGAATCCATCTGGCACAAGTACTTTCTTCTCAGATGCTACTTGGGACAATGAACAAGGCCAGTGAAAAGTAAATCCTGAGAGGTGGATCCAAGATGGCACAGTAGAAAGACACACATACTCTAGCTCTTCCTCCACAGTCCATAAAATACCTGTAAGAAAAGACTCTCAACAAATTATAGAGCAGCAGAAGTCACAGAACAACAGCATGAAAGAGATTTTCTGCCCAAGGTAGCCTGGAAGGCCAACAGAAAAGGTCTATCACATGGGACATGGAGGCACCAGCAGGAAAAACAGGACCAGAAAGGTGGAATCCCTAGCAGCAGCTGAGGTTCTTGGTTCCCTCAACCTTCAAATAGCAAAGGAAGCTTCAAAGGTTAGTGCTTTTTTATCTCAGTGACAAGGGAGCAGGGTCTTTCCCTAGTCTGGGCCCCAGGTGGTAGCAGCGGCAGTGACAGAACCAGAAGCAGCAGTAGCAGCAGTGAAAGCTTCCATTTGTGGAGCTCTCAGCCTAAAGCCCCTGGGGCAATTGAGCAGCTGATCTAAATCTCAGCCCTGAGCAGAGTCTTGGGGTGTGACTTGCTAGAGGTGGTTGTGGAGAGGGAATTCCACTACTAGCAGATTCTGGGCAGAAAAGCTTTGGTAGCTCCCAGACAAGTGCATAGGCCCTTGATTGTGCCACCTTGGAGGAAGAACTGAGAACTTACAGATCCCCAGAATATACCCTCCTCCTGAGAAAGGACTCAAAAATCAAATAACTGGTTGATAAAAATGACCAAAAAAAGGGGAAAAAAGTGAGACTATAAAAGGTTACTTTCTTGGTGAATAGGTATTTTCTTCCATTCTTTCAGATGAGGAAGAACAATGCATACCTTCAGAGGAAGTCAAGGTTGCCATAACTTCCAAAGTAAATATACAATGTTCTCAGACCATGGAAGACCTCAAAAAAGGATTTTGAAAATCAAGTAAGAGAGGTGGAGGAAAAGTTGGGAAGAGAAATAAGAGTAATGCAAGAAAATCATGAAACGCAAGTCAACAGCTTGTTAAAGGAGACCCAAAAAATGCTGAAGAAAATAACTCCTTTAAAAATAAGCTAACTTAATTGGCAAAAGAGGTCAAAAAATCCAATGAGGAGAAGAATGCTTTAAAAAGCAGAATTATCCAAATGGAGGAGGAGGTTCCAAAGCTCACTGAATGAAATAGTTCCTTAAAAATTAGGATGGAGTGATGGAAGCTAATGAAATGGTTTTATGACAAATGGAGAAGTTAAAAAATAAAACCAAAAGAATGAAAAATGGAAGATAATGTGAGATACATCATTGGAAAAACAACTGACCTGAAAAATAGATCCAGGGGAGGCCATTTAAAAATTACGGGACTACCTGAAAACCACGATCAAAAGAGGAGCCTATACATCATCTTTCATGAAATTGTTAAGGAAAACTGCCTTGATATTCTAGAAACAGAGGGCAAAATAAGTATTGAAAGAATCCACCAATCACCTCCTGAAAGAGATCCAAAAGGAGAAACTCCTAGGAACATTGTAGCCAAATTCCAGAGTTTCCAGGTCAAGGAGAAAATATTACAAGCAGCCAGAAAGAAACAATTTGAGTATCATGGAAATACAATCAGGATAACACAAGATCTAGCAGCTTCTACATGAAGAGATTGAAGTGCTTGGAATATGATATTCCAGAACTCCACGGAACTAGAATTAAAACCAAGAGTCACCTACCCAGTAAAACTGAGTATAATACTTCAAGGGAAAAAATGGTCATTCAATGAAATGGAGGACTTTGGAGCATTCTTCATGAAAAGACCAGAAGTGAAAAGAAAATTTGACTTTCAAACAAAAGCATCAAGACAAGCATGAAAAGGTAAGCAGGAAAGAGAAATCATAAGGGACTTGCTGAAGTCGAACTGTTTATATTCCTGCATGAAAAAACAATATTTGTAACTCTTGAAACTTTTCTCAATATTTTAGTAGTTGGAGGGATTATACACACACACACACACACACACACACACACACACATACAGACAGACAGAGAGCACAGGGTGAGTTGAATATGAAGGGATCATATCTTAAAAAATAAAATTAAGGGATGAGAGAGAAATATATTGGGAGGAGAAAGGGAGAAATGAAATGGGGTAAATTATCTCCCATAAAACAGCAAGAAAAAGCTTTTTCAATGGAGGGGAAAAGTGGGGAGGGGAGAGGGAAAAAAGTGAAGCTTACTCTTATCACATGTGGTTCAAGGAAAGCATAACACACATACTCAATTTATTATGAAAACCTATCTTACACTACAGGAAAGTAGGGGAAAATGGGATAAGCAGGGTGGAGGGGGGGATGATGAAAGGGAAGGCAGTTGGGAGGAGGGAGCAATCAGAAGTCGACACTCTTGGGAAGGGAAAAGGTCAAAAGAGAGAATAGAAGAAATTGGGGGCAGGATAGTATGGAGGGCAATATAGTAAATCTTACACAACATGACTATTATGGAAGTCATTTGCAAAACCACATATATAGCCTATATTGAATTGCTTGACTTTTCAGTGGGGATAGGTGAGAAGAGAAGAAGGAGGAGAAGTTGGAACTCAAAGTTTTAGGAACAAATGTAGAGAACTATTTTTGCATACAACAGGGAAATAAGAAATACAGGTAATGGGGTATAGAAATTTATCTTGCCCTACAAAACAAGAGAGAAGATGGGGATAAAGCACAAGAGGGGCTTTAGAAGGGAGGGCAGATTGGTGGAAGGGGTGACCAGAATGCAGAACATTTTGAGGTGGGGGAGGGGAGAGATGGGGAGAAAATTTGGAACTCAAAATTTTGTGGAAATGAATGTTGAAAACTAAAAATAAATAAATAAACATTAAAGAACAAAAGAAAAGTAAATCCCCTACTATAGAAGAAGGCTGATATAACTTTGAAGTCTATGTCTAAGGGCAAATCGACCATCAAAGGAAGAGAAGAAAGAAAGTAAACAAGAATAAAAAAGATAAAGCCACCAAAAATATGAAAGGGAAGAAAATTCAATTAAGAACCTAGAGACAAAGATGATAAACCAACAGGCAATAAGCAAAAATTAGAAAGAGAAAGGATACCAAAACATCTAAAAAATTCCAAATAATCTGTAAATACATAATGCAAGAAAAAGAGAATTAAACCAACACATGATCAAACACACATCTTTGTGGATTCCCAAGAGATCATGGAACCATATGAAGATTTTACAGGATTTCTCCAGAGAAAAATCAGAACCTTGAGAGAAGTTAGACTAGGAAAATGGTAGAATGTGTGACCTACAGAGTAGAAACAATAGTAGAATACAGTAACTTAAATTTATAGGGTGAGTCCGTACAAGGAAGTAAAAGAAAGAAGAACGGATTGATAAAAGAAATACACTGAAGAGAAAGACAATATGAAAAAAGAAAAGCAAAAAACACTCATGTTAAAAGGAAACCTGGACTTTTTACAAGCAAAACATATGATTCTAAAAGACGAGATGCAGAGGCGAAGTAAGAATAATGACAACTCGAAGAACTCGCACAGTAAAATCCCTAACCAAAATCTATGAAAACTGCCCAGAACTTCTGAACACACCAAACAAAGTGCCAGTCAAAAGAATTCACATACTGCCTCCAGAAAAAAAGCCCTTTACTTTACATTTTAATATATCTGATGATAACATTGAACAATTTCCTTGAAACAACAAATTATGCTAGTAACCAAGGGAGAGTCTTTCCAATATAAATTACAATCAGTGTCATGGAACGTTGTATAAAAGAGAAGTGATTATCCATCACACTTTACTTAGTTGTCTCTACAATGTAAAAAAGGGAATGACACCTGCTTTATGCCATTTATATATTTTACAAAGTTACAATGTGGAACTATTTTCCTGTTCTCACTTAAGAGGACTTTTCATGTATTGAAAACATCTTCTAGATTCTTGTTCCCTCATATACACTAAAATTGGCAGCTCAATGTCTCAGTGGATAGAACACTGGGCCTGGAATCAAGAAGACCCGTGTTCACATCCTGCCTCAGACTCTTACTGTGTGACCCTGTGCAAGTCATTTATCCTCTTTGCATTAATCCACTGGAGAAGGAAATGGTAAATTACTCCAGTAGCTTTGCCAGGAAAACCAGGAAAACCCCATGGACTATAGACCACTAAGAATCAGACACAACTGAACTAAAATATCATTTATTTTTCAAATATAATATTACATTACTGATGTAGGGTCCGCTGCTATCTTCCTTATTGCTGAATTTTCTTTTGCCCTGTCTTTTAATCACTCATTTTCATTTTTGTCTAGATTTTTCTCCCTGAATATACTAGACTATATGAGAGCACTAGTTTTGCTGTTGGCCTTCTCTCACTTCTACCAGACCTAGTTGAGGACCATGGCTTCTGGGACAAGACTTTCACTGCTCACTATTTTCCAGACTGCCTTGAGCAGTGAAACCTAATTCAAGTACTATGCCTTTTGCCTTTTCATGGCTCCTAAGCCTACTTGGCTTCCTTAGGTGTATTCCACACTGATTACCTCTACCCTTTCTGCTGCTCTGACCTGTTCCTGAGGCCTACTAATACCTCCTCCTCCACTCCACTTTTCTCAGGCACTAGATATTGAAGGAAAAAAGTATATCTTCTGGAATTTATTTACCTAGGAGAGAAGAACACAAAAATTCAGAGATAAAAGGATAATAATAATTATATAGCTACTACTACTATTAATAAAAATAATAATAGCTACTATTATATATACTATATATATATATATAATTAGAAGTATACATTTTTGTAAATGAACTCTCCAAACCCTGCAGAATAGATAACTTTGACCTTCAAAGCTTGATACATCCTGACTTGCTTTCATCCAAATTTTAAGTCCCTAGATTCCCCAGAGAGGAATGGCATATTTTGTCTCCAAATATACCAAGATAATTGAGGAATTCATCCAGCTTAGTTCACTGGATTGAGCTCATTGGACTTTTAGACTATTTCAGGTTTATTTTTAGCCAACCAGACAGCCTACTGACTAAGTTTTGTCTTTTTCCTATTCCTTTTATAGTACTAATTCTGTACTTCTAACTAGATCTTTCCCTAGTGGACAATAATTCAATAGCAATAATAGCTAACATAGATACTGTACTTTAGACTGTTAGATACAAGGTCACTCAAGAGTCCATGCTGTTTGAAGCTAGCTTTAAGCTGCGTTCATTCTGGGGATGACCCATAAGCTATCTTATTTGACTTTCAAAACCATTTTCCAGATGAGGAAACTGAATATGAGAAATTAAATGATTTACCCAGAGTCATACAGAGAGTGAAGAATATGATGAAGGATCTGAATTCAGATCTTCTCCTGGTGATCATGGGGTTGCCTTCAAATCTTCCATTGTCTATACCACTTAGATATATTAATATAATATTAATAATTAAATAATAATTACTGAATAATAAATGAGTTAAATACAAACTAAATAAATAGCATGACTCCCCTCCCCTGCCTAGTTTCCAAACTGTGGAAACTTTCCTACATGACAATAAAGTGGTATAATAAATAAAAAGCTGAATTTGAAGCCAGGTATTTGAATTCTCCCTCAAAAATGTATTAGATGTATGAACCTGGACAAGTCACTTATCTTCTCTCAGCCTCAATTTTCTCATCTATAAAAAGGGGATAATAGTAGCAACTGCTGCACAGCATTGCAGTAAGAAAAAACTTAGATAATATCTGTGGAAAAAAATGGAAAACCTCAATGTCCTATAAAATGCTAGTTACTGTTTTTATTACTTTTCATATTTTGCACTTACATACATTAAATAGTTTTTCTATTTTGTTTTACTTTTTTAAAATCACCTTTTCAATGTATTTTAAATCTTCCAGCATAAAGCCTACTTGGTAATACCTACACATGTAAACAACATCGTTTTCTCATCAATCATCCAACAACAAATGAAAATCTTAAAGCTGCATCTCACCCTATGGGAATACTTAACCTCAATAAATCTAAAAAGCCTCAGTTTCTATATCCATAAAAAAGTGGATTAGACTAGATAATCTTTAAGATTCGTGTGCAGTTCTAACAATTTATGAAGTCTAGTATTTGGGGCTTCCCTGTGCCAACACAGCCACATAGTACTCATGCCCCTGCCACTAAAACCAGTGATCAGGGACAATCATCATCATTCTCTTGGGACATTCAAATTTCCTGGTGCATCAGATCAAGACCTGATAGATACCATTGTGGTCTAGACTACATTTTCCATGTTTGTAGATTTTGATTCTGTTAGAAATCCTAAATATTAATAAAGTGAGGGCAGATTATATTTATTGCTTCCCTTCTTTTCAAGCTATCAGGCCTGCCGACCTATCACAGAAGAAATTTAAGATTCGCTTGACAAAACTTATTTTCTGTAAAGAGATTAAGGTATGTTGAGTTCTATCTAAGTTATTTTAAATTAACATCTTCCTCAAGTATTGAAGGTCTTAAGTCTCAAATCATTCCCCTTCTCCATATATGTTCATGTATATATATAAATATATATGTATGTATATATCTGCGTATGTATTTGTATGTGTGTAAGTGTGTAGGTGCATGTATGTTTCTATATATGTATAGAGATATGTGTATGGATGTGGATTTATATATATACTTATATAAATATACTTAAACATATATCCATAGATACATACATGTACATATGTGTGTGTGTGTTTGTGTACATACCAGCTTCTCTCCCCCTCCAGTTTTCATTCATTACTACCAACTCTCAAGAATTCCCCAAACTAGTTATTAGTTTCCCTGCAATTCCTTCAGCCAATTTTGTTGGTGTCTGAGACTTCAAATCAATCTGGTGTACAAACCTGTATATATATATATATATATATATATATTTAGCCTACTCCAGTAGTCTTTCACCTGGCCTTCTCCAGTTTTCTGCCTAAATAAACAGTGATGACCACCTGGGGAGTTTTGCCTTTCTCTGGTTGTCAGCACACATGTGCCAACACACGGCCACTTGCACTCAGCAGGAAAAGAAGAGTAAGATGCCCTTGGATAAGCAGACATGATGTCCTTAGGCTAGTTAGGTGCCTCTTCCCATCTGTTGTAGACCCTGAGGTGCTGAATTCAGACTCCCTTATGAATTCAGCTTTATCCCTATTCCTTCTCTGCTTGGTCTGAAGTCTGACACTCTCACCCACTCCTCCTTGGAATCTGATTCAGGACTATTTCCTCATGGTTGGGCTGACTCTCCAGATGCTGATTGTGCCATGTTTGCATAGATTCTGATTTCTCTCTGCTCCTTCCTGACTCATTTATTCCCTCATTTGCAAACATTTATTGAATACATACTAAGTGTAAACCACTATATTGAATGCTAGGGAATTAAAGATACTAGGATGAGACCCAATTCTTTACTTTCATGAACTTTACAATCCATCATTTGTCACAAACATAGACAATTGTAATATAGAGTATTATAATAAGAGTGTATTTGCAAATTGCAAAACAAATAGATGTGTGAGACATAGGGGTGAAAGAGTGAGATTTGGATATTAGGAGATCAGGGGCAGATTCATGTAAGAAGCAGGTGAAATTTGTATAGAGATATCAAATGTAAGGTGTTTGCAAAAGGCTATCTAAAAACATTAGCTATTATCATTGTTTTCATCATCATCATCATCATCATCATCATTACTAGTATTACAGCTTTAAAGGAGGATATTATGAAAAGAGAGAACAATGTGAGACAATAACAAAAAAATAACACTGTCATTCCTCTCCCGTAAAATATACAATAGCATTGAGGATCTAGTATGACTTCTTTTCTCCTGGGGGAGGTGAGAAAGGAAAAAAAATATTAGAATAAAGTGATACAGTTGGATGGTTGCATAGCTTGTATGGAGGTGAAATAGGTAAAATAAGGCTGAAAATGGAGAGTGATGCTTTATTATGGATAGTCTAAAGGATGAAGCCAAGCACTCCAGCCATTACTGCGTAGCAATAGTGAGCTATTGAATAGAACAGGAATGACACAATTAGATCTAAACATAGGAAAGTTTCATCTAGCACGAAGAATGGAGAATTTTTGCTTTCTATGTTTTGTTTCACCCTCAGGATGGCAGAAGTACTCCCATACAGTTCTTTAGAGTAGATTTCACTGATTTACTATGACTGTATATTCACAAAGAAATTATATACACTTCTCTGTCAGTTCAACTGACTCCCAACTGTGACCTTCCTGATGTGTTTTGTTGCCACCCCAAATCTGTTACTGACATCTTATTTCCTCATTGCTCAGCATCTTATCTTCCCTGCCCAGTCCCATAATTATACATGCAATTCCCCACAGATAGAGGCATAGAAGCAGAATATAACAGTTATTTTTGGACAAACAATTTTCTAAAAATAAATCAGAAAATCAGAGACAAAGCATAAAGTTTTCTCCTAACAATTATATGTGTGTGTATGACTTTTTGAAGACATTAAAATAAACCTATTTCTCGGAAACAAAAATCACATGGACACAGAACATATGACCATATCATAATATGGTGATGATAAAGAATGTTCAAGCCTACAGAGCCTATATGTAATGGCCAGGGTGAGGGGACTGGTCAAGGGGAGACCAGTCTTCAAAGACTTACAAGTGTTGTTTGCTTAATGCATATTCACCTGGAGGCTTGGTAAGCCTGCTTTTAAAATTCATGATGTGTGGAACTTTTCTCTCCCCACCTCAAAGCAAGAGCAAATATCTGATTCCTTTGGGTTACTGTGTACTGCCAAAAAAGCACTTTAATTGGTTGTTGAGATGGAAATGAGTAAGTATAAAAATAAGATTTGAATTTTAAAAACGTTTGTTAATTTTTACATGTAACTGAGAAATGAAATAAAAATAATTGTAAAAAAGAAAAAAGGTGGTTTGATGAAGGGAAAAGAGCTGAACTACTATCAAATTCCATGTTGGAAGCCACGTAGAAGTAGCTACCATCCCCTGACAGTGAATTCATGGCATCATGGCATTTCTTGCATCATTGTGTTTATTCTCTTTTGATCTTAGATGGATGAATATGCAGATGGAAGAAACCATGTGGACCTCAAGATGTCAGAATAGCCATGAGAGGATCAACAACCGGTCTGCTGAGGAGCAAGATCTGTGGTGCAACCTGCTTGTCATAGCCCAGTAGACCTACCATCTGAGAAACCATGTCCTGCAAACCAAGAAGCAACTAGCCCGTTGCATAGACAATAGTAGTAAAAATCATAGACACACCTTAGGATTACTCTGCCTTAGAACACTGAGAGAAATAATAGTGCTGGAGACCTTACCTATAAGTATGAGTGGATTTGGGAGATTGTGCTTCAAAGACTTTACTAGTCTGAAGAGTAACAAAAGGGATTTAGATCATTACTGCTTACAATTGTTCATCTTCTTTTAAAATAGTAAAAAAGCAGCTGAACAGGAAATCTGTCTTTTAAATGTAAGACCTAAGATAAATATAAAAAGATAAATATGAAACAGAAATCATAAGTTAATGAATAAGGTTAAAATGCTTATATTCCATTTTGGAGAAATGATCTTTGTAACTCCTAAGAGCTTTATCATTACTAGGGCAGTTCAAAACAGTACACTTAAACAAAGGCTCTAGGTGAAATGACAATGATGGGATGTTTTCCAAAAAAGAGAAATCAAGGGGTGAGAAACAGGGGTGCACTGAGAGAAGAGAGAAGGGAGAGGAAGAATAGGGAAAATTATCTCACGGAAAAGACGTATGAAAGAAATAGCTTTTATAATACAGGGGAAAAGGAGGGGGGCCATGCTTGAACTTGACTTTCATCAGAATTGACTCAAAGAAGGAATAACATACACATTCAGTTGGGTGTATCCTACATAGAAGTAATAGGGGAAGAGGATAAGAGAAAATGATGGAGCCAATATAAAGGGAAGTTGATTAAGGGAGGCAGTAGTCAGAAATAAAACATACCTTTCAAGAGGTACTGGTTAAAAATAGATAGAGAAGGATAAATAGGTTAAAATAGGATTGAGAGGAATATTCCATTAAGCATCATAACTGTGGAAGTGAATTAGATGAAATCATCCATAAAACAGAAGCTGATAGCAGAATGGATTAAAAGCCAGAATCTAACAATATGTTGTTTATAAGAAACATACTTGAAACAGAGTGACACACACAGAGTAAAAATAAGGGGCTGGAGCAGAATCTATTATGCTTCAGCAGAGGTTAAAAAAAAGTAGGGATAGCAATCATGGTCTTAGAGAAAGCATAAAATGCTGTTACTGTTCAGTCATGTCTGCTTGATCATGGACCATAGCATGCCAATATTGTTCATGAGGTTTTCTTGGCAAAGATACTGAAGTAATTTACCATTTTCTTTCTCAGACAATTAAGGTAGATGTTAAGTGACTTGCTCAAGGTCACACAGTTAATAAGTGTCTGACACCAGATTTGAACTCAGGTTTTCCTGACTCCAGGTACTGTGCTTTATCCCCTGATCCCCCTAACCACCTCCTAGTTGACCTATTTAAAAAGATAAGCAGGGAAATTATATTTTGGGAAAAGGTACCATAGATAGTGTAGTTGTGTTTGTCCTTAGTTCTTGAAGAGGACCATGACATCAAGATGATGACATGACTTGCAGTTGACTTTGATTTGAGTTAGGGAGAGCTGTGCAAGGTCACCAACCTCACTTTCTTCTCCTGAGCCATCTGGTTTCAGTGGCCTGATATTCATCAGGATGACTGGATATGGCCCAAGATGCCCAGGATGCAAAATGAGACCCTGGCCCTTTCAGCCTAAGATCTTATCACATTCTCCCTTTGAGTGACATGCTAAACATATATACATCAAGTGGCAGAGCATCCAGATTCTTAAAGGAAAAGTTAGATGAATTACAGGAGGAAAAAAATAATAAAACTGTACTAGTGGGAGCCCCCAGATCTCCCTTCTCAGAACCAGATAATTAATCTAACCATTAAAAAACAAGAAAGGAGCTAATGAGATGAACAGAATTTTAGAAAGCCTCCACATGATAGACATCACAACCAAATGCAGAAAAACAGAATTATTTTCAGAACATAAAACAATAACAATTATACATTTAATAAAGACCATGGAAACATACATTCAAAATTAATTGGAAACTAAATAATCTAATCCTGAAGAATGAGTGCATCAAACCATAGAAACAACAATTTCATTTAAAAAGAATAACAACACTGAAACATGTAAAAATTTATGGAATGCAGTAAAAGCAAAACTCAGAGGAAAATGTATATCTCTAAATTCTAACATATATAAAATTAGAGAAAAGCAGATCAATGAATTGAGAAGTCAACTAAAAAAACTAGAAAAAAGAACAAATTAAAAATCCTTTAAAGAAAAATTGGAAATCCTGAAATTCAAAGGAATTACATTAAAAAATGCAAAAATCACTGAACTAATAAATAAAGCTAGGACCTAGTTTTGTAAAGAAAAACAAGAAAATAGGTAAACCATTGCTTAATTCGATTTAAAAGAAATCCAAAATTTCTTTTTTTTGGAAGAAAACCAAATTACCAATATCAAAAATGAAAAGGAAGAATTCACCACTAATGAAGATGAAATTAAAACAATGAATGTTCAAAACAGTTTTTTGATGTAATTGGGAAAATGGCAGTCAGTTAAATTAAATAAACTTTTATTAATCAACCACAGTACTAGAGACTATTTTAGATGCTAGAGATAGAGTAAATGACACAGAGATAAAACATAGCATGAACTCTTCTTTTAATGTGCTTATTATCTAATGAGGATGTTTTGTGTTCACCCTTCATCTACAAAGAAGACCAAATCAGGATAATATAGCATGAACACAGATACACATATAATTAATTAAATGGTAGTAGGAGCAAAGAAGACATCCAGAAAAGATAATCTAAGCAAATTTGCGGAACAACAATTTTGAAGAAGAAAGTATTCTGTGTCGGCAATTGGAGGACCTGGATTCTTCTTCATATTATGACATTTACTCTTACCTTAGGCAAGTTACTCAAGCTTTCTGGATTTCTCTTTACTCATTTGTAAACTAAAAGTGTTGTACAAGATAACTTCATCCTTTCCAGTATTTATCTATAGCCATGCAGATCACTTTTCCTTAAGAAATCAAGGAAGATTCCTTTGAAGCAATGAAATAGACCTGCATATTGAACATTTTACCCAGTGGATGTAAGTAGCAAGCATATGCCAGAGCTGGGAAATGGTCTGCAGAAATGAACGGACGATGCATAACAGTATTTAAATATGCAGTATCTAGTCTGAGCTGGATCATACTATGCAAGAGGGAAAGGAGCTGTGAAGTAAGGTTAAAAATATAGGTTGGGGCTAGACTATGGAAGGTGCTAAATGGCAGGCTGAATCATTTGTTTTCTGTTCTATTAAGTTTTGTTTTTTAATTTTCTTTTTTAGTAGAAGAGTGATGACCGTAAAATGAATGCATTATAGAAATTTTTATTGGCAGCTGGGCAAGAATGAACTGGAGAAGAAAGAACCTGGAGGAAGGGAATCAGGCCAGATCCTAGCAAATTAATCCAAAAGAGAAGTGATGATGGCTTCGACTAGGATAGTGGGAGTAACTCACAAAGCCATGCTGCCTGGGCCCACTAGAAGGTTGTGTTGAATATTACATAATTTCAAATAGGTCCTCACTAGAGCAAGGCAATGTTTTTACACTCCCCCAAAAGAATTTATTCCCTATTCCACTCACCACAATGTTTCTTCCAAAATGATCATCCATTCTCAAGCCTCTCATGGCATCCTTCTCTCCCCCTTACTCTCCCTGTCTTTCAGTTGAGGATCTTGTCTGATAAATCACTGCAAAAAAAAGTCAGTTGAAGAGAGTTCCTTCTTCTTCCTTTGAACTTGTATCACTCGGCTATCTTCCCCTGCAACTTTGTCTCTCATGAAGAAATAAACTTTCTCCTTATCAAGAAAAACTGCTTTACATGTATCTTTGATTCCATTTCTTGTCATCTTCACAAATTGCCTCCTCTATCATCTGTCTTCTCTCTAATATTCAACGTCTACCTACACATTGGCTTTCTGATGTCTAAAAGTATGCTTATATCTCCCCAATCCTTAAAAAATCACTTGCCCCTGTGATCTCTCTCAACTATTATCTAGTATCTTTCCTATTCTTCTTGGATAAACTCTGAGTAAATTGTCTATCTAACCTTGCCCCTACTTATTCTCTGATTTAATTCTAAACCCTGTGCAATCTGACTTTCTAAACTATTTTCTCCACAGTCATCAAAGATTACTTAATTGACAAATCAAAGGAGTTTTTTTTCCTCCATCTTCATCTTTCATGACCTCTCTGATGTGTTTGACACTGTTGAACATCTTCTTCTCCTGGATAATTTCTTCCCTCTAAGTGTTCACAAAACTGTTCTCTGCTGATTGTCCTCCTACGTGACTGATGCTTCTTTTCCTCAGTATCCTTTGCTGATTCTTCAGCCAAGTTCTATCCACTAACTATGGGGAGATGGAGTAGGTAAAGAAGAGGAGAATTATGAAAGGACTTTTGTTGAGACTTAAATGAATCTATTAATCTAAGAGGTCAAGTAAGAAGTGAAATCATTCTAGGTAAGAGAGACAGTCAATAAAAAGACATAGAGATGGAGGGTTGTATATGAGGAATAGTAAATAGACCAGTATGGTTGAATTCTTGAAGGGGAACAATGTGTAATAAGAGTATATGCAAAGAAGGGTATGGCATTGCAAGTTTAAATGCCAAATAAAAGTTTTTGTCTATTCATATAATTAATAGAGAGCCACTAAATGCTATTGAGTAGATTAGTGACATGGTCATGTTCACTTCAATAAAATCCTTTAGACCACTATAAAGAGGTGGATTTGGAATTGGCAGAGGCTGGAGTTGTCATGACCAAAATAATAATATTTTGGCTAACTCAGATGAAACTTTTGAAAATTAGCTAAGGAGCTCCCCATATGAAAGAGTCTAATAAAAAAATCTCATAATCAAACCCTCCTGAGTTTGGTAGGACGTGCTATAGTTCACAGTCTGTCTGCAAAACCTTAGAGAAAGAGAAAGATTACTTATAACATCCCAGTGAGACATCTGTATAAATCAATATCCATGCTGGCTGATTTCACATTCACTTTCTTTAGCATTGCCTAACCTCTCGGGAAAGCACTAAGAATCAGTGAAATGTCCAGAAACAGGAACAACATAGAAGGGGAGTAGATGTGGGATTCCAGCTTATTTAGTCAGTTAATCAGCTTAATTAATCAGCCCAGATTAATACATGGAAAGTCTCATTTCCTTGTGTTGGAAAGTTACAAAACTAGGTTTTAAAAGGCCTTTGTCATTTGGAGGGTTTCTGGGTTTTTGATGGACTCCCTAGAGAAGGCAGGTACAGTATGTGCTGATATGGTGCCAGGCCAGGGACCACTTTAAAAACATTTTATGGCTTAAAGCCTGGAACCAAATCACAGTCACTCTTTAAAATAACTAGGACACTGTCCTTACTCATAAAGCCCAAAGATGAATCTAGACACCATCTATTTAATTCCAAAGACATTTATATTATAACACATGTATTAGATGCTTGTTAAATTCAAGGAAATAAGGATACAGATTTTTAAAATGAAGGAGACCTTATCCTTATGCAACTTAAGTTCTAGGGGAGACACGCAACATTCACTCATTAGGCTGACCTCTGATAAAGTCCTACTCCAATTCCCCATACCACAGAGGTTATCTTGGCTTGTCTTGGAAATACTTGAAGACTATGATCACACAAGTTTTGCCGAGTCCAAAGGTTTTAAAGATGAATTCAGTAACTAAAAGATAACCCTGGTCTCTACCATCAACTAATTAAGTTCAGTCTCATCAGCAAGAGTTTAGAAACTCGTGAAGATGATTTCCTGAGGTGCAGAAAAAGCTTTGGAGTGTTTCCTCACACTGATGAAATTACAGGACTTTTGTAGTACTATATAATAGCTTTGAGGGCAACTAGGTGGCACAGTGGATAGAGTTTTAGGTGTGGAGTCAGGAAGACTCATCTTCCTGAGTTAAAAATCTAGCCTCAGATACTTACTACCTGAGCAAATTACTTAAACTTATTTGCCTCAGTTTCCTCATTTGTAAAAATCAGCTGAAGAAGGAAATGGCAAACCACTCCAGTATCTTTGCCAAGAAAACCCAAAATGGGATCACAAATAGCCAGATGTAACCGAAATGACTGACCAACAGCAATCATTATAATCTTGTATATAAGGTATATACTAGGTACACAAGTATTGAAAAATGGAGCCCAAACATTGTTTTGAATGACCAAAGAGGTTGAGGCATTCACTCAAACCTTTTAGAAAAGTACTTCACAGTCAAGGCATAGCAACAGAAAACAGCAGCATCCTGCATTAAAAAAAAAACCTGAAAATACAATTTTGCTCTATGGTTCTAGAATAGAATATAATACCCAAAAATATATTTAAGGCTTTAATTCACAGGCTAATACACCTACACCCAGAATATTCAGATTTGTGGTAATTGTACCAATGAAACCTTATGCAACAACGCCCAACACAGACTCTAAAAAGATCATCTAAGGACTAAGGTATCATTTATGAAATTCAACTTTCTTTGCTTTTACTTGCATGAGGGAGATAGATCATTGTACATGTGAAATTAATGTATCTGAGTGAAGTAGAAGTCTGACAGTTCGGGAAAAATTCTTCAAGATTGAAACAACAGGGAAGGCCAATGGAGAAAACTTCTTCCACTCATGTTCATGGTGTCATGTTGATCCTGAATATTTAAAGGATATACCAAACTCTGCAAGGCTCTGCATAACTAGAAAGACTTTGAATATGGGGTTAGTGATGATCTGGATATTTTTCACCTGAGAAAAAGCCTAGTTAAATTCATTAGGATCATTACCCAGCTAACTGTATGGCAATAATGTTTTCAACAATAACAAATGCCAAAGGCTAGCAAATGCATCATAATGGACAATTGGCAAAGTAGATGGGGAAACTCTTGAAATCAAACAAGTCAGCAGGAAATTTAGATGGCACAAGAGTAAGTTTTAAAAGGTGAACAATGAACCTAGAAAACTTCAGTGTAAGGTTTCTCTTTTTTTTGTGGAGCAGGTTATTTTTTAATGGTGTTTATGTCTGTGTGGAAACAGGATATATTTGCTACTATGGCAGAATCCCAGTGCCAGACCTTGTCCAGGTAGGACTCTATCTAAGTTAATCCTACTAAATGCCAATGGGTCTGGGGCCACAAGAATGATGCATTGCATAAAGTCCTGAACTTGGACTCAAGGTGAACCAAATTCATATTCTGCTTCAGATACTATCTGTGTGACCCTGAGTAAGTCACTTAATCTTTCTTCATTTCAGTTTCCTCATCAATAAAATGGAGATAATAATATCTCATGGTTCACCAGACTGTGGTATGGATCAAATGAGATAACATATGTCATGTGATTTATAAATCTTGAAGTGCTATATAAATATACACATGATGATGATAACCTCTATTTTTTCAGAAATGAAATTATCAGCAAAGCAAATCAAGATTTTAATAGATGTTGTATCATGAATGGGATGAACTTCCCGCAGAGGCCTGTGCATTTGGATCATTCCTCTGTTCTGCCTCCCAGTTTTGTGATCTTCATCAAGAAGTTACCTATCTCTTTCTTCTGCCTGAGAAATTTACACTACAATTGTTTCTGCTGGTTTTGTGTCCTGAGACTCAGACAATAGAAGGTACTGTATATAAATCAATCCAGAAATATTTATTGAAGACTTCTGATATGAGTACATGGCTGGAAAGAAGAGTTCATTAGTAGGTGGGGCCAAGAGAAATATATGTGAAATTAATAATTTCTGAAAATTATTCACAAGATTTGGTTCAAAGTAATGGAATCATATATGTTGGAGGAAGATTTTAGTAATCATGACCAAATATGAACATTGGTTACAAAGTAAAAAATCAGCAATGGTTCCCCCTTTCCAATGAGCAGATATCTTTGTTTACATCTCAAAGTCACTTCCCAGTATGTGACTCTAGGCAAGTCACATTCTCTAGACCTCAGTTTATTCACCTGTAAAAGGGATAATAATTTGAACTACCTACTGGAGCTGTTGGAAAGAATTTTTTAATCATAAAGGTAAGTCATTGTTATAAACAGTAGTACTAAGGAGACTAGGAGAAATAGTAATAAGCTCTAACTTGTACAGTTTAAATTTAGATATAAGGGAAAATATTGATATCTATACTAGGTTTTATCAATATAATTGGGAAAAAAACCCTGGAGATCATGTATAAAAACCTGCTTCTGATACTTACTGTGACAATGATCAAGTGACTTCACCTTTCTGAGTTTCATTCACTTTTATCACCTTTAAAATGGGGATGATGCAATTCCCTTATAAACCTATAGTGAGGATCCAACGAAATAATTTCAGCAAAGTCCTTTGTAAATCTGGAAGTGCTATTGGAGTAGGAACAGTTGTCATCATCATCATCCTAATCAACATCATCTCCTTCATCTTACTGAAACATTTTAAGCACCAATCTTACCGAAATAAGGAGAGTGGGCTATATAACCTCACAAGTCCTCTCTAATCATAAAATCTCTTCAGAAAACTGCAATGATTTAACTTCCACAGAATAGTCTCATAAAACATAAACTAGTCCAAAATAAGTTTTGGGTTATGTTTTTTTCCAATGGTAGAAAATTTTATGGGTTCATTTTTCATAACTTGCACTAAAATAGTTTCATCTCTTTCTCAAATGTTTCTATCATTTGACTGGAGTTGGGACAATGTGATAAACCAGACTTCACAGACTTTTGAAGGTGCCAAATTGAGAGCAATTTGAATGTATAACATCTTGAATTGTCTGACACTGTAAGTTCAGATTCAATGAACAATACAGCTGACATTGTTTGAGGTCTAGTATTTATCAAACACGAAATACAAGAAGGTAGAAGAAAAAAGCACTTATCATGGGGTTCACATTAACCCAGCCAGTTTTAAATCACCTAGATAGCCACCACTTAAAATGCAAAGCATACTCACTGTCCTAGAGTTTTCATCTTCAATAGCTAAGAACTCTAAAGTGACAGTGACTGGCATTACATTGGACTCAAAGATTGAGATTTTAAAAGAAAATGTTCATATCATATACTGAAAGAAACTCAAAAGACTCAGCACTCATGCCTCTGGTAATGCAGCTGAGTTTCTTGATTCTATGTGTATAAGTAACTGTAACAAGTGAAACATTTATATTGCTGTATTTTTATTTGATCTATGCTTTGGGAGGTCATCTTTGCTCTTATCACAATAATTTTCAAAGTTCTACTAAGGAGGAGAGGTGTCTGTGAGCTATACAATTGAAAAGAATATCATGAAGATGAAATCACAAATTAGCAATGTACTAACATTATTATTTCATAATTATATGCTCTTTGTTACCTAGGATCTTCTGCTAACTTAGCCCAGTGCCTGGCAAAGAGGAAGCAATCCATAGACTTGTTTATTTGCCTTGTCTATGTTTCTTCTGCTTCTAATGTTTTATTTTGACTGAGAATGGCTATATTGTGACAAATGTACTTTCATTTTTTATGAGAGAAATAACATACATAAACTAATTTAAGTTTCTTTGGAATAGAAGCTGCCATTACTGGTTTGCTGATGGTCTATTTAAAGGTATTCTAGCCTATAACTCTACCATATCCTAACTTCTAAAATGTGATACAAATCTAATTTTAGTTGTAATGCTAAGATTAGAAGACATCCTTCACATGATACACACTCAAGTCTTTATATAAAACTACTTGAAGTTATTTTCTGAAATGAATGCTTGCAAAAGTCAACCATATTCATGTTTAATTTCCAGAAATATGCATACAGCAACATGAAACACTAATTCTATATAAACACCCATACTTTCTTTCCTGGGCCTCCTGCCAATACTATGGTTTAAAATACAGGTGCATGTATAGATTCATGTTTATATTCTGGTTTTTAGGTTGTTTTAATAAGCTGAATGACCATATGTTCAGTAGTTTAATGCTGCTTCTTTTCCTCCCCTCTCTCATTGGTAGTGATGACAATGCAGTGTTCTCAAAGTTGGCTTCCTTATTTAAAAGTAACACTTCAGAATCTAGAGAGAGATCTAACACTTTATAAACACAAGTCACTCGAGAAATCACCACAATTCTTTCAAGCCACTAAGTTACCAAGTAGTGTAATCTTAACAAGGACAAACTAAGAAAATGCAGGGTGGAGGGTGGGGTTACTGAGCTCTTGTACCAAAGTCCTACTGTACACATCTCTCATGAGACTTTCTGAATCAATAGATTAGAGCAATGTGATTTTTCCCATATATCATAATCATAATTTTTTATCTGCTTCTTGAATTCATTCAAGTTAGGAAACATCTTTTTTTTCCAAGTTGCTGCTCACATACTGATATTTTCCTATAAAATCAAAGAATAAAACATTAAAGACACTCTGATCAAAGTTACATGACAAAGAAAAGTCAGAACCTCTTCAGATATCTGATGAATTCATCTATTTATGTATTTTCCACTTCCAAGATGAAGATAAAGCCATCTACCTCACAATGGTCCTACAAAAACTAAAGAAATAGACAACTCTTCACATTGGAAAGGACACTAAACACATTAAAATAAGTATCTCGACAACATCTTACAGGGTTTGCTGAAACAAGCAATACAACTGTAGGAATAACAAGCAGTTATTCCATTCTCGACACTGTACTTCTCAAGTGCTTTAAACTCTCTGGTATTTATATCAAATATTTCTCTTAATGATCTCATCCATTTTCTATCTCTTACCCAAAAGAGACAATCTTTCCAGAGTGGACCTGAAACATCAAAAGAACTTTACAATTAAATGATCAAGAACATCTTTAAAGAAAATAAATATGTATCTACATTTAAAGTGAAATACCTGAATGAACATGGACTATAAATATGCTTATCACATCCACCTCTAATCTGTGACTTCATGCTTTTACTTTTAAATCTGTAATTTTTTTAAAATTATGACACAAAATAGAATTGATGTATATTCTTATGAGAAGGGGCAGCTAAATGGCACAGTGGATAGAATGCCAAGTTTGAAGTCAGGAAGACTGATCTCCTTGAGTTTAAATTTGGGCCTCAAACACTTATTATCTATGTGACCCTGAGGAAGTCACTTAGCTCTATTTGCCTCACTTTCTCATCTGTAAAATGAGCTAGAGATGGAAATGGCAGCCCATTCCAATATCTTTGCCAAGAAATCCCCAAAGCGGGTCATAAAGATTCAAACACAACTTAAACCAGTGAATAACAATAATTTGTGAGAAGAGCAATAATTATTCCTCAATAATATCTTAAATACTTCTCCTTTCAAAGATGGTATCACAACTTTAATGATGCTACATCAAAGTCTTTAGTCCAAATACAGTATTATTAATTCAACTGTACAGATTTATTTGTTGATACATTTTAAAGTAAGATAGACAATTCAATAAATGAACCAAAATATGTATAGTTAAATAAAATGGCATAAAAGAATGATTGGGAATAATAGTATATGCCATTTTCTACTTTTGAACTTTGTCATCAATAAACAGGAAATGAACACCTATTATTAAGATACTGCACTATGTGTTTTCATATAAAATGAGTAAAATATAGTCCCTTTGGAGGAGCTTTTACTCCAGTATTGGCACAAACAACTGCAATAGGGCAGAGTACATATATTATAAAAAAAAAAAGCTTCAGAGAAAGTACTTTTGGGCTTAGTCATAATGGAATGTCATGTGAAAAAAAGGATTAGCATTGTCTGCTTGATCCCAAAGAATATGAAGAATGGGTGGAATTTGTAGAGTGGCATATTTTGGCTCACTGTAAAGGAACATTTCTTAACAGATAAAGCTAGCCAAAATGGAGTAAGATGATTTGGGAGATTCCCCATCACTAGAGGTTGCTATGAAATTGCTGGATAAACACATGTGGGATGTGTGTCTAAGTAGTACAATATGCAGAGGACCAGATGTGGAAACAGGAAGACCTGAGTTTAAAAGCTACCTCATATAATTATTAGTGACGTGATCCTGAGAAAGTCACTTTATTTTCCCCATCTTAATTTTCTCATTTGCAAAATGGGGATAATGATAGCATCTACCTTACGACATTCTTTTGAGGATCAAAAAGACATTTCTAAAGCTCTTTGTAAACCTTAGAATTCTATATAAATGTCAGTTTTCTTCTTATGCTGCAGACACAATTTTTGTTTAGTTATGGTTGGAAACTCTGAGGTTCCTTCCAGTTTTTGCAGTCTGTGATTCTGATGCTAGAGAGGTGAAGGAGGGAGAATAATATCTAGTGGTGGGAGGTATAGCTTTCTATAAAAGAGAAAGCATTTCATATGGGCTGTGAAGGTTGAATAGAATTTCCAAAGATTGAGATAAAGGGAAGTACATTTCAGACAGAGAGAAAAACCTGAACCAAAAAATAGAGATATGTGGGGGAAAACCACAGGGAATGTGAAAGGAACAGCAAACAGTCCAGTTTGGCTAGAACATGGAATCAGAAAAATGACTAGAACCATATTATGGAGGGCCTTGAAATCCATGGTGAGGCATTTAGACTTACATTGATAAATAATGCATACACTGAAGAGTTTTGAAAATAGAAGTGAAATATCAGATGTTCACCAAAAAAGTTTTTTTTTTTTTTTCTTCCCCCAGCAATGGATGGAAGTTTGAGAACACTGGAAGTACAGAGACCATGGTGTTGAGATACTATTGCAAGAGTTCAGGATAGAGTTGAAAACTGTCTGAATTAAGGTGATGGAGGTAAGAATAGGAAACGTTCAAAGATGTTTCAAAAATAGGATATATAGTTCTTAGTAACAGGTCAAATGTTAGGGTTCATGAGAAGAGATAACAGATGACTCCTCCAAGATTTTTAAGTCTTGGCTGTTAGAAAAAATCTTGGTGTCCTTAAGAGAAATAAGCAAGTCAGAAAGTGAAAAAAAATTTAGGTGGAGTTCAATGCTGTTCATGAATTATATGGTTGTGTATAAAGTGGATAAAGCTGTGAATTCAGAATCAAGATCATCTGGTTCAAATCCTGTCCCCTGTACTTGCTGGCAGTGTAACCTTAGGCAAGCCAATTAAATCCTATCATCCTCAGTTTCTTCATCTATAAAATTAGGATGATAACAGTGAATACCTCCCAAGGTTATCATGATGATCAAATGAGTTAAGATATGTGACATGTAAATGATTTTGCAAACATTAAAATATATAAAAATTAGATTGTTATTATTATATGCAAGAAACTGCGCTAAATAATGTGGTAATACAATGTAGTAAGTAGGTAGAGTGCTGTACTTGGATTCCAGGGGTTCAAACCCATGGAAAATGAAGCCATTTATTATTATTACTTGTATTTTTTATGACTGTGATTATTCTAAGTCTTATTCTCTTTCTCATCTCACAGTCTATGGAGTTCAGCACAGGCCTAGGAAAAGTCACTGTTCTACTGTTGCTCCTTGATGTTTCATGTTTGATCAGCTATTGGGAAAGTAGACAAAAAGTTCTTTGTAGTAGAATAAAATATTGGATTATAATCTCCTTTTCTGTAGACTAGCTGAAGGTATCTTTGAGACAACTCCTGTAAGCAGGTAAGATGAGGACTGTACTATGTAGTTATTAATGTTCCCACATGGATGTTACTCTGAAATATAAAGGAAAATAAAAGTTTTTTTCCCCTGTAGGGACACTGCAGTAGGATGGGGAGATAAGATGTATAAATAAACGACTATAATATAAATCATGTTAAGAGAAGTTTGTAAGATGTCCAATAAGAAAATAACAAAATGATATTTTATTTAAGAAGAGAAATAACTTCCCATATGAAAGATAAACATCAGAGGAAGCTTTCATGGAAAGTGCATTTGGTGAAAAAGGACAATGAGTTTGGTTTTTGAGTGGTTGATTTTGTAGGACAACCAAGTGTTTCCTTGGAGGGAATTAGAAAACACATGAGTAGAACTTGGGAGAAAGGTCAAGCTTGGAGAAAAAAATGTGGAAGTGATCTTCATCAAAGACAGAGTTGAACCCAAAGAATTAGATTGCTCACGAAGGAAGAGCATATAAGGATATAAGAGAAGGAAAATCAAGAGGCAGACCTAAATCATATGCATATGCATATTTAAAGGGAAAGGAGAGATAGAAGATCTAGCCAAGAAGAGTAGAGTTCAGAGAGAAAAGAAGAAAATCAGGATAGTGTGTGTCATAAAGTTGAAGGAGGACAAAATATGCAGAAGCAAGGGGGTGGTCAAAGTATCAAAGGATGTAAACAAGTCATCACGATGAAGTCTGATAAAAATATTCTGGATTTCTCCATTAAGATGCCACTCATAGACTTTGAAAGAGTATTAGTCTTGCTAAGTTAGAAACACGATTCCAACGGGTTTAGAGAATGTCTAGATTTGGGGAATAATTTGTCGGTGTTGAACTGAATATAAGAAAGTTGATCACCAAATAATGTTTAATCCATAATAACTAATCATGAATATCCACAAAATCTCTCCCCTTCTCCACATTGTTGAAGTGCTGGAGCAATCTATTATTTAGGAAAATGTATTTGGTCAAAGAAATTTCTTATACTAGGTGAGGTTTGGGTTATAATTGAAGGAGGGGCACGGGTGACATGGGAATGTAGTACATTGGAAAAGATTTAATTTGGAGTCAGGAAATCTGAGTTTGAATTTTGCTCTGCTAAGACCTATGGACCTTGGGTAAGACACTTTATTTTACCTTTTTGAGCTGCTGTTTCCTCATTAAGAAAAAAAAATACAGCATTATTTCTCAGGTCTCTTCCAGATTCAAATTTCAATATTATAGAATTCCCTTCTCACTACTAGCAGCCTCTAATTCAAATATATCTCATTATGGTTATATGTTGAGCATCATCTGTGGTTAATTTTATGGCAATTAATGTTTTAGAGTTCACCTTTAAGTATTGCCTTTCTCCTTTATAATGTAACATCCTTGATGGCACAAATCATACCATTTGTGTTTGTATCCCTAGTATAGTACATGACATATAGCAATTGTTTATTAGTTATCTTTTTCTTTCTTCTTTTCCTCATTCCTTCTTCCCTCCCTCCCTCTCTTCTTTCTTTCCTTTCTACCTTCCTTCCTTTGGGGGCAGCTAGGTGGTGCAGTGGATAGAGCACCAGTGTAGGAGTCAGAAGACTTGACTTCAAATCTCACCTCAGACATTTGACACTCACTGGCTGTGTGTCACTTGGGTAAGTCACTTAACCCCAGCCTCATCCAGGGTCATCTCCAGTCATCCTGATGAATATCTGGTCACTATATTCAGCTGGCTCTGGAGGAGTAATGAGATTGGTGACCTGCACAGCCCTCCTTCACTCAAAACAAAGTCAAGTGCAAGTCATGTCATTATTTCTCTGATGGCAAAGTGTTCTTTGGTAATGAAGGATGAACACACCTACCTTCCTTCCTTTCTTGTTTCCTTCTTTTCCCCTTCCCTCCTTCCTTCCTTCCCTTCCTTCCTTCCTTCCTTCCTTCCTTCCTTCCTTCCTTCCTTTCTTCTTTCCTTCCTTCCTTCCTTCCTTCCTTCCTTCCTTCCTTCCTTCCTTCCTTCCTTCCTTCCTTCCTTCCTTTCTTCTTTTCTTCCTTCCTTCCTTCCTTCCTTCCTTCCTTCCTTCCTTCCTTCCTTCCTTCCTTCCTCTCTTCCTCCCTCCTTCCTCCCTTCACTTCCCTCCCTCCTTTTCTGTCTTTTGCTTTCTTTCTCATATCTATCAATCTATCATATATATATAATATATATGCATATGTGTATATATACATATATATGGTGTTTGTGTGTGTATATTATGCATGTATCATCTATCTTTCTCCAGGAGCTCACTACTTAAAAGTTGGAACCATCTTATATTGTGGAACCCAAAGAATGAGGAATCACACTAGACAAGGACTTTATGAAAGAGTTTATTGGACAATATCCAATGAGCAAGAGTGAGTGAGTGTGGGTGGGGGATTAGGACTTTGAAATAGAAAAATCACATAAGAAAATCAGACATCATAAAGTCTGAACTTACTGTCAGCTTACAGGTGATCATTAATCATATAAATGCTTCTTTGTTGGTTTTTTTAAATAGTACATTTAAAATATGATTGGATCTACCCCCAAAAAGTGATTTACAACTTTTAAGAATACATTTAACCTATGTAAAAAGTAATAAGTATATTCATGAAGAGGTAGACAGCACTTTCACACTGACTTCAGAGAAGTTTTAATACATGCAGAATCATTTTCAAGACAATAGAATTTATATTCAAAATAAAATATGGGCAAGAAAAATGTCAACTCAAAAGGCACACTGAGAAGATTTTTTTTGGTATATGAACATCAAGCATTTGTAAATAAATAACTACAGTTTTCAAAAACAAGTTTGAAATCTGAGTGTCACAAGAGCTAGGATTTCCTTGTTAGAAAGAGGATGAGAGAGAGAGAGAGAGAGAGAGAGAGAGAGAGAGAGAGAGAGAGAGAGAGAGAGAGAGAGAGAGAGTGTAGTCCTATACCAGGCAAACTATTACAACTCCCTAGAAAGGACTAGGTAGAGGATCTTCCTCATTAGTTTTAAGCCTAGCAAAACACTCTTTAATTGATGTTAATTCTCATTGTTGGAGAGATTAGTCTTTGATGATTTCTGAATCGGATTTTAATCCCTTTGAAGAGTAAAATGGATTCTTGGTAGTTTTCTCTACTTTATTTTTTTCCTATCATTTGCCTATCACTGCTCACTTGTGCATTTGTTGTTTTGGATCCAAGTGTCTGTCCATGTATCTGCCTTTGTCTCCTCCCCCTGCCCCCAGTCTCTGTCTCTCTCTCTTTTTATTTCCCTTTCTATCTTTCTCTTTGTCTCTATCTCTATATCTCCCCTCTCCCCCATACCTATTTAAATCATTATTTCCTCATTTTTTTCTCTATTTCAAGGAAATGTAGACCTTTTCTTTAACCAAAATGCAAATTGAGGACAACAGTGTTTTCTTCCTTTTGACTTAAACCAGTGTACTTTAATGAATTCTTCTGAAAGGATCACATCACTTCTTTTCCTTCTTCCAGCACTGTACTCATCGCTTCTCTGACGAATTTCCAAGTAGTGATAAGGGGGAAACCACAATCAACAAATCAAAACTGCATCTTAAAAATTATAGATGGGGGAACTATATAGGATAGATGATTCCACCAATACTAGATCTTCTTGAAATTCTCTCTCAATGAAGCATTCAGATATAGTTCTCTGTACACTCTATTTTCAGTCCTGCTCCAGGAATTTACATACAGCTCTTTTCTTCTTCAATGCTTTTTTCTAATTAATATGCATTGACATATTGCCACCTCTGCAGCTTATTTTTGCACCTGCCCTTACAAGCAAGCATCACCAGACAAGGACCGTTTGGTAGAAATCACGTCCAGGGTTCACTGCCCTGAACAGGGAATCTTATCTCAGAAGTAAAAATAAAAGTTGTTTTGTTAACCTCACAGATCTGCAGGTTTGCTAAAACCACAGCAACCATCAGTTCACAGGCTCTGACCAAAACTATGCAGAAGAGGTGGATAGCTGCGCACTCTTTGATTTGACTGCCAGATTTCAAAGCTAGACTAAGGAACATCGGTAAGTTGAACTCCCCCACTTCATCCCGAGCTTTCCCCCAAACACACACACGTCCTAGCTCTGATCCACTGAAAATCACCAAATATCTAAGGCATATAACAATATGGGGGGGAAAGGGCATTGTGTGAGCCGAAGAAACATCCCCATTATAATTCAGAAAAGAAAAGAAGGCATTTCAACTAGAATTAGGGTGTTTAAATTGACTCAGGGTGAGGGCTGTTTAAGGAAAAAACCTGGCCAGAGTATGCCCGTCATGGACCAGCAAAATCTTCACCCTCCCTACAAGCGTCTAGATTTAAAAGTTCCAGTTTAAGAGCAACCTGTACAAATTCAACCCAGAGAGACAGAGTAAGAGATAGATTAGGAACTTTTTTTAATCGAATAACTCCGTACAGGTATAGGCACAGGTAAAACCTTGGAGCGCAGGGGCTGGTGCAGCGCAGCCAGTGAGTATTCACTCGAAGAGCCTTCAAGGGTTTGCAGTTCCCAGGAGCTCCTAAGATCAGGACAGCTCCTAACGAGCCTGGCTCCTGGCGCTGCACAAGGGGCAAACTGCCAGTCTGCTCTGCCTGTGGGTGGGAAACAGGACTGATATGGCAACCTATGACTCTCTGGTCCCAGGTGCCAGTTATGAATCCCCAGTCCTGTTACCCTTCCCCATATTCACTTCTTTGCCGTTCTAGTCTTGATTCGTTTCTCTGCCCTGTCCTAGTTCGATCCAGCCATCTCTCATAGTCTTGCTCAGCACATCTAGCTCCATTTTACTCTTCCTTGTCCCATTTGGTCTTATATCCTGTGGCAATCCCAAACTACTTACCACCCCGGACCCATGACCATTCAAGTACCCTCAACCAGCCCCCCGCCACTCCTCTAGTCAGTTTCAGACCCACCACTATCCACCTCACATAACAGAGTAGGACTCCACCTCTCTTTCTCTCCTTAACGTCTCCATCTGACCAGAATACTCAAGGGGCACAAAATCACCCAGTTCTCAGAGCTCTCACAGGATGTTTGGTGGGGTGCCAGGCTGCAGCGCTGACACTTCATCACCACCTCCAGCCCCTGACTCTGTTTATACCACACTGGCATTACCCTTTCTGGGGATCTGGCGATCTGTGTAGGCGGTTGCCCACCACAGAGCCTCCCCACTTTTAAATCACGACAATCTGCACTTACCCAGACGCCACAGACACAGTTCTTTCCCTTCAGATCTGGAGCGCACAATTCCGGACACAGCTCAGCGTTACCCCCTCCGACCTAGTAAGGCTAGTCCAGCCACTGGGCACGCTTTTTATCCCGCCAGTCGGAGGCTCTCAGGTAGGGAGGAGGGCTGGCAAACGATGGGTCTGTGTATCCCCCGCCCTCTTGGAGCATCCCCCCCGCCCCATTCCTCCCCTCCACCCGCCCATCTTTGCATCCACAGACCCGTGCGGCAAATGCGGGGGTGGGAAGGGGCGGGGGTGGGGGGGGCTTACCTATCGGGAACAAGGTGACCCAGTAGCTGCACCCCAGGGCAGCCAACGGAACAGCAGGCAGAGAGCAGAACCTCACCGACGCCGCTCCCCTACAGTAAGCCGGGGCACGCAGGTCAGTGCGACGCCCCGCTCTTCTGGTCTCCCACGCGAGCTCTAAGCCGGCTCCCCGGGAGGGCAGCGGCCGCCCCTTTCTGGTTTCTTCACCCGCACCCGGAGCCCTGCGCCGCCCCGAGCGCAGAAGGGAGCCCCGGGCGCGGGGCAGCAGCTTCGCAGGCTCTTGGGAACCCAGAGGGGGGCGAAGGAAGAGGCGGGGAAGAAGCTAGTATGGGGCTTCTAGAGAGGTGGAGCGAAGAGAACCCTCCCTCTCCAAGCTCACAGGGAAAGGAGGGTGGGTTCAGAATCAGGGAGCTTGGAGCCCAGCCGGTGGCTAGCGCGAGGGATGGACGTTGTGAGCGCCTCTCGGCTGAGAGAGCATTGTAACGTGTGTGCCTATAAGGACAGCTGCCCGGCTCCCCAGGAGCTGGAGAAGGAGGGAGAAGGAAGCAAAAGCAGCCCCAACCCCTGCACTACCACGGCAGCCAACTTTGCCTCCGCAGCGGCCAGGGAGCTGGGAGGTCAGTCTGGCTGCTGCCGCTGCTGCTTCCTCCCCACCCTGGGGCGCTCCTGACACCCGCTAGCCGCCAGCCCCGAGCGGGAGCTCTAAGGCAGAAATGCAAAACGGGTGGCTGGAAATATGAGGGCGGCAGAAGCAGGAGAAAAAACAGATCTCAGACTAGGTTGACAGGAATTTACCGCCCTGCACTGGGAAAAGGCGGCTCTCCCTGGTCCTAAAGACATCCTGTCCTCATACACTTGGTACTGAGAACCCCACCATAGCCCCATTCATTTCACCAATATATGCTTCTGTTGGCCAAATTATCCCAGAGTTGAATTTAAACCCATACCTAAGACCCACCCTAAAATAAAAGATGGGGAAGGGTTATCTATATTCTCCCTACCTGCTGTCCCATATACTGAATTTATAAGTAACGGTGGATTCATAGACTCTGGAAGTGACTTTAGAGGTCATACAGTCCAACACTTCTACCCATGAAATACTCATTTTTTCAACGTTACTGAAAACCTGGGCATGGCACATGGAGATAACTTAGTTTCTTTTACTGCTTCTTTTCCTCTGTAATGTTAAGTTTTTGGGTTTGTTTTTTTTTCCTCTTTTGGTCTAAGTGCAAGTCTGTAAAGTCTAGGTAACTGACACTGGTGTAGTTGACCCTTCCATATCTGCTGAAACTCTGAAGCCAAGGACAAGGATTATGAAATTCATAGCTATGAGAAAGAAGTGTTTGGGCAAGAATATGGAAGTCTGTTTTCAAAATCATGGTTACTGAGCTCAGCCTGCCTTTTGCTTTAGTATTTAGCCTGCTACCTTACCTTTCCATTCCTGGTGAATAAAGTACCTTTCCCAAGAGAAGCTGAGAGTAGAAGCAGACTTTGTTTTCTACACAGATATGTTTCATTCAACCCAAACTGCATCATTTGTCTTTTTACGTCTTATTTCTCCTGTTAGATTTATCATATGTCCCTCAGCACCTAGCCAGATGCCTTGAACATAATAATAAAAGAAACAATAACTTATGTCTAGCACTTTACAGTTTCCAATGTACTTCCCACACAATCCTGGGAGGTATTGTGAGAACTTTTACCTACATTTTAAAATGATGAAATTAAGGCAGGGAAAGGTGAAGTGACCTGGACATTATTGAGCCAAAGTTTCCTGCTTCCAAGGAGAACTTGGTTTTTTATTAGATAGAGCTCCAGGGACCTGTGATTTCATTGGTCTAGGGAATTGCCAAGTGAGGCAATTTCTTTCTCCAAGGCCAATGGACACCTTCTCTGTAACTTAGAGTCAGAATTGCCCTGAGACACTTAAAGGTTAAATAACATTTCCAGAGCCACATTACTTTTATGTGTCAGATTTGGAACTTGAGTTCATTTTTTTCCTCACTGAAAGAATAGCTCTCCACTAACCATGATGTCCCTTGCCCTAAAGATTCCTAAGTATTTGTTCAATTCAACTGACAAGCTAGACTATCCTCAAAAATTAAAAAAAAAAATTCCTAGTTTCACACAGGCATTTCATTCCAAATAGCTTATCATTGCAAATGAACCACTATTCCATGTCCCACTTAGTCTTATATCCCACACCGGGCCAAACTATGTCCTATTTCCATCCCATTAAGTACTTTCACCCCTCCTCCCCCAGGTAGTCAGTTTCAGATCTACCACCATTCCCTATACAGAGCAGTCAGGACTCCATCTCTCTCCCTTTCCTAGTGTCCGTATCTAAGCAGAATATTTAAGAACAACAAAATAGGACAAGGGTTTCTTCTGCTGGAATTCCCTACATGATTATAACACCACTGTCAAAGATTCAACAAACATTTATTATGTACCTGCTGTCTGTAAGGCACTATAGCACATCTGCATAATTCAATAAACATGTATTGAACAAAAGAAGCATTTATTAAGTACCTACATTGTGCAAGACACTATCAAACATTTAAATAATACAAAGTCTGTATTTGAATATTTGTATACCATTAATGCTCTCCATCATATTAGATGTCTTGGAAAGTAGTTGCATAAACTTGGCTTTGGTCAGATTTCCCATGTGTTCCCTTAGTCTCATTTCCCACCTCTGAATTTGAAATTTTTGGACTAGATAACCTGCAAAATCCCTACTAGTTCTATGATTTTTTTTTTCATTTTTCTGGATAAGAGATACTTTAAATATTTTCTGACTATATTGCCAAAGGCCTCAGAAGTTGTCCTGAATTTTTTTTTCATAATCTATGATGAGGTATAGGTAAAATTGTCAGGTATATTGTGGAAGGAGGGAAGGAGGAAGAGAAGGAGAGAGAGAGGCATAATGAGAGAGACAGAGACACAGAGAGAGACACACAGGGAGAGACAGAGAGACTGATAGAGAATTTATTATACAATTACCATGTGTCTGGCACCATGCTACTTGTTAGGGATATAATCATGGACAATAATGATAATCCCTGCCCTTAAGGAATTTGTGTGCTAATGACAGAAGGGGAAATATAAAGGAGAGTTAGAAAAGAAGAGGGAGGAGTCATGCTGTGGACCCTGCCATAAAGTGACAGGGAGGCTTAATTGTGTTCAAGATAACTCACTTGAAGAGCCTCACATCCTAGGAATAGAGCTCAAGTTTCCAGTGGGGTCTGTGTAGAGAAGATGGACATGATAGCTTGAGTGGAGACAGCATGATATGGAGATCACATACGTTTGGACAAAAAGGCTCCTGAGGGCCCTGCCAACTCAAATAATATGATTCTATGTTTGTTTTTTTATTTAGATAGATAAAGTAGATGAAAAGGAAAACAGAGACGGCAAGTTTAGAGCAATGGTGGCACATTCATATAGCACTTAATGGTATCTTCGATCTAGATTTCACTGTCTATATATCATTTCATTAGAGCTTACAAGAATTATCCGAGTTTTATATATAAAGAGTCTCCAGCTCATAGAGCGTAATCAATTTCACCAGGGTCACGGAGAGGACTCAGGACTGGAAACCAGATTCCATTCTAAAGCTATTGGCAGTATACTCTAGTACAGTAGTGGGGAACCTGTGGCCTTGAGACCACAGGTATCCCTATAGGTCCTCAAGTAGGGCCCTTTGACTGAATCCAAGGGGATTTGTTTGGTGAAGTTGGGACCCAGTCAAAGGGTCATGCTTGAGGACTTAGAGAGCCACATGTGGCCTCAAGGCCACAGGTTCCCCCCACCTGCCCTAATATTTGCTGATTGGAACAGATTCTGGGAGAATAAGCATAGAAGTATAGAAACTATTTGGGAAGGGAAGTCTGGGTAATTTGATCATAGATGTTCTCTAAAAGGAAATACTTATTAACTTTAGGATAATAGAAGAAAACGGCAAAATTTGGAATGAGGGGTTTGTCATGTACTTTTTTCTGAAGAAATTAAAGGAGAGTGACAAGTACTAGATTTCTACAATAGAATGGTGGAGGAAGATATAGAAGAGTAAAAATAGCTCACTTAGTACATTGCTGTAACACAGTTTATGAAGTTCTTTTCTCACAGCTAGCCTGTGAAGTAGGTCATGTAGGTATCATTAACCCCATTTTACAGATAAGGAAACTGAGACCTAGTTAGGTGAAATGACTGCTAGAAGCAGAGGTTTCAGACACAATGTTTTCTGACAAAGATCAGTGTTCTTATCACTACAGAGAGTAGTGATATCACTAAAGAGTAGTAAATTACTAATCGTAACTTTAGCTATTCCCAATAGTCAGTACTTGAGTTCATTGATTGATTGATTGATTCAATTAATTTTGAGTCTCAACTAAAACAAAGATCTGAAAGTAAAGAAATTAATATCTTAGCCACAGATTCCAAGCTGAGAGCTGCAGGCAAATCACTGAATCAGTCGGGACCTCAGAACCACCATTTTCCAAATTAAATGGGGCCAGAGATGGAGATTAGACAAGGTAAGCTCTAAGATCTCCAGCTTGAAAATTCTTTGATTCTATAATTTTACTACATGTATATCACTACAGGAGTTTCACAGAAGGATCATTTATAGATTCAGTCATAAAGACTCCAGCCTAGATCAGAATATGATCCTATTGAAGATGTGAAGATGGCAATACACACATAGAGAAGGGAGACAGAGACAGAGAGACACACAGAGACAGAAACACAGAGACAGAGACAGACAGAAGTGTAAAAATAGAGATAGAAAGAAACAGAGAGACAGAGGTATTGTTGTAAGATCTACTTTATGCTATGGAAAATTATATAATGGTTCAATCTCAATCCATCTACAAAATAACCATATTGTACGTATTCCCCATATTTTCTCACTTCTATAATAATTTTGTTATATGTTTCATTCATCCAACTTCCTTTCACCACACCTCATCCCCACTTTAGAAAGACATACATATAGACACACACACATATCTATTTAATTAAGTCAATAAATATTGACAAAGTAAAACACTAAGTGAGACTTTGAGGAAACCAACATATCTTCCCTGTTAAGGAATTCATGATATTTGTATATTGCTAAATCCTAGAAATCCTGAGATATTGCAAAGGCCAATCCAATTAGGAATGGGAAAAAAATTTTTTGAAATAAAAAGAAGAAAACTCCCAGATCATTAATGTGAATACCTGAGGAAATGCCCTATATCAAGTGAGAGAGAAGGATAATTTTGACTAAATGTTAGGTTGACCTCAGTGAGATATTTAAAGAAGGGAAATGAAATGTACAATGATTTTTCTACTACCAACCTGAACATGACCCTCTAAACAATCCTAATTAGAAATACTTTCTAATTCAGGTTTGGGATGAAGAGGAAAGTATGTATAGAGAGGAATTTTGAGGAGAGAAGGGAAAGTGCAGGCAAGAGAAATGTTTTAGAATGTTCTGTGTGCTCTTATGAGAGATGTAATGATTTTAAAGTCATTAAACACATACCATTATCTTTAACATACCTGTATGTGTGTAAGTACATAAACATATGTACATTTATGTATAATATATATATATATATCAATACAATGGAAATCTAGAATAATTGATGAGAAGTCATTAGTACTTGGATGGGAATCAGGAAAGATCTGTTATGCTTATGTGATTTTAACTAAGCTTTGAAGGAAGCTAGGGTTTCTAGGAGGGGAAATAAGAAATGAGCATCATGCAGGCATGGGTGACAACCTGGGTGAAGGCTCAGAGATAGGAGATGGGGTGTTTTGTACAATAGATATTTATTGTTCTTTAGTTGTTTTTTACATATCTGACTCTTTGTGACCTCTTTTGGGTTTTTCTTTGCAAAGATATCTGAGTGGTTTGCCATTTCCTTCTCCAGTTCATTTTACAGAGGAGAAAAACAAGGTAAACAGGGTTAAAAGATTTGCCCACAGTCACACAGCTACTTATTATCTGAGGCTAGATCTGAACTCAAATTTTCTTGTCTCCAGGCTCAGCACTCTACCTGCTGTTCCACCTAGCTGTCCTTATAATGGATAGTAAGGAAAACCATTTGACTGGACCCTAGGTGGGGGTAATTTATAATAAGCCTAGAAAGATATATTGGGACCAGTTTGTGATGGACTTTATTTTTTTTAAATTATTTTGTTTGTTTTTAGTATTCTACAACCACTTCCATCTATCTTAGATTTTTTTTCCTCTCCCTCGACCTCTTGCCCCCACCTCGCCCCTTCTTCACTCCCTCCCTGAGATGAGTACAATCTTATATAGGTTCTACACATACATGCCTATTAAATACATTTTCACCTTAGTCATATTGCATAAAAGAATCAAAATGAATGGGAAAAACCATAAAACAAGGCATAATACAAAAGAAAATGGTCTGCTTCATTCTGTGATCCAATTCCATAGCTCTTTCTCTGGATGTGGAAGACATTTTGCTTCAAGAGTCTATTGGGAAGCTTTTAAGTCCTTGCATTGCAGTGAAGTAGTAAGTCTACCAGAAAAATTCCTCACTCACTGTGGTTGTTTCTGTGTACAAAGTTCTCCTAGTTCTGCTCCTTTCACTTAGCATCAGTTCATATAAGTCTTTCTAGGCCTCTCTGAAGTCTTCCTGTTCATCACTTATGATAGCACAATAAATAATATTCCATTACATTTATATACTACAACTTGTACAGCCATTCCCCAATTGATGGACATTTCTTCAATTTCCAGTTCTTGGCCAGCACAGAGAGCTGATATAAATATTTATGTATATGTGGGGCCCTTTCCATTTTTATGATGTCTTTGGGATACAGTCCTATAAGCTATATAGCTGGGCCAAAGGGTATGCGTATTTTTGTAGCCTTTTAGGCATAGTTCCAAGTTGCTCTTCAGAATGGTTGGATTGGCTCACAGCTCCACTAGCAATAAGTTAGTGTTTGAACATTCTCACATATTCTCCAACATTTATCATATTCCTGTTTTGTCATGTTAGCCAATCTGATAGGTATAAAGTGGTACCTCAGAGTTGTTTTGATTTTCATTTAGAGTATTTTTTCATATGACTATAGATAGGTTTAATTTCTTCCTCTGAAAACTGCCTATTCATATCCTTTGACCATTTATCAATTAGGGAATGACTTTTTTTGTACATTTGACTCAGTTCCCTATATATTTCATAAATGAGGCCTTTATTACCAAAAATAGTTCCAAAAATTCTTTCCCAATTTTCTGTTTCCCTTTTAATCTTAGTTGCATTGAGTTTGTTTGTATAAATTTAATGTATTCAAAATGATCAATTTTGCACTTCATAATAATCTGTATCTCTTGTTTGGTCAAAAATTTCTCCATTCTCCATAAATATGACAAATATACTATTTCTTGCTCCCCTTATTTGTTTAGTTTCAATCTTTATACCTATATCATATATGGATTTGGACTTTATTCTTGTTTATGGTATTAGGCATTGATCCATGTCCATTTTCTAACACACTGTTATCCAGTTTTCCCAGCAATTTTTGTCAAGCAGTGAGTTCTTATCCCAGAACCTGGGGTCCTTGGGCTTATCAAACAGTAGATTGCTGTATTCATTGACTAGTGTGTCTTGAGTACCTACCCCTCTAGTTCTTAACCAGTACCTAGTGATTTTGGTGATTGCTGCTTTATAACGTAATTTGAGATCTAGTAGGACTAGGTCAACTTCCCTAGCATTTCTTTTCTTTAGTTGCCTTGATATTCTGGTTCTTTTGTTCTTCCAGATAAATTTTGATATTTTTTCTAGATCTAGAAAATAATTATCTGGCAGTTTCATTGGTATGGCACTAAATAAGTAAATTAATCTAGGAAGAATTGTCATTTTTATTATAATAGCTTGGCCTACTCACGAGCAACTGATGTATTTTCACTTAGATCTGATTTTATTCATGCAGAAAGTGTTTTGGAATTGTGTTCATATAGTCCCTGGGTTTGTTTAGACTCCCAGATATTTTATGGTGCCTACCATAGCTTTAAATGGGATTTCTCTTTCTCCATCTTGCTGTTGGGCATTATTAGTGAAAAATAGAAATGCAGATGACCTTTGTAGGTTTATTTTTTAACCTGCAGGTCAGCCAAAGTTGTTTATTATTTCAAGTAGTTTGTTACATCATTCTCTGGGATTCTCTAAGTATATCATTGTATCATCTGCAAAGAGTGATAACAGTCTCTGCCTATTCTAATTCCTTCAATATCTTTTTCTTTTTTTATTCATACAGCTAGCATTTGTAATATCATATTGAATAACAGTGGTGATAATGGACATCTTTGTATCACCCCTGATCTAATTGGAAAGGCATCTAGCTTATCCCCGTTGCATATAATGGTTGCTGATGGTTTTAAGTAGATATTGCACATTATTTTATGGGAAGTTCCATTTATTCCTATGCTCTCCAGTGTTTTCAATAGGAATGAGTGTTGTGTTTTGTCAAAAGCTTTTTCTGCATCTATTGAGATAATCATGTGGTTTGTGTTAGTTTTGTTGTTGATATGATCAATGAAGCTAATAGTTTTTCTAATATTGAATTGGCCGTGCAATCCTGGTATAAATCACACCTGATCGTAATGCATTGGTCTCATGATAAGTTGCTGTATTCTTTTTGATAATATCTTATTTAAAATATTTCCATCTATATTCATTAGAGAAGTTGGTCTATAATTTTCTTTCTCTGTTTGGGCTCTTCCTGGTTTAGGTATCAGAACTATATTTGTATCATAAAAAGGATTTGGTAGGACTCCTTCTTCCCAATGTTCCCAAATAGTCTATATAGTATTGGCATTAACTGTTCTTTCAATGTTTCATAGAATTCACTTGTAAATTCATCTGACCCTGGAGATTTTTTTCCTAGGGAATTCATTGATGACTTGTTCAATTCCTTTTTCTGAGATGAGGTTATTTAAATATTCAACTTCCTCTTCTGTTAATCTGGGCAATTTATATTTTTAAAAATAAGCATCCATCTCATTTAGATTGCTCATTTATGGGCATACAGTTGGGCAAAGTAATCTCTAATTATGGTTTCAATTTTCTTCTCACTGGAGATTAGTTCACCCTTAAATTTTTGATATTGGTAATTTGGTTTTCTTCTTTCTTTTTTTAAAATCAAATTGACCAAAGGTTTATCAATTTTACTGTTTTTTTTCATGAAATGAACTCTTTGTTTTATTTATTAGTTCAATAGCTTTCTTCATTTCAATTTTATTAATCTCTCCTTTGGTTTTCAGTATTTCTAATTTGATATTTGCTTGGGGATTTTCAATTTGTTCCTTTTCTAGCTTTTTCAGCTGCATGCCCAATTCATTGATATCCTCTTTCTCTCTTTTATTTATGTAGGCATTCAAAGACATAAATCTTTCCCTAATAACTGCTTTTGCAGTATCCCATAAGATTTGGTAGGTTGTTTCATTATTGTCATTCTCTTGAAAGAAATTCTTGATTGTTTATATGATTTGTTGTTTAACCCACTCATTCTTTAGAAATAGATCATTTAGCTTCCAATTAATTTTTGGTTTATCTTTTCATGGTCTTTGATTATATATAATTTTTATTGCATTCTGATCTGAGAAGGATGCATTGACTATCTCTGCCTTTCTGAGCTGGATTGTGAGGTTTTCATGGTCTAGTACATGGTAAGTTTTTGTATATGTGCTATGTATCACTGACAAAAAGACATATTCCTTTCTATTCTCATTCAATTTTCTTCAGAGATCTATCATATCTACCTTATCCAGAGGTTTATTCACCTCCTAACTTCTTTCTTGTTTATTTTGAGGTTAAATTTATCAAGTTCAGAGAGGGGGAGGTTGAGGATCCCAAGTAGTGTAGTTTTGCTGTCTATTTCTTCCTGTAACTCTCTTAACTTCTCCTCTAAGAATTTAGATGCTATCCCACTCGGAGCATAGATGTTTAGTAATGAAATTGCTTTGTTTTCTATGGTGCCTTTCAGCAGGATATAATTTCCTTCCTTATCTCTTTTGATTAGATCTATTTCTGTTTTTGCTTTGTCTGAGATTACCATTGCTACCCCTACTTTTTTTGCATCAGCCGAAGCACAGTATATTATGCTTCAATCTGTTATCTTTAGCCTGTGTGTATTTTCCTGTTTCAAATGTGTTTGTTGTAAGCAACATTATTGTTGGATTATGGCTTTTAATTCCTTCTGTTCTCTCTCTCTCTCTCTCTCTCTCTCTCTCTCTCTCTCTCTCTTTTATGGGATAGTTCATTCCATTCACATTCACAGTGATGATTGCTATCTGTGTCTTTCCCTCTATCTCCTTTCCCCATGTTTATGCTTTTAGTTCTCCCTTCTCCCCTTCCACAGTAGAGTTTCAATTTTTGACCACTGCCTCCCTTGGTCTTCCCTCCCTTCTTTCAATCCCTTCCCTTTTATTTCCCTTTTTCCTTACTATTTCTTCCCTCCCTTTTAGCCTCACTTCCCTTTTCTTTCCCCCTTCCCCTTCTCCTCCCTATAGAGCTAGCTATATTTCTATACTTGACTAAGTTTGTTATTCTCTCCTGGAACCAAATCAGAGGAGAGTAACTCTGAAACAATGCTCTTCTCCCTCCCCTATTTCCTTCTGCTTTAATGCATTTTTGTGCTTCTTCCTTTAACCTAATCTTCCCTAACCTTTTTTTCTACCTCCTCCCTTTCCTGTCTCCCATTACAATCCCTTCACACCCTTAAATCACATTTTTATCATGACATTATTTATTTTATACCTGCTCCCTCTCTCTCTCTCTCTCTCTCTCTCTCTCTCTCTCTATATATATATATATATATATATATATATATATATATATATATATATACCTTTTACATATCACAATAAATATACAATTCTCAAGATTAACAAGTATTGCCTTCCTTTATAGGGATGTAAACAGTTTGCCCATATTGAAGAACAAGTTTTATTTTCCCCTATTTACCTTTTTATTCCTCTCTTGAGACCTGTGTTTGAAGAGCAGTTTTCTATTGAGCTCTGTTGTTTCCATCAGGAAGGTCTGGAAATCCCTTATTTCATTGAATGTCTGGCTCCTTGCCTGAAATATTACGCTCATTTTTGCTGAGTATTTGATCATTGGTTGTAGACCCAACTCCTCTGCTTTATGGAATACCATATTGCATTTCCTTTGATCTTTTAAAGTAGAAGTTGCAAGGTCCTGTGTGATCCTGACTGTAGTTCTTCAATATTTGAATATTTTCTTTCTGGCTGTCTGCAGTATTTTCTCCTTCATTTGACAGTTCTAGAACTTGGCAACAATATTGCTTGGTGTTTTTAGTTTGGTATCCCTTTCAGGAAGTGAATAGTGGATTCTTTCAATGAGTATTTTGCCCTGTGGATATAGGAATTTTGAGCAATTTTCCTTGATGATTTCTTGAAAGGTATTTTCCAAGATCTTTTTCTTCATCTTGACTTTCTCGTAGACCAATAATCCTTAGATTTTCTCTCCTGGATCTATTTTCTAGGTGAGTTATTTTTCCAATTAGATTTTTATATTTTCTTCTGTCTTTTCATTCTTTATATTCAGTTTGACCAATTCTCAGTGTTTCAAAGAGTCATTACCTCGTACTTGCCCAATTCTAATTTTTATCAAATTATTTTCTTCAATTAACTTTTGCATCTCCTTTTCCAACTGTCCAATTTTTCCTTTTAAGGACTTATTTTCTCCTGTTAGGTTTTCTTCTTCCTTTTCCATTTGTCCAATTGTCCTTTTAAATTCCTCTGTGATTTCTTTTTTTTCATATTTTTAAAATCATTAGCCAGTTTTTCTTCTATTTTTCTAATTTGGGTTTTAAAATTCTTCCTGAGCTCTTCCAAAGTGGTCTTTGGCTTTGAGACTAGTTCATCTTTCCTTGTCCTCATAGAAAGATTTTATGG
Source organism: Bettongia penicillata ogilbyi (assembly GCA_023548195.1). Taxonomy (NCBI): domain Eukaryota; kingdom Metazoa; phylum Chordata; class Mammalia; order Diprotodontia; family Potoroidae; genus Bettongia; species Bettongia penicillata. The sequence continues at coordinate 3,157,808 of JAJHZJ010000580.1, forward strand.
TCTTTTCTTTTCTGCTTTGCTACTCACTCATGATGATTACCCTTTTCCTGACTTTTAAAGTAGATCGCTGCTTTTGGGGCACAGGGGGCTCTGTCCCACTGTTCTTGTGCCTAGAACTTGAGGCTTTGTGTGTTGTAGCCTCTGATTCTTTGAGCTAGAAGCTAAAATGCTGCAGCTTACCTGGTCCTGAACTGACTGGTGCTGGAAAGCAGAGTACAGGTGAAGCCTTTCTGGGTTTCCCTGAGTTACCCTGGAGCTAACTGAGTTAAGTGTGGGAGAAGGGTGATCTGCATACAGCAGGTCTCCTCTGCTAAGCTAGAGCATAGGCAAACCCAGCAGTTGGTGATTCCATCTGCACTAGTATCTTCCTGATTTCCCTGGGATGCTGAGGCATGCCAGGGGTCCTGGTGTTGGTAATTGGGAGCTTCAACCTCCTGGGGCCCAGGATCTCCTCCTGGTTTGCTGTGGTGGGGCTTTCTGGGACAGCTCTGGTTCTATACTGATCCCCTTCAGTCACAGCAATGGGGGACACTCCTTCGTGATTTTCCTAGCCTCATGGGCTAATAGATTGTTTACCCCTAGGCTGATCCCACTTTTCCAGGATTTTTCCTGGGGAATTATTCTTTGGGCTCTTTAAGGTCAGCAAAGGGAGGGAGATAACAATTACTGATCACTCAGCCATCTTAGCTCCTGGAAGTTCAAGTAGGTGACTTACAAACATTTAATCTGCTGGCTGATATTCTCAGGAGAAGCTGCTGCAATTACCTGGGGTTCTGTGCTTCTCTCTCCCTTAGTTCCGATGGATTCCTGTCCTGAGCTGATATGTTTGAGAATCTGCAGCATGTCTGCAGCTTCAGATCACCTGGGGCTTCCTGCTTGGCTCAGGGTGGGGACTGTGTTGGCTCAGCCTGTGTACTGTGCCCTGTGCCCTCTTCCAGCCTGTGCAGCAGATCCTTCCCATAGGTAGATGACCTTCCAGTACGTCCTGGGCTGGAAATCTGCAATAGTCCCTCTCCTATTGGATTCTGCCACTCTGTGATGGACTTTAGATGACAAAAAGACGAGTTGTCATATAATCCTTGAGGTAATAGAGAATCACAATAGCCTAATGAGCTATTGTGAGGCAAAACATTGTCAGATAAGTGCTTTTGGAATCTCAGTTTGGCACCTGTGGAAAGAGCAGCTAGGTAGTTTGGGGGATTGAGCCCTGAGCTTGGAATCAGGATGACACATCTTCATAAGCTCAAACCTGGCTTTAGACATTTACTGTGTGATCCTGGACAAGTCACTTAACCTTATTAACCTCAATTTCCTCATCTGAAAAATTAGCTGGTGAAGGAAATGGTAAACCACTCCAGTATCTTTGCCAAGAAAATCCCAAATGGAATTCTGAAGGATCAGCTATGACTGAACAACAACAAAAAAGGGTAGATCAAGAAAAAGAAAAACTGAAGTAGGGAGATAAGTTAGAATGGCCAATTCACTATTTTTATTTCAATCAGTAATAAACAAACAGTTAGTACCTACACTAAGGATCTGGAATCCTGTCTACCATGTTCTAGAATGTGATACAGATAAGACATCCTCTTGGAACATAGCTAGCATATATTTGAGCTTTTTTGCCCCTGTGAATCATGTAACCATGCCCCCTCAAAAACATAGTGTTCAAGAGTTTTGTCACAAAGTGAATTTTTAAATTCCTTGGAATTAGGAGATGGAAACTCTGTGTTCTTCCACATTCCAACCTGTATTTAAGATCAATTAAATTTGTGTTTAAGTAAATCTTTCATGCTTCCTTCTTCAGAATACCTTAAAATTAACTACATGGAAATTCTGGGTACATGCTGTGGTATATTAGTTGTCTATAAGGGCAGGGCAGTAATAATCTTTTATAGAAAGATGTCTTAACTGAAACATGGAGAATGATTCATTTAAAGATTACTAAAGAAAAAAAAGGAAGGCTAGAAAGATTTCTCTCTAATGGCATGGTCTTGATACAGCAATCTCAAAATGGAGAAAACATTTTGGTTTAATCCTTACCAGTATACTAGAGCACTACTATCCTTTTCCCCCCTGAAATGAGACAGGGTGCATTCACATTGCTTTACAAAAGAACTCAATGTGCTACTTTAGTTACAACATAATGAGATGGTTTGGGGTCCTAAGTATTTAAGCACATCATTAATTATTTGCATGATTTCTGACATTTTCTTAGAAAGCTAATAACTTGTATTCAGTCCAAGAAGAATGTTTTTGCTGCATTTGCTTTTTTCTCTGGGGAAAAAAGCAAAAATAGTTTTATTACAAAAATAACCATATGTACTGTAATTTTGGAGCTTGTGTAAAAGGAGAAGAAACAGAAAGGTAAGCTTTTTGATATTTGTGCTGCTCAGTTTATTTTACAAATCTCAGGACAAGAGTATGTCTTAAATATACAGGAAAATACAGTGACAGGTGGCCTCCACCAAAACTGCTCTTTGTCATGTTGCAACATTGCATATATTATGCACACGTTATGCAAATTAGGACTGTCCCACATATAGGGTCATGTCCCAATAGATAAAAATCATCCACTCATCAGGCAATAAAGAACTCTGAAGACCCTATAGATTGTGGATGATTTGGGCTCTATAGTAGTAGAATAAGACACATTGCAAGGCAAGTCTGAGCAGAGAACCCAAAAGTTGGAAGAAACTTCAGAGAACATCTTGAGTGGCCACTACTTGATCAGGATTCCTTTGGATTAAATTAAAAAAAAAAATAAAAAGTCTGTTCTATTGCATTCTTTAAAATTGGCCATTCAGCTTTCACTTGATGACATACACCTAGTGGCCAGTTCTTTCCAGGAAAGCCCTTTCCTTTCCTCATGGCTCTAGTTGTGAGGAAACTGGAATTTACACTAAACTAACTTTGGCTTTTCTGCAATACCCACCCACTGCTCCTAATTTTTCCTTTGAGACCCAAACAGTAGATTTCTAATCCTTTTTCTAAATAACAGTGCTTCAAACAATTCAACACTGCTCTGAATTGAAGAAAATAAGACATTAGTAGTGAATGCTTTTTTCAAATGGTCCTTTGAAATGAAGACCTTTGATTCACTCAGGTGTATTCCCCATAGTCTATGGATAGTATTTACTAACCAGAACCTATCTAGCCTGTGGAGGTCCAAGCAAATATTCACTGGAAGTCCCTAGACTGACTGTCCATCAGGTTCCATGAAATACCTTCTATCACAGTAACTGCCTGTAATGCCAACATTTACCAAAATGTAACATTTGTTGGCTGACTATACATCTAGTTAAATGCATCTCTATCTTGACCTTTCCATAGTCTGCTAGGTCACAAATACAAAAGGAAGACCAAAAGGCTAGGCAAAATACTAATAAAGATGAGAAGACCATCCTACTCAATGAATCACCACTATTTTTTTCTTTCTTTCATCATTTTCAACACTTTGTCCTTCTCACTTCCGCTCACGATGACCACTACACTAATTCAAGCCCTTATAATCTCTTGCCTCAACTATTGCAATAGTGTGCTTTCGGTTCCTTGCCTCCAATCTCTTCCCTTTCCAAGCCATTCTGCATATAGCTGCCAAATATATACTCACAAATCTTTATTCTGACCATGTCCCTCACTCTCATTTCTAGAACCATCTGAATTCAGTGGCAAGATATAGTTCAGGATGTCTAGAGATGGCATCAGGTGCAGGGGGAGACCTTGACCTTTTTAAGTCAAGCTCTTCCAGAGGTTTCAGTTTGACTGGAGCAATGGTCTTTCAGTGATTAAGGCCAGGTAAGAAATGAGGCAAAGAATGTGCTCTTTTACCTGGTCAAAAATAAAATCAATGTGGGAGGGGAAGCCCCATATGATTTCTGGTCTAAACAGAAACAATTGCTATTTACACCCACACTGAGCCACAGGGTCCTGAACAATGACCAAGTCAGGCTTCAGGCTGGGACCTATTATTGGCCAGTAAGAGACAATCAGAATGATTTGCTTTTAAGTCATGGTCCTTAAGAAAGAAATCTAGTTAGGAAACCCCAAGATATCTTTTAAGGCTTCAGGGATTGATCAAAATTTACATTCCTTTGGACAGAGCAACTGTAGGTAAGGGTATGATACCCAGTAGGGACAGAGGGACTGAAGAGATGGATAGAAGTAGGGAGGGAGAGAGGGGAAAGGAAAAGAAAGGGCATTTTCTCCATGGTCTTGCTATGTTTGACAAAGGTTAGTGTCATCCACTTGAGTGAGATGCTTTGGGGCCCTGAAGACTCATATAAGTGTATTTGCAGAGATGCTATATGTTCTACTTTTCTTTGGAAGCTTTGTGTTCCTTTCTGTTCTACTTTTCTTGGAAGCTGTTTGAGGGTTAAGAACACCAATGTTTTCTTTGCTTCCTTTAGATGGTAGCAGGCTAACTCCTACAAATAGACAATGAATCAGTGCTTTGAATGAATTCTCCTCCCACCTCTCCCTTCTCTCCAGCATATATCAAAGCAATAGCACATCTTCAGAACACTTAGACCAGACTTAACTGCAAAACACTTAACTTGGTTAAATTTATGAATATATTCTGTTTTTCAAAATCATATGCAAATATATTTTTTAAACAAAGCTTTGAGTAGCCAGTAATAATGATGTATCATGTCTCTCTATCAAAGAAAAATTCTTAGGCATATAAATGGCAACCAGTAGAGCAGTATATCTTTTTAGACAATGAGGAATATGGGAAAAACTATGTTTTACAGAGGGAAAAATGACTTTCTCTTACAAAATACTAGAACCATCTTCTAATTTTCATGACAATGACAGAATCCAAGGTCTGAAAACCAAACTGGCTCTATCTATAGGGAGTACTAATAAAACCTCAAAGATTCTAGGTGACTCTTACTCTTACTTCCACCTTTCCTCAAAAAAAGATGAGAGACTTTTTTGTCATCACCTGTTAGAGTTATTTGTCAAGAAAATGCCTCTAGTATGTGCTATATATAATATGACATTTTCCCAATGTATGGAAATAATGTAAAGATGGAGTAAGAAATTATCTTGCCACCAGGCAGATATGAGTCAGAAAAGAAAGGCACAAATAAATCCTATTTTATAACTTTTTAGGTTCCTGTTAACAGTATCTTCATATTGTCATTTCTTCCCAGGTTATTTTTAGCAAGGTCCTATTCTATGTTGGACTCTCCCCCATTATCATTTGCTATCTTGATCATCTAATGAATAAAACTTGTCCCTTTCCTCAATTTTCAGTTTCCTTTTAATGTCATCTTAGAGTGTAAGCTTCTTAAAGGTAAGGATTCTCTTTTTGCTTTTATTTTTATTCCCAGCATTTAGCACAGTATTTGGAACAAAGTAGGTGCTTAATACATACTTGTTGACTACTGATTTTTAAGCAGTTTTTCTTTTTCAGGAATTATGTGATGTGTTGGAGACATGGTAATTAAAGGATCCTTTTAGAAAATTATTATCAGTAAAAGAATCCCAAATTTTCTTAGTCATGAAAGCTTCTGTTAAAGTAGGTAGACGTTCAAGTTATAAGTAGGAAATTGGAGTTCATATTTCTTATTTTGAGAAAACAAATGACTAAATGTATATGTAGCTATATGTCATCCCAGTAGCATTTTATGCAGGAGAAGAAAAGAGAATTTGTTCATACTTTTTAAATGTAGTCATATTGGATTCTTCCTAGTCATTAACAACATGGTATTATGGAGGCTGACTTTTTAGCTCAAACAAAGAATGAAATAAAGCTTTTAGCTTTAAGGGTAAAATCATTGAATTTCCAAATTTCTTTTTACTTGAACTCTGGAAATAATTTCAGTAATTTCTGATCCCCAAAGCTGATTCAGAGATCTGAAATGATAGCTTTGGAAATGGAAGTTCCAAAGAAAGTACCTGGAGATTCTCAGGGATGAATCTGCAGGTTCTAAGTGAGAACATGCAAAGTTTGATAGGAGCCTAGACTCATCATGCAGAGTTCTACCCCAATATCACTCAGGAATTACTGAGAGGCCTTCTGCTATCTATGATTGTTTCAATGATTGGAGAGGATTTTCTAGTATTGCCTATTCTAATGACATTTATATCTGTACTTTCTTCATTCATTTAAGGAACCAAAGCTATCTAACCAAATAATTTTTTGAGTCTTGTTATAGTAATTTACTGTATATCTTAAAATTACCACATTTTTCTCCTACCCAATAAAATGTAAATTACTTTAGGGATTGCTTTGTTCTTGGCTTTGCATTTTCAGAATGCAATACCGTTCATTGTATACAGTAGGTGCCCAATAAATGCTTACTGAACCTATCAGTGTAATAAAGAACTTGAAGGCAGGGACCATTTTCTCTTTATCTTTGTATTCCTGGTGATTTGTACAGTACCTGGCATATATTACGTAATACATGCTTGAATGATTGCCATAGAAAGTCTCTTTAACCCCCATTTATTCCAGGAACTCTCTCAGATGGAAAATCAAGCTAGCACTCAGCATCAGTTCCCACTATACTTCTCTTTTATTCTGGTTCATCTTATATTTATAACTGTAAAAGGAAGTACCCTGACCTACACAGAAAGGCCTGCTATCACAGGTTCTTAGATCTGTATTTCTAAAGGAAAGTAACTTTTGAGGGGTCAACAATCACTTTAATCAAGAACATGTATCATTCACTTAATTCAAGGGGAAAAGTCAACACCCTGAACTTCAAAGAAAATACAGAGAAATCAAAATCAACAGACAGTGCTTCTAGCTGCCTGATCGTAAGCAGTGCCTACATTACAAATCAACAGACAACTGTTTGACTATACATACATAGTTACCAGAGAGAGAAGCACCAACATCTGTGATTTCAAAGCTGGAAGCTACTTAGTATCTTCTCAGAGTCTCATCCAGCACACAAAACTTCTTCCAAAAACTAAGTCCCAAAGTAAAACCTCAAGTCAGAGTAACTTACACATTTTTCAGAGCCAGAGGGCATCACAACCCTTGAGAACCAATGCCTCATTAAAAAATTAACAAAAGGTGTGGGCCTTCATACAAATCTTCCTTAATCAAACTCCCCTTGATGGTCAGGCCCATTAATGGGTGCAGAAGATCTTTCCATTAAGAAGCAATATTATATTCTTTTTCAATAGCTATTTAAATTTTAATTATTTTAAATATTTGTATGTATAATATGGTAAGTAACTCCAGTCAAATATGAATCATGAATTTGCCATGATGGGTGTTTAGATGAACGTCTATAACCTTGTTATTTCTTCTGTTAGGGTTTAGATATCTTTTTTTAAAATTTATTTTGTTTTCAACATACATTTCCACAAATTTTTGAGTTCCAAATTTTCTTTTCATCTCTCCCCTCCCCCACCCCAAAACGCTGAGCATTCTAATTACCTCTACCACCAATCTGCCCTCCCTTCTAACATGTCTCCCTTTCTTTATAACCATCTTCTCTTTTGTCCTGTAGGGCAAGATAAATTTCTATACTCCATTACCTGTATTTCTTGTTTCACAGTTGTATGCAAGAACAATACTCAACAGTTGTTCCTAAAACTTTGAGTTCCAACTTCTCCTCCTTCCCCTCTCCCCACCCATCCCCACTGGGAAGGCAAGCAATTCAATATAGGCTATATATGTGTAGTTTTGCAAATGACTTCAATAATAGTTATGTTGTGTAAGACTACCTATATTTCCCTCCATCCTATCCTGCTCCCATTTCTTCTATTCTCTCTTTTGACCTTGTCCCTCCCCAAGAGTGAAGACTTCTAATTGCTCCCTCCTCCCATTGCCCTCCATTTCATCATCTCCCCACCCTACTTATCCCCTTATCCCCCACTTTACTGTATTGTAAGATAGGTTTTCACACAAAAATGAATGTGCATTTTATTCTTTCCTTGAGTCAAGTGTGATGAGAGTAAGCATCATGTTTTCCCTCTCACCTTCCCCCTTTTCCCTTCCATTGAAAAGTGTTTCTCTTATCTCTTTTATGAGAGATAATTTGCCCTATTCCATTTCTCCCTTTCTCCTCCCAATATATTCCTCTCTCATCCCTTAATTTCATTTTTTAAATATGATCGTTTCCTACTCAATTCACCCTGTACTGTCTCTATCTCTCTATGTGTGTGTGTCTCTGTGTGTGTTTGTGTATGTGTGTATAATCCCACCAACTACCCAGATACTGAAAAAGTTTCAAGAGATACAAATATTATCTTTCCATGTAGGAATGTAAACAGTTCAACTTTAGTAAATCCCTTATGATTTCTCTTCCCTGTTTACCCTTTAATGCTTCTTTTGATTCTTGTGTTTGAAAATCAGATTTTGTTTTCAGCTCTAGTCTTTTCATCAAGAATTTTTGAAAGTCCTCTATTTCACTGAAAGACCATTCTTTCCCCTGAAGTATTATACTCAATTTTTCTGGGTAGGTGATTCTTGGTTTTAGTCCTAGTTCCTTTGACTTCTGAAATATCATATTCCATGCCCTTCGATCCCTTCATGTAGAAGCTGCTGGATCTTGTGTTATCCTGATTGTATTTCCACAATACTCAAATTGTTTCTTTCTAACTGTTTGCAATATTGTCTCCTTGACCTGGGAACTCTGGAATTGGGCTACAATGTTCCTAGGAGTTTCTCTTTTTGGATCTCTTTCAGGAGGTGATCAGTGAATTCTTTCAATATTTATTTTGCCCCCTGGTTGTAGAATATCAGGGCAGTTTTCCTTGATAATTTCATGAAAGATGATGTATAGGCTCCTCTTTTGATCATGGCTTTCAGGTAGTCCCATAATTTTTAAATTTTCTCTCCTGGATCTATTTTCCAGGTCAGTTGTTTTTCCAGTGAGGTATTTCACATTCTCTTCCATTTTTTCATTCTTTTAGTTTTGTTTTGTGATTTCTTGGTTTCTCATAAAATCATTAGCCTCCATTCTAATTTTGAGAGAACTATTTTGTTTAGTGAGCTTTTGAGCTTCCTTTTCCATTTGGCTAATTTTGCTTTTTAAAGTATTATTCTCCTCATTGGCTTTTTGAACCTCTTTTGCCAATTGAGTTAACCTCTTTTTAAAGGTGTTATTTTCTTCAGTATTTTTTGGGTCTCCTTTAGCAAGTTGTTGACTTGCTTTTCAAGATTTTCTTGCATCTTTCTCATTTCTCTTCCCAATTTTTCCCCCAACTCTCTTACTTGAGTTTCAAAATTCTTTTTGAACTCTTCCATGGCCTGAGACCATTGAATATTTATTTTGCATATTTGGGATACAGAAGTCTTGACTTGTATGTCTTTCCCTGATGGTAAGCATTGTTCTTCCTCATCTGAAAGGATGGGAGAAGAGATTTGTTCACCAAGAATATAACCTTCTATAGTTTTATTTTTTTCCCTTTTTGGGAAAGCCCTTGCTTTTGCATTCTTTATCAAGAATAGGGTACACTCTGGGGATCTGGAAGTTCTCAGTTCCTCCAAGGTGGCATAATCAAGAGTGTACATTGGTCTGGGAGCAACCAGAAACTCTTGTGCCCAGAATCTGTGAGTAGTAGAGTTTCCTCTCCACAACCATCTGTCCTCTAGTTCCACCAAGGCAGCAAGCTGAGATTCAGATAAGCTGCTCAATTTCCCCAGGGGCAGAAGCAGAGCTGCCATTCAGTGTGAGATAAAGATCAGCTGCTCAATTCCTCCAGGAGCTTTAGGTGGGGACAGGGCCACCACACAGGGCTGAGGTAAGGATCAGCTGCACAGCTCCCCCAGGGGTTTTACTATCCAGCAACAAATGTGGGCTGCTATGGGAGCTGCTGCTGCCTGATGCAGCCTCTGTTACTGCTGCCTGAGGCTGGAGCTATGGGAAGACCCTGCTCCCTTCTTGGGCAGTTGAAAACACCCTCTCACTGACCTTTGGCACCTGTGGGTTGAAGGATCAGCAAAATGCTGCTGCTTCTGAGGATTCTGCCCCCAAGACCTGTTCGGGTCCTCCTTCCCTCACCTTGCCATGTGGCCAAGGCTGGGCTAGGCTCTGCTCCATGTCTGGTGCAACAGATCTTTCCTGTCGGCTTTTCAGGTCACCCTAGGCTAGAAATCTCCACTTCATTGTTCTGTGGCTTCTGCTGCTCTAGAATTTGTTGAGAGTCTTTCTTTATAGGTATTTTATGGGCTGTAGGGGAAGAGCTAGTGTATGTGCATCTTTCTACTCCACCATCTTTGAAGCAATATTATATTAACAATAAGCAGAAATGCATTATCAATACAGTAACACCATTTCTTATGAATTGTGGAGACAATAACCTTCTCTGGTATGGATGGTAGGTAGTATAAAGTATCCTGGTTATAAAGATATACTATACTGATTCCCAAGTGCCTCCATATTTTCAACTCTATTACATATTCTGATTTTCTATTGTCTTTAAAAAGGGACCCACCACAGCTAAGAGAGTAGCGAAGTTCAGGAGTAGTGATGGTAAATTTAAGTTGCAAGGGAGATCCATAATTGATGCCTTCTTTTGCTCCAGATTTAATGAGTGACAATACTCTAAGTGCCTCAGTTTTTGTACCTGCACAATGGAAATATATTTTTGTCTCCTAAATAACACCCAAGGGGGTTTCAGGAATTAATTAGATGGCACTTTTTCCTATATAGAACTGTGAACTCAGTGAGAAGAAATGTGTGATATAAATAGAGAAAATATAAATAGTATAAACTGGATTTGTGGTGCCAATATCTTGATGCACTGGGTGTTCCTTAAGATTAGACCATTGACCCAAAATATGCCCTGCTAGAACACGAACAGTTTGATTTTATCTAAAAATGAGCAAATTCCAGAGCATGGGACCTTTCCACTCACCATGTGCTAAATTAAAGAGGCAATCAAGTTGATATGGGAATTAGGAGAATGCTTAAATAATAAGTCTTCCTATCTTATTCTGCTAATATGTTTCATGTTATCCATTAACCTCTGTGAACCTAGTAATTGAGCAGTGCTTGAGTTTTACACATGATTTCTCATTTGTTGCTGTTCAGTCATTTTTTTCAGTTATATCTAACTCTCATGATCATACTCTTATGTACATAGGTACATCTATAAAGATACATATCATGTATCTCCCCCTCTCTGTCTCTATCTCTCTGCCTCTATCTGTCTTTCGGTCTATCTTTGCCTCTTTTTCTTTCTCTCTGTGTGTGTAGATCAATAGCTAGAGTGAGGGAGTGGTGTGTGTGTGTGTGTGTGTGTGTGTATGTGTGTGTGTGCGTGTAGGGAGAGAAAGAGATTCTCCAATCAATACTTAAATATGAAACAGGAATGAATATTAAACAAGTATTAGGTATGCAGAGGTGGATGGGAGAACATGGAATATGGTAGTAGAATAAGATGGGAAGAATTGATATGATTGAAGCATTGTAATATACATACACATGTGTATGTATATATACATATATATGCCCAAAAATCTTGTGCATATATCTCCCAAATAGGCATAATCATGCCTACACATGCATGTATTTACTGTATAATATATATGGTTGTATACACACATATTTGTCTGTGGAGGAAATAATTTCAATATGAGACATATATCCAAGCTTTCAGATGAGTTTCTTCTAATTATCCAAGACAGATCACTAGTAAGGGTAGCCAAATAAAATCCTCAGTAATTTACTCTGACATGCAACATGTCTTTCATGCAGGCCATTCTTTCTTCTATTTAACCTATGCCTTTTTTTCTTCAAATTAGTCCAAGTTTTTCTTGCTCTACATTCGCTGAAAATGAATACTAGTCATCTATATAATAAGTCTTCACGTACTTGAAGGAAGTTATTAGGTTGCTACTCAGTCTTCTTCTGTATGAGCTAAATGATCCTCATTATTTTAACCTTTTCGCCAAGGTTCTATTTTCCAGCCTTTTTATCAGTTTCATTTATCTATTCTGGACATCTTCCAGTTTTTCTAAAACTCCATTGTACTAGGGAGACCAAAACTGTAAGTGGTATTTTGAGATCTTCTTGTTGTATAACAATGAGAGGCAACATGGCACACACACACACACGCACGCACACACACACACACACACACACACACACACACATACATAGAGGAAAAGAAAGCCCTAACTTTGTAGTTAGAGGAGCTCAGTTCAAATTCTGTCTCTGTTATTCACTGCTTTTGTGGCCTTGGACAAAACCATTAACCTCTCTGGGCCTCAGTTTCTTCATTTGTAACACGAAGGAGTTGGACAAGATGAACTCTAAACCATCTTCCAGAATAATTCTATGATACTGGGAACAATAACAATATTCAAGAGAAACATTTTAACCACAGTTTTGTCACAAAACTAGCTCTCTATGTGACCTTGGACAAGTCACTTCGACTTTTTCATCCTCAGTTTGGGTAAGATATTTCTTTTCTTCTACTTTTAAATGCTCGAGTTATATACAATAAGAGGATATTTCATACATTCATTCATAATAAAGTTCTCTATTTTCTTAACTACATTATTTGACTAATTATTTTTAATACGATATTTGAGATAAACCTTGATATTGTTTAGGCTGCTAACAGATGGAGGATCTCCCATATCAATAAAATGTTATATTGTCCTTGATGTTATAGCAAAGTCAATTTGGAAGATGTGTAAAAATATTAAAAAGGTTATGAAGACCTATACACCCTTCTCCCACCCCAATTTCTGGCTTCTGTGAATGGCAGAAATGAGGACTCCTCTCGTTGTACAACCTTGGCGAAGAGACAGAAAAGGTTAAACAGCTGCCCAGTCTATGCACTGTTGGGGATGAAGAAAATTTTCTTTAGTTGATGTTAAAAACTAAAATGCATTAATTCATCCCTTTCCTTTGGGTCATATGGCCAGCACTATTTTTTTAATTAGAAAATTTTGCAAGGGAAGGAATGTAAGGAAATTTATGGCTTCAATGTCTGTTTGTTGGATGGCACCCCACAAGAGATAGGAAAGTATAAATACACTTAAGAAAATTGCAAACCATTTAGAAAATAAATCATCTGTTAAGAATTCGAGTGAATCAGAGCCAAGGGACACTACTCTCTCTTCAACCAACTGATTATTATCTTCTCTTGTGTTCACTCACACTAGTTAGATGCCTCAGTGGTTAGAGCACTGGGGCAGGAGTCAGTTCAAATATGGCCTTTGATTCTTGCTAGCTATGTGACACTGGGCATGTCACTTAGTGTATGTCTGCCTCAGTCCATTCAACTGTATTATAAAGATTATAATAACACCTACCTCACAGAGTTGTTTTAAAGATCAGATGAGATAATATCTTTAAAGCACTTGGAGTATGGCAATCACTTAATAAATGCTTGTTCCCTTACCTGCTCTTTCCCCAGACTAGCCTTACTTTTAATAGCACATTTTACCCCTAGTAAGGAGAAGGTAAAGCCAAAATGCTTATTCACCTCAAAACAAACAGTAAGAAGTGACAGAAAAGTGGTTCCAATGGGCTAAGTCATGCCTTGGCATGCAGTGCTTTGCTTTTATGTATACCTCCGTTTCAGAAGATGTGAAGTCAAATATGGAACTAGAATGAAATTTGGATCTGTTCAGTCTGCCCTCAGCTGTTTGGCTTCATAGTTCTCTTTTTGCTGTGCTTTGCTGGCAGCCCTGGAACATACCTCTTTTTGCATCCATAGCCCTCAGCACCGAGCCTGTCACATAATAGGTGCTTAATAAATTTTTACAGATTGAATGATTGTTTCTTTGATACTTTCCCAATCTGTTTACATCTCTGACACAGTATTACCCATTGTCCCTTGGAGGACAAGAGAAATGACCTTTTAAGCCATGTCTAAAATTGGCCCCTACTATTACTATCTCCTTTAGTTAAGGTACTTTGAGGGTCTTTCTTTTCTTAAAAGACCCAAGACAGTAAATGCTGTTTACATTTCATTTCATTTCATTTCATTTCATTTCATTTCATTTCATTTCACTTTCATTTCCTTTCTTTCTCACTTTCATCCTTCCTACTTTCCTTCCTTCCTTCCACTTTCTTCCTTCCTTCCTTTCTTTTCTTTCCTTCCTTACTTTTTTACTTCCTCTTTCTTTCTTTCTTTCTTTCTTTCTTTCTTTCTTTCTTTCTTTCTTTCTTTCTTTCTTTCTTTCTTTCTTTCTTTCTTTCTTTCTTTCTTTCTTTCTCTCTCTCTCTCTTTCTTTCTTTCTTTCTTTCTAAAAGGTCATTGTACTATTGTTGTTTTGTCATTACTAACTCTTTGTAATCCCATATAGGGTTTTGTTGGCATAGATACTGGAGAGGTTTGCCATTTTTTTCTCCAGTCTATTAAGACAAGCAAAGGTTAAGTGGCTTGTCCCAGGTCACATAACTAGTGAGTGTCTGAGGCTAGATTTGAACTTTAGACCCAGTGCTGTATCCACTAAACCTAGTTGCCTCTTTTTGTAGAGAATACTATATATCATTCTTAAAATCTTTCTTCCAGGAAATCAAATGAATTGTGTTCAGAGTGCCCATGTAAGTTAGCTAAGGGACACAAATCACGCCATTTACATTCTGCATCTCTGTCTGTTGTACCATGTGACACGTGGATGCAGCACTTGGGAAAATGGAATCTGGAAATGCATCTGGCCTGACCAACTGTTTACCGAGCAAATTTTTACTGTCGATAACACAATTCTTAATGCATTCGGTGAACTCTTCTCAAGATTTATCAGCGAGGTGAACGTTTCAAAATAATGGGATGAGGTCATAGATAGTAATTGAACAGCAACAACAGGGCCCCACAACTGTGAAAATATCAACACTACCAATTCATATGCCTGCTTTCTCCTTTCTCTAAAACATTTAATAGGAACGATGAATGCATGCATCCGGACATCCAGTTATCCTAGGGGAAAGCAGGATGTGAGAATAAGCAGACTTGTACAGGTGAGTTCAGTTCAATTCCAATTGAAATATACCATTGACTGCAAGCTGCAGAGATTATGAAATCCTACTGTCTATTGTTTTCTGTTGCTTCCCCCCTCTCCAAACTAGCTTTTCAGAGACATTACAAAGGAGTAATTATGCCACTTGCTCCACCTATTTTCCTAAGGTCATGTTTCTTCACCCAGAAAATATCTCCCATACCACCTGGTATATATTCAGAGCTTTTCCAGGATTCTTCCACCTTTCTCTAGGAATGGAATAACATTAACACTAATGCTTCAACCATAATTTATTAAGCACCTACTCTATTCTAGGCAGAACGACTAGGTGGCACAGTGGATAGGGACACAGGCATGAAGTCAGGAAGATTTGCTTTCCTGAGTTTAAATCTTGGCTCAGACATTTACTAGCTATGTGGCCCTGAGCAAGTCACTTAACCATATTTGCCTGAGATTCCTCCTCTGTAAAATGAGCTGGAGAAGGAATAGCCAACCATTCCATTATCTTTGCCAAGAAAACCTCAAATGGATTTTCAACAGCAAGAACTTATACTAGGCACTGTGCAAAGAAATTCAAAAGACAGTCCCTGCTCTCAAAGAACTGCCCATCTCATGGGAAAGACATGCAAAAAATACATAAACAACACTACTATTACTTCTGGAAGGGGCATGCCCAAGTACTTTTTGTTGTTCCACCTACTACCTCGTTGTCATCTCAGATTTAAATCTAAAATATTCTTTCTTTGCCACCATTCCCCCCCCCATCTCATATGTGTGTTCATACACACGAATATGAGCTTCTCAATGCCAAAGACTGTTCTTTTGCATTTGTATCCTGGGTACTCAGCATGGTGCCTTTCACAAAGCAAGTGATTAATAAAAATATTTTCCTCATTCTATTCAGAAAAACACTTTCTATTCCAGAAAAAAATGTAGTCTTGAATTCTTTCCTTAGAGGATTCTTCCTCTTTTTCATTACATTAGTATATGTGACACTATATGACAGACACAACTACACAGAAACCTATTCAACAATGTGATGCATGTTCAAAAGGCGTTTCACTAGTGTCATGAATATATCCAACTCAAAAGAAGAATTTCTTATTAATGGTACTGTTCTACACATATACTTTGTACAAATGACATCCTGCTAATTGCATCAAGTCCTTGAACACTCACTACACAAACATTTTTTTCTGAGAAATCCCTGGTAATTTAAGAGCAAATTGCCTACCATCTCCACTGGGGGCAATACCGAACCAAAACAAAACAGTTAATGAAGCACACACATTAGCTAGGTTATAACTGGAGTAATTATAGATTCAATTCAAGTGCTACCCATTACAGGAGATATTTCCTGTTACTCCTTGCTACATTCCACCACAACATCTGCTAATGCCTTCCTTTTTAAAGTTACTTGTATTTATTCCATATCTTTTGTGTATCATATGTATATGTGTATACATGTTTCCCCTCATGTGAAAATATAAAAACATTGAGGGCAGGGAGTGATTTTATTTTTTTTCTTTGTATTCTCCCACACTTAGCAAAGCAAGTGAGAAACAGCGTATTTTATGCGATATATATATATATGTGTGTGTGTGTGTATGTGTGTGTGTATACACACATATATATGTATATATATACATATACTTTTTGATTAATTAAAAGGCTATGTGGGTGAAGGATGAGAAGAAGGATTTTCAATGAAAAAAGGGAATAAGGAATAAAAATTGCAAAATTGGCCAGCCTTATAATTGTTTTTAAATTTTAAGAAGGTAATTTGGGAATAGAGCATTGGAAAGGATATCAGGATCCATTAAAGGAGAATAAAAAAGGTTTAAGTTAAATGAGGAAAGAGACTCAAGCAGAAGGGGTTGTCATTAATGAGGAATTGACCCAAGTAAGATTTGAGAAGCTGATATGGTTATACAACAGTTTGAAAAAGATCTGAAAACACTGGTGGACTACAAGATCAATATGACCTAATGACATGATAAGGGAGTCATGAAAGCTCATGTAAATTTAGACTCCATGAAGAGAGGTCCTGCGCTGGTCCTGTGCCATGGTTAGACTAAATCTAGATTATTGAGCGTCACATTTTAGGAAAGACATTGATGAAATGGAGATTATCCATAGGAGGACAACCAGGGTGCTGAAGGGTCTCATGTTGTGTCATGTAAGGAGTCATTGAAAGAACTTGTCATGAAGTAGAGAAAACTTGCATATGATGATGATCTTCAAATATTGAAGGCCTGCCATGTGGAAGACATATTAAATTTGCTCTATTTTGTCCTACAATGCAGAATTAGGCAAGAAAAAATGGAGAGAAGAGCCAAATTTTGGCTGGGTGAAAGGAAAAACTTCCTAAAAATTAGGACTAAGTATAAGTGGAACAGGTTTCTTTAGAAGAGATTAGGTCATCTCTCAAATAACATTTAGGAAATAATGAGTTACCCCTCGGTGGAAATATTAAAACTGTGTTAGGGAATTTGAAAGAAGAAAATGGCTGGCTGTGGGCAAATCAGTGCTATAAATATTTTATACAAAGAGGTCTTTTCCCTCTTTTTTTTTTTTTTTTTGCTAATTATGGGATATAGACCTTAGCTAGATCAAAAGCATACAGTTTTATAGCCCTTTAGGCATAGTTCCAAATTACTCCCCATAATGGTTGGATCAGTTCAGAAGTCCACCTATAGTTCATTAGTGTTACTGTTTTCCTACATCCTTTCCAACATTTATCATTTTCCTTTTTTTTTGTCATGTTAACCAATAAGATTGGTGTGAGGTGTTACCTCAGAGTTATTTTAATGTACATTTGTCTAATCAAAAGTAATTTAGAGCACTTCTTCATTTACCTATAGATAGGTTTGATTTCTTTATCTGGAAACTGCCTGTTCATATCCTTTGACCATTCATCACTTGGAGAATAGCATATTCTCATATATTTGACTCAGTTCTCTATGTACTTGACAAATGAGGCCTTTATAAGAGACATTTGCATTGTTTCTCAACTTTCTGCTTCCCTTCTAATCTGGATTGTATTGGCTTTGTTTGTAAAAAAAAAAAATTCAATTTAATAACATTAATGCCATCAAAATTACCTATTCTATATTTTGTAATGATCTCTATCTCTTCTTTGGCCATGACTTCTTTCCTTCTTCATAGATCTGACGGTAGACTCTTCCTTGTTCTTCTAATTTGATTGCTTCATTGTTTATAGTACCTTTTAGGAAAGTGTAGTTTCCTTCCTTATCTCTTTTAATTAGGTATATTTTTGCTTTACTTTGTCTAAGATTAGGATTGCTACTTCTGCTTTTTTTTTTTGCTTTAGCTGAAGCAGAATAGTTTCTGCTCCACCCCCTTACATTTACTCTGGGTGTGTCTCCCTGCTTTAAGTATGTTTCTTGTAAGTAGCATATTGCAGAATTCTTGTTTTTAATTCAT
Source organism: Bettongia penicillata ogilbyi (assembly GCA_023548195.1). Lineage (NCBI taxonomy): Eukaryota > Metazoa > Chordata > Mammalia > Diprotodontia > Potoroidae > Bettongia > Bettongia penicillata. Next base: position 3,176,145 of record JAJHZJ010000580.1, read on the forward strand.
TCTGCTATTCTCTTCTGTTTTATGGGAGAGTTCATCCCATTCACATTCATAGTTATGATTATTACCTGTGTATTTCCCTCCATCCTATTCTTCCTTTTGCTTTTCCTCTCTCTTTTTATCCTTTCCCACCTCACCAGTGTTTTACTTCTGTTTACCACTTTCTCTGATCTGCCCTCCCTTATGTCCGTCCCCCTGCATTTTCTTAATCTTCTCCCCTTCTACTTCCTTGTTGAGTAAAATAGACTATACTCAACTGATTGTGTATATTAATTTCTCTTTGAGCAACTAATGATGAGAGTATGCTTCAAGCAATGCCCATCTTCCCTTCACTGTAATAGGTCTTTCTTAACTTTTCATGTGAGATAATTTGATCCATTCTACCTCTCTCTTCTTTCTGTATCCAGTGTACTCCTCTTTATAATACCCTATTTTTTTAATGTCATTCCCTCAAATTCACCTTATCCATATTCTCTGTCTATGTATATTCCTTCTATCTGTACTGTTAGTGATACAATTTTAAAGAGTTACAAGTATAATCTTTCCATGTAGAAATGTGGGGGGTGGAGCCAAGATGGCAGAGTAGAAAGACTCACGTATGCTAGCTCCGAACCCACAGCCCATATATTTCCTGCAAGAAGAACTCCCCACAAATTCTGGATCACTGAAAGGCACGCAGAAACACAGTGGAAAAGATTTCCATTCCAGAGAGCCCCGCAGAGCCGTCCCCAGGGTCTGTTGTGCCCCAGAGAGCAGAGTCCACCCCAGTGCTGCCCTGGCCATGGCCCCAGAGGAGCAGATCCGAGCAGGCTTCAGGGATGGAATCTCCAGCGGCCACAAAGGTCCCTCCGCCCACAGACACTACAGGTCAGTGAGAGAGACGTCTGGGCTGGCTGAGAGGGGAGTGGGGTGTCTCTGTGACTCTGGCCCCCTCACGAGGCAGCGGCAGAGGCAGCGTCCCCCAGGACTCCTGGACCAGCAGGCAGAAGTTCAGGGCCATTACCAAAGGTCTCTGCATAAACCCCCTGAGGGAACTGAGACTGGGAGATGGCCCTGCCCCACCCAAGCACCAGAACTTAAGCTCACATTGAATAGCAGCAGAGCCTGCCACGAAAAGCCCATTTGAATCTCAGACCTCAAGCACTAGCTGGGCGGATCTAGGCGGGGGTGGACAGGAATCTCAGAAGTCAAGTAACTGGCTGGGAAAATGCCCAGAAAAGGGAAGAAAAATAAGACTATAGAGAGCTACTTTGATGGGGTGCAGATGTTCCCGCCTTTCAATTCTGATGATGAGGAAATATTCTTACCATCAGGGAAAGATGTGGAGGTTGGGGCCTCTGTATCCCAGACATCCCAGGTGGATGTCAGGTGGGCTCAGGCCATGGAAGAGCTCAAAAAGGATTTTGAAAATCAAGTTAGACAGGTGGAGGAAAAACTGGGAAGAGAAATGAGAGAGATGCAAGAAAAGCATGAAAAACGGGTCAATACCTTCGTAAAGGAGACCCAAAAAAATGCTGAAGAAAATAACACCTTGAAAAATAGGCTCACTCAATTGGCAAAAGAGGTTCAAAAAGCCAATGAGGAGAAGAATGCTTTCAAAAGCAGAATTAGCCAAATGGAAAAAGAGGTTCAAAAGCTCACTGAAGATAATAGTTCTCTCAAAATTAGAATGGAACAGATGGAGGCTAATGACTTTATGAGAAACCAAGAAATCATAAAACAAAACCAAAAGAATGAAAAAATGGAAGAGAATGTGAAATATCTCATTGGAAAAACAACTGACCTGGAAAACAGATCGAGGAGAGACAATTTAAAAATTATGGGACTACCTGAAAGCCATGATCAAAAAAAGAGCCTAGACATCATATTCCATGAAATTATCGAAGAAAACTGCCCTGATATTCTACACCCAGAGGGCAAAATAAGTATTGAAGGAATCCATCAATCACTGCCTGAAAGAGATCCCAAAAGAGAAACTCCTAGGAACATTGTGGCCAAATTCCAGAATTCTCAGCTCAAGGAGAAAATCTTGCAAGCCGCTAGAAAGAAACAATTCCAGTACTGTGGAAATAAAATCAGGATAACTCAAGATCTAGCAGCTTCTACATTAAGGGATCGAAGGGCGTGGAATAGGATATTCCAGAAGTCAAAGGAACTGGGACTCAAACCAAGAATCACCTACCCAGCAAAACTGAGTATAATACTTCAGAGGAAAATATGGTCTTTCAGTGAAACAGAGGACTTTCAAGTATTCTTGATGAAAAGACCAGAGCTGAAAAGAAAATTTGACTTTCAAACACAAGAATGAAAAGAAACATGAAAAAGTAAACAGCAAAGAGAAGTCAGAAGGGACTTACCAAAAGTGAACTGTTTACATTCCTACATGGAAAGACAATATTTGTAACTCTTAAAACTTTTCAGTATCTGGGTAGTTGGGGGGACCACACACATACACACACACACACACACGTACATATGTGCATGCACACACACACACACGTACATATGTGCATGCACACACACATACACACATGCACGCACATACAGAGACAGAGAACACAGAGTGAATTGAATAGGATGGGACCATATCTTAAAAGAAATTAAGGTAAATGGTGAGAGAGAAATGTAGTGGGAGGAAAGAGGGTGAAATGGAATGGGGTAAATTATATCTCATTCAAGAGGCAAGCAGGAGACTTTTTAGTGGAGGGAAAAAGAGGAGAGCTGAGAAAAAAAAAAAAACCATGAAGTTTACCCTCATTACATTCGACTAAAGGAAGGAATAAAATGCACACTCATTTTGGTATGAAAACCTATCTTACAATACAGGAAAGTGGGGGAGAAGGAGATAAGCAGGGTGGGGGGGATGATGGAAGGGAGGGTAATGGGAGGAGGGAGCAATTTGAAGTCAACACTTGGGGAGGGACAGGATCAAAAGACAGAATGGAAACAATGGGAGGCAGGATAGGATGGAGAGAAATAGAGTTAGTCTTACACAACACAATTGTTATCGAATTCATTTGCAAAACTACACAGATAGGGCCTATATTGAATTGCCTGCCTTCCTAAAGGGAATGGGTGGGGAGGGAGGGATGGAGAGAATTTGGAACTCAAAAGTTTTAGGAACAACTGTTGAGTATTGTTCTTGCTACTAGGAAATAAGAAATACAGTTAATGGGGAATAGAAAGTCATCTGGCCCTACAGGACAAAAGAGAAGATGGGGACAAGAGAAGGGAGGGATGATAGAAGAGAGGGAAGATTGGTGATAAGGAAAATTAGATTGCTCGGTGTATTGGGGTGGGGGGAGGGTATAAATGGGGAGAAAATTTGGAACCCAAAATTTTGTGAAAATGAATGTAAAAAGTTAAATAAATAAATTTTAAAAAAAACAAAAAAACAAAAAAAAAATAAAAAAAATAGAAATGTGAACAGTTTAGCTTTATTACCTCTAATGGTTTCTTTTCCCCTTTTTATCTGTTTATACTTCTCTTGGGTTTTGATACTGAAAGTCACATTTTTGGTTTAATCCTGGTCTTTTCTTCTGGAAGATTAGAAATCCTTCGATTTCATTGAATGACCATTGCTCTTCTCCATGTATTTTACTTAATTTTGCCAAGTAAGTGATTTTTGGTTATAGTCTAAGCTCCTTTGCCCTCTTCAATATTATGTTCCATGACCTTTATCCTTTATACTGCAGCTGCCAGATTCTGTGTGACCCTGATTGTGACCCTCAATACTTGATAGCTTCTTTTTAGCCACTTGTATTTTTCCTTGACCTGATAATTCTGAAATTTGGCTATAATGTTCCTTGGGATTTTTATTTTGGAATTTCTTTTCTGAGGTGATCAGTGGATTCTTTCAGTGCCTATTTTGCACTAGTTTACATTTTCCTCCATTTTTCATTCTTTTGAATTTGATTGATTCATGATATCTTATAGAGTCATTAGCTTTCACTTGCTCAATTTTAACTTTTAAGGTATTAGTTTTTTTCTCAATTAACTTTTGTACTTTCTTTTCATTTGGTCAATTGTATTTTTTAAGGAGGTGTTTTCTTCGGTGGATTTTAGTATCTCCTTTTCCATTTGGTTAGTTCTACTTTTTAAGCAGTTTTCTAGGTTTTTGACTTTTTTTCATGATTCTCTTGCATCACTCTCTTGTCTTTTCCCAATTTTTCTTCTGTCTCCTTTATATAATCTTACATCACCTTTTTGTACTCTTCAATGTGATCTTGAGATCACTTCTCATTTTTTGGGGGGGATTTTGACATTGTTGTCTTCTTTTGAGTCTGTGTTTTGTTCTTCTCTGCCATCATAGTAACTTTCTATGGACACACTCTTTTTGTTGTTGCTGTTTTCTGCTCATCCTCCTTTTTTGGCCTTTTTCCTTTCTTTAAAATTTGAGTTCTGCCCCTAGAGTGGAAGAGGCACTATCTGGCAGTTTACCTGGGGCTGCACTGATATTGCCCTGAGGTGCAGGAGGGGCTTTGCGTCTGGTGCTGCACTGTGGTGAGGTGGGGGTTGGCTGGCACTGCTGGAGGCAGTAAGGGGCCTGGCAGTATATCTGTTGCTGAGCAATCGTACTAGCAGTGGTATCTTGTTTGTGCTGAAACTGGGTGAGATGTTTCTGCATTTCCCAGTGGTACACTGGAGCATTCATGATCAGACCTCTAGAGGCTGCCTGTTTGCCTAGGGCTATGTTGAAGAGTGACAGGATCGGTGCTTACTGATTTAGGCACTGTAATATAGGGTGTTTACCGGTTTGCCTAGGGATGTGCTGAATCATGAGGACATCAAGCCACTGGAGGATTGCTGTTTGCTTGGGACTGCACTGAAACAGCTGGTGGTTCTTGGATCTGGAGTCTGCTGGTTCCCCTGGTGTCAGCATTCACTATTCCACCATGCTACGGCTCAGAATCTCTTGCTGGTTTTCTGTCATAGGGCTTGTTGTTGAATTTCTGGGATACTTCCTGGGATACTTCCTATCCTGAACTGCACTTCTCTTTCACCCAAGTGGAATAAATATTCCTTGCTGATCCTCTAAATTCCATGGGCTAAAATGCTTTTTCACCCTGTCTTTTTTGCTGCTTCAGTTTTTCCAGAATTTATTTTGGGACTCTATTTTATGTTTATTTTATTGGTGGATATAGGAAAATGGCAGCAGTTTATTGCTTACTCCACCTTTGTGACTCCTGAAAGTCCAAAGCCTAGGAGATTTTTTTTATTTGAATTCCACTAATCATAATGATTCAGAGCATTTTTTCCATATGACTATAGATAGCATTGATTTATTTGTTTGAAAACTGCCTGTTTATATTTTTTGACCATTTTTTTCAATTGGGGAATGACTTGGATTTTTATAAATTTTGCTCAGTTTTCCATATATTTGAGAAATGAAGACTTTATCAGAAACACTTGTTGCAAAAGTTTCCCCAAGTTTTCTGATTTCCCTATAGTTTTGATTGCTTTGGTCTACTTGGACAGGACACACACATAACTTTTTAAAGAGTATATTTGAATGGAAAAGGAGCTGTGCTATCTGGTCACATTAACAAGAAATAAAACTAGTTAACTAGAGTGACATAGTGGTACCATTAAATAATAGATAAATACCTTCAGGAAACTGGGTAAATTCTGTGTAACACATGGTCAACAGCACATGGTAAAGAAATGCATAGAATATGGAAAGGCTTTAGTGAAGGAAGTATCTGTATTGATGAAATAACCAAAGCATTATAAGATGGATTTCAGTAATTGTGTTCATTTTGTTACATGCTTTCCACAGTTGTTATTCTAAACCATCTAATTCTTATCTAGTGTCCAACAAAATACAGAATCTAAAAAATAATGAACTTGCCTCCTACTCAAATGACAAAACCAAGGCTCTTTATCTTCCTTTCCCATTAGTTCAGAGTATCTTGTTATCTGTAATCAATCTGTAATCAAGTCCTTACTCTATGATTCCATTAGAGGGAAATTTTTCTATTTTGCTTTCCTAGACTAGTGCTTCTATTTGTTTTCTTATGTCTCTTCCTCTAAAATGTTATTTTCCTTTATGCATTGACCTTCTCCCTCTCTTCTTAGGTAGTCATTATATGTTCTATTTTAAATAACTGCCAAGAGGAGGCAGAGAAAATAAATAGGAACTGGGATACAGAACGATGTAAAATATTGCTTATTCTGCTTGTGGTTTAAATGCATGTGAAAAGCAAGAAGGTTTCTGTTAAGTTACAGGAATGTTTGCAAGGAAGCAGTTGATATCTCATTAATTGCCAGAACTTAGCAGCAGGTTAGGAAGTCTGGTAGCTAGAGATTGGGTGGCATTAAATAGATTAAAGTCAGAATTTACCCAGAACTGTAGGAAACAGGCATAGATAGAAGGTTTCTGTGGGACTTGAGCATTATATCCTGAAAGGATTGTGACTCCATCAGGAGATCTAAGTCAAATTTTATTTCAATAACCTGAAGACTAAAGGTCATGTTTCTTTCACAGTTTGAGGTCTTTGCCTATTAAGTTTTATGCATTTTCCCCTCTTCTTCCCTCCTATTTAAATCTGACTTTTATAAAATCTGAATGAGGGTAATAGTGAGCAACATACACTTGTACGTATGTGTAAATTGTGAGAGGGATTGGATCTATTGGCATAGGGAACGTCAAGGTGAAAAAATCTCCTCTTTCCAGGCAGATAGGTACCTTCTCTACAATTTATCATCTCAGTGATATGCCTAGATTACAAAGAAGGCATGCTATTTGCCCAGGGTCACACCACTAATACATGCCAGCTATTCAGTTTTAACCCAGGTCTTCCATAGTTCGAGGTCAGTACTCTCTCCATTACACCACATTTAAAGTTATTTCCAGAGGGCAGCCTCTATTTGTGGACAGTCTATATTTGGCACTGTGTACTATATCTGCCACAAGTACAAGCTGATCTCTCTTCAAGAGGAAATGGTGAAAGAGATTGAGAATCAGTGCTCTACATTCCAATTATTAAAGAATGGAGCACTCTTAGATAAGATAAAAAATAAATCACAAGGTAATCCAGAAATAAAACTATTACATTTTTCTAAAGAGAAGAGATATCAAATGTCGGATGAGTGAACAAAGTCCAAAGAGGAGAAGGAAAATTTTTCTAATTGGCACTATGAAACAAATATGAAGCATCTTCATGAAGAATGATTTCAGATATTTGGAGGAATGATTTGAATTGATTCCATGAAACTCTGATGAGTAATTAGAAGCAATATTTCAAATTAATTCATTCAGGAATAACTATTTTGCACCTAATAATACAAAGTACTCTTTGTTAATTGGGTAAATAAAGACAAAAATGAGAGCAGACTTTACCCTCAAAGAGTTTACATTCAGCTAAGGGATAGAACATTATCAAAATCAGTATAGTTTTAGAATATGATGATTTGAGGAATGAGAGACTACTAATAATCAACATATAGCAAAAAAAAGCTTCCTGAATAAAATTCCATCTGAGTTGATCTTTGAAAGATGGAAAGGGTTCTAAAAAGAAGTGCATTCCAAAGATGGTGGGCAGATTGCATTAAGAAACATAGGTGGGAGGTGGAATGTCAGACATAGAGAATAGAATATGGGCCAGTTTTACAGGAATAAAGAGAGTGTGAAGGTGACTAAAGTGAAAAAAGTGAAGATAATCTGGAGTCAAATCACTAACAGCTTTATGTTTCAGATGGAAGGATTTGTGTTTTATTCCAGAAGAAAGAGAGAAGCACTAAAAGTTTTTGAGCAGAAGAGAAACATGGTCAGATCTGTGATTTATAAAGTTGATTTTAGGACCTGTGTGAAGATTGAATGAGAGAGAATGAGTCATAAAGACCAATTAGAATCATATTTCAATGATGCAAAGGACACATATTGAAGGCCTGACTGGTGTTTTGATTGCATGAGTGAAGTAAATGGGCCAGATATGGGTGTGGTATATCTTGATGGTAGAAAGACCAAGTTAACGAGAGTGTGAGTGGGTTAGTTGGGAAGACAGAACAGTGATGACTCCAAGGCTGTGAACCTAGGGAGATAGAAGGGTTATGATGCCCTCAACAGACTTATACAGATTTGGAAGATTACTGTATTGAAATTGGAAAGATAATGAATTCTGCTTTGACATTTTGCATTTCAGATATCTACATAACATCCAGGTAGGGATGTCCGGCTGTTAGCTATGGATGAAGAACTGGATTACTGGAGAGATTTTAAGAACATATAGATTTGAAAGTCATCTGTATAGAGATGAAAATGTAATTCATTCAAACCAAGGAGATAACCACAAGGAAAGGTATATATAGAGAAATGTAACCAGAACAAAGATGTTGATGGAACATTGTTTAAGAATTGGAGACAGGGGAAATATGAACCAAAAGGAGGAAAGAAAATATTCTACCTACAAGGGAGAGATTCATTGTATTGGTAGAATAGTGACTCCTTAAGCATCTATGAATGGATTTTACACTTCATATTAGAAAGTATAAGAGATGAAGCATATAAAGATGATATACTGAATGCAAAATTTGCTCAAGCTGAATATGCATTACATACTTCTGTTGGTAAAAGTGTGAAAACAGTAGACATGGAAGAAAATTAGGATTTACTTCTTTGAAGCTATTAGTGGGAAACTGAAGGATGCAGGGAGGCACACAAATGACATTTCTATCTCTTAATGGGATAAGAAGATTCTAAAGAAATGACATGTGATACTGAAAAAATGATTTGATTCAATGTACTATGTCTATGTATGATAATAAAATGGACTTAACATAAGGAATATATTTAATTAATTAATTTATTTTTAGTTTTCGACATTCATTTCCACAAGATTTTGAGTTCCAAATTTTCTCCCTATATCTCCCCTCTCCCACCCCAAATAACGTGCATTCTGATTACCTTTTCCAGAATCTGCTCTCCCTTCTATCACACCTTTCTTTTATCCCCATCTTCTCTCTTTTCTTGTAGGGCAAGATAGATTTCTATATGCCATTATCTTATTTCTTATTTCCCAGTTGCATGTAAAAACAATTCTCAGTATTCCTTCCTAAAACTTTGAGTTCCAACTTCTCCCTCTTCCTCCCTCCCTACCCATCCCCACTGAAAAGGCAAGTAGAAGGCAATATAGGCTATGTATATGTGGTTTTACAAGACTTCCATAATAGTCATGTTGTGAAAGACTATGTTTCCCTCTATCCTTTCCTGCCCATAAATTATTCTATTCTCTCTTTTGACCTTGTCCCTCCCCTAAAGTTTTTACTTATAATTACTCCCTTCTCCCATTTGCCCTCCCTTCTATCATCCCCTATTCCACTTGTCCCCTTATTCCCTACTTTCCTGTAGTGTAAGATAGATTTTTCACACCAAATTGAGTGTGTATATTGTTCCCTCCTTAAGCCAAATGTGATGATAGTAAGCTTCACTTTTTGCCTCTACTCACCCCACTTTTCCCCTCTGTTGAAAAAGCTTTTCCTTGCCTCTTTTATGGGAAATAATTTGCCCCATTCCATTTCTCCTTTTCTCCTCCCAATATATTCCTTTCTCACCCCTTAATTTTAGTTTTTAGATATCATCCCTTCCTAGTCAACTCACCCTGTGCCCTCTGTCAATATGTATATAATCCCTCCAACTACCTAAATATGGAGAAAAGTTTCCAGAGTTACAAAAATCATCTTTCCATATAGGAATGTAAACAGTTCAACTTTAGTAAGTCCCTTATTATTTCTCTTTAATGTCTACCTTTTCATGCTTCTCTTTATTCTTGTGTTTCAATGTCAAATTTTCTATTCAGCTCTGGTATTTTCATCAAGAATGCATGAAAGTCCTGTATTTCACTGAATTACCATTTTTTTCCCCCCTGAAGTATTATACTCAGTTTTGCTGGGTAGGTGATTCTTGGTTTTAATCCCAGTTCCTTTGACTTGTAGAATATCCTGTTCCGAGCCCTTTGATATCTTAATGTAGAAGCTGCTAAATCTTGTGTTATCCTGATTGTATTTCCACCATACTCTGATTATTTCTTTCTGGCTGTTTGCACTATTTTCTTCCTGACTTGGGAACTCTAGAATCTGGCTACAATATTCCTAGGACTTTTATTTTCAGATCTTTTTCAGGAGGCAATTGGTGAATTCTTTCAATATCTATTTTACCTTCTGATTCTAGAATATCAGGACAGTTTTCCCTGATAATTTCATGAAAGATGATGTCTAGGCTTTTTCCTTGATCATGGCTTTCATGTAGTCCCATAACCTTTAAATTGTCTTTCTGGGATCTATTTTCCATGTCAGTTGTTTTTACAATGAGATATTTCACATTGCCTTCTATTTTTTCATTCCTTTGGCTTTGTGTTATAATTTCTTGATTTTTCATAAAGTCATTAGCTTCCACCTGCTCCATTCTCATCTTTAAGGAATTATTTTCTTCAGTGAGCTTTTGAACCTCCTTTTCCATTTGGCTAATTCTGCTTTTTAAAGCATTCTTCTCCTCGTTGACTTTTTGGACCTCTTTTGCCACTTAAGTTAGTCTATTTTTAAAGGTGTTATTTTCTTCAGCATTTATTTTAGATCTCCTTTAGCAAGCTGTTGACTCACTTTTCATGATTTTATTGCATCACTCTCATTTCTCTTTCCAATTTTCCCTCCACCTCACTTACTTGATTTTCAAAATCCTTTTTGAACTCACCCATGATCTGAGACCATTTTGTATTCATTTTGGAGGTTTTGGATACAGAAATCTTGATTTTTATATTTTCCTCTGATGGTATGCATTGTTCTTCCTCATCTGAAATGATGGAAGAAAGTACCTGTTCACCAAGAAAGTAACCTTCTATAGTCTTATTTTCCCCCTTTTGGGGCATTTTCCCAGCCAGTTACTTGAATTTTGAGTCCTGTGTCAAGGGGAAGGTATACTCTCAGGACCTATAAGTTCTCAGTTCCTCCAAGGTGGCACAATCAAGGGAGAGGAAATTACTCCTCTCCTGGTCTGTGAGCAACCAAAAGCTTTTATGCCCAGGATCTGCAAACAGAATTCCCTCTCCAGAGCCTCCACCAACTCTACCAGTTAGTGCTCCTCCTCACCCCAGGACCTGCACTCAGGGCTGAGATCCAGATCAGTGGCTCAATTCCCCAAGGGTCTTTAGTGTTAGGTCTCAAAAATGGACACTGCTGCAGCCTGGGACTGCCTGAGGCTGGGCCTCGAGCACAAATCTGCTCTCTTCTCACCCAGGTGAAAGAGCTTTGTCATTGATCTTTGACTCCGTCTTTGGCATTTGTGGGTTGAGTAATCTGGGATCTGCATCTGCTACCTGGCATTCTGTGCCCTGAAGCCTGCTCCAGTCCAGTCCAAGATGTGCCAAATAACCAAGTCTGGTCTGCACTCCATAAACTGTGCTCTGCCCCAAGCCTGGTGCAAGAGACATTTCCTGTGGGCTTTCCAGTCTGTCTTGGGCTGGAAATCTCTTTCACTCTGTCATTTTTTGGCTTCTGCTGCTCTAGAATTGGTTTAGAATCATTTTTTATAGGTATTTTTTGAGCTATTGGGGGAGATCTTCTGCAGGTCTGTCCTTTTTCTCCAACATCTTGTCTCTACCCCTTCTGGGTAACTGAGGAATATATTTTATAATGACTAGAAGCAATATGCTTGCCACTTACCAGATCAAGAAAATTTTCATCTTAATTTCTTCTTTAATCCTCACACAAAAATCCCATAAAGTAGACTATTGTTAAACAAGATATGAGATATAGCCTCACAGAAGTGAGATCACTAGGAAAAATTCATATAGCTAATAAGTCTCTGGGATAGGAAGCATACCTGAATATCTCATGAATAAATTTAGATCTCTTCCCACTAAATCATGCATTTTCCACAAAGTAGAATTAATAAATTATTGTTGAACTGATGTTTGAGTATCAGAAGAGAACATGTCTGAGACACCCTAATATTACTCAGTATTTTTGCTTTGTTTTGAGAATGAGTCTTCTTATCTCACACACATAGAAAGTTATGGGGCATTCATGCACCTAATACAAATATTAAATGGCACCAAAGCTTTAAAGTGATTTATTTTCTGATCTGAGCAAGGTAACCCCTTCCTAGGCAGCCTGGTTCCTCTTCCTTCCCAGGGTCTCATTATATTGGTGCTAAACTTAGTGCAGATATGTAATTGGCTTTAGTTTTACTGCTTCACAGAACTCCTAATTTCAAGCTATTCACCAGCTTCATCCTCCCCAGCATCAGAATATGTTATTTTGTACTACTACATCTAATCCTAATATTTCTTAATAATAATTTTTGATTAAAGTAGTATAAGGGTATTGGGATTAGGTAGAGATATCCTGTTGATAAGAGAAGAGTGAAAAGACCAAAGGAATTTAAAGTTAGAATATGTGAGTAGAAAGTACAAGGTAAAAGTCAGATGAAAAGAAGGTCAGATTAATCTATTACAAATAAAAAATGAAGTGTTTTACAAGTAATAAATGAAACCCCAATTCAGTCCTTCAGATGCCTTATTTGTACTATTGAAATAGGATTCTAATTAGTCTTTCTGATTCATTCTCTCACCTCTTGAATTCAAACTTCATACAGGTCCTACAGTCATGACTATGTTGCTTCTCTGCACAAAAATATTTGATGCTTCCTTGCTGATTAAAAAAAAAAAAAGCAACTTAGTTTGAACATGTAGATGAGAAGTAATATATGTGACCAGGCAGTGATTAAGGAAAGAATGCTCATATACTTCTGAGGTGCTTCTGGATAAATTTGACATAATAGTGAAATATTAGGTGTTTATGTGTGTGTGTGTGTGAAACTAAAGACTTGTTAAAATAAGCATAATTTTAAACAATCAGCATATTTTGTGATGATGAAGAAAAAGTTGAGTGTAAGCATTTATTACCTAATCAAATGATTTGTGATTTGTAATGGAACATAATTATGTTGTATTCAACTATAGATTAATATGTGGAATGTGATTGCTGATGATAATATCTTATATCCAATCATAATATGAATGATTACCTTAATTCTATGGTTTGATGATTAGAGTATATGCTTTGCATAATACTCATTATAATTCTACCAGAGACAATGGTTACAGCCAGGGATTTTGATCAAAGGATCAAAATTATAGAAGCTTTCACAGTCCAGGAATGTGTTTATGAAAATGAGGGTGTGTTTTGGGTTAGACAATTTTATATTTAGGGAAAATTATAATTGTTTAAATATCTATGTTCAAAGAGTGTCTCATTGTGTCAAACTGGAGAGCAGCCTCTAGTCAAAAGCTACAAGATGCTGTCCTTGGTCCTGCCCACTAATTTTTACCAATACCTTAAAGCCAGAGAAGGCATGTTTTCCAAATTGCAGATGGAACAAAAAGGGAGGGATTTGTAATACCAGGCATGACCATGACTAACTTCATTAACGGGTTCTGGTAAAAACAGATAGGCAACATAAAGAGACAGAGGCACTAATGAATCTGTTATGCTCTTTCTAATCTGTTAGGGTAATCATGATCCCTTGTATCATTTGGCATTGGCTTTGACACAACAGCAAAAATGAACAACACAACTAAACAGTTTAGCTCTTCACAGCCTGGTCCCCTTCTTATCTCTCCAATCTTTCATAATTCTCTTCCAAGGATTTTTTGGTCCTGTCATCCTGGCCTAATTGCTCTTCCTCACACACAGGGCTCTACCTCTTCTCCCTTTGCTTTATACTTACTGTCTCCCATGCCTGGAATATATTTCCTCTCTATTTCTGTATCTTTAAATTCCCAGTTTCTTTCAAGAATCAACCTAAACACAACCTTCTTCAGGAGTTTTTTTGGTTATCACATTTTTCAGAGCTTTTCCCTTTAAAAATCCCATCATTTCTGCTTTGTAAATCACACACACACACACACACACACGTGTGTGACTATATAAACATTTATATACATATTTATAGTCTCCACTGTTAAAATGAAGATAAGGATTGGCTTACTTCTTTCTTTGCATCTCAGTGCTTGGATTAGTACAGTTTTTGGCAATTATACATGTGTAATACATGTTTGTTGGTTGTGTTTGATTTAGAAAGCTATTTAATAAGAACTGTCAAAATTTATGCTATGGGAAAATTGTTATTTCATTAATGAACATACTTAACTCATATAAGTTGAATAACCAGTCAAATGAACCATCAAGGGAATTATCCATTCAACAACATAAACTATATATCAATAAATATTTTTATGATAAAATAGACACATAAAATAATCCTAGAAATAAAAGTTCATAGTTACTCCTAACAAGGAATATTTTATTAGATTGGTCAAGTCTGGGAAAAAACATGGAATTTTCAACTCTTCAAATAGGGAAACACAAACAAGGGGATGAGGAGGGGGCTGAGTGGGAAAATGAAGAGGGAACAAAGGTTTAGACAGCAGAGGAAGATGACAAGAAACTTCAAAAGGAGTCCTCTTACTAATAATATATGGGAGCAAGAAAGAAAAAGGTTCTGATCTCCCATTAAATTCTGCTCTCATAAGTCACCAGGGAAGAAAGAGGAAATGTCAGAGAAGAGCCAGTGACTTCTTGTCCCTGGAAAATCTAAAAGGAAGAAATATTAAATAGGAATTTTCTGTAAGGAAGAATTTTAAAGAATGTTTAACTCTCATCAAATAAAAAGAGACCCATCCTTTCTCAGGAGTCACATTAAATTAAGACTGTCCTATGCTTATAATAGTAAGTTTCCCCTCAAACTACAACCCAATAAGAAATATTCATGTACTGGTAAGAATTAGGAGGAAGGGCTAGAACTTGTTATTCCACCAACCCTCAAAAATAGTCATAACTTCTCCTATGGTTAACTGATAAATTTCAAAGAATGGCAAGCAGCCAGAAACACTTTATAACAGGGAAAAGCTATTTCTAGAAAAATGTATCATAATTGACGTAGTATAAATAGAGTTTTAGAACTGAATTTAGGAGATCTAGATTCAAAACTCACCTCAGACTATATGACCTTAGAAAACTTCATGTAGACTGAGTTTCTTTTTCTTTAAAATGGCCAGATTCTTAGAGGAGAAGCTAAGGCAGTTACAGGAAGAAATAGGCTGCAAAACTATACTAGTGGGGGACTTCAAGCAGCCCTCTCAGAATTAGATAATTCTAACCACAAAATAAACAGGAAGTTAAAGAGGTAAATATAAGTTTAGAAAAGGTAGACCTCTAGAAAAAAAGTAAACGGAGATAGAAAGGAATATGTCTTTTTTCTTAGTGGTACATGGTACCTACACAAAAATTGACCAGGGCATAATATTTCCTATTCTAATATAGAAAGGCAGAAATGTTAAATGCATCCTATTCAGATCATGATGCAATAGAAATTACACATAATAAAGGACCATGGAAAGATAGACTAAAAATTAATTGGAAATTAAATAATCTAATCTTAAAGAAAGGGAAGGGGGTGTCAGACAAATCATACAAACAATAACTTCATCCAAGAGAATGACGATAATGAGACAACAAACAAAAATTTATGGGATGCATTCAAAGCAGTTCTTAGGGGAAGTTTTATATCTCTATATGCTTACATGAATACAATAGAGAAAGAAGAGATCAATGATTTGGGCAAGCAACTAAACAAGCTAGAAAAAGAAAAAATTAAAAATTCCCAATTAAATATCAAAGTAGAAATTCTGAAAACCAAAAGAGAAAGTAGTAAATCTGAAATTAAGAAAACTATTGAAATAACAAATAAAACTAAGAGGTGCTTTTTATGAAAAGAATAAAATAGGTAAAACTTTGGTTAACTTGGTTAAAAAAATATGAAAACCAAATTATTGCTATAAAAAATGTAAAGGGGAATTCACCACCAATGAAGAAGAAATCAAAACAACAATTAGAAGTCATTCTGCCCAAATGTATGCAAACAAATTTGACCATTTTTATGAAATGGATAAATATCTATAAAAATATAAATTGCTCAGATTAACAGAAGAAGAAACAAAATACTTAACTCCATTTCAGAAAAAAAAAGAAATTCTATAAACCATTAACAAACTTCCTAAGAAAAAATTTCCAGGGCCAGATGGATTTACAAGTGAATTCTATCATATATTTGAAGAACAATTAATTACAGTACTAATTTATAATACTATGTAAACTGTTTGGAAAAACAGGTAAAGAAGGAATCTTATCACATTCTTTTCATGATTAGAATATAGCTGCAAAAATGTAAATAAAATATTAGCAAAGAGATTCGAACAACTTGTCATCAAAACACTTTGGCCAATTAAAATTTGTACTAGAAGTGCAATGATGGTTCAATATTAGGAAATCCATTTGCATAATTCACCATATGAATCACAAAATTAACAAATAATATGATTATCTCAATAGATGCAGAAAAAAAACTATTGACAAAATACAGCCCCATTCCCATTAAAACACTGGAGAGCATAGGAATAAAGGGAACTTCCCATAAAATAATAAGCAGTATCTACTTAAAAACTTCAGCAAGCATTATAGGCAATGGAGATAAGCTAGATGCATTTCCAGTAAGATCAGGGGTGAAACAAAGATGTCCATTATTACCAATACTATTCAGTATGGTACTAGAAATGTTAGCTGCAGCAATAAGAGAAGAAAAAGAAATTGAAGGAATTAAAATAGGCCAAGAAGAAACTAAATTATCACTCTTTGCAGATGATATGATGATATATTGAGAGAATCCCAGAGATTCAAGTAAAAAACTACTTGAAATAAACAACTTTGGCCAAGTTGCAGGCTACAAAATAAACTCACACAAATCTTCTGCATTTCTGTATATTACTAAAAAAGCCCAACAGCAAGAGATAGAAAGAGAAGTCCCATTTAATGCTAGGGTAGACACTGTAAAATATTTGGGAGTCTAATTGCCAAAAAAAAAATTCAGGGACTATATAAGGACAATTACAAGACACTTTTTGCACAAAGAAAATCAGATGTAAGTAAGTGGAAAAATGTCCATTGCTCGTGGATAGGCCAAGGCAATATAATAAAAATGACAATTCTACATAAATTAACTTACTTATTTAGTGTCATACCAATCAGTCTATCAGGTAATTATTTTCTCCGGCTGGAGAAAATGATACCAAATTCATCTGGAAAAACAAAAGGTCCAGAATATCAAGGGAACTAACGAAAAGAAATGCTAGTCATCGTGACCTAGCTCTACCAGATCCCAAATTGTATTATACAGCAACAATTATCAAAACCACTTGGTACTGGCTAAGAAACAGAAGGTTAGACCAGTGGAATATGTTTGGTACTCAAGACAAAGTAGTCAATGAATATAGCAATCTACTGTTTGATAAACCCAAGGACCCCAGATTCTTGGGTAAGAACTCACTGTTCAACAAAAATTGCTGGGGAAACAGGATAATAGTGTGGCAGAAACTAGCCATGGACCAATGCCTGATGCCATACACAAGAATAAAGCCCAAATGGGTATATGATCTAGGTATAAAATTGATTCTATAAACAAATCAGTGGAGTAAGGAATAGTGTATTTATCAGATTTATGGATAAGGGAAGAATTTTTGACTAAACAAGAGATAGAAAGCATTATGAAGAGCAAAATGAATAATTTTGATTACCTTAAACAGAAAAGATTTTGCAAGTGAAAAGCAATGCAACCAAGATTAGGAGGGAAGCATAAAACTGGGAAAGAAGTTTTGCAGTTTCGAATTTTTTGTAATAAAAGCCTCATTTCTACAATATATAGAGAACTGAGTCAAATGTAAAAGAATACATGTCATTCCGCAATTGATATATGGTCAAAGGATATGAAGAGGCAGTTTTTAGGGGAAGAAATTAAAGCTATCTATAGTTATATGAAAAATGCTCTAAATCACTATTCATTAGAGAGATGCAAATCAAAACAACTGTGAGACATCACATCACACCTATCAGATTAGTAACATCACAACACAGGCAGATGATAAATGCTGGAGAAGATGTGGGAGAGTTGGAACACTAATTTATTGTTGGTGGAACTGTGGAACTGAAATATTCCCAAAGGGCTACAAAAATATCCATGCCTTTTGACCCAACAATACTGCTTCTATGGCTGTATCCCCAAGAGATCATAAAAATGTTAAAGGATCCTACACATACAAAAATATTTATAGCAACTCTCTTTGTGGTGGCCAAAAACTGGAAATCAGTGGGATCCTCATCAATTGGGGAATGGCTGAATAAATTGTGGTATATGTATGTAATGGAATACCATTTTGGTATAAGAAATAATGAATAGGAAGACTTTAGAGAGGCCTGGAAAGACTTATATGAACTGATGCTGAGTGAAACGAGGAGAACCAGGAGAACTTTGTACATAGCAACAACCACAGTGTGTGAGAAAACTTTCTGGTAGACAGTACTTCATTGCAATGCAAGGACTTAAATAATTCCTAATGGTCTCTGAAGGCAAAATGCCTTCCACATCCATGGAAAGAACTTGGGAATTCAATCGCAAAATGAAGCAGATCATTTTCTTTTGTATTATGTTCTCGTTTGTTTTATGATTTCTCCCATTCGTTTTAATTCTTCTATGCAACATGACTAAGGTGAAAATGATCTTGACAGGAATGTATGTGTAGAACCTGTACTAAACTGTATGACATCTCAGAGGGGGCGGGGAAAGGTGAGGGCGGGGAAAAATCTAGGATATATGGAAGTGATTACAGAACACTGAAAATAAATAAAAGAAAAGAAAAATTAAAGGAACAACAACATTTCATTACATTCACAAACCATAGCTTGTTCAGTCATACTCAAATTGATGGCCAACCCCTCAGTGTCCAATTCTTTGTCACCAACAAAAGGCTGCTACAAATATTTTTGTAAATTGTGTCCTGTTTCCAATTTTTATGATCTCTCTCTCTTTTTAAAGGTTTTCAGAAATGACTTTATTCTTAGGAGAAAATTTAATAAAATCAAGGGTAACTTGCATAATTTACCAGTTTACTTAATCTTTCTTTTAGAATTTGACTATTTTTTTAAATAAAGATTTATTTACTTAACTTTTTACATCCATTTTCACAAAATTTTGGGTTCCAAATTTTCTCCCCTTTTATCCCCTCCTCCACCCCAATACACCGAGCAATCTAATTTTCCCTATCTCCAATCTGCCCTCTCTTCTGTCATCCCTCCCTTCTCTTGTCCCCATCTTCTCTTTTGTCCTGTAGGGCCAGATGACTTTCTATTCCCCATTAACTGTATTTCTTATTTCCTAGTAGCAAGAACAATACTAAACAGTTGTTCCTAAAACTTTGAGTTCCAAATTCTCCCCATCCCTCCCTCCCCACCCATTCCCTTTGGGAAGGCAGGCAATTCAATATAGGCCATATCTGTGTAGTTTTGCAAATGACTTTGATAATAGTCGTGTTGTGTAAGACTAACAATTACCCTCCATCCTACCCTGCCCCCCATTGTTTCTATTCTGTCTTTTTATCCTGTCCCTCCCCGAGAGTTAATTTCAAATTGCTCCCTCCTCCCATTGCTCTCCCTTCCATCATCCCCCCCGACCCTGCTTATCTCCTTCTCCCCCTCTTTCCTGTATTGTAAGATAGTTTTTCATACCAAAATGAGTGTGCATTTTATTCCTTCCTTTAGTCTAATGTGATGAGGGTAAACTTCTTGTTTTGTTCTCAGCTCTCCTCTTTTCCACTCTACTAAAAAGTCTCCTGCTTGCCTCTTGAATGAGAGATAATTTACCCCATTCCATTCCACCCTCTTTCCTTCCCACTGCATTTCTCTCTCACCATTTACCTTAATTTCTTTTAAGATATGGTCCCATCCTATTCAATTCACTCTGTGCTCTCTGTCTCTGTATGTGCATGCATGTGTGTATGTGTGTGTGTGTGCACATGTGTACATGTGTGTGTGTATGTGTGTGTGGTCCCACCAACTACCCAGATATTGAAAAGTTTTAAGAGTTACAAATATTGTCTTTCCATGTAGGAATGTAAACAGTTCAACTTTAGTAAGAACTTTAGTAAGTCCCTTATGACTTCTCTTTGCTGTTTACTTTTTCATGCTTCTTCTCATTCTTGTGTTTGAAGGTCAAATTTTCTTTTCATCTCTGGTCTTTTCATCAAGAATGCTTGAAAGTCCTCTATTTCATTGAAAGACCATATTTTCCCCTGAAGTATTATACTCAGTTTTGCTGGGTAGGTGATTCTTGGTTTGAGTCCTAGTTCCTTTGACTTCTGGAATATCCTATTCCATGCCCTTCGATCCCTTAATGTAGAAGCTGCTAGATCTTGTGTTATCCTGATTGTATTTCCACAGTACTGGAATTGTTTCTTTCTAGCTGCTTGCAAGATTTTCTCCTTAACCTGGGAAATCTCGAATTTGGCCACAATGTTCCTAGAAGTTTCTCTTTTTGGATCTCTTTCAGGTGGTGATTGATGGATTCTTTCAATACTTATTTTGCCCTCTGGTTGTAGAATATCAGGGCAGTTTTCCTCGATAATTTCATGGAAGATGATGTGTAGGCTCTTTTTTTGATCATGACTTTCAGGTAGTCCCATGATTTTTAAATTGTTTTTCCTGGATCTATTTATGAGGTCAGTTGCTTTTCCAATGAGATATTTCACATTCTCTTCCATTTTTTCATTCTTTTGGTTTTGTTTTGTGATTTCTTGGTTTCTTGTAAAGTCATTAGACTCCATCTGTTGCATTCTAATTTTGGGAGAACTATTCTCTTCAGTGAGCTTTTGAACCTCTTTTTCCATTTGGCTAATTCTGCTTTTGAAAGCATTCTTCTCCTCATTGGCTTTTTGAACCTCTTTTGCCAATTGAGTGAGCCTATTTTTCAAGGTGTTTTTCTTCAGCTTTTTTTTGGGTCTCCTTTACCAAGGTATTGACCCATTTTTCATGCTTTTCTTGCATCTCTCTCATTTCTCTTCCCAGTTTTTCCTCCACCTGTCTAACTTGCTTTTCAAAATCCTTTTTGAGCTTTTCCATGGCCTGAGCCCACCAGACATCCACCTGTGATGTCTGGGATACAGAGGCCCCGACCTCCACGTCTTTCCCTGATGGTAAGAATAGTTTCTCGTCATCAGAATTGAAAGGTGGGAACATCTGCACCCCATCAAAGTAGCTCTCTATGGTCTTATTTTTCTTCCTTTTTCTGGGCATTTTCCCAGCCAGTTACTTGACTTCTGAGATTCCTGTACACCCCACCTAGATCCGCCCAGCTAGTGCTTGGGGTCTGAGATTCTAATGGGCTTTCTGTGGTTGGCGTGGCTGCTATTCAATGTGAGCGTAAGTTCTGGTGCTTGGGTGGGGGCAGGGCTGCCTCTCAGGCTCAGTTCCCTCAGGGGCTTTATGCTGAGACCTTCAGTAATGGGGCGGGTAGGGACAGGGCCATCTCCCAGGCTCAGTTCCCTAAGGGGGTTCATGCAGAGACCTTCAGTAATGGCTCTGAACTTCTGCCTGCTGCTCGGGGAGTCACGGGGGCTGCCGCCGCTGCCGCCTCTGCTGCTCCCTCTGCCACTTCCTCCCGAGGGGCCCGAGTCATGGAGAGACCTCCTCCCCTCTCAGCCAGCCCAGATGACTCTCTCACTGACCTGTAGCATCTGTGGGCGGAGGGACCTTCGTGGCCGCTGGAGATTCTGTCCCTGAAGCCTGCTCAAATCTGCTCTCTGGGGCCACCCAGCCAGGGCAGCGCAGGGGGAGGCTTCGCTTTCTGGGCGCGATGGACCCTGGGGACTGCTCTCCAGGCTTTTCTGGAACAGAAATCTTTCCCACTGTGTTTTTGCACACCTCGCAGTGCTTCAGAATTTGTGGGGAGTTCTTCTTGCAGGAAATTTATGGGCTGTGGGTTTGGAGCTAGCATACATGAGTCTTTCTACTCCGCCATCTTGGCTCCACCCCCTTATGATCTGTTTTTGATATAGACCTAAAAGTGATCAAAGAGTTTTATAGTTGTTTGTGTATAGTTCAGATTTGCTCTACACAATAGATGAATCAGGAAACAACTCCACCAATGATACATTAGTGTTCCAATTGTCCCACATTATCTCCAACATTTAGAATTTTCCTGTTTTGTCATCTTAGCCAATCTGATAAGTGTGATGTGGCACGTCAGAGTTGTTTTGGTTTAAATTTCTCTAGTCAACTGTGATTTAGAGCATTTTTTTCCCTTACGATTATAGTTAGCTTTAATTTCTTCTGAAAATTGACTGTTCATATCCTTTGACCATTTAGCAATTGGGGAATGATTTGTGTCTTTCTAAATTTGAATCAGTTCTGTATATATTTTATAAATGAGGTCATTGTCAGAGACACTGACTGTAAAAGTTGTTTCCCAGTTTTCTGTTTCCCTTCTACTCTTTGTTGTATTGACTTTGGGTAAAAACCCTTTAATTTAATGTAACCATAATTATCCATTTTGTTTTTCATAATGTTCTGTATCTCTTTTTGGTCATACATTCTTCCCTTCTGCATATATGTGATAGGGGAACAATTGTTTACTCTTCTAATTTGTTTATGATATCACCCTAAATCTCAAAATTCTGTACCCATTTTGACTTAATCTTGGCATAAGGTGTAAGATTTTGGTGTGTGCCTAGTTTCTGCCATACTATTTTCCAGTTTTCTCATCAGTTTCATCAAATAATGAGTTCTTATCCCAGAAACTGGAGTCTTTGGATTTATCAGACAGTAGATTACTTATTGATTATTGTGTCTTGGGTACCCATCCTAATCCACTGAGCCACAGATATATTTCTTAGCCAGTACCAGTTAGATTTTTCACACTTTATAGTATTTAATTTTTTCCAGTTACATAGAGCTCACAGCATTTGTTTTGCACTGTTTACTTATTTTTAGTTTTCAACATTCACTTTCACAAGATTGTGAGTTCCAAATTTTATACCAGTCTCTCTGTTTCCCCAGTCAAAGACAACCTGGATTCTGATAATCCCTTTCCCGAATCTGCCCTCCCTACTGTAATCCATCTTCTCTCATCTCCTTCCCTTTCTATTTTCCTGTAGGGCAAGATAAATTTCCATACCCTATTGCCTGTATATCTTATTTCCCAGTTGCATGTAAAAACAATTTTTAACATTCATTTATTTAAACCTTTGAGTTCCATATTCTGTCCCTCCCTCCCTCCCCACCTACCCTCTTTATGAAGGCAAGTAATTTGATATAGATTATACATGTATAGTCATGCAAAATACTTCCACAATAGTCATGTTTTAAAAAACTATATTAACCTCCATCCTCTTCACCCTCCATTTATTCTATTCTCTTCTTTAACCCTGTTCTCCATCAAAAATATTTCTTTCTGATTACCCCCTCCACGAATCTGCTATCTATTCTATCTTCCCTCCCCCATCCTCTTTTCCCCTACTTTCATGTAGGGTAAGATAGATTTCCATACTCAATTGAGTGTGTATGTTACTCTCTCCTTAGGTCAAATCCTATGAGAGTAAGGTTCACTTATTTCCTGTCACCTCACCACTCTTTTCCTCCATTGTAAAAGTTTTTTTCTCTTTTATGCAGCACCAAATAGTTCTGATGATTGCTGCTTTGAAATACTATTTAAGATCTGGCATGGGTAGGCCACCTGCCCTTGCATTTTTTTCCCATTAATTCCTTTGATATTTCTGGACCTTTTGCTCTTTCAGATGAAATTTTTAATTAATTTTCCTAGTTCCATAAAATAATTTTGGGTAGTTTAATTGGTATGACACAGGATAAGTAAATACATTTAGAAAGAATTGCAATTTTTATTATATTTGCTCAGCCTACCCATGAGCAAAGAATATTTTCCCAGATATTTAGATCCAATTTTATTTATGTGAAAAGTGTTTTATAATCGTGTTCATATAGTTCCTGGGTTTCTCTTGGCAGATAGATTCCCAAATGTTTTACATTTACAGTTATTTTAAATAGAATTTCTTGTTCTATATCTTGATGTTGGGCTTTGTTAGTAATATATAGAAATGTCAGTGATTTATGTGGGTTTATTGAATATCCTGCAACTTTGCTAGAGTTGTTAATTATTTCTAAGTTTTAGCTGAATCACTAAGATTCTACAAGAATAAAAAAATATCAGCTGCAAATAGTGATAGCTTTATTTCTTCACTGCCTACTCTAATTCCTTCAATTTCTTTTTCTTCTCTTATTGCTAAAGCTAACATTTCTTGTAAAATCTTAAGTAAGTGGTGATAGCAGACATCCTTGTTTCTTAAGTGACTAATAGCTGGAAGGGCATTCTTTTGGTTTCTGACCTGAGGATTTCTTTACGAAGGGATCCCCTTTCAGTGGCCTTCAGAGCACTCATAAGTTTATTTCCAACACTGGTCTATCTTATTCAGTTCGGTTATACTGGCCCCATGCTAGAGCATGATGAGGTCTTTGGAGTAGCAGGGCTTGTGGTTTAGACTGAATCTATCCCTCCTTTGCAAGTGGGAAGGGAAGAGTAAAACATGTCATACTTGGAGGATTAAAGCTTGCAGAAATATGAGGATATCTGAAGCATGTAAAACTGATCACTTAGCTGGAGAAAACTAGAGGCAGAAAGCAATGTGAAGGTGAAAACACGGTTAAAATCAGAGGTTTACAAAAAAAGAGCTTAAAAGAAGCTTATAAGATATGTTATCCTGGTTTCAGCCTTCAGAAATGAAGTCGTGGAAGACTATAATAATGGAAAAGTACATGCATTTACATAAGCATTTCGCATGGTTATATGCCAACTGGTCCCATCCTCTCAACCGACCCTAAACTTCCTTTAAGTGGGGTCCTTCTCATGTCCAGACCATAATAATGATGATAACAATAACTGAAATGTTTAAAGCTCATTACAGTTTGTAGAGTTTTGCATCTATCTGCATATATAAACATATGCATACATATATACATACATATGCATATATAGTCATTTAATTCCACAACAACCCTATGAGCTAATTGGTAGTGTAATATTATTGCAGCTATTTTAGTAATAAGGAAACTAGTACTCAATAAGTTTTCTTGGTCAGGGTCATACAATTAGAAAGTATCAGTGTCAGAATTCAAATCCAGTTTTCATATGACTCCTAGTCCAACTTGTTTTTTATGCTATATAAGCAAAACATATTGATCTTGGAGACAATATATGAGGGGAAAAAAATCTAAGATCATGGGGCTCCCAGAAGAACATGAGAAGAAAAAACCCTGAACTTTATAATGCAACAAATGATAGAAGATAATTTGCCAGAATTTCTGAACATAGAATCATAAAGTGTCAATCTAAAAACTTCATGAATTTCCAGAAGAATAAAAGGCTACAAACTTCAATATATAATATTGTTAAATTTTGCCATTAAATTCAGAAAAGACAAGTTCTACCCATTTTCAGAAGCAAGAACTTAAAATAAAAAAGAAAAGGACTTCAAATAATACAAGGCTATTCTGTCCTCCTCAGAAAATGTAGGAGAGAATGGAATAATGTGTTCCAAAGGGCAATGGAGCTCAGGATGCAGCCCAGGATGACCTACCCACAGAATTTGATTTTAGTCATAAATTTAAAAAAGTGGACACAGCATTTCAAACATTACTAGAAAGAAAACCAGACCTAAAGTGATTATTTGCTTCGTAAAACTTCCAGAAAATAGAAATGAAGGATGTGTGTGTGTGTGTGTGTGTGTGTGTGAATGCATTAGTCCAATATAGGAAAAGCAACTGACAGTGGAACAGACCTTTAAAAATGTAAACAAAGATGTAAAAGTGAAAATAAAATCATATAGAAGTAAAAATGAAGAGGTGGACAGAGCCTGCTGATATACTCTCTTCAAGTGAATTGAGGTTTTTGTTTGTTGTTTTTACAGGACTACTTACACAATGAAAGTGTAAATGAAAGGAGGAAAGAGGGAGTGAGGTAGATGGGAATGTGTGTATACCTGGGCAAAATTGTAGGCTAGCCCTGGGAGGAAGGTGACCCCTGATGTCACAATAAGAGAAATGTTGATATAGGAGTAGGTGAGGAGGAGGGGTAAGGCCTAAAAAGTTGGGTTAGTGGGAAGTTGAAACTTTTTTCTTTCTTTGGTAGTAGGAAGAGGTTCTATTGATAAATCTTATGGATGAAGAGAGACATTCTGTAGTAATTGGCATTTGGAGCACATTTGAAAAGGAGAACCCATGGGGCAATTTCTATAAGACAGTGGCATAAACTTTCTAGAGGGGAGATCCCTGAAAGTATTCCTCAGAAATTCTAATTCAATAAGGAAAATGAACAATAGAGACTAGATAATTACAGGGGTCATAAAGCAGAAAATGAGGATCTAGAGTAAACAAAAAAGAGAAGATGGATAATGAAGATCATGAAAGAAAAGTTCTTTGGAAAGATCATGAAAAGAAAACAAAAATAATAATAGTGATGACTAGTTCAGGAAAAAGGAGGGAATTTACTTGACTGAGAGGGAAAGTCGTAGTGGAGAGTCAAATAACCAGATAAAAGCAGGAAAGAAAAAAAGTGGTTTATGTATATGCCCAAAGGAAAAGGGATAATAAGGGGAAGAGGGAAAGAGCCAGTGGGAATAGGAGCACCCAAAAAAAGATTGAGCTGAAGGAATATAGTAGTAGTTTAGAGTATTAAAGGGAAAATAATAACTTGGAGAAAAATCTTAATTTTTGAAATAAAATGAAAGATAATATAAATATCACTCACACCACTATAAATGGTGATGGATTGAAGAATCCAACAAAGGAAAAACAGAGTGACCAATTTGAAAACAACGCCCTTCCCACTACAATCTGTTGACTCTAAGAAAAAGGTTTAATAAAACCAAAGACATACACAAAATAAAACTGAGGGAATGGCAAAAAAAATGACTGCATCAATTAAATTCAAACAAGCAGGAGGTGGAATCATGATATGCAACAAAGCAAAAATAAACACTCAAAAACTGAAAGAGCTAAACAAGGAAACTACATTATGTTGAAAGGAACCATACATTATAAACCAATATGTGTAATGAAGCTATATATGCAAATGACTTATCCAAATTCATAAAGGAAACAAAAACTGAGCTAAAGAAGATATACACAGTAACACAATGGTGGTAGGAGATTTCAATATCCCTCTCTCAATTTTGGATAAGTATAAAATAAAGATAAACATAAGGGAAAATATAGAACTGAATATATCACTAACGAAACTAGTTAAAAGTTATAGCATCTTCTAAATAAAACTACATGATAACATATTTCCCAACACCACATGGAACTTTTACCTAGCAAAATGATCATATATTAGAGCACATAGATATTACAAACAAAGGTAGAAAGTCAGACATACTTAATGAATCTTTTTACAGATCATAACACAATAAAAGTAATTAGTTTAGGAATGACTAACACAAATGGAGACAGTAATGAAATGCTAAATAATGAATGTGTGTAACAAAAAAGTCATAAAAGAATATTTTTGTGAAAGAAAAGTATAATGAAGGGAAAAAAACATCCAAAAAATTCTGGGATACAACAAAAGCAGTCCTCAGGGGGGACAATTTTAAATATGCATTAAGAAAAGAGTGAGGCAGAGGTTCAGATGGCAGAGTAAAAACAGAAACTCACTTAAGCTCTCCCAAATTCCCTTCCGAACAACTTTAAAATAATGCCTCAAATAAACATTTGGATTGGCAGAACCAACTAAAGGTCAGAGAGGAAAAAATTTTCCGGTCTAGGAAACTTAGGAGAATGGTAGAAAATGTGTATATCACCGAGGTGGTGGTTGGACCTGTAGATCAGTGTAGGTCATACTAGGGTACCATCAGTGGCAGCAGCTTCCAGAACTCTTAAATCACAGATAGTAAGGGGTGGGGTTGGGGGGGGGGTCAGACAACTAGTCAGAAAGAGATTATAAGGGGTCTTTGCTGGGATTTGGTGTAGGATTCTGTCACAATGTCTGCATGTAAGCCTGGGTCACAGTCCCAGAGCTCACAAGAGTACTAGCTCATTAGTAGTTGAAGCTTTGGGGGTTCAGGATCCCTGGTTGTAGGTCTATAGCAAGGAAATTGCTTATGACTACTCACAGACCAGAGTACAAGCCAGGAAAAAATAGTGACAATACCTCTTCAAGGATCATATAAGAAAAACTGAAAATTTATGGAATCCTGAATTATCTCATAGAGAAGCAGCAAAAAGGGCCAAAAGCTTAGAACAGTGTGACCTTTACACCTGGAGCAAAGTTCAAATTAAATATAAAGTCAATAAATAGGACAGAAAAATAAGCAGACAAGAAAAAAAGAACCTGACCCTAGGGTCAAGAGACTATTAGGAGACAACTTGTATTCTAGAGTTAAGGCCCCAAAAGCAAGATGTACCTTGATAGTGATGTAACAATAATCCTGGATTGATGATCTCACTCTCTAAAAAATCTCATAATTATTGCATTGCTTTGATGAGCATCAGGTGTTCTCTGAGCTTGGACAAGCACTGCACAATTTCAGACAAGTACAAAAAGCCCTGCAGTGAATCAAATTTGTCACACTGTTGCTATTAACTGCTCATTATCAGGGCTACAGTTCACTGCATTGCCACTAATGTAAATATCAAGATCTGTCTACACTAAAGCAGGTACACCTGCTAGGTACAGGGCCCCAGGAGACTTGTATACTTGTTTGCAAGTCATTTTCCTCATTTTGAGATTGAACTGCTATTTAATTTCTAATTCTCCTATCTTCAGCCTACTCTGTTTGGCTCCAGTTATCCATAGATTAGGGGCCAATATAATCCAGGTGGCAACCTAAAGTTAATGTGGTGACAGAAAAGCCCAAAACACAAATTCAGAAGGATACAACAAAGTTAAAACGGCTAAATGAAAAACTTTAAAGAAAAATGAGATAGTTCCTTTTCCAAGAGTCAATATATAGTTCTTCTGGGAACCACAATGACAGCATAAGCAGTTGATCACTGTCCCTCTCCCATTCACATCACTGAACACCCACAAAACAATGGAAAAGTAAAGCCATTGAAAAATGGTATGGAGCAGTCTTTTGATCCAGGAGACTTAGGATATTGGCTAATAAGGTTCATATCACTTGAGTAAAAGAGGAGGGCAGTCCAGGACAGGAAGTGTCCCAACAACCCTGTAGCAGGCTCTATCTAAACAATCCAGTGGGAGATCCAGGGCCCCAGAGAGATACAGCAGGTAAATACCAACACCAGAACCACCACCTCCCCATGCCATAGCATAGCCAGGAGAATGGACAAACTCCAGTTCAGAGAACTGTGTTGTCACAACCCAGGGCAGGCAGAATTTTCCAGCGATGAACTTCTTTGTGCTTCAGTGCAGCCCTGCGTGGTGTCCCCCAGCAGGGGACCTGCTTGTGCTTTAGCAAAGCTCCAGGAAAACACAGAAAAACCCCACCTGGTCTCAGGACACTTCAGACATCACCAGTAGGACCCAAGCTCATCATCAGCTAAGTTGCCAGATCACCACAACCTCCAGCTGCCGGCTCCTGAGGGTTCAGGGCACAAAGTTGGTGATCAGGCTCCTGGACCTCAACACAAGAAGTTTGAGACAGTGCCTACTGTGCTACAGCAGGAGAGTTCAACTTCAAAAACTATAAAATGGGCCAAAAATGAGCAAGAAGCAAAAATAAATACTGAATATAGACTGTTTCTATGGGAACAGGAAAGATCAAAACACAAACTCAGAAGAGGACAACATTGTCAATATACCCACATCTGAAACCTCAAAGGGGACTGTAAACTAGATTAAAGCCCAAAAAACCTTTTTGAAAGCAGTCAAGAAGAATTTTAGAAGTCAAATAAGAGAGGTAGAAGAAAAATTGAGAAAAGAAATGAGAGGTATGCAAGAGGGAATCAACTGTTTGGAAAAAAGGACAAAGATTAACTGCAGAAAATGATTCCTTAAAGAAATAAAAGGGGCTAAAGGGATGGAAAAAACACTGAAGAAAACAGTTCATTAAAAAGTAAAAACATCCAAATGGAAAAGAAGGGACCAATTGAAAAGAACTCCTTAAAAAGTAGAATTGTCCAAATGGAAAAGGAGTTTCAAAAGCTAACTGAAGAAAACAATTCATTTAAAATAAGAATTGGGCCAGAGGAAGTAATGACTCTATGACACATCAAGAATCAATCAAACAAAATCAAAAGAATGAAAAAATTGAAGAAAATGTAAAATACTTGATTGGAAAGAAAAATGATCCGGGAAATAAATCCAGGAAACATGATTTAAGAATTATTGGTCTATGAACTTCTGGGAGCCAAGATGGCAGAGTGATCAGTAAATGCTCTACCCTTCCCCATGTTGACCTTGAGAAACCCATAAAATATTTCCCCAGGAAAAAACCTGGAACACTGGAATCAGTAGAAGGGGCAAAAAGTCTCTTAGACCATGAGACTAGGAAAATTGCCAAGGGGGTTTCCTCTTGCTGTGGCTGACTAGGACCAGTGCAGGACCAGAGCAGTTTCAGACAGCCCCACCTCAGTAAACTGAGAGGAGATCCTGAACCCCAGCGGGGTGGAGGCAGCAACTGCCAACAGTATCCCAGGCTTGTCTCAGCACCCCAGGGTAAATGGTAAAACACTAGCCCAGAAGGGTTCACAAACCACTGAGTGGAACTTGCCTACACTCTAGTTCAGCAGAGGAGATCTCCTGTGGCCACACCACCCTTCCCTTACACTTAACGCAGCTAGCTCTGAGGTAACTCTGGGGAACCCAGAAAGACATCACCTGGCCTCTGCTTTGGCACATCAACCAGCTCAGCACCAGGTAAGCTGCTGAAGTTTAGCTTCTAGCTGAAAGAATCAGAGGGTACAACACACAAAGCCTCAAGTTCAAGGCACAAGAATTGAGGAACAGAGCTCCCTGTGCCTCAGAAGCAGAGATTCACTTTAAAAGCTAGGAAAAGGGCTATCATCATGAGCAAGAGACAAATCAGAAATAAAAGACCATAGAATCTTTCTGTGGGGACAAGGATCAAGGGAAAACCAAAGAGGGAAGCATTGAGATTGTACCCCTATCTGAATCTTCAGAAGGGAATATGAACTGGTCTCAAGCCCAAAGAGCATTCTTGGAAGAGCTCAAGAAGGATTTTAAACGCCAAATTAGGGAAGTAGAAGAAAAACTGGACAACGATTTTAAAAAATATGAAAAAAAGAATTCAGTGAAAAGAATAGCTCCTTGTAAGGAAAATTGGATGAATGGAAAAGGAAGTATAAAACCTAACTGGAGAAAATAACTCCTTAGAAGAAACAATTGTACAGATGGATAAAGAGATGCAAAAGTTAACTGAAGAAAGCAATTTGATAAAAATTAGAATTGGGCAAGTAGAAACTAATGATGCTATGAAACATCAAGAATCAGTCGAACAGCATCTAAAGAAAGAAATGATAGAAGAAAATGTAAGATATCTATTGGGAAAAACAACTGACATGCAAAGGCTATGAACAGGGAGTTTTCAGAGGAAGAAATTAAAGCTATGTATAGTCATGGAAAAAATGCTCTAAATCACTATTGATTAGAGAGATGCAAATCAAAACAACTGTGAGATACCACATCACACCATCAGACTGGCTAACATGACCAAAGAAGAAGATGATAAATATTGGAGAAGATTTGGGAGAGTTGGGACACTAATTCATTCTGGAGAGCAATTGGCAACTATGCCCGAAGGGCTACAAAAATGTGCATACCCTCTGACCCAACAATACTGCTTCTAGGAATGTATCCCCAAGAGATCATAAAAATGGGAAGGGGTCCCACATGTACAAAAATATTTATAGCAACTCTTTATGGTGGTCAAAAACTGGAAATCAAGGGGATACTCATCAATTGGGGAATGACTAAATAAACTATGGTATATGAATGTTTTGGAATACTATTGTACTGTAAGAAATGGTGAATAGGAAGATTTCAGAGAGGCCTGGAAATACTTATTTGAACTGATGCTGAGTGAAAGGGACAGAACCAGGAGAACTTTGTACACAGCAACAACCACAGTGAGCGAGGAATTTTTCTGGTAGACTTAGTACTTCATTGCACTGCAAAAACTTAAAAAAAATTCCCGGTGTTCTCTTAAAGCAAAATGCTTTCCACCTCCAGAGAAAGAACTATGGAAACTAATGGAAGAATGATTCAGATCATTTACTTTTGAATTATGTTTTGATTTGTTTTATGATTTCTCTCATTCATGTTAACTTTTCTGTGCAACATGACTAAGGTGAAAATGTGTTTAATAGGAATGTATTTGTAGAACCTATATAAAATTGTATGACATCTCAGGGAGGGAGTGGAGAGGTAAGAGGGAAGCAGTAGGTGGGAGGGGAACAATCTAAGATATATGTAAGTGACTGTAGAACACTGAAAACAAATAAAATAATAAAATAAAATGATATGTTCTTTAAAAAAAAACAACTGATGTGAAAAATAGATTCAGGAGAGAAGAATCTAAGCATTATTCGTCTACCAGAAAGCCATGATGAAAAAAAAGAACCTGGAAAATATATTCCAAGAAATCATCAAGGAAAACTGCCAAGAAGTCCAAGATTCAGAGGGCAAAATATCATTGAAAGAATCCAGCGTTCACCTCCTGAAAGGAATCCTAAATTAAAAACACCAAGGAATATCATTGCCAAATTCCAGAACTATCAAAAAAGGAGAAAATACTGCAAGCAGCCAGAGAGAAACAATTCAAATATCAAGGAGCTACATCAGGATGACCCAGGCCCTTGCAGCTTCTACATTAAAATATTGAAGGGATTAGAATATGATATTTCATAAGCCAAAGTAGCTGGGACTACAACCAAGGATCAGTTGCTCAGCAAAGTTGAGCATATTATTTCAGGCAAGGAGATGGACATTCAATGAAAGAAGAGATTTCCAGACCTTACTGATGAAAAGGTCAGAGCTCAATAGAAAATTTGATCTTCAAACACAAGTCTCAAGAGAGGCATAAAAAGATAAATAGGGGGAAAGAAACTTGTTATTCAGGGTTCAAAAGCTTACTGAATGAAACAGTTCTCTGAAGAGAGAATTGAGTTCAGGAAATGAATGACTATGAGATAAACCAAGCAGTGAGAATACAAAACCCAAAGTAGAAGACGATGTGAAATATCTCATTGGAAAAACAACTAACCTGGAAAATAGATCCAGGAGAGCCTAGACATAAAGCCTAGACATTATTTTCCATGAAATTATTGAGAAAAACTGTCCTGATATTCTAGAACCAGAGGGCAAAATAAATATTGAAAGAATCTACCAGTTAGCTCCTGAAAGAGAGCCAAAAAGAGAAACTCCTAGGAATATTATGGCGAAATTTCAGAGTTCCAAGGTCAAGGAGAAAATACTGCAAGCAGCTAGAAAGAAACAATTCAAGTATTATGGAAATACAATCTGGATAACACAGGATCTGGCAGCTTCAACATTAAGGGATCAAAGGGTTTGGAATAGGATATTCCAGAGGTCAAAGGAACTGGGATTAAAACCAAGAATCACCTACCCAGCAAAACTGAGTATAATATTTCATGGGAATAAATGGTCATTCAATGATATAGAGGACTTTCAAGCATTCATGTTGAAAAGACCAGAACTGTATAAAAAAATTTGTCTTTCAAACACAAGAATCAAGAGAAGCTTGAAAAGGTAAACAGGAAAGAGAACCATAAAAGACTTTCTGAAGCTGAACTGTTTGCACTCCTACTTGGAAAGAAAATATTTGTAACTCTTGAGATTTTCTTGGTATTTGGGCAGGTGGAGGAATTGTACATACACACTCAGACACACATATGGGCAGAGAGTACAGGCTGTGTTGAGTCAGAAGAGATGATATCCACAAAAAAAGACATAAAATAAAAATTAAGGGGTGAAGGAGGAAAATACTAGAAATGGGGGCAGGCTATAACTCATAAAAGAGATAAAGAAAAATCTTGTTCATTGGAGGAGAAAAGGGAGAAGGGGAGAGGGGGAAAGTAAAGCTACTCTCTCCTCATAGGGCTTAAGGAGGGAATAACATGCTTACTAAATTTGGTATGAAAATCTATCTTATACTACAGGAAAGTAGGGGAGGAGGTCACAAGTAAGGTGAGGGAAATGATAGAAGGGAGGACAAATGGGAGAAGGGAGTAACTAGATATAAACACTTTTGGGAAAGGACAAGGTCAAATAAAAAAAGAAAGGGGTATAGAGTAGGATAGAGGGCAATATACTTAGTATTACACAACACGATTATGAAAGTCTTTTGCAAAATGATACATATATAGCCTGTATTGAATTGCTTGCCTTCTCAGGGGGGGATGGTTAGGGACAGAGGGAGGGAAGGAGGGAAAGAATGTGGAATTCAAAGAATTAGAAACGAATGTTGAGAGTTATAATTGCATATAACCAGGAAATAAGAAACACAGGTAATGGGGTATAGAAATTTATCTTGCCCTATAAGAAAAGAGAGAAGATGGGGATAAGGGAAGGGTGGGATGTGATAGAAGGGAGGGCTTACTGAGGAAAGGGGTAATCAGAATGCAAGGTATTAGGAGGTGGGGGGAGGGGAGAGATGGGGAAAAAAATTGGATATGTTACAAAGTGATGGAAAAGCAATCAGTATTAAAACAATGGACTGAATTAATTACTGAGACTAAATCAGAGACATCTTTAGTTTGGGAAAATGAATTTTGGTCTAAGTCTCCTAGAGGCAGGTAACTTTGGGTAAAATTTGACATTGATGGAAAAGTTAAGGTTTTAATGGTAAATTTGATTTCATGATTGTTATTTAAGCAGGAACTAAAAAAGGTATAGAAAAGCATGTTAGCCACTTAAGACTTGCCTCAAAAGATATTCCTTAGCCAATGTGAAATTATAGTCATATCTGAAACCTGGTTATTGGAACTTGCTATTTTAAGATGCTATGGGACTATTAAGTGACTGTTCTTCTGAGTTTAATTCCAGGTATGGAGAGCAAGAAAGGTGGTCTGAGCCTCCAATTCATGATGCCAGTAAGCCTGTGATATGGGACTATTAAGTGACTGTTCTTCTGAGTTTAATTCCAGGTATGGAGAGCAAGAAAGGTGGTCTGAGCCTCCAATTCATGATGCCAGTAAGCCTGTGACATGCTGGTATGAATTGAAAAAGGTGATCTCATGGGAAGAGTGGGAGAGTGGCTGTTCAGCCTGGACTGAGGTAGGATTCTCCTGACTCAATTTCTCCACCGACACTTGGCAGACTCTAAGCCTCACTGAATGCAAGTTGACAATTTACTCCTGCCTGGAACTGACATGAAGTTGAGGAGATGTTTCCTTGCAATGTCCCTGTTCTTAGTGACAATTTCCTATAGTCAAAAGGTTTGTAAGCTTAATACCATATCTATTAAGTTATAGATTGTTGGTAGGGGAACATCTGAGGTCAAGTCTAAAATTAAGCTATTAGGCTTAGGATTTTAGACCAACAACAAGAAGTTAAGGTCCTTTAATTCTTAGTAATAGTGTGGAGACAATTGGGTCACGGGCTTATGAAGTTAGTATACATAATTATTATTTGTGTCTCAGTTGGTTATTGAAAAATCTGTTTGTGGTCTATATTGTAAATGCTTTAAAAGAAATATCATCTAACTAAAAGTTGGAATTGTGCTATGTGATATGAGCTGTGTTAAAAATGAAAAAGAAAAAAAAGAAAAAATATTTGGAGAATTAAAAGAAAAAAAATTGAAATGATTAACAGGAATACTTCAGAGAAGCCTGAGAGGACCTCTATGAACTGTTGCTGAGTGAAAGGAGCAGAACTAGAAGAACTTTGTAGACAGCAACAACCACAGTGTGTGAGGAATTTTTCTGGTAGACTTAGTCCTTCACAGCAATGCAAGGACATAAAAAAAATTCCCAATGGACATTTCAGAGAAAATGCCTCCCAAAGAAGCCAGCGAAATAACTATGGAATAGATTGTAGAATGAAGCAGACCATTTTCTGTTGTGTTACGTTTTGTTTTGTTTTCATGGTTTTTTCCATTCGTTTTAATTCTTCTACACAACATGACTATTGTGAAAATGTGTATACTAAGAATGTATGTGTAGAACCCATATTAGATTGCACACTGTCTGGAGTGGGGCAAAGAAAGGGGATGTTGTGTGAGGGAGGGGAAAATATATAAGATATATGGAAGTGAATGTAGAAATCTGAAAAAAATTAATTAATTAAAAAAAAGATAATAAAGAAAGTGAATTCAGGTCAATTGTGACAGACTAGGAAAGGAGTTACAGGTGAGGTGGTTGGAGGTAAAGAGTAGGACAAATAATAGGTTGAGGTGTAAAGTGGAAGCAGAAATAGGAGAAGAGTTTATAGTCTTTTGTTTTTTAGACCCCACTGCCAGACATTTGTTTCAAGACACAAAGCTCACGCATAAACCAGTATGTTCCCAACAGCACTATTTTTATATAGCAAAGAACAGGAAATATACTAGATACCCACCCATTGGGACAAATAAAGAAATGGTAAGCAGATGAATTTCAGAAAATTTTGGAAAGACTTATATGAACTGATGCTTTGTGAAGTGAGCAGAATCAGAGAACATTATACATAGTAACTGCAACATTGTGCAATGATCAACTATGACAGAGTTTGCTCTTCTCAGGAATACAATGATGTAAGATGATTCCAAAAGCCTCATGATGCAAAATGCTATTCACATTCAGAGAAAGAACTACGGAGTCTGAATGCAGATCAAAGTATACATTTTTTCCCTTTTTTTTTTTTTTTTTGGTTTCTTTTCTCTCTGTTTTTCATTTTCCCCCCTCATTCTTCTTTTACAACATGAATAATGTGGAAATATTTTCACTATGAGTGTACACATATAACCTATATCAGATTGTGTGCCATCTTGGTTGGGGAGGCAAGTGAAGGAGGGAGAAAAAATTCAAAATCTTATAAAAGTGAATGTTGAAAACTATTTTTATGTTTAATTTAAAAAATAAAATACTATTAAGCAGAAAAAATAACTTGCCAACTAAAAACAAAAAGAAAAGACATATTTACTTTACAAGGTAACAGAAAAAATAAGGTCTTAATTATCAAATTGAAAATGTCAGTAAAATCTATATACAACTTAACACATGGGACTTCACTAGCGTTCACTAACTCAAATGAGTTAAGTGATTCATTCATGATTCTTTTCCTGTTAAGTATTAAACTTTAAATTTAAGCCCACTTCTTTTCTGAAACCAATTCTTTTATTCTAACCAACACAACACACTAATTATCAACTACTGGTTTAATATTAGAAATATCTTTCTTTTCATTTACCTGTCTTCACCAAACAGATAGTATCTCATCATTGTTAACTAATCCAAAAATGAAATATCTGGATTTTTATAATCCCATCATTATTCTTCTCATCCTCTAGTTACTTTCACCTTCTAATCCCTTCCTTTTTGTATGTTATAAATAGAGAAAAGTTGGAACTATATTCTTCATTTTCATGATCTTTTACAATGTCATAGGAATGGTCAATTTCACAAGAAAGAATACAGCTTTTTTTGAATTTCCAAGTTTCTAATTAGTCAAAGAATTGAATTTACCCCTTGTGTTTTAATGAACAATTCGGCAGTTTTGGACAACTTAGTGAATGTATTAACTGTAAGAATTTGTACGGAAAAAACCACAACTTTCGTTTTTGAGATGAGTAAGATTCTTGTTCATCATCACATAGCTAGTCAGTGGCATAGCCAAGATAAGAAGCCAGACCTTTTGATTCACATTTTGGTGTTTCCTCAATGTTCTAAATATGTTCCTGCATGACACATTAAAATTATCTAACTATTAAAGATTTAAACCGGAACTCTTTCTAAAGATTATATTTAATGTGAAGGGTAACAAAACTGGGAAGCAAATCTATTGGGAAGATGTACTTATACATATGACATACATAAAAAGATATACAAATATAATTGAATACTATAAAAGTACAAAACCATATTTGTGCTATTGTAAAGGAGTTCAAACAAAATAAGTTTAGATTTTCTTTATGTAAAAAGTAAAGAGTTGGGCAAATGATAGAAATTACACAAAAATCCACCGAAGAGAACTTGTTAAAAATCAAAATTCGTCAAATGGAAAAAAAGGTACAAAAGTTCAAAGAAGAAAAGAACTCATTAAAAAGGGTATTTGATCAAGTGGAAAAAGAGATACAAGAGCTTGCTGAAGAAAATAACTCCTTAAAAATTAGAATTGAACAAGTGGAAACTAATGACTTCATGAGATATCAAGAAACAATAAAACAGTCAAAATAATAAAAAAGATAAAAACATGCCCTATCAATTAAAAAAAACGACTGAACAGGAAAATACATATAGGATAGATCATTTAGCAATTATTGCACTAGGAGGAAGAGCCTAGTTGGAGGAGAAGCAGGGACTCAACTGAACTCTTCTCTAAACACCTCCAAATACATTTAATAATACTTAAAAACAAATTCTAAAGTTGCAGAAACAAATAAAGGACAGAGTGAAACAATTTTCCAGTCTAAAATAACATAGAAGGTCAGCAGGAAAGGTCTGTTACACCAGGGTGAGAATGAAGCACAGTAGCTTCACAGTAGCATCACAGAAGCACAAAGTAGAACAGTGAAGGCTGTGCTAGTGCGGAATAGTCCCCAGCCATCCAGAAGCAGACACTGGAGGTGACTGAATCAGTGACGGTAATCACAATTTTCTGACTTCTTAGCCTACAGATGGTAAGGGGGTTGGGCAACTGGTCAAAAATAAATTACAGGAGTCTTTTCTCTGGCAACAAGGGCAGGACTCTGTACATTGCCCATGCTTGGATCTGAGTCACAGTCCTGGGTCTCAGTCCTAGGACAAGGAGGAGCAGTAGCTCACCAGAGATTGAAGCCACAGGGTAACAGTGACTCTGGTCACTGTTTCAGGACAGAAAAGAGTGCTTGTGGTTAATTACAGACCAGTGCACAGGACAGGAAAGTAATAAATATACCTATCTCTAGATCATACCCCCTTGAAAGAACTGAAAATTTACAGACCTCTAAGAATTATCTCTGAAAATAGCTTGATTAAAAAGCCTGATCCTTGGGACAGTGCCCCCTCCACTTTGGAAGAAGAGCCCCATTTTATCACTGAATTAAAAGTCAAGAAATTGGCTAGAAAATGAGAAAAGAGCAGCAAAAATATCCTGACCTTAGAAATTCACTATGGTGAAAGGAAGACAAAACACAAAGCCAGAAGACAAAAAAGGTCAAAACTCCTACAGTAAAGGTTTCAGAGAAAACTATTAATAGGCCCTAGGGTATGAAAGAAACCAAAAAAAAATCCTTTAAAAATCAAGTAAAAGAGGTAGAGGAAAAATTGGGAAATGAGAGTGACTCAAGAAAATAATTTAAAAAAGAGTTAACAGCTTGGTAAATGAGGGATAAAAATATGCTGAAGAAAATAACACCTTAAAAATAAATAGGTCAAATGGTAAAACAGGCACTAAAATGCAATGAAGAAAGTAACTCCTGGAAAAGCAGAATTGACCAAATGGAAAAGTAAGTACAAAAGCTCAGTTTAAAAAAAAACAATTCCTTAAAAATTAGAATTTAACAGCTAGATATGAATGACTTTATGAGGCATCAAAAAAATAAAACCAAACCAAAAGAATGGAAAAAAAAATCTAAGAAAATATGAAATTCCCCATTGAAAAAATAACTGACATGGAAAATAAATAAAAGAGAGAGGATTCAAGAATTATTTGGATTGCCTGAAAGCCATGATTACAAAAAAAAAGAGCTTGTGCATCACCTTTCAAGAACTTACGAAGGAAAACTCTCTAGATATTCTAGATGTGAAGTGTAAAATAGATTTCAGAAGAATTCCTGAAAGAGATGCCAAAAAGAAAACTCCAAGGAATATCATAGCCAAATTCTACACCTCCCACAACAGAGAAAATATTACAAGCAACCAAAAAGAAACAATTCCAATACTGTGGAGTGATAATCTAAATAACACAAGATTTAGCAGTTTCTATATTAAATGATCAGAGGGCTAGAAATAGGGTATTTTGGAGGGTGAAAGAGCTAGAATTACAAGCAAGAATCATCCATCCAGAAAAAAAACAAAACTAAGTATAATTCTCCCGGGAAAAAAATGTAAATTTAGTGAAAGAGGATGTTCAAGTTTCCCAATGAAAAGACTGGAGTTGAATAGAACATTCAACTTGCAAACACAACATTCAAAAAAGAAGCATAAAAAGGCATATGAGGAAGAAAATTTATAAGGAATTCAATAAGATTTAGCTGTTTACATCCCTCTATAGGAAAATGATACTTGCAGCTCCTAAATCTTTCTCACTATTAGAGAAGAAAGCAGAGGTGTGAGTTGAACATGATGGGATGATTATCTAAAAATTAAAATAAAGGAATGAGAAAGAAAAATGTACTTGGAGAAAGAGAGAAGTGGAATTCTGGCAAGTTATCTGACATAATAGAAGTGTAAAAGAGAATTTTCAGTAGAAGAGAAAATGGGGGAAGTGGGTAGGGAGAACTTGAACCTTACTCTCATTGGAACTGGCTCAAAGAAGGAATAACATACACAGTCAATTGGGTGTAGAAATGTTCTCAAGAAAAAGAAAGTAGGGAAGGAAAGTGATAAGAGAAAAGGTGTTTGGAGCTTATAGAAGGGAGGGCACATTGGGATGATAAAAGTCAGAAGCAAAACACTTTAAAAAATGAACAGGATTAAAAGAGAGAGTTGGCAAAATAAGGGGAAAAATAGGATGGAGGAAAATACGTAGTTGGTAGTCATTATTGTGGAGAAAAAATTACACTTTTTTCAGATAAAGACCTCATTTATTAAATATATATAAAAAATGAATCAAATGGATAGAAATAAGAGCCAGTCCTCACTTGACAAATGGTCAAAGGATGTGAACAGGCAGTTTTCAGATAAGACAATCAAAGATATCTGTAGTTATAAGAAAATGCTCTAAATCACTATTGAGTAGAGAAATGCAAATTAAAAAAAAAAAACAACTCTGAGCTACTAGTACACACCAATCAAATTCGCTAATATGACTGGAAAGGGAAATGAAAAATGTTGGAATGGATGTGAGAAAATTAAATCACTAATGTATTGGTGAAGTTGTATAGTGTTTTAACCATTCTGGAGAACAATTTGGAACTATTCCCAAAGGGCTATAAAACCATATTTATCCTTTGACAAGCAATATCATTACTAAGCCTGTGAAATTTACGTTATAATTTTATTGTATATTAGAAAGGAATATCTAGTTGTGCATAGTAGATTTGCAGTTTCATGTACAATCATATTTTTACTGTCCAATGTTATAGAAATATTTGTCTTATTCCATAAATGGAAAATAAAATTTAATAATGAAAAATAATGAAATAAAATTATTATAAACAATGTAAATTGTGAGGGATTCTATGTGCCAAGACAAACTTAGGAAGTATATGAACATAATTTCAAAACATTTCTCACACAAATAAAGTCAGATCTCAACAACTGGGAAAATAATGATTGCCCATTGGTAGACTAAGCTTATGTTCTACCTAATTAATTCTACCTAAATTAATCTACTTATTTAATGCTATACCAAAAAATTATTTTATAGAGCAAGAAAAGATAGTAACAAAATTCATCTGCAATGAAAAATGACCAAGGATATTAAAGGAACTGATGAAAAAAAATGTGAATGAAAGTGGTCTAGCTATACCACATCTCAAGGAGTATAATGAAATGGTGATAATCAAAACAATCTGCTGCTAGAAAAAAAATAGAATAGTGGATTGGTGAATATATTAAGCACATAATACAATGTAATCAATGACCATAGTAATTTAGTGTTTGATAGACCAAACGATGTAAGCTTTTGATTAAAAAAAGAAAAATAACCTCATTATTTGATAAAAAAATAAAGCTACTGGAAAAACTAGAAAAAGTATAGCAGAAAAATAGTTATAGACTAACGTCTCACACAACATAACAAGATGATGTCAAAATGAGTACATGCTTTAGATACAAAGAGTGATGTCACAGATAAATTAAGGTAACATGGAACATTTACCCTTTAGGTCTATGTAAAAGAGGAGAATTTGTAACAGAATAGGAGACAGGGAACATTACAGAAAGTAAAAGGAATAATTTTACTACATTCAATGAAAAGCCTTTTTTTTTTGTGAAACCGATCAAATGCAGACTAGGTTAGGAGGGAAACAGAAAACTTGGAGGGGTGAGTTGCAGCAAAGTTCTCTGAGAAAGGCCTCATTTTCAAATACATAGGGAAGTAAGTCAAATCTTTAAAAATATGAGTCATCCCTCAATTGATATATGGTCAAAGAATGTAAAACAGGTTTTAGATAAAGTCATCAAAGATAGTTATAGTATATGAAAAATATTATAATTCACTATTTATTAAAGAAATGAAAATGAAAACAACTCTGAAGTACCGTGTCACATCTATGAGATTAACATAAAAGGAAAATGATAAATGTTGGAGAAGATGTTAGAAAATTGGAAAATGCACTGTTGGTGGAGTTGTCAATTTATCTGACCACTTTGGAGAGCAAATTGGAATTATGACCAAAGGGTTATAATAATGTGCATGCACTTTGACCCACAATATCACTACCAGATGTGTCTCACAAAGATTTTTAAAAAATTATGATAAAAAATTAAATTAGAAAAATTACGATAAAAATAAAATAAATATATGTTATTCATAAAAATAAATATAAAATAAATACAAATAAAGTGAATCAAAAAATGAATAAATAAAATAAATAATAAATGGATAGATAAGAAAAATTAAGATATAAAATTTTTAAAAATAAATAAAAATACATAATATATTGTTGTTGTCGTCCTTTTTTGTGGAAGAGGACCAAAATAACATCACCATGATAAAGTGAAGTTTCAGTGTTTCTGACCATGTCTGATCAGACCAATATGAGCTCAGAATGCTCTAACACAGCGTGGTCACAGATATTCCACGTGCATATTGGGGCGAATGCTTCAAATTTGCACATCTTGTGTTTACTTTGTGCTGTCTCAATTCTGCTTCCCTTATAGAGCACAACACCCTTTCTGACGTGGGCATGCCATGCTGAGTGGTCCTGTGGCAGTGTCTCCCATGTTGCACAGTCAAATCCAAAGTTCTTGAGAGAGACCTTGAGAGTGTCCTTGTATTGCTTCTTTTGACCACCGTGTGATCGCCTGCCCCATGTGAGTTCTCCATAAAATAGTCTTTTTGGCAAGCATACATTTTGCATTTGAACAACGTGGCCAGCCCATTGGAGCTGTACTCTTGGAAGGATAGTTTGAATGCTTGCAAGTTCAGCTCAAGAAGGACTTCAGTGTCTGGTATCTTATCCTGCCAGGAGATCCTCAGAATCGTTCTGAGAAAGTTCTACAAGAAGCAATTCAGTTTCCTGACAGGGTGCTGGTAGACTGTTCATATTTCACAGGTATGCAGCAATGAGGTCAGTATAACAGTTCTGTAGACCTTCAGTTTGGTAGTCAGTCATTAGACTTGTCTCTCCCAAACTTTTCTTCAGAGCCTCCCACACTGAGCTAGCTCTGGCAACGTGTGCATCAACCTCATTGTCAATTTGTACATCCCTGGAAAGTGCACTACCAAGGTAAGTAAACTTATACACACTATTCAAAACTTCTCCATTTGTTGTAACCAATGGTTCCACATATGGATGATGTGGTGGTGGTTGCTGAAGCACCTGTGTTTTCTTAGTGTTAATTATTAGGACAAAATTAGCACAGGCAGCAGAAAATTGATGCACACTTTGTTGCATCTCAGCTTCAGAGGCTGCACCGAGTGCACAACCATCCGCAAACAGAAAATCATGCACCAACACTCCTTCCACTTTGGTCTTGACTTGTAGCCTTTTCAAATTGAAGAACCTTCCATCAGTATGGTAGCTGATCTTGATGCAATGTTCATTCTCATTGAAAGCATTTGACAACATGACTGAAAGCATGATGCATGGGAACAAGCACACAGCCCTGTTTCATTCCATTGATCACTGGGAAGGCATGAGAAAGTTGTCCACTATGCAGAACCCGGGCAAACACGCTATCATGAAATTGGCATGAAATATTGACCAACTTCTCCAGACAACTAAATTTTGACATAATTTTCCATAAGCCCTCATGACTAACAGTGTCAAAGGCCTTGGTCAAATCTACAAATGTTGTATACAGACCTCTGTTCTGCTCCTGACATTTCTTCTGGATGGGTTGAGCAGCAAACACCATATCGACTGTTCCTTGGCCCTTTCTGAAGCCACATTGGCTTTCAGGTAGATGACCATCTTCCAAGTGAAGGATCAGCCTATTAAGGAGGATTCTA
The DNA here is from genome assembly GCA_023548195.1 of Bettongia penicillata ogilbyi. Taxonomy (NCBI): domain Eukaryota; kingdom Metazoa; phylum Chordata; class Mammalia; order Diprotodontia; family Potoroidae; genus Bettongia; species Bettongia penicillata. The sequence goes on from JAJHZJ010000580.1 coordinate 3,220,489, forward strand.
GCAAGAATTTTACCAGCAATGTCTAAGAGGGAGACCCCCCCTGTGATTGTCACAGGACAACCTATTCCCTGTTCCTTTAGAGAAATGGACAGTGGAGACATCCTTGAACATCTGGTGGATAACCTCCTCTTGCCATATAACCTGGAAAATTTCAGTCAGTTTTGTGTGAGCAGTGGTCTGACTACCTTAAATCTCAGCTGGAGTAGAATCAGTACCAGGTGCTTTGCCACATGACAGGAGCCTAATGGCCCTCAAAACCTCTTCTTCATTTGGAAGTTCGGCTAAGGAGGTATTGACTTTCACCTGAGATAAAAGGTCAGTGGCCTCAGCATCAATTGATGACTGCTTAAGGTCTGTTGAGAAGACTATGAAAGTGTTCAGCTCATCTCTCTAACAACCCTGAGGTACTGCTTCACACCTATAAGATTAATAGAAAAGGAAAGTGATAAATGTTGGAGGAGATGTTAGAAAATTGGGACACTAATGCACTGTTGGTGGAATTGCGAATTTATCTGATCACATTGGAGAGCAAATTGGAATTATGCCCAAAGGGTTAAAATAATGTGCATACACTTTGGCCCACAACTAGATCTATCTCACAAAGATTTAAAAAAAACTAACATGAAAAAATTTACAATATAAAAATATAATATATATGATATATATTATATATAAAATGTAATAATATACAATTAAAATTATATTATATATAAAATGTAATAATATACAATTAAAATAAATGTAATAATATACAATTAAAATATACAATTAAATTAAAATACAAACAAATAAAATGAATATAAAAATAAATAAATATAATAAAAGTAATAAATAAATAGGTAAATAAGATAAATTAAGATTAAATTTTTTTAAATGAAGAAAAATATAATATAGAATATGACAAATACATAACATAAATATGATAAATAATTTCTAAAAAATTTTAATTTCAAAATTTTTCTTTAAAAAGTACTTTTGTGTACAAAAATATTTATGGTTATTCTTTTTGTACTTGTAAAGAACTGGGAATTGAGGGGATGCCCATTAATTGAGAAGTAGCTGAATGAGTATGTTGCATGATTATGAAAGAATACTGTAGTGCTATAAGAAATAATGAGCACAATGCTTTATGAAAAATGTGAACTTACATGAACTAATACAAAATGAAGTGAACAGAGCCATGAAAACATTGTATAGTTGCCACGATATAGTTTGGTGGCCAATTATGACTGAGCTATTCCCAGCAATAAAATGATTCAAGAAAATTCAGGTCTCATAACAAAAAATGCTATCCACCTCCATAGAAAGAATTAATGGAATTTCAATGAAGATTGAAGCATACTTTCAAAAAACACTTTATTTTTCCTCTTTTCCCTCACTTTATTGTCAGTTTTTTTTTCCTTTCACAACATGGCTAATAAGCAAATATATACTAATATGCAAATATATTTTGCAGGACTTCAAATGTAAACTATATCAAATTGCTTGCCTGCCCAATGAGGCCTATATAAATCTAGTAACCATTCTCCAATAGATAATTGGTCAACTATATGAACAATCTTCAAAAGAATTATTGCAAAGTATTCATAATCATATGAAAAAAATGCCTCAAATCACTAATACTAAAGAGAAATGTACATCAAGATAACCCAGAGCTTTTGCTTCACATACTGCTAGTTGACAATGATGACAAAATATGGCAAGACTCAATGCTGGAGGAATTGTGGAAAGATAGCCACATCAACATATTATTGGTGGAGCTATAAATGATACAATCTTTTTGAAAACCAATATAAAGTATGCAAATAAAGTAACTAAAATGTCCATACTCTTTGAACCCGAAAACTCTACAAGAAACAAAACAAATCAAAAACCAATATTCCAAACTGAAAGATAAACAGATGATTAAATAATTAATTTCAATAATTCCAATGACAAAAAAATAAATTTGCAAGAGAATATGGGCAATCTTCAGTTATAAATGAAAAATAATTTGAATAACAAAAGGCTATTCTACACCCATCTGCTACCTTGGAGGGAAGCTGAACAATAAATTTGGAAATGCAAAGAAGCTTGAGGTGCAAGCCTAAATGATATACTCTACAAATTTGTGCCTAATCATCAATGAAAAGGATAGATGTTCACTAAAAAGATGCAAAGGAACTGTCTTCTAGCCATGCATTCTTCATTTTATAATTGTGAAGCTGATCTTGTGATGTATTTGACTTTATATTTATCACTAATTGTAAGGGAATTGCCAACCCCCAGCCTCTTGGACGGCATTCACTGGTCACGGCTCAGGTAAACTGAGGGGAGACTGGTAAGGCATGAACAAGATGGCGTTGGGAGGAAGGGTTCCACCCCTGTTTTGCTCCAGGCTATTTTCCCGGGCTTTTGGAGAACAAAGAAGGCCCAAAATGTTTTTCTTTCTAGGGGCTACGTGTCCACCCTGGGCAGTCCTGGTCAAAGGTATACTACTTCCTTATAAGGGCAAACTAATTGCTGATAGGTTCACTTAGGGCAGTTAAAAGCACCGCTCATTGCTTCAATAAACGGAGTTCTTACTATCTTGTCTCCCGCATCCATCATTGCTTACAGCTTACTCCACCAAGGCCTGCAGGCCTCTGCTGGTCAGATAAGGCCCGTGGGCCTGAGAGATCAGGCTCAGACTCCCGGGTCCCTAACAACTACTAAATTCTACCTTTTTAGATTCTACCCAATATTCTAATCTGTCAAAAATTTTTTTGTATATTGATTCTATCATTCTGTATGTTAGTTATCCCTCTGAGTTCTGCAAATTTATGAGTATTCTACTTTTTCTACTTCACTATTAAATATGTTTAACAGATCCAAACACAGATCATTGAGGCATTTCTCTACAACAAGGACCTGAAAAAAATACCAGATAACTTCCTGTTTCTATGTGATCTGTGAGGTAAGAAAGTCTTTTTTACATTTTAAAAGAAATTGAATTTTTTTTTCTATTTGGAAATGTAAAAGCCATTCTTAGCTTCTTGTATTTGATCCTTGAATAATATTTTGTTGACCCTTACAATTGATTTGAAACATGTAGAATCTTATTTTCTGTTCTTATTTCTTTTAATTATACTATTATCAATCTCACATCTCTCCCTCTTTTCCATAAGATTAGAATCTGTTTTTTTAACCGATATATTAAGTATATATGTAATCTATATTGACACTGATTTTCCCCCATCTTTTGTCTGATAGGCTGCCTTTTAAAATAAAAGAAACTTGGTTAGTCTGGTGACAGTGCCAGAAAAAAAAAAAAACAAAAAACCAACAACAATATGTAAAAGGCAGCTGGTGTGGAAACTGAGTTTTTTAAAGGTTAAAGGATTTGTTTGATTACATAAAGCAAATGAGTGGTGGAACCAGGACTGAAATCTACAACTTCCTTCATTTCCACTATATGATGCTATATGATGAAGGTAGCTCCCTTCTACTAATAGTCCTTTCTGTTTGCTATCTCTCCACATTTCTAATATTAGTATTAAAGATTCAAGATTATTTCCCTGATCATCTTAGGTACTTATTATATGATTATTTTACAACGTATTAACTGGAGCACATAAACAAAAACAAAGACTAAATGATGGATAGAGAAGTGTAGAGGAAGATTTCAGTGTTATTTGATTTATAAAGCAATGTCTTAAATTTATATCAGGCTGTTGGATTTTTTTAAGATTAGTAACTTTTTTTCTGATAGTGTCCTTTTCTTTTGTTTACAGACCCTAAGGCATCCTCCTGAACTTCTGCACTGAGCACCACAGGAGCTGAAAGGGGGAAAAAAAGCCTCAAATCTCCTGGGGTTATGTGTAGTGTGGTTCTGTGAATACGGTATTTTTCATCTCCTCCATATTTCTAGGTGAACTTGTATGTAAATTAGATCATAAGCATTTTTTTAATTCCATTTGTCTTTCTTTTTCAGGTAGCATTGAGTCACTAAAGCATTACATAGAAACAAAATAAAGATATCAATAAAGCAGATAGTTCATTTTGATAATCCATCATTAGAAGGCAGGAACTGTGTTGCTTTTATATCTATATCCCCAGCACTTAGGACAAGGTTGGGCACAGTCTTTTGGTTAATAAATATTAATCTTCTAATTAAAACCTTTTCCACTTATTTGTGGTTTCCAGAGCTTATACTCAGGGAACATAGAATACAAGAACCAAGTATAGCTTCTATTCTATGAGAAGGCATCTGAGTGGCACTATATGTGTGTGCACATAAATATGTTTGCTGCAATAATCTTTAGAGATGAATTGTAGGGTTTTGTTTTTGTCTTGTTCTTAGCTTGAAGTAGTTTCTAATAAGTTCTTATCCATAGCCCAAATTCCCTTCCTATTCCCTACCACATGGGATTGTATAAAATCTAAATAAAGCTTAAAACTAGCATTACATATAGCAAAGGATAGGGACTGGAAATGCAAATGTATCAGTATATAGTACTCTCAGACAAGGAAGCTCCCTTTACCAATGCAGGCCAGCATCCTCTTTGTAACGTATTCTTTTAATTTTTTTTTCTAGCCAATATAAACTGGTTTATTAAATGGACAATTTCCTGCTGCTCAGACACTTGCAGAGCAGCAGATTGTCTTGGTGTTGGCTAAGAATGGCATTTCACTTCTTTTTTTTTTTTTAACATATATTTATTTTCAGTATTCCACAATCACTACCATACAACCTAGATTTTTTCTTTCCCTCTCTCTACCTCTCTCCCACCCACCTTCCCCATGCTTCCCTGAGACAGCATACAATTTTATATATATTCCTACTGAATACATTTTCACCATTGTCATGCTGTATAAAAGAATTAAAATGAATGGGAGAAATCATATAACAAACCAAAACATAATACAGAAGAAAATCATCTATTACAATCTGTGATTGAATTCTGTAGTTCTTTCTCTGGATGTGGAAGACATTTTGACTTAAAAGACCATAGGGAATTTTTTAAGTCCTTGCATTGCAATGAAGTTTTAAGTCTACCAGAAAAAATCCTCAGACCCTGCAGTTGTTGCTGTGTGCAAAGTTCTGGTTCTGCTCCTTTTGCTCAGCATCAAATCATATGTCTTTCCAGACCTCTCTGAAGACTTCTTCTTCATCATTTCTTATAGTGCAACAGTATTTGATTACATTCATATACTATAATTTATTCAGCCATTCCCAAATTGACGGACACCACTTTGATTTCCAGTTTTTGGCCACCACAGAGAGTGCTGCTATAAATATTTTTGTACATGTGGGACCCTTTCCCATTTTTATGATCTCTTGGGTATACAGTCCTAGAAGCAGTATTGCTGGGTCAAAGGGTATGCATATTTTTGTAGCGCTTTGGGAATAGTTCCAAATTTCTTTCTGGAATGGTTGTATTAGCTCACAGCTCCACCAACAATGAGTTAGTGTTTCAACTCTCTCACATCTTCCCCAATATTTATCATCTTCTGGTATTGTCATGTTAGCCAATTTGATAGGTATGATATGATATCTCAGAGTTGTTTTGATTTGCACCTCTCTAATCAATAGTGATAAGAGTATTTTTTTTCATATGGCTATAGATATCTTTAATTTCTTCCTCTGAAAACAGCCTGTTTATGTCCTTTGACCATTTATTAATTGAGGAATGACTTGTATTTGTGTACATTTAACTCAGTTCTCTATATATTATAGAAATGAGACCTTTATCACAGACACTAGTTGCAAAAATTCTTTCCCAGTTTTCTGCTTTCCTCTTAATATTGGTTGCATTGGATTTGGTTATGCAAAAACTTTTCAGTTTAATGTAACCAAAATTATCCATTTTGTACTTCATAATGGTTTCTTTCTCTTCTTTAGTCAAACATTCTTAACTTCTCCATAAATCTGATGAATACACTATACTATTCCTTGCTCCACTAATTTGTTTATAGTATCACTGTTTATATCTAGATCATGTACACATTTGGACTTTGTTCTTGTGTATGATGCCAGGTATTGGTCTATGCCTAGTTTCCACCACACTTTTACCCAGTTTTCCTAGCAGTTTTTGTCAAACAATGAGTTCTCATCCCAGAAGGTGGGGTTCTTGGGTTTATCAAACAGTAAACTGCTATATTATTATCTACTGTATCTTGAGTACCCAGCATATTCCACTTCTCTACCCTTCTATTTCTTAGCCAATACCAAGTGGTTTTCATATTTGCTGCTCTATAATACAATTTGAGATCTGGGAGAGCTAGGCCACCTTCCCTAGCATTTATTTTCATTAGTTCCCTTGATATTCTGGACATTTTGCTCTTTCAGATGAATTTTGATAGTATTTTATCCAGCTCTAGAAAACAATTATCTGATAGTTTAATTGGTATGGTACTAAATAAGTAAGTTAACTTAGGTAGAATTGTCATTGTTATTATATTGGTTCAGCCTACCCACTGGCAACTGATGTTGTTCCACTTACTTGGACCTGACTTTCTTTGTAGGAAAAGTGTCTTGTAATTGTGTTCATAGAGTCCTTGGATTTGTTTTGGCAGGTAGACTTCCAAATATTTTGTGGTGTCTGCCCTAGTTTTAAATGGGATTTCTCTTTCTATCTTTTGCTGTTGGGCTTTGTTAATAACATACAGAAATGAAGAAGGTTTGAGTGGATTTATTTTGTAACCTGCAACTTTGCCAAAGTTGTTTATCATTTCAAGTAGTTTTTACTCGAATCTCTGGGATTTTCCTAGTGTATCATCATATCATCTGCAAAGAGTGAAAACTTAGTTTCTTCGTTGCCTATTCAAGTTCTTTCAATTTTTTTATCTTCTTTAATTGCTAAGCTAATATTTCTAGTACCATGCTAAATAATAGTTGTGATAATGGACATCCTTGTTTCATCGTTGACTTTATTGGAAATGTATCTAGCTTATCACCATCACATATAATGCTTACTGAAGTTTTTAGGTAGATACTGCTTATTAATTTATGGAAAGTTCCCTTTATTCCTATGCTCTCCAGTGCTTTTAATAGGAATGGGTGTTGTATTTTGTCAAAAGCTTTTTCTGCATTTATTGAGATAATCATGTAGTTTCTGTTAGTTTTGTTGTTGATATGATCAATAATGTTAATAGTTTTCCTTATATTGAACTAGCCCTGCACTCCTGGTATGAATTCCACCTGATCATAGTGTGTTATTCTCATGATAAGTTGCTGTATTCTTTTTGCTAAAATCTGATTTAAAATTTTTGCATCTATAATCATTAAAGAAATTGGTCTATAGTTTTCTTTCTCTGTTTTGTCTCTTCCTGGTTTAGGTATCAAAACTATATTTGTATAATAAAAAGAATTTTGGAGGTCTCCTTTTCCCCCCAATTTCCCAAACAATCTATATAGTATTGGAATTACCTTCTCTTTAAATGTTTGATGGAATTCACTTGCAAATCCATTTGGCTTTGGAGAATTTTTCCCAGGTAGTTCATTGATGGCTTGTTCAATTTCCTTTTCTGAGATGGGGCTGTTTAAGCATTCAACTACCTCTTCTGTTAATCTGGGCAATTTATATTTATAAAAATAATCATCCATCTCATTTAGATTGTCGATTTTATGGCCATGAAGTTAGGCAAAGTACTTTTTAATTATTGTTTTAATTTCCTCCTTAATGGAGGTGAGTTCACCTCTTTCCTTTTTAATATTGGTAATTTGGCTTTCTTCTTTATTTGTTTAATCAAATTAACCAAAGGTTTATCAATTTTATTTTTTTTTCCTAAAATGAACACAGTTTTATTCATTAGTTCAATAGCTTTCTTCATTTCAGTTTTATTCATCTCTCTTTTGGTTTTCAGTATTTCTAATTTGATATTTGCTTGGGTATTTTCAATATGTCCTTTTTCTAGCTTTTTCAGATGCATGCCCAATTTATTGATCTCCTCTTTCTCTATTTTATTCATGTAGGCATTAAAAGATATAAAGCTTCCCCTAAGAACTCCCTTTGCAGTATCCCATAAGATTTGCTAGGTTGTCTCCTTATTTTCATTCTTTTGAATGAAGTTTTTTATTTTTTATATGATTTGTTGTTTAACCCAATCCTTCTTTAGGATTAGATTATTTAGTTACCAATTAATTTTTGGTCTGTCTTTACATGGCCTTTTATTACATATAATTTTTGTTGTATTATGATCTGAGAAGGCTGCATTGTCTATCTCTGCCTTTCTGGACTGGATTCTGATGTTTTTATGTCCTAATACATAGTTAGTTTTTGTATATGTGCCATGTACCTCTGAGAAAAACATATTCCTTTCTACTCCCATTTAATTTTCTCCAGAGATCTATCATATCTACCTTACCCACGGGTTTATTCACCTCCTTAACTTCTGTATTGTTTATTTTAATTTTAGATTAATCAGTTTCATAGAGGGGGAGGTTGAGGTGCCCAAATAGCATAGTTTTACTCTCTATTTCTTCCTGTAACTCCCTTAACTTCTCCTCTAAGAATTTGGATACTATACCACTTGGAACATATAAGTTTAGTAATGATATTGCTTTGTTGTCTATCATGCCTTTTAGGAGGACATAGTTTCCTTCCTTATCTCTTTTGATTAGATCTATTTCTGCTTTTGCTTTGTCTGAGATTAGAATTACTACCCCTGCTTTTCTACATCAGCTGAAGCATGATATATTCTACTCCAACCTTTTACTTTTACCATATGTGTATCCCCCCTTTGCAAATGTGTTTCTTGTGAACAACATATTGTTGAATTATGGCTTTTAATCCATTCTGCTATCTGTTTCCATTTTATGGGAGAATTCATCCCATTCACATTCACAGTTATGATTACTGACTGTGTCTTTACCTCTATCCTCTTTCCAATCATTTGTACTTTTAGGTCTCCCTTCCCCTCCACAATAGAGTTTTAATTTTTGACCACCTCCTGTAGTCTTCTCTTCCTTCTTTCAGCCCTCCTCCATTTTACTGCCCTTTACCCTTACTACTTCTTCCCTCCCTTTTAGTCTCTCCTCTACTTTCTTTCCCTCTTCTCCTCCTACAGCCTATAGAGCTTTTTAGATTTATATAATTAAGTTTCTTGTTCCCTCCTTGAACCAAATTAGATGAGAGTACCTCTCAAACAATGTTCATCTCCCCCCCCGTTTCCTTCTACTGTTACATAATTTTGTACTTCTTCCTGTGATGTAATTTACCATTTTCTGCTTTCTCCTTTTCACATCTCCTATTATAATCCCTTCACATGGTTAAATCACATTTTTATCATCACATAATTTACTTTATACCTATTTCCTCTATCTATATATATTATTTTAATACTTCATAATTGATATACTACTTTATACTTTTATACTTCATAATAGATATACAATTCTCCAGATTAACAAGTATCATCTTCCCTTATAAGGAGGTAAACAGTTTACCCAAATTGAGTAAAAAGTTTTCTTTTCCCTTGTTTACCTTTTTATGCCTCTCTTGAGACCTGAGATTGAAGATTGAACTTTTTATTGAGTTTTGGCCATTTATCAAGAAGGTCTGGAAATCCTTTATTTCTTTGAATGTCCATCTCTTTTCCTGAAAACTTATGCTGAACTTTGCTGCCTAATTAATCCTTTGTTGTAGTCCCAGCTCCTTTGCCTTGTGGAATGTTATATTCCAATCCCTTCTATCTTTTAATGTAGAAGCTGCAAGATCCTGTGTGATCCTGCCTGTAACTTCTCGATATTTGAATGGTTTCTTTCTGGCTACCTGTAGTATTTTCTCCTTCACATTATACGTTTGGAATTTTTCAACAATATTCCTTGGTGCTTTTAGTTTGGGATCCCTTTCAGGAGGTGAATGGTGGATTCTTTCAGTGACTACTTTTCCCTCTGTATCTAGCACTTACGGGCAGCTTTCCTCGATGATTTCTTGGAAGATATTATCCAGATTCTTTTTAAATCATGACTTTCTGGTAAGCTAATAATTTTTAAAATTTCTCTCCTGGATCTATTTTCCAGATCTTTTGTTTTTCCAGTTAGATTTTTACATTTTCTTCTATCTTTTCTTTCTTTAGATTTTGTTTGACTGATTCTTGATGTCTCACAGAGCTATTAGCTTCTACTTGTCCAATTCTAATTTTCATTGAATTGTTTTTTTCAGTTAACTTTAGCATCTCATTTTCCATCTGTTCAATTATTTCTTTAAAGGAATTATTTTTTTTCCAGCTTGTTTTTGTACTTCCTTTTCCATTTGCCTAATTGTCTCAGTTAGGTTTTGTGCTTTCTTTTCCATTTGTTCAATTTTCCTGTTTAAAGAGCTGTTCTCTTCAGTGAATTCTTTTTTCATACTTTTATAGTCATTGGTCATTTTTCTTCTATTTTCTTCTTCAGCTCTTCCCAGAGTGCTCTTTGTGCATGTGAGCAGTTCATAGCACCTTTTGAAGTTTCAGATGTAAGTACAGTCTCAATACTGACCTCTTTAGCAATCGTGTTTTGGTCCTTGTCCCCATAGAAAGATTCTATGGTCTTTTCCATCCTCCTTTGTTTCTCACTCATGATGGTGAGACTTTCTGTGTTGTGGCCTCTGGTTCTTTCAATTAAAAGTTGGACAACCTGTTTTTGAGCTGCTAGTGTGGGAAATCCAAGGGCAGGAGTCTTTGTTTTTCCTTTTGTTTTGTGTTTCCAGGGTTAACTCTATGGTTAGCTTGTTAAGTGTGGGGGGAAGGGTGGTCTGGTCATAGGAGATCTCAGCTGAGCAAGAGTAAAGGCATGCTCAGTGCTTGGTGATCCAAGCTGTCATAGTGTCTTTCCATTTTTCCTGGGACGTTGAGGCACCTGGGTCTCAGTGTTGGTTGCCAGGCTACACCCGCCTGATCTTCTGGTCCTCTGCCACAGTAAGAGGAATCCTCCTTAGTGATTATCCTAGCCTCAGGGGCTACAAGACTGTTTACCCCTTCTGCTGATTTCATTGATCCAGGATATTTCTCTGGAAATATTTTATGGTTCTTTCAAGGTCAATAAGGGGAGGGGAGAGAGCATTTACTGACCACTCCATCATTTTGGCTCTGGGATGTTCAAGTAGCTTTGTAAAGTTTTCTTAAAGAGTGCCTTGAAGCACTAAATGTTTAAGTGATTTGGCCAATATCATTCTTAAAGTACCTATCAGTGGTGGGAAATATATATGTATAATATATGTTTAATGTAATATATACATGATACATTTAAATATATTAATGTATTGTAAGTTCCATGTAACATAATCAATTGAGTGAGTACAACTATTACAATTATTAAGCAATGCTCTATAGTTTATAATTTTAGTTTAGCTCCTCAATGTGATGAAAAAATCCATTTACATTCCCAGTCCTATTGAGTCTATCAGAAGTCATTCACAAAGCACAGAAAGTGTAAGATTAAAAATTCTTATTTTTGTAATTGGTTAGCTTTTAACCCTAGGAACACTCTATCTTACATCTCCCAAGTCATCTTTCTACCAGAGAAAGATATTAACAAAGATCATTTTCACTTTATAATAGCTAGAGATATTAGTGCATTGTATAAATACCCGGGCATACTCAAGGATAAACCAACCAAACAATTTTAACAGATGCTTATTGAGAATTGTTTGAATGCATTACTATTTCTAGCTACATTGCTAAAGCACAATGTGATTGCTTAATTATCCCAAGTTTTATTGTCCTTATCAATTGCAGATTTGCAAGTCAAGACTTCTTAAGGTATTCTGCAATAATGTTAATGTCAATTTAGAGTAGGCGCAAGGAAAAGGATTTCGGAATATTCCCTCAGCTAGGACCAATGTATAGTATTTAGCTGTGAATTTTCTAGGATAGGTAACATCTGTGGAGCTTAACTGTTGATGCACAATATCATCATGCACACAAAATAACACTACAGTGAGAACCCACGGACATACATACAAGTGTGCAGGAGAAAAGGCATCATAAGAATCCAGCAAAATAAACTTGCATATTTTATATAATTTGACACACAGTACAATTTTCCTAAGCTGTTTTTCAAGTATCCAGTCAATTTCATTGTTATATGTTTATAGGCAGGAACTTAAAAGGCTTTTAAAAAACTGTATCTACATAAAGACTTCTCTACTTTCTATGTAAACTCCCAAACTACAAAGAAAAACTTGACTTACTTTTTTCAAAAACAACAAAACGAATTTGAAAACACTTTTTTGATTTCAAAGTAAGTTCATTTATTCAGAAAGTGAAAGTAATCACTTCACTCTTTTTAACTGAATATGAAAGTATTTCTTTATATGAACTAGTATTAATGAATCAAGTGTATCTTTGTCCTTTGACAGAACCATTCTAACAAATTAGCAAGTCCATGATATGTTGCATATCAGTCGTCAAAAGAAAATACATGCACACACAATTTTCCTGTCATAGCAGACAAAAAAAGTCAGTGTAGTCTTAATGTTTTATTGAGACACAATGTCCAAGGCTAAAGATGAAAATAATGTGCCTAGTTAGAGCACATCTTAATACTGTGTTCAGTCCTGGAGTCACATTTTAGGAAGGAACTTGATAAAATAGAGATTGTCCAAAGAGACTTAAATGGGATGGTGAAGGATTTTGAGACTGTTCAATATAACATACAACTGAAATAAAGTAGGGAAAATTAATAGGGCAAATAAGGAAAAAAATTTTTTTCTAGTTATTTTAAAGTTTATCTCTTAGAAGAGTGAATATTCATATTCAACTTGACAAGAGTAAGAGAAATTGATAAGCATTGTAGAGAGGCAGTAAATTTAGGCCTAATAGGAGAAAAACTTTCATAAATAGAACCATAAAAATGAAAATCAGCTGACTTAAGAACTAGAGGATTTTACCTCTGTCAATATCTTAATTAGAAGCTAGGATAACCAATGGCCAAGCCATCTTGATTGTAATTTAGATATTTTTTAGGCTATGTTACCTCTCATATCCCCTTTAATTTTGTGACTATTTTCTTCCCTTCAACATGCAAGTGTTAAGTCAGAGGGCTTTGGGGTGGCAAAATGGCAATTTAATCTTCAGACTTCAATGGAAAAAAATCCATTGACATCATGCTAGGTCCTAATTAACACCAGATTGAAAAAAGTGGGTAAGACAGGACCAGTGAACAGAGTGAGTACCCAAGAAGTGCATGGATCAGAACTATTGTCAAAGAAAGAGTAATTAGGTGTATTAACTGACCAGAAGAGGAGGGCAGCAGGTAGAAAATGCATGTAAATTGCTAACAATTGAGAGATACCTAGAAGCTAAAGGAACAACCCAAGATTAACGTTCAAATGGCCAGACCAAGAGTCAGTAATCTGGACCTCCTCAGGAATGGGGTGAAAAGGAAACAAGGTAAGCACCAAGTCAGATTCAGAAATTGAGCAAAAAGGATGCTGACACAATTCTCCCTCTCCCCAACTCTAGCCTTTCTTCTCATTCTACCACCAAAAGAACTAATTCTGGCTCAGTGAAAACAACTGAAAATGCAATGGCATTGGTGAGGGATGCAGATTCTTTTTTCTGTTTTAATTTCATATTTTTAATTGTCTTAAAAGTTATCAGCAAGGCTGACCAGGGGAAAAATTAAAGTTCTTTTTTAAATGTTGGCTACCTTCCCTCTAGGTATCATTTCTATTTTCCTTTTGCTTCTGTAACTGCTAGATGCCCCAAACCCTGATGTCAGGAGGACAATAAATAAATCCAGGAGGGTGTTTGTGACTTACTTGATTAGCCCTATTTGGTGGTAATCACATTATGAAGAGTACCTGGGGAGAGAAGGGAGAAAATGAATTAGTGAATCTTAAATATTGGAATTTAACTCATTGAAGAATTCAGAGTGGAAGTTAGATGAAACTTTGAAAGAGACTTCAGTAAGGGCATCCTTACTCTCATTCAAGTACCTGCTGGACTAGATAATCTCTGTGATTCTAGATACCTCTGAGAGTCAGTGACTCTGAGAAGGATAACTCTGCCTGTGAAAATAAAAATGATGACTTGGTGAGAAAGAGAAATTGAGGGTAAGATTTAATTATTTAAACTGCTATTTAGTTTTTCCTCTCGATTGTGGTGAATACAAACACAACAGACAACCATGAGTCTCAGAAGGAAATTTCCAATTAAATAGACCATTTGAGAGCTACATTCTTCAAAGACCTGCATGAAGGACAGATGGCCAAAGATCATTTGGCATTTCAGGGACCTTCAAATCTGTTTTGGATGCTCTTCCAACTGATTTTCCTTGTAAGTTCTTTTCCTTACACTTTGTTATCAATACTGGAAATGAATTACCATGAAAACTGAGTCTGAATCCAATGTCATTTGATATTTCTCTTCCAACAAATGTTTCTGATATTCCTGAGGCAGGTTGTACAGTAGCTTATTTATGATACATTTTTTAAAATAATGGGACACTGTCCAATTACCTCCCTGCAATGTCAATGAAACATGGGAGAACATTAAGAAATCAATCAAAAACATGTAGACAATTTCATTTTAAAATCGGCAATAAAATTTTGTGCTTACTTCTTCAGACCTTGGGGCAAAATTTCTCCAGTAAATATAGTTATAGAATACATCTTGAAGCTATAGTTAAGTCGCACAATTTCTCACTCTCCTTTCCCTTTGATTCTGTTGCCTTCATGTCTACCGCAGTCTATAGCTTTCCAAATGACTGATGTTATCTTTCTTTGATTCTCTTTCTCCATCATACTTTCTCACTGTTAGACAGAATCACAGACTCCATGAATAGGAAGGGATCTTAGTGGCCATTTATTCCAAGCTATATGCTAAAATGTAACACCCCCTATAATATACCCAAGAAATGGTAGATCAGCCTCTGCTTGATGTTCATTTATGAGGTAAAGCCCTCCACTTCCAAGTTTCGATAGCTCTAATTGTCTAATTGAATTGAAGTTTTCATCTTTGCAACTTCACCCCACCCCACCACTCCCAGTTGTTCTTGGTTTTCCCCTGTAGGGCCTCTGTGCAACAAGTCTAGTTCCTCCATCATATCATAATATTTGAAATGCTGGAAGACAGGTGTCATATTCTTCCCAAGTCATCTTTTCTTTATGTTAAACATGCTCAGCTCCTCCAACATGTCCTGACACCACAAAGAACCAATGGCCTTCTGTTTACTTTCCTCTGAAAAGTTCAGGCTATAATGTATTTCTTAAATGATAGCACAGATAACTGAATAAAATACTCTAGACGAGATCTGATGAGGTTATAGTTCAATGGGACTATTACCTCCCTCTTCCTGGAAGAGCTATGCCACTTATTGCAGTTCAAGATCTTATTTTATTAAGTGTCTCATTACTCTATTGATACACATACACACACACACACACACACACAATAGCCAGTATCAGTATTGCAACTGAAGGTTTGCTAAGCACTTTACAAATTATAGTCATTTTATCCTCACAACAACCCTGTAAAGAAGGTAATAATATTATTATTTACATTTTACAAATGAGGAAACTGAGAATGAGAGAGTGTCTTTTCCAGGGTCACAGATTTGAAATCTTTCCTTACTCTAAATCTAGTACTCTGTCCATAGTGTCACCTAGTTTACCAAACACTAAAACCCCAAGTATTTTCTGGAACTGCTATTTATTCATGTATTGTCCATCTTATATTTGTAAAGATGATTTTTTTAAGCTTCATCTTATTATAGTCACCTCAATGCCAAGCTTTTTAAAGTTCTTTTGGATCCTGAATCTTTGGTCAACTGTTTCAATATGCCTCCTATATCTGTCATGTGCAAATTTTCTGATAATGCTAGTGGAGAAATTAGCAGGGCCATGTAGATGAGTCCACTGTGTATTTATATTGTCTAATCTCAATTTCATCTTCAGGGTTATGAGAAAATAACTTCATATATTCTTTTCTGCCTGGCTTTTTATTGTTCTCCTTAGATTCTCTGCTCCAAACCTCCTTCATTCTCCTCAAGCCATCTAAACCAACACTTCTCTTTTTCCTATTTGTAGAGGATATTACCTAATACTTAACTGAAAAAAATGAAACCATACATACCGAGCTCTCTCTCCTCTTCAATTCAATATTTCAAATTCTCTCAAAATTATGACTCCTTTTTTCTATTGTTTCTAATTTGGAAGAAATGATGGTATTTCTCCTTGTTGAGATTAATTCCTATATTTATGTCCTGATCTCCTCTTCCATCATCCTTCACCTTCTAATATTCAATGTCTCTTTTTTTCTCCTCCCATTGTTTCCTTCTCTACTGCCTATAATTATTACCAGATTTGCTATTCTTACAAAAAAACTTCTCAAATGAGGACTGTCACCCCATATCTCTTCTCCTTTTGACTGGAAAATTCTTAGGAAAAAGTTTTCTAAAATCTTTTCTTTCCCCCTTCCTCAAATCCATTCATTTCTCAACCCTATAAATGTTGATATCTGACCCAATCATTCAAATAAAACTATAGTCTCAATGTAGCCAATCAACTCAAGTGATAAATCCAATAATAGCTTTTTACTCTTTATCCTTTTTGACCCTTGAAGCTTTGAACTAATTTTACCAAACCCTCTCTTCCAATATTTTCTCCTCCCTAGGTATTGGATCCATTAGTTTTCCTTGGCTGATTTGTATGAATCTCCTTTATAGCATACCTTGACATGCAGCCATTCATATTCCAGGAAAGTTTTACTCTCTTTGCTTTCTGAAAGAGTCTATTCTCCTCTCTTCTTTTTTTGTGACTCCTTTTGATAGGATACTTTTTCTTAGTTCAAGTCTAAATATATCTATATGTCACCATTCCTTCTCATTTTCCTTTGCTGTATCATCACTGATGCCTTGTCTCCTCCCCTTGGATCAATATGCTCTAAGTCTCCGTCCTAGGCCATTTGTATTTGTATTTTTTCTCATTGGATTTCATAGATTCAGTTATCATACTTTTGTATATGAATCTTAAATTTAATTTTTAGTCCTCATCTTTCTCTCAAACTCCAGTCAAACATCACTAACTGTATGCTGGACTTCCTGACTTGAATCCCACACAGCTTTTCAGATTCTCCATTTTCAAAATAGAACTTATTCTCTACCCCCTCTCCCATCCATCTCTTTTAATAACTTCCTTATTTCTGGATAGAGATGGAATTTTGGGTAAAGGTCATCCTTTCTAGGCTCCCAAGTTCAAATTCTTGGAGTGATCACTAAATCTTCTCACACTCCACCCCCTTTATCCAATCTGTTGTCAGGGCTTGCCAATTCTACCTACACAACATGTCTCACATCTATGCCTTTTTCTCCATCGACACCCTCACCATCCTAGTTTTGGCCTTTATAATATTGCTCCTATACTACTGAAAAAGACACTTAGCAGGTCACTTTTTCATAGATATGTCCACTCTGTAATCCATCTTCTATGAGATTTTCATATTGATGTTCCCAAAGCATACCACTGATTATCTAATTCGCTGCCTCAAAAAGCTTCAGTGATACCCTACAGCCCCTAAGATAAAAATACAAACTCTTTCATCTGGCATTTAAAACCTTATCATTTGTACACTTTTTGTCCCTCCTTCACTGTCTTCCAAGCTTGGAATGTATACATATAAATTCTCATATTTATCTCTTAGAATTCCTGTCTCCATTCAGTGCTTAACTCAAATGTCAGCTCCTACATAAGGGCTTTCCTGATCCCAAAAGCATTAATTCTCCCATACCACAAACTAGTTTTTATAGTCTATATTTACTCATCTTTCTTCAAGCTGTTCCCTACCCACTACAGAATGCAATTTCCTTGAAGACTGGTAGCATTTAGCTTTTGTTTTTGTATTCCCATAAATTAACACAAATGATCAATACATCATAAATACTTGTTTAATAATAACATATTGACATTAGCAGTGCTCATCAGGTCTATTTTCATAAAGTAATAATTTTCATATGTAAATAATTTAATATTTACCCAATTCTATATAAAATATTTTAGAAGAGAAAATACTATGTTGATCTTAGAAAGGGTTGCTCTATAATATAAAGGGTGCCAGCAAAATGAGATCCCTCTGAATAGAAATGGGTATACAGGTGTATAATGATAAATAAATAATTTAAATTACTTTAGTTCTCAAGAGAGACCTCAAAACATCATATTCAAATATATTTAGTGAAATAGTTTTTAAAATATTGTTCAATTGAAACTATCTTATTAATTTATAATAATGCAATAAGGGTATTTTAATATAATAATATAATTTATAACACAATACATTAAATTTTCACAACTTTCACTGCTATCTTTTCAGTCTTTTTAGTGTGTGTAAATTCTATCCTCTCCATTCATCAGCAGAATACAACATCTTTGAAGACAGGAACTTAAAATGTTAATTTTTGTATTCACCATGTCTAGCACACCACCTGTGGCATAGTAAATGGTTAAATTTGTGTCAAATTTTATTGATTTCAATTTCCATTGAATTGGTAGCAATAGGGCATTTATAGGTTGCACATGGGTTTTGTGATAAATCAAATTTGGGAAAAAGGAATGACTTATCATTGACTTGAGTGGTCTGACAGCATCAGAATTTTCTCATAAATTCCTTGTTCATGACCCATGGAATATTAGGGTTCCCTAGAGGATGCTTTGGAAGAGAGCACCACAGAAGAGTGGTTATAATGTTAAAAACCAACAAATTAGCAAACATTCTTCTCAAACCACTCTGTGCAGAGCAGCATAACAGGCCCGATGCTAAATATGTTTTCCATTAATATGCAAAGAAAATCCTATTCTTTTCCATCAGAAATCAACCAAGAAATTCAATCTGTACCTGAAGGGATTGGGAAAATGAATGTCAGAGTTATTAATAACAATTGGTTTTGCCATAATAAAACATTTATAACATATTTGATGATTTGTAAAGTACTTTCCTCTTAACAGCCTTGTGAAAATTGGGCTTGCTATACCATGCTTATAATTTCTGGGACCAGGGAAGTTGGGCAGAACCCTTGAGTTAGGGATTCTGAGCTACATTGGGTTAAACTGATTGGGTGCCTATATTAAATTTATCATTAATATGGTGAAACTCTGGAAATTGAAGATCATCAAGCTATTCTGAGGTGAAACAAACCAGTTCAGATTGGAAAACAGAGTAGGTTATAGTGTTCATGTCAATCAGAAGGATATTGATCCATGAGTAATCCCTACACTTCTAGCTTGAGTGAGACAGAATTTGATATAGACAGCAACAAAAGTAAACAAATAAATTAAAAAATGAATGGATAAACAAACATATAAATAAATAAATGAAAATCTGTGAGATAGTGCAGGTATTACTTATTCTAGTTTTACCAGTGATGAACCTGAGATTTTGAACAATAAGTGATTATTTCTTCATCACACAACTAAAATGTGGTCAAGGCAGTATGCCAACATATAACTGATCAAAAGTCTTCCCCCCATTTTTTTCCAATTTACCATGCTTCTTCCCTTTAAGAGAAAAAGTAATCCCCTCAATATCCACAGAATATGATGTTTTTACTCATTTTGGCATGTATACATAGAATTATGAATTATATTTGTATAGTTACATAGGAGTATAGAGAAATGTGTAAGTAGATGTGAGCAGACAGATTAGATAGGTAGATAGACAGGTAGATAGATAGATAGATAGATAGATAGATAGATAGATAGATAGATAGATAGATAGATAGGTAGATAGGTATGCATGTATTAAGAGAGTGTAGACCAAGCATGGGAAAAACTAGTGTAAAAATAGAGACACAGGTGATAATGTATTCTGTGAGGAAGAGTAAGGAGGCCAATATGACTAGCCCATGGAGTGCAACAAGAGCTGTAAAATATAATCCTAGAAAACTATGTTGAAACCAGGTTGTAAAGTATTTTAAAGATCAAAGAGCTTTAAACATGATTTTAGTCACAATAAAGATTCATCGGAGCTTACTGAGTAGGGAACTGAAATAAAATTGAGCTATGAAAAATCATTTTAGCACTTGTATGTAGGATGGGGAGAAAAGAATCTTGAGGAAGAGAAACTAACTAGGAGAATATTGAACTAGGACAGATGTGAACTGCTGGGGGTCTGAACTATAATGGTGAATAAGACAAATATTGTGGAGGTAGAAATGAGAAGACTTTCCAACAATGGCTATGCAACGTGAGTGAGAATTAATAGTCCAGGATAACAGCAAACGAGAGCATTAACTTAAATTATTCAATCAGTTGTGTGTGTGTGTGTGTGTGTGTGCGTTTGTGAGAGAAAGGGAGAGAGAGGGAGAGAGAGAGGAGAGAGAGAGAGAGAGGGGGAGAGAGGGAGA
Source organism: Bettongia penicillata ogilbyi (assembly GCA_023548195.1). Taxonomy (NCBI): domain Eukaryota; kingdom Metazoa; phylum Chordata; class Mammalia; order Diprotodontia; family Potoroidae; genus Bettongia; species Bettongia penicillata. The sequence goes on from JAJHZJ010000580.1 coordinate 3,240,773, forward strand.
GGGAGAGAGAGAGGGAGAGAGAGAGAAAGAGAGAGAGAGAGAGAGAGAGAGAGAGAGAGAGGGAGAGGGAGAGAGAGAGAGATGTGAATCTGTGTTGCTTCTAGTGAATCTCCCTGTGGCTAAATTAAGAATTCTATTACTTATTTTTCAAAGATTTCATTTTTTTCTATTGCATGTAAAAATTAACATTTACTTTTTGAAAACTTTGAGTTCCAAATTATCTCCTTCCCTCCCCTCCACCCTCATTTCCAAGGCAAAGAATTTGCTACAGGTTATGCATGTGAAGTCATGCAAAACATATTTCCATATTAGTCATGTTGTTAAAAAATAGACAAAATATAAGAAAAGTAAAAAAAAACTTGGAAAAAATTCTTCAATATGCATTGTGATTCCATCACTTCTTTCTCTGAATGTGGATAGCACTTTTCATCATGAGTTCTGCAGAAATATCTCATGAACACTGTATTGCTGAGAATAGCTAAGTCATTCACAGTTCATCATTGTACAATATTACTGTTACTGTATATAATGTTCATCAGGTTCTGTTCAATTCATTCTGCCTAAGTTCATGTAAGTTTGTCCACATTTTTCTGAAAGTATCCTGCTCATCATTTCTTATGGTTCAATACTATTCTATCCCAGTCATGGACCACAACTTGCACAGTCACCCCATAATTGATGGACATCTCCTTAATTTCCAATTCTTTGCCAACACAAAAAGAGCTGCTATGAATATTTTTGTGCATATAGATCCTTTTTCCTTTATTTTTGGATTTCTTTGGGATACAGACTTAGTAATCTTCTTACTAAGTCAAAGGGTATGCATAGTTTTATAACCTTTCAGATATAGCTTAGATGTGGTTGGATCAGTTCACAACTCCATCAATAACAATTTTACTATATTACCTTTAACATTTGCCATTTTCCTTTTCTGTCGTATTAACTGAACTCATATTAAAGGCAACATAACATAATAATATGGTTCCAGAAGACAAAAAATTGAGCAGATTTGCAGGCTCAGAATCATCCTCAACTCCTCACTTGCTCTTATCTATCATATCCAACCAGTCACAAAACCTGGTCCTTTTTATCTCTACAACTTCTCTTCTGTAGGTCACTTTCTCTGTACAGACATGGCCACAATGCTCAGTAAGGCCATCTTACCTTAACTCATCTGGACTATTGGAATAAGTACCCAATTGACTTTCTTGCCTCTCTCTTTCTTCAATCTATGTTCTTCACAACTATCAAAATGATTCTCTGAAAACATGGATCTGATCATGTCACTCCAAAGCTCAACAAGATCGAGCAGTTCCCTATTGTCTCTAGAATCAGTATTTTGCTTGACATTTAAAACCCTTCACAACCTGGTTCCAATCTCCCTTTAGTTGTCATTGCTTTACTACCTCTATGTACCAGCCAAACTCAACTTGTTAATCCTCATATATGACACTGACTTGTATCTCATTGTTTTGTCCTTATGGTTCCCCATGCCTACAAGACATTTCTTTCTGATTCACCTGCACTTGTAGTAGAATCTCCAGTTTCCTTCAAAGCTTAGCTGAAGCAGTAGCTTCTACACAGAACTTTTCTGATCCAGTCAGAGGTTAGGAGTAGCCCATAATTCTAGTTTGTATATACTAACATATTTACATGCTACTTCCCCTAATATGATATAACTTTGTCTTTATATTCCCAAGATCTGGTATAGTGTCTTGAATATGTTAAGTACTTGATAACTTGTGGGCTTGTGTAGTTGATAAGGGTGCTTGACTGGACAGTTGGTTTTAGTTATTGGTTTTCCTTTGCTCTATGACTGGAGGTAGACAGTTATATTGGGAAAGTATGGTAGCATTAAAACAAACAAAAATCATCAATAACTGTTTGATTTTTGCTTTTTAACACAAGGACCTTGTTGAAAGCCGGTCTATTTGTAGATTTTCATAAAAAGTGGATAAGAAGTAATATGAAGGCTGGTATAAAAATTTTATTACTACTTTCCATAATTCAAAAATTCTATTTTCTGTGTAACTGTGAAGTGAGATTTTTAGGCTTCATATGTCTCTTCATGGTATTATAGATTTGGAACTGACCATAGAAGTTATTTATTGCACTTACATCTAAAGCATGTATGTAGTAATTTCTGTACATAATTTCACTTGATCATTCTGAAACACCATAAATCAGAGAAGGTAAATGTTACTACCCCCTTTGCAAAGATAATAAAATTTGGGCTCACTGAGGTACTGAGGTAAATTATGGCATCTGCCCAAGTCACTATTGATTATCCCAAGATCACTCAACTGGGAAATGGCACTATCAGGACTTGAGTCCCAATCTTTAGACTCTAAATTGTCTCCCTTTCCAGTAAACTACAGTGATTTTTGTGCCATCATAATTGACCCCATTTTCATCCAACAACCCTGTGACAAACACCCCATGTCTAACCTCTGTTTGCTGAAATTTTAGCCATACTTCAGGGCCTGACTCAAACTCAATCCACTCCAATAAGCTTCTTTGTGTCATGCTGTCTAAACTCTACCTTCATGCTCAACTAGAAGTGCTTTTTTTTTCCTTCTCTGAATACTTAGAAATGGTTTGAGGGGGTGGGAGGAGGGTGAGGTGATATTCCCTTAAGGCACTCATCACATTTTATCATGGGTGAGAAGGAGTTCTTTACTAAGGTTCATTTGCACTTTTAGTGGACATTAATATGTACCTATAATATACACCTTTTTTGCATTTTTATGAACCCTCACTGCTATATTTTAAATAGTTGCACTCAATACACCAAAAATAAAGTTGGCAACATTTTTATTCATTTTCCTGAAATAATATTTGGAAGCTGTACTCAAATTCCTTTCCTCCTCCTCATATAGTCGCTAATGCTCTTTCTTATCTCCTCCTCTACAAAAACTGTATTTGGCATTTATTTATATGTGTGTATGTTATTTCCTCAAATAGAATGCAAACTTCTTGAGGGAAGAGAATGTTTCATTTTTGTCTTTTTATCCCCAGTGTCTATTAGAGTTCCTTACAGATAGTGGGCTTAAATGCTTCTGAATTGATTGATATAACTATGAATCTGGGGCTGTATCTTAATTATCTTTTTAATCATTCTTACTATGTATCCAATGTCCAATAAATGTTTATTCAATTAATGATGGTAAGAATGGGTAACTTCAATTTTGTTGCCCCTGACCAGAAAGATGGGAATTTGGCCAGGGATAAAGACATTAAAATAAGTTCTTCTCAAATAATGTAAGGAAAGTTGCCAAGCTCTGTTGTGAATTCTAACTGGGATTTAAATAATAATGGTTTCATCTTTCTAAAAGGAGGTGGCTCATCTGTCATTCATAAGTATTAAGTTTAATTGCACAAACCCTCCAAAGTCGAGGCCAATCATCCAAATGACTTGAACAATAGTCATCTGCAGCAATTTCCATTGCTGATACAACTATTCTTGCCATATTCCTTTCACTGTCATTGTTCCATTAAACAGGGTCATTCTTTCAATTGCATTAATTTGATACAGATATTTGAAGTAGAGCAGAGACTCTGAATGTGTCAGCTTGGCCTGCACCATTTCTTTACATCATAACAGATGGCAAAAGACCCACTGACTTCCCACACAGAGATGACAAAATCAAGTAAACTTATGGGTAAGTTCTCCGATTCAGTCCTCTGATTGCTTTGCAAGTCATTTACCATATGTTGCCATGTTTGGGTTATACTTGCATTCAACATTTGATTGCAAGCAGTCTCCCTGAGGATTTGTTTTGGTGGTGATAGCACCCACCTGGGCTCACAAATTCAGTTCACGTCTATGCCTAGCATCAAATAACAACACAAGGTAGGCAGATGCCATTACTATTTAGAGATATACTTCTTTTATCTAAGAAACAGACATTACGGAAGAGAATGAGAAGGAAATAAAAGTTAGTGATGCCTAAAGAAAATAATTTTATTGCTTAATTATTTGTGCCTCCTATTATTTTTTATTGATGCTTATGAAGTTCTTTAAAGATTTGTGATTGGGTAGTTTTTGAAGCAGAAAGATTTGCTGCTTAAAGGCCATTTTCAAAAATTCAAGGTCTTTCTTTAAGTAGAATATCATTCAGCATGCCTCAACTTTTATTGCTGACTTTACAAATGGTCTTTAGTAGTGCCACCCCTCTTATTTTTGCAATTGGCTGAAACAACATAAGCAATCTTAAATATTTCACAAATTGAAACGGTAACTGTAGGTTCCCTCCTTCCTAGATACCTAGAGGTATCACCGTGAAGGCAGAGATCAGAAATGACTCTGCTTTCAGACGTCAACATTTACTTGGAGCTCCCCTATATGTGCTTGACATTAAATTTAGATAGACCTCTAGAGAGAAAGTCAAGAAAGGAAGTTTGAAGGCCATCATGGCAGGGAAAAACTCTTAGAGGTTATTGGGTTCAAGTTCTCTCATGTACAGATGAAGAAACTGAGGCCCAGGAAAATTAAGGCATTGACTCGGACAAATATAACTATTAATTTCTCGTGTAAGTTTTAAAGCTGTCTTCCTGATTCCAATTCCAGATCTCTATGCACTATCTTTTGACTGAGCAGAAGAAGCAATGGTCATGACAGAAAACTTGAAGTTATGAGAGACTGAAGCTAGCTTCTGAAATGACTTTCATCTGTAGCTGCTACTCAATAAGCTGGGGAAGAACTGATCATATCACATCAATAAATGAGGATTATGAACAGTCTAGATGACTCAGGGAGGTCTTTCTTTACCCATCTTCAGTCTAGGGGTGATGAGCTGCTTTCATTTACCTGGCCACCATTGACTTTCTGGCTACAGGTTCAGACTTAGTTGGGGGAGAGGGTACTCTTGCTGCCATATACGTGGTGATGCTATAATTTCTGGGAAAGAAGGACAGAAAAAATAATTTCTGGGAAAGAAGGACAGAAAAAAAAAAGAAGTCCAAGAATCATATGATTATATATTTAAAGATAGAAGGGACCTCAGTTCAGTTCCTCCCTCTTTCCACCACATACTCATTTTATAGTTAAGGAAAGAGAACCCCAAGGGCATTTAATGACTTTATCAAGCTTACAAAGAAAGGATTGTCAGAGAGATTAGATATTGGCCATGTCCCAGCAAAGAGATTACCTCAAAAAAGCCTTATTTTTAATGGTCTACTGTGGGAAGATTCTTCCTGGGTCAGTTACCAATTATATTTGACATAGAACTTCATCTGTTTAAGAGCAATCAAAAGATCAACCAAAGGTCACTTATTGTACATGTCAGACAGGTGATAGAGAACTTGTCTCAATGGAAATTGCCCAAGTGCATACCCAGTTTCATGCCCCATCTCCATGCATAGAATGCCATTTAGCCATGAGCAAGGAACACAGAAATTCATCAACACTAAAATAACATTTGAAGGGCTTCTTCTTGAGTACACTTTAAAAAAACTAATTAATAGAAAAAATAATAACATTCTCTCTCTCAATTAGCTCCTGTTAACATAGATGAAGTTAAATTTTCTGTGTCTATCCAGAAAAGGGATGATGCTTTTCTTCTGAGTTCATTAAATTTACCTCAATGTATACAGTACTTTCACGATCAAGGACCAACACTGTGCAGAGTTGCTTGCAATATAAAATAAAATGGAATAAGTCTTGTTTTAAAGGAACCTAAAATCTTCTATGTTTTATGAGACAGAGATCAAGAGTGATAAAAGAGAAGCCAAGGCTTGTGTTTATACTTCGTTCTTGAAGAGGACCATGACATCAGGATGATGACATGACTTGCAGTTGACTTTGGTTTGAATGAGGGAGGGATGTGCAAGATGACCAGCCTCACTTTCTTCTTCTGAGCCATCTGGGTCCAGTGGCCTAATGTTCTCCAGGATGTCTGGAGATGGTCAAGGATGCAATGTGAGACCCTGGCCCTTTCAGGCTAAAGTCTTATCACATTCTCACTTTGAGAGAGACACACCCATTCAATGAATAGACTCCTTTAAGTAGTTACTCAAAAGATGGCCCCTATAATAAAAAAAATTAAATTGTGAGAAGACCCTCAGGATTTGTGGGTAAAAGAGAAACAATTACTATTTAGTAATTATATTCACTCTGTACGAGGTGGATGGGGACTTGTTTTTTAGTTTATGAGCTCCAGAGTAGGTGTAAAGCCTGATCTTTGAGCAAGAAATGTAGCCAGTAAACCCAAAGGAATAAAAAAACAGGACAGGACAGGAGAAGAGAGGAGTTGCTACTCACTCACAGGTTGTGTTTGTCCTCTGTTCTTGAAGAGGACCATGACATCAAGATGAAGACATGACTTGCAGTTGACTTTGATTTGAGCGAGGGAGAGCTGCGCAAGGTCACCAACCTCACTTTCTTCTCCTGAGTCCTTGGAAGGATTTTAATTTTCTAGAGTCTAGGGTTAGACAGAAATATCCATTTGAGTGTGTATTGTATTCTCTCTTTGAGCTGAATCAAATGAGAATAAGGTTCAAACAATGCTCATCTCCCTCCCTTCTTTCCCTCTTTTTGTAATAGGTCTTTTTGTCTTTACATGTGATGTAACTTACCCTTTACTGCTTCCTACTTTCCTCTTCTACAAATACAATCATTTTTTTCACCCCTTAATTATTTTATCATCATATTAAAGTCAACTTATGCTTACCTCCTCTATTTATGTATGCCCTTCTAAATGTCATAATAAAGACATGGTTCTTTAGAATTTTAAGTGTCATCTTTTCATGTGGGATGTAAACAGTTTAACCGTATTGAATTAACATGTGCTTTTCTTCCTTTCCTGTTTACCTTTTTATGCTTCTCTTGAATCATATTTTTGAAAATCAAATTTTCTATTCAACTCTCAATTTGTCATCAGGAAAATCTGGAAGTCTCCTATTTCATTGAATGACAATCTCGTATCCTGAAAGATTATGCTAATCTTTGCTGGGTAATTGATTCTTGGTTTCAGTCTCAGCTCCTTTGCCTTCTAGAATATCATGTTCTAAGCCCTCTGATCCATTAATGTAGAAGTTGCTAGGTTCTGTGCAATCCTGGCTGTGGTTTAATGATATTTATTTTTCTTTTGGGTTGTTTGCACTGCTTTCTACTTGACCTGATTATTTTTGAATTTGACTACAATATTTCTTGGAGTTTTTATTTTAGGGTCTCTTTTGGGAGATGATCAGTAGATTCTTTCAATGACTATTTTACCCTCTGGTTCTATTACCTCTGGGCAGTTTTACTTGAAATTTCTTGAAAGATGCTGTCCAGGCTCTTTTTTTTTTTATCATGGCTTTCAAGTTGACCAATAATTCTTAAATTATCTCTTTTGGATCTATTTTTCAGGTCAGTTGTTTTTCCAATGTGATATTTTATGTTTTCTATTTTTTCATTCTCTTAAATTTATTTGACTGATTTTTTGATGTCTTATAAAGTCATTAGTTTCCACTTGTCCAATTCTAATTTTAAAGAAATTGTTTTCATCAGTTAGCTTTTGTATCTCCTTTACCATTTGGCCATTTCTACCTTTCAAGGAGTTCTTCTCTTTGGTGACTTTTTGTATCTCCTTTTCTGTTTGGCCAAGTCTAATTTTTTAATGAGTTATTTTCTTTGATTGATTTTTTTCCCATTTGACTAGTCGTATTTTTAAAGGAATTGTTTTCTACTTTCATTTTTTGTCCTTCCCTTTCCAAGCCATTGACTCTTTCTTGTATACTTTTCAATCCTTTTCCCATTTTTTTCCTTCTAACTCTCTTATTTGAATTTTAAAATCCTTCTTCAGTTCTTCAAGGAAGAATTTTTGGTCTTGAAACCAATCCATATTCCCCTTTGAGGTACTGGATGTGTGTATATTAATAAGGGTGTCATTTTCTGAGATTGTGTTTTGAGCTTCCCTGTCCCCATAAAAAGAGTCTATTGTCTGTGTTCAGTTTTGTTTCTTGTTCATCTTGTTTTACTATTTCCTGAATTTTAAAGTTGAGTTCTGCTTCTGAGGTACAGGGGGAACTGTCCCAAGCTTCATGTGCTGGTACCAGGGCATGGTTACTGACTTTGTATGCTATGGCCTCAGGTACTGGCAGCTGGAGGCTATAGACATCTGTCAGTTTACTTGGTACTGATCTGGGGTCCTAGTGGTTGTGTCTGGTGTATGCTGACACCAGGTGGGGTTTTTCTGTGCTTCCCTGGAGTCATACTGAAGCAAATGGAGGTCTGACTGCTGGAGGACACCTGACTCTCTGGGGTTGAGCTGGCACACATCGGAGTTCTCTGAGCTAAAGTATGCTGATTCCCATGGATGTAGGGGATCCTGGTGTTGGCATTAACTTACTCCACCGGTTTGCTGAGATGGGGCTTGCCGCTGGCTTGCTGTATTTCTTCCTGTCCTGGAAAATGCTCCTTTTTTTTTTTTTTTTTTTTTACAAGAGTGAAAGGGACCTTTCTTACTGATCCTCCAAGTTTCCTGGGTTAAGAGAATACTCCATTCCATCTTTCTACTGGCTCTGCTGTTCCAGGATTTTTCCTGGGCCACTATTTTTTAGTTTAGAGAAGTCAGTGTGGGAGGAGCTATTTTAGCTCCTAAGTACCTAAGAAGTACCTAATATGGATTCTTTACATAATAACTTAAAAATATACTGTTATATGTATATATTATATTTATAATATATTATTAATTGTATAAAATTATAATTATTAATTATATATAATTATTATAAAATTATGTAAATATATTATATATTATGTAATCATAATATATTAATAATAATTTCTTGGAAAGAAAAACTTGTTAATCTTTTCATTAGATATTTCTACTTTGTATCTTATATATAAAACTATATGCATATACATATTGGTCACCTTGTTAAAATGCAAGTACCTTGAAGGTGGGGGCAATTATGTGTTTTTGTATGCTCACCTGTCAAATGAGCTAAAGAAGTGGTGAAGCACTCCAGTATCTTTACCAAGAAAACCCTAAATAGGGTCACAAAGAGTCGGACATAACTGAAATGACTCAACAACATCAACAAAATGCCCATATATAGTGCTTGCCGCATAGGAAGTAATTAGCTAAGATATTAGATATTTCTAAGTCTGAAAGTGACACCGAGATCCCCAACTATTTTAGTTTTATTTTATATTTTTTCCTTCTAAACAGATTAGCTTTTCTTTTAAGTACATATATGCGATATCATTTGGAATGCACAAACACATAGTTTAAGTTGTCTATTATATCTTGAAGTATCATATGACTTGCCTGCTTCTCAATCTTAATCATGCCTATTTTACAAATACCTTGAGATTGTAATTGTTTCCTTTATTTTTTGTTTATTTGATGTATGATAAAATAAGTTCTAGCCATTTACCTTAACTATTTTTAATCTTTTTGACTCAAGTGTGTTTCTTACAAACAACATATTGTAGGATTCAATTTTTTAATATAATCTATTCTTTTTTCCATAGATGACTTCATCCCATTCATGCTCATGAAAATTATTATTAATTTTTTCTTCATTCTATTCTAATACTGCTTTCTCTGTCTCTCTGTCTCTCTTTGTCTCTGTCTTTCTCTGTCTCTTTGTCTCTCTGTTTCTTTCTCTCTTACTCTTCTTTCCCCCCAATTGTCCCTTTCTTTACAGTGAAAAAGGTAATGAGAAAGCATGGCTCTACCTTAGTCAACTATTTCTGCTCCCCCTTCTTCCTTTCCCTTCATCAGTCCCTTATCATTTTTGACCATCCTTCCTTCCTTCCTTCCTTCCTTCCTTCCTTCCTTCCTTCCTTCCTTCCTTCCTTCCTTCCTTCCTTCCTTCCTTTCTTCCTTCCTTCCTTCCTTCCTTCCTTCCTTCCTTCCTTCCTTCCTTCCTTCCTTCCTTCCTTCCTTCCTTCCTTCCTTCCCTCCTTCTTGCCTCTGTCTCTCTCTGTCTCTCCTCTCTCTCTCTCTCTCTCTCTCTCTCATTCTCCTTTAATATCACACCTGCCCAAGTGAGAGTTCATTTTGCTTATGTCCACTACCTTCCCTGCTCTATTACCACCCCTTGAAATTCACATCCCTGACCCTTCTTAACATCGTTTTTCCCTTTGTTTCATTTTTTTACATCAAACTCACTATTCATTTGTGTATTCAACCTGCCTCTTTCCAATTCATGTGAAAATGTGATTCATGTAGCACCTCATTATACCACCCTTTCCTCCACATTTATATCTTATTAAGCACCTCAACTATATAAAATTGCAAGTTCTACCTTTTTGTGCCCCTGTAATCCTCCTGTTTCTTTCTTAACAAGAAGAAAACTAGAACAGATTCACTCATAAACTCTCTATCTGTCCTTTTAACTACCTCTGTGGCCTGTGAAGACATTAGGGTTCTGAAGGAATATTTGTTTCTCCTATATCATTGAGATCACAAGTTCCAAATATGAGGTATACCCCAAGGTTCTCTCCTACAACCTTTCTCTTCTTCTTCTACACTCCTTGTAATATAATCATCTCCTAAGACATTCAATTATAATCTCTATACAGATAACTTAAAGATACACATGCACACAGCACACACACACACACACACACACACACACACATGCATGCATGCACATGTGGACCCAAGTCCCTTGAGTTTTAGTCTGATATTGTATTTTCATACTGAATTTACTGAATATTTCAAAATAGAGGACCCAGAAATATCTTAAACTCAACATGTTTAAACTGATCTCTTTATCTTTCTCCCCAAACATATTAATATATTTATTTTGCTCCAGTAACATGTATACTTCTTGCAACCTTGTGTTTTTTTCACACTTTATATTTGTATATTGAGGGCCTAGAACAAATCTTTATATGATTTAATCCTTCCCAATCCTCTCTCAGAGCTACTAATGCATGAAAAAAAGTATGTATTTTAAATTCTAGCTTCCCTTGTTCTAGACATAAGTTGGTGATTATAATAAGGAGGGAAAGAGTCAAAAGTAAGTCATTATAAAGGAGAAATAGGATCATTTTCAGTCTTATAAAAGTGGTCTCAAAATAAGTGTTTAGTGTACCAAAGAAATAGCTGTTGTTGAGTTGTTTCAGTCATGTCTGACACTCTGTGTCACCATTTGGGATTTTCTTAGTAAACCTTCTGTGGTGCTTTGCTATTTTCTTTTACAGCTCATTTTGCAGATGATGAAGTGAAGCAAACAGGGTTAAGTGACTTCCCCTGAATCAAGCAGCTAGTAAGTATTTGAGGTCAGATTTGAATTCAGGTCATCCTGGCTCCAAGACAAGTGCTCTATCCACTGTGCCATTTGTATGATTCTAATTGCAGCACCATCATATTTAATTTTTTTCTTGTTACTTATAATAATTTCTCCTTGAGCTAGGGGTTTGGATTTGGCTATGATATGCATGTAGACATGCCTCATAAAATCTTTCAGATGATGATCGTGGATTTTTCTATTTCTGCTTTCTCCTCTTGTTCTAATACTTCAGAATAATTTTCTTAAATTGTTTCTTCTATTATTGTGTCAAGATTCTTCTTTGCTTTCATTTTAGCATTCAGGTAGCTCAATTATACTTGTTTCTTTTCTCCTTGATCCATTCTCCAGATCAGCAGGTTTTTTCTCATAAGACGATTCACATGTGCTTCTATTTTTCATTCTTTATATTTTCTCTTATGATTTCTTCTTATTATAATTTCATTGGCTTCCCCTTGCCTAATTCTAATTTTCTTTTCTTTTTTTTTCAGTCATCCAGTAGTCAGACAACATTTATTAAATGCCTGTTATGTGTCATGCATTCTTTTTATTTTTTAATAAAAATTTATTTATTTAACTTTTTACATTCATTTTCAAAAAATTTTGGGTGCCAAATTTTCTCCCCTTTTCTCCCCTCCCCCACACCAATACACCGAGCAATCTAATTTTCCCTATTACCAATCTGCCCTCTCTTCTATCATCCCTTCCTTCTCTTGTCCCCATCTTCTCTTTTGTCCTGTAGGGCCAGATGACTTTCTATTCCCCATTAACTGTATGTCTTATTTCCTAGTGTCAAGAACAATACTAAACAGTTGTTCCTAAAACTTTGAGTTCCAAATTCTCCCCATCCCTCCCTCCCCACCCATTCCCTTTGGGAAGGCAGGCAATTCAATATAGGCCCTATCTGTGTAGTTTTGCAAATGAATTCGATAACAATTGTGTTGTGTAAGACTAACGGTATTTCCCTCCATCCTATCCTGCCCCCCATTGTTTCTATTCTGTCTTTTGATCCAGTCCCTCCCCAAGTGTTGACTTCAAATTGCTCCCTCCTCCAATTGCCCTTCCTTCCATCATGCCCCCCACCCTGCTTATCTCCTTCTTCCCCACTTTCCTGTATTGTAAGATAGGTTTTCATACCAAAATGAGTGTGCATTTTATTCCTTCCTTTAGTCGAATGTGATGAGGGCAAACTTCTTGTTTTTTTTTTCTCAGCTCTCCTCTTTTTCCCTCCACTAAAAAGTCTCCTGCTTGCCTCTTGAATGAGATATAATTTACCTCATTCCATTTCACCCTCTTTCCTCCCACTGCATTTCTCTCTCACCATTTACCTTAATTTCTTTTAAGATATGGTCCCATCCTATTCAATTCACTCTGTGCTCTCTGTCTCTGTATGTGTTTGCATGTGTGTATGTGTGTGTGCATGCATGAATGTATGTGTGTGTAGTCCCACCAACTACCCAGATACTGAAAAGTTTAAGAGTTACAAATATTGTCTTTCATGTAGGAATATAAACAGTTCACTTTTGCTAAGTCCCTTCTGACTTCCCTTTGCTGTTTACCTTTTCATGCTTCTTCTCATTCTTGTGTTTGAAAGTCAAATTTTCTTTTCAGCTCTGGTCTTTTCATCAAGAATGCTTGAAAGCCCTCTGTTTCATTGAAAGACCATATTTTCCCCTGAAATATTATACTCAGTTTTGCTGGGTAGGTGATTCTTGGTTTGAGTCCTAGTTCCTTTGACTTCTGGAATATCCTATTCCATGCCCCTTGATCCCTTAATGTAGAAGCTGCTAGATCTTGAGCTATCCTGATTTTATTTCCACAATACTGGAATTGTTTCTTTCTAGCTGCTTGCAATATTTTCTCCTTGAGCTGGGAATTCTGGAATTTGGCCACAATGTTCCTAGGAGTTTCTCTTTTTGGATCTCTTTCAGGTGGTGATCGATGGATTCTTTCAATACTTATTTTGCCCTCTGGTTCTAGAATGTCAGGGCACTTTTCCTTGATAATTTCATGGAAGATGATGTCTAGGCTCTTTTTTTGATCATGACTTTCAGGTAGTCCCATAATTTTTAAATTGTCTCTCCTGGATCTGTTTTCCAGGTCAATTGTTTTTCCCATGAGATATTTCACATTCTCTTCCATTTTTTCATTCTTTTGGTTTTGTTTTGTGATTTCTTAGCTTCTCAGAAAGTCATTAGACTCCATCTGTTCCATTCTAATTTTGAGAGAACTATTATCTTCAGTGAGTTTTTGAACCTCTTTTTCCATTTGGCTCATTCTGCTTTTGAAAGCATTCTTCTCCTCATAGACTTTTTGAACCTCTTTTGCCAATTGAGTGAGCCTATTTTTCAAGGTGTTATTTTCTTCAGCATTTTTTTGGTTGTCCTTTAGCAGGGTATTGACCCGTTTTTCATGCTTTTCTTGCATCTCTCTCATTTCTCTTCCTAGCTTTTCCTCCACATGTCTAACTTGGTTTTCAAAATTCTTTTTGAGCTCTTCCATGGCCTGATCCCACCAGACATCCAACTGGGATGTCTGGGATACAGAGGCCCTGGCCTCCACGTCTTTCCATGATGGTAAGAATAGTTCCTCATCATCAGAATTGAAAGGCAGGAACATCTGTACCCCCTCAAAGTAGCTCTCTATAGTCTTATTTTTCTTCCCTTTTCTGGGCATTTTCCCAGCCAGTTACTTGAGTTATGAGATTCCCATCCACCCCCGCCTAGATCCACCCAGCTAGTGCTTGGGGTCTGAGATTCAAATGGGCTTTCCGCAGAGGGCGTGGCTGCTATTCAATGTGAGCTTAAGTTCTGGTGCTCAGATGCAGGCAGGGCCACCTCTCAGGCTCAGTCCCCTCAGGGGGTTTATGCAGAGACCTTTGATAATGGCCCTGAACTTCTGCCTGCCTGCTCGAGGAGTCCCGGGCCGCTGCTGCCTCTGCCACTCCCTCCACTGCTTCCTCCCGAGGGGGCCCGAGCCACGGAGACACCCCGCTCCCCTCTTGGCCAACCCAGACGTCTCTCTCACTGACCTGTAGCATCTGTGGGCTGAGGGACCTTCATGACCCCCGGAGATTCCGTCCCTGAAGCCTGCTTGGATCTGCAACTCTAGATCCACCCAGCTAGTGCTTGGGGTCTGAGATTCAAATGGGCTTTCCACGCCGTGCACGGCTGCTAATCAATGTGAGCTTTAGTTCTGGTGCTGCGGTGGGGGCATGGTCGCCTCCCAGTCTCAGTTCCCTCAGGGGCTTTATGCAGAGACCTTCAGTAATCAAGCGGGTGGGGCAGGGCTGTCTCCCAGGCTCAACTCCTTCAGTTTGTTTATGCAGAGACTTTCAGTAATCAAGATCCTGCCTGCTTGGGGAGTCCCAGGGGGCCGCCGCTGCCGCTGCCCCTACCTCTGCCTCTGCCGCTTCCTTCCAAGGGGGCCCGAGCCACGGAGACATCCCGCTCCCCTCTCAGCCAGCCCAGCCATCTCTCTCACTGATCTGTAGCTTCTGTGGGCGGCGGGACCTTCCCAGCCGCCAGAGCCTCCATCCATGAAGCCTGCTGGGATAAGCTTCTCTGGGGCCGTGGCCAGGGCAGCGCAGGGGTGGGGTCCACTTTCTGGGGTGCGACAGACCCTGGGGACCACTCTCCAGGGCTCTCTGGAACGGAAATCTCTTCCACTGTGTTTCTGCACACCCTGCAGTGATCCAGAACTTGTGGGGACCTCTTCTTACATTAAATGCCTGGGCTGTGGGTTCGGAGCTAGCATACAGTGAGTCTTTCTACTCCGCCATCTTGACTCCACCCCCCCAATTCTAATTTTCAGTGAGTCATTTTCTTCCTCAAGTTTTTTAATATCTTTTACTAATTGGTTGATTTTCTTTTCAAAATCTTCCTTTTCTTAGATTGTTCTTATTTTTTTAAAAAGATTCCCCAATCTCTCTCATTTGCTTTTTAAAATCTTTGAAAGTTCATCTATGAGTTCTTTTGGGGCAAGTGACTATTTGACATTACCCTTTGTGGTAGGAGAGGTTTTTTTTTTTTTTTTTTTTTTTTTTTGCTTCCCTGTCATTCTCTGAAGATGAACCCTGGTCTTCTACATACCCATAGTAATTTTCCATGATGGGTTTCTTTGCCTGCTCATTTTTTAAATGAATAGCAGTTTATATTTTTGTAATCACTTCTAGTTTGGAGACTTGGGGAGCATGGCATCTCTGACCTCAGATTCTCCTTCAATTCTCCCCTCTAGCCTGGAGCCAAAACTAAGAACTTCATCCTGCTGTAAGTGCCCACAACCAGCAGTGCCCCTGTCTCACTGTTTCTGCACTCACAAGACCCGTTCTGCTTCCTTCTTGCCAAGGGTCATATCTTCACAGCATAGCTGGGACTGTCAGGCCTTTCTATTAGAGGTTCATATAATCTTCCCTGGCTCAGACCTGGAATCCAAACACTGTTCTTGAAGTGAAAATTCCTGTGGCTAGGGCTCAGGTTACATCCAAACCCATGTAGCCACAGAACTCCCCACTTGTTGCTTCATGGGAACTAACCTGGCGGTGTATATTCTTCAAGGGACTAAACCTTGGTCTAGAGGCTTTTTTCTGGATATTTCCTCAATAATTCCAGGAGGACCACTCCTGGGCCTGAGGCCACTTTGGCTTCAACTCTTGTTTATTTTTACTACTCTACATTCACGTTGGGGTGCCATTTTATCTTGTTTGTGGGGAAAATCTGAGAGGTTGTAATTTTTTACCTAATTTGCCATTCACCCAGAATTCTCACGTGAAGACTTACTGGCCATGAAGATGGTGGCCTAGAGCTTGTCAAACATTGAAGACACCAAGGTTATCCACTGCATCCCAGACAATCACCAGTTATGTTGATTTTTGTCTTGTCCCTGGACATCAGTGACTTTAGAAGAGAGAGTAAGGCTGATGATTTTGTGGAACTCTGCCTTAAACACAATTTATATACAAGTCAAGACATCACTCCATAAGGGCACTCACTGGTCCTCTTCAAAAGTGAATGGCAAACAAAGATATATTTCGCATCCAACTGTATATGTTTGCCCTATCTTGTTTTGCTTGCTTCACATAAAGCTGAAGTTTGTGAGTTGTCTCTTATCTCTACTGCTACTTCTATTTTTGTATACTTTTTTCCTGATATCTATAAGTTATGAGGATTCAAAAAAATTAGATATGGGTAATTCCAGAGTTCTTTCTACATTGTTGAAGAATCTATTTCACAAGTATAAAATATTTGAGGCTTATTGATCATTGTCTGAAATAAAAAAAAATGGGTATTCGTGCAGTCAGTATGATAGGATAGTGTGAAACCACAGCCACTAAAGCTAATGGAAAACAGGATGAAGTGACGGTCATAATATTCAATATCAGAGATCAATAATATGGAGATCTTTTGTTCTAGGTAAAACATAACTGATATATCGTCAATTCTGAAGATCACATTTAGGAAGAACATATATGCTAGAGAATATGCAGAAGATAGCAGTTATAATAATGTTATAGAAGGATATGTTATTAGTCTATGGCTATTTAGAATCCAGAGGACAGAAGGTGGCATGATATCTTTCTTCAAGCATTTAAAAAGGCGGTCATTTGGGAAAAAATACTAATTTTATTCTTCTTGGTTGCAGAAGATAGAATTAGGAGCTATGTATAAAAACTACAGAAAACTCTTTTTTCATGTATGAAAAGTTGATCTGTCTATGAGAGTTAATGACTTCTTCCACTTTAGGATTGCAAGCAAAGACCATTCACTTATGATTTATTCGATAGAAGGAATTCCTATTTCAGCCCAACCATTAAAGTCACTTCCCATTCTGAAAATACTTTTAATGTAAGTCCTTCAAGAACAAAATAAAAAATGGAAAGTAAAAGAAAATATTACTCAAACCTCTATCCAAAACACCAAAATGTTGTTCCCACAATATGGCCCAAATATACATGGATAAGTCCTGCTCTCAATGAAAAGAGAATTATTATTTTTAAAATGTAGAATGTTCTTCAAAAATTATGAAAGAGTATACTTGATTAGACAACGGAGCACTAATTTTGATTCAGCTTAAAAGGCATGATAATTATGAAGAAATCACCTAGATAATTTTTAATGAATGATTACTGAAATGTTTTATGATATTCTAAAGCAAAATTATTCTATCATGATGAATTTGGCAAAGCTATTTGTTAAACCCATAAAAAGAAATAGCATCTTAAAAGGTAACAAAAGTGTAATCAAAAAGAGATTAAATAATCTTTAATTTATATTCTTATTCTAAGAGCATCTTGTTTGAATGTTTCTTTTATATGGCAAGAGAGATATAATATATTAACATTTTTAACAAAAATTATTGTATTTTTAATCATAAAGAGTGGTTAGTTTAAGTAACTTATCTGAGCCCATGGACTATAAGGGTACACACAAATAGACACACACAATATTAGTATTTAATTTGGCTATGTGAATAAATTTTATGAATTTGTTGGAAAGATCAAATGTAATGTGATGATACTGGGTTCAATTTCACTTCTTAGTAATGAAAAATCTCTTCAGATTTTGTTCACTGGGGCAAAAGTATTCCTAAAAAAACTTTTGTTGGAAGGTTTATAGAGGTCATAGATGACCTCATATAAACCTCAGTATGTGGTTTCATGGAAATTATAGAAATAAAAGTCCTTTTTCTAGCCCTAGCTAGTCACTCTATATCTGTTTCCTCATTTAAAAAATGAGATTGATAATAATACCTTTACTCTCCTTTCTCATGAGTTTGTTCTCATTATCTAATGTGATCATCAGTAAGAAAGTGCTTTGAAAATATTAAGTCTCTTTATAGAGTACTTTTATAAGTACAGTTTATTATTACTACTATATTGGATTCATCTTGATGCAGGCCCATCTCTTTTCAGCAGAGGAAAAATCAGGACTTATAGTTAAAGATTTGTACACACTGACTGATAAATATCAGTTAGATCCTTATTGCAAAGGAAGTCTCCTAATCTCTGAGTTTACCTTCACCTGTTCCATTCTTAATTTGCAACACCCCAAGGTTTACATAACCCTGAGTTGGTGCTAGTATAAAAGTCACTAGCCACCCTTCTTTACCTAATTTTAAAACGACAGGTTTAGCTATAGGTCTTATGATGGTTGGATTATGTCTGAACGGAATTCAGCACTTGTGACCAGTTATTTACGCCTTCGTTTCTTGGAGTTATATTAAAATAGAGATTCAGTGGGTAGCAGAGAAGTTAAATACAGACTTGTTTGCACCCTTTTTAAAGAAAAGTGGTATTTCACTTTTCCCCAGTGACATGTAAACACAATTTTTAACATTCATTTTCAAAACTTTAATTTCCAAATTACCTCCCTTACTTACTCCCCACCCCATGACTATTGAGAAGATAAGCAATTTATTACAGGTGATACGTGGGTTGTCATTCCCAATATTTCAATATTAGTCATGTTATAAAAGAAAACAGACCAAGAAAGCACCAAACCTCAAGAAAAATAAAGTAAAAGAAATACATGCTTCAATCTGTACTCAGAAACCACCACTTGATTATCTGGAGTTGGAGGGCATTTTTTATTATAAGTCCTTCAGAGTTGTCTTGAATCATTGCATTGCACAGCAGATCATCTTACAATATTTCTGTTACTTTGTACATCACACATTTCATTTTGGATCATCTCATGTAAGTCTTTCCATTTCTTTTTCTGAGATGACCTTATACATCATTTCTTATAGGACAATGGTATTCAGTAATAATCACATACCACAACTTGTCCAGCCATTCCCCAACTAATGGGCATCCCCTGAATTTCCAATTCTTTGCGACTAGAAAAGAGCTGCTGTGAGTATTTTTTGGATACATATAGGTCCTTTTCCTTTTTGTCTTTAGCTCTTTTTGGATACAGACCAAATAGTAGTGTGGCTAAGTCAAAGGGAGCCCTTTAGGCATAGCTCCAAAATTCTCTACAGAATGGTTGAATCAATTGACAACTCCAGCAACAGGGCACTAACATCCCATTTTTCCAACATTCCTTCCATCATTTGTCATTTTCCTTTTCGGTCCTATTAGCCAATCTAATAGGTATGAGGTAGTACCTCAGAATTCTTTTAGTTTTAATTTAGTTTTAGTTTTCATTTCTCCAATCAATAGTACATTAAAATATTGCTTTTTTATGGATATAGATAATTTTGATTATTTCATTTGAAACATGGTCATATCTTTTAATCATTTATCAGTTGGAGAATGACTTTTGTTTTATAAATTTTCCCCAGCTCTCTATATGTTTGAGAAATGACACTTTTAAAAGTGAAATTTGCTTTCATTTTTTTCCAGAGTTAATATTGCTAACTGTATTTCTCTTATCCTATCCCACCCTTTATTCTATTCTCCCTCTCTTTTCACCCTCCTCAAAAGTGTTTTACCTCTGCCGCTCCCCTCCCCACAATCTACTCTGCATTCTATCACCCTATCATTTCTCTTATTCTCCTCCCCTCCTACTTTTCTCTAAGGGAAGGTAGATTTATATACTCAATTGAGTATGTATGTTATTCTCTCCTTAAGTCAATACTGATGCAAATAAGGTTCCTCACTCTCCCATACCTCCCCACTCTTCCTCTCTACTGTAAAATCTTTTAGGTTAGACAATTTATTCCATTGTACCTCTTCCTTTCCCTTTCTTCCAGTACATTCCTCTCTCACTCCTTAATTTGTTCTTTTTAGATATCACCACCTCATATTCAACTCACACCTATGCCCTCTATTTATATACATTGTTCTAACTGCCCTATTAATGAGAAAAAGTCTTATGAGTTACAAGTATTATCTTCTTATGTAGGAATGTATACAGTCTTATTAAGTCACTTATGATTTTTCTTTCCTGTTTACTTTCTTATGATTCTATTGAGTCTTGCATTTGAAAGTCAAATTTCCTATTCAGTTCTGATCTTTTAATCAAGGATACTCAAAAGTCCTGTATTTCATTGAATGTTAATTTATTTTTCTCTTGAAGGTTATATGCCATTTTGGGGGGGTAGGTAATTCTTGGTTGTAAACTTAGGTCTTTTACCATCCAGAATATTATATTCCAAGTCATCTGACCCTTTAATATCAATACTGCTAAATATTGTGTTATCCTGGCTGTGACTTCATGCTACCTGAATTTTTTTTTTCTTTCTGGCTACTTGCAGTATTTTCTCCTTGACCTTGATCTGGAATCTGGCTATAATATTTCTGCGAGTGATCATTTTGTTATCTCTTTCAGGAGGTGTTCAATGGATTCTTTCAATTTCCATTTTACTGTCTTGTTCTAAAATATTGGGACAGTTATCCATGATAAAGTTCTTGAAAGATAGTGTCTGGGCTCATTTTTGATCAAAGTTTTCAGGTAGTTCAATAATCTTTTAGTTATCTTGGCCAAATCTATTTTCCACACAAGTTATTTTTGATGATTTCACTTTGTCTTCTTTTTTCATTCTTTAGATTTTGTTTTATTGTTTTGTGATTTCTCACACATTAGTCCCCATTTGCTACATTCTAATATTTTAAGGAATTTCTTTCCTCAGTAAATTTTGTGCCCATTTTTGCATTTGACCAATTTCAGTTTTTAAGACATTATTCTCCTCATTGACTTTTTGTACCTCTTTTACCATTTGGCCTAATCTGTTTTTTAAGGTGGTATTTTCTTTAATATTTTTTTCTGTCTCCTTTAGCAAGGAGACAGAATTTATAAAAAGTAAAGTGGATAATTTTGTGAAACATTTTTGCACAAAGTCAATACAAATAAGATTAGGAAGGAATCATAAAAATGTGAAACAATTGTGGCATATGATTGTAATGGAATGCTATTGTGCTGTAAGAAAAAAATGAGCAGGGTACTCTCAGAAAAAAAACTGAAAAGACTTACGTGAACTGGCAGAAAGTGAAATGAGCAAAACAAGTTGAATATTGTACATAGAGCAATCTCATTATCATCTATGAGTGACTTGATTACTCTGATCAATACACTGATCCAAGACAGTTCTGAAGGACTTATGATGAAAGAGTCCAAGTGAAGATAGAGGCATGTTTAAGTTTTCTTTATTTTTCTTGCTTTTTTTGAAACATGGATAAGCATGTTTTGCATGATTTCACATGTGTAAATGACATCACATTTCTCACCTCAATGACTGGGACAATGGTGAGAGAGAGTGAGAAAATATAGAACTCCTCCAAAATTAATGAATGGTAAAAATAAATTATGCCTTATTTTAAAAAAGAAAATGAATGACCTTGGAATATAAATGTCCCATTTAAGTGACTGATATTTACTTCTTTGGTATTCATTGAAACATTCTAGGCAACAGAGATGAAAACCGATAGATTTTGTTTATTCTATTTTAAATGTTCAAGGATGACTTGGAAACTTTTCTCTAGGATCCAAGAGAAAGAAAACCTTAGATGTAAATGGAAATCCAAATAAATAGCATTATTTCATTTCTCTGCTACCTAGGAACTAGTTCAAAAGGATGAACCAATGCAAGGAGAAGAAAATAGTTCCAGTAAATATCATCAATAATCAGAAATACTAGAATAAAACTTTTTTTTGGAATTCAAATTAAATACAAGATCTTTTTTTATTTTTTCAAAATATATTAATTTATTTGTTATTAGTTTTCAACACTAACTTTCATAAGTTTTAAACTTTCTCCCCCTCTCTCCCCCAGGCATCATTATATGGTCTCTATAAATACATTCCTATTAAATAGCTTTACACACCAGTCATATTTCCTAGAAGAATTACAATGAATTGAATAATCCATGAGAAAAACAAAACAAAATGCAATGAAACATAGCAAAAAAAGAAAATAATCTGCTCCATTCTGCATTCTGACTCCATAATTCATTATCTGGATGTGGATGGCATTTTGTATCATGAGTCCTTTCAAAATGTTTTAGGTCCTTGAATTGCAGAAAAGGGCTAAGTCTGCCAAAATCAGTCGCAGCAGATGGTGACTATTACTGTGTATAAGATTCTCCTGGTTCTGCTCACTTCACTCAGAATCAGTTCATATTAAGTCTTTTCAGGTTTTCCCAAAGTCTACCTACTCATCATTTCTTATAGCACAATAGTATTCCATTATATTCACATACCATAACTTGTTCAGCCATTCATTCCCCAGTTGATAGGCATACCCTCAGTTTCCAGTTCTTGGCCACCACAAAATGAGCTGCTAAAAATATTTTTGTACATGCAGGTCCTTTTGCTATCTTTATGATCTCTTTGGGATACATCCCTAGAAGCAATATTGCTGGGTCAAAAACTATGCACCTTTTTATAGCCCTTTGGGCATAGTTACAAATTGCTCTCTAAAATGGTTGGATAAGCTCACAGGTCCACCAACAATGTATTAGTGTTCCAACTTTCCCACATCTTCTCCAACATTTATAATTTTCTTGTTTTTTAATGTTAGTCAATCTGATAGGTATAATGTGGTACCTCAGAGTCTCCAATCAATAGTGATTTAGATCATTTTTCGTATGATTCTAGATAGCTTAAATTTCTTCCTCTGAAAACTGGTTGTTCATATCTTTTGACCATTTATTAATTGGGGAATGACTTGTATTTTTGCAAATTTGACCTATTCTCTATATATTTAAGAAATGAGGCTTTTATAACCAGCACCATTATATGTAATTCATTTCCAGTAAGATTGGGGGTGAAACAAGGATATCCATTATCACCACTGTTGTTCAATATGGTGCCAGAGATGTTAACTTTAGCAGTAAAAGAAGAAAAAAAATGAAGGAATTAGGATAGGCAAAGAAGAAACTAAGTTATGACTCCTTGCAGATGATATGATAATACCAAATAATCAATAAAAAGTACTTTGCAAATTTGCAGCATATAAAATAAACCCACATAAATCATCTATATTTCTATATATTACTAACAAAACTCAACTGCAAGAGATAGAAAGAGAAATTCCATTTAAAGTTATTGTAGACATTACAAAATATTTGCAAGTCTACCTGCTAAAACAAACACAGAGTCTATAGGAACATAATCACAAAATTCTTCCCCCCCCCCCCCCCAGTAAAGTGGGATCTAAATGATTGGAAAAAACATCAGTTGTTTGCGGGTTGACTGAGCTAATATAATAAAAATGACAATTCAATCTAAATTAGTTTACTTATCCAGTGTCATATTACTACTAAAAATTTAATTTATAGAGCTAGAAAAATAATACTAAAATTCATCTGGAAGAACACAAGGTCCAGAAAATCAAAGGAATTAATGAAAGGAAATGCTAGGGATGGTTGCCTAGCCATACCAGATCTTTGTATTATAAAGCAGGTATCATCAAAACCACTTGGTACTGGCTAAGAAACAGAGAGGTATCCAGTGTAATAGGTTAGGTACACAAGACACAGTAGTCAATGATTATAACAATCTACTTTTTGATAAACCCAGGAAATGCAGTTTCTGGAATAAGAACTCACTGTTTGACAAATCTGCTGGAAAAACATCTGATATAAATAAAGTTGAAATGGATACACTACCTAGGTATAAAGACAGATAATGTAAACCAATTATGAGAGCAAATGATAGTTTATCTGTTGGATATATGGAGAATGGTGGAATTTGTGACAAAATAAGAGATAGAGAATATCATGAAATGCAAAACGGATAATTTTGATTACATTAATGGAAAATTATTTGTGCAACCAAAGTCAATGCAACCAAGATTAGGAGGGAAGCAGAGAACTGGGAAAGAATTTATGCAAGATCTTTTTATTATTTATTTTTTATTTTTAATTAATTTTATTTATTTTCAGTGTTCTACAATAACTACCATATAACTTAGATTATTATTTTCTTCTCCTTCCCCCTTCCATCCCCCCTCCCTTCCTAAGACGGCATACAATTATGCATAGACTCTACACATACATTCCTATTAAATACATTTTCACTATAGTCATGCTGTGTTGAAGAATTAAAATGAGTGGGAGAAATCATGTAACAAACCAAAATGCAACACACACACACACACACGCACATGCACACATACACAAATGATCTGCTATATTCTGTGATTGAATTCCATAGTTCTTTCTCTGGATGTGAAGGCATTTTTGCCTTAGAAGAGCATTTGGAATTTTTTTAAGTCCTTGCATTGCAACGAAGTTCCAAGTCTACCAGAAAAACTCTCACACACTGTCATCATTGCTGTGCACAGAGTTCTCCTGGTTCTGCTCCTTTTGCTCAGCATCAGATCATAATGTATGTCTTGCCAGGCCTCTCTGAAGTCTTCCTGTTCATCATTTCTTATAGCACAATATGCAAGATATTTTAGAGAGTTCTTGGAAGCTATAAATTTTGGGGATCTTGAAAATTAATCAGAATACAAGACTGTCCTCTATGCAGCACCATTACTTAATATGACTAAATTTTCTCCATCCATTAAAGACACGCCATGAATGAAGTCATCAGACTGATAGCCCTGCAAATTCTGAAAATGAAGAGCACCCTGGTGGTATTTCTTGTTGTTAGATGGAAGTGGTTGACATAAAAGGTATCCTTTAAATTATTATGATAAATTTATCTTAATTATCCAGTGTGTGAGAAAATAGCACCGAAAACTTTAAAATTGATTTAGACCAAACATCTCCTTTTCAAGATGAGGAAAGTGATGATCAGTAAGATTAAATGATCTTGAGCAGGCTGCAAGAGGCAGAATCAAGATCTGAACTCAGGTCATCTAGCTCCAAATCTAGCACATTTGCCACTCTAGCATAAGACCTCTTTGCTTTGGCACCTATCTAAACTCTGACCATGTGGATTACTAGAACAAGCCTTTTATACCAAATGATTTGGAGTCCTATGTTTCAAGAAAAATGCAATTTACAACATTTAATGCAAAAACAACTGAGAGGAGACCCATGGAAGCTTTCAATGAAAGTACAATGCTTTCTACTTATGTTTTCTATCTGGAGACAAGAAAATATGAACATATTTTTCAATCCTTAAAATCACAAGCAAACACTGATCAGAGAAAAGATCATGCAACATCTTGGTTTTCTGGTCCAGTGATTGCCTTCATATCAAGAATTTCTCCATCTTAACCTAACAAGAACATTCTTAGGTTAAGAGTGAAATGTTTTTAGTTTTGGACTCTTTGAGATTGTGTCTAATAACAGAGAAAAAGGGAAAGCTGAAATGTCAAAAAGTACAATGTAATGTTGGAATATTTCATAGAAAAAATAGATTGTAGGCTTATGTATAACTAGCACTGGAAAAATCTGTGGAGGCAATCTAAGTCACCTTTCCTTGAAGCATGATTACCTTCTTTAGTATGTTTGAAAACTGGCCATTCTGCATCACCTTGAATGCCTAAAGGAATGGAGAACTCATTACCAAATGAAATAACCCATTTACTTTTTGGACAACTTTAATCATTAGAATTAATTGATTATATTGATTAATATATAGTTGCGGATATTCTTCCACCATTGCTCCTATTTCTCAGGGGCTGATGAGAATAAATCTAATCCCCTTTCCACATTGAATCTTTCAAGAATTCTTTTCTCTAAGCTAAGCTTCTTCAGCTCATTCAACCATAGCTTATATGACACAGTTTCTTTAAATGGATGCACTTTAAGCCTGAAGCTTCCTTCACACCACTGAATGAACAAATTAAACCTTCAAAGTCTAATGATGAATAATGTATTTGGGATGCCCATATAACAGGTTCATATTTTAGATTTCCACTGATACTATCTTCAAAGTCTACACTTACACCACAGCAATCATCCAGCTATTTACTGTAGTACAATCATAGTCCATGATGAGTTTGTACAGTAATTTCACATTTTATTCAGTGGGTGGGGATGGAGGATATGAAGAAAAGTCTACAAAAAAACTGGTAATCAACTTTTGCTCTTTCCTATGCAAAATCTATTAGGAATTTATTGAAGTAACATAAAATTTAAATGAGGTGAGATGGTAGGTTTTGGACATGGAAAATGAGTACTTATTTTGAACATGTGGATTAGTTTCTGGGAAGTTAATCTTTTAGGAGTTTGTCAAGAAAGAAATGCTAACATTTGACAGCATTGAAACAAAACCACAACAGCTCACAGGCAAGGAATCTTCTAAGGGAGGCATCCACTTTGAGACAGATCTGTGAAAATGAGCCAACATTATTTTCCTAGTTATCGAATTACAGGACTTACCTGAGACAGAGAATAAATAAAACACATTCTGTTAACTTCTCACCATCCTTCAGAGATTCTCCTTATGATTAATGAATGAGGTGGAAGATGAACTGCGTCATATTTAATCTTGATGTCAAGGGGGAAAAAACTTCCAAAAACTAGAACTGTCCAAATATGCAATGGATTAATTTAGAAGTCTTAGTTTTCTCCTCTTTAGAAATTAATAAACAGATTTTAGGTACATATACATATATGCACATGTACATACAGATACACACATATCAGAAATTCTATAATAGTGATTCCTTTTAAAGTGTCTTTTGGACTATGTGCCCTGAGGTACCATCCAACTCTAAAACTACAGGATTCTGAGATGAATATATATAGATATAGATATATATTTACTTACATCTCTCCAAGAAAAATAACAACCTAGTAGTCATGATCAATCTAATTTATTTCCAGGTATTGGTTTTATGTCACCTTAATCAGCATCATTCTTCGTGTCTATTTTCCCATCTTATTTAGTATCCCTATAGCATAGATTTAGAGACACTGGGTTTCAACTAATTTCACAGACTATATGATCTGATTAGATTTTTGGAGGTGACTCCAAAGAATTGATTCAAAATGACTCAATTGTGGGATGTGATCTTAAGCTGATTTCTTGGAGACACAGCATATATAGGAAAAGGGGGTTGATAACATCAGTGAATTTTACCTTGATCAGACCTTATCTGGATTATTATGTTCAGTTCTCTATACCCTCTTTTAGGAAGATATTGACAAAGAATAAAATCCACAGCACAGTAACCAGCAGTGATGATACAACCATGCTAGATGAGGATTGGTTGAAGAAATAGGAGTTATTTATCTGGGAGATTAAAATATTTAGGTGATGTTTGGGATTGAGCAAGGATGGGGTTGTTGGGGAATGAGATATGATAATTATATTGAAATATTTGAAAGAATTCTATGTAGAAGAGAGATTATTCTTTCTTCATATACAGTGGAGAAAATCTAGAAAACAAAAAGTGAAGTTTCAGTGAGGAAACTTCTTAACTATTAAAAGGATATAAACTGAAAAAGGCTTTCTCAAATGTTAGTGGTCTTCATATACTGGATTTCTTCAACTAGTGGCAGAATGACTGGGCTTTTTTTAGATGTTGTGGAAGAATTCATGTTTATGCATTTGTCTTACCTGACAACTTCTGTGTTTACTGTCTTATTCAAATCCGAGATATTGGAAAACAAGAACAAGCTAAACCCTTTGACTCTGAACACAAAAGATCAAAGTTTTTAGGGGTTTCATCAGTCAGTATCAATTTGGATTCAGCCTTTGTTCGAAAGTACCTAGATTGCATTAACCTTAATAGCAGCCCCCAAAATACAAATAGCCTCATTCTGCTCTCTATAACAGATTCACTGAAATAGAAGACAAATATGCCATCTAGTACAATGGAGTATAGGTTTCCTCTATTAGACTTGAATTTGGTAACATCATTAAACCTTTGTAATCTTTTGGTAAGTTTTGTTTCATCAATTGTATTGACACTCTCAATGCAAGCATACACAGTAAGTAATTAATAAATGCTTGCTAACTTTACTAATTGATAAGTGGTTTTAAGAGAGGACATATGGTATAATGGATGACACCATGAAAATGTATAGATTGCTACTCCTGCTGTTTTTACATCAGCTGAAGCACATATATTCTGCTCCAACCTTTTACCTTTACCCTGTGTGTATCTCCTTGTTTCAGATGTGTTTCTTGTAAAGAACATATTGTTGGATTATGATTTTTAATCCATTCTATCTGTCTCCATTTTGTTGGAGAGTTCATACCATTCATATTCACAGTTATGATTACTATCTGTGTCTTTCCCTCCATCCTCTTTCCCACCATTTGTGCTTTTAGTTCTCTCTTCTCTCCCTCCACAAAAGAGTTTTAATTTTTAACCACCTTCTCCCTCAGTCTTCTTTCCCTTTTTTCAACCCCCCTCCCTTTTGCTCCCATTTACCTTTCTTATTTCATCCCTCCCTTTTAGCCTCCCTTCCCTTTACTTTTCCCCTCCCACTCCTACTGCCTATAGAGCTAATTGTATTTCTATACTTAACTGAGTTTGTTTTGCCCTCCATGAATTCAATCAGATGAGAGTTTCTCTCAAACAATACTCATCTCCCTCCCCTCTTTTCCTGTCTTATAATACATTTTTGTGCCTCTTCTGGTGATGTAATTTATTTTTTTCTGCCTCCTTCTTTTCACATCTCTCATTACGATCCCTACCACAGGTTGGGAACTGTTCGTATGAATTTTTGGGGTGGATACTCCAAATTTGTGCATCCTATGTTTACTTTTTGCTGTCTCAACTATGCTTTGCTCAGAGCACAGCACCCTTTCTGATGTGGGCACACCATGCTAAGCAGTCATGTGCAGTGTCTCCCATGTTACACAGTCAAATCCAAAGTTCTTGAGAGAGACCTTGAGAGTGTCCTTGTATCACTTCTTCTGACCACCATATGATCACCTGCCCAATGTGAGTTCTTCATAAAATAGTCTTTTTGGCAAGCTTGTATTTTGCATTTGGACATGGTCAGCCCATTGGAGTTGTGTTTTCTGAAGCATAGTTTGAATGCTTGGCAGTTCAGCTTGAGCAAGAACTTCAGTGTCTGGTACCTTATTCTATCTGGTAATCCTCAGAGTCTTCCTAAGAGTTCAAATGGAAGTGATTCAGTTTCCTAGTATGGTGCTTGCAGACTGTCCATGTTTCACAGGCATACAACTACGAAGTCAATACAACAGCTCTGTAGACCTTCAGATTGGTAGTCAGTCTAGTGGCTCTTCTCTCCCAAACTTTTCTTCAGAGCCTCCCAAACACTGGCAATGGGTGCATCAACCTCATTGTCAATCTTGTACATCCCTGGAAAATATAATACCAAGGTAAGTGAACTTATCCACAGCATTCAAAACCTCATTTAAAAGATGCATCTCGGGGGGCGGAGCCAAGATGGCTGAGTGAGAGCAACGACTCACATAAGGTCTCGGACAAACTCCTTCAGGTACCTCTGAAAGGAGAATCTGATCAAATTTTGGAGGTGTGGAATCCAGTGGGAGACAGACTGTGATGGATTCAGAGTTCAGGTTGGACTGGAAGTTCTATGGGAAGGATCTGTTCCACAGGGGTGAGCCCACAGTGCACAGTGCAGCGTAGTCAGTGCAGTGGAGCAGAAAGGACCCAAGAAACCTGAGCAGTGCGTGGAACCAGAGGAGCACACTGAGGATGGGAGACAAGCCGAACCGAGTCAGTGAGAGCCACCCAGCGCCAGATATCAGCATAGCAGCTCCTGAGACCTTCGGCCAGAAGATCAAACTTCAGTAAGTCACCTACTTGAACTTCTGGGAGCCAGGATGGTGGAGTGATCAGTAAATGCTTTCTCCTCCCCCCTTGATAACCGTGAAAGAACCATAAAATATTTCCCCAGAAAAGTCCTAGATCAGCAGGAATAGCAGAAGGAGGCCAATAGTCTCATAACACCTGAGCCGAGGAAAATAGCTAAGAGGGATTCCTTCTACTGTGGCAGAGGCAAACTGGAAGCGCAGAGGACCCAGGGCAGAGAAAACTCACACTAGGACCCAGGCAAGCCTCACTGGCAGGAGAGGTGCCCCAGGAGGGATGGGAACACACATTAGCATCTAGGTGTGCCTCAGTTGTCCAGGGGAATCAGAAAGACAATAGAGAAGCTGGGATTACCAGCCCCTGAGCTTGTCTTTGCCTCAGTTCAGCTGAGGAGATCTCCTGTGACCAGACCACATCTCCCCACACTTAACAAGCTAAACCCAGGGCTGATCAGGGAAACACCAAACAAAAATTGCTTTTAGCTTTTTCACACATAAGCTCAGCAAAAAGTTCTCTAGCTTCTGACTGATAGAACCAGAAGCCACAACACTCAGTCAACATCATGAACAGGAAAAAGCAGAGGGCCGAAAGAACCATAGAATCTTTCTATGGGGATAAGGACCAAAACACAAACACCAAAGAGGTCAGAGCTGAGACTGTACTTCCATCTGAAACTTCAGAAATTAGGAATTTCTATTATATCTCAGTCATGATTTCCATACCATCAAATCTTAAAGGCACAGAAGAAGGTGAATTTACCTGTTCACATAAAAATTTCACATTGACTCCTATATTAACCATTTTTGCCCATTAGAATATAGCCATGGGCATCAGAGGTATTTTTTTATGACTTTTTTTATGTTTCATTTATTTTTTTTCTAATATAAATTTATTTATTTAACTTCTTACATTCATTTTCACAAAATTTTGGGTGCCAAATTTTCTCCCCATTTATCCCCTCCCCCACCCCAATACACCAAGCATTCTAATTTTCCCTATCACCAATCTTCCCTCTCTTCTATCATCGCTCCCTTCTCTTGTCCCCATCTTCTCTTTTGTCCTGTAGGGCCAGATGACTTTCTATTCCCCATTAACTGTATTTCTTGTTTCCTAGTAGCAAGAACAATACTCGACAGTTGTTCCTAAAACTTTGAGTTCCAAATTCTCTCCATCCCTCCCTCCCTACCCATTCCCTTTGGGAAGGCAGGCAATTCAATATAGGCCATATCTGTGTAGTTTTGCAAATGACTTCCATAATAGTTGTGTTGTATAAGACTAACTGTATTTCCCTCCATCCTATCCTGCCCCCCATTGTTTCTATTCTGTCTTTTGATCCTGTCCCTCCCTGAGTGTTGACTTCAAATTGCTCCCTCCTCCCATTGCCTCCATTCCATCATCCCACCCACCCTGCTTATCTCCTTCTCCCCCACTTTCCTATATTGTAGGATAGGTTTTCATACCAAAATGAGTGTGCATTTTATTCCTTCCTTTAGTCGAATGTGATGAGGGTAAACTTCTTGTTTTTTTCTCAGCTCTCCTCTTTTTGCCTCCACTAAAAAGTCTCCTGCTTGCCTCTTGAATGAGATATAATTTACCCCATTCCATTTCACCCTCTCTCCTCCCACTATATTTCTCTCTCACCATTTACCTTAATTTCTTTTAAGATATGGTCCCATTCTATTCAATTCACTCTGTGCTCTCTGTCTCTGTATGTGCGCGCATATGTGTATGTGTGTGTGTGTGCATGCATGTATATGTGTGTGCGTGCATGTGCATGCGTGTGTGTGTAATCCCACCAACTACCCAGACACTGAAAAGTTTTAAGAGTTACAAATATTGTCTTTCCATGTAGGAATGTAAACAGTTCACTTTTGATAAGTCCCTTATGATTTCTCTTTGCTGTTTACTTTCTCATGCTTCTTCTCATTCTTGTGTTTGAAAGTCAAATTTTCTTTTCAGCTCTGGTCTTTTCATCAAGAATGCTTGAAAGTCCTCTGTTTCATTGAAAGACCATATTTTCTCCTGAAGTATTATACTCAGTTTAGCTGGGTAGTGATTCTTGGTTTGAGTGCTAGTTCCTTTGACTTCTGGAATATCCTATTCCATGCCCTTTGATCCCTTAATGTAGAAGCTGCTAGATCTTGTGTTATCCTGATTGTATTTCCACAATACTGGAATTGTTTATCTCTAGCTGCTTGCAATATTTTCTCCCTGCCCTGGGAATTCTGGAATTTGGCCACAATGTTCCTAAGAGTTTCTCTTTTTGGATCTCTTTCAGGTGGTGATCGAGGGATTCCTTCAATACTTATTTTGCCCTCTGGTTCTAGAATCTCAGGGCAGTTTTCCTTGATAATTTCATGAAAGATGATGTCTGGGCTCTTTTTTTGATCATGGCTTTCAGGTAGTCCCATAATTTTTAAATTGTTTCTCCTGGATCTATTTTCCAGGTCAATTGTTTTTCCCATGAGATATTTCACATTCTCTTCCATTTTTTCATTCTTTTCGTTTTGTTTTGTGATTTCTTGGTTTCTCAGAAAGTCATTAGCCTCCATCTGTTCCATTCTAATTTTGAGAGAACTATTTTCTTCAGTGAGCTTTTGAACCTCTTTTTCCATTTGGCTAATTCTGCTTTTGAAAGCATTCTTCTCCTCATAGACTTTTTGAACCTCTTTTGCCAATTGAGTGAGCCTATTTTTCAAGGTGTTATTTTCTTCAGCATTTTTTTAGGTCTCCTTTACCAAGGTATTGACCCGTTTTACATGCTTTTCTTGCATCTCTCTCATTTCTCTTCCCAGTTTTTCCTCCACTTGTCTAACTTGATTTTCAAAATCCTTTTTGAGCTCTTCCATGGCCTGAGCCCCCCGCACATCCACCTGGGATGTCTGAGATACAGAGGCCCCAACCTCCACATCTTTCCCTGATGGTAAGAATATTTCCTCGTCATCAGAAGTAAAAGGTGGGAACATCTGTTCCCTAAGAAAGTAGCTTTCTAGGATCTTATTTTTTTTCCCTTTTCTGGGCATTTTCCCAGCCAGTTACTTAACTTCTTAGATTCCTGTCCACCCCCACCTAGATCTGCCCAGCTAGTGCTTAGGGTCTGAGATTCAAATGCTGCTCCCCAGCCTCAGGGCTTTCCTTGGCAGGTGTGGCTGCTATTCAATTTGAGCTTTAGTTCTGGTGCTCAGTTGGGGGCAGGGCCACCTCCCATACTCAGATCCCTCAGGGGCTTTATGCGGAGACCTTCAGTAATGGAGCAGAGCTCCTTTCTGCTTCAGGGAGCTCCTGGCTGCAGTTTCCTCCCACTGCTGCCTCTCGAGGGGGCCCAAGTCACAGAGACACCCTGCTCCCCTCTTGGACAGCCCAGAAGTCTCTCTCACTGACCTGTAGTGCCTGTGTGTGGAGGGACCTTCATGGCCACCTGAGATTCTGTCACTGAAGCTTGCTCTGATCTGTTCTTCTCAGGGCTGCGTGGCCAGGGCAGCTCAGGGGTGGGCTCCGCTGTCTGGTGTGCGATGGACTCCTGTGGATGGCTTTCCAGGGCTCTCTGGAACGGAAATCCCCTCCACTGCATTTCTGCGTGGCTCGCTCTGCTCCAGAATTTGTAGGGAGTTCTACTTACAGAAAATTTATGGAGCTAGCATACATGAGTCATTCTACTCCGCCATCTTGGCTCCTCCTTTATGACTTTTCAAATGCATTTTCTTCTGTATTAATGGGTATTTCCTTTACTGTCATTCATCTTTCTTTGTCATACTTGAGTTATTCTTCATTATTTGGATTTATGGTTTCCCCCCTTGACATTTTTCTCCCTTCTTCCTTTCAAGTTTCAGTTTAAAAGCTTCTGGATCCAAATGATAAGTTCCGAGTCAAACATTTTCAGTCTACACCCAATACATCCCATCCTTAGCCGAGAGACTATCATTTTTTGTTCGTTAAGTCATGATGCAGAAAACCAAATGTCTTTTCTCATTACTTCTGTCTAGCCAGATGACAGCACTAAATTTGGAGTAAAAAAAATACCCTTGGGGTAAAGTTGATGTTTTGTTTCCTTGTTTAACCCAATTTCAAATACACTTATTGCTTTTGTAAGGCAATTCCCATAAGCCAACATAGCCTCAGTGTCCTCATCTCTAAAATGAATTCATTGGGCTATATTGCTAAGCTATGATACACACACACACACACGTATGTATATGAATGTGCATATGTATAAGTATGCATGCTTTGCATATTGAATGCAGAAGAAAACATGGAGCTAGTCCTTTGATAAAAAGGTTTATGACCATGGGTAAATCATGTGATCTCTCCTAGTCTCATTATTTAATCTATAAAACAGAAATATTCCCCTAGGGTCCACTTCAAGGGATTGTTTTCAAGATTAAAGAATATAATACATGCAAAATCCTGTGTAGACTTTAAAAGTGCTATATCAGTGTAATGATCACTACTATTATGATGTACTTTTCATCATCTTTATGGAGTCCAGGTAAAATAGTCCTTTTACTGAATTTAGAATTCTTCCACATGTTAAAGTACATAAAATAACTGCTTTCTTAATTGAATAAGAATATTACAATGAAAATTCATCTCCTGAAGATGGCATTTTATAAAAGGCATCTTTGGGACAGCTCTAGTAGTACAGAAAATTTAACTTAGCCTACCCAGAGATTCCACAGGGATGGAGATTCCGAAAAGAAAGATGAGTCCAAAAGGATGAATGAGAAAATGAAAATTTGACATATTACTAAAGGCCCTGAGCAGGGAGACATTGGTTAATGGAAAGTAGGAAATTTATTTAACAATATAACTTCACAAGAAACTTTCCACAAAGCTGAATTTTCAAAAGACCATGTATCAGATATGGAAAGGGAGAACACATAGCAATGTAAAAATAAAAGACTAGTGTAGACCTTCCTGAAATTGAGCAAGATAATCTGATTCTTGGAGAAAATGAGGATAGCAATATTTTAAAATAGCTTGTTCAGTTTTACTCAGGGCATAAAATAGAGAAGATTTAGGCCTGCTGTTTATAATAAATAGTGAGTAGATTAAAAGAGAAATCAGAACTTGTTTCCATTTTTATTACCAAAGGTAATGATTTTCAAGGTGGAAAGGGAAAAAAAAGTCTACAGCAAATTGAAGGCCAAGACCCATGAGAAGATAGAGTCACATTCCAATGTTTGCTTTTTGACTTATGAGGGATGGGGCACTAAGTTCAGTCATGGATAATCTTGAATCACTGGGTCAAAAATGAAGTACATTTTCCCAAGATAACATTTGCATATATATTCTGTATCTGGAGCAAGACAGTGGCTCAACAATATGAATTGAATGAAGTAATATTTTTAAAACAGCACAGAGCTTGGAACAAAATAAGCATCTAATGAATGCTTGTTTCCTTCTCTCCTCCTCTAATTTTCTTATTAACAGCAGAATCATATGCAAATATAAAACATTAAATTATGATTACCTCCTCAAAAGTTCAATAACAAGGGATACTTAAAATAGACATGAAGTAGGGATGAACTCCAGGTGATTAACAAAGTCATTTCAAGCTCTTTATACCTTTAGTTGGTCATTATCTCCGTCCCTTTCTTTTATTTCGCACCAGGAACCTCACATAATATATAATATGGAAATCATACCAACATTAACTTCATAGCAAATCTTGCTTATGTACCTTTTCTTTTTAGATTTTGATGACCCTAGAAAACCTGGATCATATCTCCTATTTATGGGCCAAGTACTTTTCTTCTTTTACTGTATCCATTAACATAGCACCTAAATTAAAAAACAAACAAACAAAAAAAAACAACTTGAATCTCCTAATACAGATGCACTGAATGCTGAATGAACTAATGAATTTTCTTTTGAAAATTTAACTTAATATTTTATTTTCCCCTGTTACATGGAAAACAATTTTG
Organism: Bettongia penicillata ogilbyi; assembly: GCA_023548195.1. NCBI lineage: Eukaryota > Metazoa > Chordata > Mammalia > Diprotodontia > Potoroidae > Bettongia > Bettongia penicillata. The sequence continues at coordinate 3,276,532 of JAJHZJ010000580.1, forward strand.
AAATTTTTTTTTTAATTTTAAGTTTCAAGTTTCTCTACCCTTCAACTCCCTCCTCACTCATTGAGAAGGCAAGTAATTTGATATAATTTATAGATGTGCAATCATACAAGCACAACTTCCATATTAATCATGTTGTGAAACAAATATGCACACATGTGCACACGTGTAAATAAAAAATGTTTAAAAAGTATGATTTGATCTGCACCTAAAATCTGTAAGTTTTTTCCTCTGGAGGTGGATAGCATTTTTAATCATAAGTCCTTCAGAATTTTTTTGTATCATTGTTTTGCTGAGAATAGGTGTCATTTACATTTGTTCATCGTACAATATTGCTTTTACAGTGTACAATATCCTCCTGGTTCTGCTAATTTTACTTTCCATAAGTTTGTAAAAGGCTTTTCAGATTTTTCTGAGAGCATCATGCACACCTTTTATTATAGGACAATAGTATTCCATATGATTACAATCATATACTAGAACTTGTTTAACCATTCCCATATTGATGAGTATCCTCTCAATTTCCAATTCTTGGCCACCACAAAGGAGCTGTTATACAGAATTTGTATATATAGGTCCTTTCACTTTTTGTTTTTAATCTCTTTGGAATACATACCTCGGGTAGGCATAGTTTTAGAGTCCTTTGGACATACATCCAAATTGTTCTATAGAGTTGTTAAATCTGTAACTCCATCCACAATATGTTAGTGTTTTGATTTTTTTCACATCCCTTCTGACATTTTTCATTTTCCTTTTCCAAAATATTAGCCAATCTGTTAGATGTGGGGTGGTACCTCAGAGTTTTAATGTGTAGTAGTGATTTAGAGCAATTTTTCATGTAACATGGCTTTAATTACTTCTTCCAAAAACTGCTTATTTCATTCCCTTTTATTATTTATCAATTAGGGAAGGACATGTGTTCTTATAAATTTGAATAAATACTCTATGTATTTGAGAAATCAGGCCTTTCTCAAAGATACTTGGCTTCAATTTTTTCACCATATAATGGTATATTTCTCTTCATCCCATTTTTCCCTATTTATGCTACTCTTTCTCTCCTTTCACCCTGTCCATTCTCAAAAGCGTTTTGCTTCTGAAAACTACACCTGCCAATCCACCCTTTCTTCCATCAGTCTTTCCTGGCTCTTTTATCCCTTTCCATTCAAGCTTTCCTGCTGATGGCAATATTTTCTCTTTAATCTGGGATCTCAGGTATTTGGCTATTACATTCCTGGAAGATTTTATTTTGGGATCTCTTTCAGGAGGTATTCAGTGGATTCTTTCCATTTCCATTTCACTCTTTGCTTTTAAAATAGCAGGGCATTTTTACTTAACAATTTCTGGAGAAATGTTATCTAGGCTTTTATTTTGGTCCTGGCTTTCAGGAAGTTCAATGATTATTAAGTGATCTCTTCTGGATATATTTTCTATGCCAGTTGTTTTTCCATTGAGATATTTTACATTTTCTTTTGTTGGTTTTTCATTCTTTCAACTTTATTGTATTACCTTCCACATGTCCAATTTTAATTTTTAAGGAATTATTTCCTTCAGTGAGCTTTTTACCTCCTTCTTCATGCAGATAATTCTGCTTTTTAATAAAGTTCTTCTCTTCCATGAATTTTTGTGCCTCTTTTACCATTTGGCCTATTCATTTTTTTAAGAATGTTATTTTCTGCGCCTCCTTAATCAAGTAGTTTCATCTTTGATTATGATTTTGTTGTATCTCCTAAATTTCCTTTCCCTATTTTTTCCTCTACCTCTCTTATTTGATATGTAAAATATCCTTTCTTAAGGTTTTTCCAGGAATTACTTTTCTTCCTGAGATCAACTCAAAGATTTCTTTGAGGCTTTTGATATAGGAATTTTAATTTTATTGTCTTCTGTGTTTGTGTTTTGGCCTTTCCTGTCACCATATTAACTTTCTATGGTAAGATTCCTTTTTGGTGGTCTTCTCGATTTTCAGCCCAACTTGTATAATTTTAACTTTATTTTAAAGTTGGTCTCTGCTCCAAAGGTGGTGGATGCATTGTCCTATGCTTTAGTGTTTTTATGCAGTTGTTTTTAGATCTAACTCTTGAGGCCTGTAAGTTTTCACTCTTCCAAGGTAGTGTGATCTAAAGAGAGTTTATTCACTATGCTCCTTGACTGTATTCTGATTTGTGAGCAACCACAAGCATTCATCTCTGCCCTAGAACTGTGAACCAGAATTTTAACTGGCATCTGAGTATGGGCAATGCAAGAGTCCTGCTCTCAGTGCCAACAAAGGGACCCCCTACAATCTTTTGATCAGTTTTAAGGCTCCCTTATCATCTGTGTGATAAGTCCACTGCAAGTCAGAACTGCCAATTCAGTTGTTCCAAAGGCCTGTTGCTATCTTGACAGGGCATAGAATGTACAAGATTGCACTCTGCTCTCATCTCAGTGAGATAGATTTTTCCTGTCAACCTTCTAGGTTGTCTTTGACTGGAGGTTGTTTCACTCTCTTTTTCTGTGGGTTCTGTCACTGTGGAATTCATTTTGAAGCATTATTTAATGGAAGGGAATTTTGGAGAGCTCAAGGAAATCCCTGCATTTTATCGACTATCTTGGTTCTTTCCCCTAAATAAATAACTTCAAAAAGTCGTCATTGAACCACTGCTAATTATCATTTGTTGAGTACTAGAGAATCAAAATGAGAGAGAGAGAGAGAGAGGGAGAGAGAGAGAGGGAGAGAGAGAGGGGGGGGAGAGAGAGAGAGGGAGAGAGCACTACCTGTAAAATGTATACTACTAGCAAGGAGAAGCAATAGTGATGACCAATTTAGAATTGTAGTAGAAACCTAACTGGTGATGATAAAGTGAAGGCACCTATACAATAAAGTAATTTGTCTATAAACAATGATGAAAGATGTTCTGGATAGCAAAATAGGATAGAGTGGATAGCAACAAAGCTAAGTAAGTTGGCATGTAATTAGGCTTCATTCTTCTTTTCTGGGAAAAATATGGAGGATGGACAGTAAAAATTCAATCAAATGGGTGACTTCTCTACTTTGAATATCTCTGAGTGCCAAAGATTTTGATTTTCTGAAGCAGCACAGAAATCCTAACATGGATGGGATCTGCTCATCTTTGAAAATCAGCAGAAATGGAAATTAATGAGAAATGTAAAAGAAAATTTAAAAAATTGTTGTCAGCTTTCTAAAAAGAGGTTGATGGTGATTGCTGTAAAGTGACAGTTAAAGTTGATCACCTTTCAGCCTTTGTAGATTATTATACTAAATAGATACTTTAAAAGCACTGAGGTATTAAGTAGGTGTTAACTAAAAGTAAATAATATTGGATCACACCCATATTCTGTTATTGACTGGGCTACTAAATGAGTAAATCAGGAAAATGCTATAGACCAAGTATAATTGCATTTACAAAAGTAATTTTTCACTCTTTATTTTTGGGTAAGATTGGCAGTGTAGGCTTTATAATGACAGATTAATTTATAATTGTACTAATAACTACCAGAAAATATTGATTAATAGTTCGATCTCATCTATAAAGGATACATAGGGTAGTCACAGATGGTAAATGTATTGTATTTGTGGATTCCAAGAAGCTGAAAGTGAGGAAGAAAGGGACCAGCGATATATTGACAGAATTAGGATTGAAAAAGAGCTCAACAGGCTGTATCTGGATATGCTGAATATAAAAAGAGCTAAAAAGTAATAAGGAATAAGTGCAAAATCCTATAATTAAATTTTTAAAAATTACATAAGTATAGGTTGAGGAAGATATAGTTAGACAGCCATTCATATGAATATGTTTGTGGGTTGAAGTTAATTATAAATTTTAAAGACGTATTTAAGCAAATGTGATCACTTGTTAATAATAGTGTGAGTAAACGAGATAACATAGCAGCCATACCCCCCAAAAGAAAACATTTAATTAAAGGGTTAATTTAGCAGAAATACAGTGTCCAGAATGAGGGAATTAGCAATATTTTATTCTGTGCTTATTATTATTAACTATTTACTTTTTATTCTAAAATATAATATTGCGTTCAGAACATAATCATTCAAAAGTGATTCTATACGTAGATTAGCTAAAAGAACTGAGGATATTCACAGTGAAAAAGTAGAAGACCAAAAGGCTTTCTTCAAATAGTGAAGGATTCTTGAAAGATATGGAGTTTGAGAAATAGTTTGAGGAATAGCAATTTTTTGGACAGAGAGGAAAATTTTACTTATGATAACATAAGATCCTCACTCTCCAAATTCATCTTCAACAATTTGATGGAGTTTTTTGCATTAATATATATTTGAACAGAAGCTACATGATAAAAATGGCATTTGAAATTAATCTCACAATACAAAGTTTTGGTGCTGCTAAAATAATGTTGGGGTGAATAGTAAATATGCAATGCTACACTACAACTCAGAATGTCATTTTTCTGTATTGGCCTACTTGTCATGAGGAATCATTAGGCTATATCCTAGACAGAGACAATGTATTTTGTTTAGGACTTAAGCAGGATACATGCATACATACATACATACATATATCTATATATATATATCTATATCTATATATATATATATATACACACACACACACATATATATATATATATATATGTATAATTTATTTATTTAGGTGAACTGGGATTGTGGCTAAGAGTAATGGAGTCAAAGTTTAGTAATACAATTTGAAGTCTAGAAAGGGCAGGTTTATTAGAATGGCTGAGGTTAAAAAAATTTTTCAAGAACACTGATCAAGGTAGGCTTTGGGAAGAAAGCATGAGGTAGAACATAATGGTGGTTCTGCAACAAAGTCTAATAACCCTACCAAGGACCACTCCCAGAAATCAGGCTTGAAGCTCTTCCCGGCTTTTTTATATATCTTGTGCAACTTTTCTAGGCAATCTCTCCCCTAAAGAACGGAGAAGATTCAGTCATACTGGTAGATAATCTCACCTTCAACAAAGACTTTGTGCATTTCATCCATGAATTCTTGCTATTAGTGTCATATAGAAGAGTTCCATCTTCTTATCAAATCTGGGACAGAATGGAAACATTTACTTTCCTTGTTTTCAGAGTGTAGTACAGTTCTTCAGGGTTTGCAGATTTTCCTTTGTTGAAATCTCCTTTAAAATATTTTGTCCAAGGAAACTCGTCAGGACTGGAAAGGAATTCAAAGTCAATGAAAATAGACTTTTAAGTTCTCCATGTATCATCCATGGATGATTATTACTAATGTTATTGCATTTAATATAAATACACTAACCTTCCAGAAAATATGACTCATCAAGATTAGGGGGTGGGGGAAGGTAAGAAAGGTCCAATACTGCAATATAGTAACTGGGCAGCAATTTAATTCTTCTGTTCTAAAATAACTTTGGTTTATAGAATGGTTTAGCTATAGCCATAGGAAACTGGTACTATTTAGAAATGAATTAATATGATAAATGCATCTGATATGAACATACAAATTTAGATTTTTCTTGTACATTATTGGTATTGGAGAGCATACCTTTCCATAGTTTATTCATCTAGATATATTCTCTCTTCATCTCTGTCTCATTTTCTGTCTTTGTCTCTCTCTCCTCTCTCCCTCTACACACACACATACACACACATATATAGTGTGTATGTGTGTATATATACATACAATGCATGCATGTGTGTACATTTGTATATGTGTATGTATACACACATATATGCATGTGTGTATGTGCACACATACATATGTATGTGTGTATACATGCATATGTGTACACACATCTATATCTGTCTATCTATCTATTTGTCTATTTATATGCCATCAGTAAAGCTAGGGTAGGTCTTTTTGTTCCCCAAGAGAAATTCTATTAATTCATTGGGATGTGCCAGTGTGTACATGTATGTTTTCAAATCCATCTGACTTCAATATCTAGAATTATTTTTTTCTTTCAATGTGTGTGTATATGAAAATTATCTATACTAAAACAGGAAGCTCAGAATCTGGAGCTAAGTAGTTACATGAGGTGTGAAAAGAATCCCCTACCTTTGTGGCATTAATATAGATTGGGAGATATCTGTTTCAGAAAGCAGCATTAAAAAAGATTTATAACCTAAGCTCTTCTATCTCTGAGACAACAAATACTTTTTGGACTTGATCTTTTTTTTAAGCAAAAGAGCTAACATGATGAAATTAACTAAGACCTTTCAACAGCAGATTGAAGTGATCTAAAGAACTTTAGATTCTATAGAGAAATTACTGATGCATAGAGAAGGAAGAGAATTATCAATTTCCTTTAAAAGAGTTGCGCGGTAAAATGCCTCTTCTCATTATAAAATTTAACAGGGAACAGCATGGTATAATGAATAAAAAGGAGGCCTTGGAGTGAAGAGTTGTGAATTCAAATCCTATCTGGGCTATTTTATCTGAGCAAGTCATTTAACTTTTCATTGCCTTGGGCACTTATTAAATTAAATTGCAGAGCAGTAGCAAATCTTGCTTTGGTAGATTGAAATTTCTTATTTGGAATTCCCTATGCAAAAGAAACCATAAAACTGATCTAAAACACAACCTAGGCAGAGTTTTCATTTACTCATTTTTTGATTTTTTCTTTTTTTGCAAAATCAAAAGCAGCAAAATTGAGTCAGTAAACGAAAACTCCTAAGTTATGCAATGCATTATTTCTGGTTGATTTTCACCCCAACTTATCTCTGTTCTTTTCTGATCATTAGTTCTGAGGTAATAGCAATATCCATCATTTTGTAGAATATCTTCTTTGAATGTTTTTGCTAAATCTCTTGATTTGGGCATTGGTCAGCAGAGTTGTGAGCTGTAACATCTTGTTTTTTCTAAAGAGACTTATTCAGGCTATTTTGATTCAGTAACTTACATTAACTTGAAATCAGTGAAGCATCTCACATCAACGCAAAATCATTTTTGGCATCGATTTCTCCTCTCTGCAATAGTATAAGGACAGAAGAAAAACCCCTGAAAACAAAACAACATAACTCAAAGCTATTGGAGAAAAGAAAATGGAGTTTGAGGAGGGACTATGAAGGAGAGATTTGTTGATAGAGAAAATTTTTACATTTTATTAAATATTAGGGCTAGACAATTAACTTACAGTTATTAACAATGATAGAAACAAGGTGTGATGTCAATGTATGCAATATAATAATAATATATAATTATATATAATATATAATAATAATAATTCATTAAATACAAGAGTACATCATATGTAAATCATATGGCTTCCTTCATGAAATTAGGTGATGCAGGGATGGAGAATCTTTCCCAGAATAAGAAAGACTTGAGCCATATTTAGCCTCAGACACTACCAGTGTGACTCTGAGCAAGTCACTTAACTTCAGTTTCCTAAACTGTAAAATGGAGATAATAATAGCACCTGCCTCCTGAGGGTTGAGAAACAAATTAGATAATATTTGTTAAGGCCTTATCTCAGTGTCTGGGATATAGTACATGCCATGTACATATGTATTTTTTTCCCACTCCACATTTTATGTTAAAAGGCAGTCTTTCTCTTCTTTTGTTGTTGATCTTATTCAGTTATTTCTGACTTTTGTAATCCCATTTGATTTTTCTTGGCAAGCATACTGGAGTGGTTTATCATTTCCTTCTTCAGTTCATTTAACAGATGAGGAACCTGAGGCAAACATTAAAATGAAAATTAAATGACTTGCCCAGGGTCACACAGCTAGTATATGAGGCTGGATTTGAATATACAAAGATAAGTCTTCCTGACTCCAGGGCTGTCATTCTATCCACTGCATCACCTAGCTGCTCTATTCTTTTTCCAGACAAAGTATAACTTCCTATCTGCATTAATTACCCCTTCTGTTCAGTCTAGCACAGTACCGTGTTATTGCGGTAATATACTAATTTTTCACATTGCTTCAGTTTTTTTCTCCTCCAATGTGTAGCAAACCTCCATGTAGCCACTAAATTAAATACTGACAAATACTCTTTAGATAATTATTTTTTGTGACTTTTCACACAAATAAAAACTGATTTAAACAATTGGAAAAATATCAGCTACTTGTGGGTAGGCTAAGCTAATATAATAAAAATGAAAATTCTACATAATTAATTTATTTATGTCATAACAATCAAACTATCAACAAATTACTTTAGAGAGCTAGGAAAAATAATAATGAAATTAATCTGGAAGAACAAAAGGTTCAGAATATCAATGAAATTCATGAAAATAAAGAAATGCAAGGGAAAGTAGCCTAGTCATACGTTAAATTGTACTATAAAGCAGCAATCATCAGAGATACTTGATAGTGTCTAAGAAATAGAGTGGTGGATCAGTGGAATATGTATGGTACACAAGGCACAATACTCAATGATTATGGTAATCTAGAGTTTGATAAACCCAAATACTCCAGCTTCTGGGATAAAAACTTACTGTTTGACAAAACTGCTGGAAAATGGTATGGCCCAAATTAGGCATAGACCAAAGTCTTACACCACATACCAAGATAAAGTCAAAATGAGTACATGATTTATACATAAAGGATGATATTATAGGAAAACTAGGAGAGCAAGGGATAGGTTACCTGTTAGATCGATGGAAAACTGAAGAATTTATGACCAAACAAAAGATAGAGAACATTAGGAAAGGCAAAATGGATAATTTGATTACATAAAATTGAAAAGATTTAGCATAAATAAACCCAATGAAACCAAGATTAGAAAGGAAACAGAATGTTGGGGAAAAATATTTATAGCCAGTGTTTCTTATAAAGGCCTCATTTCTAAAATATGTAGAAAACAGAGTCAAATTTATAAGAACAGAAATCATTCCCCTGTTGATATGTGGTTAACAGATAGTAACAGGCAGTTTTCTATCTATAATTGTATAAAAATTTCTCTAAATCACTATTGATAACAAAAGTACAAATGAAAACAACTCTGAGGTGCCATATCATACCTATGTGATTGGTTAATATGATAAAATGGGAAAATAATACATGGTGGAGATGTGGGAAAATTGGAACACTGATGCATAGCTTGGGGAGTTGTGAAATGATCCACCCATTCTAGAGAGCAATTTGGAACAATGCCCCATGGGCTATGAAACTGTTCGTACCCTTTGACCCTGAGAAATCACTTCTCGGTCTATATCCCAAAGAGATCAGAAAAATGAGAAAACAACCCATACGTACAAAAAAACTTACAGCAGTTCTTTTTGTGGTAACCAAGAATTGGAAATTGAAGGGATGCCCATCGATTGGAGAATGGCTGAATAAGGTGTGGCATATGCATACAATGTAGTAGTATTATTCCATAAGAAAAGATGAGAAGGCAGACTTCAGAAAAACTTGGAAAGACTTGAATGGAATGTTGCTGAGTGAAGTGAGTAGAGCCAGGAGATACACAGTAACATACACAGTAACTGCAACATTATGTAACCACTAACTTTGATAGACAACTTTTTTCAGCAACGCAAGGATCTAAGACAACTACAAAGAACTCATGATGGAAAATACTATCCACACCCTGAGAAAGAACTATGGAGTCTGAAGGAAGATCAAAACAAATTATTTACTCTCTCGTTTTGTGTTGTTATTGTTTTATTTTCTTCATGTTATCTCTCATTGGTTCCAATTCTTCTTTACAAAATGACTAATATGAAAATATGTTTAATATTTTGGGCATGTATATGTAGAGTCTGTATCAGATTGCATGTTATCTTGGAGAGAGTGGAGGAGAGGAAGGAGAAAAATTGAAATTCAAAATTTTATATATAAATATAAATACACATATGTACATATATGTATATATATACATGTATATATGTATTCATATATAATTTTGAGTTCCAAATAATGTATGTGTACCTACATATACATTTTATATAAATACAGTTACATACATATAAATACATATATGAGTATATATGTGTATATACATATACACATATATACTATATACACACATATCGATCTATCTATAGTGTAAGCTGATTATATCCCACTCCTTTCCACCAAAGTGGTGGAAGGAAAGAGTACATGTACACAGAACAATAAAGAGAATGATTTGTGCAGATGTTCATTCCATGATGCCAAAAGAATTATGAAAACCCATGTATTTTTCTTAATTAATTTTTAGTTTTCAACAGTCACTTCTACAAGATTTTGAATTACAAATGTTCTTCCCATCTTCCTCCTTCTCCTACCCCAAAACTACATCTACTCTAATATTCTCTTCCTCCAATGTGCCCTCCCTTATATCACATGTCCCCTCTCTCTTAATCCCTTCCCCTCTATTCTCTTATAGGGCAAGATATATTTCAATATCCCATTCCTTGTATGTCTCATTTAACAGTTGCATGTAAAAACAATTTTTAACATTCCTTTTTAAAACTTTGAGCTCCAAAGTTTCTCCCTCCCTCCTTCCCTTCACACCTACCGTTACTGATAATGCAAGCAATTCAGTTAAGATTATACATGTGTAGTCATAAAAAACACTTCCAGAGGGTGGAGCCAAGATGGCAGAGTGAGAGCAACCACTCATCTAAGCTCCTAGACAAACTCCTTCAGATACCTCTAAAAGGAGAATCTGACCAAATTTTGGAGATGCAAAATCCAATAGGAAACAGACTGTGATAGATTCACAGACCAGGACAAACTGGAAGGCTGACAGTAAGGATCTATTCCACAGGGGTGAGCCCACAGCACATAGTGCAGAGCATCAAATCTCAGCACAACCAAGCAGGAAAGCCCCAAGGTGGTCTGAGCCAGCAGCACTGCTGAATGGCAAAGTGGCAGACCAGGGTGAGAGACCAGCAGAGCTGAGCAAGTGAGAGCCGCTGAGCCCCAAGTATCAGCCACAGCCCTTCCTGAGACTTTCAGCCCACAGATTAAATGTCTGTAAGTCACCTACTTGAGCTTCCAGGAGCCAAAATGGCAGAGTGATCAGTAAATACTCTCTCTCCCCCTCCTCTTATTGACCTTAAAAGAACCATAAAATATTTCCCCAGAAAAATCCTGGATCAATGGAATCAGCAGAAGGTGTAAACAGTCTCATAGCACCTGAGGCTAGGAAAAATAGTTAAGGGGGATTTCTCTTACTGTTCCAGAGGAAAACTTGAAGGAGGGGAACTCTAGGAGGATGGAAACTTGCACTAGGACCCAAGTGTGCCTAAGTGCTCCAGGGGAAATGGGAAGACAATAGGGCAGCCAGGATCACCAACACCTGAGCTTGCCTTTGCTCCAGCTCAGCTGAGGAGATCTCCCATTACCAGACCACACCTTTCCCACACTTAAAGAGTTAGCCCTAAGGCTGATCAGGGAAACACACACACATACATACATACACACACACACACACACACACACACACACACACACACAAGGGCACGTGCCCTTAGCTTTTCATACCAGTTAACTCAACACCTGGTTCTCCAGCTTTTAACTGAAAGAACCAGAGACCACAACACACAAAGCCTCACTATCATGAGCAAGAAGAAGCAAAGTAAGGGGGAAAAACAGAATCTTTCTACGGGGACAAGGACCAAACCATGAATATCAAAGAAGTCAGTAGTGAGACTATGCTCCCATACGAAACTTCAGAAGGGACTATGAACTGCTCACATGCACAAACAACTCTCTTGAAACAGCTGAAGAAGGAAATAGAAGAAAAACTGATCGATTATTTAAAAAGCATGAAAAAAGAATTCTATGAAGAGTACCTCTTTAAAAAGGAAAATTGAACAAATGGAAAAGGAAGCACAAAATCTGACTGGTAAAATTGGACAAATGGAAAAGAAAGTAGAAACACTAACTGGAAAAAAATAATTCCTTGAAAGAAATAATTGGACATATGGAAAAGGACATGCAAAAGTTAACTGAAGAAAACAATTTGATAAAAATTAGAATTGGGCAAGTAGAAGCTAATGACTCTATGAGACACCAAGAATCAGGCAAACAAAATCCAAAGAATGAAAAGATAGAAGAAAATGTAAAATATCTAATTGGAAAAATAACTGACCAGGAAAGTAGATCCAGGAAAGAAAATTTAAGAGTTATTGGCCTATCAGAAAGCCATGATGAAAAAAAGAGACTGGATAATATTTTCCAAGAAAATCATCAAGGAAAATTGCCCATAAGTGTTAGACCCAGAGTACAAAATAGTCATCGAAAGAATCCACTATTCACCTCTCTAAAGGGAACCCAAACTAAAAACACCAAGAAATATTGTTGCCAAATTCCAGAACTATCAAGGGAAGGAGAAAATACTACAGGCAGCCAGAAAGAAACCATTCAAATATCGAAGAGTTACAATCAGGATCACAAAGGACCTTGAAGTTTCTACATTAAAAGACTGAAGAAATTGGAATATGATATTCTGTAAGGAAAAGGAGCTGGGACTACAACCAAGGATCAGTTACCCAGTAAAGTTCAGCATAACATTTCAGGCAAGGAGATGGACATCCAATGAAATTAGGGACTTTCAGACCTTCCTGATAAAAAGGCCAGAACTCAACAGAAAATTTGAACTTCAAATGCAAGTCTCAAGATAGGCATAAAAAGGTAAACAGGGGAAAAGAAAAACTTTTCACTCAATTTGGGCAAACTATTTGCCTCCATGGAAGGGAAGATGATACTTGTTAATCTTGAGAATTGTATATCTATTATGAAATATCAAAGGGATATACACAGATAGAAGGAATGGGTATAAAGTAAATGATATGATGATAAAGATGTGAGTCAAGCAGGTGATGGATTTGTAACAGCAGAGTGAAAAGGAGGAAGTAGAAAATTGTAAATCACATTACAGGAAGAAATAGGAGAGGAAAAGAGGGGGAGGGAGATTAGCATTGTTTCAGAGGTACTCTCATATGATTTGGTTCAAGGAGTGAACAATAGGCTTAATTCAGTATATAAATGTAACTAGCTCTATAGGTAGTAGGAGGGGAAGGGAAAGAAAGGAGAAAGGCAGGGAAGAAGTAGTAAGGGTAAAGGGGAGTAAAAGGGAGGGAGGCAGAAAGAAGGAAGGGAAGACTGAGGGAGGTGGTGATAAAAAGTGAAAACTCTATTGAGGAGGGGAAGGGAGACAGGAGAACTAAAAGCACAAATGGTGGGAAAGAGGATGGAGGGAAAGAGATAGATTGTAATCATAACTGTGAATGTGAATGGAATGACCTATCCCATAAAATGGAGATGGATAGCAGAATGGATTAAAAGCCAAAATCCAAGAATATGTTACTTACAAGAAACACATTTGAAATGTGGGGGGAGGGGAGGATACACAAAGAATAAAGGTAAAAAGTTGGAGCAGAATATATTGGGCTTCAATTTATGTAAGAAAAGCAGGGGTAGCAAGCCTAATCTTAGAAAAAGCAAGAGCAGAAATAGATCTAATCAAAACAGATAAGGAAGTTAACTATATCTTGCAAAAGGAACCATAGACAATGAAGCAATATTATTACTAAATATGTATGCTCCAAGTGGTATAGCACACAAATTCTTAGATGAGAGGTTGGAGGAGTTGCAGGAAGAAAGAGACTGCAAAACTATATTAGTGGGGGACCTCAACACCCCCTCTCTGAACTTGATAAATCTAACCTCAAAATAAACAAGAAAGAAGGTAAGGAGGTAAACAAAACTCTGTATAAGGTAGATATGATAGATCTCAAGAGAAAAGTGAATGGGGATAAAAAGGAATAAACCTCTTTTCACAGTGGTACTTGGCACATATAGAAAAACTGACCATATTCTAGGGCATTAAAACCTCACAATCCAGTGCAGAAAGGCAGAGATAGTCAATTCATCCTTCTCAGATCATAATGCAATAAAAATTATATGTAATAAAAGGCCATGGAAAAACCAAAAATTAATTGGAAAGTAAATAATCTAATCCTAAAGAAGGAGTGAGTTAAACAAGAATTCATAGACAAGAGAATGACACGATTGAGACAACCAAGCAAATCTTATGGGATACTGCAAAAGCAGTTCTTAGGGGAAGCTTTATATTTTTGAATGCCTACATGAATAAAATAGATCAAAGGCATACAGCTGAAAAAACTAGAAAAAGAACAAATTTAAAATCCCCAAGTAAATACAAATTAGAAATACTGAAAACCAAAGGAGAGGTGAATAAAATAGAAATTAAGAAAAATATTGAATTAATAAATAAAATTAATAGTTGGTTTTATGAAAAAACTAATAAGATTGATAAACCTTTGGTCAACTTGGTTAAAAGAAATAAGAAAACCAAATGAACTCACTTTCAATGAGGAGGAATTTAAAACAATAAATAGAAATTACTTAGCCCAACTTTATGCCCATAAATTTGACAATCTAAATGAGATGAATGAGTATTTTAAAAAATATAAATTGCCCAGATTAACAGAAGAGGAAGTTGAATACTTAAACAACCCTATCTCAGAAAAAGAAATTGAACAAGAAAAGAAATTGAACAAGGATTGAACAAGAAAATGAATTCCCTAGGGACAAATCTCTAGGGCTGGATGGATTTATAAGTGAATTCTATCAAACATTTAAAGAACAGACAATTCCAATACTATATAGACTATTCGGAAAAATTGGGAAGGAAGGCGTCCTCCCAAATTCTTTTTTTTTACATGTAGTTTTCTTTTTCTTTTTTTCTTTTTTAAATTTATTTAACTTTTTACATTCATTTTCACAAAATTTTGGGTTCCAAATTTTCTCCCCATTTGTCCCCTACCCCCACCCCAATATACTGAGCATTCTAATTTTCCCTATCACCAATCTGCCCTCTCTTCAATCCTCCCTCCCTTCTCTTGTCCCCATCTTCTCTTTTGTCCTGTAGGGCCAGATGACTTTCTATTCCCCATTAACTGTATGTCTTCTTTCCTAGTAGCAACAACAATACTAAACAGTTGTTCCTAAAACTTTGAGTTTCAACTTCTCCCCATCCCTCCCTCCCCACCCATTCCCTTTGGGAAGGCAGGCAATTCAATATAAGCCATATCTGTGTAGTTTTGCAAATGACTTCGATAATAGTCATGTTGTGTAAGACTAATTGTATTTCCCTCCATCCTATCCTGCCCCCCCATTGTTTCTATTCTGTCTTTTGATCCTGTCCCTCTCTGAGTGTTGACTTCAAATTGCTCCCTCCTCCCATTGCCCTCCCTTCCATCACCCCCCCCACCCCGCTTATCTCCTTTTCCCCCACTTTCCTGTATTGTAAGATAGGTTTTCATACCAAAATGAGTGTGCATTTTATTCCTTCCTTTAGTCGAATGTCATGAGGGTAAACTTCATGTTTTTTTTCTCAGCTCTCCTCTTTTTCCCTCCACTAAAAAGTCTCCTGCTTGCCTCTTGAATGAGATATAATTTACCCCATTCAAATTCTTTTTATGATACAAATGTGGTTTTGATACCTAAACCAGGAGGAGACAAAACAGAGAAAGAAAATTATAGTCCAATGTCTCTAATGAATGAAGATGCAAAATTTTAAATAAGATTTTAGCATAAAGAATATAGCAACTTATCACGAGAATAATGCATTATGATGAGGTAGGATTCATACCAGGAATGCAGGGCTGGTTCAATATTAGGAAAACTATTAGCATTGTCAATAATAACAACAAAACGAACAGAAACCACACAGTTATCTCAATAGATGCAGAGAAAGCTTTTGACAAAACACAACACCCATTCCTATTAAAAACCCTGGGGAGCATAGGAATAAAGGGAACTTTCCTTAAAATAATAAGCAGCACCTATCTGAAACCTTTGGTAATCATTATATGCAATAGAGATAAGCGAGATGGATTTCCAACAAGATGAGGGTGAAACAAGGATGTTTATTATAACCACTATTATTCAATATGGTACTAGAAATGTTAGCTGTAGCAATTAAACAAGATAAAGAAATTGAAGGAATTAGGACATGGAAAGAAGAAACCAAGTTATCACTCTTTGCAGATGATATAATGATATACTTAGAGAACCAAAGAGATTAAAGTAAAAAACTAGCTGAAATAATAAACAACTTTGGCACACTTGCAAGTTACAAAATAAACGCACATAAATTTTCTACATTTCTATATGTTAGTAACGAAGTCCAAAAGCAAGGGTAGAAAGAGCAATCCCATTTAAAGCTACACATTATAAAATATTTGGGAGTTTACCTGCCAAAACAAACCCAGGGACTATATGAACACAATTACAAGACACTTTTCACACAAATAAAGTCAGATCTAAGTAAGTGGAAAAACATCAGTTGCTTGTGTGTAGGCTAAGCTAATAAAATAAAAATGACAATTCTACCTAAATTAATTTACTTATTTAGTGCCATGTCAATTAAACTATCAGATAATTATAATTATTTTCTAGAGCTGGAGAAAATAATATCAAAATTCATCTGGAAGAACAAAATATTCAGAATATCAAGGGGACTAATGAAAAGAAATGCAAGGAAGGTAGCCTAGCTCTACTAGATCTCAAATTGTATTATAAAGCAGCAATTGTCAAAACCACTTGGTACTGGCTAAGAAACAGAAGGGTAGACAAGTGAAATAGGCTAGGTACTCAAGACATAGTAGGCAATGAATATAGAAATATACTGTTTGATAAAACCAAGGACCCTAGCTTCTGGGATAAGGATTCAATATTCGGCAAAAATTGCTGGGAAAGCTGGATAAAAATGTGGTGGAAAATAGGCATAGACCAATGCCTGACACCGTATGCAAGAATAAAGTCCCAATGGGTAAATGATCTAAGTATAAAGATTGATACTATGAACAAATTGGTGGAACAAGTAATGGGGTATTTATCAGATTTATTGAGAAGGGAAGAATTTTTTGACTAAAGAAGAGAGAGAAAGCATTATGAAGGACAAAATGGATAATTTTGATTACATTAAACTGAAAACTTTTGCACATCCAAACCCAATGCAACCAAGATTAGGATGGAAGCAGAAATCTGGGAAAGAATTTTGCAGCTAGTGTCTGTGACAAAGGCCTCATTTCTATAATATGTAGAGAACTGAGTCAAATGTATAAAAATACAAGTCATTCCCCAATTGACAAATGGTCAAAGGGTATGAACAGGCAGTTTTGCGAGGAAGAAATTAAAGATAGCTATAGTCCTATGAAAAAATGCTCTAAATCAGTACTGATTAGAGAGATGGAAATCAAAATAATTCTAAAATACCACATCACACCTATCAGATTGGCTCACATGACAACACCAGAAGATGATAAATATTGGGGAAGATGTGGGAGAGTTGGAACACTAATTCATTGTAGGTGGAGCTGTGGGCTGATCCAACCATTCTGGAGACCAATTTGGAATTATGCCCAAAGCCCAGCAATAGTGCTTCTATGACTGTATTTCCAAGAGATCATAAAAATGGGAAAGGGTCCCACATGTACAAAAATATTTATAGCAGCACTCTTAGTGGTGACCAAAAACTGGAAATCAAGGAGATGCCCATTAATTGAGGAATGGCTGAATAAATTATGGTATATGAATGTAATGGAGTACTATTGTGCTATAAGAAATGATGAAGAGGAAAACTTCAGAGAGGCCTGGCAAGACTTATATGATCTGATGCTGAGTGAAAGGAGCAGAACCAGGAGAACTTTGTTCACAGGAATGACCACAGTGTGTGAGAGTTTTGTCTGGTAGACTTCAAACTTCGTTTGCAACCTAGACAATCTCCATTTCCTGAGGACCTTAATAAATAAAAAATGAATTACCATAATAAGATGAAAACAATAACCTTTAAATTGGCTCATCTATCTAGCGTTTTATCTCTATGGGAAATGAAGAGATAAAGCATCAAAGAGAAACACTAAGAATAAGAATTATTGTTATTGGTTTACATTTATGAAAGCAGATGGTAGAAGATTATATACAATACTCAGTGGAATTAAAATCAGCTTAAAGAAATATTGAAGAAAAATAATAAGCCAAAGCATACAAATGTCATTTGAGGATAAAACATGATGGAGGATTAAAAGCACATAGAAAATGGAAAATATCTGTAAAAGTTTTGGTGACAGAATCCCATATAAAATGTATAACTTAAGGTTACTCACTACAAACTAGGGATTCTGAGCAGAATGAGCTTATTTCAAGAACGGGGCATTTCCAAGCAAAATGATGGCTATTAAAGAGAGGGAAAGCAAGGAAGACAGTTGTATATGATGGACAGCATATAGGACATTTTTGGCTCCATACTAAGTGCATAGTAAAGGTGAAAAAGTATGTTTTTATTGTATACTAGCAGGTACCTCTTCCTTCAGGCCCCTTGTGGACCAATTTTTTTTTCAGAGAATAGCAGATAAAAAATATGGTCAACCCTCACTAAAAATGTAATTCATACTCTAAAGTCCATTGGTACTGAACTCGGTACTTATTGGTGGAGATCATTTCCTTATGTCTGTAGGAAAAGTGAGATAGAGTTTATGTGTGTAGGAGAGAAGAGATATCCAATTTTGAGAGTGAAGATCTATGACACCAAGTCCACTTTATGTTGTTGAAGGGAGAGAAAGATTGTGAAGAAACTGGCATGAGAGCTGATGGCAGTCTCTATTAGGTCCCTCACCTCATTTTGCTATGTTTTACTTACTACACAAAGATAAAAGACTTTAGGAAAATTTTCCCTTGGAGTTAAGTAAGAGACTTTCTTGACTGAACTGGTATGTTTCATTTCCATCAGTTTGGCATGGTATATATTCTCATATTTATACTTTCTCTAATTTCTGCTGTCCTATTGAGATAAATTTGTTTCTTTGCTAGTTAATATTTGTATTCATTATGTAACTGGTATTTTATTTATTTATTTTTAGTTTGCAACATTCATTTCCACAAGATTTTGAGTTCCAAATTTTCTCTCCATCTCTCTCCTCCCCTTGCCCCAAAATACCATGCATTCTGATTACCCCTTCCCCCAATATGTTCTCCCTTCTATCATACCCCTCCCTTCTCTTATTCTCATCCCATCTACTTTCTTGTAGGGTAAGATAAATTTCTGTGCCCCATTGCCTGTATATTTTATTTCCCAGTTGCATATGAAAACAATTTTTAACTTTAATTTTCAAAGTTTTAAGTTCTAACTTCTCTCCTTTCCTCACTCCCCACCTATTCCCACTGAGAAGGCAAGCAATTCGATACAGATTATACATGTGTCCTTATGCAAAATACTTCCATAGCAATCATGTTATGAAAGACCAACTATATTTACCTCCATCCTATCCTGCCCCCATTTATTCTATTCTCTCTTTTGACCTTGTCCCTCCTCAAAAATGTTTACTTCTAATTACCCTAGCCTCTAATGTTCCCTCCCTTTTACATCCTCAACCCCCACCACTTATCCCCTTCACTTTCCAATAGGTAAGTTAGATTTTCATACTAAATGATTGTGTGTACGTTATTCCCTCTTTCAGCTAAATATAATGAGAGTAAGGTTCAGTCTTTTCCTCTCACCTCCCTCTCACCCCCTCCACTGAAAATGATTTTCTTGCCTCTTTCATGTGAGAGATAAATTGCCCCATTACATTTCTCCATTTCTCCTCCAAATATATTCCTCTATCACCCCTTGATTTTATTTTTTTAGATATCATTCCTTCTTATTCAACTCACCCTGTGCCCTCTGTTTATATGTATATAATCCCTTGAACTACCCTAATATTGAAAAAAATCTCAAGAGTTACAAATACTATCTTTCCATGTAGTAATTGTAAATGGTTCAATTTTAGGAAGGCCTTATGACTTTTCTTTCCTGTTTACCTTTTCATGCTTCTCTTTATTTTTCTGTTTGAAAGTCAAATTTTCTATTCAGTTCTGGTCTTTTCATGAAGAATGTTTGAAGGTCCTCTATTTCATTAAATGAAAATTTTTTACCCTGAAATATTGTACTCAGTTTTGATGGGTAGGTGATTCTTTGCTTTAATCCTAGCTCCTTTGACCTTTGCAATATCATATTCCAAGTCTTCTGATCCCTTAATTTAGAATCTGCTAGATCTTGGGTTATCCTGATTGTGTTTCTACAATATTTAAATTGTTTCTTTCTGGCTTCTTGCAATATTTTTCTCCTTGACCTAGGAGCTCTGGAATTTGCAACATTTGTAGGAGTTTTCCTTTGGGGATTTCTTTCAGGAAGCAATCAGTGGATCCTTTCAATATCTATTTTACCCTCTAATTGTAGTACATCAGGGCAGTTTTCTTTTATAATTTCTTGAAAAGTGATATCTAGCTCTTTTTTTTAGAACATGGCTTTCAAGGTAGTCTAATAATTTTTTAAGATTATCTCTGCTGGATCTATTTTCCAGGTCAATTGTTTCTCAAGTGAGATATTTCAGATTCTCTGCTATTTTTTTCATTGCTTTGGTTTTATTTGTATAATTTATGATTTTTTCATAAAGTCATTAGTATCCATCTGCTCCATTCTAATGTTTAAGAAATTATTTTCTTCAGAACTCCTTTTCCATCTGGTCAGTTCTTCTTTTTAAGGTGTTCTTCTCCTCACTGACTTTTTGAATCTCTCTTGCCATTTGTGGTAGTCTATTTTTTAAAGTGATTTCTTTGGCATTTTAGGGGTC
Source organism: Bettongia penicillata ogilbyi (assembly GCA_023548195.1). Classification (NCBI taxonomy): domain Eukaryota; kingdom Metazoa; phylum Chordata; class Mammalia; order Diprotodontia; family Potoroidae; genus Bettongia; species Bettongia penicillata. The sequence goes on from JAJHZJ010000580.1 coordinate 3,297,064, forward strand.
TCCTTTAGCAAGCAGTTGACTATTTTTTCATGATTTTCTTGCATTGCTCTCATTTCTCTTCCCATTGTTTCTTCTATTTCTTTTATTTGATTTTTCAAATACTTTTTGAGCTCTTTCATGGCCTGAGACCAATTCATATTTTTTCGTAGAGGCTTTGGATATAAGAGCTTTGACTTTGTTGTCTTTTTCTCTTTGTATATTTGATCTTCCTTGTCACCATAGTAAGATTCTATTGTCTGATACTTTTTCCAGTTTTTGATCATTTCCCCAGTCATTTATTTGACTTTTGAGCTTTTTGTCAAAGTAGTTCTCTGCTTTCAGTGGGGGTGGTGGGGGTGTACTGTCTACTGATCAATCCCTATACAATCTATGGGCCTGGATCTCTAGAATGGCCTTTTCTGCTGCCTAGGCTGCTGTTGTGACTACTGAAGGCTACACTGTCCCGTTGGCCACCCTGGGGCCAGGACTGGACCACTCTACTCTCTCACATAAGTCCCACAGGTATTTTTCACAGATCTTCCAATTTGTCCTCAGTGTTTTGGGGTTGTGAAGTTTGCAAGCCACCATCAGTGCCAGAAATTCAGTCCCCCAAGGCCTGCTGAGGTCCTGTCTGTGCCAGGGCAACACACACTGGACTGCATTCTGCTCCCAGTGTGGCATGATAGATGCTTCCTGTCAACCTTTCCAATTGTCTTAGGCTGGAGATTTGTTTTACTCCATCCTCCTGTGGGTTCTGTAGCTCCAGAATTTGCTTAGGGTTATTTTTAAATATATAATTTATTTTTCAGTTCTCAACCTTAACTTCCACAAGAATTTGGATACAATATTTTCTCCCCATCTCTCCCCATCTCCCACCCCATGACAGCATGCACTCCATCCACCACTTCCTACAGTCTGTCCACCCTTCTATTACCCACCCTTTTTCCATCTCCTTTCCTTTCTATTTTCCTGTAAAGAAAAATAGATTTCTATACTCCATTGCCTGTATATCTTAATTTCAGTTGCATGCTAATTTTTAAATTCATTATTAAAGCTTTGAGTTCCATATTCTCTCCCTCCCTCCCCACCCACCCTCACTGAGAAAACAAGGAATTTAATATAGGTCATACATGCATAACAATGCAAAGCACTTCCATAATAATTATATCGTAAAAGACTAACCACATTTCCCTCTGTCCTATCCTGCCCTCCATTTATTCAAGTCTCTCCCTTGAGCTGTCCTCCCACAATAGTGTTTGCTTCTGATTATACTTTTCTGGGCTCTGCTGATGCCAGAAGACACTCCCCTCTCACTCAGGTGAAAGAACTTTCTTACTGACCCTTGAAGCTGTCTTTGGCCTTTGTGGGTTGAAAAGTCTTGGAACCACAGCTGCTACCTGTGATTCTGCATCCTGAAGCCTGCTCCAGTTCTGTCCATGCTGTGTGGCCTGGGCTGTGCTGTGCTCCACTCTGAGTCTGGTGCAATAGACCCTTTCTGTTGGCCTTTCATTCTGTCTTGGGCTGGAAATCTGTTTCACTCTATCATTCTGTAGCTTCTGCTACTCTAGAATTTGTTGGGAGTCAGTTTTTCACAGGTATTTTATGGGCTATGATGGGGAGAGCTCCAGTATGTCCATCCTTCTACTCTGTCATCTTGGCTCCACCCCCAATAAAGTCAATTCTTGAACTCCAGAATGTTATAATGGCTATTCCCATAGCAGAATTCAATACTTAAGTCATTTACACAAATACATTGAAAAGACAGGAATAAATCAGTGACATTATTAGAATAAGGTAACTGGAATCTTGGTTTCTTTCCTCTTGGAAATTCTGACTTATTGTCCTCTTCAGGCTAGCTACAAAACTACCCAATCCCTCACCTGACCTTTGGCCAATAACATCTATTTTTCTGGTGCTCCTTCTATTTTCTCCTAGGTGATGGTGACTGCTAACTATTCACAATTTCAGGGCAATAATCATAATATGACCACCCTGGAGTGAACTGCTTTGTGACTGCCCTCACCTCCCACACACATACAATTGGGGCAATTCCTTTACCCAAAGCAAAGGAATCCTTTCCTTTTTTTTAACTATTGTTATCATTATTAAATATAACTATGTCTCTTCTCACAGTTTCATATTTTGTCAGATACTTTTTGAAATGTTCACTGTTGAGACATTTTGTCTAGACCTTTACCTTGATCAGTGGCATAGACAAAAATATTTAATTCAAATTCCTTGATAATCAATGGTCCATTAAAACTAGAAATAGCATTTTTTTGTGTGTACATATTTTCTTACTTTAGAGGAGCTCAGATAGCTAAATAGACATAATTGGACATATCCCCACAAAGGTCCTTGAAATAAGAAGCAAGTGTTTTCATTATTAACAACTGGTCAAATAATAACAAATAATATTTGTGTTGATGTGTAAATTACAAAGACTTTTCAAGTTGAAGGTCACTCAACAGCTCAGTAGGAAGGACTGGGTGAGAAGTATTATTTTCTGTTTCATAGTCACATCAGTTACAGTGAGAATCTAGTCTAATCACATATTTTGCCCATGACAACAGTAAGGTCAAGAGAAATCATTTCATTGTGATTTCCCCAAAATCCTATAGCTAGTTAGAGAAAGAAATAGCTCATGAAAATATATGTTCAATTTGGAATCAAAAGATATGTTTTCAAATCCTCACTGTTATTTGTTAATCTTTAGGTCCATTTTATTTATCTGCAAAATGGGGAGGTTGAATTAGATGACCTCTAAGGCAGCAGTGTGCTATTAAATACTTAAAAATTAGATCCTGAAAAATAATATGCATATAACACTTCTATTTTATCTGCACTATTACTATTTTCTTGGTCACTTTTTTAAGTTTAAATAATCATTATCAACAACAAATAAGTCAAGCCCTGAATTGTAATATTTATCAATTTTCTAGGTGTAAATGCTCAACCTAAATATTTAACAACACTCTTACAAGTCAGTTAGAACTAACTCCAGGAAACTTCTGCTTAAGGTCTTTTTGGAGCTGACTCTTAGATTCTATGATAGAATTGGGATTTGAACCTAGGATTTGTTTGGTTTTATTTTACTCTAATTCAATGTCTTTTTGACCCTATCATGCTGTGTGTGTGTGTCTTATTGCCTCCAAAAAGCAAGAGGTTATTTCAAATAATTGCTATTCCACTCTGAAATTCCGAAGCTGAGTCAATAATATGAGTTCTTGCCAAGGAAATTGATGAGAAATTTCTTTGACAGTATGCTACAAAATTCCAGAGAACCAAACCAACAAAGCCAGAGCTCGACTCTTTGTTTTTCAGTGTCAGGGACCATTGAGATACTTTATTCATTAAAATCTACTTGAAAGCAATTTGAAATCAAGTTATTATAACCTCTAATATCCTCATCATGTGGTTAGTAGAGTTTAGATAATAATTGGAATTTTCATTATTATCCTGTCAACTATCTTAAAAGAAGATTGAGAGATATCATCAGGGAGTCTGCATTCAAGTGTTTTTTATGTTAATTTCTGGCAAAAGGGTAGGAATACATACAAAGGTTTTTTAAATTTAGCCTTCTCCTCTCTATAACTTCTGAATTTGATTTCCTCAGTTTTTTATTTATTTCCATTTACAACCTATTTTCTTGTTCTAAGAGGATCTTTAAATGTTTTGGTATCATGTACCTCCAAAAAGATCAGCAAGCCTCATCTCTTCATGGTCTTCATGAGTAGTATCTATTGACTGATGTTTGCCAGGAGAAATGAGCCTCATGTAGAGTGGACAGCTCCCCACTGAGCAATTGTCATTCTTTTCTATTATTGCAGGTTATGTGTAATGTAAACAGTAATACAATTTGACCTAATGACTCATAGGAAATAAAATACCACCATATGTCAGATCTATATCATTTCTTAGGTTTCTAGATTACTGTAATGAAAGGTAATCATGTCCTGAGGCCCAAATTGATGGCCTACATTGAAGCGGGCCATTTCATTAATATAAAATTGAAATATAAAATTTATTTTTGTTCGTTTATTTGAGATAATTTATATTCTTCTGATATCTATCCATAGAAAAACACACAAATTATCTAAGTTCTCTGGGATTTTTCTAAAGAAAAGGAAATAAAGGCAAGAATTATATGATCTATTGGAAGGAAAATCACAAACCATCTAAGTTTAACCTAGACAACATAGCACTGGACCTAGAGTTATGAAGACTTGAGCATAAATTCAGCCTCAGGCATATACTAGTTTTGTGTGAAATTTACTATAATCTCTGTTTAATTCAGTTTCCTCATCTATAAAATGAGGATGATAATTATAGCAACTACCTCTCTTAGTTGTTGGGATCTAATGAGATAATAATAATAATTCTAGCATTGTACCCAGAATAAAATTAGTACTGCATACATTCTTGTTATTGTTACAATTATTAATAAAAAATTATCCCCTGTAGAATGTCCAGGATGAATAGTCCTCTAGTGGTTGCTGGAAGATATCCACTGAATGGCAATCAATGATAATCCAAATCTTGACTTACCCTTAGCTTTTATCTTTTTTCTGTCTCTATTGTTATACTACTGAAAAGTGATGGGGGAAATTACAAAGTTATAAGAACTTGATCTACTAAAATAAACCATCTAAGCCGATCCCTACCAGGTCTTCATTAATATATGGCAATCTTTTAATCCTTCCTAAACTAACTCCATATTAAATGATCAAAACTTCTATTCTCTTTTCAAACTACATGTACCTCCAAATTCGTTTCTGGCCTCATGGATTTTGGATCTGGTGTAAAAAGGACCACAAAGTTGGGGATAATGACAGTAGAGGTGGAAGTACATACTCTGGGGAAAGAGCTCATAATAATAACAATTGACTCCATTGCCTCCTTTTTACCCAGAAACTTTCTCCATCAATTATTTTCTAGACTTCAACTGATCTCAATCCATGGATTGCTTCCCTCCTGCCCACAAGCATGTTTTAAATCATTTCTATTTTTATGAAAATTATTGTCCCTTTAACATTTTACCTTTATATGTACAACAATTTGTTGCTGAGTTTTCTGATTAGCATTCTAAGAGTTGCAAGTTCTCTGACTTACAATACTTACTCAAGTGCTTGATAATTTTAAATAGGATTAAGATGTAGTGTACTGGAGAGACATAGTTATCAAAATTCCTCTTTCATTATGAAGCAATGGTAATTTCTGCGTGTATAGACTGAAGATGAGATTTGCATTATTAGCAAGAGATTTATTAAGGTAAAAGATAAGAGGCAGGATCTGAAGCCAGAAAGACAAATATAGAGATAAAAGGAAAGGTTTCATGACAATATCTGCTAAGGTTTAGGGTGAGATTTATTCTGCCATTGCCTTTGAAGAGCGGAGAAATAGTTAAAAAGCAGAACATCAGATAAGTCACCCAGAAGATTAAATAGCTTAGTAGAGAAGCTTCCAATGAGATGTTAGTTAAGTACTGCATGGACAAACACCATTCAGGACTTGAAGAATCTATTCAAAACCAAAAATATAGTCTTTTTTATTTAGTATTTTGTTTCCCCAAGTTACATGTAAAAACAGTTTTTAACATTCATTTTTAAAATTTCGAGTTCCAGATTGTCTTCCTTACTCCCTTCCCACTTTCCCCTCATTGAGAAGGAGAGCAATTTTATATAGATTATATACATGTAGTCATGCAAAACATTTCCATAATAGTCATGTTCTTAAAGAAAACATGGACAGAAAAAAACCTTCCAGAAAACAAAACTTAGAAAAAAGAACCCTTCAATCTATTCAGACACCATTGTTTCATTGTCTCGGAATGGGTTGTGTTTTTCACCGTTTAAGTTATTCAAATTTTCCTTGGTCATTATATTATTGAGAATAACTAAGTAATTCACATTTGACCATCTTACAATATTGCTGTTCCTTCATACATTTCACTTTGCATCAGCTCAAGGAATTCTCTAAAAGCTTTTCTAAAAATACTCTAAAAGATGAGTAGCCTACTCATCATTTTCCATAGCACAATAGTATGCCAGCAAATTCATATATCACAATTTGTTCAGCCATTCCCCGATTTATGGGTATCTCCTCAATTTCCAATTATTTGCAATGAGAAAAGAACTGGTACACATATTTTTCTATATATAAGTCCTTTTCCTTTTAAAAAATCTCATCTGGGATGCAAATCTAGTAGTGGTATTACTAGGTGAAATGCTTTATAACTTTGGGCATAGTTCCAAATTGCTGTATAAAATGGTTAAATTAGTTCACAACTCCACCAACTGTCCATCAATGTCTCATTTTTCCCACATCCCCTCCACCATTTGCCATGTTTTTGCCCTACTAGGCAAACTAATAGGTATGAAGTAGCACATCAGAATTGCATTTCTCAAATCAATAGGCATTTTTTTTCACATGGCTACAGATAGCTTTGACTACTTCATCTGAAAACTATCCATATTGTGTGATCATTTATTAATTGGGGAACAGCTCTTACTTTTTAAAATTTGTTTCAGTTCTCTATGTTTGAGAATTGATGCCTTTATCAAGAGAATCTTACTTCAAAAAAATTTTTACTGTTACTATTGTTAACTGTTTCCCTCCATCCCATTTCTCTCACCATTCATTCTATTCTCCATATTCTTTCACCTTGCCCCTCCTCAAAAGTGATTTGTTTCTGATATCTCCTCCCCAATGCTCCCTTCCTTTTATCACTTTCCCTTCTCTTAACCCATTCCCCTCCATTTTCCCTATAGAGTGATATAGATTTAGTGTGTATCTTATACCCACCTTAGTGTGTATGTTATTCCCTTTTTCAGCCAATTCTGATGAGAGCTAGGTTCACTAACTTCCTCTCTAATCTCCACTCTTCCCTCCAAAGTAAAAGCTTTTCCTTTCCTCTTTTTTGTGAGATAATTTACTCCATTCTACCTCTCCCTTTCCCTTTCTCATAGTACATTCTTCTGCCACCCCTTAATTTTACTTTTCCTAGGGTATTATTCCTTCATATTCTACTCATACCTGTGTCCTCTGTCTGTATACACTCCATCTAAATGCCTAATAAAAAGAAAGTTCTTATGAGTTACAACTATCATCTTCCCATGTAGGAATGTAAGCAGTTTAACCTTATTAAGTCCCTTATGATTTTCCTGTCCTGTTTTGTTTTGTTTTTTGTATGCGCTTCTCTTGAGTCTTGTATTCGCAAATCAAAATTTCTATGCAGCTTTGATCTTTTTCATCAAGAATGCTTGAATGTCCTCTATCTCTTTGAATATTCAGTTTTCCCCTAAAGGATTGCACTGTTTGGCTGGGTAGGTGATTCTTGGTTATAATCCTAGCTCCTTTGCCCTCTGGAAATATCATATTCCAAAGTTGTCTGATCCCTTAGTGTAGAAGCTACTAAAGCTTGTGCTGTCCTTATTGTGTTTGCACAATACTCAAGTTGTTTCTTCCTGGCTGCTTGCAGTATGATTTCCTTTATCTGGAAGCTCCAGAATTTATCTATAATATTTCTGGGAATTTTCACTTTGGGATCTCTTTCAGGAGGTGATCAGTGGATTATTTCAATTTCTATCCTATGATTCCAGAATATCAGGGCAGTTTTCCTTGATAATTTCTAGGAAGATGATGCCTAGGCTTTTTTTTTTGTTTCATAGCTTTCAGATAGTCAAATAATTTTAAAATTTTTAAATTTATCTCTCTTGGATCTATTTTCCAGGTCACTTGTATTTCTTTACCCATGAGCTGTCTCACATTGTTTTCTATTTTTTTCCATCCTTTTGTTTTTGTTTTGCTATTTCCTGACTTCTCATAAAGTCATTAGTGCTTCCCTTTTTCTCCATTCTAATTTTGAGGGCATTCAGTTCTAAGGTGAGCTTTTGGGCTTTCTTTTCAATGTGGCCAATTCTCCTTTCCAAAGCATGCTTTTCCTTAATGGATTTTTGTGCCACTTTTACCATTTTGCCTAGTCTGTTTTTCAGGGTGATATTTTCTTCAGTATTTTTTGTGTGTCTTCTTTACCAAGCAGTTGACTAATTTTTCATGATTTTCATTCATCACCCTCATTTCTCTTCCCAATTTTTCTTCTACCTGTCTTGCTTGATTTTCAAAATCTTTTTCAGTTCTTCCATGGTCTGCGACCAATTCATATTTTTCTTGGAGACTTTGGATATAGCTTTGACTTTGTTATCTTCTTCTAAGTATGTGTTTTAATTTTCCATGTCACCATAGTAACTCTGTATGGTCAGATATGTTTCTGGTGTTTATGCATTTTCTCAGCCTATTAGTTGACTTTTAACTTTTTGTTAAAGCTGGGCTCTTATTTGAGGGTAGAGAGTGATTTGTCCTAAATTTCAGGGGTTTTGTGCATTTGTTATCAAAGACACTTCTAGAGACCTGTAAATTTTCAGTACTTCCAAGGTAGTATGATTTAAGGAGAAATGCTTAATACTCTCCTGGCCTGTGTTCTGCTCTATGAGTGACTACAAGCATTCTTTTCTGCCCTGGAATTGTAAGGAGGGTCCCAGCTACACTGTGACCTCAAGTTCATGCTCTTTTCCATCCTAGATATACTACCCAGGACTGTGACCTTCATCTGTGTATGAGCAAAGCAACATGTTCCTGCTTCAGTGCTGGCAAAGAGATTTCTATAATCTCCTTCTGATTGTTTTTTTGACCAATTTACCATCTGTGAGATGATAACTCTAGAAGTTGCCACAGCTCTTTGAGTAGGTCCCAAGGCCTGCTTCTGGTTGGCTGGACTGGGCTACTCTTATGCAGCCTGTACTGTACTGTGCTCTTATCTCTCCTTGGTGCAACAGATTTTTCCTGCTGAACTTCTAAGTTATTTGGGACGTAAAATTGCTTTACTCCATTTTTTTTGTGAGTTCTGTTGCTCTAGAATTTGTTCAGTCATTATGTAAAGGTATTTGAGGACTTTTTGGAGAACTTGGGCAAGTCTCTAATTTTATTCCATCATCTTGGCTCTGCTTCCAGAAAAATAAATTCTTTAATGAGAGTTTTTCAATAGTAGTCAAGATGGCAAAATGGCAACATTATTTACAGTTTTAGAGTTTTGAGTTTCTCAAGCACACAAGTTTTCCCTATTCAAAGACTTCCTTGGCAATTTTCTAAGTATGTGAGTACCCTCTTGCCCATTTATATACTAAATAAAAAATATCTAAGGTGAAGAGTGTTATCTGAGTTATTGTGTTATGATGTATTCATTATTCATGCATTAATTTTAATTTATGAGTATGCCTGTTAAGTTAATATTATTTAATTTGTCTTATTATTTACAATCTAAAAATATCATTTTTGAAAGTGACTGGAAGATGGCAGAGTAGAGAAGCATTCATCTGAACTCTCTCCAGAACCCCCTGCAAACAGGAAAAGGTTACAGAGAGGCATTCTTCCAGCCTATGACAACATAGGAGATTGAAAGGAGAAATATTGCATTGGAAGCTGGCCTGGAGCCCCTACGGAAGCAGCAGCAGCTTTGGACTCTTTCAAGCCAAAGATGGTAAGGTGAACAACAAATGGTTATAAAGAGATTTCAGGGTACCATGCACCATTACTAAACACAGGATTAGATACTTTTTGGCATCTCTTTTGCCTTTATCCACTTGTAGGTCAAAATTCAAGGGCAGAGAGTGGCACTTTCAGTCAAGAGGGAGGAGAAGCCCTAAGAAGTAGCATCATTTCCATCAATTCATCCTGGTCTCAAGAAAGAATGGGCCTTGAATAATAATATTGATTGTAATTCCAAGAGATCAGGGGACTTTCATGAGTAAGGACCAGAATGTAGACAAAGAGAGCAGTTACCACAACTCTACCCAGATTGCACCACCTTGGAAGCACTCAAAATTTCCCTAATTCCAGAATTAGCTCTAAAAGCAATAGTGAATAAAAGCCTGAAACTTGAGATGAAATCCATCCTACCAGGGTAGGAAAAGAGAGCCTAAAATTAACATAAAGTTCCATATCAAGAAATAGGGTGGGAGCCAAGATGGCGGAGTAGAAGGACGCACGTTTACGAGCTCCGAAACCAAAGCCCATAGAATTAATGTAAAAAGAGTCCCCCATAGCTTCTGGGTGAATACAAGGTGTGCAGAAGCTGAGTGGAAGAGATTTCCGTTCCGGGGAGCCCTGAAGACCCGTCCCCAGGGTCCGGCGCGCCCCGGAAAGTAAACCCGACCCCCAGCGCTGCCCTGGCCGAGGCTGCAGAGAAGCTGATCTGAGCAGGCTTCAGAGACGGAAGCTCCAGCAACCGGGAAAGTCCCTCCGCCCACAGAAGCTACAGGTCAGTGAGAAAGAAAGCCGGGCTGAAGGAGAGGGGAAGCGGGGCGTCTCCGTGACTCAGCCCCCCTCGGGAGGAAGCGGCGGCGGCGGTGGGGACTGGGGCAGGAAGTGGCGGAGGCAGAGGTGTGGGCGGCGGCTGAGGCGGCAGCAGCCCAAGACTCAGGAATTCCCCAGCAGCAGGCAGGATCTTCATTACGGAAGATTCCCGCATAAAACCTGACGGAGCTGAGCCTGGGAGACGGCCCTGCCCCCAGCCCTCTCTGTTACTGAAGGCTTCTGCTTAAAGCCCCCAAGGGACCGGGATTTGGGAGGCGGGCCCCCCACTCCGCCCCACCCATTCCATTCCTGAAAGTCTCTGCATAAAGCCCCCGGGGGATCAGTCTCGGAGGCAGCCCTGGCCCCACCCCAGCACCTGAACTAAAGCTCACTGATTGACAGCTGGCAGGAGGAAAGCCCATTTAAATCTCAGAGGCCAAGCACTAGCTGGGCGGATCCAGGCGGGGGTGGAAAGGAATCTCAGAAGTCAAGTAACTGGCTGGGAAAATGCCTAGAAAAGGGAAGAAAAATAAGACTTTAGAGAGTTTTTTCCAACAAATGCAAATGATCCCGACCTTCGGATCTGATGAAGATGAGGACGTATTCCTGCCATCAGGGAAAGACATGGAGGGTGGGGCCTCAGTACCCCAGACACCCCAGGGGGGTGGTGCCTGGAAGAGCTCAAAAAGGATTTTGAAAAGCAAGTTAGACAGGTGGAGGAAAAACTGGGAAGAGAAATGTCAGAGATGCAACAAAAGTATGAAAAACAGGTCAATACCTTGGTAAAGGAGACCCAAAAAAATGCTGAGGAAATTAACACCTTGAAAAATAGGCTCACCCAATTGGCAAAGGCGGTTCAAAAAGCCAATGAGGAGAAGAATGCTTTCAAAAGCAGAATGAGCCAAATGGAAAAAGAGGCTCAAAAGCTCACTGAATTTAATAGCTCTCTCAAAATTAGAATGGAACAGATGGAGTCTAATGACTTAATGAGAAACCAAGAAATCACCAAACAAAACCAAAAGAACGAAAAAATGGAAGAGAATGTGAAATATCTCATGGGAAAAACAACTGACTTGGAAAATAGATCCAGGAGAGACAATTTAAAAATTATGGGACTACCTGAAAGTCATGATCAAAAAAAGAGCCTAGACATCATCTTGCATGAAATTATCAAGGAAAATTGCCCTGACATTCTAGAACCAGAGGACAAAATAAGTATTGAAAGAATCCATTGATCACCACCTGAAAGACATCCAAAAAGAGAAACTCCTAGGAACATTGTGGCCTAATTCCAGAACTCCCAGCTCAAGGAAAAAATCTTACAAGCAGCTAGAAAGAAACAATTCCAGTACTGTGGAAATACAATCAGGATAACCCAAGATCTAGCAGCTTCTACATTAAGGGACCGAAGGGCGTGCAATAGGATATTCCAGAAGTCAAAGGAACTAGGACTCAAACCAAGGATCACCTACCCAGCAAAACTGAATATAATACTTCAGGGGAAAAACTGGTCTTTCAGTGAAATAGAGGACTTTCAAGCAATCTTGATGAAAAGACCAGAGCTGAATAGAAAATTTGACTTTCAAACACAAGAATGAGAAGAAGCATGAAAAAGTAAACAGCAAAGAGAAGTCATAAGGATCTTACCAAAGTTGAACTGTTTACATTCCTACATGGAAAGACAATATTTGTAACTCTTAAAACTTTTCAGTATCTGGGTAGTTGGTGGGACCACACATACACATGTACACACATGCACACACATACACACATGCACACACATACAGAGATAGAGAGCACAGATTGAACTGAATAGGATGGGACCATACCTTAAAAGAAACTAGGGTAAATGGTGAGAGAGAAATGTAGGGGGAGGGAAAGGGAAGGGGGTAACTATATGTCATTTAAGAGGCAGGTAGGAGTTTTTCTTAGTGGAGGGAAAAAGAGGAGAGCTGAGAAAAAAAAAAACAAAAAAAAAAACAAGAAGTTTACCCTCATCACATTTGACTAAACGAAGGAGTGAAATGCACACTCATTGTGGTATGAAAACCTATCTTACAGTATAAGAAAGTGGGGGAGAAAGAGATATTGCAAGGGGGGGGATGATGGAAGGGAGGGCAAAGGGAGGAGGGAGCAATTTGAAGTCAACACTTGGGGAGGGACAGGATCAAAAGACAGAAGAGAAACAAGGAGGGGCAGGTTAGGAGGGATGGTAATCCAGTTAGTCTTACACAACACGACTATCAGGGAGGTCATTTGCAAAACTACACAGATATGGCCTATATTGAATTGCCTGCTGTCCCAAAAGGAATGGGTGGGGAGGGAGGGATGGGGAGAATTTGGAACTCAAAGTTTTAGGAACAACTGTTTAGTATTGTTGTTGCAACTAGGAAAGAAGACATACAGTTAAGGAGGAATAGAAAGTCATCTGGCCCTACAGGAGAAAAGAGAAGATGGAGACAAGAGAAGGGAGAGATGACAGAAGAGAGGGCAGATTGGAGATAGGGAAAATTAGATTGCTTGGGGTATTGGGGTGGGGGGAGGGGATAAAAGGGATGAAAATTTGGAACCCAAAAATTTGTGAAAATGAATGTAAAAAATTTAAATAAATAAATTAATTTAAAAAAAAAAAAGAAAAAAAAGAAATAGGGTGACAAATGACCAAACAACAAAAAAGAACCAGAACATTAAAAGTGATGTATGCAGAAAAAACTTTTGACAAGATATCATTCATTTCTATTTAGAAAAAAAAACACTGAAAATCCTAGGAAACAATGGAATTTTTATCAAAATGATAATTAGTATCTATTTAAACCAAGAGCAAGCATTATCTGTAATGGGGAAGTCTTGCCAATAAGATCAAGTGTAAAGCATTATCACCACTATTATTCAATATTGTACCAGAAGTGCTATCTATAACAAGACAAGAGACAATGAATGAATAAAAATAGGCAATGAGAAAACCAAATTATTGCTCTTTGTGAATACCATAATGATACATGTAGAGCACCCTAGAGAATCAACTACAATACTAATTGAAATAATTAACAACTTCAGCAAAGTTGCATGATGTAAAATAAACTCACAAAAATTATTAGTATTTCAACATACTATTAACAAACCCAGATGGATGAGATAGAAAGAGAGATTGGATTTAATGTCTCTACAGACAATATAAAATATTTGGGAGTCTAAACAAGTAATACAAACCCAAAGTTTAGACAAACACAATTATAAAACACTATTCACCTAAATAAAAACAGATTTAAACAACTGGAAAAATGTTATTTGTTGATGGGTAGACTGAGCCAATACAGTAAAAATAACGATTCTACCTAAGATAATTTACTTATTCTGTGCCATACTAATGAAACTACCAAAGAATTATATTATAAAGTTAGAAAAATAATAAAATTTACACGGAAGAACCAAAGTTCAAGAATATAAAAAGGATCCATGGAAAAATTAATGGAAGGTGGACTACCAGTTTTAGATTTCAAACTATACCAAGATTATAAAGTAGTAATCATCAAAACAGTTCTACTATAAAAAAAAATAGTTTTGTGGATCAGTGGAATAGATTAGGTAAACAACATACAATAGTAAATGACGATAGTAATCCAATGCTTCATAAACCTGAAGATCCAACTTTTTGGGACAAGTACTCACTGTTTGACAAAAATTGCTGGGGACGCTGGAAATCAGCTTGGTAGAAACTAGATATAGACCAATATCTTGTGTTATACCAAAATAGGTCACAATGGAAGAATTTAGACATAAAGAGTTATCATAAGTAAAGAAGTGGAGTATAGAAAAAAATATACCTGTCAGATCTATGGATTAGGGAAGAATTGATGACAAAACAAGAGATAGAGGAGATTATGGAAAGTGAAATAGATAATTTTGATTACATGAAATTAAAAAGTTTTACGCAAACAATACTAATACAGCTAAAATTAGAAGGGAAACAGGAAACTGGCAAAAAAAAAACTGTAAAAAAACTTCTCTAAGATAATTTCTCAAATGTACAGGGAACTGAGACAAATTTATATAAAGAAGAGCCATACTCCAGTTGATGAGTGGTCAAAGATATGAACAAGCAGTTTTCAGACAAAGAAAGCAAAGCAATCTAAAAGTGCCCTAAATCACTGTTGATCAGAAAAATTAAAATTGAAAAAAACTCTGAGATACAGCCTGACACCTATCACATATGGCTAGTATGACAAAAAAGAAAAATAAGCATATTGGAGGGAATATTAGAAAACTGGGACATTAATCCACTGTTGGTGTAGTTGTGAACTGATCTAGAGATTCTGGAAAGCAATTTGCAAATAAGCACAAAGGGCTATAAAACTGCATACTCAGCAATACCACTGCTAAGATTATATCCTAAGGACACCCAAAAACAAACCAGAAAAAGGCCTAGTTGGACAAAAATATTTATGTCAGTTTCTTTTGTGGTGACTAAGAATTGGAAATCAAAGAGATGACCACTAGTTGGGGAATGCCTGAATAAACTGTGGTATATGATTTTAGTATAAGAAGTACCAAGCAGGATGATTTCAGAAAAACCTGGAAAGACTTACATGAACTGCTGCTTATTGAACAGAACCAGGACAGTGTTATACACAGTAACAGCAGTAATGTTCGTCAAAAACATTTATTTTTATTGTTTTATTTTGTTGGTGCTTTGCAATGTGACTAGTATGGAAATAAGTTTAAAATGACCTCAAATATATAATGGAAATCAAAGTGTTTTTCTTCTTTTTTAAAAAAAAATTAATTAATTAATTTTATTTTCAACATTCATTTCCAAAAAATTCCAAATTTTCTCCCCATCTTACTCCTCACCCCAAATGCCATGCATTCTGATTGCCCTTTCCACCAATGTGCCCTCCCATCTAACAGCCCTCCCTTCCCTTATCTCCATCTTCTCTCTTGTCCCATAGAGCAAGATAAATTTCTGTGCCCCATTACCTGTATTTCTTATTTCTCAATTGTGTACAAAACCAATTCTCAACACTTGTTCCTAAAACTTTGAGTTCCAACTTCTCTTCCTTCCTCCCTCCCCACTCATCCTCACTGAGAAGGCAAGCAATTCAATATAGGCTATATATGTGTAGTTTTGCAAATGACTTCCATAGTAGGCATATTGCATAAGACTAAGTATATTTCCCTCTGTCCTATCCTGCTCCCCCATTTCTTCTATTCTCTTTCTTGACCTTGTCCCTCCCCAAGAGTGTTTATTCCTAATTGCTCCCTCCTCCCATTTTCCCTCCCTTCCATCATCCCCCCACCATACTTATCTCTTAATTTCCTGTAGTATAAGATAGATTTTCATACCAAATTGAGTGTGCATATTATTCCTTCCTTGAAGCAAATATGATGAGAGTAAGCTTCACTTTTTCCCTCTCACCTCTCCCCTTTTCCCTTCCTTTAGAAAAGCTTTCTCTTGCCTCTTCTATGAGAGAATTTGCCCCACTCCATTTCTCCCTTTCTCCTCACAATATATTCATCTCTCAACTCTTAATTTTATTTTCTAAATATGATCCCTTCCTATTCAACTCACCCTGTGCTCTCTATCTTTCTCTCTGTATGTATGTGTGTGTGCATGTGTGTGTGTGCATGGGCATGTGTGTGTGTGTGTGTATGTGTGGGTGTGTGTGTAATGCCTTCAACTACCCAGATACTGAGAAAAGTTTCAAGAGTTACAAATATTATCTTTCCATGTAGGAATGTAAACAGTTCAACTTTAGTAAGCGCCTTGTGATTTTTCTTTCCTGTTTACCTGTTCATGTTTCTCTTGATTCTTGTGTTTGAAAGTCAAACTTTCTTTTCTGTTCTGGTCTTCTCATCAAGAATGCTTGAAAGTCCTCTATTTCATTGAATGACCATTTTTTCACCTGAAGTATTATACTCAGTTTTGCTGGGTAGGTGATTCTTAGTTTTAATCCTAGTTCCTTTGACTTCTAGAATATCATATTCCAAGCTCTTTGATCCCTTAATGTAGAAGCTGCTAGATCTTGTGTTATCCTGACTGTATTTCTATAATACTCAAATTGTTTCTTTCTATCTGTTTGCAATATTTTCTCCCTGACCTGGAAACTCTGTAATTTGGCTACAATATTCCTAGGAGTTTCTCTTTTTGGATCTCTTTCAGGAGGTGATTGGTGGATTTTTCAAAATTTATTTTGCCCTCTGGTTCTAGAATATCAGGGCAATTTTCCTTAATAATTTCATGAACGATGATGTCTAGGCTCTTTTTTGTTCATGGCTTTCAAGTAGTCCCATAATTTTTAAATTGTCTCTCCTGGATCTATTTTCCAGGTCAGTTGTTTTTCCAATGATGTATTTCACATTATCTTACTTTTTATCATTCTTTTGGTTTTGTTTTGTAATTTCTATGTTTCTCATATAGTTATTAGCTTCCACTTCTTCCATTCTAATTTTTAAAGAACTATTTTCTTTAGTGAGCTTTTGAACCTTCTTTTCCATTTGGCTTATTCTCCTTTTGAAATCATTATTTTCCTCATTGTCTTTTTGGACTTCTTTTGTCAAGTGAGTTAGACTATTTTTAAAGATGTCATTTCCTTTAGCACTGTTTTGGGTCTCCTTTAGCAAGCTGATGACTCCCTTTCATGATTTTCTTGAATAGCTCTCATTTCTCTTCCCACTTTTTCCTTCACCTCTCTTACTTGATTTTCAAGATCCTTTTTGAGCTCTTCCATAGCCTGAGACCACTGCATATTTATTTTTGAGGTTTTGGGTGTAGAAGCCTTGACTTTTTGGACTTCTTTTGATGGTATGCATTGTGCTTCCTCTTCTGAAAAGATGGGAGAGAATACCTGTTCACCAAGAATGTAGTGTTTTGCAGTCTTATTTCTTTTCCCTTTTATTGGCATTTTCCCAACCAGTTACTTGACTTTTGGGTCCTTTATTGAGAGTAGGGTATACTTTGGGGACCTGTAAGATCTCAGTTCCTTCAAGGTGGCACAATCAAGGGAGAAGGGTTTACTCCCTGGCCTGGCTCCTGGCTGAGAATCAAATCAGCTGTTCAGTTCCCCCCAGGGCTTTAAGCTGAGGGCTCCAACAATGGAATAATGGATGTCAGTTACTGCTGGTCACCACCACGCAGTGCTGTGGCCCCTCTGCTGCTGCTGCTTCCACTGTCTAGAGTCAAGGCTAGGGGAGGACACTGCTCCCTTGTCATGGAAGTGAAAAAGCCCTCTCACTGACCTTTGAAACTGCCTTTGGTGCCTGCGGGTTGAGGGATCTGTGAGCCTCCACTGCTGCTGCTGAGGATTCTACCCCTGAGGTCTAGTCTGGCTCTGCTCCACCTGGCCCTAAAAGACCAGGGCTGGGTTGGGCTCAGCTCTGCATCCAGCACAACACCTTTCCTGTTGGCCTTCCAGGTCAACCTGGGCTGGAAATCTCCTCCACTCCATTGTTCGGTGACTTCTGCTGCTCTAGAATTTGTTGAGAGTCTTTCTTTACAGGTATTTTATGGGCTGTGGAGGAAGAGTTAGAGGTTATGGGTCTTTCTACTCTGTATTCTTGGCTCTGCTCCCTGCTTTTCTACTTAAGGAGAGGGAAGGGGCACAGGGAAGGGAGAGCATTTGGAACTCAAATATGATTTTTGATTTTTTTACATGTAATTGGAAAATATTGGCCAAAAAAAAATAAATATTGTGAAATAGTGACTGGTTAGGTTTAAGCGGAAATGCCATTAGTGAACATTAAATCTGAAATGGTGAATGGAAGCTGCGTATTTCTCTGGAAAAGGATTATCTTTAAGAGTATTTCCTCTGATAATTGAAGAGTTAATACAAGTTAATGGTACTTGTCTGGGAAACTGGACCTGACAATATGAAAATAGTTTTGATAGAGCAAGTCAACCAGAAAGTGAGTATGAATGATATGATGTACTGTGACATGTGGCACTATCCCACTGAACTATTTATACTGATTCTTACCATTCCCTCAAGTTAGCATTTTATATCACTTTTTTCTAAAGCATGCTTGTAGAAATACCTACACTGATTTCCTCTGCTTTTCCCCTTCTTACTTCTTAACTCTCACTTCCTCTCTTCCACTGGATTGTCATTGCTCTCTACAAAATAATGACACATAATAATAGCAATAATAAAAACTTCATATGGCTCTTCAAGATTTGCAAAGTACCTCATTTAATAATTATGAATTATTTAATATTTGATAAATCCAATGACAGTATGTTACATCTTGTTTTTCTTTACCTCTCTGCATCTTTTATTACCACTGGCCACTCTCTCTCTCCCTTAACAAATTTCTCTTTTTTTGGCCCTTCAGATCTATGCACCACTTGATTGTCAAAATAATTCTTCTAAAGCACATATATCATCCCAATATGCCCCTGCTCAAGAAGATCCAGGAGAACCTTGTTGCCACTAGGATAATAAATGTTTAAACTTTTTTTGTTATTGAAATCAAATTTGCTTTATTTATTCTATCCATTGCTCACAGATTTTTGGACTTTCTGATATGTTATATTCCTTTAAATACCTGGAATTCATAATCATGGCTCTGCCCCATCACTTAACTTTTTCTCTTATGCAAATAAATTAAATCCCTAAGTCCTTCAACAATTCTCATATGGTATGAATTTGAGGAACTTTACTATATGGGGTACATTACTCTGAATACTCTCCAGTTTACCAATGTCTTTCTTAAAGTGTGATAGCCAGAACTTGACACAATAATTCAGATACATTCTGACCAGGCCTGAATAAATATTATAAGTTTACTCACCTCTTTCATATAAAGATAGGGTTATAGTACATATACTCTGAGGTCCCTGTTACCTCTAGATCTTTCACTATTAAGTACCTTCTCTTTGCTAATCACAGTATTAGTCACTGTGAGGAAGTATATAATCTTTAACATCAAAGAGTTTATAAACAATTTGGGGAAGGAAGCATATCACATATGCACATATTACATAATGCATAGCAACAAATAGCCCAATACAACCCTATATAAATTTCCAATTATGACTAATTTAGCTTCTTTCATATGCTAGAGATATTTCTTCCTCTACTAATACTATTCTCCTAAAATAAAAGTCCTGCAATTCCTTTCTTTGGGAAATTTTATGTTTCATTCAGTGGTAACTTATTCCATGGGGAATTTCCCGAAGACCAAAGTTCTAGAAATCCTTATAGAAGTTATGTATGTTAACACTTTGGTACTTATCAAAATTGGCACATGCTGTTTAAATTTCTGCCTTTGCCTCAGGTCTTGAAACAGTTTGTGAACTCTTTGATGGCAAAAACCAATAAAAAAGGGATGTACCCAAGATAGCAAAATGAAGGCAGGGAATAACCTAAGCTCTTCTCAAAACCCTTCCAAAAACCTCTCAAAGAAGGTCTCTACAAAATTTCTGGAGCAGCAGAACCCACAAAAATAGAATGAAACAATTTTCCAGCCCAAGAAAACTTGCTGGAAGGAAAAGACTCTTGCCCCAGGGTGAGAGAGGAACACAGTCTAGCAGAGGCTGCATCAGATAAGCTCAGCTCAGCTCAGCCAATCATAAACAGTCCTGAGGAGCCACAGTTTCAGGGCAGAAAAAAGTGCTTATAGTCATTCATAGACCACAGGACAAGCCAGGAAACTAGTGAACACCTCTCAATAGATCATATCACCTTGGACAAACTGAAGACTTGCAGATCCCGAGAAGTATCTCTGAAAACAATTACGCAAAATACATGACACTTGAGACAGTGCATCCTCCAACCTAGAAGCACAGCCTTACTTTACTCTAGAGTTAAAAGTCAAATTGGAAAAATGAAAAAAAAACAAACAGAAAAATAATTCTGACCATAGAAATTTACTACAGTGACAAGGAAAATTAAAACATCCACTCAGAAGAAGATAACAAAATCAAAGCTACATCCAAAGCCTCCAAGAAAAATTTGAATTGGTTTCAGGCTATGAAAGAGCTCAAAAAGAACTTTGAAAATCAAGTAAAAGTGGTAGAGGAAGAATTGGGAAGAGAAATGAAAGTGATGCAAGAAAATCATGAAAAACAAATGAACAACGTAGTAAAGGAGACACAAAAACATACTGAAGAAAATAAGACCTTAAAAACAGAGTAGGTCAAATGATGAAAGAGGTGTAAAAAGCCAGTAAAGAGAAGAACACCTCAAAAAACAGAATAGACCAAATAGGGAAAAAAGAGGCATACAAATTCACTGAAAAAAAAACTCCTTAAAAATAGAATTGGGAAAATGGAAAAGCTTAATATAATTTAATTTAAAAGAAATAGAAATATATGTGTAGAACCTACATGAAATTGTGTGCCCTCTCAGGGAGGAAGAGGGGAAGGAGGAAGAGGGAGGGGAAAATATCTAAGATATATGGAAGTGATTGTAGAACACTGAAAGCAAATAAAATAATTTAATTTAAAAAGAAAAATGGAAAAGGAAATCTAAAAACTCCCTTAAGAAAATAATTCTTTAAAAGTTAGAATTGAGCAAATAGAACCTAAGGACTTTATGATTGATCAGGGAACAACAGAATAAAACCAAGACAATAAAAAAATATAAGACAGTGTGAAATATCACCTTTGGAAAACAACTGACCTGGAAAATAAATCCAGGTTAGATAATTTCTAAAATTATTTGACTACTTGAAAACCATATTTAAAAAAGATACTAGACATCATCTTTCAAGAAATTACCAAGGAAATTGTCCTGATATTCAAGAACCAGAGGGCAAAATAAATGTTGAAAGAATCTGCTGTACATCTTCTAAAACAGATCTCAAAATGAAAACTCCTGGAAATATTGTAGTGCAATTACAGAGCTCCCAGGTCAAGAAGAAAAGATTTCAAGTAGTCAGAAAAAATAACAATCCAAATACATTGGAGTCACAGTCAGTATAACATAATAATTAGCAGCTTCTACATTAAATTATGAGATGGCTTGGAATATGATATTATGGAGGTCAAAGGAGCTTGGATCACAACCAACAATCACCTACCCAGCAAAACTGAGTGTAATACTTCAGGGGAGAAAATGGACATTCAATTGAGATAGAGGACTTTCAAACCTTCTTGATGGAAAAAAACAAAAACAAACCAGATGCAAATAGAAATTTAGAGTTTCAAATATGACTCAATTGAAATATAAAAAGGTAAATAGGAAAAGGAAATCAAAAAGACTTCATAATTTTAAACTGTTTACATCCCTACCTGGTAAAATGATGTTTTTAACTCATCAGAACTTTCCCATTATTAAGGCATTTAGAAGGAGTATAAATAGACATAAGGCACAAGTGTGAATTGAAGATGAAGGGATGATATCTAAAAAATAAATTAGGCCCTGAGAGAGGAAAGTACTAGGAGAAATGAAAAGGGAGAGGTAGAATGGAGTAAATTATCTCACAAAAAAGAGGCAAAGAAAAAGGATTTACAGTAAAAGGGAAGAGGGGGAGGTGTGGGTGATTAAGTGGACCTTATCCTCATGAGAATTATCTCAAAAAGGAAATAACATTAAATTGTGTATAGAGATTGATCTTACTCTACAGGAAAGTTGGAGAGGAAGGGAATAGGAGAGGGAAAGTATTGATAGAAGGGAGGGCAGATTGGGGGAGAGGGTAGTCAGAAGCAAAAAAATGACTATGAGGAAGGACAGGGTAAAAGGAAAAAGAATAGATTCAATAGGGAAAAATAGGATGGAGAGAAAAACAGTTAGCAATAGTAACTGTGAATAAAATTTTGAATCAAGTTTCTCTGACAAAGGCCTTGCTTCTCATGCTTATAGAGAACTGAGTCAAATTTATAAAAAAAGAGAGTAATTCCTGAATTGATAAATGATCAAAAGATATGAACTGCTTTCAGCTATCTATAGCCATATGAAAAGGTGCTCTAACTCACTACTGATTGGAAAAATGCGAATTAAAACATTTCTAAGGTACTACCAGCTGTTAGATAGGCTAGTAGGACAAAAAATGTTAATGACAAATGGTGGAGAGGATATAAGAAAAATGGGATATTAATGTACTGTTGGTGGAATTGTGAACTGATTCAACCATCCTGTAAAGCAATTTGCAACTATGCAAGGGCTATAAAATTATATATACCATTTTAACTTAACTATACCACTGCTAGGTATATATTTAAAAAGAGTTTAAAACAAGGAAAAGGACCTATGTATACAAAAATATTTTTAGCACCTCTCTTCTGGAGTAAAGAATTAAAAATTGATGGGAAGTCCATCAAGAGGGGAATGGTTGAACAAATATTTGCATGTGATTATGATGGAATAGTACTTTGCTATAAGATATGATGAATAAGGATCTCTTAGTAAAAATCTGAAAACTCTTACATGAGCTAATACAAAGATGATCAGCTGTGAATGACAGCTATTCTCAACAATGTGATGATCCAAGACAGCTTCGAAGGACTTATGAGGAAAAATGCTATCCATCCCCAGAGAAAGAACTGGTGTCTGAATACAAATTGAAACATACTTTTTTTTTACAACTTTATTTTTCCTAAGCTTTATTTTGTTTTTGTCTATGTTTTCTTTCACAACATGACTATTATGGAAATATTTTGCATGACTCCACAAGTATAGACATAAAACTGATTTCCTTCTCAACAGGGATGGAGTGAGGAGGGAGGAAGTGAGAGAATTTGGAACTCAAAACTTTACAAATTAATGTTAAAATTGTTTTTGCATGTAACTGGAGAAAATAAAATATTAAATAATTTTTAATTAAAAAATAATAAACAGAATTAGGGTAGCTGCACAGTAGCATGATTATAAACTGCAAGTATCTGAAGGAGCTATACCATGGTAGAAGGCAAAGAAAATGTTCTGTAGAGAATGTTATCTATCAGCAATGGATAGGAAACATCATTTGAACAGAGGGGAATGAAGTCCATAGACGTAGGCTAGAGTCACATTGTAAAGGACTCTAAATACAAACAAATAATTTGGTAAATTATTCTAAAAGTAATGGGGAGCCACAAGAGCTTTTTGATGAAGGGAATAACATGGTCAGATCTTTGTGCTATGAATGTTGATTTGGAAACTGTGAATCATGCAAGTAGATTGAAGATGGAAGACTTAAGGACAATCTGGAAGATATTAAAACTGTGAAGGCAAGAGTTGCTAGGAATCTTAATTTTGGTGGTGAGCACTTGCAAAACTGAAAGAATGACTGAAAAAAATTAAGTGTTTACTTTGTATGAAGTCTTGAACTGAGTTCTGGGGATACAAATAGAAAAAGTGATATAGGACCTATTCTGAAGAAACTCATGCTTTAATTATGGGAGACAACACACAGAAGAAAGTTTTTCTTTAGGGTGGAAAGGAACAAAGAATTTATCCGTGAGATAAATAATAAGGCTTACAGAAATTTTGGTTGTATAATTGGGTCAGAAAATAGTGATGGAGACTGAAAGACCTAGAAACATGAAAAATGGAAAGGCCTTGAAGAGCTTCTGAAGAGCTCTGAAGAGGCAGATGATAAGGTGTGACAGCTCTCTCATCTCCTGACTCCTATTTCATCCCGACTATATGAGTAGTCAAACAGCCCAAATGAAGGAGGAAGGCGAGTAAGAAAGGCAACCCTGATGGTAGTCTTCTTACCATCTGCATATTTCTGATGATTTCTAGCATGACTTGGAGTCTGGAAGAAAATAAAGAAGAAAAATAAGAGGAGGGAGGTGTAGGTGAAAAATATTAAAGTTTTTATGAAGTAGAACTGATAAGAATTGGCAGCTGTTTGGACATTTTGGTGATAAGGGAGCAGAGTGAGATGAGCATAAAAATGAGATTATAATACAAATTGAAACAAAGGATTAGGCTACAATCTAATAATTTTACAATTGACAGAAGGCTATAGTGAAAACAAAATTATTTTGTCAATAGTATCTTCTCTACAAAGTATCATTTGATTTGGCAATGCAAAAATAAAATAGTTGAAAGTTCCTCCTAAGCAAAATGTCTACTATACATATGTCAAAATTTTTATTAGCTTTCTTAAAAAAAACACGTAACAACAAAAATAAGCACAGTATTGTGACTATCAAGTGAAGTGTAAAGTAGGAATACATATGTTGTCAAAAGTCCATGAATTCAAGCATCACATGGCTAATATGATTTTAAAATGTATCTCTGTCTCTCAGTTTCTCTTATCATACACATACCTATATACATATGTAATATTAATCTCACTTTTGAAATCCAGTCCTTCATTGTCAAGTATCTACTGGACATCTCTACCTGGATATAGCATGAACAGCCTGACCTTAATCTATACAAACTGAATAGAATTATCTTCCCCTATAAACTAGTCTCTCCTTTCGAACAACTGTATTTGTTTAAGGTGCTACCATACATCTCACCAGTCACTTAGGTTCATAATCAATCAGTCCACAAAGGGACATATATATATATATGAACACATATATATGAACATATATATACATATATGTGTATATGTGCATGTATGTATTACAGATATATGAGTAAAATAATGAAATGCAAGGCAGTTTTGTAAGGGAGGTCAATTCCAGTTAGTGAATCAAAAAAAAAACTTCACAAAGAAGGTATTTGAGCTGAATATTTAAGAAGAAAAGATAAAAGTACTAGGTAGATAATGTAAAATATAGAAACAGGGAAGATAGTAAGGTCTTGAACACATTTAGAGGAAGAGGAAGGGAAGATGTTAAAGTTTGGTGGTTTTTTGATTCTCGTTTCATCTGAGCTGAGCACTCAAGTCTCCCAGATCAAGAAGAAAGAAGAAAGGGAATTTATTATGTGGATGCAAGGAAGGATTGCTTTATAGGAATTGGGAACATTTTGTATAAAAACATGGAAATTGAAGGTAAAATGTCATGTGTAATGAACTCCTATTTTTTCTCCTATTGAGAAATTTCTATTGGTTAGATTGTGAAGTGCAGGAGCCCGGGGACAGAGGGCAGGGGGATAGAGTAGTGGCAATTTTTGTCTAGTGAGGTTGAAAATACGGTTTAGTGTCCAACTGTTGATCTTTACAAGCTGAATGAAGGAATTTGCATTTGATCGTAAGAACAACAGGAAGACCTTGGATTTTATTGAGCAGAAGAATTACATGTATACCTGTTCTCAAAGAAAATTAATTTGGCTCTATGGTGTAGGAAGTGGAGTCGCCAGTGATTTGAGGCAGCAAGATGAATTAGGAGGCTAATGAAGTGATCTAAGGAGTGATTTAAGAATTACCCATAATCTAGGGTTCCTTCCCTGTGCTCCTATATTGGATAAATTCCCAATTCCTGTCCATTCTTGGACATCATTCTTCTTATCTCAATTTATATATCCTCCACTGTAGTTCAGGTCCCCATCAACTTTCATCTGGACTATGACATTACCTCGTACCTCCCAATCAGCCTCACTATTTCGAGTCTTCCCTTTCTTCAATCCATTTTTCACACAGTTGCCAAAATATTTTTTTTTCCTAACCATATCACTCCCTTTCTCAAATGCCTCCATTACCTTCTTTTTGGCCGTTAGGAACAAATAAAAAACTCATTACCCTGACATTTAAAGTCCTCTTTAATTTAGCTTCCATCTACATTTTTACTTTTATTTCATATCACTTCCCTTCATAGTCTAAAGGTTCTAGCCAAAAAAGCCTAATGCTTGTCTTATAGGTCAACATTCCCAAAGATAGATAGATAGAGAAATAGATAGACAGAGAGAGAGATAGATATATTTATCTCTAGTAGACAAGATGTTAAAACATATATGTACATATGTATATAAATGCATATATATACTTACATACATATACATATGTGTGTGTGTATATATATATATATATATATATATGCAACCTTCCCTTCCCTTACCTAATGGCTAAATTTCATTTTCTCCTAAACTCCAGGTTTCTAAATCTTTATCTTTCTAGTACTATCAGCTTGGGTTCTATTCCCTTAATGGAATTTTCCATGACCCCTAAGTTGTTGGATCTTGTCTTCTCCTGAAGGTAAATTGCATTTATTTGTGTTGTGTTGTATACTCCTGAAAAATATAAGCTCATGGAGGATAGCATACACACACACACATATAGCATTTGGATTTAATGAGCATCTGTTAAAATTGATAAAATTTGTTGAAATTCCAATTTAAAGTGAAAAAAAAAACATGATAATAGTCATTGTTGGAGGGGTTGTGTTCCAAAACACTAGTGGCACAGTATGGAATTGTTGAATTCATACCAATATTTTGGAAAGCAATTTAGAATTATGTAAATAAAATGACCAAAATATCAGTACTGTTTGGCTCAGAGATTCCACTAGAGACAAGAAGAAAGTTATTGATAAGAATGAAGTTTCATATACAGTGAAATATTTATAGGAGAACTTTTGTAGAACTGGGGACAAAGCAGATGTCCATCAATTAGTGGATGGCTAAATCAAATTGTCATATATGTAGGTAATAGAATATGCTGCTATAAGAAATGATGATCATGATGCATATAGAGAAGCCCACACAGACAATACGAACTGATGTAAAATGAAACAAAGAAATAATGTACACAATATTTACAACCTTATAAATAGAAATCAATAACTCCAAAATAGCCTAAAATGAATGTTGAAAAATTATAAAGAACAAGGATGGGTCCAAACAAGAAATGTAAGAAAGCACCCCAATTCCACTGCTTTATGGACATGGGAAGTCTATGGGTGTTAAATGTTGCATGTATTTTCATGTTATTTCAATATCCTACCCAGTGTTGCCAATTTTTTCCTCTTTTTTTCTATTAAAATATATTTTATGAGCTGGTTCTTTCGGATAGGGAAATACAAGAATATTGGGAAAAGTTTTGGTCATATAAAATTATAACCCCAGATCCAAAGTCCATTGGTGTGAGACTCCTTACCAGCGGAGATCAATGCTCTGAGCCTGCAAGTGTGGGTGAGTGAGAGTTGGTCAGTAGAAAAGTAGAAGAAAAGAAAGTTTTTTATTTCTCTTGGAGTTTTCTTCATGTTAGTAAGTTTCAGGTGCTTCTGTCTTCCAATTTTAAGAGAGAAGATGGAAGATGCCAATCCCATGTCAGATTGCTAAAGTTAGACTCTTATAAGAGGCAAGCATGAGAGACCTGGTTGTCTACATCATGTTCCTAGTCCAAGCTTCCTACACCAGAGACTTTGGGTAACTTCCTTGAGGTAAGTAAATTTACTTTACTCTCAAAAAAGAGCTTCATTCTGTATTGTCTAATATGTATTCTATACTTTCTCTGTTTTTCATTTTGTTATGATTTGGATAAGTAAGGGTTTTTTCTTTGTTTTACTAACTATTATGTATATTGGTTATAGAATTGATATTTAGTTGGAAGAAAGTAACATCTTTGCATCCTGTTTCTTTTAATTGATGTAAGTTATCAAAAGTAAGCTTGAACATAAAGCACACATATACATACCCACTAGACTAACATTATTTTAAGGAGTAGAAAGATCATACTGGCCTATACACTATACTGCTATCTCCTCTCTCTCAGGAGAGCAGAGTGTCTCTAGCCCCAAGTTCTTTCTTTCCCTCGAGGTAAAAATTAAATCCTCCCTTGGAGAAAGGTAGATGGAAAAGAATCTAGAGATTTCTATTCTGCTTCTCTTTGAGCCAAAAAATGACAACCCAGCTATTTTACACACATGCACACACACAGACACATATACACAAATATATATATATGACAATAATAATTTATTTTTAAAAATAAGAATGTCAAATTGAAAACTCACCCTGTCAATGAGAGAAATATTAAATTTCCTGTCTATGAGGAAAGTCTTATCAAAAGGAAAAAATAAAGTGGACTACCTGGGTGTTGTTTCTACCTTTACTACAAGAGACCAGATTGTTCTCAATTAAAGAGAGCGCTGATGATGCATTTGCATTGCATTTCATGAGGTAACCCTGTGGAATTGGGGCAGAATACAACCCACTTTCCAAATCTAGGGTTTAGGTTGTATGCCATTGCTGGCAAGGGCTATTCTTATCAGATACTGTGCTAATGTAATGTTTAGCAAGGGAATGTCATGGCCTTCCAGAGCAGTAGCTACGATCATTTTAAAAATCACTGCCTCAGAGAAAGACTACATCTGTACAACCCCAGAGTCTTCCTTTGAAATACTTTGAAAGAAGCATAGAACAGAAAGAAAGGCTATTTAATGGGGAGAACAAAGTGGAAAATATCAGAAGAGACTATCAGGGGCTATGTCTTTTTTTCCGTACTCAGTACTATTCAACAATGCATTTTAATAAGAATATTTTCATCTCTCATAATTTACAATCAGACTTTACATATGTGTGTGTATATTTATTTATTTATATCCCTATATATAATGCTTCCTTTGATCTTCCAGATTCAGTACTTAAAGCTTACAGTTAGGGTCACTAAGGGGGAACTACTACCCCCTAAAATTCTGTGAGCCTCTAATATTAAGACTATAGTTTATGAACCCCAAATGGTGTACTTACTTTTAATAGTAGGTCGGTAGACACAATTAAGTGAAAGCAGAGGCATTTAATAAGATAGCAATGTGAAATGTGGTAGCAATAAGACATTTATCTGATAAACTTGGGGCACATTCTCTCACAAATACACAGTGTCAGTGGGATGATTGGGCACAGAAACAGAATAGGTTGTTATTGAGGCACATATGTATGCCAACTAAGTCAAATCAAAGCACATAACCCCCACTTTCCCTCAGATACCCAATGAAGAATGGCCAAGGTTGAGTTCAAGAACCATGTGAATACCAGTATCCTCCAGATCAGCAGCCCTCTTTTCAGCTCAGTCTCATGGCCATCGTCAAGGGTGACAACTTTGATAGAAAAGAGCCATAATTTACTATGGCAAACAACCACTAACCAATTGTTTGTCAAAAACACATTTACTTTAATCTGAAGAGGTTCACATGGGAAGAGGAGGTGAAACTCATAAGTATGTCAAAGAGTTTTACCTGTTTATATGAGTAACCAGCTCAAATGAACTATTTCTTCACTAATTTACATGTGACCCTATGCAAGTCAATTAACCCTGTTTGCCTCAGTTTACTCATTTCTAAAATGAGCAGAAGAAGGAAATCATGAAACACTTCAGTATCTGTGCCAAGAGAACCCCAAATAGGGTTATAAAGAGTCAGACATGACTTAAATGACTGAACAAACTATAAAAATATTGATATATGCTTTTATAACATGTAAACTATAATCTTCTTAATAGCTATTTATATTTTTTCTTTTGTATTCCCAAAGCCTAGCTGGAGTATTTAGAACTAGAGCCTGATTGCAGAATACTATGCTAGCTGACGTTATCTCATTTGCTTTTTATCACAAGCATGCTGTGGTTCAATATCTCATTGATCTCTTAGACTGAGCAGGAAGATTATTACCAACTTAGGTATGCTTTGGCTAAATTGTACTGATAAGAGAGATACAACTTTGCTATTAATGCATATTGGGATAATAAAAGAAAGTATGTGGTTATGAAAAAAACCAATGTTTCCCAAATTTGATTTTGGACTCCGCAAAATGAAGAGAATTTATCTTAGGTCACATCAACCAGCAGTTCAGAATACCAAAACGTTCTTTTAAAGTTGCAACAACATATCCTATCAACAAAGTGAATGAGTCTCCTCCACTTACTTAAGCTTCGTTTTCATTTCTCTTTCCTCATCCTTTAGTTTTTGCTGCATAAGCCAAAAGGGACACAATCCATTGGTGCAGAAGGATGCACTTAGGTGAGGTGTGGCATGGAGTATATCTACTGGGTAATATGATAAAATAATTTGTCAACCACCATGAAAAATCGATAAAGTTCAGTGACAAATGTAAAAACATGACACACAGGATAAATAGAAAGTAATCTCTGAGGTAAAGCATTAATATTAAGGGAGGAGAGGCAAGCCTTGTTGCAGAAGGTGATACTGAATGGAGCTTTAAGGAAGTAATGGAATCCAGAAGGAAGGAACAAGGTAAGCACGACATTTTAGACATGGAGGACAACCTCTGAGTTAGGAGACAGAATGTTATGTGCGAGAAACAGTAAGGAGTCTAGTGTCATTAGGTTGATGAGTCTATGGGGAGGAGAAAGGTGTAAGAGGCACACTTGGAATCTCTGACAGTGCTATTTTCCCAATCATTACCAAGTATGATGTATTTTTATCCTGTTCCTAGAGTTTTTGATTCCCACATACCAGAAAAAAAATTCCACATACTATATTTGATGGAGAAGTAAGCTAAAGATATAGTGGGTCATGTGAAGTCCAGAAAGTGTAGCGCTCCTTAAATACCAAGACACCAATGAACTGAGTTGTCTGAGAGCATTCTGGTTAGTGATCAAGTGCATATCTGTGTGACTTGATGGACAATATGACAAAACGTCGATATTTTAAAACTACTCCTTCAGTATCAGGCTTTGATTACTATTTCACCAGGACATTGTTTGCAGCAAGTAGATTTATCAACCTAAAATCACATGCTGAGAGCAATGTTATTACGCATTTAAAAACCCCTACATAGAAATAGGCTCATACACTCACTAGCTGGATAGAAAGCAATGCTACCTTACATTTAGATAGCACTTTATAGTCACAGAATTCTTTAAATACATCATTGCCCAATGCCAGTGGGGAAAAAAGGATAGGTGTTGGAGTCAGTGGACCTATTTAAAATCTCAGCTCTGTTCTCTGGTTCTCAGTTTTCTCATCAGTAAAATGAGTCATTGAACCAGATGATGTCAAGTTGTAAATTCATGATCCTATGCTGAAACACTGTAAATTCTAGGCAAAACTTTATGAGGTTTTGCTAAAAGTATTTTCTCCCATTTTACATAAGACAAAGGATGTATCCAAGACCACCAGCTTTTTAGTGGGGTGAAGTTGGTTCTTTTATCACAGTCACAGAATCAGGGTATTTCAAATTACAAGACACCTATGAGATCATCTTCTGGATGATCTTATTTAAGAAAACAGAGGCCCTATGAGGTTAACTGAACATGTCCAAAGTTACTCAGTTAATACATAGTGGAGTTAGAATTTATACTTAGATCCCCTGACTCGAAAACCAGGGCTTATTCCACTATACCAGGCATTTGGAATTCTTCTTATTAAACAAGGAATCAGAGAAGCAGACAGAGTGGCCCACAGGCATTTCTAATTCCTCTCAATTTACCAAAGTCAAAAATTCCTAATTGTACTGCTGAGCAAAATGTTTAGTATCAATGATGCTTTTTATTCATGGACAAAATGAATGGATGGATCTTTGGTCAGGAAAGAAAGTCATGTTTTCTCAATGGTACCTTACATGAAGATCTTTGTTTCCTTATTATTAATTTTCTAGGTATACATTGCTTTGCTTATCTTCCTTCTATTTCCCTACACTATTAGATTAGTCCGACATTACTATGTACCTTCTGTTCCTAACCAATACAATCTTCCCGCACCATTGTCAAACTTCTTTTCCTAACATATGTAAAAGTAGACTACCATAATGCATAGATTATTCTTCTGTGAGTAAGACAGGTTCCAAATCCCACCTTTGTGAGACTATGTGAGATCCAATGTGACCATGGGTAAGTTGCTTCACTTTTATGACTCCCAGTTCCTTATCTGTAAAGTGGCAATAATAGTGCTAAGGGTAATCACTGTAACAACACCACTTCTATTTTCTATATCATACAGTTGGTGTGAGAACAAAATGAGATGATGTTTATAAAGTATTTAGCAAATTTTAATGCACTGTTTTAAAGACAAAGTAGCTACAAGACTGGCATTGAAGTAAGGAAGAACTAGGTTCAATTTTTGCTTCTGATAACAGCAAACAATTATTAAGTGCCTGCTATGTGCCAAGCACTGTAGTGGTCATTGATGTACACAACCTGTGTGAAACAGGCTTAATCTCTTAGTGTTATCAGTCCTCTAGGCAAAGTTTTAAGATTTGGTTTAAGTTGCAGAGAAGGTGTAATTTCCTTAATGGAGGTCTCTACACTGGTAAAATTGTAAGTCCAGTCCCTAACCCTAAATCACTATATAAATGTCATTTCTTAGTATACATTTGTTAAGATACTTCTTTGTAGAAATCAAAAGGAGCATTAACAAATATAAATTAGATTTAAACCTTTTTGTTGTTGTACAATTGTTTTCAGTTGTGTCTAACTCCATTTGTGGTTTTTTCAGCAAAAATACTAGAGTGCTTTGTCATTACCTTCTCTAGGTCATTTTATAGTTGAGGAAACTGAGATAAACCGAGTTAAGTGACTTGCCCAGGGTCATGCAACTAGTGAGTATCTGAGGCCAGATTTGAACTCAGTAAGACTTGGAAAAGGAGTCTGTCAGATGGTCTTAATGCATTTTTGTCTTTATAAATCTATGAGCAGAGGTGTCATAACATGAGGCTGCCCATACCCTGGTATGAACTAGCACATGAATAAGCAGGGTATTCACTCCTGGATTATGAAATCACAATTTTGGCAGCTTTGACTCAGAGCTTTTAATTCTTTTGTGCTGCTTTGTGTATTCATACTAGGGAATTTTTCTCTTCTTGCACTCCAGAGACACCATTTAAAAGCCAGATGCAGGTGTCTATTTTCATGGGACCTGGGGGAGAAATACCTAGCTTCTGGCCAGATGCTAGGCACAGAGTCTCCAGAGAACATGAGCCTTACAATCAACAAGTACGAGGAGCTTCCAAATCATTTGAGATCTCTCAAATCAATTGGACGTAGCAATGGAATGATTTTATTCTTTTTTAAATATTTGTATTTTCAGAGTTAAATTATAAAAATACATTTTCTAGCTTACTTAGGGAGTTATGCTTAATCAGAGTTCTCTGGAATATAATTTTCAAAAACTAATTAAAATAAGCTACTCCTTTTTTCTGTTACATTCTACTTTGGAATCTATTCAGAAAGAAAAACAGGAAAAGATGAAAAATAACCAACTTTCCATCTGCCACGGAAAAGGAATAATATAGGAACTCTCAGTTGTCTTTAATATGCCCTATCAATGTGAGAAAGTAGGTATATAAGTGGAGGTCATATTGTTTTGAACACATGGTAAAATCAATCCATCTCAACCTACTGCAAGACTTTTAAAATGTAGTCTATATTTGTGATTTCATAGGTATATGAAACTCCTATTGACATACATTAACAACTGTTTTGAAACTTACTGTACTAATGAGTGGTTTGTAGGCACTGAGAATTAATATAACTTTTCTGGGATCATAGAATTAGAATGTGTCACTGGTAGAACTCAGACCCAGGAAGTCTTGTCTCTAAAACTGGCTCCCTACTTACTTCTCCAAACTGCCTCTCAAAGCAAAGAAAGTAGTCAGTGATAAAGTTAGGCCTGGAACCCAAGTCTTTTATTGCCAATTTAATAGATGTGTCAAAATCCCAGAGCATAGGATAAGCACAGTATATTTTATTATCATGTGGCAATTTAGGACAGGTAATTGCCCTCTGTGGACCTTGCGCTTCTTTTCGACAAAATAAGGAAATTGGACTGGATGGTATTTATTTTCCCTTCCACCTTTCTCAGATTGTGGAAAAGTTGCTTAAAATCAGTAGCAGCCTTGTATTATATGCCTGCAATCTCTTTTGCAGCATGGATTTTTCCACATGATATATTTCCAGATGTTTTTTTCTTAATATTTATAATATAGATATAAACATATCTTTTCTTCTATGGATTGGGAGGGCCATGCTGTTCTGCAGAATGACCTTTTCCCTGATGATGTTCCTTGCTATCATGAGACTAGAAGTCCTTGGGGTCATATTTTGCTATTCAATTTTGATCCAGGGGTAGGTTTTCTTAAGGTGTCAGATAAGGAAAATGATTGGGACAAAACTGTCAATGGGGAGCAAGTAAGTCAAAATAACTACCTGTAAACATAGTTTGCTTTCTATCTTGTTTTTGTGGAAATTTAATATATAAATGTATTACCCTTAAATATGCATATGAAGTATAACATGGTATAAGTTATTAGCTCTGGAGTTACAGAGGGGCATGTACTCAATGGTTACGACAATTGCATTGTTTCTAAAGCAAGCCCACCCCACCATCTATTTTGGAGAGTAAGTTATTCATTCAACAAATATTATTGCATGTGTGGTATGTGCAATAAAGACTATGCAAGAAGAGGATAGAGTAATTATACTAATAACATCTGGTCCTCAGCACGGGCTGACTGATGTTAGGAAAGAAAGCAGTGACTTCCTTGGAGAGAAGCAATCCCTCATATTTTGGAGGATGGATAGGGAGCAGCCTTTGAATCTTTGTATTTATTTTCAAAACTAGACTAATGAAGAGATTCATGAAGAGCAAAGCCCAACAAGCTGGAAACCCTGACATACTTCAAGGAGGTAGGAGGTGGTGGTGCATCAGGCCTGGAGTTCAGAGCCAAATGGAAAAAAAAAACTGAGATCACAGCCTGAGGATCACATAAAAATGTACAGTAATCTGAGATATACATTTCCTTCAGTCCCAAGGCATGAAGACTTTTGATTAACTCCCTAAGCATCTTAAACATTCACAATCACATGAACACATATACACAAACACAATTTAATCACATATATTGTGAAAAAAAAAAGCAAAATAATCTCCTTGTGAGAAAAGCAAGCAACTCCTCACAATATCTAAATGAGGCAGAGGCCATGGAGAGGTAGAGCAGTATGTAAGCCATAAAATCAGCATGAATTATACCCTTGGCAATGGCATGTACATATTGCCCCTTTCAAGTAGCTTGATACAGAAAAGTTACCATGTGACCTACATGGTGGAAACAGTCCCCGTCTCCAACCCAGTGCCCAAACACATACCACCAGGAGGCAAATCAAGCTGACAAAACATCATAGTTCTTCAATTTGCACTTGGTGTCTTTTCCTAGTCACAAAATTGCTAATGGGATTGCAAAGGACTCAAAATCATTTCATGACTCATTCATTGGGTGACAAGCCTTACTCTATTCTTTGTGCGTTATAATTGTGTTTGGAGGAAAAGAGGAAGAGTACAGAGAGTGCTTGTGAAGCTTGTTAAGTTCTATGTTTTTTAAAGAAAATCTCCAAAATTTAAATGAGACTACTTGTAAGATTAACCCTCTCTTATATATGTGCCCTTATTCATTGATCCATCCGTCCATCCATCCAACCATCCATCCATCCTTCCATTGTGCCAAGCATATTCTGAAAGTTATGTATTTGTTAGAGAAGGATTACATGAAATTATTGTGAGTATTGTTGATGATACTGAAAGTCAGCACCTTTAAAGTCTATGGAGGGCATGAGTAGATAGACCTAGATTCTACACAGAAGCAAAGAAGCAACTAGATTTTCTGTTTGGGGAAATGGGACACTACCTTCTGTTTTGCCAATCTTGACTCCTAACGGGGTTGTGGTAGCTAGAGTGTAACGAAAGCTGTTAGAAGAAACTGGGGCAGTTAGGAGGCACAGTGGATAATGTGCCAGGCC
Source organism: Bettongia penicillata ogilbyi (assembly GCA_023548195.1). Classification (NCBI taxonomy): domain Eukaryota; kingdom Metazoa; phylum Chordata; class Mammalia; order Diprotodontia; family Potoroidae; genus Bettongia; species Bettongia penicillata. The sequence continues at coordinate 3,332,902 of JAJHZJ010000580.1, forward strand.
AGGAGTCAGAAAAACTCATCTAACTGAGTTCAAATTTGGCCTTCGACATTTGGGAGCTGTGTTACCCTAGGCAAATCACTTAACCCTGTTTGCTCCATTTTTCTCAAGTGTAAAATGAACTGGGGAAGGAAATGGTAAACTATTCCAATATCTTCCCCAAGAAACTTCAAATGGAATCACAAAGAGTTGGACACAGCTGAAACAATTGAACAAAAACAACAGAAGAAATTGAGCTAAGCTTTGAGGATAGCCCTGTCCCCTTCACTTTCTTCTGTTAATTGCCTTTAAAATACCCTGCATATATAAACAATTAGACAAGATGTCATACAATCATAGATTTAGATTCAGGAGACACCTTAGAATTCATTTACTCCTACTCCTTCATTTTATAGATAAGGAAGCAAAGTACCAAAGGCAATCAGTGACTCTGTCAAGCTTACATAGAGAGTTAGGAAAGCTTGAGTTTTGAATCCAGTTCCTCTGTCTCCAAATTCAGAACTTTCAGTTACACCATGGTACTTCAGGACACCTGAGTTCCTTGCTCCAAATCTGCCATGACTCTCTAGATACGTATGAAAGTGAAATACAATGGCAAATTTGGAGTCAGGAGATTTGGGTTTGATTGCTGCTTCAGGTACTTGATAGCTATCTCTTCATGAAATAAACTCTTAACTTTTCAGAGTTTCAGCTTTTTCCTCTATGAAAATGTGACAATAATCCTGGTGCTAAATTCCTGCTTTAGGAGGTTTTTAAATTAAGCACCTTTCAGATTTATGTAAAGGTAAGTCATTGGTCTTGTCTTCACACCTCATTTCTTCACATGCTAGATAGAGGTGATAATGTATATTCCCATGTCAACTGTATAAGAAGCACTAAAATCCAGAATACTCACATCTTCAAAACTTAGGCTAGATTTTCTTCCCCCACTTCTCTCCCTTCCTCCCTTTTTGGGTCTCTAGTTAATATAAAGGTTTCCCTGACTTGTCATTAATTATCCAACAATGTCACACTAAACCATAAAGAAAGGGAAATGATGGAAATTGGGTGAATTGAGGGCCCAATGGTGTCAATTTCATGCAAAACATCCAACGATATAATGTAAGCATAATGGATATGACAGTAGATATGGAGGCCTGGAGTCAATTCCCACTGCTGACATACTTGTTGTAAGATGCTGAGCAAATCATTTAGCTCCTCAGTACTTGAAGTTAGTGGTGTCAAACTTAATGAAATGGGGCTACTAAACCATATAGAAAAAATTCCTGCCTTCACATATTGACTTAGAAAATTAGATATTAATATTGTCTATGTTGTATTTTATTTTGTTAAATATTCACAATTATATTTAAAATTTTTATTTATTCTGAGCTTAATACAACAAGTATTTTCATAACATAATGGAATATATATGTGTATATAAACACACATATGTATATAAACACATATATGCATATATGTACACACATATGTATATATGTGGAAGTGGGGGTATGTATACACACATATAGACACATATACATATATGTGTATATGTATGTAAAGATGATTGTATATGAAACTGCAAATCTATTACATACAACTTGCTATCCCTTTTAAATATGTGATAAAGTTGTCATGTACCTTTCTTTTTGTTTTATTCTTCTCTTCCCTCTCCCATCTCTGCCCTAGAAATGTCCCCTGTTAGACACAGATATGTAAAAACATTCTAGACATACCTCTATTTATCAGATCTTTCTCTGGATGCAGATAATATCTTCATTAAGTATTCATTTGTATTTAGATATTTTATTTTAATGTAATTTAGAATGCCAACTGCACATTTGACACCTCTACTCTAAGCATCTTTTTAAGATGGTAAGCTTCAAAGACCTGTATTGGTAGAGAAAGTTTTCTCATACTGGAATTCCTTACATAACTTCTCTACAAGCGACAATAGCTGGGAGTCTAAATCTTCCCTCATCTTCCAGAACAAGTACATTCTCAGTGACGGTGGATGCAGCAACACCAGAGTCAGCAGTGCGGTAGTTGTCCCCTTTTCCAAGCCAATAAGAAAGATATTTGTCAGATTTTGAGCAGGCTACTCACTTAGGTGGCTAGAGAGCCTTTAAAAATTATGTGTGTTCTTGGGAAATATAGAGGAACTGACAGTCTTTTTCTCCTCCCACATGCCAGATACGAGATTCTTCCTTCTCTTTTCATTGTTGTTACTAGCATAACTATTATATTGCCCCCTTCCCTATCAGGAATAATTTAGGAAATAGTGACTTTTCCTAGTGTACGACTGGGATACCACCCTTCAGATTGTTGTTCGAAAGTCAATCTCTGTTGCTCTGTCTGCTCTCTTTGTGTCTCCATCTCTCTCTCTCTCTCTCTCTCTCTCTCTCTCTCTCTCTCTCTCTCTCTCTCTCTCTTTCTCTCTCTCTCTCCCTCTCTCATTCTCTCTCTCTCTCCCTCTCTCATTCTCTCTCTCTCTCCCTCTCTCATTCTCTCTCTCTCTCCCTCTCTCATTCTCTCTCTCTCTCCCTCTCTCATTCTCTCTCTCTCTCCCTCTCTCTGACTCTGTGTCTCTGTTTTGATGCCTGTCTCTGTTGCTCAGTCTGTCTCTGTCTCAAAACAAGCAAGAGTAATTCATATATATTCTAAATAAATTTCCAACAGCAGAATTAATATGAATCTTTTCCTTTCATTCAGTCTACTGCATTACACCATGAACCTCGCCTTTGGTTTTTCTATGTAACTCAGATAATTTTCTCTTTAAGAACAATGGGGTTTTGGGATTCAATAGTGACACTGAGTTCAACTTTTATAGCCATGAAATCACAGGTCTAGTTTCTAATTGTCTTCAGAAATACCTTGAGTAAGTATTTAGGAATCAAATATCCCAAATGTGGATTAGTAAGGTGTGGAATTTCAAATAATACACATGAGGCCTCTCAGAAAATTGATAAAATGATAGCTTATAGACAACACACATAGAAGTATTTGATCATAAAAGTGACAGGGAGCCATTGAAATTTATTGAATGAATTATGCTTTAAGAAGATCACTTTGACAGCTGAGTGAAAGACGGATCAGAACAATGAGAACCTTGAGGAGGCATGGAAATGATCAATAGCCTCTTATAGTAGGACATAATATTATGTGATGGGGTCTGCACGAGGGTAGTGACAGTGTCATAGAAAAGGGGGATATAAGAGAGATGTTAGAGAAGTGCTCAGAAGAGAGGTTGGGGATGAATAAATAAGTCTGAGAATCACCAGCATGGAGATGAGAGCTATAAACCTGGGAGCTGATGAGATTACCAAGGCAAAGAGTATATATAAAAAAAAAAGATGAGAAGAGATCCTGGATAGTCTATGGATTCTATGAAGGAGAATAGTGTGCAGATGTGTATGTGCATGTGTGTCCACACAATATGCATACATATATATGCATATATTTATATTCATCTATCTATGTATATATCTATATGCAGACAATAATAGTTCAACCAGCTGATAACCTACAGATTATTAAACCCAGGCACAAGTCTTGGCCAGTCCTCAAGGAGCTAGCATTCAGTTGGGGAAAATATGTGTATACACACACACACACACACACACACATATATACATATATAAATATATAAAATATACAAAGTGAATACAAAGCAATGAATACTGGCTGGTTGCACTACTGAGACAGTTTTAAAGGGAAGAGGGCATTTACTTATCAGAGACATCCTGGTTTCTGATAAGTAAGATGAAACTAAGCATAGAATTGACAAAATTCCTTTGGGGGCAGGGTCTTTGTGGATGTTCCTTTGTTTCTTTCTACATGTCTCCCCATCTTCAGATAAAAGACTATGATCTATTCAGCCCATATCAGAGCCTTTTCTAACCTACACATTACACCCCCTAACTACACACACACACACACACATGCACACACACACATGCACACGCACACGTTATTATTGTTGTTTGTCCTTTGTTCTTGAAGATGACCATAACATCAGGGAAGTGATGCCACAATAAGCAATTGAATTACATTTAAGTGAGAGAATGTTATGCAAAATCAACATCGTCGTTTTCTCCTCTAGAGTCATCTGGGTGCAGTGGTGAGATATAGCCCTAGATGCAGTGGAACATCCTGTCTTTTCTTAGGTCTTTAAGAGGTCTCAGTTTGACTGAGGCAGCACCCATTCAATGATTAAGGCTAGGTAAGAAATGAGGCAGAGAATGGCCTTTTTACCTAGTCAAAAAAAATTAATTTGAGAGGGGAAGACTCTCAGGATTTCTGGCCAAAATGGAAACAATTGCTATGCACATGCACTGTGAGCCAAACAATGACCAAGTGGGGCTAGGTCTGGCATCTGTTGCTGGCCAATCAATGAGAGACAGAGTGATTTGGATTCAAGACTTGGTCCTGAAGAAAACAAATTTCAGAGATCAAAGTTTACATTGCCTTTGGAAGAGCATCTGCTCTATATGACAGTGTATGACACCCTATGTGGACAAAGAAAAAAATAGTAAAGAAAAGAAAGAGAAAGGGGAAGAGAAAGGGGAAGGAAAGGAAAGGATCTGTTGCCCAAATCCCCAGTTCCATTTGGATCCCCAGTGGAGCAGCTCCTCTTTCTACTCACAGAGGTTGTTGTTTGTTCTTTGGGAGGATCATGACGTCAGGGAGATGATGCCATGACATGCAAGTGAATTGGATGTAAGTGAGGGAAAGTAGTGCAAAGTCAACAGCCTCATTTTCTTTTCTCAAGTCATCTGTCTTCTAGTGGAAAAATATAAATCAAGACAACTGGAGATGGGAGACCTTGGTCATTTTAAGGTAAGGCCTTTAACAGGTCTCACTTTGACTGAGGCAGTGCCCATTCAATAACTAAGGTTAGGTAATAAATGAGGTATAGAATGGCCCCTTTAATGAGTAAAAATGAAGACCCTCAGGGTTTTTTGCCAAACAGAAACAATTACTATTTACATTCTCTCTGGGCCAATCAGGGCCCCAAAAAATAACCAAGTTTGGTTTGATCTGGGACCTATTGTTGGCCAATCAATGAATGCCAGAGTCATTTGGATTTAAGGTGTATCCTCAAGGGAAAGCAATTCAGAGATTAAAATATGAATTTTTCTATAAAGTCCTTTCTCTGTTTTACTCTCTTCCTTGTTTAAAAAGGAATTCACCCAGTCACATAGCTAATACATAACTGAGGCAGGATTTAAACTTAGGCTTAAATATATACATGTATATATGCATGTATGTATATGTGTGTATGTGCTAATAATACACACATACATATGCATATATACCTATTTGTGTCTAAGGGTAGCTGTCTCTAGGTTACAGTGGGGTCAGGAAGGAAAGAAAAAAGAAAAGAAATTTACATGATCACTTGTTGAAAACTGTAAATGAATTAACAAATTTGGGGAAAATAAAATAAATGTAGAGGTAAAAAAAGAAAGACACTTTATCCATATTATATTTGTTGAGTACCACAACAACACTATAGCCTACTATTATTATCCCCATTTTACAGATGAGCAAACTGAGAAGGAGAGAGGTAAAGGAATTTACCCAGTCACATAGCTAATAGATAACTGAGGCAGGATTTAAACTTAGGCTTTCCTAACTAAAAGCCTAATATTCTATCTACTTTGCCTCCAACTTGCCTATAATGCCTAATTAACTAGATTGGAATCAATTTGTAAAATATTTTATATTTGTATTTTATTAAAATGTCATTCCAATCCTATAATTAATAGAGAGATACAAACATTTGTTGAGTAGATGTTCAAAAGGGTCATACTCATCAGCCTTTAGGAAAATCACTCACTGGTCTGAGAAGAATGGTTTGAAGTGGGGAGAAACCTGAAGAAGGGAAACCAATAGAGAAACTATTGTAACAGTCCTGGTGGGAGCAGAGACCCAGACTTTATCCCTACTGAGGAGTGTTAAATAAAATACAGATTTTCCCACTGCCACCCTAACAGTAAGCATTCTCTCCAAGGTCTCTAACAGAGCTATATCATTGTGCACAAGAATAACAAACTGTGCCATGCTCTGTGATATCCTCTCATCTTTACTCTTCCCACAATCAAAGAAAAATACTGGCTCTTCAGAACTGAGACATTGTATTTAGCTTGCTGTGATGCTGTATTGTGATTTCATGCTGGCCATTTATTAACAGAAATGTCTATGTGAATTTAAGTAATGGCCTGATTAGTCTGTCAGGACTTTCTCCTGGTGGTTGGCAGCAGGTGAAAATAATGTTCCTGGTAAAATGAGAAGTGAAGAAAAAGAAATAATGTCAGCCATTGAAAACTAATATAAGGGAAAGAAGTCAAGGCAGGGCTAAAGTTTATTGGATTTGAATAGCACTTTGATACCTGGATGGAGTTGTCATCTCCTTAGTGTAGATTTTGCCTCTGATGGGGCAGAACACAAACTCTACATCAACTCTTATCCATTTCCTGCCATAAATCATTCACTGGGACTCTGCACAAAGGTCCCTCACACTATGGGCCTCTCTCTAGATCTCTTAGCATTGTGCAAGTGGTAATGGCAGACAATTGGCACGGATTTATTGAAGACCTACTATGCACTAGATAGTATTGCTTAGTGCATAGAGTATTGGTGTGAAAGACAGGAAAAACTAGGTTCTAGCTTTACTAGTGACATATACCGACTGATTCTTTGTAAGTCATGTAACTTCTCCTTGCTCTTCTAGATAACTGTAGGATTATAAATTGCAAAAGAGTTCATGATCTGCACTGGAAAAAAGTGCTTCAGTGAAAGGTCCCCATAATTCTGAAATCATGTGTTTAAAAAAATCAGGCATTCTGCTAAGATATGAGATATAAACATGAAAGTGAGATAGTGTATCAGTAAGCACCCCAACATAAAAACAGGGGGCTGCTTATAGGTTCTTAGATCTGAATTCATAAAAGGAAAGCAACTTTCAAGAGGTTAATAATCACTTTAATTAAGCACAAGAGGTTAATGATCACTTTAATTAAGCTCATTCACCTAGTTCAGAGGAGTCAGCACTCTGAACTTCAAGGAAAATACAGAGAAATCAAAGATCAACAGACATGACTTCCTCTATTTGACCATCCAACAGACAGGGCCATGTCTGACCATAGTTACTATAATTGCAGACCCATTAATGGGTGGGGAAGATCTTTAATCACATTAAAATAATTAACAATACATACATACATACATATATATACATATACACCATTTCTAGTTAAAGAAACTCTTGTTTCTCTACTTTACTGCTAATAAATACTTTTGACTGATAAAAGCAAGACTCAATCGGAGGCACTTGTTTATATTAAAATAAAAATTGCAAAAGATCTTTGTGCTCAAGGAGTTTTTTTTTTCACCACATACAGATTACCCCTTTCTCTTAATAAATGATTAGATGACCTCGCTTCCAGTTACACACACACACACACACACACACACACATACCTTACATATGTACAGATACATATGTATCTGATGACATTTTCTGAACTTTTTCGCTACATAATTTTCACTTGGTAATGCTGCAATTGAATAATGCCTACCACACTTTCCCATTCTGTTTTGAGTGGTCCTCAAATTTAATGCCTGAGAGAATGTGTTGTTACTTAACAACTATATGGCAACATCAGAAAAAATACAAACATGTTTAAGAAAAGCAAGTCTTTGTTTTAATGATTATTCTATATAGATAGATATAGAAATCTCTCTCTCACACACATATTATATATATATATATATATGTACTATATATGCTGGATGTAAACATATATCAAAAAGAAAGGTAGTCTCTGCCCTCAAAGAGCTTACAATGTAACGAGGAAAAGATAGTCTACAAAAGGAAGTTAAAAAGGTGGAATAGGGAAGGGAGAAAGTGGAGGCATCATCCTGCTTTTTTGTACATGATGATAGAATAGAATTCAAGGAGTGCAACTGGTAGGAAACGATGAGTTGATTGGGTGTCTGAGCCCACTTTAAATGAAAGCTTTGGGGGAGAGGTTTGTTGTTTTTTACTCTGCCCTACAACCCTCCAATCAAATGGGCAGAGGCTGCTGTGAGCTCTGATGAATTGTGAGTAACAAAATTGATGCAATCTCATGGGATGATGAATTTCTTGATGATAAGGTTTTCCTCGGGGTGGGGGAAAAATGATAGTGGATAAAGTCCAAGAAAATCTAGAGATCATTAAAAGCATTCCATAATCTCCCCCCATTAATGGAATCCATTCTTGTTCAATTTTGGACATGGCTGTTTATTTACATGTCCTGCCTCCCTTTCCCCTGTCCCACCTCTGAGATGTGACTACAGGTCATGATCTATGGTACGAATAAGAATCATTGCTTTCATTTGCAAGTCTAGATTTAAAAAGAGGTAAACCAAGGGAAAAGCCATTGAAGAAATTTGAGACTGAGCTTCCCTTTGGCAAGCTAGAGCACATAAAATTTGTCTGTTGTGACTTTTTGTCCAACCTTTCTATGACCATTTCTTTTCCCTTTCCTTGCCTCTGGAACTTCCTTTTCCTTCAAACTCCTACTCTCAGGAAAGGAAATCATATAATTTTTTTTTTTAAGATCACTGCAAAATTAAAAATGCAAAAGCATAATTTGTTTGCCTCTTGTAGAGATATTTGGGTTAAAACCCCTCATCTCCAGTTGTGGGGTCAAAAGTCTTTGCTTTTAATTGTTAAAGAGCCTTCTGGCAGGTAGATGTATACTCGTTCTTCCTCCTTCCATTTATTGCTGACTGCTCATATCTAGAATTAATGTGTGGGTATGTCACTGAATATATTTTAGTGTAAGCATAAGGAAACTACAACAAAAGTATCAAATCTGCCTCTTAAAAATTTTAATGCTATTTTATTTTTCCACTTACATGTAAATATAATTTTAGACATTCATTTTGAAAAAATAAATGATTTCCAAGTTCTCTCCTTTCCTATCCTCTCTTTGAGAAGACAATTTGATATAGTTTAAGAAGTCATATAAAACTGATTTCTGTATTAACCATGTTAAAAAGAAAACGCAAGTCCCTCAACCACCTGCCCCTAAAAAAAAGTAAAAAAGGTATACTTCAATATGTATGCAGATTTCTTTCTTTCTCTGCAGGTGGATAGATTTTTTTCATAATATGTCTTTTGGAATGGTCTTAGATAATTGTGCTGCTGAGAAAAGCTAAGTCATTCACAGTTGATCATCATACATTATAAATATTAATGTGTGCGGTATTTTCCTGGTTCTGCTCATTTCACTTTGTGTCAGTTCATTTAAGTCTTTCCAGATTTTTCTGAAACATTATCACTCATCATTTCTTATAACCCAATGGTATTTTATCACTTTGTTAGTCTATTAGTATGGCTTTGAGCTAAGAATAGTTTTTTTTTTTACTTTTTTAAATACAATAAAACTTTATAAAAATATATACAACATGATTCTTAGTTTTGGGTGTACAAAAAAACAGGAGAGTAGTGGATTTGGCTCACAGACTGAACCCTTGTCCTGGGGTTGGTGCAGAAAATTTCATTTTTTAGATTTCAATTTCCCATCCTGTAAAATGGTCACCAATTCTTACTGCTAGAATGACCCATGCAGCAGCTTATAGAAAGATATACATTATCTATCTATCCATCTACCTATCATCTATCTAATCTGTCTGCCTGTCTATCTACCTACCTACTCACCTACCTATATCTATGTCTGTTTGTTTATCTCTATATGTATGTAAATTATTTCTATCCTAAACTTCTTATTCTCAACACTAGCTAAAGTATGTTCCCACTGGCTCTTTGGCAACTCTGGGAAGTATTCTGCCAACTGTCATTTGAACTGTCAATCTAGCTCTTCAAAGTTGACTATGATGTTCATTTTGGGTTTTATGAGTAAAGGTGAGAGGCTAAGCAGAAGTAAGCTTTCCCAATGAAGCAATATTTCCCTCTTTCTAATTTAATTTCTCCCTTTGCTACTTCAACCAACTTATTCCTGAGAAACCATAGGAGTTTTTACTCTTCATTGTTTAGCAGCGACTTGGTTAGAAAGTATCACATTGCTCTATCATTTCTCCTTTCTTTCTTTTGTGTGTATGTGTATTTTGTAGTTTACTCACATTTTGTAGTTTACTCACACATACAAACACACACAAAACACACAAAAAACATTGATATTCTTATAGATGGGTGCTATGAAATTTAGTCCAGGGCATTTCATGCTTGGTCTTCTGCCACAATTAGTTTTCTTTAAGTTTCATTTCCACCCTTGTCTCCTTGTGCACTTTTAGAAACAAAATTCATACAGATTCTTTTTTTTGTGATTTTGTTGCTGTTGTAATTAAAAAAAATCTATAGATACCTTTCAGTATCCCTCCCCTGTAATTTTTTACAGAGTTTATTTATTTCACTATTTTTGCCTTCCTTATTTCCTATGTTTAACTTGCTTGCATTTCTGTTGTCTGAAGTATGTGCAAAACAAAAAAAAATCTGCTCACATCTTTTTGTGTTTTTTTAAAGAATGTTTTAAATGTCACACTTACTAAATACACATAGTTTTTTTTAAATTGATTATTAGGCTCAGGTTTACAGGATATTTCACCTTTGATTTCATCTTTAACTCCATTGCTCTTCAGAATACATTAATTTCATTTTTGTAGTTTCTGGTGAATAGTCTTCAAATTCTCTTTCCTTATAATTGTAGCTCTTTCTCCTAGTCATTTACAGAATTTATTGTTTTTCATTTGAATTTTAACATTCTACCACTACATATCTTAAAATTTGTAGTATAGAGTTATTCATCCTTCCCTCCCTACTCCCCCACTACCCCAGAGTTCTATGGATTCTTCAGTTAGCAATTCCTTTCAATAATCCTGAGTAGTTTCCTTATGTTATCATGATAAAATTTTTTGACTTGTTTATAGTGTTCTAGGAGATTGACAGTCCTTAAATTGTCCCTATGCAGACTGTCTTCTTCATCAATATATATTCTTTTGGTAGACATCATGTTTTCTTTGCTGTTTTTAAAAAAATTCTGTTTTTTCTCTTTCAGGTTATCATATATATATATATATATATATATATATATATATATATATATACATATACATATATATATATATATATACATATATATATTTGAAGTCCTAATCAGTGGTTTTCTATTTTGTTTCCTTGAGGAGATTTGCCACCACAGATTCAAGTTTTCCTGTTCTATTATTTCTACTGTGCAGACCACAAATTTTGCCTCCATGATTTTTTCCATCAAATAATATCCTACCATAATTCTATGTCTGCCTGCATTTACTTGTGCTGAAATATTTATTCAGATATATTTGGATTCTTTTAGATAGCCCAGAAGCCATCTTCCATTTCATTCCTAATATTTTCCCCATCTGTCTATTTACCTGAGCTCAGGATTTTTAACTGAGTTTTTTTCCTTCCTAAAATCTTTCATAATTACAGCCTTTTTATTTTTGTTGTCCTTTATCACTCATTTTCTGATTCCAGATTGCTAATCTTTCTCTCTCACTGGGAATTCATTTTTCACCAACCTGTCTCTGCCCCCAAATGACTTATTGAAGTTCAGTAATGGTCTCAATTTGATGCCAATTCCCATTTCTTCAGGTTTGGTGTAATATTTTTTAAACTTTTATCTAGTATTTTATTTTCCTCCAGCTATATGTAAAAACAATTTTTAGCATTCATTTTTAAAATTTTGAGCTCCAAATTCTCTCCTTTCTTTCCTCCCCATCCTCCCTCACTGAGAAGGCAAGCAATTCAAGGTAGGTTATACATATATAATCATGGAAAAATATCCATAATAGTCATATTATGAAAGAAAACATAGATTAAAAAGCTCAAGAAAAATAAAGTTTAAAAAGTATGCTTCAGTCTGCATTCAGATGCCATCAGTTTTTTCTCTAGGAATGAAGAGCATTTTTCTTCATAAGTTCTTCAGATATGTCTTGATACATTGCATTAATGAGAATAGCCAAGTTACTCACAGATGACAAACATACAATATTGCTGTTACTTGGACACAGTATATTTCACTTTTATCAGCCAATGCAAGTCATTACAGATATTTCACATTTTCTTCTATTTTTCATTCTTCAGATTTTATTTTACTGTTTCTTGATGTCTCGTAGAGTCATTTAGTTCTACTTGCCCAATTCTAATTTTTGTCAAATATTTTTCTTCAGGTAACTTTTGTGTCTCCCTTTCCATCTGTTCAATTATTCCTTTTAAGGAATCATTTTCTCCAGTTAGTTTTTGTACTTCCTTTTCCATTTGTTCAATTTTCTTTTTTAAGGAGCTGTTCTCTTTAGTGAATGCTTTTTTCATAGTTTTACAATCATTGACTAGTTTTTCTTCTTTTTCTCTAATTTGGCTTTTAAAATCCTTCTTCAGCTCTTCCATGAGTGTTCTTTGTGCTTGTAACCAGTTAATAGTATCTTCTAAAGTTTCATATGGGAGTAGAGTCTCAATGCTGCTCTCTTTGGTATTTGTGTTTTAGTCCTTTTCTCCATGGAAAGACTCCATGATCTTTTCTTTCCTGCTTTGCTTCTTACTCATGATGATGAGGCTTTTTTTGTTGTGGCCTCTGGTCCTTTCAGTTAGAAGCTAAAGAACCTGGTGCTGAGCTGATGATCACTCTGCCATTTTGGCTCCTAGAAGTTCAAGTAGGTGGCTTACAGATATTTAATCTGAGAGCTGATATTTTCTTCTTGACCTGGGAACTCTGGAATTTGGCTTTAATATTTCTGAGAATTTTCATTTGGGGATCTCTTTCACGAGGTGATTGAGTTCTTGCAAATTCTATTTTACCCTCTGTTTCAAGAATTTCAGTTTCCCTTGATAATTTTGTAAAAATCATGTCTAAACTCTTTTTTTGATCATGGCTTTCAGGTAGTCCAGTAATATTTAAATTATCTCTCCTGTGTCTATTTTCAAGGTCACTTATTTTGTCCAATGAGATATTTCATATTGTCTTTTTTTTTTAATTGTTTCTTGATTTCTTATAAGTCATTGACTTCAATTTTATCCTTCTGAATTTTTAAGGAATTATTTTCTTCAGTGAGCTTTTGGACCTCCTTTTCATTCTTTTCCCCATTTGCCTTTGGTGTTTTCACCGTTTGGCCTAGTGTATTTTTTAAGGTCTTATTTTCTTCAGTACTTTTTTTGGTCTCCTCTACCGAGCTATTGACTTGTTTTTCATGATAATCTTGCATCACTCTCATTTCACTTCCCAATTTTTCCTGTACCTCTCTTATTTGATTTTCAAAATCCTTTTTGAGCACTGCCATGGCCTGAAACTAATTCATATTTTTCTTGGAGCTTTGAATATAGGAGCTTTGACTTTTTTGTCTTCTTTGAGTGTGTATTTTGATATTTCTTGTCACCATACTAACTTTTAACAGTCAGAGTTTTTTCACTTTTGTTTTTGCTCATTTTCAAAGGCTATTAATTGACTTTTAACTTTTTATTAAATTAAGGCTTTGCTTCTAGATTAGAGGGCGCACTATCTGAAGCTTCAGGGGTTTTGTGCAGTTGTTTTCAAAGATACTTCTAGGGATCGGTAAGTTTTTGGTTCTTCCAAGTGCTGTGATCTAAGGAGTAGTGTTTAATCTTTTCTTGGCCTACGTTCTGGTCTATGAGTGACCGACCACATACACTATTTTTTGCCCTAGATCTGTAAGGCAGCACCCCCTTCTACTGCTGAAGCAATCTCTTTTATGTTAGTGATCCACCATGCCCTTGGACTTCCAGTCAGGGCTGTGACCTTGATCCAATATGGACCAAGAAACAGAGTCCTGCTTCAGGGATAGTAAAATGATTCCTGTCCTTCTGACCAGTTTCTCAATCATCTCCTAGTAAGTGAGCTGAGAGACCTGGAAGCAGCAACAGTAGCTGCAGCTACTAATTCAGTCACTCTTAAGACCTGCTCCAGGTTTTCTAGGGCCTGTGCTGTGTTGGTGTGGCTTCTACTGGACTGATCTCCATTCTAATCCAGTTGTAACAGACCTTCCCTGCTTACCTTCTAAGTTGCCTTTGCTTTCTGTGATCTGGGAGGTGTGGAAGCCATCTCTGCTGACTGTGATTCAGTTCCACAAAGGTGTGGTCTGGATTTTTCTGGGGCCAGTTCTGTTCTGGGATGGCCTGTACTGGAATTTGTTCCTCTTTAATCCTGGTGCAAAAGACTTTACCTGCTGACCTGGCAAATTGTCTTGTGTTAACAATTTGTTTCACTCTTTTTTGTGTGTTCTGCTGCTCTAGAATTTGTTTAGAGTCTTTTTAAAGGTATTTGGATGGGTTTGGGGAAGAGCTCAGATGATTCCCTGCCTTTACTCTGCCATCTTATCTCTATCTCCTGGTAGAGTCTTTACTCATACCACCCCCAACACACAAAATAATACACACCTAACCTATCCCGATTCCATTTATTCTTCAGTTTTCTGATTGAGCACAACTACAGAGCAGCACATTGATATTGCCACTCCAAGCCAAGTAAGCTTTAGCTTTCCTTTTCCTCTACATTTTCTGCATAAAATTGGAGGATGGGCAGGGGTTAGTTCTCTGGTTGCCTTGGAAAAATGAAGGTATTTCTAGGGTATGTACTAGCAGAAATTATAGCAGGACCAAAGAGATTGCTGAAATATGAAAAACATCATAGCTCCAAATTAATTGAAAACCAGATTTTTACAACTACTTTTTTTTTTTGAAATCCATCACTCTGTCTGGCATTTCACATTAAAAAACAAAAACAAACAAAAAAACCTGAGCTTATCTAATTAGTACCATTAAGCAACCCATTAGTTCTTCAAAATTATATATTTTTTCACAGTTATAGTATAAATACAAACCTCCTTGTTTTAGTTCAAAACTGAGTTCATTGTTTTTATGATTAAATCTCTTTATCCTCCTGACTTCCCTGTTTCTGTTGTGAATACCATTTCCCCAGTCCCAGAGGATTAAAAATCTAGTCACATAATTTTAGGATTTACAACTGAGAAAGACCTCAGGAATTGCCCTTGTCTCCTCCCATCAGTTCTCTTTCTTCCCAAATACCATTATGGTGCAGCAAGTCTTCTTGCCTCTACCCTGTAGTACAGCTCTCCCTTCTTTTCCATTCTTTTTAATAGGTCATTTCCACATTGCTGAACTGTTGTAACAACCTGCAAATTGGGATCTCCTGTTTTATTCTCTTCAACCTTTAATCCATTTTACGGGCCCCAGCCAAATTAATCTTTCTAAAGTGTTTCTGATCATGCCATTTTTCTCCCCAGAAACCTTCTATAAGTATTCATTGTTTACTGAAAACTTTTCAAGCTTCTTAGTCTGGCATTCAGGGCCCTCTCTTATATAATTCCATCCTACATTTCTAGCCTTGTAAATCTGAGCATTCTTTCATGTGTTTTAGGATTCAGCAAAATTATGACATTTAATTTCCTCCAAATATACTCTTTTCCAGCTTTACTCATATTGCTATGTATGGAATATCTTCCTCTTCCTTCTTTTCCCACTCTCCATATATTGAAATTCTATGGAACTTCATATTCCCATAGAAATGTGACTTCTTTCATGAAGTTTTCTATGATCTCTCCAAATGGAACTACTCTCTCACTTGGCTACATTTTCTACTCTATTAGAATTTCATTTATAATTTTTTTGTATGGTAGTTTTTAATTAAGTTCAACCATGATGACTAATTTTGTTGGGGAGGTGGTCCTGAGTCCTCTCTGGCTATTAAATGAAGTCCAAGTTCTGATAGGTCCTAACTGATAGGTCCTAACTAGTTAGATGAAATGGGCATGTGTTGTTTGAGGACCAAACTATCTGAATCTAAGTTTGTACTGTGATCCAATTTCAGTTAATATAATTAATGTATTTATTTATCATGCATTAGTTAAGTTCCTACCATGTACCAAGCATTGTACTAAGTACAAGGGATACAAAGACCAAAATGAAACTTTTGTTTCAAGTAACTTTTGTTCTCTGAGGAAGAAATGGCATGTTCATGGATGAAACAATGCAAATATACATGCAAAAAATGCTTTTTTGGGTCAATAGCATAAACAGTCAGGGGATAGAAAAGATGTTGAGTAGTAACTGTCATTTGAGTTGAGTTATGAAGGAATTGTAAGAGGCAGAGGCAAGTAGGATGAGAAGTAAGGATGATTAGAGTCACAAAATCCCAGAGGAGAGAAAGTATTTGGTAAAAATGGTCAACAATCTCAAGATCTGCAGAAAGGTAAAAAGAGAATGAGGGTGAAAAAAGGCCATTACATTAAGCAAGTAAGAAATGATCAAGGACTTTGGGTAGAGAAATTTCAGGTACTGTGTACAAAACCCAAATTGAAACAGTTTAAGAAATAAACATCAGAAGAAGAAATGAAGGTAAGAGGAAATGAAGGTAATAAATATAGCTCTTTTTAAAAAAAATTAGCAGTTAAGCTGTGAGAAGTAGAAGTAATACTCGATGACAACTTGATAGAATATGGAGTCAAGTGATGCTTCCCCATCCAACCATTCTCTGTGAGCGAAAGGAAAAGAGCCAGCTGATGGAGAGCCAGTAACTTTAACATGAGATGGAATGATTAAAGAGGAAAGCTTTTGCAGAAGACATGAGGAAAGGAAATCATGGGTCATGAGTAGGTTTGCCTTGGTGAAGGGAGATGTAACATCTTTAACAGAGCCTAGAACAATGAAGGATACTAGATGATGGTATCAAGGAATTTTCAGGTATAGAATAAGGGAGAAGAATAAATTCATGGCAAGTAATTTTACTCTGGTCAAACTATCCTACTTGATGCTTATCCTTTTGTACCCTCTGAAGAATAGAATTCTGGACAACACAACACAGTGAAGCCGTATTTACCAGTATTGTCCTCATTGGTGAGTGTGGGAGTTCAACTAATAGACCACTCCACCTAATCAGTGGCAGACCTCTAAACATGTTTCAACTAGTCATATTTTTTCCATGCCACAATAAACATGAGTTTTACTTTATATCTCTTGAAATAAATAGTAATAAAATTAAATAAAAAGTAATCAAATCAATGTTATATTTTTTATCTGAAATGGATATGTTCAATAAATTGTCTATGGTTCCACTTATCCTCCCTTTGAATTCCAGGATCAAACAAGCTTCCCTGGTCAACACTCCCCTACTCTTACATATATCATCTCTTTCCAATTGAATATAGACACCATTAGGGCAGAGACTGCTTCTCATTTGAGTTTTTATCCTCAAAATTTAGCACAGTGCTTGCCACATGGTAAATGTCTAATGATGCTTTTTCATTTATACGTTCATTCTCAGCATCATAGTAGCTATAATCTTCTGTGGAAAGTAAATGGAAGGAGTGAGGTTTGCATTAATAATTTCAGTACTTACTATATACCAAAGACTGTTTTAAGTCAGAAACAGCAGACATTTTGAAACAATTGTTGTGGAAAACATGTTAGACATTCACATAAAAAAGAATAAGAGGATTAGTATGTGGAAGTGAGGGCAATGGCAGGGTTAGATTCAAAAATAACCTACAGTGGACTCAATCTGAACAATTGTGTGACTAAGTTCAGTATTATGAAATAGTAGATGAAAGGAGCAGAGAAGGCAATTGGAGGTGGGGATAGTCAAAGGTTAAAGCCTCACAAGGTACAGATGGCAATGGGATAAGAAAAATGATTAGAAAACTGAGAAAGATATAGATTTGATTAGGAAAACTACAGGGTAAAAACTGGAGAGGAAGGAAAGTTAAGTCCGAACAGAGGTTATTTGACAGAAAATGCAGGAAAGAGTAAGCATACTGGAGGTCATGATAAGGGAATGAGTAGATTTAGTTAAAGTGAGGTACAAGGAGAAATTGAAGGATAGGCTGTGATCATTTGTTCTTGATAATAGTAGAACATTTGCGGGTAGTGGTGAGTTTGCTGGCATGAACATCTTTGTACATGGCTGAAGTGAAATGAAAATATAGTGTATGGGAGCTAAGAAAGATAATGAGCTGGAATGTCAGGCGTTTTAGGGGACAATCACCACCATCTTTCCTAAATGTTGAACTCTCTGACTCTAGGAAGTTGAAATTCAGTTCTCAGTCTCTTTGTAGGATAGAAGAGGGAAACATAGGCTTCCAAGGAAGCAAAGGGAAAAAAGTCTAAGATGAAGATCAGTTTGGGGTTGACTTAATTAAGGCCCATTTGCTCAAGGAGCATCTTCTCTTCTACTTTTTGGGCCCTTGTTCTCCCCTATTATGTGATACACCCACCCACCCCCACACACACATACACACACAATATGGGAATATTGAGTGACAATTTGTTATCATTGTTTGATCAGTCAATGTTTTGTGTTGTTATTTATAATTATGGCTGTGTTTTCCTTAAATTATTTTCTACTTCTTTTGACAGGAGTGGTCTTTTAATTGATTGTTCTTCTTGTCACTCACTTTTTTTACTGCTGTAACTGTCATCGTCATCATTTTGAGGAATGGAGGAAAGGAAATGTAAAAATAAGAGAAGAAAGAAAGGACTGAGAAGAAAACAAATAATCTGCTGTGAATTGTAGGGTGTGGGTGAGGGTAAGGAGGTGGTATCCTAGAGGAGGGTGGAAGTCACAGAGCCAAAACTTATTTGCCAGTTAGAGCTGTGGGAACCCTCAGGATGAGATGTTCTCCTAAGTACACCATTTAATGTGATTCATCTGTGACTTGTCTGCCTCCACTTGAAATAACCAAAGTGACAGAAGAGGACTGAACTCTGACCTCAGAAGACCTCACATCAGATATCTGGAAACTGGAGAGCCAAATCAAGACTATTTGTTCACCCTCTAATCTTTTTTACCAGTCTCTCTTTGCTTGATTCACCCCACTACATTCTCATATTTCAAGCACCCTTACCATTTGACTGTCTGCCAATCCAGCAAAGCAGTCAATATAGAAAAACACTGAAACAATCATTAGGAAGAAATACACCATCCTTCAATTTCAGTAAAACATTTTGTGATGGTTGGATTCTTTCCAGGCTTTGAAGCTCTGTTATTGACTGAGGGTGAAGAAACAATTCTGACTATAGAAGTAAATAACTTGCTTGAGATCAATGGAGGGGAGTGTTTGATGTTTTGTTACTACTGTGAAGCAGCTACATGGTTACATTCATTATTAAAAGTGAGATTCACATTGACACCAGAATCTCTGAACATGTGACAAAATCTTTTCCCTTTTATAAGAGGAGAGAAATCAAATTCCAAAGTGTATTTTATTCATTCCCTATGCCCTACTTCTGGTCTACACCCTGTAAATCAATATGTTCATGTCTTCTACCCAGACATGAAGTCCAAGGTATTCTCAGCTTGATTCAATAGACATTTTAAGCATTTATTGTGTTCAACATATTGTGATAGAAGGGAGGAGGAGGAAGGATACAAAGTTTATTGCATGAGTTGATATGCAAATAAGATATTTTTTTTGCCCTCAAGTAATAGTAAGATAATTCAAAAGGCTATAGAATACATTAGTATATGGTAAGTGAATTAGTTACAAAATATGACAATAATCCATAGCAATGAAAAAATATGAAATAATACAGGGCTAATTTAAAAATTATCTCATATGTATACATATATAACCGCTTCTATAAGATTCCACTGACCAGTGAGATGATATATTGTTGTTGTCCATCTTTGAAGAGGATCAAAATGACATTACTATTGCAAAGTGAAATTTCAGTGTGTCTGACTGTGGCTGACCAGACCAATACAAACTCAGAATGCTCTACCACAGGTTGGGCACAGATAGTCTGTATGAATATTTGGGGGGGGATATCCCAAATTTGCACATCCTGCATTTACTTTGTGCTGTCTCAATTCTGCTTTGCTCAAAGAGCACAGCACCTTTTCTTCTGTGGGTATGCCATGCTGAGCGGTCCTGTGCCAGTGTCTCCCATGTTGCACAGTCAAATCCAAAGTTCTTGAGAGGGACCTTAAGAGTGTCCTTGTCTTGTTTCTTCTGTCCACCATGTGATCACCTGCCCCATGCAAGTTCTCCATAAAATAGTCTTTTTGGCAAGTGTACATTTTGCATTTGAACAACGTGGCCAGCCCATTAGAGTTGCGCTCTCTGAAGCATAGTTTGAATACTTGGCAGTTCAGCTTCAGCAAGGACTTCAGTGCCTAGTACCTTATCCTGCCAGGTGATCCTCAAAATCTTCCTGAGACAGTTCAAATGGAAGCAATTCAGTGTCCTGGCATGGCACTGGTAGACTGTCCATGTTTCACAAGTATATAGCAATGAGGTCAACACAATGGCTCTGTAGACCTTCAGTTTGGTCGTCAGTCTAATACCTCTTCCCTCCCAAACTTTTCTTCAGAGCCTCCCAAACACTGTGCTAGATATGACTATGTGTGCATCGAACTCATTGTCAATGTGTACATCCCTGGAAAGTATAGTACCAAGGTAAGCGAACTTATCCACAGCATTTAAAACTTCTCCATTTGTTGTAACTGATGGTTCCACATATGGATGATGTGGGAGTGGCTGATGGAGTACCTGTGTTTTGTTTTTTTTTTTGGTGTTAATTATTAGGCCAAAATTAGCACAAGCAGTAGAAAATTGATCCAGACTTTGTTGCATCTGAACTTCAGAGGTTGATTGAGTGCACAATCATCTGCAAACAGAAAATCATTCACCAACACTCTTTCCATTTTGGTCTTGGCTTGTACCCTTTTCAAACTGAAGAATTTACCACCAGCAACATAGTTGACATTGATGCCATGTTCATCCTCATTGAAAGCATTTGTCAACATGGCTGAAAATATCATGCTAAAAAGCATGGGAGCAAGCACACAGCCGTGTTTCACTCCATTGGTGACTGGGAAGGCACAAAGCTTTGTCCATTATCCAGAACCTGGGCAAACATGCCACATTATGAAATTGATGTAAAATATTGATGAATTTCTCCAGGCAATCAAATTTTGACATAATTTTCCATTAGCCCTCATGACTAACAGTGTCAAAGACCTGTTTGCTGCTGACTTGGAGGGAAAGCTGAGCCAACACACAGTTGGCAACAGTGGAGCAGAAAACGAGTGGGTAGCTCTCAGAGATTTGGTGTACAGCACTGCACTTGCTCATCTGGGTCAGAACACTCGCAAACGCCAAGACTGGTTCGATGAAAACAATGGGGAAATTCAGAAGCTGCTAAATGAAAAACAAGAACTTCATAGGATTTACCAGCAGGATAGCTCATCCACTTCCAAGAAGGCAGCATTTAATTTCATCAAAAGTAAATTACAATCAAAGCTTAGAGATATGCAGGATTCCAGGCTCAATATGAAAGCAGATAAAATTCAGTTTTATGCTGATAGTAACAATCCAAAGGACTTTTATGGTTCTCTGAAAGCTATTTATGGACCAAAAACCTATGGTGCATCGCAACTACTCAATGCTGGTGGAGACACATTGATTAGTGATAAGGACATGATCCTAGAGAGATGGGCTGAACACTTTCATAGTGTTCTCAACAGATCATCATCAATCAATGCTGAGGTCACTAACCATTTACCTCAGGTTGAAGTCAATCCCTCCTCAGCTGAACTTCCAAATGAAGAAGAGGTTTTTTTAAAATTTATTTTTATTTTTAATGTTCTACAATCACTACCATAAAACTTAGAATTTTCCCCCTTACCTACTCCTCCACCCCTCTCCCTCCCCAATTCTATATAGTATCTACACATTCCTATTGAATGTTTTCACTATATTCATGCTGTGTAGATGAACTAAAATAAATGGGAGAAATCATATAAGAAATGAAAACAACACATACGCACACACACACAAATGATCTGCCACATTCTGTGAATGAATTCCATAGTTCTTTCTCTGAGCATGGAAAGCATTATGCCTTAAAAGACCATTGGGAATTTTTTTTTTAAGTTCTTGCATTGTTACGAAGTTCCAAGTCTACCAGAAAAAACTCTCACACACTCTGGTCATTGCTGTTCACAAAGTTCTCCTGGTTCTGCTCCTTTCACTCATCATCATATCATATAAATCCTTCCAGGCCTCTCTGAAGTCTTCTTGTTCATCATTTCTTATAGTGCAATAGTACTCCATTACATTCATATACCATAATTTATTCAGCCATTCCCCGATTGAGGGGCATCCCCTTCATTTCCAGTTTTGGGCAACTACAAAGAGTGCTGCTATAAATATTTTTGTACATGTGGGACCCTTTCCCATTTTTTTTGATTTTTTTGGGATACAGTCCTAGAAGCAATATTGCTGGGTCAAAGAGTATGCACATTTTTGTAACCCTTTGGGCATAGTTCCAAATCGCTCTCAAGAATGGTTGGATGAGCTCACAGCTCCACCAACAATGAATTAGTGTTCTGACTCTCCCACATCCTCTCCAACATTTATCATTTTCCTGTTCTGTCATGTTTACCAGTCTTATAGATGTGATGTGGTATCTCAGAGTTGTTTTGATTGCATCTTCTAATCAAAAGTGATTTAGAGCATTTTTTCATACGATTATAGATATCTTTAATTTCTTCCTCTGAATATTGCCTGTTCTTATCCTTTGACTATTTATTAATTGGAGAATGAATTGTATTGTTGCATATTTGACTCAGTTCTCTATATAGTCTAGAAATGAGGCCTTATCCCCAAGATTAACTGTAAAAATTCTTTCCCAATTTACTACATCCCTCCAAATTTTGGTTGCATTGGGTTTAGTTGCGCCAAAACTTTTCAGTTTAATGTAATCAAAATTACCCATCTTGCATTTCATAAAGCTTTCTATCTCTTCTTTAGTCAAAATTTTTTCTCTTCTCCATAAATTTGATAAATACACTATTCCTTGCTCCTCCAGTTTTTCCATGGTATCAATCTTTATACCTAGATCATGTACCCATTTGGACTTTATTCTTGTGTACGGTGTCAGGCATGGGTCTATGCCTAGCTTCAGTCACACTTCTATCCAGTTTTTGCAGCAATTTTTGTCGAACCATGAGTTTTTGTCCCAGAATCTGGGGTCCTTGGGTTTATCAAACAGGAGGGTGCTATATTCTCTGCCTACTGTGTCTTGAATACCTAGTCTGTTTCACTTGTCTATCCTTCTGTTTCTTAGTCAGTATCAAGTGGTTTTGATAATTGCTGCTTTATAATACAATTTGAGATCCTATAGTGCTAGGCCACCTTCCCTAGAATTTCTTTTCATAAGTCCCTTTGATATTCTGGACCTTTTGTTATTCCAGATGAATTTTGATATTACTTTATCCAGCTCTAGAAAATAATTATCTGATAGTTTAATTGGTATGGCACTAAATAAGTAAATTAATTTGGGTAGAATTGTCATTTTTATTACATTAGCTCAGCCTACCCATGAGCAACTGATGTTTTTTTCACTTACTTAGATCTGACTTTATTTGTGCAAAAAGTGTCTTGCAATTGTGTTCATATAGCCACTGGGTGTGTTTTGGCAGGTAAACTCCCAAGTATTTTATAGTGTTTACTTTAGCTTTAAATGGGATTTATCTTTCTATCTCTTGCTGTTGGACTTTGTTGCTAATATATAGGAATGCAGAAGATCTGTGCGGGTTTATTTTGTAACCTGCAACTTTGCCAAAGTTGTTTATTATTTAAGTAGTTTTTTACTTGAAT
Organism: Bettongia penicillata ogilbyi; assembly: GCA_023548195.1. Lineage (NCBI taxonomy): Eukaryota > Metazoa > Chordata > Mammalia > Diprotodontia > Potoroidae > Bettongia > Bettongia penicillata. The sequence continues at coordinate 3,356,563 of JAJHZJ010000580.1, forward strand.
CTTTGGAATTCTCTAAGGAATTCTCTAATGATATCATCACATTATCTTCAAAGAGTGATGACGTAGTTTCTCCTTTGACTATTCTGATTCCTTCAATTTCTTTATCTTGTCTAATTGCTACAGCTAACATTTCTAGTACCATATTGAATAATAGTGGTGATAATGGACATCGTTGTTTCACCCCTGATCTTACTGGAAATGCCTCTAGCTTATCTCCATTGCATATAATGGTTACTGAAGGTTTTAGGTAGATCCTGATTATTATTTAATGGAAAGTTCCCTTTATTCCTATGTTCTCCAGTGTTTCTAATAGGAATGGGTATTGTATTTTGTCAAAAGCTTTTTCTGCATCTATTGAGATAATCATGTGGTTTTTGTTAGTTTTGTTGTTGATATGATTGATAATGCTAATAGTTTTCCTAATATTGAACCAGCCCTGCATTCCTGGTATGAATCCTACCTGATCATAATGTATTATTCTCATTATAAGATACTGTATCTGTTTTGCTAAAATCTTATTTAAAATTTTTGCACCTATATTCATTAGAGAAATTGGTCTATAATTTTCTTTCTCTATTTTGTCTCTTCCTGGTTTAGGTATCAAAATCACATTTGTATCATAGAAAGTATTTGGGAGGACTTCTTTTTCCCCAATTTTCAAAATTATTCTACATAGTATTGGAATTAACTATTCCTTAAATGTTTGATAGAATTGACTTGTAAATCCATCTGACCCTGGAGATTTTTTCCTAGGGAGTTCATTGATGGCTTGTTCAATTTCTCTTTTTGAGATGGGGTTGTTTAAGTATTCAATTCCCTCTTCTGTTAATCTGGGCAATTTGGATATTTTAAAATACTCATCCATTTCATTTAGATTATAGAATTTATGGGCATAAAGTTGGACAAAGTAATTTCTAATTACTGTTTTAATTTCCTCCTCATTGGAGGTGAGTTCACCCCTTTCACTTTTGATATTAGTAATTTAATTTTCTTTTTTTAAATGAAACTGACCAAAGGTTTATAAATTTTATTAGTTTTTTTCACAAAACCAATTATTGGTTTTATTTATTAATTCAATAGTTTTCTTAATTTCAATTTCATTAATCTCTCCTTTGGTTTTCAGTATTTCTAATTTGGTATTTACTTGGGGATTTTCAAAATGTCCTTTTTCTAGCTTTTTCAGCTGCATGCCCAAATCATTGTTCTCCTCTTTCTCTATTTTATTTATGTATGCATTCAAAGATATAAAACTTCCCCTAAGAACTGCTTTTGCAATATCCCATAAGATTTGGTAGTTGTCTCATTATTGTCATTCTCTTGAATGAAGTTACTGGTTGTTTTTATGATCTCTTCTTTAACCCATTCCTTCTTTAGGATTAGATTATTTAGTTTCAATTGATTTTTGCTTTATCTTTCCATGGCCTTTTATTACATATAATTTTTATTGCATTATGATCTGAGAAGGATGCATTGATTATCTCTGTCTTTCTGCATTGAATTGTGAGGTTTTTATGTCCTAGTACATGGTCAATTTTTGTATATGTGCCACATACCACTGCGAAAAAGATATATTCCTTTCTATTCCCATTCAGTTTTCTCCAGAGATCTAGCATATCTACCTTATCCAGAGTTTTATTTACCCCCTTAACCTCTCTCTTGTTTATTTTGAGGTTTGATTTATCAAGTTCAGGGGGAGGTTGAGGTCCCCCACTTAGTATAGTTTTCCTGTCAATTTCTTCCTTCAACTCCCCCAACCTCTTCTCTAAGAATTTGGATGCTATACCACTTGGAGCATACATTTTTAGTAACGATATTGCTTCATTGTCTATGGTGACTTTTAGCAGGTTTCCATCTTTATTTCTTTTGATTAGATCTATTTCTGCTTTTGCTTTGTCTGAGATGAGGATTGCTACTCCTGCTTTTCTTATATCAGCTGAATCACAATATATTCTGTTCCAACCTTTGACCTTTATCCTGTGTGCATCACCCCTGTTTCAAATCTGTTTCTTGTAAACAACATATTGTTGGATTATCCTTTAAATCCATTCTGCTATCCATCTCCGTTTTATGTGAATATCCATTCACATTCACAGGTATGATAACAATTTGTGTATTTTCCTCTATCCTCTTTCCCACCATTTGTGCTTTTACCTCTCCTGTTTGCCTTCCCCTCCTCAATAGTGTTCACTTTTCACCACCACCTCTTGCAGCCTTTCCTTCCTTCTTTTAGCCCCCCTCCCTTTTACTCCCCTTTACCCTTACTGCTTCTTGCCTCCCTTTTTAGCTTTTCGCCCCTTTCTTCCCCCTTCCCCTCCTACTGCTTATAGAGCTAGTTAGGATTATATACTTAAGTTTATTGTTCCCTCCTTGAACCAAATCAGATGAGAGTACCGCTCAAACAATGCTCATCTCCCTCCCCTTTTTCCCTCTACCATAATCCTGTGATGTAATTTACCATTTTCTGGTTCCTTCTCTTCATACCTCCTGTTACAATCCCTTCAAATACTTAATTCATATTTTTAACATGGCGTCATTTACTTTATAGCCATTCCCTCTATGTATATCCCTTTTATATTTCATAATAGATGCACAATTCTCAAGATTAACAGGTATCATTTTCCCTTATAGGGAGGTAAACAGTTTGTCCAAATTGAGTAACAAGTTTGATTTTTTTGTTCCCCCTGTCTTCCTGTTTACCTCTTCATGGCTCTCTTCAGACCTGTATTTGAAGATCGAATTTTCTATTAAGTTCTGGCATTTTTGTCAGGAAGGTCTGGAAATCCCTTACTTCATTGAATGACCATCTCCTTGCCCGAAATGTTATGCTAAAGTTTGCTGGGTAGTTGATCCTTGGTTGTAGTCCCAACTCCTCTATCTTATGGAATATTGGATTCCAATTCCTTCTATCTTTTAATGTAGAAGCTGCAAGGTCCTGTGTGATCCTGATTGTAGCTCCCCGATATTTGAATGGTTTCTTTCTGACTGCCTGTAGTACTTTCTCCTTCACTTGATAGTTCTGAAATTTGGCAATGATATTTCTTGGGGTTTTGAGTTTGGGATCTTTCAGGAGGTGAACGGTGGATTCTGTAGATGACCATTTTGCCCTCTGGATCTAGCACTCTTGGCCAATTTTCCTTGATGATTTCCTGGAAGATGTTGTCCAGACTCTTTTCTTCATCGTGGCTTTCTGGTAGTCCAATAATTATTAAATTTTCTCTCCTGTATCTATTTTCCAGGTCAGTTGTTTTTCCAATTAGATATTTTACATTTTCTTCTATCTTTTCATTTTTTAGAGTTTGTTTGACTGATTCTTCCTGTCTCATAGAGTCATTAGTTTCTACTTGCCCAATTTTTATCTTTATCAAATTGTTTTCTTCAGTTAATTTTTGCATCTCCTTTTCCATCCGTCCAATTGTTCCTTTTATGGAGTTATTTTCTCCAGTTAATTTTTGTACTTCCTTTTCCATTTGTTCAATTTTTCTTTTCAAAGAGATTTTCTCTATCAGTGGATTTTTTTTTTATACTTCCAAAATCATTGGCCAGTTTTTCTTCTATTTCCTTCTTCAGCTGTTCAAGGAGAGCTGTTTGTGCATGTGAGCAGTTCAAGTCCCTTCTGAATTTTCAGATGGAAGTACAGTCTCAATAGTGACCTTTTTGGTATTCATGTTTTGGTCCTTGTCCCCATAGAAAGATTCTATGATTTTTTTCACCCTTCTTTTGCTTTTTATTGTTCATGATGTTGATTATATGTTGTGGCTTCTGGTTCTTTCAGTTAGAAGCTGCAGAGAACTTGATGTTGAGCTAACTTGTGTGAAAAAGCTAAGAGCAGGTTTTTGTTTTGTGTATCCCAGCTCAGCCCTGGGGTGAGCTTGTTAAGCATGGGAAAGAAGTGGTCTGGTCACAAGAGATCACCTCAGCTAAAATGAGGCAAAGTCAAGCTCAGGGAATGGTGATCACAGATGCCCCATTGTCTTCCCATTTCCTCTCAAGTGCTGAGATCTTAGCGTGGTTCTGAGGCTTGCCTGGGTCCTAGTGTGAGTTTCCTCTACCTTGGGTCCCCTCTCCTTCCAGTTTGCCTCCACCACAGTAGGAGGAATCCCCCTTAATTATTTTCCTAGCCTCAGGTGTTATGAGACTATTTGCCCCCTCTACCATCTCCGCTGATGCAGAATTTTTCTGGGGAAATATTTTATGCCTCTTTCAAGGTCATCAAGGGGGGATGAGAGAGCATTTACTGATTGCTCCACCATCCTGACTCCTGGAAGTTCAAGTAGGTGACTTACAGATGTTTAAAAAGTCTCAGGAGATGCTGTGCTGATTATCTGATGCTCAGCAGCTGTCACTCACTGGGCTCTTCTGGGCTCTTACCCTGGACTGGCGATCACTGTTTCCACCTACTGCTGTCTCAGGTTTCCCAGAGCCTTCCTGCTCCACTGAGCTGGACATGCTGTGCTGTGTGCTGTGGACTCACCCTTGTGGAACAGATTCTTCCCATGGACCTTCCAGTCTGTCCTGGGCTTTGAATCTGCCACAGTCTATCTCCTATTGGATTCTGCACCTCCAAAATTTGGTTGGATTTTCTTTTTAGAGGTATCTGAAGGAGTTTGTCTAAGAGCTTAGGTGAGTTGTTGCTCTCACTTGGCCATTGTGGCTCTGACCCACCTGAAGAAGAGGTTTTGAGGGCTATTAGATTCCTTTCATGTGGCAAAGCACCTGGTGCTGATTCTATTCCATCTGAGATTTATAAGGTAGAGGGACCATTGCTCATATAAAAGCTGACTGAAATTTTCCAGGTTATGTGGCAAAAGGAGGTTATTCCCCAGGAGTTTAAGGATGTCTCCATTGTTCTTCTCTATAATAATAAAGGGAATAGATTGTCCTGAGACAATCACAGGGGGATCTCTCTCTCTTAGACATTGCTGGCAACATTCTTGCTAGAGTCTTCTTTAATAAGCTGATCCTTCACCTGGAAGATGGGCATATACCTGAGAGGCAGTGTGGCTTCAGAAAGGGCCAAGGAACAGTCGATATGGTGTTTGCTGCCCAACAACTCCAGGAGAAATGCCAGGAGCAGAACAGAGGTCTGTACACAATGTTTGTAAATCTTACCAGTGAGATAGCTACTTAGAGAAAGGGGCTCTTTATTGAGTCTGGGTGAAGTCTGGTTGAGAGAAAATAACATCTTGCAACAGCATGAAGTTTGACAGTGAAAGGGATAAATCAAAGGGGATTAGGAGAGGCCCAAAGGGATATCTGAGAAGCACAGAAGAGCATTATTGACTGGTGAGTGCCTGGGTTTAGGTTGGGGAGGAAGTTTTTCTGGAGGAAGTAACTTTTGAGATGGGTTTTATTTGTTAAGCACAGTTACTTTATGCACTTAAGAGCATTTTATTTTTTCTACTTAAGTGTAAAGAGAGTTTCCAACATACTTTTTTGTTAGATTTTTGAGTTCCAAAAATTTCTCCCTATCTCCCTTCCCTCCTTCCCCCCAAGACAGTAAGCAATTTGATATAGGTTTTATATATATATATATATATATATATATATATATATATATATATATATATATACACACACAATAACATATATAATGTATATAATAATTGTGTATATACTATATATATATATATATAATAATGTTAAACATATTTATACCCCAGTCATGTTGTGAAGGAAGAATCAGAACAAAAGGGAAAACCAAAGAGAAGGAAAAACAAAAGTGAAAATAGTATGCTGTGATCTGCTTTCAGACTCCATAGTTCTTTCTCTGGATGTGGATAACATTTTTCCATCATGATTTTTTTGAATTATCTTGGATCATTGTATTGCTGAGAGGATGTAAGTTGATCACCGCTGATTGCATGGGTTATAAGACTAGATAGGTGCTTAAGAGGGAGAAAGTAGTGGGTTGTATTTTCTAGACACAGGAAAATCTAGCCAAATTGAAAGGATTTATGAACATAAATTATTAGATAACATTTAAGTATTTTAAACTAGGTTTAAAGAATATGTGGGATTTTCATTTTAGGGTATGATTTTCCTTGTTTAGAATGCTTTCCAGAAATAAGAACATAATTATGTTTCATTGTTGTCTTAGTTCTTTTTTTATTATTAATTTGTCTTCAGTTTTCTACAATTACTTCCATAAGTCTTAGATTTCATCTCCCTGAGCCTCCCACTCTCTCTGTTCCTCAAGACAGCATTCTAACTTATATGATCTCTATACATACATTCTTATTAAGCACATTTTCACATTACTTATGTTGCATAGAGGAATAAAAATGAATTGGGGAAACCATGAGAAAAAATAAACCAAACCAAACCAAAGCGAACAAAATACAAGAGAAAAAATTCAGCTTCATTCTGCATTCCAATTCCATATGTTTTTCTCTGGATGTGGATGACATTTTGCTTCAAGAGTCTTTGGAAATGATTTATGTTCTTGCATTGCTGTGAGGGGATAAGTTTACCAGAAAAATATCTCACTCATTGTAGCTATTACTGTGTACAACACTATCCAGGTTATACTAATTTCACTCAGTATTAGTTCATAGAAATCTTTCCAGGACTCTCTGAAGTCTTCCTGTTCATCATTTTTATAGCATAATAGTATTTCATTACATTCATATATTACAACTTGCTCATCCACTCCCTTTGGAACCCCTCAATTTCCAGTTCTTGATCACCACAAAGAGAGTTGTTATAAATATTTTTGTACATATGGGACCCTTGCCCATTTTTATGATTTCTTTGGGAAACAGTCCTGGAAAGGATATTGCTGGATTAAAGGGTATGCCCATTTTTTAGCCCTTTGGGCATACTTTCAAATTTCTCCCTAGAAGGGTTGGATCAGCTCCCAGCTCCACCAACAATGAATTAGTTTTCCAACTCTCCTACATCTTTTGTAACATTTATCTTCTTCCTGTTCTGTCATGTTAGCCAATCTGATAGGTGTGATGTATCTCAGAGTTGTTTTGATTCGCGTCTCTAATCAATAGTGATTTAGAGCATTTTTTCATATGACTATAAATAGCTTTAATTTCTTCCTCTGAAAACTGCCTATTCATATCCTTTGACCATTTATCAATTGAGGAATGACTTGTATTCTCGAACATTTGACTCAGTTTTCTATATATTTTAGAAATGAGAAATTTAGAAATGAGAAAATAAAATTTTAGAAATTTTATCACAGACATTAGTTGCAAAAATTCTTTCTCAGTTTTCAGCTTCCCTCTTAATCTTGGTTGAATTGAGAATGTTTGTGCAAAAGTTTTTCAATTTAGTGTATTAAAAATGATCCATCTTGTACTTCATAATGTGTTGTTTGATCATCAGTTTCTCCATTCTCAGTAAATATGACAAATACACTATTCCTAGCTCCCCTAATTTGTTTGTATATCAGTCTTTATGGCTAGATTATGTATCCATTTGAATTTTTTTATTGTGTACAGTGTCAGGCATTGGTCTATAACCGGTTTCTGCCACATTGTTATCCAGTTTTCCCAGCACTTTTGTCGAACAATGAGATCTTACCCCAGAAGCTGGGGTCCTTGGGTTTATCAAACAGTAGATTGCCATACTCATTGACTGCTGTGTCTTGAGTACCTAACCTATTTCACTGGTCTACTCCTATGTTTCTTAGCCAGTTACAAGTGGTTTTGATGATTACTGCTTTATAAAACAATTTTAGATCTGATAGGGCTAGCCTACCATCCCTAACCTTTCCTTTCATTAATTTACTTGATATTCTGGACACTTTGTTCTTCCAGATGAATTTTGATAATATTTTCTGTATCTCTAGAAAATAATTTCCTGGTAGCTTGATCATTATGGCACTGAATAAGTATACTAATTTAGGGGGAACTGTCATTTTTGTTATAATAGCTTGGCCTACTCATGAACAACTGATATTTTTCCACCTACTTTGATCTGACTTTATTTTTGTGAAAAGTGTTCTGTAATTGTCTTCATATAGTCCTTGTGTTTGTTTTGGCAGGTAGACTCCCAGATATTTTATGTATACCATAGCTTTAATTGGGATTTCTCCTTCTATTTCTTACTGTTGAGCTTTGTTAGTAATACATATTGATTCAGATGATTTATGTGGGTTTATTTCATACCCTGCAACATTACCAAAGAAGTTTATTATTTCAAGTAGCTTTTTTTTTACTTGATTCTCTAAGAATATCATTATATTATCTACAAAGAGTGATAATTTAGTTTATTGTTTTCCTATTCTAATTCAATATTTTTTCTTGTCTTATCAGTAACATTTCTAGTACCATCTTGAATAGCAATGGTGATAATAGGCATTCCTATTTCATCCCTGATCCTATTGGAAATGAATCTGCTTTCTCCTTATTGCATATGATGCTTGCTGATGGTTTTAGGTAGATGCTGCTTATTAATCGTAAGGAAAGCTCCATTTATTGCTATGCTCTCAAGTGTTTTCAATAGGAATGGGGGTTTTATTTTGTCAAAGGCTTTTTCTGCATTTATTGAGATAATCATATGGTTTCTGTTAGTATTTTTGTTGATAAAATCAGTAATTCTGAGAGTTTTCCTAATATTGAACCAGTTCTGCATTCCTGGTATAAATACTACCTGACCATAATGTGTTATTCTCATGGTAAGTTGTATTATTCTTTCTGTTATCTTATTTAAAATTTTTGCACCTATATTCATTAGAAAAATTGGACTTTAAGTTTCTTTCTCTGTTTTGTCTCTTCCTACTTTTGGTATCAGAAGCATATTTGTATCAGAAAAAGAATTTGGTTGGACTCCTTCCCCATTTTTACCAAATAGTCTATGTAGTATTGGAATTAACTGTTCTTTATATGTTTGATAGAATTCACTTGTAAATCCATCTGGCCCTGGAGATGTTTTCCTAGGGAGTGCACTGATGGCTTGTTCAATTTCTTTTTCAGAGATGGGATTATTTAAGCATTTAATTTCTTCTTCTGTTAATCTGGACAATTTATATTTTTAAAATATTCATTCATGTCACTTAGATTTTCATATTTATGGGCATATGGTTGGGCAAAGTAATTTCCAATTATTGTTTTAATTTCATTGGAGGTGAGTTGTTCCTTTTCATTTTTTATATTAGTTATTTGGTTTTCTTCTTTCTTTTTTAAATCAGTTTGACCAAAGATTTATCGTTTTTTAATTTTTTTCATAAAATTATCTCTTAATTTTATTTATTAGTTCAACAGTTATCTTAATTTCAATTTTATTAAGGTATACTTTGGTTTTCATTATTTCTAATTTGTTATTTACTTGAGGATTTTCAATTTGTTCTTTTTCTAACTTTTTCAACTGCATTCTCAATTCATTGATCTCCTCTTTTTCTATTTTATTAATGTAGGTGTTCAAAGGCATGAAACTTCCCCTAAGAACTGCTTTTGTAGTATTCCACAAATTTAGGTAAGTTGTCTTTTTATTGTCATTCTCTTGAATAAAGTTATTGATTGTTTATATGATTTGTTCTTTAACCCACTCATTCTTTAGTTTTAGGTTATTTAGTTTCCAATTAATTTTTGGTCTATCTTTTCATGGCCTTTTGTGACATATAATTTTTATTGCATTATGATCTGAGAAGGATAGATTGTCAATCTCAGTCTTTCTGCAGTGAATTGTGAGGTATTTATGCCCTAGTATGTGGTCAATTTTTATATATGTGCCAAGTACCTCTGAGAAAAATAGGCATATTTCTTTCCATCCCCATTCAGTTTTCTCCAGAGATCTATTGTATATATCTTATCCAGAGTTTTATTCACCTCTATACCTTCTTTCTGTTTTATTTTGAGGTTAGATTTATCAAGTTCTGAGAGGGGGAGGTTGAGGTCCCCCAATAGTATAGTTTTGCTGTCTATTTCATCCTGTAATTCCCTTAACTTCTTCTCTTAGAATTTGGATATGTTTAGTAATGATATTACTTCATTGTCTATGGTGCATTTCATCAGAATATAGTTTCCTTCCTTATCTCTTTTGATTAGATCTCGTTCTGATTTTGCTTTTTCCGAGATTAAGATTGCTATCCCTGCTTTTTTTTCCACTTCAACTGAAGCATAATATATCCTGCTGCAACCTTTTATCTTTACCCTGTGTGTATCCCCCTCTTTCAGATGTGTTTCTTGTGAAAAATATATTGTTGGGTTATGATTTTTAATCCATTCTGCTACCCACCTGCTTTTTGAGAGTTCATCCCATTCACATTCACGGCTATGATTACTATCTGTGTCTTTCTCTCCAACCTATTTCACCCATTTATGATTTTAGCTCTCCCTTCTCCATTCTCCTCCACAATAGAGTTTTAATTTTTGACCACGGCCTCCCTCAGGCTTTCCTTTCTTCTATGAACCCCTCTTCCTCTTATTTCCCTTTCCCTTATTAATGCTTCTGTTCCTTTTAACATCTTCGCCATTTTCTTTCCCCTTCCCCCACCCACTCTTGCCTATAGGGCAATTTAGTTTTCTATACTTAACTGAGTTTGTTATTCCCTCCTTGAATCAAATTAGATGAGAATCTGAAACAGTGCTCTTTGACCTCCCACTTTTCCTCTGCTCTAATAAGTTTTTGTTCCTCTTCCTATGATGTAATATACCTTTTTCTTCCTCCTCCTTTTCATTTATTCTGTTATAACATCTTCTTACACATAAATCACATTTCTATCATTACTTCAGTTAATTTGTACCCACTCCCTCTATCTATGTTTATCTCTTTTAAATATCATAATAAATAGGCAGTTCACAAAATTAACAAGTATCATCTTCCCTAACATGGATGGAATCAGTGTGACTATATTGATCAACAAGTTTTCCCCCTGTTTACCTTTTTATGCCTCTCTTGCAACTTGCATTTGAAGATCAAATTTTTTATTGAACTCCTGCCTTTTCATCAGGAAGGTTTAGGAATCCATCATTTCATTTAATATCCTTCTCCTTGCCTCAAATATTATGCTCAATTTTGCTGGATATTTCATCTGCGGTTGTAGTCCAAGTTCCTTTGCCTTAGGGAATTGTTTTATTCCAATTCCTACAATTTTTTACATACAAGTACAAGGTCCTGTATGATCCTGACTGTAATTTCTCAATATTTGAATTGTTTCTTTATGGCTGCTTGATGTATTTTCTCCTTAACTTGATAGTTTTGGACTTTAGCATCAATATTCCTTGGTGTTTTCAGTTTGGGATCTGTTTCAGGAGGTGGATTTTTCGATGACTATTTTTATCTCTAGATCTATGAAACCCAGGACAGTTTTCCTTTCCAGTCTTGGAAGTCAATGGCTAGGCTCCTTTTTCCATCTTTTTCTCTGGTAGACAAACAATTCTTAGATTTTTCTCTCCTGGATCTATTTTGCTGGTCAGTTGATTTTCCTGTGAGAAATTTTACAGTTCTCCTATTTTTTCATTCTTTAGATTTTGTTTGACTGATTCTTGATTTCTTATATAATCATTAGCTTCTACTTTCTTAATTCTAACTTTTAGTAGATTATCGTCTTCAGTTAACTTTTGCATCTCCTTTTCCATCTGTCCAATTTTTTTCTTTTAAGGAGTTATTTTCTCATTTAGGTTTTGTACTTCCTTTTCCATTTGCCCAATTTTCCTTTTTAACTATATTCTTCAGTGAATTCTTTTTTTCATATTTTAAAAATCAGTGACCATTTTTTCCTCTGCCTCTCTAATTTGGCTTTTATAATCCTACTTGAGCTCTTCCAAGAATGCTTTTTGGGTTTGAGATCAGTTCATATTCTCTTCTGAGGTTTCAGATGGAAGTGGTGTCTTAATGTTGATCTCTTCTGTATTCGTGTTTTGATCTTTACCTTTGTAGTAAGATTCCATGATCTTTTCTGGTTTGCTTCTTGCTCATGATGATTGATGTTTTTTTCCTGGCTTTTAAAGTGGATCTCTGATTCTGGGGTACAAGAATTTTTTTCACTTTCCTTTTGCTGAGAACTTGAGGATTTGTGTGGTATAGCCTCTGTTCCATCAGCTTGAAGCTATTATGCTACAGCTTATCTGTTACTTTGCTAGCTGGTGTGCCAAGAGAGATGCCAGGCAAAGTCTTTCTAAATTTTGCTGGAGTTACCCTGGAGCTTGCTTTGTGTAGTCTGTGGGATGAGTGGTCTGGCCACAGCAGGTCTCTTCTTCTGAGCCAGAGTATAGGCAGGCTTAGTGGTTGGTGAACCCCCATCTGTGCTAGTGTCTTCATGATAGCTCTGACTGTAATAAGGCAGTCCTGGGGTCCTGGTGTTGGCACTTATAGGCTCTAACCTCTTTGGGCTCAGGATCTCCTCCTGGTTCTCTTAGGTGTAGCTGTCTGGGATAGCTCCAGTGTTGCACTGGTCCCCTTCAGCCACAGCAAGTGGGTCTCTCCTTAATGATTTTCCTAGCCACTCAAGCTAAGAGACTCTTTACTGCTTCAGCTGATCCCACTATTCCAGGACTTTTCCTGAGGAAATATTCTGTGGGTTTTTTAAGACCAGCATGGGAAGGAGGAGAGCACTTACAGATCACTCCACTCTCTTGGCTTCTGGAAATTCAAGTATGTGACTAACAGACGTTTAATCAGTGGGCTGATAGTCCCAGGAGAAGCTGTTGCTGTTACTGGGGGTCCTGCACTTCTCCCTCACTCAGTTCTGCTGAAATCCTTTCCTGGGCTAATACATTCGAGAATCCACACTGCTGCTTATGCTTCCGTCTGCTTCAGCAATTCCTACTTGGCTCCACTATGGCTTGGTCTGTGCAGATGCAGCCTGTGCACTCAGTGCTCTCCTAATGCCGTGTAACATATCCTGTCTGTCAAACTTCCATGCTGTCCTGGGCTGGAAATCTGCAATATGCTGTCTCCAGGTGGATTCTGGCACTCTATAACTTTTTTTCAGATTCTCTTTTTAGAGGTATCTGAAGGATTTTGTGGTAGAGCTTATGTTAGTATGTGCTCTCACTCCACCATCTTCTCTCCACCCCCCTAAGTCTTAGCTCTTAAAAATCTTAAATATTCTGGAACCCTGAGGAATTTGATTGTGGCAAGTCCTCAAAGAAGACTTATCTCTTTCAGAATTGGTATGCAGGTCAAGAAGGAAAAGTTAGAACCAAACATGTAATATGATTACTTTAAGATTAGAAAAGGAGTACAACAAGGCTGTATATTGTGTCTTTATTCATTTAACTTATATGTGAATACATCATACAAAATGGCAGACTGAATGAATCAAAAGCCAGGAATTAAGGTTGCTAGGAGAAATATCAATATTCACAGATAAGCAGACAATCCCATCCTGATGGCAGAAAGTGAAAAGTAATTAAGATGCTTCCTGGTGAGGGTGAAAGAAGAGAGTCTAAAAGTTGGCTTGAAGCTTACCACCAAAAAAGTAATATCTTGGCAACTGGTCCTATCACAGGAAGAAAATACGAAAGCAGTATTAAATTTTATATTCTTGGACTTAAAGATCACTGCAGATGGTGACTGCTGCCATGAAGTTGAAATATTCTTGCTCCTTGGCAGGAAACCTACAGCAAATCTGGACAACATTCTAAAAAGCAGAGATATTACTTTGCCTTCAAAGATCCGCATAGGCCTCAGGGTGACTGAGTCACTGGCAGCAGTGGTGGTTTCCAGACTTCTCACACAACAGACACCAAATATAGCTTAGAAAATAAGCAGAAAAAGACTGTCACACCTGAATGAGAGTGGAGTAGGGTCCAGTGGAGGCCATGCCTACATAGCCCCAGCACTAGTAAATTAGAAGCAGGCCTTTTGAGTTACTGAATAAGGAGCTAGAGCTGCAGTGATTGTTTCCACAGCTCTCATACCACAGTTGATAAGGGGATCAAACAATTATTAAGAAGGAGATCGCAGAGGTCCCTTTGTTAGCACTGAGGGAGAACTTTGTTGTTTTGCTTATACTTTGATCTATCTAGGTGATAGGCTTGGATGGCAATCTTGGGACTAGGAAGAGGTCTAGCATAGCAGAGCTTGCTGTGATAACAGAAAGGGGGACCCTTCTTACAATTCTAGGGAAGAAAAGAGTGCTTTTGGTCACTCATAGATCAGAGCACAGTCCAGGAAAAGAATAACAAAATACCTCTCCTTACATTATACCACTTGAAAGAACTGAAAACTTTCAGGTCCCTAGAAGTATCTCTGAAAATAGTTCTACAAAACCATTGCAGCCTTGGGACAGTTTGCCCTACACAGTGGAAACAGAGTCCTTCCTTACCAAAAAAAAATTAAGAACTCAATCAATGGGCTGGGAAAATGAGCAAATGATAGGAAAAAATAACTGACTATAGAAAGTTATTGTGGTGACAAGGAAGATCAAAACATGCCCAGAAGAAGGCAACAAAGTCAAAGGTCTTACATCCAAAGCCTCCAAGAAAAATATGAATTGGTCTCAGGGCATGGAAGAGTTGAAGTAAGAGAAATAGAGGAAAAATAGGGAAGAGAAATTAGAGTGATGAAAAATTATCACGAAGTAAACAGTTTGGTAAAGGACACACAAAAAATACTGAAGAAAATAAGACTTGGAAAAGCAGACTAGGTCAAATGATAAAAATGGTCTAAAAGGCCAATGAGGAGAAGAATGCCTTAAAAAAAGAGAATTGGTCAAATGTAAAAGGAAGTCCAAAAGTTCACCGAAGAAAATAATTCCTTAAAAATTTGAAAGGAGCAAATGGAAACCAATGACTTTATGAGGAACCAAGAAACAATTAAAAAAGAAAAACAAAAAAAAGGAAAGAAATAGAAGATAATGTGAAAATCTCATTGGAAAAAAAATGACCTGAAAAATAGACCCAGGAGATATAATTTAAACATATTAGACTACCTGAAAGACATGATAAAAAAACAGCCTAGACATCATCTTTCATGAAATTACTAGGGAATTTCTTGAATTGGTAGAATATCAGATATTCTAGAAGCAGAGGGTAAAATAGAAATATAGAGAATCTGATCACCTCCTGAAAAAAATCCCAACATGAAAACTCCCAGCGATATTATAGCCAAATTTCAGTGTTCCCTGGTTAAGGAGAAAATACTGTAAGCAGCTAGAAATTATAGGGCCACCAGCAGGATAACACAAAATTTAGCAGCTTCTATATTAAAGATTGGAGGGTTTGGAGTTGAATATTCCTGAATTCAAAAGAGCTAGAATTACATCCAAGAGTCACCAGTCCAGAAAAAGTGAATATGATCCTTCAGACGAAAAGGATGAGATGGATGATTTTCAAGCATTTTTAAGAAAAGATCAGAACTCAATAGCAAATTGGACTTTCAAATTCAAGATTCAAGAGAAGCATGAAAAGATAAACAGGAAAGAGCAATCATAAGGGACTGAATAATTTTAAACTATTCACATTTCTAAATCAAAAGATGATATTTCTAATTCCTCAGACATTTCTCATTAACAGGGTTGTTAGAAGGAGTATATATTGACAGAGGGCACAAGTGTAAGTTGAATAGGAAGGGATGATGCCTAATAAAATAAAATTAAGAGACAAAAGAAGAATGTACTGAGAGAAAGAGTTGGGGTAAATTACCCCACATAAAAGAAACAAGAAAAATCTTTACAGTGGAGTTGAAGAGGAGGGAAGCAAGAGTGAGTGAATGAATCTTACTCACATCAGAACTGGCTCAAAGAGGGAATAACGTACACACTCAACTTCGTATATAAATTTACCTTAAGGAAAGTAGTGGAGAAGAGAATAAGAGAAGGGGGCTGATAGAATGGAAGACAGATTGGAGGAGGGAGTAGTCAGAAGCAGAACACTTGTGAGAAGGGACCGAGTGAAAGGAGAGACAGAATAGAATAAATGGGGGCAGAGGAATAAGATGAAAGGAAGTATTGTTATTGTTTCATTACATGGCCACTATGGGAATACTTTGCATGACTATACATGTATAACCTATATCAAATTTCTTGACTTCTCAATGAAGGGAGGGAGGAAGGGAGAAAACTGTGAACTAAAAGTTTTAAAAATGAATGTTAAAATTGTTTTCACATGTAACTGGGGAAAAATACTAAATATAATTTAAAAAGAAAAAGAAAATAAACAAACAAAAGAAACAAAGGTCTGTACTGTCAAAGCTATGATTTTTTTTCCAGTTACAATGTATAGTTGTGAGAGATATACTATAAGGAAAGCTGAACAGTGCATAATCAGTACTTTTAAACTATAGTACAGGAGAAGACTTTTGAGAATCCCTTCGACAGTAAGGAAGTCAGATCAGTCAATATTTAAAATAATCAATTCTAGCTATTCACTGGAGGTTAAATACTGAAGTAAAGACTTAAATACTTTGGCCAAATAATATGAAGATGAGGCTGATGGTCCATGATGTTGGGAAAGAATGAAGGCAAAAGGAAAAAAGGGATAGCAGAGGATGAAATGGATAGTGTCACAGAAAAATAATGAGCAAAAACTCAGATAGACTTCAAGAGATAGTGGAAGAGTCTGGCATATTTTAGTCTATGGGATCATGAAGAGTCGAATGCAACTGAATGACTGAACAACAATATTTTCCAGACTGACATTGTAAGGGAAAATCACTCATCTCTTTCTTACACTGAGCTCATGTTAGGAAGTATGGTAAGATATAGAATGAATGCTATTGTTCAGTTATGTCCAATTCTTCATGATCCCATGGACTATACTATCCATGGGTTTTCTAAAATAGAGTGGTTTTCCATTTCCTTCTCCAGTGGATTAAGACAAACAGAGATTAAATCATGTGTTCAGGGTTACACAGCTAGTGAGTGTGTGGGGCTAGATTTGTACTCAGATCTTCCTGACTCCAGGACTAGCGCTAGATCCAATGAACCACAAGAATGGCTGCAAGAATGAATATATAAGATTAATATTTTGATGTCAACTTCAAGGTCTCCAATGGAATGCTCTAGGCATCTATACTTGGCTCTAGGTTGTTTAATATTTTTGTCAGTTACTTGGATAAAAGCCTATATCTCATGTTTTAAAATTTACAGGGATAGTTAACATATTGTATAACAAAGGAAGGATCTGAATAGTTCTTTCTAGAATATGGAGTTAAGTCTAACAACATAAAATTTATTAGGAATAATGTAAAATCTTTCACAGGTTCAAAAATAACTTCATAAATATAAGATGGAGAAGAGGGGACACTACAAGAGTGTCTGAGTTCACCATCAACTCAGAATTTAAATTATTGATCTTTCTCGCTCAGAGGAGTTGTTATGCTTCATTATAAAGGTGGAATATGATCTAATTTTTAAATTGTAGTTGTGATTTGAAGAAGCAAAGGAATAAAAGGAATTCTAAATAGAAAAAAATGAAGTTAGGAGAATGAGTAGGAGAAACAAAGAAAGAGAGAAATAAGGAAAGAGTTATTCCATATTATCAAGTCTGAGTCATGGGAAACAATGGGTGGGAATGGACAGAAGAAACTAGATGAGCTAGGTGGGCAAAACTGCTCGGGTACAGTAGATATCAGAATGTACTAGAACTGGTCCAAACTGGGCTGGGACTGCAAGGAAAGTTATACTATATGGGAACTTTGAGTCCGAAGGATACACTTAAGATTAAATCCTGGGGCTTTAAGCCCAGCTGGAGAGGCCAGAATAATGAATAATAAAAATCCAGAAAGGGAAGAAGAAAAATATCTGAGACAATACCTCAATGGGGACAGACTCAATTTGCTATGTATCCCTGATTAGCAGTGAGGGAACCAATCAGAAGTTCTAAAAATGTTCCATTCCTTTAGGGCCCTGACCCCAGAACAGAACAAGACTCCAGTGGTTTTCTCTAATAATTTTTGGTCACAGTATCATAGGTAGATGCTATCCCATCCCAATTTTCCACTTATTCCTTCCAAAATATATCTAAGTAGATGCTTTGTAGTTAGGTACACAATGGATAGATCTCCAGGCATTGAGTCAGGAGGACCTGAGTTCAAATGTGACCTTAGATATTCATTGGCTTTGTGACCCTGAGCAAATAATTTAACATCTCTTTCAATTTCCTCACATGTAAAATGGGTAAAATAAACGCCTACTTCCCAGAGTTGTTATAAGGATCAGATGAGATAAGAGTGAAGCACTTGACACAATGCCTGGCACATAGTAAACACTATATAAATGTTAGTGTGATGATAATAAGTGATGATGATAATGATGATGGTGGTGGTAGTGATGATGACGTCAGACAGTTACAGCAGACTGCCTAGGATGAGGCCAATGCTATGGCCTGAACTTTCCCATTTGGGAAATTCTTCTTGGGCCTATGTTGGATTAAGAATTTGGGCCTACGGGACTAATGTAATTTGCATGGAAACTTCTTGAAAACACCAAGTAATTTTGCAGAGGCAAGCTCACATTCACATATATTTCAAAGGTTTCTGCTTTCCCAGTTGCATCAGAAGATTCCATAATTTTCTAGTCACATCCTTACTCTCTCCCCTTTCCCCCCACCCCTCTCTTTTTATTGCAGAATAGACATGAAGGAGACTGAAGTAGCTCTTACTTCTGAGTGACTCAGATGCTTCAAGGTAACTCACAGATTAGAGATATCTGGACTAAATGGTAACATAGAATTCTAGAAACACTATGCTTGAAGGGTACAGAGAAGTCAATCAATTCCTCCAAGTTCAGGCTTTACATATACCATTCCTCACAGATGTCATGTATGTAGATTTGAAAAATACTAGTTAATTTTGTTCCCTTTTTTAACTTCACTGAGAATGCTCTCATTTTCTGTGAGTTATTCTCATAATAATTTTGTATAGAGGTGAAAATAGACATCTGAGTAGGCAGTAATATTTCCCTAATTACCCTTTTTAGTAGTTTTAATACCCATGATTTCTCCTGAGTATGTGATATTCTCCCTCTTTTTTTGATAATTTAAGTATCAACTCCTCAATACCCTACATTAGGTTGCCTTCCCCTTCATATCCTTGATCTGGTTCAACTATTCTTTCCATAGTTATTTTATTTAGCATTGTATACAAAATTTTATATGATAATCACAATCATTTTATATATATATATATATATGTATATATATATGTACATACACACACACACACATATATATATATATATATATATATATATATATATATATAAAATTTGGAGAAAAGAAGACTTCTTTTATGATGACACAAGATGGGAAGAGGTACACTTTTTCAAAAATATTACACCATAGTGACTTTAAAGTTACAGTATTAAATAAAAATAAAAGAATTCAAAATCCCAATGGGAATTTTTTGTTGACTAGTAAAAAAGCATTTGATTTGGTGAAGTGCCACTGCATATAGTAATAGTATACAGGATTCCATGAAAGATTTAACAACAGATAAAAATGTTACAAAAGAGCCTGTGATCTAAATTAATAATTATTCAAGATCAAGAGAATAGAAGGAAGTATATTGGGAGATCCTCTGTAATGGGTTTTTGAAGAACATGAGCAAATTCACAAATGATAAAATTGGTTGTGTGGACAAAATGTTACATCATTGGAAGGAACCTTCAAAATAATGAGACCATAGATTGACTAGAGTCCTTATAGTCTCACTCAGGTTTCCATCTTCACTAATCCTTTTTATTTTCATCTTCACTAATTCTTTTTTTTTTTAGTTAAATTTATTTATTTAATATTTTACATTAATTTTCACAAAATTTTGGGTTCCAAATTATCTCCCCATTTGTCCCCTCCCCTCACCCCAATACACCAAACATTCTAATTTCCCCTGTCACCAATCTGCCCTCTCTTCTATCAATCTTCCTTTCCCTTGTCCCCATCTTCTCTTTTGTCCTGTAGGGCCAGATAACTTTGTCTTCCCCATTACTTGTGTTTCTTATTCCTAGTAGCAACAACAATATTCAACAGTTGTTCCTAAAGCTTTGAGTTCCAACTTCTCCCCATCCCTCCCTCCTCACCCATTCCCTTTGGGAAGGCAGGCAATTCAATATAGGCCATATCTGTGTAGTTTTACAAATGACTTCCATAATAATCATGTTTGTGTAAGACTAACTATATTTCCCTCCATCCTATCCTGTCCCCCATTGCTTCTATTCTCTCATGATTCTGTCCCTCCCCAAGAGTGCTGATTTCAAATTCCTCCCTCTTCCCATTGGTCTCCATTTCATCATCCCTCCTACCCTGCTTATCAACTTCTCCCCCACTTTCCTGTATTGTAAGATAGGTTTTCATTCCAAAATGAGTGTGCATTTTATTCCTTCCTTTAGTCAAATGTGATGACAGTAAACTTCATGTTTTTCTCTCAGCTCACTTCCTTTACCCTCCACTAAAAAGTCTCCTGCCTGCCTCTTCTAAGAGAGATAATTTCCCCATTCCATTTCTCCCTCTCTCCTCCCAATACATTTCTCTCATTGCTTAACTTCATTTTTTAAAGATAGGATCCCATCCTATTCAATTCACTCTGTGTTCTCTGTCTCTGTGTGTGCGTGCACGTGTGTGTATGTGTGTGTGTGTAATCCCACCAACTACCCAGATATTGAAAAGTTTCAAGAGTTACAAATATTGTCTTTCCATGTAAGAATATAAACAGTTCAACTTTATTAAGTCCCTTATGACTTCTCTTTGCTGTTAACCTTTTCATGTGTTTCTTGTGTTGGAAAGTCAAATTTTCTTTTCAGCTCTGGTCTTTTCATCAAGAATCCTTGAAAGTCCTCAATTTCATTGAAAGACCGTTTTTTCCCCTGAAGTATTATGCTCAGTTTTGCTGGGTAGGTGATTCTTGGTTTTAGTCCTAGTTCCTTTGAATTCTGGAATATCATATTCCACACCCTTTGATCCCTTAATGTAGAAGCTGATAGATTTTGTGTTATCCTGATTTTATTTCCACAATACTTGAATTGTTTCTTTCTAGCTGCTTGCAATGTTTTCTCCTTGACCTGGGAATTCTGGAATTTGGCCACAATATTCCTAGGAGTTTCTCTTTTTAGATCTCTTTCAGGTGGTAATCAGTGGATTCCTTGAATACTTATTTTTCCCTCTGGTTCTAGAATCTCAGGGCAGTTTTCCTTGATAATTTCATGGAAGATGATGTCTAGGCTCTTTTTTTTGATCATGGCTTTCAGGTTGTCCCATAATTTTTAAGTTGTCTCTCGTGGATCTATTTTCCAGGTCAGTTGTTTTTCCAATGAGATATTTCACATTATCTTCCATTTTTTCATTCTTTTGTGATTTCTTATAAAGTCATTAGCCTTCATCTGTTCCATTCTAATTTTGAAAAAACTATTTTCTTCAGTGAGCTTTTGAACCTCCTTTTCCATTTGGCTAATTCTGCTTTTGAAAGCATTCTTCTCCTCATTGGCTTTTTGAACCTCTTTTGCCAATTGAGTTAGCCTATTTTTAAAGGCATTATTTTCTTCATCATTCATTTGGTCTCCTTTAGCAGGGTGTTGACCTGCTTTTCATACTTTTCTTGCATCTCTCTCACTTCTCTTCCCATTTTTCCCTCCACCTCTCTCACTTGATTTTCAAAATCTTTTTCAAGCTCTTCCATGGCCTGAGCCCATTGGATATCTATTTCGGATGTTTGGGATACAGAAGCCTTGACTTCTATGTCTTTCCCTAATGGTAAGCATTTTTTTTCCTCCTCAGAAAGGAAGGGAGGAGATATCTGTTTACCAAGAAAGTAACCTTCTAGGGTCTTATTTTTTTTTCCCTTTTCTTGGCATTTTCCCAGCTGGTTACTTGAATTCTGAGATTCCTCTCTACCCCTACCTGGCCTCCAGATCTACCCAGCTAGTGCTTGGGGTCTGAGATTCAAATGCTGCTTCCCAGCCTCAGGGCTTTCAGTGGGGGCTGGGCTGCTATTCAGTGTGAGTTTAAGTTCAGCTGCTCAGGTGGGGGCAGGGCCACCTCACAGGGCTCAGTTCCCTCAGGGGGTTTATGTGGAGACCTTCAAGAATGCATCTGAGCCCCTGCCTGCTTTGGGAGCCCCTGTCCTCTGCTGCCTCTGCTGCTGCCTCCTGAGGGGGCCTGAGTTATGGGGACACCCCGCTCTGCTCTTGGCCAGCCAACCAGGCTCTCTCACTAACTTTTGGCATCTGTGGGTAGATGGACCTGCGCGGCCACTGGAGATTCTGTCTGTGAAGCCTGCTCAGATCTGCTCCTCTCTGTGCCACATGGCCAAGGCAGGGCTCGGCTCTTCTCTGGGTCCGGTGCATGATGGACTTTTGGTGTCAGTTTTTCAGGGCTCTCTGGAACAGAAATCTCCTCCACTCTGTTGTTGTGTGGCTTCCATTGGTCCAGAATTTGTTAGGAGTTCTTCTTTACAGGTGTTTTATGGGCTGTGGGTTCAGAGCTAGCATATGTGAATCTTTCTACTCCACCATCTTGCTCCTCCCCCACATCTTCACTAATTCTTGACTGTTCTCTTTGAGGTATTCTTCATATATAATAAATTGCCTATCATTATACCTCCACAATATGTCTTGTATCTGTCTTCTTTCCACTTATAATGTCATCACCCTAGTTTGGGCCCTGATCACCTCTCAATAGTGTGCCTATTGTCCTTCCTGCCTCTACAATTGCTACCTTCTTCAATCCATTTTCCACAGAATTATCAAGTTGATATTCCTAAAGTCCAGGTACAACTGTCATTTCCCTGCTAAAGAAGTTTTAACGACTCCCTCTTCCCTTTGGGGAAAAGTACAGATTCCTGTATTTTCTAACGTCCTTCCAATTTTTTACCCCCAACATAACTTTTCAGGTTAATCTCATAATACTCCACATGCCACTCTATACAGTCAAATTGGGCTACTTGTTGTTTCCTTTATATGACCTTCCACATCTGTGTGCAGATTGTCTCTTTTACCTAAAACATTCCCCCTCACTCTGTGTAGTTGAAGACAACTATTTCTTCTAATATCAGCTCAGGTAGCACATCCTACAGAAAGTCTTTTCTGATTTCTCAAGTTGTTCATGGCTCCCTAGGCCTCCTAAAACTCTATGTATTTCATTGATGCATATTTTGTTTATGTAAATTTGAGTCTCACATTCTGCTCTCTCTGCTTTCTTTCACTTACTCTAAATGTGTGTGTGTTTGTCCTTCATTGCTGAAGAAGACCATGCCATCAGAGAAATAATGACCTGACTTGCATTTGACTTTGTTTCTGAGTGAGGGAGGGCTGTGCAGGTCACTAGCCTCACTTCTCCTCCAGAGCCACCTGAATCCAGTGACCATTCATCAGGATGACTGGAGATGACCCAGAATAGGCAATAGGAGTTGTGACTTGACCAAGTTCACACAACTAGTGAGTGTCAGGTGTCTGAGGTGAGATTTGAACTCAGGTCTTCCTGACTCTTGTACTGGTACTCTATCCACTGCATCACCTAGCTGCCCCAAAGACTGAAGTCCTTGCTTGAGTTGAACTGCCAAGTATTCAAACTATGCTTCAGAGAGTACAACTCTGATGGGCTGGCCATGTTGTTTGAATGCAAAATGTACACTTGCCAAAAAGACTTTTTTATGGAGAACTTGCATGGGGGAGGTGAGCACATGGTGGCCAGAAGAAACAATACAAAGACACTCTCAAGGTCTCTCTCAAGAACTTTGGATTTGACTGTGCAATATGGGAGACACTGGCACAGGACCACTCAGCATGGTGTGCCCACATTCGGAAAGGTGCTGTGCTCTTTGAGCAAAGCAAAATTGAGACAGCACAAAGTAAACACAGGATGTAAAAATTTGGAATATCCACTCCAAATATTCACCTGGACTATCTGTGCCAACCTGTGGTAAAGCATTCCAAGCTCATATTGGTCTTATTAGTCACAGTCAGACACACTGAAATTTCGCTTTACAATGGTGATGTCATTTTGGTACTCTTCAAAGACAAAGGACAACAATCACTAATTTTGTTTATGTGTAAGTCTATCTACAAGCTTCTGAAGACCAATGAAATAGTTCTCTGAAGGAGGTGGCTATCATAGATAGGGGGGCTTTGGTTAACAGTGTCTGAAATTCTGTGGCAACATGAAGTTTGGTGAGTGGTGGAAGAATATGGCAACACAGCAAGGAAAATGAGGCACTACAGTAGAGACTATTTAAAGGAAAGGAAAACAATTAGATGACCTGTTGGGTGACTAGTGTCAGCTAAAGTAGAAGTTTGAATGGAAGGACCTTATTGGTAGAAGATTCCTTCACATATCATCTGTGAAGCACAGACTATGCTTCTAGCTATGACTCAGGGGATTGCTCTTTCTGCTCCCTTTTACCTTTCTGAGCTGAAATTCTCTCTCTCTCTCTCTCTCTTTCTCTCTCTCTCTCTCTCTCCCACCCCCCTATTTTTTTTTTAATTCCACTATGCCTGGTGGGATTTTGTAAGCCTGATTCTTCTCTCTTTATACATTAATGAATTCCCATTGGCATGGCATGTTATTACTTAAGAACATAATATTCACAGAGGAATAGTCCTAAATGGTTTTAAATTTGTACAAAATATTCTCTCAAAACCCGAAAAGTCTTGTATGAAAGTTTAACAGACCTTCCTGCGGACAGTGACACAGTAGTTTTATAAGTGATCTCCAATCCAGCAGAATCCAACGTGTAAATGTGATTCTCATTACTTTTCTTTTGTGATATGATAATAATAATAACATTTATATAGCACTGGGGGCCAGCCATTTTGCTAAGCATTTTATAATTATTATTTTTCTTTATCCTCACTATAACACTGGGAAATGTTATTATTTTCCCGATTTTATAAATGAGAAAACTGAGGCAAACAGGGATTAAGTGACTTGCCTAGGGTCACACTTCTAATAAGCATCTGGGTTCACATTTGAACTCAGATCTCCAGTCTGCAGGCCTGGCACTCTATCCACTGCCCACTCTGGTTGCTCTCATTATAATGACCTGGTAGAGTGTGGTATGATGACGGTGAGAGTTCAGGTCTTATAGATTAAATCGGGGTCCTGTTATCCAAGGGAGGAAAATATGAGGAAAACAAAGCTCTTCATACTCTACAGTGACAACTATTTTTACATATTATATACATATATATATATATATATATATATATATATATATATATATATATACACACATACTGTTTACACCTGGGCAGAATATAAACATCTTGAGAGAAGTGATTGTTTCAATTTTATGTTTGCATCTGCAGCACCCCAGCACATCATACATGCTAAATAAATGCTTCTGACCAAAATTAAATTGCAAATAATGTAGCACCTCCCAAAAAACCCACTTACTTTGGCACATAAAATATATATATACGTAATCATTATATACACTCAGTACTTCAGAAAGGCACAGAGTATTCTGTGAAATATTTTGGAGAAAAGTCCCTACTGATGTTTGAGAATTAAGAATCACAGAATTTGGACTTGGAAGGAATCTTAGATACCCATTCCTCAAACCCCCTATTTGTTAAATGAGAAAATTACACCTGAGAAATGTTAAATGACTTGCACATAGTCAAATAGATAATATGTAGTAGTCAGAATTTGAACCCAGGTTTTCTAATTTCAAATGGAATATTATTTCTGTTATCCTTTCTGCTTTGCTTCTTAAGGAGGCAGTGTTTTCCTGAAACTTGATATGATGGGCAAGAATTCCAGTGACTTAGCATAACAATATTTCTGGTTTTGAACACAGGAAGCAAAAGCCAAGAAGACTTGAAGAGTGAATATGGCATGATAATGACATATAATATATGTTTTCACTGAGGAGAATCATCTTTGGAAAGGAAATGACAATGAAAATTAGTAGCATGGATTTAATACTGTAAGAGCAATTTGAATGGAAAGGTCTTTTCCATTCATTACTAGGTTCATGTGATCTGCTCAAATCACCTGGCAGCCTAAATGACATGTGGTGAGAAGAGCTTGCTGAACAGGCAGAACAGGAAGCGTGGAGCAGAGCTGGGAGGAAGTGTGTAAGCAAGTCTATGAGCACAGTAGGGTCAGAGGAGAGAGGACGCAAGGAGGCAGACAGGGCAAGGCTCAGGCTCCTGAGTGTTTGCTTGTGAGAAGGCCCTGGCAATGGTGGGGGATTGGGAATGACTTTGCCCCCTGTGGTGATCATGTTTATTAACTTCTTGGTCATCATGACAGATTTAACTTTCTGGTTCTGAGATTTGGCTTTCTGATGTCTAAATGTTTTTCTTCTGCCTTCTATATGGAGAGTCTTTTATCCTTTGCAATTGAGAATCAGTGCTGCGAATATTGCCTTGTTGATAGAAATACCCAAGAATTAAGAAAATACTATGAGAAGTCCTTGATGCGTTCAAGGTCCAGATAAATATCCCATGGTACAGAGAGAACTTATAGATAAGAGTATTAAGCAACTCTCAATGATCTCTCAAAGAAAATTGGAGAGGTATTGAAGTATTGGAGAAGAGCAGATGGTATCTTGATTATTTTGATTTTAAAAATAAGAGAACAGTCTTAAGGCTGTAGTCCATTGAGTTTGTCATTGATCACTGACAGAAATCTAGAACAATCATCAATAAAAAAGGATGTTTAGTGAATGCCTAGGGGGTGAGGACAGAATTCAGATGAATAATCATAAGGATCATAGCTTTAGAGCTGGAAAGAGACATTAGAAGTCATTTTTTCCCAACCTTTTCACCTCAAAAATGAGAAACTTGAGGTACAAAGAGATTAAAAGATTTGTTCCTGGTCAATCAGGAAGTAATTGGTATACTCGAGTCTGAATTTAGATCCTCTGGTGACAAAAATCTATCATATCTATCTTCTCCCATATGCTGCTGCTACTTCATCGAGAGGTCATGCCAAGCTAACGACATTTTCTTTTTGGCTTACTAGACTAATAGACCACGGGAAGGATGTATGCGTAACTCACCTACATTTTATCAAAAAAAAGTAACAAATTTTCTGGTACTGTTCTTGTGGACAAGATAGAATGTTATAGATAGACAATAGTAGAGTACAATTAAGTAGATTTGTAATTAGTTGAATGATTGAATCCAAAATTTGAATCCATTTGGATTTTAACTTAGAAAAAAGCTTCTAAAAGAGTTCTATAGTGATTTAAATGTATCTTTCTATAAGTTTATTTGATTTTACAAGTACAAAAACTGGAGAGAGGTATGGCTAGGTAAAGCTTTTACCTCTCTCCAGTTTTTGTACTTATAAAATCAATATTTTAACCTGTGCATAGGACTTTATATTTGCCCGTATTGTATTTCATCTCTTTAGATTTGACCCAATATTTCTTATTGATTGCTGTCCAAATATTTATAGCAGCACTCTTTGTAGTTGCCAAAAACTGGAAGTCAAGGGGATGCCCATCAATTGGGGAATGGCTGAATAAATTATGGTATAAGAATGTAATGGAGTACTATTGCGCCATAAGAAATGATGAACAGGAAGACTTCAGGGAGGCCTGGAAGGACTTATATGACCTGATACTGAGCGAAAGGAGCAGAACCAGGAGAACTTTGTGCACAGCAACGACCGCAGTGTGTGAGAGTTTTTTCTGGTAGACTTGGAACTTTGTAATAACACAAGAACTTACTGAGAAAAAAAAAAATCCTAATGTCGGTCTTCTAAGGCAAAATGCCTTCCACACTCAGAGAAAGAAATGTGGAAGTCATTTGCAGAATGTAGCAGATCATGTTTGTATGTGTGTGTGGGGTTTCAGTGTATTATGTTTTGATTTGTTTCATGATTTCTTCCATTTATTTTAGTTCGACTACATAGCATGACTATAGTGAAAATGTGCTCGATAGGAAAGTATATATAGAACCTATACAAAATTGTATGCTGTCATGGGGAGGTAGGGGGGTAGTGGGGAAAGGGTGGGGGGGATAAAATCTTAACTTTAAGGAAATGATTGTAAAACATTAAAAAAATGAATAAAAAAATAAAAAAAATTAAAAAATTAAAAAAAATTAAAAAAAAGTTAAAAAAATATTTACACATTTTTAGTGTCCTCTATGCTCAGTTTGAGTCGATAGCCTTTCTCTACCTGGATATATTGGCCAAACTAAAAGAAATAAGTAGAAGTTACAGAAAAGGTGATTCAAGCTTGATATATGGGGAAAAAAATTATTTTTTTTCAAACATATAAATGGAGCTATCTCGAAAAGTAACTTGTCCCCCTTCATTATGGGTTTTAATTAGAGACTGGGTGGCCACTTATTGGCAAGGATGTAGAAGAAATCTTTTTCAACTCTGTGTTACACTAAAAGCTTCTAAAGTAGCTGCCTCCTTAGCAACTGTAGGATTCTTTGAATATGAAAGAAGGCTGAGTTGGTCTCCTTAGTTTTCTATGAATATTCCACAACTAGTCCCAAACTTATCCCCTTATTTTTGTTTTTTTCCCTGGAATGATCTAGAAAACCTTTTTCTTTCCCTCTAACACATAGAAATTTATCTTCTAAATCCTTCAAATCTTAGGTCAAATTCAAACACCTCTAAAACTATCTATTTTGTTTTGCATTCTGGGCCATCTCCAGTTGTCTTGATCTATATCTGGCCACTGGGTACAGATAGCTCTGGGGGGCGGGAGGAGGTGGGGAAGTGAAACTGGTGATTTTTCACCACCCTCTCTCTTTAAATTCAATTCACTTGCAAGTCATGGAATCATATTCTTGATGTCATAGTCCTCTTTGATAACAAAGAACAAACCATAACAACCAATTTTTAAAATCATTTAGCAAACAAGCATTTATTAAATACCTATTATTCCCAAAAGAATATGCTGGGGATGAAAAGAAAAGTAGAAGTTAGTTCCTGCATTCAAGGATCTCACAATCTAATATGAGAAACAACTAGGAAAGAACTATATAGAGGCCATATAAACATACAAGATAATTTCGAAAAAATCTGCTGGGAAAGCAGTATAGCAGAAACTAGGCATAGACCAACATCTTACACTGTATATCAAGCTAAGGTCAAAATGGATAGATGATTTATATATGAAGGGTAATGTCATAAACAAATTACCCAAATATGGCCTCAGTTTTAGGGAATTCTTTTCTTTAATGAACTTTTGAATCTCCTTTTCATTTGCACAATTCTGCTTTTTAAGGCATTCTTTTCAGTGGATTTTTGAGCCACTTGTACCATATGGTCTATTCTGTTATTTTAGGTGTTATTTTTGTCAGTATTTTTTTGTGCCTTCTTTACCAAGCAATTGGTTCTTTTTTTCATGATTTTCTTGCATCTCTGTCACCCTCTCCCTGAAATTTTTCCTCTTTCTCTCTTATTTGATTTTGAAAATACTTTTTGAGCTCTTTGAGAAATTTTTTTTCGGGAGAGGGCTTCTGAAACCAATTTACACTTTCTTTGTGACTTTGTACGTACCTGTTTCAATACTGTTGTCTTTTTGTGCTTTGATCTTCTCTGTCACCATAGTAACTTTTCATGGTCAGGTTCTTTTTTGTTATTTGATCATTTTTCCAGTTTTTTCTTGATTTACAAACTGTATGTTAAAGTTGGGTTCTGCTCTCTGGATGAAAAGAGCACCATTCCAAGCTTTAGACATTCTGTGCTCCTGTTTTCAGATGTAGTTCGGGGTCTTTAAGTTTACAATTTTTCTAATGTCTAAAATCAATTTATTCTCCTCCAAGGCCTGCTGCTCACTAGTTGTTCACTAACTGAGGTACAGTCTTTGCTGGAATATGTTTCACTCTCACCCCAATATGACAAACCATTCCTGCCAAACTTCTAATTTGTCTTCAACTGCAAAAGCGCTTCATCTTATCCTTGTCTTTGTTCTCCTGCTTCAGTATCCACACATTATTTTAATGGTTGAAGGAGAATTTGGGAGAGCTCAGGAGAGGCCATACCTTTACTCGATCATCTGGGTTCCTCCCCTCACTGAACATTTATTGAGCATCTCTAATAAACACGTGTCTCTTCTAGGGAATGAATATTCCTAGCTTACCACCTCTATTCTGTAGTTACTGAATTCACACAGACTCACCAAAGTTGACATCCTTCAGTGACACTATCTGGACAAATTCCTCTGCCAAAGCCTCTTATTTTTTTTTTTTCTTAAAAGCCAAATATCCAATTTAAAGGCAAGCTTAAAATATCTTTATTCAAGAAAGCTAGCTCCTCAGGATGTTCTTTCTCCTTCTCTTTTGTGTAACTTAAAAACAAAGAGATTAAAATATCCTGATTGAAGTCTTTAGAATAGACTGAAATGTGTGTGTGTGTGTGTGTGTGTGTGTGTGTGTGTGTACAAGTGTCGGGAGCCACTGTCAGTGCCCTGTTCCATGTTAGAAAAGTAAAGCTCTCTGCCTCTCTAATGTGGGGAAGAAGGATTTTAAGTTAACATGATTTCTGTTGCCTGGAGATTATCTTAGCAATATATTGAAGGTATTTTTCGTTTTTTAAAGGGACATAATTCATTCAGCTCAGTGGTAAGGACACGTACACAATCATATCTCTCTATCTAACCTTCCAGTACTACAAGAAATGTATTGTGTTTAGCCTGCCTTCATATCCCAATGAGTAAATTAATGCCTAGAGAGGAGATAGGTTGCCTAAAACTACAAAGTGGCAAAGTCTAGCCTTGAACCCATTTCTTTCTTAATCTAGCATCTGTGTTATTTCCATTACACTCTTGTGCCACCTCCACATGTTAAATTTTGACTCAGGCTGGCTATTTGATACACTGAACAGAACAGTAATAACATTTACTGGTTTTGTCTAATATGAGAGACGAGCATGAAGTGAATATTTTCTTTTAAAAAAGTTATTCTTTTTTAGGGGCAAATGCTTTTAAATGCTTCTAAAGGAACCAAAATAAAAAGCTTCCTTTAAGAAATATTTCAGGTAATATGAAGAAAATATTGCCAGGCACAAAATGTCTAATAAATATTTACTCAAAATAATGGAAGGATTAGAAACTGAGTGAGTTGAAAGGCAGAATGATGGAGATAAATGTTACTAGCATTAGTTCGTCCCTTACTGGAAGAAAGCCATTTCTGGGAAAAATGCCACATTTGTTGATCTCATGGAAGTTCTCAACAGTGTGGAGAGAAATATGGGCCAATCAGGAGGCAAAAAAAAAAAAATTGCGAATATCCAGGATTAAAGTTGAAAGAGAGAACGTGTCATAAATAATTGGCAGAGTCAAGAGTCAAATTTAATCTCTCTCATCTCTCTCTGTCCTTTTTTCTGTCTCTGTCTCTCTCTGTCTCTGTCTTTCTGTCTCTCTCTGTCTCTCTGTCTGTGTGTCTTTCTCTCTCTCTCTCTCTCTCTCTCTCTCTCTCTCTCTCTCTCTCTCTCTCTCTCTCTCTCTCTCTCTCTCTCTCTGTCTCCTCACCCCAAACAGGAAAAGAAAAACAGGCAGTTAGTAGCTCTCTAATAATTTGAAATGCTTTGCTAAGCCTATAAGCAACCACATAAGCCCAGACAGCTGCAAATGAAAAGAAAAAATTAAATATATTGAATAGAAGCAACCCAAGGGGCAAATCTGAATGATCCATTCCTAAAGACCAGAGAAATAACTGAGGATATCTTTCTAAAAATAGAAACAGTTCAAGATAAGTTTACCAATGGTGATATGGCAGATGAAGTTCACAAGAAAAGGTGAGAAAATGGCATGGAGTGTTTAATCAATTCTATTATTTATTTTTCTTTACTGCTAGGGGCACTCCTATATTCCAGAGATTTATGTAAGTAAAGATATTTTCTTCTCAAAAGGATCATAGATTTTGAGTCAGAGAACATGTTAAAGTCATCCTACTCATTTTAAAAGAAAGGGTAAGGGACCCAAGGTAGTTAAATAACTTGCCTGTGGTTACATGGGTAGCTAACCAAAGAACAACGTTGGTACAAGTGTTAGGTGTGACCCTGGGCAAGTCATTTAACACTATGTTCCCTAGTTCTTCATCTGAAAATAATGAGCAAGTAAAGGAAATTGCAAACTCTTTCAGTATCTTTACCAAGAAACCCCAAGTGGGGTCATGAAGAGTTGGATACAACTGAAATTAACAACACTGAGCTACTAACAGTTATTCATGCCAGGAGAAAAAACCCTAAAAATTAATCTCCAACACACCAACACTAGTCATCTAGTAACAGTTATTCAAATTGCTGGCATAGTATGTGAAAGAAGTAGATAAGGTAGAATCTAGAAAATAAACCATGTCATTTTAATTCACCCCATTTCAGTACTAGAAGTCTCACCAGGAGGTAAAAAGAATATGATGAAATGGTAGCTACCCTGAATTCTCAGGTACATTCTTTGTCCATAAGTCATTCCTTCTAAACTGCTTTCAGGATGGATTACAGGAATGCAGTTCTCAAATTTCTAGGCAATTTTTCTTGCATTCTTTTTGTGATATATGGTATTCAGGATTTTTATTGATTACAATTTTTACTGGAGTGGGGGACCTATAATACTAGAATTATCTTTATAAGGCTTATCCATGAGTTTAGTCAATTTGGTTAAAATAGAATTCGTGTAGTCTTTCAATTTTACTATCTTGATTCTATTCTGTCAAAATTTCTTCCATTTCTCTATTTTTAAATTTCAAATCTGCCAAACTTTCTTCATGGTTTCTACGTTTTAGAAAATGTTCTCTTCCTCATTATCTTTCACCCAAAAATCCTGCTCTCTTCCTAAATTCTCTATTCTAGTGGACAGTACTATAATCCTCCCACAGTCACTCAGATTCACAACGTACGTGTGAAATCCCCATTTCCTGTCCTCCCCATACTCAAACAGTTGCAAAACTCTATTGATTCCATATTCATATTGTTTTTTGTATATTCCCCTCTGCTTTCTTCTAACACTGCCACTAACCCTGTCCTGACCCCCATCGTGTCATGCCTGGACTATTGCACTAGCCTTCTGGTTGGTCTGTCATCCTATCAATCAGCTGTCAAAATCATCTTTCTAAAGTACAGGTCTAATTATTGCACCCTCTACTCAATAATCTATAGTGATTAATTAACAGCTTCAGGATCAAATATAAAATTCTTTGGCATTTAAAGCCCTTCCTAACCTAGTTCCCTCATATCTTTACATTTTTCTGACAATTTTTCTCAATTGGATATATTTTCTTATCTGGTAGCACTGGCCACCATGATATTCTTCATATGAGACACTCTACCTTTTGACTAATTGGTTGCCCCACCTGTTTGAATTTTTCTCCCTCCATATCTTTACCTTTAGACTTCCTTGGATTCCTGTCCCATGTAACATTTTACCTTCTACAATAGGCCTTTTCTGATCCCTCTTAAAGGTAGTTCCCTCCCTCTGAGATTAGCTTCAATATATATACTCACAGATACACTGCACACATACAAAACATATCTAGCACATACACATATATATGCAGGCATGTGTAGCACATACATAGATAGATATAGATATTACACAGAGGGCAACTCAATGGTAAAGTGAATAGAATACTAAGCCTGTAGTCAAGAAGACCTGAATTCAAATCCAGCCTCAGACACTAGCTAAGTGAATCTGGAAAAGATACTTAACCCTGTTTACTTCAGTTTTCATGTATGTAAAATGAGTTGGAGAAGGAAACAGTAAGCTATTCTAGAATCTTTGCCAAGAAAACCCCAAATTGAAGGGAGAGGGTAGCAAAGCCAAGATGCCAGAACAAAGGGAGGGATTCACATGAGCCCTCCTAAATTCTGCTCCAAGCAACTTAAATGCCTCAAAATGAATTCTGGATGGATAGAAGCAACAAAATGATGGGGTAAAACAATTTTCCAGCCTGAGATAACTAACAAGTTTGAGAGAAAAGGTCCATCATACCATGGTGAGAGTGAAGCACAGTCCAGCATTCAGTATGGGAGGCCACACCCCAGAAAACTAGGATCAGGCCTTGGAGACCACCAAATCAGCTGAGGCAGTAGTAGCTTCCAGAGCTCTCAGCCCACAGATGAGAAAGGCATCAAATAATTGGTCAGAAGGAGATTGTAAGAGTTTCTTACTGGCACTGGGTTAAGGATTATTGCATTGCCCATACACAGATCCAGGTTACAGTTCTGGGTCACACCAGCACAGAGATTGTAGCCACAGGGAAGCAGGGACCCTGGTCACAATTCTTGGGTGAAAAAGAGTGCTTTCAGTTGCTCACAGACAAGAACACAGTCCAAGAGTGTAGTAAACATACCTCTCCTTAGATCATACTACCTTGGAAGAAATGAAAATTTACAACCCTCCAGAAAAATCTCTGAAAACGGTTCCAGAAAAATCTAAATATTAGGAAACAATGCCCATTGCCTCAGAAACAAAGTCCAACTTTAACATCAAGTTAAAAGTCAAGTAATCATCTGGAAAATGAGCAAAAACCAACAAAAGAACATTACAATAGAAAGTTACTATGGTGATACGGAAAATCAAAATGCAAACTCAGAAGTAACAACAAGGTCAAAACTGCTACATCCAAATACTGAAAGAAAAATGTAAATTTGTCTCAGGCCCAAAAGTAATTCCTGGAAGAGCTCAAAAGGAAATGTAAAAATCATCCACAATGGCCACGTTTCTTTAGTTGGGGGAGAATAGGCTGAATGTTTTTCCTGTTCTAAGTGTGGCAATGAAGGGTCAGATTGTCTCACTACTAAGCACAAACTTTTAAAGGACAAAGTGCCACCATAATTAAAGTTTTCATGCTAGAAGGCTAAGCTATATCCTAGGAATTAAAGAAATTTTAACAGGTAAATTAGCTTAATGAGATGACACATCAATTAGGTGATGAGAAGTATGAACAGAGACCTATTTTCCTTAAAATCACTTCTTAACTTTGAAGAACATTAGTTTTGCATTAGCTATAAACTATCTTCATGAGATAGAAATAGAGAAAACCAAAATGAAAACTTTAAATTTGGTTTAGGAAGTGCTCTCTTTTGTCCATTAAATTACCTTGTATTTGATGATTTCTGTGTGTAGAGGTACAGTCCTATAGGTACAGGAGGATATGGGTTCAAATTCCACATGCCTGACACTTGGTGTGTGATACAGGAAAATCACTTAAAATCCCTGAAATTGATTCCTCATCTGTAAAACGGGACAAATAATGCATTTGGTAACTATTTTAATGTGTTATTATGAGTCTGAATTGGGAGAGTATATGTAAGGTACTTTGTAAACTTTAATATGACATATGATAATGATTATAATAATAAGCAGCACTTATAAAGTGTTTTTTGTTTACAAAAATTACTTAAATTTCACATACGATATATATCATATAGTTATATATAGATAGATACAGTCTTTTTAGGTTTTTAAAGCAATATCTACTTATATGTATCTATATTGATATATCACTTTATAAGCCTTAAAGCACTGTATATAGTTATTAATATAATCATATATTCATATCTAATTTATCTTAATTCACACAATGTAACAGAAATATATTACCATTGTGTTTATATAAACATATGGTTTAACATATATCTATATATAAAGATAGGCAAAAACTCCATATATGTTTATATGTACATGTAGCTAGATCACTATGTACACTGGACAATACTATATAAATGTTACTCATAAATATATATATATATTTGTATACATATACATATATGTATAAATACATACATATACATGTACATACACACATAATAAATATATATGTAAACTTCATTTTGGTCCACACAGCAACTTTGAAGGTAGTTGCTATAATAATCCCCATCTTATAAATAAGGGCAGAAACGTAGAAAATTGGTCAAGTTGTCCAAGATCTCACAGATAATGTGACCTTTCTCAGTCAACTACCCAGACTAGCTGCCATTGATTATGTATGATATACAGCGTAAATATTATGTAACAGCGATACTTTTATTTTTGTGTTTTTTTATTGTTGTGGCTTGGCATAGTTCTTTGTGTGTAATAGATGCTTAATAAATACTTATTGAATAGAATTAAACTTGCAGTATTCATTCATTCCTTAATGTTTTCATCTCCATCACCAAAGTATTCACTGAAACACCTATTTAAAAATAACTAACATTAATGTAGTTTAAGGTTTACAAAGTTCTTAACATATATTGTCTAATTTAATCCTTACAATAACCTTACATAGTAAATGCTAAACATATTATTATCATGATTTTTGTAGATGAGGAAACAAACTAAGGGTCCTGAAGTGCCTTACTCTTGAAAACATCTCTTTTATATCCAATAAATTAATGGTGATGATCGTGATGACAAGAATGATAGCTAGCATTATATAGAAGTTTGAAGTTAGCAAATGTTTTACATCAGTTACCACATTTGACCCTCAGTAAGGCAGATAGTGTTGTCATCATTATTTTACAAATGATGAAACTGAGGCTAAGAGGTGTGATTTGAGGGTCTCAAAGTGAGCTAGTGCTTGAGTCAGATTTTGAACCCAGGTTTTCCTGAATCTAGTCTATCATTCTATTCATTGTGGTACTGTATTGAGAATGTACTTGGCATTCATATAATAGATGTCTTTTAATTTCCCAAAGAGTTACCATGGAATTACTCCTAAAAGGGGAAATAAAGCCTAAAAAGTTGTAAGTGACTTAGAGACCTGGACAGACAAAAAATATTACTTTGGCGTTAGGTCCATGGCTGCAGGTCCAATCAGAAATACAAGTGGATGCAAGCACCTACAGGCCCATAAAATAAATCAACACATATTGGAATAGCATTTTAAAAACTAAAGCACAATTTTGTCACTTAAAAATCTTGCTAACACCTACATCCTTGCTGCCTTCCAAGAAATGTGCATTAAAAACCTTTCTCCCCTGCAAAACACATTATTGAAGAAAAAACTTTTTGTAATTAAAATAGTTTGTATCTAAAGACATAACCAGAGTTTGGAAGCAATATATATATACACCATTGCACAATTGCATTTTGTTCCTTTGGGCCAATACAACCGTGAGCTCACATAATCACAGATTGGAAGCTGAAATGAACCTTGAGGGTAATCAACCCAAATTCCTTCTAATGGAAGATAAATGATTTGTCTAGCATCACATATTTAATTAACATCTGAGATGGGATTTGAACCTAGGTTCTACTGACCCCATATACATACTACATATGTACATCTATACATACACACATATATACATATACACAAATACACAAATATGTGTATAAAGATATAAGGATATGTATCTTTATACATATATACATAGTTGTAGATATATAACTTCAGATCTCCAGACCTCTAGATGCAAATTTATAAATATATCTATAAACAGAAATATATCTACACACACAGAGCAGAGGAGGGGAGAAGTTAGAAATACCTATCCCTTTTAATTGGGACATCTGGTTGAAGTGGAGCCCAGGAGGAAGGAGAACAGCAGCAATGACTTGGAAGATAGCTTATACTTAGTAAACTATTTAGTAAACAAAAGAAGACAGAGGACTAGGAAACTCTCTTCCCAAAGATGTCTTTGGGTGGATTGTGCCAGTTAGTACTGTACCTTCTAAGGACCTGTGTAGCATTGGCCTGAGGGAGCCTCCAAAATTAGACTATTTCTCTGCAACTTTATAACCTGATTCGTACTCTAACAAATGGATCTTAATTACAATAAGACACAGAATCCAGGTCTATACATTTGATTAAGTGTTATTTGGTCTATTTATTCATGACTTGGATAAAGCTACAGATGGCATCTTTTTTGGACTTGTGGATACCACAAAGCTGATATGGAGAATTGTTATATCATTACTGTATATCACCCCCTCCCCCCCTGCATTTCTCTCTATCACTACAGGGTGAGAGGAAAGTATTTCAAGTTTTGCTTTTGATTTGGAGAAAAAACAAGTGGGCAAGCATAAATGATACAATTTACAACCATAATGCAGGCATATTCAAGGACTAAAGCAGAGGTGTCAGATCATTGCTGGGCTAGGACTGCAAAACTCATGAGTGCAGCCTGCCAAATTAAAATGTAATTGGGGAATGTTTAACAAAATAAATAAAAAGCAATAAGACATAGAAAATGGTAAATTGTGATTTTCTAAATCAATATGAGGTGTGAAAAAATCTAATGATTGTTTTAATGTGACACAACTGAAGGGACACATCCTATAATTCATTGACCAAACACTTGAACTGGGAGACTCAAAGTCAGAGTTAACAAAGGCATGGAAAAGGTAAGATGATGAACAGAGTAGGAAGTTATTTTTTATTTCTGTTTTTGCCTGCTATTATTTATACCCCTGTTCCACCAAGAATTAGACACACAAAGAAGTAGTCAGAGCATCCTGTTAATAATAGGGCACCAAACAGAAAAGGGAGAACCATTAGGACTTTAAATTTTCGCTGGATCTAGATTTTATTTCAAGAGGCGTAAGTGCAAATGTATTAAGGCTCAGTTTCCCAAGGTTTAATGTAATGAGTGGTCCTACTAGAAGTTTAAAGAGAACATTAACTGTAAACTTTTTTTCTTTTCTTAAAGTTTTGTTAATGTGTTTTATTTTTTTAAATTATATGTAGAGATTTTTTCCATTTCATGAGAGTTCTATTGTAACAACTTAAACAATTAAGTAATATTAATAATATGGGGACCTAATGAGAAAGTACATGAAATATTTCACATCCATTTGACCTCTCTATTTAAAAAAATATATAGAAATGATCTCTCCCTCTCAGCCTTCCAGCCTCATTGGGGGAAAA
This sequence comes from Bettongia penicillata ogilbyi, assembly GCA_023548195.1. Taxonomy (NCBI): domain Eukaryota; kingdom Metazoa; phylum Chordata; class Mammalia; order Diprotodontia; family Potoroidae; genus Bettongia; species Bettongia penicillata. The sequence continues at coordinate 3,395,159 of JAJHZJ010000580.1, forward strand.
AGAGAAGTAAAAAAATTTTCTTATATATATATATATATATATATATATATATATATATATATATATATATATATGCTGGGTGAAAAGGAACATAGTTCAGTAACTTTTATGTGTAAATCCAAATTTCTTTCCACAAGATTGTACTTGTTTGCTGGTCAGCCACTAATGTTTCAAAATGATTTTTTTCCCACAGCCCTTCCAACATTTAAAACTTTCCTTTTATTTTTCATCTTTGCCAATCTAATAGTTGTGAGGTGGAATCCTCAAATTAATTTCATTCACTTGCAGTCTGTTGGTTCATATCCTTAGACGATTTATCAGTTGGAGAATGTCGTTAAAAAAGAAACAGTTTTAATTGGTTCCTTATATTTTTCAGAAAAAAAAAACTCTTATTAGAGAAATTTGGATTTTTTCGGTCAATTTGTCCACATTTCTTTGCCTTTGGATAGGAGGAGAGGGCAGGGGTGGAGGTGAAGCATAAATATTAGCAACATTATCCAGAGTAATAATTTCATTACTTTTGGCATAGAATCATTAAAAGAAACAAATGTAAGACTGGATCACACTAGACTGAAACTAAATAACACACCATAAACCAGAGCCAGGAAAACGATATGGACCTTATCCTCCTACCATACGGTTTTGATTTTTTCTGCTAAGTCTCTGTATCTCGAACGTTTTTCACTGCAAAGATTCTGATCATTTGCATTTTCTAGAATTTTTGTATTCAGAACACCTTATTCACTAAGAAGCTAATTGCGTAGGATAGGGAGGAGTTTGGTAAACATAGTTGACTGGAAGGTTTTTGGTTTTTTTACATGCTATTTCTTTCTCTTAATGATTCAAGGTCAAAAACAGTATGAGCATTTCTTGCAGGGATGACTCTATTATGCCAAATTCACATGAATAGAGTTCACTGAAATATAAAAAGTTGGGACAAGAGTTTGCCAAATGTATGGGCATCAGAGATGATTCTGATTGAGTAAATGCCAAAAAGTCCACTCTGGCTTATATTGTCAATATTTTCACCCAAAGAGTGGCAAAGCTGAGGGACAGAAGTTCCCCAATATCTAAGAATATTAGACATCTTAGTACTTTTTCAACATTTCCTCCAGACTAGTGCCATAACCACTAAGGTAAGCTTGATCCAAGTCCAGAGCCTATTGAATAGGATATAATAGAGACTATCATTAGCACCTGGCTGTTAAATTGTTAATTATTAGGTGACATAAACATAGATCTAATAAGATTAAATTTAAAAGGGATAAATGTAAAATCTAATATTGGTTGTCTTCATCATTGTTACTAAGTCTGAACTACTAACCTTTGAACTTATGATGACTTGGTTCCAAATTGCTGCTGTAAAATGATCCATTTTCACCAACTTAGTCATTTGTTATATTCGTCCTTGATGACACATTACTGCCTGAGTTTATACAGTTATCATCCATGGAGGAACTTGTAATTCTTCTAATCATTTCATGGGTTTCATCAAGTGGTAAAGGACTTTTGTTTTGATAGATCTAATGGTGTATATATGTTTTCAGTCCTGTCTGTTACTCAGTGAACTACTATCTACTTATTCTAAAACCTATTTCTGTAGGTTTCCAAGTTGTTTGTCTATCAGTTTTCTTCCTCATACTTCAATGGAAGTGTTCACCTTAGTGCAATGGGTTATGTACTTTGTTAAAATTATATGAATTTTTGTTAGGATACTCTCTTCTTCCCTTCCTTCCTTCCTTCCTTCCTTCCTTCCTTCCTTCCTTCCTTCCTTCCTTCCTTCCTTCCTTCCTTCCTTCCTTCCTTCCTTCCTTCCTAGCTCTATAAATCTTTTATACTTCTTACATCTTGCTTGGAAGACTCCAAGGTATTCATAGGTGTAGCTTTCATCTTTTGGTCCAATGGGATTTCTAGATTCAAACTTGAGGTCTTAGGGCAATATTTTTTCTTGCTGTACATTAAGAATTTTACACTTATCATGTCCAAGTAACATTTAGCTCACACTAGAGAAAAATTCCATAGGATGAAGGATGGTAATGGCAACCAAATTAGCATCTTTTGCTGTTTTTGTTTTACTAAAAGTGCCTCTGATTAAATAATGTGATTAGGGAGGATCTTTCCCACCCATTGATGGGCCTGCCCATTGTGGAAAGCTTGATTAGGGAAGTTGTTTTATAGGAGGGTCCCAGATGCCTTTGTTTGTTCCATTGAGGCTATTGGTCCAAAGGTTATGTCCTCTGGCTCTAAAAAGTGTATAAATACTCTGAGAGTGAGATTTAACTTTGGGGTTTACATATTGGAAGTGTAGTCTTGGTCATTGAGACTCTGGGAAGCTGCTAAGGAGGCTTTCCCTCCCCCAGTTAAAATCCAGAAGTTGATACTCTGGGATACTCCCCTCTCTGGGAATTGTGTATGTATGTAATGATCAGATATTTTGGAAATGTGTCTGTTGACTTTTGATTTCTCTGTATTTTTGATTTTTTTGAATTTCTGATCTCTTGAATTTCTCTGAAATTTTGATTTTTGATTTTCTATGATACCTATGCTTGATTAAAGTGATTTTCGACCGCTTGAAAGTTGCTTTCCTTTTACAAATGCAGATCTAAGAGCCTATTATAGTAGATACCCCTCTGTATGTTGGGGTGCTTAGTGTTACAAGGGTCTGTTTATTTTGAATTGTTTTGGCAGAGCCATATATGACTTTTGATGTCATTCACATACCTTAAATAGTTAATAAGAGGTTTTGGTTTGACTCCTTTCATTTTTAGGATATAAATGGCTGTTCTTAGAATTGATCATAATGGATTGAAAGCCAGACAGAATTAAACTGTCTCCCTGAAAAATGTCCCATTCTGGTACATGATCTAGGTATAAAGATCTATGCAATAAACAAATTAGTGGAGCAAGGAAGAATGTATTTATCAGATTTATGAAGAATGGAAGAATTTTTGAGTAAATAAGAGGTAGAAAACACTATGAAGTGCAAAATGGATAATTTTGATTACATTAAATTGAAAAGTTTTTGCACAACCAAACCTTATGCAACTAAGATTGGGAGGGAGCAGAAAACTGAGAAAGAATTTTTGCAACTAGTGTCTGTGATAAAGGCTTCATATCTAAAATATATAGACAACTGAGTCAAATGTACAAGAATACAAATCATACCCCAACTGATAATTGGTTAAAGGATATGAACAGGCAGTTTTCAGAGAAAGAAATTAAAGCTATCTATAGTCCTTTGAAAAAATGCTCTAAATCACTATTGATTAGAGAGCTATAAATCAAAACAACTCTGAGATACCACATTACACCTATCAGAGTGGCTAATATGACCAAACAGAAAGATGATAAATGTTAGAGAAGATATGGGAGAGTTGGAACACTAATTTATTGTTGGTGGAGCTGTGAGCTGATCCAAATTTCTGGAGAGCAATTTGGAACTATGGCCAAAGTGCTACAAAATTGTGCATACCCTTTGACTCAGCAATATTGCTTCTAGGACTATATCTTCAAAAGATCATAAAAATGGGAAAAGGTACCACATGTACAAAAAATATTTATAGCAGCTCTCTTTGTGGTGACCAAAAACTGGAAATCATGGGGATGCCCATCAATTGGGGAATGACTGAAAAAATTGTGGTATATGAATGCAATGAAATACTATTGTGCTATAAGAAATGATGAACAGGAAGACTTCAGAGAGGCCTGGAAAGACTTATATGAACTAATGCTTAGTGAAAGAAGATCCAGGAGCACTTTGTTCACAGCAACAACCACAGTGTGTGAGGAATTTTTCTGGTAGACTTAGTATTTCATTGCAATGCAAGGACTTAAAAAATTCCCAATGGTCTCTTAAGGCAAAATGCCTTCCACATCCAGAGAAACAACTATGGAATTTGATTGCAGAATCAAGCAGATCATTTTCTTTTATATTATATTTTGTTTTGTTTTATGATTACTCCCACTCATTTTAATTCCCCTGTGCAACATGACTGAGGTGAAAATGTACTTAATAGGAATGTATGCGTAGCACCTTTATAAAATTGTATTCCATCTCAGGGAGGGAGTAGATAGATAGTGGGGAATGACAGGGAGGAAGGGAGAAAAACATCTAAGATATATGGAAGTGATTATAGAACACTGAAAACGAAATACTTTTTAAAAGTATCCCATTCTATATGAATAGTGCTTTTTTTTTTACCTTGAGTTAGTGGCATATTTTATTTTATTTTTTTAATATAAATTTATTTATTTAACTTTTTACATTGATTTTCACCAAATTTTGGGTTCCAAATTTTCTCCCCTTTTATCCCCTCCCCCCACCCCAGTACACCAAGAATTCTAATTTTCACTATCAACAATCTGCCCTCTCTTCTATCATCCCTCACTTCTCTTGTCCCCATCTTCTCTTTTGTCCTGTAGGGCCAGATGACTTTCTATTCCCCATTAACTTTATTTCTTATTTCCTACTAGCAAGAATGACACTCAACAGTTGTTCCCAAAACTTTGAGTTCCAAATTCTCCCCATCCCCCCCTCCCCACCCATTCCCTTTGGGAAGGCAGGCAATTCAATATAGGCCATATCTGTGTACTTTTGCAAATGACTTCGATAACAGTAGTGTTGTGTAAGACTAACTATTTCCCTCCATCCTGTCCTGCCCCCCATTGTTTCTCTTCTGTCTTTTGATCCTGTCCCTCCCCAAGTGTTGACTTCAAATTGCTCCCTCCTCCCATTTCCCTCCCTTTCATCATCCCCCTCTTGCTTATCTCCTTCTCCTCCATTTTCCTGTATTGTAAGATAGGTTTGCATACCAAAATGAGTGTGCATTTTATTCTTTCCTTTAGTCGAATGTGATGATAGTAAACTTCATGTTTTTTTTCTCAGCTCTCCTCTTTTTCCCTCCACTAAAAAGTCTCCTGTTTGCCTCTTGAATGAGATATAATTTACCCCATTCCATTTCGCCCTCTCTCCTTGCACTACATTTCTCTCTCACCGTTTACCTTAATTTCTTTTAAGATATGGTCCCATCCTATTCAATTCACTCTGTGCTCTCTGTCTCTGTATGTGCATGCATGTGTGTATGTGTGGGGGCGCGGACACGTGTGCATGTGTGTGCGCGTGTGTGTGGTCCCACCAACTACCCAGATATTGAAAAGTTTTGAGAGTTACAAATATTGTCTTTCCATGTAGGAATGTAAACAGTTCCCCTTTGGTAAGTCCCTTATGACTTCTGTTTGCTGTTTACTTTTTCATGCTTCTTCTCATTCTTGTGTTTGAAAGTCAAATTTTCTTTTCAGCTCTGGTCTTTTCATCAAGAATGCTTGAAAGTCTTCTGTTTCATTGAAAGACCATATTTTCCCCTGAAGTATTATACTCAGATTTGCTGGGTAGGTGATTCTTGGTTTGAGTCCTAGTTCCCTTGACTTCTGGAATATCCTATTCCACACCCTTCGATCCCTTAATGTAGAATCTGCTAGATCTTGTGTTATCCTGATTGTATTTCCACAATACTGGAATTGTTTCTTTCTAGCTGCTTGCAATATTTTCTCCTTGACCTGGGAATTCTGGAATGTGGCCATAATGTTCCTAGGAGTTTCTCTTTTTGGATCTCTTTCAGGCAGTGATCAATGAATTCCTTCAATACTTATTTTACCCTCTGGTTCTAGAATATCAGGGCAGTTTTCCTTGATAATTTCATGTAAGATGATGTCTAGGATTTTTTTCATTATGGCTTTCAGGTAGTCCCATAATTTTTAAATTGTCTCTCCTGGATCTATTTTCCAGGTCAGTTGTTTTTCCAATAAGATATCTCACATTATTTTCCATTTTTTCATTCTTTTGGTTTTATTTTGTGATTTCTTGGCTTCTCAGAAAGTCATTAGCCTCCATCTGTTCCATTCTAATCTTGAGAGAGCTATTATCTTCAGTGAGCTTTTGAACCTCTTTTTCCATTTGGCTAATTCTACTTTTGAAAGCATTTTTCTCCTCGTTGGTTTTTGGGACCTCTTTTACCAATTGAGTGAGCCTATTTTTGAAGGTGTTAATTTCTTCAGCATTTTTTGGGGTCTCCTTTAGCAAGGTATTGACCCGTTTTTCATACTTTTCTTGTATCTCTCTCATTTCTCTTCCCAGTTTTTCCTCCAGCTGTCTCATTTGATTTTCAAAATCCTTTTTGAGCTCTTCCATGGCCTGAGCCCATGGGACACCCACCTCGGATGTCTGGGATACAGAGGCCCCGACCTCCATGTCTTTCCCTGATGGCAAGCATTGTACTTCCTCATCAGAAATGAAAGGAGGAAGTAACATCTGTTCCCCAAGAAAGTAGCTTTCTATGGTCTTATTTTTCTTCCCTCTTCTGGGCATTTTCCCAGCCAGTTACTTGACTTCTGAGATTCCTCTCCACTTCTGCCTAGATCTGCCCAGCTAATGCTTGGGGTCTGAGATTCAAATGCTGCTCCCCAGCCTCAAGGCTTTCTGTGGTGGGCATAGCTGCTATTCAATGTGAGCTGAAGTTCTGGTGCTCAGGTTGGGGAAGGTCCACCTCCCATTCTCAGTTCCCTCAGGGGGTTTATACAGAGACCTTCTGTAATGGATCTGATGTCCTTCCTGCGCCAGGAGAGCCTGGCCGCCACTGCCTCTGCCACTCCCTCTGCCGCTGCCTTCCAAGGGGACCTGAGTCACAGAGGCATCCCGCTCCCCTCTCGGCCAGCCCAGAAGTCTCTCTCACTGACCTGTAGCACCTCTGGGAGGAGAGACCTTCGTGGCCACCAGAAATTCTGTCCCTGAAGCCTGCTTGGATCTGCTCCTCTGGTGCCGCACCGCTAGGGCAGCGCTGGGGTGGGCTCTGCTGTCCTGTGTGCCACAGACCTTTGGGGTTGGTTTTTCAGGGCTCTCTGGAATGGAAATCTCCTCCACTGTGTTGCTGTGTGACTTGCACTGCTCCAGAATTTGTGGGGAGTTCTTTTTACAGAAAATTTATGGGCTGTGGGTTTGGATCTAGCACACGTGAGTCTTTCTACTCCACCATCTTCAGAGAGCTTCCATGGCATATTTTAAGTAGAGGAGTTTTCCATATTGACATCAAGTACTCTAGCACTCTAATTATAAATATGTTTGTTTATTTGATTTGTAGTATGTAAATAATCTGTGACTGTGGAATAGAGTCAAAGTGTTTTTGTGAGTCAACAAAGGTGATACATATGTTACAATGCTTTCAGGAAGATTAGGCAGTAAATATAGAATATATAATAAATTATCTTCTTCCCCCTGGGACTTTTAGACATACTTCATTCTATTCCTCATTCAACATACTGTTTTCTTATAAGCATTTATAGATTTTTTTCATAATATAATAAAAAATATTTGGGATATAGTATATAAACAAAATCAGTATATATTTGGAGGAATTACTGGTGTTTTTGACCATTATTTAAAAATGTATTATACTTCTGTATCTGAAAGGAAATAGGTAAAGTACTTTTCTAATAATTAATACAACATTGTTAAATGTTTAATTCAATAATTATGGATACTATCTTGCCCTGTTGCTTTCCAGATTTATAGAGTGGCTAGAGTTTCAGTCATTTAACTTAATTGAATTGGTTTGTCATTCATTATATCAAAATGCACAAGATTTCTATTTCTGATCTAATTTGTGTTTTTATTTTGTTGGACTTCTTGTGAATAGTGGTGCATTCAGGGCCCAGAGTTAGGAAGATCTGAGTTCAAATCCAGCCTAAGACTTGACAGATGGGCAACTCGGGGCAAGTCACTCAACCTGTGCTTTCCTCACTGTAATGAACTATAAAATAGGGATACCAGTGGAGCTCCATTCTTCCTCTTCCTTTTTCTCCTCCTCTTGCTTCTCCTTCCCCCTCCTTTCTTTCTTTTTGCACATAAAAGCAAGCAATTTTAAACATTCTTTCTCTCCAGTGGTTCTGTTTTGCCCTTGATTTCTTTGCATGTCAAGTATTGGTAGTAATATTTTCATCATGTTGAAGTGTTTATTTATTTTTGTTCAGCATTCTCTTTTTTTTTGTTTTTGGTTATTGTTTTAAAATTTATTTATTTACGTTTTCAACATGCATTTCACAAAATTTTGGGTTCCAAATTTTCTCCCCATTTCTCCCCTCACCCCACCAAAACACTGAGCATTCTAATTTCCCCTATCACCAATCTGCTGTCCCTTCTAATATTCCTCCCTTCCCTTATCCCCATCTTCTCTTTTGTCCTGTAGGGCAAGATAACTTTCTGTATCCCATTATCCATATTTCTTATTTCCTAGTTGTATGCAAGAACAATACTCAAGAGTTGTTCCTAAAACTTTGAGTTCCAACTTCTCTTCATCCCTCCCTCCCCTTTGGGAAGGCAGGAAATTCAATATAGGCCATATCTGTGAAGTTTTGCAAATGACTTCCATAATAGTTGTGTTGTGTAAGGCTAACTATATTTCCCTCCATCCTGTCCTGTCCCCCATTGTTTCTATTCTCTCTTTTGACCTTGTCCCTCCCCAAGAGTGTTGACTTCTAATTGCTCCCTCCTCCCACTGCCCTCCCTTCCATCATACCCCTCCCACTCTGCTTATCTCCTTCTCCCCCACTTTCCTGTATTGCAAGATAGGTTTTCATACCAAAATGAGTGGGCATTTTATTCCTTCCTTTAGTCGAATGTGATTAGAGGAAGCTTCACATTTTATCTCTCACCTCCCCACTTTGTCACTCCACTGAAAAGTCATTTACTTGCCTTTTTGATGAGAGATAATTTGCCCCATTCCATTTCTCCCTTTCTTCTCCTAATATATTTCTTTCTCACCCCTTAATTTCATTTTTTAAGATATGGTACCCATCCTATTTTATTCACCCTGTGCTCTCTGTCTCTGTCTCTCTCTATGTGTGTGATATGAGAGTGTGTGAGAGTGTGTGTGTGTGTGTGTGATCCCAACAACTACCCAGATACTGAGAAAAGTTGTCAAGAGTTACAAATGTTGTCTATCCATAAGGAATTTAAATAGTTCAACTTTGGTAAGTCCCTTATGATTTATCTTTGCTGTTTACCTTTTCATGCTTCTCTTGATTGTTGTTTTGGAAAGTCAAATTTTCTTTTCAGCTCTGGTCTTTTCATCAAGAATGCTTCAAAGTCCTCTACTTCATTGAAAGACCAGGATTCCCCTGAAGTATTATACTCAGTTTTGCTGGATAGGTGATTTTTGGTTTCAATCCTAGTTCCTTTGACTTCTAGAATATCATATTCCACACCCTTTGATCCCTTAATGTACAGGCTGCTAGATCTTGAGTTATCCTCATTGTATTTCCACAATACTGGAATTGTTTCTTTCTAGCTGCTTGGGAATTCTGGAATTTGGCCACAATGTTCCTATGAGTTTCTCTTTTTGGATCTCTTTCAGGTGGTGGTTGCTGGATTCCTTGAATACTTATTTTGCCCTCTGGTTGTAGAATATGAGGGAAGTTTTCCTTGATAATTTCATGGAAGATGATGTCTAGGCTTTTTTTCATTATGGCTTTCAGGTAGTCCCATAATTTTTAAATTGTCTCTCCTGGATCTATTTTCCAGGTCAGTTGTTTTTCCCATGAGATATTTCACATTCTCTTCCATGTTTTCATTCTTTTGGTTTTGTTTGGTGATTTCTTGGTTTCTCATAAAGTCATTAGCCTCCATCTGTTCCATTCTAATTTTTAAAGAACTATTTTCTTCAGTGAGTTTTTGAATGTCTTTTTACATTTGACTAATTCTGCTTTTTAAACCATTCTTCTCCTCATTGGTTTTTGGGACCTCTTTTACCAATTGAGTTAGTCTATTTTAAAAGGTGTTATTTTCTTCAGCATTTTTTTGGATCTCTTTTAGCAAAGTGTTGACCTGCTTTTCATGCTTTTCTTGCATCTCTCTCATTTATCTTCCCAATTTTTCCTCCACCTGTCTAACTTGATTTTCAAAATTCTTTTTGCGCTCTTCCATGGCCTGAGCCCATTGCATATTTATTTTGGATGTTTGGGATACAGAAGCCTTCACTTGTACATCTCTCCCTGATGGTAAGCATTATTCTTCCTCATCTGAAAGGATGAGAGGAGACACCTGTTCACCAAGAAAGTAACCTTCTATAGTCTAATTTTTTCCCCCTTTTTTGGGCATTTTCCGAAACAGCTACTTGACTTTTGCATCTTTGTCAAGAGTAGCGCGTACTCTGGGAGGTTGTAAGATCTCAGTTCCTCAAAGGTGGCACAATCAGGTGTGTACACTGGTCTGGGAGCAGAGAGAGATTTTTGTGCCCAGAATCGTAGCAGTTTCCTTTGAAACAGCCATCTGGCCTCCAGTTCTGCCAAGCCAGCATGGGAAGAGGCAGGAGGCGGGGCTGAGATTCAGTTAAGCTGTGGGGGCAGGGTCAGAAGTGTGACATAAAGATCAGTTCCCTCAGGGCCTCTACGGAGGGCTGAGATAATATTCAGCTCCTCAGCGCCCCCAGGGGTTTTTACAATCTAACAATGGTTAAGGGCTTCTGTGAGAACTACTGCCACCTGCCTGATGTGGCCTCTGTGGGTTACTGCCTGAGGCTGTAGCTATTGGAAGGCCCTTCTCCCTTCCCAGCCCAATGAAAAAACCCCATCACTGACCTTTGCACCCATGGGTTGAGGGATCTGCGGACCACTGCTGCTGGGACTGGGGATTTGCTGCTGTGACTGGAGATTCTGCCCCCAAGGTGTCCTCCTCCCAGAGTTGCCCTGTGTGGCCAAGGCTGGGCTGGGCTCCATGCTCCACTCTGCATCTGGTGCAAGCGGTGTTTCCTATGGGCCTTTCAGGTCAACCTGGGCTGGAAATCTCTTCCGCTCTGTTATTCTCTATTTCTGCTGCTCCAAAATTTGTTGAGAGTCCCTCTCTACAAGTATTTTATGGGTTGTGTGGGGAGACTCTGCATATGTGTGTCTTTCTCCTCCACCATTTTGGCTCCCCATCAGCATTCCATTTTTTTTATCATTAAATTCTTAATTTTTGCTTTTAATTATGGATTACAAACATCAAGATTTGAAGGTATGCTTTTATTTTACAAATTCCTTTTAATATGTTTCTTTTCTTTAGTCTTACTTCTCTCCCTCTCAACTCAGTTTACTTGGAAGGAAGGAATGTAGGAAGGAAGGGCAGGAGGAAGGGAAAGAGATAGCAAGGAAGCTAAGAAGCAAGGGAGAGATGGAGGAAAGATGGAAAAGAGAAACAGAGGAAAGGAGAGAGGGAAGAAAAAAAGAAGGAAGGAAGAGAAAGAGGAAGGGAGGGCAGAAAGAAGGAAGGAAAGAAGGGAGGGAGACAGGAAATATGAAGGTATAGGAGGGAGAATGGAAACCAAACTACTGTGTCACAAAGCATCATCAAGCAAAACATGCCCACGTTGATCACAACCAAAAACAAATTTAATTTTTCTGCATATTAATTCATCATATCTCTGTCATCATCTTTTATATCACCATTTTTTGGAGGGGGTAAGGCAAGGCAATTGCCCAAGGTCACACAAGCTAGGAAGTGTGCCATGTGTCTAAGGCTGGATTTGAACTCAGGTTCTCCTGACTCCAGGGCTGGTATTCTGTGCCACCTAGCTGCCCCTTATTACTTTTCTTTATAAATCTTCTTGAGTCACAGTTGATCTTTGTGTCAGTGAGAGTTTTTAACTCTTTCAAAATTTTTATAATAATTATTGACAGTATAAATTGTCCTTCTGCTTCTGATCACTTATTTCTGCATCTGTTCATCCAATCTTTCCATGTCTCTTTAAAAGCATCTTCTCTCTCATTTCTTACAACATAATAGCATTTAATTACACCCATAAACCACAGTTTGCTCAGTCAATTCCCAACTGATGATCATTTCAGTTTTTTGATACCACAAAAAGAGCTGTTATAAATACCTGAATACATATATGATATTTTCATCTTTCTTTGATATGTTTGGGTATTGGCCTTGCAAACATGGCACATGCTGAGAGACTCATGCAATCTTCCAATGTCTTTCCACAGATCTTCATTAGCTCTTTTGAATCACTTCAGTTGTGGTGATGTTTGATGACAATCCATACATCATATTTCACAACATAGATGATGGGTTAGGCTTTGAAAGGGTTATTATTACTGTGAGTTATTTTACCACGCACAATAACACAGACCATGTAATACTTGTAATAAGGTAATAGGCAAGCCTATTACATGTAATAGAGATATTATAGAAATATAATCTCATTGAGAGCAATGAAATGGGGGAAGAGTATAGAACTCAAGAGAGCCTGTGCTTTAAGCCTCTCTCTTTTTACTTTTCATCTTTGACTTCTGGCTTGCTAACAACACTAGTACAGATGAAAGATGACTTTAGATTAATCTCTTTTTGTTTCTATTTCTCCTGCTTATAATTTCAGACCATCTGAGAAAGTTATTTCAGACAATACCAATGAATTCATGAGATCCTGGGAGTGGGCCATTGGTCATCCACCTCTTCATTTCTTCTTTTGAGAGGAAGGGAAACTGTCAATAAAACACTTGATCAATAAACATATATTAAGTACCTTATATTTGCCAGGAACTGTGTTAAGCACTGGATGCCTTGCCTTCACTTATTCATACTTAGCCCTCATTCCCAGACCTCTATGACTAAAAATAACATCAAACACAAAAACTGGATTAAAATATTTTAACTACTAAACACCTTTTACATATTACATGGGAATAAACAATAACCAGAAATGATAGATGATACAAGGAAAGTGAAAGTTGGCTACATGAGTTCAATTGAAATAATGCAACAAGTATACCTATAGATAGGGCATACAGTTCTGCCTATAAGCATAAAGACAGCTTTCTTTGTTTAGTTTCTTCCTTTCCACCTGATGGGGAGGAGGGAAAATATATTTCAGAGGAGTCATTCAGTTAATAACACTGAATCCTTCACAAATCAGAAGCAGGAGGTAAAGACTGGGTGAGGGGAAGCTTATCTCCCCCATAGCTCAAATTCATTAAAATCTATTAGCATGGTCCTAGACTTACCCATCATTCCAGTATTAACTGTGACAATGACTCTCAACAGTAGCTAAGGGATCATTGTAAAACAGGGCAGAGGAACAACTGTGTTTGATTCTTCAGGATCAGTGTTATAGCAAGGTAGCAGATGAAGCTCACATATGGCTTCGTTCCTTCTTATTGAAACTATTTTTTTTTACATTCTCAGAGATACCCTCAATCATATAGTTCATAACATTGGCAACTGATGGGATGCTAGGAAAGAATCAGTTATCCCTGTGGTTATTCTAGCAGCAAGGCAAGATTCTACTGCTTGGTCATTTATTATTATTTATTCTGACCTCAGGTCATTTGTAAAGGTGTCCACTTTTGACAAATCCTCAGGTGACTATACTATCTTCTTATGCTTCAACATCAAGGACATTCACTTGCAATGACTAACATGACTTCAATTAGCTCTTTGGGTTCAAGAGTCACTTGCAAAGGGATCCCCTAGTTTAAAAGAAATTCCATTTCCTGTGATAAGAAATGAGAATATAATGCAAATGGAGAATAGTCTGGTTCCTAGCCATGGTTTAGGCAACCTTTATCTTGGACTGGGAATATTGAAGGCTCAGATTTATATTTAAAGGCAAAAACATTTCACTGTTTTCAGAGAGCATGCCAGCCATTCTGATATTAACTATCAGAGGTGGAGGAGCACAAGCTTACAAGTGGTGTTTTATAGCCACTTTCTCATACTTAAGATTCCATCAGCATTTCTATTATGAACAATGATATTTTAGAGGTTCAGAAAAAAAATCCATTTTAAATGACTCTGTTATAAGTACTTGCCACACATCCTCTTTCATGAAATTGTGAACTGCCTCATGGAAAAAGAAAACAAAAAACACTTTTTTCATATTTCAGATGTTAGATTGTTTATCTTTCCTTGTCCTGCTTGAGAGGAGTGTATTCACAGAATAAGAAGTATGTGCAGAATCCACTAGGAAAGAAAGTGTGGCAGATTTCCAGGCCAGGACAGCCCAAAAGGTCAATGGGAAGAATCTATTGCATAGGACTGTGTGAGTGAAGAGAGACAGGCTGCACTAGTGCAGACTTAGTCATAGCCATAGCCAAGTGGGAACATCCTGGGTGGACTAACTCAGGAGCAGCAGTGCAGATTCCCAAGTCTCTAAACACGGGACCAGAGTTCAGCAGAACTGAGTGAGAGAGAAGCACAGGGCCCATGGAAGCAGCTGCAGCGACTACTGGGGCAATTAGCTCAGACTAAAGGTTTGAAAGTGACATACTTGAACTTCTGGGAGTCAAGATGGCAGAGTGAGCTCTAAGTGCCTTCACCCTCCCCTGGTTGACCTCAAAAAACCAAGAGAATATTACCCCAGAAAAAATTCTGGAATAGCAGAGCTAGTAGAAGGGGTAAATATTCTTTCAATGAAGGAGGCTAGAGAGGCCACCAGCAAGGGTCCATTTTGCTGTGATAGAAGGGAACCAGTGCATGACCGGAAGTGACCAGTAAGCACCATCTCAGTGCAGCAGAAGAAGAGGTGGAACCCCAGGGGGATGGAGCTGGTAAGTACCAACACCAGGCCTTAGCATAGCAAGGAGGATTTGGCAGACATCACTGCAGAACTAGGGGAGGAGAAGACCTCCCACAACCAGACCAACTCTCCCCCACAACTCATGCCAGGAGCTTCAGTGTAACCCTGGGGAAACTCAGAAAGACTTCATCTGGCCTCAGCCTTGACACACATCAACCAGCTCAGCACCATGTAAGCTACAGCATTATACAGTTTCTACCTGAAAGAATCAGAGGGCAAAACATACAACACAAAAACAAGGTCTCAAGTTCTCTGCACAAGAAACATGGAACAGAGCTCCCTGTGCCCCAGAAGCAGAGATCCACTTTAAAAGCCAGGAAAATGGCAATCACCATGAGCAAGAAGCAAATCAGAAAAGCAAAATCTATAGAACCTTACTACAGGGACAGGGAAGAACAAAATACAAATTCAGAAGAGGTCAGCATTGACATATGTACTCATATCTGAAACTTCAAAAAGGAATATGAATTGGTCTTAAGCCCAAAGAGCCTTCTTTGAAGAGCTCAAGAAGGATTTCAAAAGCCAAATTAGAGAAGTACAAGAAACATTGTCCAAAGATTTTAAAAATAAAATTGACAAAATGCAAGCATAATTCACTGAAGAGAACAGCTCCTTAAAAAATAAAATTGGCCAAATGGATAAAGAGGTAAAAACTTAACAAGGATAATTGGACAAATGAAAAAGGAAGTACAAAAGCTAACTGAAGAAAACAATTTTTTTTAAATTGGAATTGGGCAAGTAGAAGCTAATGACTCTGAGGAACCAAGAGTCAGTGAAACAAAATCTAATGAATGAAAAAAATAGAAGAAAATGTAAAATATATCATTGGAAAAACACTGACCTGGAAAAATAGATCCAGGACATAAAATATAAGAATTATTGGTCTACCAGAAAACAATGATGAACAAAGAGCCTGGACAATATTTTCCAAGAAATTATCAAGGAAGCTGCTCTGAATTTCTATATTCAGAGGGGAAAATAGTCAAAAGAGTCCACTTAACACCTCCTGAAAGGGATCCCAAATTGAATATGTCAAGGACAATTGTTGCAAAATTCCGGAATTACTAAGTAAAGCAGATAATAATATGAGTAGTCAGAAAGAAACAATTCAGATATTGAAGAGCTACAGTCAGGATCACACAAGGCCTTGGAAATACCACATTAATAGATTGGAATATGATATTCTGTAAGCAAAGGAGCTCTGACTACAAGCAAGGATCGATTACCCAGCAAAATTGAGCATAATTTTTCATCAAGGAGATGGACATTCAATGAAATAAAGGATTTCCAGACCTTCTTGATGAACAGGCCAGAGGTCAATAGAAAATTAGATTTTCAAACACAAGTCTCAAGAGAGGCATAAAAAGTGGGGGGGGGGGGAGGAGCCAAGATGGCAAAGTAGAAAGATTCACATATGCTAGCTCTGAACCCATAGCCCATAAATTACCTATAAAAAGAACTCCCAACGGGTTCTGGAGCAGTGGAAGCCATGCAGCAGTGGAGTGGAGGAGATTTCTGTTCCACAGAGCCCTGAAAAACTGACCCCAAAGGTCCATCACGCACTGGACCAGAGAACAACCCAGCCCTGCCTTGGCTGCACAGCCCCATGTGGAACAGATCTGACAAGGCTTTGGAGACAGAATCTCCAGCAGCCGTGAAGGTCCGTCAACCCACAGGTGCTACAGGTCAGTGAGAGAGCCTTCTGGGCTGGCCGAGAGGGGAGCAGGGTGTCTCCACAACTCAGGCTCCCTCAGGAGGAATCAGCAGAGGCAGTGGTGGCTAGGGGCTCCCGGAGCAGGCAGGCGCTCCATAACTGAAGTTCTCCGCATAAACTCCCAGAGGGAACTGAGCCTGGGAGGCTGCCCTGTCCCCAGCTGAGTACCTGAATTTAATTCACTGATTCCCAGCCCTGGGGCTGGGAAGCAGCATTTGAATCTTAGACCCCAAGCACTAGTGAGGCGGGGGTGGAGAGGAATCTCTGAAGTCAAGTAACTGGCTGGGAAAATGCCCATAAAAGGGAAAAAAAATAAGACCATAGAAGGTTACTTTCTTGATGAACAGATATTTCCTCCTTGCCTTTCTGATGAGGAAGAACAATACTTACCATCAGGGAAAGACATAGATGTCAAGGCTTCTGTATCCCAAACATCCGAAATAGATATCCAATGTGCTCAGGCCGTGGAAGAGCTCAAAAAGGATTTTGAAAATCAAGTTAGACAGGTGGAGGAAAAACTGGGAAGAGAAATGAGAGAGATGCAAGAAAAGCATGAAAAGCGGGTCAATACCTTGCTAAAGGAGACTCAAAAAAATGCTGAAGAAAATAACACCTTGAAAAATAGGCTCACTCAATTGGCAAAAGAGGTTCGAAAAGTCAATGAGGAGAAGAATGCTTTCAAAAGCAGAATTAGCCAAATGGAAAAAGAGGTTCAAAAGCTCACTAGAGAAAATAGTTCTCTCAAAATTAGAATGGAACAGATGGAGGCTAATAACTTTATGAGAAATCAAGAAATCATCAAACAAAACCAAAAGAATGAAAAAATGGAAGAGAATGTGAAATATCTTATTGGAAAAACAACTGACCTGGAAAATAGATCCAGGAAAGACAATTTAAAAATTATGGGACTACCTGAAAGCCATGGTCAAAAAAAGAGCCTAGACATCATATTCCATGAAATTATAGAGGAAAACTGCCCTGATATTCTAGAACCAGAGGGCAAAATAAGTATTCAAGGAATCTATTGATCACCTCCTGAAAGAGATCCAAAAAGAGAAACTCCTAGGAACATTGTGGCCAAATTCCAGAATTCCCAGGTCAAAGAGAAAATATTACAAGCAGCTAGGAAGAATTCCAGTATTGTGGAAATACAATCAGGATAACACAAGATCTAGCAGCTTCTACATTAAGGGATTGAAGGGTGTGGAATAGGATATTCCAGAAGTCAAAGGAACTAGGGCTCAAACCAAGAATCACCTACCCAGCAAATCTGAGTATAATACTTCAGGGGAAAATATGGTCTTTCAATGAAATAGAGGACTTTCAAGCATTCTTGATGAAAAGACCAGAGCTGAAAAGAAAATTTGACTTTCAAACACAAGAATGAGAAGAAGCATGAAAAAAGTAAACAGCAAACAGAAGTCATAAGGGACTTACCAGAGGGGAGCTGTTTACATTCCTACATGGAAAGACAATATTTGTAACTCTTAAAACTTTTCAATATCTGGGTAGTTGGTGGGACCACACACACGCACACACACATGTACACGTGTCTGCGTCCCCACACATACACACATGCATGTACATACAGAGAGAGAGAGCACAGAGTGAATTGAATAGGATGGGATCATATCTTTAAAAAATTAAGGTAAACGGTGAGAGAGAAATATATTGGGAGGAGAGAGGGTGAAATGGAATGGGGCAAATTATCTCTCATAGAAGAGGCAAGTAGGAGACTTTTTAGTGGAGGGAAAAAGAGGAGAGCTGAGAGAAAAACATGAAGTTTACTCTCATCACATTCGACTAAAGGAAGGAATAAAATGCCCACTCATTTTGGTATGAAAACCTATCTTACAATATAGGAAAGTGGGGGAGAAGGAGATAAGCAGGGTAGGGGGGATGATGGAAGGGAGGGCAATGGGAGGAGGGAGCAATTTGAAGTCAACACTCTTGGGGAGGGACAGGATCAAAAGACAGAATAGAAACAATGGGGGGCAGGATAGGATGGAGGGAAATACAGTTAGTCTTACACAACATGACTATTATCGAAGTCATTTACAAGACTACACAGATATGGCCCATATTGAATTGCCTGCCTTCCCAAAGGGAATGGGTGAGGAGGAAGGGATGGGGAGAAGTTGGAACTCAAAGCTTCAGGAACAACTGTTTAGTATTGTTGTTGCTACTAGGAAATAAGAAACAGGTCATGGGGAATAGAAAGTTATCTGCCCCTACAGGACAAAAGATAAGATGGGATCAAGAGAAGGGAGGGATGATAGAAGAGAGGGAAGATTGGTGATAGGGGAAATTAGAATGCTCGGTGTATTGGGGTGGGGGGAGGAGACAATTGGGGAGAAAATTTGGAATCCAAAATTTTGTGAAAATGAATGCAAAAATTTTAATAAATAAATTTATAAAAAAAAGAGAGGCATAAAAAGGTAAACAGGGGGAAAAAATTGTTATTCTATATGGGCAAACTCTTTATATTCCTATAATGGAAGATGCTATTTGGTAATCTTGAGAATTTTATATTTCTTATGGTATATAAAAGGGATATATATAGATAGAGGGAGTGGGTATAAATTAATGATGTGATGATAAAAATGTAATTTAAAGGTGCAAAGGGATTGCAATGGGAGATGTGAAAAGGAGGAGGCAGAAAAAGGTAAATTCCATTCCAGGAAGTGGCACAAAAATATATTACAGTAGAGGTAAGAGGGGAGGGAGATGAGCATTTTTTGAGATTTACTCTGGTCTGATTTGGTTCAAGGAGGGAATGACAGACTCATTTAAGTATAGAAATCTAACTATCTCTATGGGCAGTAAGAGGGAAAGGGGGTTTTGTTGGTAGTGAATTTCTATATGCTGGAGAAGCCACAATACCAAGGATTTTTTACATTAGTTTCTAGGAGCAGTAGGAACATATTGTTCAAGGAAAAGTAAGGAAAACCAAAAAAAAAAAAAAAAAAAAAGTCCTTGCCCCTGAGGGTTTTGTTATCCTCTCGAGCAGATCAGACATATATAATAAAAAAGAGAAGCTTATATAATACTATCTGTTTCTAATCTGTATAGTAGGGCATACAAGTGCTAAAGAAATTCACAGAAGAGTATATGTAGGGTAAATCAAAAATTAGAGTAGACATTCCATATGTAAGAGAATTTCATTCTTCAATGAAAGAAGAACAAATAATTATCATTATTAGCTTGAAGACAGCCAACAGGAGAAAAAAAAAGTTTTACTGTTACAATAATACAAGTACTCTGTATCTGAACCAATCTTGGGTTGTTACCAGAAGGCACTGCTGGCTTCCTTTAAATATGTCTTGTTGTGTTTGAAAACTTTCTGAACAGCAGCGAACTTTTCCTATTAACCCTCTTTTATGTTCTGTAACACCAGAAGATTTCAAGCCACTTCTTATCCTATGGCAAGCAAAAGATTCCCATGGAACCTGCCTGAGACATTTTCTTCCCCTATGAGCTGCCTGAGCTTCTTAACTGAGCCTATTATGTAGAGTCAAGAGATCTTTTGTTGTTCCAATGAGATTTTACCAGAAAACTCCATAATACTGACTACTCTTTCTTATTCTGGGACTGAGGTGCCAGACATCTAGATCTGAATTAAAATTAGCTCTCTTCTCTTACCTCTTTTTCCCCCCTCTTCTCTCTCTAAAATAAAGACTTGCCAGGGAAAACTTCATTGTTACATCAAAATCAAAGGAATAAATAAATTCACACTCAATAATGTCAACACAGCAACAGAATTAATAGGCTCTTAAAACCCTACTGGAAATAAATTCTATTTCCTAAGCTACCTTAAATAAGGGGAAAGTATTCAATAAAATTCTGATCACAATTGTTACAAAATTTTTACTTCTTGATACCAAAAAAAAGAAATTGTTGAATCTGAAGTCTATTCTTTCATTTTTGTTTTGACTTTTTCATCTTCTGGACTTGGGCAACTGTTCATCTTTTCCAGGAGTGATCTACTGTAAGGGAATTGCCAACCCCCAGCCTCTTGGACGGCATTCACTAGTCATGACTCAGGTAAACTGAGGGAAGACTGGTAAGGCATGAACAAGATGGTGCTGGGAGGAAGGGTTCTGACCCTGTTTTGCTCAAGGCTATTTTCCCGGGCTTTTCTGAGAACAAAGAAGGCCAAAAATGTTTTTCTTTCTAGGGGCTACGTGTCCACCTTTGGGCAGTCCTGACTTAAGGTAAATTACTTCCATATAAGGGCAAACTACTAGCTGATAGGTTCACTTAGGGCACTGGTGTCAAAAAAGAGATAAAAGCACCCGCTCACTGCTTGAATAAATGGAGTTCTTACTATCTTGTCTCCTGCCTCAGTCATTGCTTACAGCTAAACTCCACCCAGGGCCTACAGGCCTCTGCTGGTCAGATAAGCCTGTGGGCCCGAGAGATCGGGCTCAGACTCCCGGGGTCCCTAACAATCTACCATATCAGATTAGCAGTATTTGTCTCTCATGCTTGGAGACAAATGTTTAGATTCAGTCAGAGGAGAATCTGAGTTCAAATATTAGATTTTTGTATTTGCTACCTGTGACATTTTGAACAAGTCACTTGTCATCTCCTGGCTTTCGTTCTACACAATGAGAAGGCAGGACTAAAGTCCATTCCAATTCAAAATTAACCCTACACTGTATTGGTACACATGAGACTAAATTGATATGCCTCCAGGGCTGAATACAAGAGAGAGGGAAGAGTGGGGAAAGAGATAGGAATAGGAATGTGACCTTTTTTCTGCATCCTCTCTCTATCCTCTATGTCTCTTCATCAATCCAACAATCTTACATCCAAAAGCCAAAATCCTAGATAGTACAGTGGCTAAATAGGAGAAATGATTGGTTTCTGCAACTTCAAAATCTTGACTACCACTCATCATGATATAGACCAGCTGCTGCACACATCTAATGATTATGCAGAGATGTCTACTGGCTATGTGATTATGAATAAGTTACTTCAGCTCTCTGAGCCTAATTTTCCTCATCTAGAAAAAAGAAGACTAAAAATACTTGTCCTTCGTATGTCATGGGGTTACTGTAAGCAATAGAATAATAGCTAGAGAATCTGCAGCAAGGAAGATCTGAGTTCAAGTTCTACATAAATGACACATACTGGCTATGTGATCCTGTCCAAGTCACTTAATCTCTGAATACTGTGGATACCTCTTCAAACTATAAGATACAGAAGCAGGTGCCAACCTCTGTCAATAGTGGTAATTTCCCCACTTGGAAGATCTATTTACAAATAAAATCATTTTAGTATTATCTATCTGCAAAAGTGCTATAAGTTATTAGTTTTTCTTTTACAACAATAATCATAGTTCATATTTACATAGAATTTTATGATTTAGAAAGCACTTTCCATTCAGTATATCATTTGATCTTGACAACAGTTTTTTGAAGTAGATGCTATTACTATCCCTATATTTCAGAGAAAATTGAAGCTCAAACTAGTTAAATGCCTTGCCCCAGTGTACATGCTAATAAGTGCAGAAGGAAGGCTTTTTTCCTATTTCTCTGCCTAGTTGAATCCTTCAAGGCTCACCTCAATTCCCACAACTTCTATGAAGTTTCCTCTGTTGATACTGATGCCAAATGATCCCTTTCTCCTCTGTATTCTTATAGCTCTTATTCCTCTAAATTGATTTAGCATTTATTATGACCCTTGTTTGGTACACATATTACCTTATATAGTTACTTTTTTATTTCTACACATATTATAAACCCAATAAGACTGGAAAATTCTCGAGGACAGGGTCCAGATCTTATGCTTCTCAGTTTTCCCCATAGCACTCAATGTAGTAAGTACTCTGTAGATAGCTGGCATTTGAATATTTTTTCAGTTGATTGACTAATCCCTCTATAGGTGAATCATAAGGTAGTTTCCATCTTCTTCCTTCTTTTTTTTCTGCCCAATTCACTAGAACTCATTCATCCTGAAACTGAGTTTGCTATTACTGAAAATGCTGGGGGATATACCAGTGTATTTAAGTAAAAGAGAGGCAAAGGCCCAGAGGGGTTAACTAGAGAGCTCACCTGCAGTGCACCAAGAAAACAGCTGAAGCTTGAAATTTATTCTTGTGAGCCTTACATCAACTACCTAACATTGACTTTTTAAAGATTGAATTGATGTAGTGTTAACTTAATATTATGGATTTGGCATCAATCCCTGAAAGCTCATAGATTCTGAATTTACAACATTCACAGAAGGCCAGGTTTTCAACTAGCCTAGGGATTATGGTTCAAATGCAAAAACACTTTCTTTTAAAAACTGGGCCCAAGTGAACAGAAGTTTAATTCAATTAACCCCCTAACCACCACATCTCCAAAATAATCACTTCCTAATCTGATCAGTGTTCTGCCTGGATCCCATGGAGGGAAGTACAGATAAAATGCTGGCATAGCCACCATCATTAGGGAGGAGAAGAACTCAGATGTGTCTGCATACACAAAGCCCCAGAATTTGTGAGCGTTATCCTCAATTGCAGAAGTAGGACTAGACTTCTGTGCACTGCCAATTTGGTCAACTATAAACAAGGCTCTGGGGAAAATTACATATTGACTCCCTCTTGCCCCTGACTCTGCTCTTGTCTCCTGCTTTTTCTGAATGTTTTCTCTGCATCTATTATCAGAGTAAAATTGAAATTGGTTCACTCAGAAATCTGAGGCAGGTATAGGAGATCTAGCAATGTATGGGTTTAAGGGATAGGACAGGGCAAACTTACCTTGGCAGGTCAAGGTTTATACAAACTTTAGATAATTAATAATATGGACAGCTGTCAAAACATCAGATTGTTGTTTTCCTCATTGCAAAAAAGGAGGAATGATATTTCCTACCTATATCACAGGGTTGTTTTGAGCAAAACACTTTTAAAGCACTGAGTGATTCCACAATCAACACTGAATACTATAAAACTATAATGGCTAAGCGTGGCCACAAAGAAAGGATAGCAGAAGATAATTCACCTACTTTTCAAAGGAAAAGGAGAGCTATTAATATAGAACACTTCATGCAATATCAATTTTTGTCATTTTGCTTAGTTTTATTGAAGTTTTTTTTTTGTCTCCTCATATCCTTTACTAAAAAAGAAAGTCTTCTGGTGGGAAGAAGAAGTTATATATTGGGAAATGTAGGTGGTATAGAAACAAACATCAATGCTGTGGGGTTTTTTGTGATGTGAGTTTGAAGAAATGTCTATTATTACAATATTGTTATAGTTTAAATTTCCCTTCTGGCACAGAATCCAATAGGAGACAGACTGTGGCAGATTTCCAGTCCAGGACAGACTGGAAATTGATGGGAAGGATCTGTTGTGCAATGCTGGAGGAGAGCAGAATGCACAGCACAAAAACTGTATCAGCATGGAACCCTCCATCGCAGGGCCAAGAAGGAAGTCCCAGGTGGTCGGAAGCAGTAGCCACACTGCAGAATCTTAGGCATATCAGTCCAGGACAGGAGTCCAGTAGAACCAAATAAGAGAGAGCTGTGGGATCCGAGGTAATTGCAGCAGCTGTTCCTGAGACTATCAGCCAACAGATTAAATATCTGTAACTCACCCACTTGGAATTCTGGGAGCTAAGATGACAGAGTGATTGGTAAATGCTATAACTATCCTCTTGTTGACCTTAAAATATTTCCCCAGGAAAAATCCTGGAACAGTGAGATCAGCCAAAGGGGCAAAGAGTCTCTTAACCCATGAGGCTAGGAAAATCGCAAAGTGGGGGTGTGGTCCCTTTTGCTGTGGCTGAAGGGGACCATGACAGAACTGGAGCTGTCCCAGACAACCGTACCTCAGCAAACTGGCAGGAAATTGTGAGCCCCAGTGGGGTGGAGTCCACAGTCATCAACAATAGGATCCCAGGAGTGCCTCAGCCCAACCAGGGGATTAGTGAAGACACTAGTGAAAACATTAGTTGGCCAACTACTGAGTCTACCTGTGCTCAGGAAAGAAGACCAGCTGTGGTCAGACTATGCCTTTCTCACACTTAACATAGGTAGTTCCAGCATAACTCCTGTGAAACTCAGAAAGACTTCACCTGGCCTCTGCTTTGGCACATCAGTCAGATCAGCACCACATAAGCTACAGCATTCTAGCCTCTAGCTGAAAGAACCAGAAGCCACTATACACAAAGTCTCAAGTTCTAAGCACAAGAACAGTGGGACAGGGCCCCCATGTCCCAGAAGAAGAGATCCATTTTAAAAGACAGAAAAAGGGCAATCATTATGAGCAGGAAGCAAACCAGAAAAGATAAAACAATAGAATCTTTCTATGGTAAATAAAAACCCAAAACACAAATACCAAAGGGGTCAGCATTGAGCCTGTACTTCCTTCTGAAACTTCAGAAGGCACTGTGAACTGGTCTCAAGGCCAAAGAGCATCTTGGAAGAGCTCAAGAAGGATGTTAAAATCCAAATTAGGGACGTAGCAGAAAAACTGGCCAATGATTTTAAAAATATGAAGAAAAAAGTCATGGAAGAATTTAAAAGGAAAATTGGAGTAATGTAAAAGGAAGCAAAAAAACTGTGAAAATTAGAGATTATGGTAAAGGAAGCACAAAGTCTAACTGAGAAAATTGGACAAATGATAAAGGAAGCACAAAAACTGGAGAAAATAACTCCTTAAAAGGAAAAATTAGACAGATGGAAAATGAAATGAAAAAGTAAACTGAAGGAAACAATCTATTAAAAAAATAGAAGTGGGCAAGTAGAAGCTAATGACTCTATGAGACATCAAGAATCAGTCAAACAGAATCTGAAGAATGCAGAGATAGAACAAAATGTAAAATATCTAATTGGAAAAACAAATGGCCTGGAAAAATAGATCCAGGAGAGAAAAAAAAATCTAAGAATTATTAGTCTACCAGAAAGCCATGATGAAAAAAAAGAGCTTGGACAACTTCTTCCAAGAAATCTTAAAGGAAAACTGCCAAAAAAGTTCTAGACCCTGAGGGCAAAATAGTGATCAAAAGAATCCATCATTCACCTCCTGAAGGGGATTCCAAACTGAAAACACAGAGGAATATTGTTGCCAAATTCTAGAACTATCAAGTGAAAGAGATAATACTGCAGGCGGTCAGAATGAAACACTCAAATATTGAGGAGTACAATCAGGATCACACAGGACCTTGCAGCTTCTACATTAAAAGATCAAAGGGATTGTAATGTGATATTCCATAAGGCAAAGGGGCTGAGACTCCAGCAAGGTAGAGTATAATATTTCAAGCAAGGAGAAGCTAACCTCCAATGGGGAGGAAATCAAAACCATAATTTGAAATTATTTTGCCCAGCTCTATGCCCATAAATTTAAAAATTTAAATGAGATGGATGATTATTTTTAAAAAGTACAAATTGCCCAGTTTAACAGAAGAGGAAGTTGAATACTTATATAACCCCATCTCAGGATAATGTTACAAGTCATCAATGAATTCCTAGGAAAACATCTCCAGAGTCAGATGGAATTACAAGTGAATTCTATCAAATATTTAAAGAACAGTTAATTCGAATACTATACAGACTATTTGGGAAAATTAGTGAAGAGTCCTACCAAGTTTGTTTTATGATAGAAATATGTTCCAGTACCTAAACCAGAAAGAGCCAAAACAGTGAAAGAAAATTATAGGCCAATTTCTTTAATGAATATAGATGTAAAAAATTTAAGTAAGATATAAGCAAAAAGAATACAGCAACTTCTCACAAGAATAATGCATTATGACCTGGCAGGATTTATACCAGGAATACAGGGCTGGTTCATTATTAGGAAAACTATCATCATTATTCATCATAACAAGAAACTTACAGAAACTACACGATTATCTCAACAGATGCAGAAAAAGCTTTTGACAAAATACCATATCCATTTCTATTGAAAACACTGGAGAGCATGGGAATAAATGGAACATTCCATAAAATAACCATCAGTTTCTATCTAAAACCATCAGCAAGCATTATATGCAAAGGCTTTAAGTTAGATGCATTTCCAGTAAGATCAGAGGTGAAACAAGTATGTCCATCATCACCACTGTTATTCAATATGTTACTGGAAATGCAAGCTGTAGAATGAGAGAAGAAAAAGAAATTGAAGAAATTAGAATAGATTAGAAGAAACTAAGTTATCACTGTTTGCAGAAGATATGATGATATACTTAGAGAATCTCAAAGATTCAAGTAAAAAAACTACTTGAGTAATAAACAACTTTGGGAGAGTTGCAGGTTACAATATAAAGCCAGATAGATAATTCATCTGCATTTCCATATATTTCTAAGAAAGCCTGACAGCAAGAGATAGAAAGAGAAATCCCAGTTCTTGGAGCCAAGATGGCAGAGTGATCCGTAATTGCTATCTCTTTCTCATTGTTGACCTTAACAAGCCCAGAGAGTATCTCCCTGGGGAAAAACCCTTAAAGCAATGGGAGCAGCAGAAGGGGTAAACCCACTCTTAGCCCATGAGGCCAGAAAGAACACCAAGAAGGGTTCCTCTTGCTGTGGCTTAAGGAGACCAGTGCAGGGTCAGACTTGTCCCAAGCAACCTCACCTCAACAAACAAGGAGAAGATACTGAACCCCAGGAGAATGTAGCCAACAACTGCCAACATCAGCACCCTAGGCATGCCTCACCCCCCCCCAGGGGGATTGGGAAGACATTAGGACAGGCAGCTAAGCTTGCCTATGCTCTAGCACAGCAGAGAAGTCCTCCAGTGTCCAGACTACCCCTTTCCCACACTTAATGAGCTAGCTCCAGTGTAACTGGAGAAACCCAAAAAGATATCACCTGACCTCTGCTTTCCAACACCAGCTCAGTACAAGGTAAGTTACAGCATTTTAGCTCCTAGCTGAAAGAATATAGAGGCCACAACATTCAAAGCCTCAAGTTTTAGGCACAATAACAGGGAAAGGGTTATTATCATGAGTAAGAAGCAAAGTGGAACAGAGAAGACCATAGAGTCTTTCTATAGGGACAAGGACGAAAACACAAATACGAAAGAGTTTAGCATTGAGACTGTATTCCCATCTGAAACTTCAGAAGGAAATATGAACTTGTCTGAAGAACAAAGAGCCTACTTGGAAGAGGTTGGGAAGGATTTTAAAACCCAAATTAGAGAAGTAGAAGAAAAACTGACCAATGATTTTAAGAATATGAGAAAATAAATCACAGAAGAATTTAAAAGGACAATTGGACAAATAGAAAAGGAAGTACTGCTGAAAATAACTTCTCAAAAGGAATAGTTGGACAGATGGAAAAGGAGATGAAAAGTTAAATGAAGAAAACAATTTGGTAAAAAAAATAGAATCAACCAATCTACGGTTTGATAAATCTAAGGACCCCAGCTTCTGGGATAAGAATTCACTGTTTGACAAAAATTGCTGGGAAAACTGGATAACAGTGTGGCAGAAACTGGGTATAGACCAATACACAAGAGTAAAGTCTGAAAGGATACATGATCTAGGTATAAAAATTGATACTACAAACAAATTAGGGGAGCAAAATAGTGTATTTGTCAGATATAAGGAGAATTGAGAAATTTTTGACCAAAAAGAGATAGAGAACAATTTGAAGTGCAAAATGGATTTTTTTGATTACATTACATTGAAAAGTTTCTGCACAAACTCACTGCAATAAAGATTAGGAGGGAAGCAGAAAACTGGGAAAAATTTTTTGCAACTATTGTCTGTGATAAAGGTCTCATTTTTAAAATATATAGATAAGTAAGTCAAATTTTCAAGAATACAAATCATTACCCAATGGATAAATGGCCAAAGGATATGAACAAGCAGTTTTCAGAGAAAGAAATTAAAGCTATCTATAATCATATGAAAAATGCTCTAAATCACTATTGATTAGAGAGATTCAAATCAAAGCACCTCTGAGATACCAAATCACACCTATCAGATTGACTAACATGAAAAAACAGGAAGATGATAAATGTTAGAGAAGATTTGGAGAGTTGGAACACTATTTCATTGTTAGTGGAGCTGTGGGCTCATCCAACTATTCTGGAGAGCAATTTGAAACTGTACCAAAAGGGCTACAAAAATGTGCATATCCTTTCATCCAACAATATCTCTTTGAGGACTATATCCCAAAGAAATCATAAAAATGGGAAAGTGCGGGGGGCGGAGCCAAGATGGCGGAGTAGAAGGACGCACATTCACGAGCTCCGAACCCACAACCCATGGAATTGAGGTAAAAGGAGAGCCCCATAAATTCTGAATCTCTGCAGGGGGTGCACAAACATAGGGGGAAGAGATTTCCGTTCCACTGAACCCTGGAGAGCCCGTCCCCGGGGTCCATCGCACTCCAGAAAGCGGACCCCACCCCCACCCCTGGCCGCGACCCAGAGAAGCTGACCTGAGCAGACTTCTGAGAGGGAAAGCTCCGGGAGAATCTCCGGTAGCCGGGAAAGTCCCTCTGCCCACAGAAGCTAAAGGTCAGTTAAAAAGAAGCCTGTGCTAGGGGAGGGGAGCGGGCCCCCTCGGGAGGAAGCGGCGGCGGCAGAGAAGGGGTCAGGAAGCGGCGGAGGGCAGAGACGGGGGCAGGAAGCGGCGGAGGCAGAGGCGTGGGGCGGGCGGCTGATGGCGGCAACAGCCCGGGACTCAGGAATCCCCCAGCAGCAGGTAGGATCTTCAATACTGAAGGTCTTTCCAACCTGAGGGAGCCGAGCAGGGGAGAGGGCCCTGCCCCCAACCCGCTCTACTGCTGAACGCCTCTGAATAAAACCCCCAAGGGAGCTGAGCACAGCAGGCGGGGGCCCCCCCACCCCCACCCCCCACCCGCTCTGTTCCTGAAAGTCGCTTCAGAAAGCCCCTGAGGGCCCAAGCTAGGAAGCGGCCCCTGCCCCCACACCCTGCGCCAGAACTAAAGCTTGCCGCAGGAAAGCGCATTTGAATCTCAGAGGGCCAAGGACTAGCTGGGCGGATCCAGGCGGAGGTGGAAAGGAATCTCAGAAGTCAAGTAACTGGCTGGGAAAATGCCTAGAAAGGGAAAAGAAAAATAAGACTTTAGAGAGTTTTTTCCAACAAATGCAAATGATCCCGACCTTCGGATCTGATGGGGAGGACGAGGACGTATTTTTCCCATCAGGGAAAGATGTGGAGGGCGGGGGCCTCAGTACCCCAGACACCCCAGGGGGGTGTTGGGTGGGCTCAGGCCTTGGAAGAGCTTAAAAAGGATTTTGAAAAGCAAGTTAGACAGGTGGAGGAAAGACTGGGAAGAGAAATGACAAAGATGCAAGAAGAGTAATGAAAAAAAGGTCAATATCTTGGTAAAGGAGTCCCAAAAAAATGCTGAGGAAATTAACACCTTGAAAAATAGGCTCACTCAATTGGCAAAAGAGGTTCAAAAAGCCAATGAGGAGAAGAATGCCATTCAAAAGCAGAATGAGCCCAAATGGAAAAAAGAGGCTCAAAAGCTCACTGAATTTAATAGTTCTCTCAAAATTAGAATGGAAACAGATGGAGTCTAATGACTTTATGAGAAACCAAGAAATCACCAAACAAAACCAAAAGAACGATAAAATGGAAGAGAATGTGAAATATCTCATGGGAAAAAACAACTGACCTGGAAAATAGATCAAGGAGAGACAACTTAAAAAATTATGGGACTACCTGAAAGCCATGATCAAAAAAAAGAGCCTAGACATCGTCTTGCATGAAATTATCGAGGGAAAACTGCCCTGACATTCTAGGACCAGAGGGCAAAATAAGTATTGAAAGAATCCATCGATCACCACCTGAAAGAGATCCAAAAAGAGAAACTCCTAGGAACATTGTGGCCAAATTCCAGAACTCCCAGCTCAAGGAAAAAATCTTGCAAGCAGCCAGAAACAAACAATTCCAGTACTGTGGAAATATAATCAGGATAACCCAAGATCTAGCAGCTTCTACATTAAGGGATCGAAGGGCGTGGAATAGGATATTCCAGAAGGGCAAAGGAACTAGGACTCAAAACCAAGAATCACCTACCCAGCTAAACTGAGTATAATACTTCAAGGGAAAATATGGTCTTTCAATGAAATAGAGGACTTTCAATCATTCTTAATGAAAAGACCAGAGCTGAAAAGAAAATTTGACTTTCAAACACAAGAATGAGAGGAAGCATGCAAAAGTAAACAGCAAGGAGAAGTATTAAGGGACCTACCAGAAATGAACTGTTTGCATTCATACAGGGAAGGACAATATTTCTAACTCTTAAAACTTTTCAGTATCTGGGTGGTTGGTGGGATCACACATACACATGTACACGCATGCACACACATACACACATGCATTCACATGCAGAGACAGAGAGCACAGATTGAACTGAATAGGATGGGACCATACCTTAAAAGAAATTAAGGTAAATGGTGAGAGAGAAATGTAGTGAGAGGAAAGAGGGGGAAATGGAAGGGGGTAACTATATGTCATTTAAGAGGCAAGTAGGAGATGTTTTTAGTGGAGGGAAAAAGAGGAGAGCTGAGGGAAAAAAACAAACAAACAAACAAACAAAAGTTTACCCTCATCACATTTGACTAAACGAAGGAGTGAAATGCACACTCATTTTGGTATGAAAACCTATCTTACAGTATAAGAAAGCGGGGGAGAAGGAGATATTGGGGGGGGGATGATGGAAGGGAGGGCAAAGGGAGGAGGGAGAAATTGAAAGTCAACACTTGGGGAGGGACAGGATCAAAGGACAGAAGAGAAACAATGAGGGGCAGGTTAAGAGGGATGGCAATTCAGTTAGTCTTACACAACACGACTATCAGGAAGGTCACTTGCAAAGCTACACAGATATGGCCTATAATAAATTGCCTGCCGTACCAAAGGGAATGGATGGGGAGGGAGGGATGGGGAGAATTTGGAACTCAAAGTTTCAGGAACAATTGTTTAGTATTGTTGTTGCAACTAGGAAAGAAGACATACAGTTAATGAGGAATAGAAAGTCATCTGGCCCTACAGGAGAAAAGAGAAGATAGAGACAAGGGAAGGGAGGGATGACAGAAGAGAGGACAGATTGAAGATAGGGAAAATTAGATTGCTTGGGGTATTGGGGTGGGGGGAGGGGAGAAAAGGGGAGAAAATTTGGAACCCAAAAATTTGTGAAAATGAATGTTAAAAGCTAAATAAATAAATAAATTAAAAAAAAATATTAAAAAAAAAAAAAAAAAATGGGAAAGTGCCCCGTGTGTACAAACATATTTATGGAAGCTCTCCTTGTGGTGGCCAGGAACTGGAAATCAAGGGGATGCCCATCATTTGGGGAATGACTGAAGAAGTTGTGTTATATGAATGTAATGGAATACTATTGTACTATAAAAAATGATGAACAGAAAGACTTCAAAGAGGCCTGGAAGGACTGTGTGAATGAAGCAGAACCAGGAGAATATTGTACACAGTAACAACCACAGTGTGAGGGGGAGTTTTCTGGTCAACTTAGTCCTTTACAGCAATGCAAGGATCTAAAATATTCCCAGTGGACTCTTGGGGCAAAATGCATTCCACATCCAGAGAAAGAACTATTGAATTGGATTGCAGAATGAAGCAGTCCATTTTCTCTTGTGCTATGTTTTGTTTTGTTTTCATGGTTTCTCCCACTCATTTTAATTCTTCTATGCAACATGAGTAAGGTGAAAATGTATTTAATAAGAATGTATGTGTAGAACCTATATAAGATTCCATGCCATCTCAGGGAGGGTGGGGGAAGGGAGGAGGCAAGGTGGGGGAAGAAGGGAAAAAAATCCACGATATAGGGTAGTGATTGTGGAAAACTCAAAACAATACATTAATTAATCAAATCAATAAATAAATAAAATAAAATAAAAGATCATGGGGATCTGAGTTCAAAACCTATCTATGACACTACCTTTGTGACCCTGAGTAAATTATTTATCCTCCCCCTACTCACTTTCTATTTCCATAAAATGAGGGGGTTGGGTGAGATGACTTCAAGTACTTTTTACTTCTAAATCTACAAGCCTGTAGAAGGATTTGACAAATATTTGAACATTTTCTTGTCCTCTCTTAACACTTTTACATATCCCTATTTGGAACTTCTTTTAAACCTGGAAAATGACTGACCACTTATAAACTAGACAGTTTTATCAGTAATAGTGTTAGAATGTGTTTTTTCCTTGGAGATATATATATCTCCAATATATATATATATATATATTGCTTTCCTTACACCCTGCCAAGATATTGATTTTTTTTTCCTAGTTCTTCACTGAGATGTGAAATGGAGACCACTCTTCCAAGATTTTGCATTCCAAATTCCATTGGTCAAATCGTATCAAATGAAATTGGTCAAATCAAGAGAGCTGCTGGCTTGCAAGGTAGGAGTGACCTTTGTTGGGATAACTTGACCTTCTTTATTTTTTATATATTCTAATTGTCCAATTTGAGCTTGGCTACTCAGAAATCTTGTAATTAGTGTACTAAGGGATCCTCTGCAATCGGTCCCCCTGTCCATGCTTAGAGGGAAAAAGAGCAGCATTTCACAACTGCCTTAAGCTCTATACATATTGACTTTGTTGGGTTTACTGATGAGTCATATTCCTGTTTTGGAAAGACACAACTACTCCTGTGTGTGCTTACCTAGAATACTTCCTAGAAAAATTATTTCAGAATCAAACTCCCTGATCACTGTATTTTTGATCTGATGAGTGCTAGACCCACAGTGTGTATCTTGGATCTTCTATTCTTGTACTTCATCTGGGGAAAACAGAAAATTGAAAAAGAAAATCATAGCATTAAAACATTAGAGAACTTTGTACAGTTTATTTCAATACTACATCCTTTTTTTTAATCTTAGGATATAGACTGTCACTGATCTGCAACTCATAACCTAAGAGAGTTAATTTCCTGGGACACTGAGAAGCTAAGATATTTACCTCTACTCATATACCATGATGTGTGATCACATTTGAGGAAAGATACCTAGAGACTTGCATAATGCCACAAGAGCAATAAACACCAAAATTAGGAATTCTTGGTGAGTAAACTCCTGATAAAGGGAACACCTGGTAGGAAAACTCCCTCAATTAATATATTATATAGCACTGATTGCAAATCCAGTGTTCTTCTCACTACATCACAAAGACTGTCTTCTCACATATCACACCAATGCCACATTTCTTTGTGAAATATCTTTTTTCAATGATGCAATGATCTAGAACATTACCTCAATATTTTAATAAAGCCAAGATAAAATTGATATGAGCACTCTCATTCATAGGAAGAAGGCATCATGGACATTCATAAAGAGATATGAATCTTTTATATCATAGACTGTTTTCTGTTAAATTTTTTTTCCAAATCACATGTGAAATCTATATTGTTTTGTACATGTTTCTTAGTAATGTACATTGAAACAGTTATTTTTCTATTCTTTTTAAACTTATTAAAATAGTCATCACAAAAAGTAGAAATATTTTGCATAATTTCACAATTTTTCTGCACTCTTAGCATTAAAGGACTCCACATTAAAAGTCCACAAAGGAACAGTGTGTGTGTGTGTGTGTGTGTGTGTGTGTGTGTGTGTCCTTCCACTTTGTATATATTTATAGTCTTTCATAATTTGAACTTTCAAGGTATGAGGAGTATGTAACATCAGATAACCATAAAAAAGTAATTTTCAAATATTTGCATATTTTTATATTGGATCAACACAGTGTAAACTATTCTCATTCTAATCAATCAATATATAGACAACAGTAAACATCCAAATTCATGAGCATACATGCATATATATATATGTATATATCTTACATAGATGATTATATCAACAAGTAGAAAAAGAAATATATAAATGATGTGTAAAATTCTAGTTATGTGCCCTACTCTAGTTACTTTTGAGGGGTAAGTGGATCCAGACCTAAAATTTCATCAATATGAGGGACACTTGTGTAGAAACTCCCTTCACTAAAAGTGTAAATGAAAGAGAGGTAAAATGACTTTCTTAAGATCACATAGCTAGTTCATATCAAAATCAAGACTTGAACCCATGTCTTCCTAACTCCAAGATCAGGCTACTCATTATTCTTTCCTTACTCTTCCTGGGGTACACAAAGAAAAACAAATGAAATAATATTTGTCTTAAAAGAAATTTACATATTTTAGACAATAGGTCAACTGATCAATCCAAAGGACTTATTAAGCTATTTACTTTATGGCAACTATTGTGCTTACTATGGAAATAAAAATAAAAAATGAAAACAATTCCTGACCTTGAGGAGTTTATATTATAATGGGGAGATGAGGAGAAAACCAGCATATAAATAACTACATAGAAGTTACACCCAGTAGATAGATGTAAACCTGAAAGGAGAAGACACTAGAAGCTAGTAATGACAGGGCAGAGGTTACTGGGAAACAAGAGATAAACTGAATAAAACATATATATTATATATAAATATATATGTATATAATATATGTGTATATACAAATATATAGAGACAGTAGTAAACATCCATATATACATTTATATATATATATATATATATATATATATATATATATGAATGTGTGCATGTGTATGCACACACACACACATATATACATACATGAAATAACTTGGGGAGGAGAGAGCATTAATGCAGAAGAGGAGATTGAGAAAGGCTTCAAGATGGAGGTAGAACCCAAGCTGAAACTTGATTTATAAAGGTAAAGGTGAATAGGAAGTAAGAGCCAAGCATGGGCATCAATTCCAATAAACTCATAGAGTATGTAGATGATGGAACCAGAGCAATGAAAACTGGGAGTAGGCCAGTTTGGCCAGAATATACAGTACATTAATGACATGATATGAAACTACTCCCAGAATAGTAGGTTGGAAAAAGTAGAAAAGTAGCTTGGATCAAGGTTTCTTTCTTTAGTGAGACTCTAAATATGCTTCATGTCAGCCCATTATTGTGGCTGCCCTTTCCAAGAGTGCTCACTTTTAATAATATGTACATTTACACAGTTTGTTCCCATAAACCTGTTAGCTCCTCATAGTCTTTGCTATCAGAACCACTTTATTTATTAGAACCATGAGCATTTATGATCTATAAATATTAAATCATCATAATTATGAGAATGAACTGACTTCGTTCATCTGAGTGATTTGTTGTCTAACTTACAAGTCACAAATGAATATAGAGGTATTTTTTTATCCCTCTCTTCCCCCTGAGTAATTGATCTATTTAATGTGACAGTTCTATTAAGTTGTGGGAAAAGTTTCTAAGTAAAAGAAAGCTTTAAAAGAGAACCATAAATGCTTACACAACAATGTTAACATTGATAAAAAGTCATTTAGACCTACAATAGTTGGGTAATGAGAAGTTAGATATACACCCTATTCTCCCAGCTGAGTGTATCTACGTGATAAAGAAATAGCTCAGAAATTCTAATAAAGCCAAAGGTACTATGGTCTATTAGAAAGTAAATCATTCCTGGAAATAGGAGATTATTAGATTTTGAACTTTACCTCCCTATTACTAATCTTATGTCCATTAGTCGATCAATTAATCATTGGAGCCTTTTCTTATCTGAAAAATTGAAAAAACATGGCACTTGTAATTGAGGCATGTTGGAATAGTGGATAAAGAATTGTCTTCAGAACCAAGAAGAACAGCAGTAGAGATCTGCCTCTGAAACTGGCTTTACTATCCCAGACAAATCACATAACCTCTTCATGCCCCCAGGCAACTCTCAAAGACTCATCTGCACTGGGTAGAGGGAATTTTCCCACCAGGAATCACCTCTGCCTATAACATTATGAATCATAAATATCCCCAAAACAATGATAGCATTAATCAATCAACATAGTTTAATCGAGTGGAAGATAAAAAAGAAAATAAAAACTTCTAATCTCACAGGATTACAGTCTATGGAGGAGACAATGTGCAAATATATGTGTGAATAGAATAAATATATGCAGAAAAAAAAATCAAAGTAATTAAGGAGAAAGGGACCTAGTAGTTTAAGGAAAGGCTCAGGGAAGGCTTTGCTCAGAAGGCAGTTTTTGAGTTTCAACCTTAAGTAAGGAGGTAGTTCCTTACAGGCTTGGGGAAGACCAGTACAACAAAGGCAAGGAAATGGAAGATGAAGTATTACATGTGGGGAATAGTAAGACTAGTTTGGTTGTACAATCAAATTTAATAAGGAAAGTAATATATAAATTCCATTCTGCATCTGCTTCCCTGTCTGTTTTCCTCACCTTCTCTGGTTGTTTTCCTGTATCAGAGGTACTAATATATCACTCAAGTACATTCAGCTTCTTTCTTGTATTATCGCTACTTGGCCTGAATCATTTTCTCATTGTCAAAAATGTCTTTTATGCCATTTTCATGTGTAGGTCTTTGGTTATGTAATGGTAGCTATTTATACTCACTATGCATATTTCCCATAGCTATTCAAATAACTTACTGGTTCTTCTGGGATCTCAGTATTTCATGTTTGTGGTCATAAAAAATTACTAAAAGAATACTGGTGCTAAAGAAATATATTTTTATGGCAGCAAGAAAGGTGGGATGATTAAAAACACTGTGCTATTTACAGGCAAATGTTACTCATTTACATAGTACCTTGTCATTTGCAAGAAACTTTATCCACAATGACTTGGAGATACAGCAAGTAGTGAAAGTATTATACCCACTTACAGATGAGCAACTGAGATTGGTTTATTCAGCAAACACTTATTAAACACCTACTCCGGGGGAATACCTTAAAACGGATTAAATAGATGCTCTCAGGATGATTTAGGGCAAAATATGTTACCCGACAAGACAGAGAGTAGCAAATTTTCTCATTTATTTAGGATACATTCACATTGATTAGATTTTTTAAAAATCCACGG
Source organism: Bettongia penicillata ogilbyi (assembly GCA_023548195.1). NCBI lineage: Eukaryota > Metazoa > Chordata > Mammalia > Diprotodontia > Potoroidae > Bettongia > Bettongia penicillata. Next base: position 3,432,314 of record JAJHZJ010000580.1, read on the forward strand.
AGTTATTGAACTATGTGCAATAATGAACCATTCTAATCATTATGAGTGATGGAGAAAGGACCCTGACCTATGATTTTATTGATATAGAAAAAGCACAGGTGAGGAAACTTTCTCTACCAATGCAGGTCAGCACATTCTCTGTATTTTATTTCATTTTGAAGATTTGTTTAAAAAGTTGAAAGATTGAATAACATTCCCCAAATCCCAAAGCCAATATATATCACAGAAAAAACCTGAACTCACCTTTCTGACCCATACTCTCCCATTGTTGGGAAAGATACAAGGGTGAATCAAACATGGCTACTGTTGTTGCCTGCAATCAAATGCAACAGAATGTCTTTAAAAGGAGAGACTTCTGGAAAGATGCCAAAGGTAGAGATCGTAACATATCCGGAACAGAAAACACATCCCTATTGAATGAATCAGTGAAAATAAGGAGCAATAAAAAGGGAAGCAAACAAACATGATAAAGACAATAGTCTCACATAAGAAAAACAAAAGAACTATAAATAAGCAAGCAGGAGTAAAAATAAACAAAAGTGAAAACAAACATGAAAAATATATGAGAATAGAAGATTGTAAAAAAGTTATAGTAAGCTCATAATTCTCAGTGAAACTGGACCTAACAAAAGTCACATAAAAGTGGATAATAAACACTTTAAAGAAAATGGAGGATCTTCATTTCAAAAAAAGAAACTTTTGTAATTCAATGTTGTTGAAAAAAAATAGCTGATTAAGCCAACAATGTAGAGAAACCATGGAAAATAAAGACGAAAAGTTCTATCAATGGAAAATGAAATTATTTCACTAAAATCGAAATAGCAAAAACAACAAAACATGCTGAAGAATAAGATAAAAATTCATTTAAATGGAAAACAAATTGCAAGTCTTTATTAAAGTTAAGAGTAGAAGACAGAACTCGGTGAGATAATCTGATTACCCTTCTACAAATACATTGCAAATGAGTTCAGGGGTGAGGTGATAAGGGCTTGTATCAGAGTGGTGCCAGTGTCACGGGAAAGAAAAGGGTCTATACTAAAGATACTGAAGGTAGAAGTGACAGAATTTGACAATTAATTGGATATGGATGTAAGAGAGAATGAGAAATAAAAAATGACTTTTAGGTCATGAACCTGAGTGACTGGGTGGTGTGGCTCTCAAAGGAAGAAAAAAGTTTGAAAGATGGGAAGGATTTGGGGGAAAGATGAGTTCAGTTTTGGAAATGCTGGCATTAAGATTTATATGTGATATTCAGTTTAAGATGGCAAATACACTGTTGCAGATTGGAGAATGGAAGTTAGAAAAGTGGTTATGGTTGGAGGAATGCATTTGAGAATAAACAGTCAGAGTATATAATATTTACTAATGAAAATGTGACTTACAAGTTGGAGAGTTAAGGCTTGAATGGAAGTCTTCTGGATGAAAAATCAGGTTTGGATTCAAAAAGCCTAAGTTCTAATCCTAGTTCTCCAATGTATTACCTATGTGACCCCTAAAAAGTCAATTCACCTCCTTGGGGGCATGGTTGGATTAAATAATTTATAAGGACCTTTTCAATTCTAAAACTAATGAGTATGTTCTTTTCAATGTACTGGTATCTCTTTATGCAATATAGTCAAATATCAAGAATTTATTCACTCCAACTTCTGATGAATTGTCCTCCAATTGTAGTGTTAGGTTTTCAGCTGTTAACATTTCCTTAGAATTATTCAATGCTTTGTCTCTTGCAATGAGAACTGCATCTATCTCACAACAGGAAAAAAAAATAGCAGATCTCTCAATCATGTTATCTGAAAAGGAGGGAATATGTCTTTGGTTTCTCAAGTACTTTGTTCAGCTAATCAGTCAGTTACCACACACAATAAATTGTATATTATGTGCCAGATACTGTATTAAGTGCTTGGGATAAAAAAGGGAAAAACAAAAACAGTTTAGTTTCTGCTCTCAATAAACTCACACTTCAGAGTTCAGAGTTACAAAAGATCAATAGATACAGAATCAAATGAATTGGAATATGCCTGAAATGTCTCTATGTCCAGGAAGATATTCTATGTTACTTGCCAATATTATGAATGTGCTGAATGATGCCTCCTGTCCCTCCATCAAGTTGCATTATTCACTAGGCTAGGTAATCAACCCTAGAATTCAATCCTAAATCTTTTTACTCCCCTAATTTCTTGGCAAAAATTTGAACCAATGTTCAAAATATCAAGTCACAAAAATGAGGAAGGAAAGTTCTATGATTATAAAACAAAAGATAATGTTGAGCATGTTTAGGAATTAAGATATGATAGCATGGCAATAATCCTTTAATCACTATTAGCTCATTTTTCTTAGAGCACAGTATCCAATTTGGTCTCTGAAATTAAAAAATGGATATGACACAGAATGATATTAAAAGAATAGAAGAAAGAAAAGATAAAACAAGAAAAAAAGATAGTTTTTGTATAGTTCACTACTTCAATGGATTTGTAATGTCATCAATATAGGTATTCCTTCCAATGATATAGATCATAAACAATACATACTTGCTTTGCATGGGGAACTCATTTATGTTCTCACAGATGTTCACCTTGGGGAGGGCACACAATATTCATAGGATAATGAAAATCTCTTGGGCATGTAGATTCCAACTGAAGATATATGTTGGGGGGAGGGAGAGAAGCAAGGTCCTTTGATTAGCTTCACTACTGAATGGTTCTTCTTTTTTTAAAATTATTTTTCTTTTTAACCATTTCTTTGATGATATCCTCTATGTACTTTCTCCTCCATAATTCCTTAGTTCTAACTTACTATAGCTTGTTCATACTCACCACAAACTTTTCCATTGAGCTTTGGATGACCCTCGACTTCAATACTTTAGAGACTATTGTCATGACTCACAATAATATTAGCACTAAAACAAATAAAAGACGAGCCTGTGTTTCGAGTAGAACCTTGGGTTCATTTAATGAATTCTCTACTTTCCCAAAGGCAATTCAATCTGTTCTGTTCTTTCTATTCACTTCTAAGATAAGCATATTATTGTACTATCCAATGTATATGGATACCAATGGCTGAGCTCTATAGATTACATATCTATTTACACAACTTGGCCTGAAAATTCAGCATTCTTTATCCATCTGTTTTATTTTTCCTATGTAAGTAGATAAGTCAAAGGTTGTTTTTAAATTATTATAGAGTTTATTTTTTAAATACATTTTTATTTAGTATTTTATTTTTCACAAGTTACATGTAAAATTCATTAGCATTAGTTTTTAAAGCATTGATATCAAAATTATCTCCTTTCCTCCCTCTACCGCTACCCCTTCATTGAAGGCAAGCAATTAGATATTGGTTATGCATGTGTAGTAATGTAAAACATATCCATAATAGCAATATTGGGGATGGAGAGCATTTTTATCGTAAGTCTTTTGGAGTTGTCTTGGATCATTTCATGGCTGAGAATGGCTAAGTCATTCATAGCTGATCATCTTGCAATATTTCACTTTGCATCAGAAAATACAAATCTTCCCAATTTTCTCTGAGAGCATCCTGATCATCATTTGTATAGTAAAATAGCATTCTATTATCATCACATACAACTTGTTCTGCCATAACAGTTGATGAGCTTCCCCTCATCACCTAATTTTTTACCCCCAGAAGAGAGCTGCTACAAATATTTTTTGTACATGTAGTTCCTTTTCCTTTTTTAAAATTTCTTTTTGGGAGATTTAGTAGTGGTATTGATATGTTAAAGGATATGCATAGTTTTATAGCCACTGGGCCATAGTTCCAAATTCCTCTACAGAATGGTTGAATCAGTTTACCCCTTCACCAACAGTGCATTAAAGGCCTATTTTTCCTACATCCCCTCCAATATTTGTCATTTACCTTTTCTATCCTGTTAGTCAATCTAACAGGTACAAGGTATTATCTCGGAATTGTTTTAGTTTGCATTTTTCCTATCAATAGTGAGTTAGAATATTTTTATATGGCTATAGATGGCTTTGATTACTTCATTTGAAAACTGATCATATATTTTGTTCATTTATCAATTGGGGATTCAATCTTATTTTTTATAAATTTGACTCAGTTCACTATATGTTTGAGAAATGAAGCTTTTATCAGAGAAACTTTCTTCAATTTTTTTTCAGTTACTATTGCTAATTATATTTCCCTCCATCCTATACCCCCATTTATTCTATTCTCTTTCTCCTTTCACCTATCCCTTGTCAAAAGTGTTTTGCTTCTGACTACCACCTGTTCCCCTATGGCCTGGGCTGCCTTTGTGCAAGGTTGTGACTACAGTTCCCAGTGTATCCACACCTGCTGCTTCATCACTTGCCTGCTGCCACAGGACTTTGAGGCATAATAGTAAAATGGTATGGGTAATGTCTTTTGATTCATGCACAAATTGGATTTAAATGAGGCAGAGTTGCACGAAGTTGTCAGCCTCAATCTCTCCTCCAGAGTCATCATAGTCCAGAGGCAGGACAGAGTCAAGATGTCTGGGGATGGCTCAGGATACAGTGGATGACCTTCGTGTCTAATCAAGTTCTAAGAGCTCCATATCACCTGCTTCATCTACCTTCATGGCCATTGGAACAAATTGTTCTTATCCGCCCATCCCATCAGGGAAAGTCTTCACATGCTTGGGGTAGACACCCCTCTAACTCACCAATATGTTTGAGACCCCCTTGGTTACCCTCAATCTGATTTGGCCTGTCTGCCAAAAAGGTTTACCAGGGTGTGGCCACTAGGCATGCTACAGCTTTTTGGAGCCACAGGTGAGAGTTAGTTGGAACAGGTGGATACCAAAGGTGGAAAGAGTCCTGAAAAGGTCTTGGCAGCCATCATAACAAAGGTACTGGTTCTCCCTAACAAACCCTACATCACAGTGTTTGAGAGGCTCCAAAGCAATGTTTGGGAGAGAAGAGGTGTTAGACTGACTATCAAATTGAAGGTCTACAGAGCCATTGTGCTGACCTCATTGTTACTTGCTTGTGAAACATGGACAGTCAACCAGTGCCATGCCAGGAAACTGAATCAATTCCATTTGAAGTGTCTTAGGAAGATTCTGAAGATCACCTGGCAGGATAAGGTACCAGACACTGAAGTCCTTACTTGAGCTGAACCGCCACGCATTAAAACTATGCTTCAGAGAGCACAATTCCAATGGGATGGCCACATTGTTTGAATGCACAATGTATGCTTACCAAAAAGACTATTTTATGGAGAACTCACATGGGGCCAGTGATCACATGGTGGTCAGAAGAAGCGATACAAGGACACTCTTAAGGTCTCTCTCAAGAACTTTGGATTTGACTGTGCCACATGGGAGACACTGGCATAGGACAGCTCAGCATGGTGTGCCCACATCAGAAAGGGTGCTGTTCTCTTTGAATAAAGCAGAACTGAGACAGCACAAAGTAAAGTTAGGATGTACAAATTTGGAGTATCTACCCCAAATATTCACACAGACTATCTGTGGCCAACCTGTGGTAGAGCATTCTGAGCTCGTATTGATCTGATCAGCCACAGTCGAACACACTGAAATTTCACTTTTCAAGGTGATGTCATGGTCCTCTTCGAAGACAAAGGACAACAATCAACTGTGCCCTTACCCTCCCTCTTTCCTGTAAGTTAAGTTAGATTTCTATACCCAACTGATATATGTTATTCTCTCTTTGAGGCAATTCTGATAAGAGCAAGGTTCTCTCTTTTCTCCTCATCCTCCACCCCATTTCCCTCCACTGTAAAAGCCTTTTCTTGCCTCTTTTATGTGAGATAATTTACCCCATTTAACTGCTCCCTTCCTTTTTCTATCAGTATGTTCCTCTTTCACCATTTAATTTTATTTCTTAGATATCATCCCTTCATATTCAACTCTGAATTGTACTCTTTGTCTATATATATACTCCTTTGAACTGTTTTATGAGTTAAAAATATCATCTTGCCATGTAAATAGCTTAAAATTTTTAAGTCCCTTATGATTTCCCATTCCTGTTTATTTTCTTGTGTTTCTCTTGAGTTCTGTATGTGAAAGTCAAATTTTCTATTAAACTCTGGTCTTTTCCTCAAGAATGCTTGAAAGTTCTCTTTCTCATTGAATATCCTTTTTATCCTCAGAGAGCTTATACTGAGTCTCGCTGGGTAGTTGATTCTTGGTTGTAATCCTAGGTCCTTTGTCCTCCAGATTATCATATTCCAAGTCCTGCCTTCCTTTAATGTAGAGGCAACTAAATTTTATGTTATCCTGACCGTGGTTCCACCATTCTTGAATTGTTTCTTTCAGGCTGCTTGAAATATTTTCTCTTTGCCTTGGGAACTCTGAAATTTGACGATAATATTCCCAGGAGTTTGAATTTTGTGATCTGGTCAAGAGGTGATGAGTGGATTCTTTTTGATTTTTATTAAACCCTCTGGATCTAGAATATCAGGGCAGTTTTTCTGTATAATTTTTTGAAAGATCATGTTTTTATGATCATATCATTTTTTAATCATGACTTTGAGGTATCATTGTTAAAGTATTCCTCCAAGATTTATTTTCCAGATCAATTGTTTTTCCAATGACATATTTCACATTGTACTCTTTTTTTTATTCTTTTATTTTTATTTTTTTGTTTCTTGATTTCTCATGAAGTCATTAGCTTCCATTGGCTCCATTCCAATTTTTAAGGAATTATTTTCATCAGTGAATTTTTGCCCCATCTTTTCCATTTGGCCAGTTCTGCTTCTTAAGACTTTCTTCCCCTTGGCTTTTTGGATCTCTTTACCATTTGTCCTAGTCTGTTTCTTAAGTTCTCATTTTCTTAAGTATATTTTGTGTCTCCTTTCTCAAGTTGTTGAGTCATTTTTCTTGACTTTTTGTATCACTCTCATTCCTCTTCCCATTTTTTCCTCTACTTCTCTTGCTTGATTTTCAAAATCCTTTTTGAGTTCTTCCATGGCCTAAGACTAATTCATATTACTTTTGGTGGTTTTGGATATAGGAACTTTGGTTTTATTGTCTTCATCTGAGTGTACGTTTTGATCCTCTTTCTCACCATAACAGTTTTCTATAGTCAGAGGGATTTTTGTTTGTTTGTTTGTTTTGTCCATTGTTTGCTCATTTTCAGTACCCAGTCTTTATTTTTTCCCTTCCTTGAACAATGAATTTCAAATAAAAAAATGAACTAACTTTGATAGACTTAGCTTGTCTCATTCATCTATAGCAAACCTGCAGCCTCAAAGCTACATGTGCCCTTCCATGACCTTAGGTGCAGCCATTTGACTGAGTCCAAGTTTTACAGAACAAATGTTTTTATTAAGGGGATTTATTCTGTGAAGTTGGATTTGGGCAAAGGGCCAGAAACTACACATATCCAGAGAAAGAACTATGGAATCTGCCTGCAGATGAAATCATACATTTTTTCTCTCTTGGTTTTGTTTTGTTTTTCTTCCTTTTGGTTTTTCCCTTTTGTTCTGATTCTTCTTACACAACATGACTAATGTAGAAATATGATTGATATGATTGCACAGGAATAGTCAAAATCAAACTATATTCTATCCTCAAGTGGGAGGAAGGGAAGGAAGGGTAATAATTTGGAACAAAACATCTTTTTTTTTTTAAATAAATTTATTTATTTAACTTTTTACATTCATTTTCACAAAATTTTGGGTTCCAAATTTTCTCCCCATTTGTCCCCTCCACCCACCACAATACACCAAGCATTCTAATTTCCCCTATCACCTATCTGCCCTCTCTTCTATCATCCCTCCCTTCCCTTGTCCCCATCTTCCATTTTGCCCTGTAGGGCCAGATGACTTTCTATTCCCCCTTAACTGTATTTCTTATTTCCGAGTAGCAAGAAAAATACTCAACAGTTGTTCCTTAAACTTTGAGTTCCAACTTCTCCCCATCCCTCCCTCCCCACCCAATTCCTTTGGGAAGGCAGGCAATTGAATATAAGCCATATCTGTGTAGTTTTGAAAATGACTTCCATAATAGTCATGTTGTGTAAGACTACGTATATTTCTCTCCCTCCTATCCTGCCCCCCATTGCTTCTATTCTCTCTTTTGATCCTGTCCCTCCCCAAGAGTGTTGATTTCAAATTGCTCCCTTCTACCATTGCCCTCCCTCCCATCATCCCTGCACCCTGCTTATCCCCTTCTCCCCCTCTTTCCTGTATTGTAAGATAAGTTTTCATATCAAAATGAGTGTGCATTTTATTCTTTCCTTTAGTTGGATGTGATGAGAGTAAACTTCTTGTTTTTTCTCTCAGCTCCCCTCTTTTTCCCTCCACTAAAATGTCTCCTGCCTGCCTCTTCTATGAGAGGTAATTTGCTGCATTCCATTTCTCCCTATCTCCTCCCAATACATTTCTCTCTCATTGCTTAACTTCATTTTTTAAAGATATGATATCAATTCATTCTGCGCTTTCTCTCTCTGTGTGTGCTTGCAAATTAAATTTGTGTGTGTGTGTGTGTGTGTGTGTGTGTGCGTAATCCCACCAACTACCCAGATACTGAAAAGTTTAAGAGTTACAAATATTGTCTTTCCATGTAGGAATGTAAAGAGTTCAATTTTATTAAGTCCCTTATGACTTCTCTTTGCTGTTTACCTTTTCGTGCTTCTTTTCATTCTTGTGTTTGAAAGTAAAATTTTCTTTTCAGCTCTGGTCTTTTCATCAAGAATGGTTGAAGGTCCTCTATTTCATTGAAAGATCATTTTCCCCTGAAGTATTATACTCAATTTTGCTGGGTAGGTGATTCTTGGTTTGAGTCCTAGCTCTTTTGAATTCTGGAATATCATAGTCCATGCCCTTCAATCCCTTAATGTAGAAGCTGCTAGATCTTGTGTTATCCTGTTTTTGTTTCCACAATACTGGAATTGTTTTTTTCTAGCTGCTTGCAATATTTTCCCCTTGACCTGGGAATTCTGGAATGTGGCCACAATGTTCCTAGGAGTTTCTCTTTTTGGATCTCTTTCAGGAGGTGATCAATGGATTCCTTGAATACTTATTTTGTCCTCTGGTTCTAGAATATCAGGGCAGTTTTCCTTGATAATTTTATGAAAGATGATGTCTAGACTCTTTCTTTGATCATGGCTTTCAGGTAGTCCCATAATTTTTTAGTTGTCTCTCCTGGATCTTTTTTTCAAGTCAGTTGTTTTTCCAATGAGATATTTCACATTATCTTCCATTTTTTCTTTCTTTTGATTTTGTTTTGTGATTTCTTGGTTTCTCATAAAGTCATTAGCCTCCATCTGTTCCAATTGAATTTTGGAAGAACTATTTTCTTCAGTGAGCTTTTGAACCTCCTTTTCCATTTGGCTAATTCTGCTTCTTAAAGCATTCTTCTCCTCATTGGCTTTTTGAACCTCTTTTTCCAATTGAGCGAGCGTATTTTTCAAGGTGTTATTTTCTTCAGCATTCTTTTGGGTCTCCTTTAGCAGGGTGTTGACCTGCTTTTCATGTTTTTCTTGCATCTCTCTCATTTCTCTTCCCAGTTTTTCCTCCACCTCTCTGACTTGATTTTCAAAATCTTTTTTGAGCTCTTCCATGTTCTGACCCACTGATATTTATTTTGGATGTTTGGGATACAGAAGCCTTGACTTCTATGTCTTTCCCTGATGTTCTTCTTCATCAGAAAGGAAAGGAGGAAATATCTGTTCACCAAGAAAGTAACCTTCTATGGTCTTATTTTTTTTCCCTTTTCTGGGCATTTTCCCAGCCAATTACTTGACTTCTGAGATTCCTTTACACACCCACCTTGCCTCCAGATCTGCCCAGCTAGTGCTTTGGGTCTGAGATTCAAATGCTGCTTCCCAGCCTCAGGGCTTTTACTGGGAGCAGGGCTGCTATTCATTGTGAGATTAAATTCAGGTGCTCAGGTGAGGGCAGGGCTGCTATTCTATATGAGATTAAGTTCAGCTGCCCAGGTGGGGGCAGGCCCACCACCAGGGGCTCATTTCCCTCCAGGGGTTTATGTGGAGATCTTCAACAATGGATCCGAGCCCCTGCTTGCTTTGGCAGCTCCTGTCTGCTGCTGCCTCTGCTGCTGCCTTCTGAGGGGGCCTGAGTTATGAGGACACCCTGCTCCCCTCTTGGCGAGCCAAACAGGCTCTCTCACTAACCTTTGGCATCTGTGGGTGGATGAACCTGCGTGATCTCTGGCGATTCCGTGAAGCCTGCTGGGATCTGCTCCTCTCTGTGCCTCATGGCCAAGGCAGGCCTGGGCTCTGCTCCAAGTCCGGTGTGAAATGGACCTTTGGTGTTGTTTTTCAGGGCTCTCTAGAACAGAAATCTCCTCCACTCTGTTGTTGTGCAGCTTCCACTGCTCTGGAATTTGTTGAGCATTCTTCTTTACAGGTATTTTATGGGCTGTGGGTTTCAGAGCTAGCATATGTGAATCTTTCTACTCCACCATCTTGGCTCCTCCCCCACAAAACATCTTTTAAAAGTTAATGTCAAAAACTAAAAGTAAACAAATAATTTTTAAATAGTCAAAAACAAATTAATTTGGTGAATTTAGAAGAATAAAAATGCAAAGAATAGTTTTTGCACAAATACAAACTTCCTGGTTTGTGTGGGCCAAAATGCATAGAAAATCACTCCTTTCCAAATTTCCCTTGGTTGCCAATCAAGAATCCAGGATGCTTTGACTTGACATGCTGCAGTGAATTTCTCATTTCATTAATGTGGGTATTGCTGTCAATGGTGCAAATTCTATTTCATAAATGTTTTCCTGTCTTGTAGTATTCTTGTCTGTGTCTTTCCAGAAATTCAGAAATAGATCATGTAGTTTATGGATCACAGATTTAAAGCTAGACATAATTGTGGAGTTCATGCAGTTTAAACTCCATCATTTGGTATATAGGGAAACTAATGCCAAAGAGGTCACAGTAACATAGCTACTACATGAAAGAGGGGGGATTTGTACCCAATACTCTAACTCTAAATCAATCACTATTTCCACTATGCCAAATTGGAGGTCTTCATCAAGACTCATTTCTAATCCCAGTTTTGCAGAAGGCTCTTCCAGGTTTCTCTGCCTCTTGTACCTCCTAGTTCCTTCCCTCTTAATTTCCTTAAAAGAAATTGAGAGAGGGAGAGAAAATCAATTCCTTTTCATTAAAAGAATGAACAGGTAAATGCAGTATTCCAGATGTGAAATGTTGTACAAATATTCCAATGAGGTCATTGCATTATTAGTTTTCCTTGATTGTTTACTTTGTTACAATAGACTTCTAATTAAGTGGAATACAAAAACACCAAAATTAAATAAAATAATAATAAGTTTACCATCCCATCTATTTGGGAATTCCACTTGTTATCTCTTGCTCTCACTGTATATCATCACTCCATATCCATTTCCAATCATACATTTTCTAGCTGGTATGTTTTAGCCCATTTCATATTCACAAATTAACATTATTGATATGCTACAATTGAGTTAAACCTAGCATTTATCTCTCTATTGTCATTTGTATTAATCACTATTTTGATTCTTCATAGATTGTTATGTTTCATGAATTGAAGCAATATAGCATCATCAGATGAATATTTATGTCTAAAAGATATCTTATATAATCAAGTAGTTGGGATTAATGAAAGAACAGAATAATTTCTCAAATGTAAATTGTTCTCTGCTTTCTATTCAATTCTCTGCCTAGTTAATTGCCTACTTTGGATGTCCATCCAAAATTCTTGTAGGTAGGCAAACTCTGTAGAGCATACATTCAACCACATATCATAATCTGGACATAGACATTGCATTTCTATTGATTATTCCTATGTACACCATTTGTTAATCTGTTTAGAATTATCATGGATTATATCGAGGAGGCCTAGTAGTATTCTGGGGTCTGTTTTGCATCTATAGCTCCTAGATCTAGTGAATTGATAGGCCATTTCTAAACTGAGAATATAAGAATAATTGAGAAATGGAACAGGAGAAGAACAAAGGAGAAGAAAAGAAATGAGATTAGCAAAATAGGAAAGTGTGTACATAAAAGGAAAAGCTAAGAAGAAAAAAGACAGTTAAACTGTGAGAACATCACACTCATTAAATATGGAGTTTATAGAAACTCCACTACAGGTTTACCTCCACTCAAAACTAATCTCATGTGCCCTTCTCAATTACTTTTATTAGGTGGCCTGGGGACATAATTAGTTCAAAGGTAACATATTTAATGAAAAAAAATCATAGTTTTGTTTTGTTCTGTAAGTAGCAAAAGAACATTGACCCTTCATAAACTTGAGGTATGCTCAACTATAAGTACATAAATCATAAGTGGAAAGAGTGAACATATTTTGTGAATAGGTATGGAGAAACACACATGTAAAGAATATATATGGTCATTGTGCATGAATGGAGAGGACAATATATAAGGGAAACATGCTCCTACGGCTAATGAAAGCTACTCTATAGTCCAGATGGTCTTATGTCTGCCAAACGTCTTTCTGCTGTTGATTTCTGAGGTCTCGCTCTTCAAAGTGTTGATACTTAGCTTGGCTCTGGACCACTAAGTGCAACAGTGTACTTACAGTATTTTAGTAAGAGCCAATATTCTAAATCACCACAAGGGAACAGTCAAAGCCAGGAAGGGCTCCGTATATTTTTAATTCCCTGTGAATGAGGCTGATTATTTATCCTTTGTCCCAGACAAATATGTGATTTAAGGCTAGAAGACCCTTATATTTCTGCTCAGTTTCTAACTGCAAGTCATACTCATCCAGAATCATTGCTATGTATTCCATTCCAGAACTCACAACGACTGCCTGAAACCCTCAAGTTTTCTCTAACTTATGATTGTTTTTTGGTGTCCCATACGCATTTTTGGAAGGGTGAAGAATAAAGAACAAAATCCGTTTAGTACAAGCACTTAGAGACTTTTCTGGGTAACTCACTTCATCACAAGTGCTGCCTTTCTTATGTAATAAAGAAAACAACAACCTATTGAGTTTCTCTACAGACAGATATAAAAACCAGCAAAATGCTTAAATCACCACAAAACTAAATGCACTGTGTGAAAGATTTCCTTTAGTCCAGTGCATTGCATGTGAACATTAGAAAATATTTTAATTCAGTTACTCAAACAAACAAACAAAAACATAGGGAGGGTGTCTAAGAGCCTAGGACAAATTAACAACTCATTCTGAAAAAAAGAAAATCCATTGCAGATTATATTTCCTTTTTAGGTAGCTGAGTGAGTTAGTTTAAGATTGTTTTTGTTTTTTGTTTTCAAATGACAGATGAGAGAAAGCCTTTCCTGAGCACAGAAAAACTCATACCAGTGGGCTGATGACAAGATTGGGGAATGGGTCATTTGTGGCTATTCCTGAACAAATGTTAATCCATAGTGATGTAGATCTGTTTTCCTTTATTTTTTTTTCTTTTTCATTTCAGTAATATGCTCACTTTCTAATCACTGACATTTGCTGAAAACTAGTATTTAGTAAATGCTAATTTGCCTGAAAAATATTATTTACTTTTGAAATCCTTTCTGCAACATCAATAAAAAGTGCTCATTTACATCTACAGGTAGATAAACAGTAATCCTTAATGCTACTTGCCATATACAATACAACCAATGACAAATATCTATCCCTCCTTCTCATTCTGACTTTGAAGATTCTGACCTGACTTTGGTAAATTTTCACAGAAGGCTATGATAATTAGTATGCCTATGATATTTTCATGAATAATAAATAGAAATATGCTTGATCCTGAATGTCTCCCTTCTCCTAGAGGATATGAATTACTCATTAATGTGTTTTAGCAACATGGGTTCTAGTTTGAGTTCTGATGCTATTTTAATTGAGTGACCTCAAACAGTTAACAACCTCACAGAGCCTTAGTTTTTAATCTCTTTAATTAGGAGGGTTGGACTAGTTGAAATCTAAGATAATAACTGACATTTATAGAGATATTTAGAGTTTGAAAAAAGTTTTACATAGATTATCTCATTTTAAACTCACAATAATCCTACAAAGTAGTGTATTTATGTGTAGGTATTTATGTATTTGTGTATTTATGTGTATTATGATCCTCAGTTACACACAGAGAAACTGAGGTTCACAGAATCAAGTGACTTGGCACTGTCATTGAACAATTTGTGCCAAAACTGTAATTTGGATCCATATCTTACTCGCTGAGGAAAGTACTCATTATTTGTCCTTCACTCATAATATATTCCAGCCAAAGTGATCAATTTGCTGTTGCCCCAAAAAAGTATCATTTCTTCTATGTGCCTTTGCACTGGCCATCATCCATTCTTGGAATGCACTCCCTCCTCCTTACTCTGTCTTTTCAATCTGTCAGAATTTAGCTCAAATTTCAGCTCCTACATGGAGCCTAACTTGATTGCACAGTTGCTAATGTCCCTTCTCCCCCGAATTATTTCTAAATTAACTTTGCTTATATTATATATTCATTATCATTTTACTTTTATTTATCTACCTACATATAGAACTTTTCCTAACAAACTATAAGCTTCTTGAAGGCAACAACTGTTTTTCTCTGTTTCTCCAGCATAATGCATGGCTTTTGACTGACAGTTAGTACTTGTTGAATGACTGAGTGAATGAAAGAATGAACATTGTTGACAGTGGCTCTCAATTCCTTTCCCTTGCTAAAATTTGATGATTTTTTTGAAACTTTCATTTATTTATTTTTAGTTTTCAACATTCATTTCCATGAGATTTTGAGTTCCAAATTTTCTTCCCATCTCTCCTCTTCCCCATGCCAAGACACCATGCATTCTGATTACCATTTCCCCAAGTCTGCCCTCCCTTCTATCACACGCCTTCCTTCCATTATCCCCATCTTCTCTCTTTTCTTGTAGGGCAGGATAGATTTATATACCCCATGATCTATATTTTTTATTTCCCAGTTGCATACAAAAACAATTCTCAATATTTATTCCTAAAACTTTGACTTCCAACTTCCCTTCCTTCCTCCCTCTTATCCCCACTGACAAAGTAAGAAATTCAATATAGGTCATGCATGTACAGTTGCAAAAGACTTCCATAATAGTCATGTTGTGAAAGACTAACTATATTTCCCTCCATCCTATCCTGCCACCCATTTATTTTATTCTCTCTTTTGATTTTGCCCTCCCCAAAAGTGTTTACTTCTAATTACTCCCTACTCCCATTTGCCCTCCCTTCTCTTATACCCCCACACCTCACTTATTCCCTTCTCTCCTGCTTTCCTGTAGTGTAAGACAAATTTTCATACCAAATTGGGTGTGCATGTTATTCCCTTCTTAAGCCAAATATGATGGTAATAAGTTTCACTTTTTTCTCTCTCTCCTCCCTCCACTTTTCCCCTTCATTTGAAAAGCTTTTTCTTACCTCTTTCATGACAGATAATTTGCCCCATTCCATCTCTCCCTTTCTCTTCCCAATATATTCCTTTATTACCCCTTAATTTTATTTTTTTAAGATGTCATCCCTTCTTACTCAACACATATTGTGCCCTCTATCTATATATGTGTGTATATAATCCCTCCAATTATCCAAATACTGAAAAAAGTTCAAAGAGTGACAAATATTATCTTTGCACATAGGAATATAAATAGTTCAAGTTAGTAAGCCCCTTATGATTTCTCTTTTCTGTTTAGCTTTTCATGCTTCCCTTGATTCTTGTGCTTGAAAGTAAAATTTTCTATTCAGCTCTGGTCTTTTCATCAAGAATGCTTGAAAGTCCTCTATTTTATTGAATGACAATTTTCCCCCTTGAAGTATTACACTCAGTTTTGCTGGGTAGGTGATTCTTGGTTTTAATCCTAGTTCCTTTGAATTCCAGAAAATCATTTTCCAAGCCTTTCAATCTTTTAACGTAGAAGCTGCTAGCTCTTGTGTTATCCTGTTTGTATTTCTACAATACTCTATTTGTTTCTTTCTGGCTGCTTGCAGTATTTTCTCCTTGACCTGGGAAATCTGGAATATGGCTATAATATTCCTAGAAGTTTTCCTTTTGGGATCTCTGTCAGGAAGTGATTGGTGGATGCTTTCAAATTTTACCCTCTGGTTCCAGAATATCAGGGCAGTTTTCCTTGATAATTTCTTGGAAAATGATGTCTAGGCTCTTTTTTTGATCATGAATTTCAGGTAGGTCCATAATTTTTAAATTGTCTCTCTTGGATCTATTTTCCAGGTCAGTTGTTTTTCCAGTGAAATATCTCACATTGTCTTCTATTTTTCATTCTTTTGGTTTGTTTTGTAATTTTTTGGTTTCTCATAAAGTCATTAGTTTCCATCTGCTCCATTCTAGTTTTTAAAGAACCATTTTCTTCAATGAACTTTGGAACCTCCTTTTCCATTTGGCTAATTTTGCTTTTTAAAGTATTCTTCTTCTCATTCTTTTGCCATTTGGGTTAGTCTATTTTTAAAGATCTTATTTTCTTCAGCATTTTTGGGGCTCCTTTAGCAGGTTAATGACTTATTTTTCATGATTTTCTTGAATTGCTCTCATTTCCCTTCCCAATTTTTCGTCCACCTTCTTTACTTGATTTTCAGAATCCTTTTTGAGCTCTTCCATGACCTGAGACCATTGCATATTTATTTTGGAGGTTTTAGATGCAGAAGCCTTGACTTTTGTGTCTTCCTCTGATGGTGTACATTGTTCTTCCTCACCTGAAAGGATGGAAGAGGATACTTGTTCACCAAGAAAGTAACCTTCTCTAATCTTATTTTCTCCCCTTTTCTGGGCATTTTCCCAGGCAGTTACTTAACTTCTGTGTCTTTTGTCAAGTGGAAGATATACCCTGGGGACCTATAAGTTCTCAGTTCTTCCAAGGTGGCACAATCAAAGGAGAGGAGTTTATTTCTCTCCTGGCCAGTGCTATGGTGTGGGAGCAACCACAAACAGCCTTCTGCTCAGGATCTGCAAGTAGGATTCCCTGTCCAGAGCCTCCACCAGCTCCACCAGGCCAGCCAGCACTCCTCCTCACCCCAGTGTCCCCACTAAGAGCTGAGATCCAGATCAGCAGCTCAATTCTCCCTTTGTCTTTAGGATGAAAATGGACACTGCCGCCACCCCAGGGCAGGGTTAAGGCAGACCCCTGCTCCCTTCTCACCCAGGTGAAAGAGCTTTCTCACTGACCTTTGAATCTCTCTTTGGCATCTCTGAATTGAGAAACCTGGGAACCACAGCTACTACCTGGAATTCTGTGCCCTGAACCCTTCTCTGGTCCTGTCTGAGGTGTGCTGCCCAGCCATGGCTGAGCTGTGCTTTGCTCTAAACCCTGTGTGATAGCCCTTTCCTGTTGACCTTCCAGGTTGCATTTAGCTGGAAATCTCTTTCACTCTGTCATGTTGTGGCTTTTGCTGCTCTAGAATTTGCTTACACTCATTTTTTACAAGTATTTTATGGGCTATGGGAGGAGAGCTAAAGAAGGTCTGTCTTTCTACTCTGCTATCTTTGCTCCACCCCAAAATTTGCTGATTTTGTACAAAATGACAGGATGTCAGAATTGGAAGGGCCTGTCAAACTCTTTTTGAATCCTATGTCCAATATCTCAAGGGCTTGAAATCCTTCCTAGCTTTATGCCATTTGCAAATTTGACAAGCAAGTCATTTATTCTTTCCCCAACTCACTGACAAAAATGTTAAATGTCACAGGGGTGGACAAAAGTCCCTAGGAAACTCCTGTGGAGAATGCTTTTGAAGATTAGTCAGGTCATCTATCTAACTATGAATTTATCCACATTTATTGTTTAACCTATTTCTTACCATTCCCCCCACCCCCACAGGAACAGCTTAAGAGATTTTATCAAGCATTTTCCTAAAATTTGAGTAACCTATGATAGAGGATGAAGTAAATGAAATTAATCTGTCATGACTTGCTCTGACTCAAGTTAATCTAACTTAATGATTTAGAATGTTATACAAGAAGAAAAGAAACAATCATTGATTAAGTCCGTATATGTGCCTATATGTCAGGCACTGTGTTAAACAGCTGTTTCATTTAATCCTTCAACAACCCTAGGTGGTAGGTACTATTATCTTCGCTTTGCAGTAGAAGAAGATGTCAAGTGTTTTCCCAAGAGTCACACAGATAGTGAAGCTGGATTTGAACTCAAATTTTCCCAAATCCAGGAACAGCATTTTATCCACTGGGCCACTTAATTGCTTAGCAATAAAGGAAACTAATGCAATCTTAGGCTACATCAAGAAAGAGATGAGATGTAGTTACAATCCCTTCACTTAATAACTTTTTTTTTTTTTTTTTTTTTTTTTTTATTTTTTTTTTAATTTATTTATTTATTTAGCTTTTTACATTCATTTCCACAAATTTTTGGGTTCCAAATTTTCTCCCCTTTTCTCCCCTCCCCCCACCCCAATACCCCAAGCAATCTAATTTTCCCTATCTTCAATCTGTCCTCTCTTCTGTCATCCCTCCCTTCCCTTGTCTCTATCTTCTCTTTTCTCCTGTAGGGCCAGATGACTTTCTATTCCTCATTAACTGTATGTCTTCTTTCCTAGTTGCAACAACAATACTAAACAATTGTTCCTGAAACTTTGAGTTCCAAATTCTCCCCATCCCTCCCTCCCCATCCATTCCCTTTGGTACGGCAGGCAATTTATTATAGGCCATATCTGTGTAGCTTTGCAAGTGACCTTCCTGATAGTCGTGTTGTGTAAGATTAACTGAATTGCTATCCCTCTTAACCTGCCCCTCATTGTTTCTCTTCTGTCCTTTGATCCTGTCCCTCCCCAAGTGTTGACTTTCAATTTCTCCCTCCTCCCTTTACCCTCCCTTCCATCATCCCCCCCCCCAATATCTCCTTCTCCCCCGCTTTCTTATACTGTAAGATAGGTTTTCATACCAAAATGAGTGTGCATTTCCCTCCTACGTTTAGTCAAATGTGATGAGGGTAAACTTTTGTTTGTTTGTTTGTTTGTTTTTTTCCCTCAGCTCTCCTCTTTTTCCCTCCACTAAAAACATCTCCTACTTGCCTCTTAAATGACATATAGTTACCCCCTTCCATTTCCCCCTCTTTCCTCTCACTACATTTCTCTCTCACCATTTACCTTAATTTCTTTTAAGGTATGGTCCCATCCTATTCAGTTCAATCTGTGCTCTCTGTCTCTGCATGTGAATGCATGTGTGTATGTGTGTGCATGCGTGTACATGTGTATGTGTGATCCCACCAACCACCCAGATACTGAAAAGTTTTAAGAGTTAGAAATATTGTCCTTCCCTGTATGAATGCAAACAGTTCATTTCTGGTAAGTCCCTTAATACTTCTCCTTGCTGTTGACTTTTGCATGCTTCCTCTCATTCTTGTGTTTGAAAGTCAAATTTTCTTTTCAGCTCTGGTCTTTTCATTAAGAATGATTGAAAGTCCTCTGTTTCATTGAAAGACCATATTTTCCCTTGAAGTATTATACTCAGTTTAGCTGGGTAGGTGATTCTTGGTTTCAGTCCTAGTTCCTTTGCCTTCTGGAATATCCTATTCCACGCCCTTCGATCCCTTAATGTAGATGCTGCTAGATCTTGGGTTATCCTGATTATATTTCCACAGTACTGGAATTGTTTGTTTCTGGCTGCTTGCAAGATTTTTTCCTTGAGCTGGGAGTTCTGGAATTTGGCCACAATGTTCCTAGGAGTTTCTCTTTTTGGATCTCTTTCAGGTGGTGATCGATGGATTCTTTCAATACTTATTTTGCCCTCTGGTCCTAGAATGTCAGGGCAGTTTTCCTTGATAATTTCATGCAAGACGATGTCTAGGCTCTTTTTTTGATCATGGCTTTCAGGTAGTCCCATAATTTTTAAGTTGTCTCTCCTTGATCTATTTTCCAGGTCAGTTGTTTTTCCCATGAGATATTTCACATTCTCTTCCATTTTATCGTTCTTTTGGTTTTGTTTGGTGATTTCTTGGTTTCTCATAAAGTCATTAGACTCCATCTGTTCCATTCTAATTTTGAGAGAACTATTAAATTCAGTGAGCTTTTGAGCCTCTTTTTCCATTTGGCTCATTCTGCTTTTGAATGCATTCTTCTCCTCATTGGCTTTTTGAACCTCTTTTGCCAATTGAGTGAGCCTATTTTTCAAGGTGTTAATTTCCTCAGCATTTTTTTGGGACTCCTTTACCAAGATATTGACCTTTTTTTCATACTCTTCTTGCATCTTTGTCATTTCCCTTCCCAGTCTTTCCTCCACCTGTCTAACTTGCTTTTCAAAATCCTTTTTAAGCTCTTCCAAGGCCTGAGCCCACCCAACACCCCCCTGGGGTGTCTGGGGTACTGAGGCCCCGCCCTCCACATCTTTCCCTGATGGGAAAAATACGTCCTCATCCTCCCCTTCAGATCCGAAGGTCGGGATCATTTGCATTTGTTGGAAAAAACTCTCTAAAGTCTTATTTTTCTTTCCCTTTCTAGGCATTTTCCCAGCCAGTTACTTGACTTCTGAGATTCCTTTCCACCTCCGCCTGGATCCGCCCAGCTAGTCCTTGGCCTCTGAGATTCAAATGCGCTTTCCCGCGGCAAGCTTTAGTTCTGGCGCAGGGTGGGGGCAGGGCCGCTTCCTAGCTTGGGCCCTCAGGGGCTTTCTGAAGCGACTTTCAGGAACAGAGCGGGTGGGGGTGGGGTGGGGGGCCCCGCCTGCTGTGCTCAGCTCCCTTGGGGGTTTTATTCAGAGGCGTTCAGCAGTAGAGCGGTGTGGGGGCAGGGCCCTCTCCCCTGCTCGGCTCCCTCAGGTTGGAAAGACCTTCAGTATTGAAGATCCTACCTGCTGCTGGGGGATTCCTGAGTCCCGGGCCGCTGCCGCCTCAGCCGCCCGCCCACGCCTCTGCCTCCGCCGCTTCCTGCCCCCGTCTCTGCCTCCGCCGCTTCCTGCCCCGTCTCTGCCGCCGCCGCTTCCTCCCGAGGGGGCCCGCTCCCCTCCCCTAGCGCAGGGTTCTTTTTAACTGACCTTTAGCTTCTGTGGGCAGAGGGACTTTCCCGGCTACCGGAGATTCTCCCGGAGCTTTCCTCTCAGAAGTCTGCTCAGGTCAGCTTCTCTGGGTCGCGGCCAGGGGTGGGGGTGGGGTCCGCTTTCTGGAGTGCGATGGACCCCGGGGACGGCTCTCCAGGGTTCAGTGGAACGGAAATCTCTTCCCCTATGTTTGTGCACCCCCTGCAGAGATTCAGAATTTATGGGGCTCTCCTTTTACCTCAATTCCATGGGTTGTGGGTTCGGAGCTCGTGAATGTGCGTCCTTCTACTCCGCCATCTTGGCTCCGCCCCTTCCCTTCACTTAATAACTTAAGAGGAGATCTAGAATACCTTGTTCATATCATCCAGATAATAACAGAGATGCAAGTAGAATTTGGAATCTTGATTTTCTACAAAACCACACTGCCTCTCAGATGACTGGCCCACTGTCATGGGATGTTTTAAGGCAATGACTGTGATTCCTGGCTTTCCTTGTGATAAATTGTTTATTTATGCGACAGCTATCTTATACCAGGTAAATTCACAAATGAAGTAGAATTATTGAAGCACCAACTCTGTTCTCATTATGTATATGGTTGAACCGGCTGGGTCATTGGATTGGCCACCAATCCATAATACATCAGAGCAGACATCATCAGCTCTGTCTTCTTCTATAGGCAAGATCCATTCTAGTTCTAAAATTCTACCATTCTGAGAAATGTGTCCATGGAACTCCTTCACTTCACATGATTGTATCTTCCTTCACTCTTTAGTTTCCTCACTATAGTTGCTTTGAGTTACCCCTAGATCTAGAGATTAGGGGTCACACTGTTCTTTACTATATCTAGATCCCCAGTTATAGAGACCAATCATACCTATTCTTCTTGGTCTGCTCACATGCTCCCAACTTTATAGTCTTCCTTGTCAAAATCCCCCTGTGCCCAGTACCATTTTCTTGTCCTAACTCTTTTAACACAGGCTCATATATTGATCCGTATTTACATATTCATAGTACTAGTGGATCATAATGGGGTTACATTTTACATGGGGTTAACTTCTAAGGATAGAATGAAATGAAGATCATACATATCCCAAATTACCTTGGAATATCCTTAAATAGTCTGACTTTGAATTTCTTCTCATCAAAAGATGGATGAGAACTTCCTTGGCAGGTTGCTTGAGCAGGTCACAGTGACTGAGTCTTTGTTTGTAAGTGATTTTCAATCAATAGGGACACATTTGTGTTTCATGTCTGCCAATATTAATAATACATTTAAGTCTTTGTAATGTTTTCACAATTTTAATTAACTAAAAAGACCTTTACTTTCCTATTTATATGGAACCTAACTTAAGAAGTAATTCTCTACCACAACCCTCTGATTACACTGAGAGGATGAAAAACTAAAGGGGCTAAATTGTAAAAAAGAGTTGTTTTTACAGCTATGACATTCAAAATGCACAGCATGACCTTTCTTTCTTTTTCTGCTTTATGCCTCTGTCTCAAGGAAAGAAGCAAGAGGCTGGGTCCTGCCTCACAAAGAATGCCTGGTTTACCATGCAAGCTGGGTTTTCACACCCATGGCAATGATGCCAACTGGTGCTGTAGCTGCAGATTCTGGCTCTACCATTAATTTTCTCAGTGAGTTTGGGTAGTAACAGGAAGCACCTATTTGTTTCCAAGGGAAAAAAATTCAGAGTCTTTCTTCCTATGTAAGCCAGAGGTGTAAATTTTCTCTGATATGACCAGGGAAAGATTTTAAAGACAAATAAAAGTTAAAGGAGCAGATACACAGAAAATCTTTGATACCTTCAGAGAAAGCTTATGTTACAGGACTTGGTCTTCCGTTCCAAGAACATTCTGTTTAGCTTGATAGACTCAGCAGGGTTCAGTAGCTGTGTGGAGTCCAAATATATGCTGTAGTTGAAATCAGTCCAGATATAATTGAATTCAAACTAAATGTGTGTGTGTGTGCGTGTGATGCCACAGTGGAAAGCAGGAAATAATGTACTTCTCCTAGATAACAATATAGTAGCTAATATTTACATAATACTTTATGTTTTACAAAGTCCTTCATATTCATTATCTCATTTGATATATGAGGTAAATGATGGAAATTATAGTATATTTTAGAGAAGAGAAAATTGAGTGTCAGTGAGGTAAAATGACTTTTACCTTGTCAAGATTGAAACTGGACATAAACTATTTCTTGTGATTCCAAATCCAGGGTGATAATTTGAATTTTTACAGAGACCTTCTCAGGATATAACATATCCTAAGCAAAGGAGTGATTCTAAGGATAGGAACTTCAGGCTCTCAATTGGGCTGGAGGAGAACATTTGTGACTGATAGGATTTAGTATGGCATTTAAATCATAGTAGGTGGGTAGATGCTTTCCTTGATAATTGACCATGTCTACATCACTAGGCGGATGATTGATAAACAGCTGAGTGCTGAGCCAGGAGAGCTCTGTGGATCAGCTGCATAGAACTCATATAGGAGCTTTTCTTTCCCAGGTCAATTAAAATTCCTCATCTTACTTCACAGTTACTCTTTGGGGACCTAAATCTCAGGACCCTATGGAATTAAGAGGGGAATAGAGATCATGATCATCAGCTTGACTGGCTTAATCCCAGATATTTTCTCGCTCTTTTTCTCTTTTATGGTCAATAACCAACCGATCATTTTAAACTCTGGAAAAGAAAACAATTTTGCTCTTAGTGAGATTATATTAAAGGACATTTATACCTTTCAGTTGAGGGTGTCAATGGTGTCTTATGGACTGAGCTAGAGGCACACATTCTAATATGCTGTCTTTCATGAAGACATCCACTGAGGGACAAGTGACATAAGGGATTAGGTAATGGTTTAAGGGGGTAGAGGAAGGAGAATTAAAATCCTGTTAAATACAAAATAATGACAGCAAATATCTACAATGTCTCAATTAGGAGTGAATAATTACAGTACTCTCACCCAGAGGGGGTGCCACTTAGTAACTCCATATTTGAATTCCAGTAATGGTTTTTAAGAAATATGCACATTCTGAAATCCTAGCACTCTCAGTATGCATGCTTACATCTCCAGGGTCACAGTGCAAATGATCCTCTCAATGTCTCCTGTCTTTTTAACTCCCCCTTTTGTAAACTTATTCCTCCTACTAATTATTACATTAATATCTGACTGGCCATTGTTACAGCATCCTGTTCCATTGCTCTCCCTCTAGTTTTTCTCTCCTCAAATCTATCTTTCATGTCTCTGCCAGATTTATCTTCCAAATGGACTGTTTTTGTCATAACATTCAATTGTTCCCCCAAAATTCAAAGTTGACTCACTTCTTATAGAATAATGTGCTGTCATTCACACCAAAGATATTCAACACAAACAGAACTTGGCCCCTCCCTCATTACATTTAGAATGAAGCAAAATGGGAGGTAGAGACAAGATGGGAAAGTAAAGGCAGGGACTCACCTGAACTCTCCCTCAAACCCCTCCAAATACCATTAAAAATGACTCCAAACAAATTCTAGAGAAGTAGAACTGATAAAAAGATGAAGTAAAATAAATTCCCAGCTCATGACAACTTGGGAGGTTGGCAAGAAAGGTCTGTTGCACCAAGATGAGAAAGGAAGCCAGCCCTGTGCAGGATTTGACAATGCAGACCAGTCACCAGCAAATTCAGAACAGGCCTTGGTGTGACTGAATCACTGGAAGTAGTCACAATTCCCTGACCTTTCAGCACACAAACTCTAAAGAAACCTCAAAATATCAGCAGGACAGGTTTGGCTTATATGGGTGAGAGTGGAGCACAATCCATCACAGTCACACCAGCACAGTCCAGGTCCCAGTAAGCCAGGAGCAGGTCTTAGGAGTGACTGAATCAGCAACAGAAGTAGCAGCAGACAATTCTGCAGCTCTTAATTCACAAACTGTAAGGGGGTCGATTAACTGGTCAGAACGAGATTACAGGGGTCCTTTTACAAGCACTGAGGCAGGTATCTATTGTTTTGCCCATACTCCAATCCAGACCACAGTACTGGGGGACAGTCCCACAGCATGGAGGAGCACTAACACAACAAAGCTTCTTACAGCAATGGAAGGGGAACCTTCCTCATAGCTCTAGGGAATAAAAGAGTGCCTATGATTGCCCACAGACAAGAGCACAGTCGAAGAGAGTAGTAAACACTTTTTCTGAGATCATACTACCTGGGAAGAACTGAAAGCTTATCCTTGAAAATAGCTGAAAACAAGATGGCAGAGTAGAAGCAGAGACTAGTTAGAGCTCTCCCGTCAAAGTCCTAAAAAAACCTGTCAAAATTGACTCAACAGATTCTGGAGCAGTAGAAGGCACAGAGTGATGGACTGAAGCAGTTTTTCAACCCAAGATAATCTGGAAGATCTATGGGAAGGATTGATCATGCCAGGCTGGGAGTAAAACACAGTCTGGTGTGGTCAGGTGCAAACTGAGCTGGTGCAGGCTTTAGGGGACTGAATTGGACAACTACTGCAATTTCCAGACTTCTCAACCTACAAATGCCAAAGGCAGTTTTGAAGGTCAGTGGGAAGTCAATGAGGAGAAGGATGCTTTAAAAAGCAGAATTAGCCAAATGTAAAAGGAGCTTCAAAAGTTCACTGAAGAAAACAGTTCTATAAAAATTAGAATGGAGCAGATGGAAGCTAATAACTTTATGAGAAACCAAGAAATTATAAAACGAAACTAAAAGAATGAAAAAAATAGAAGACAATGTGAAATATCTCATTGGAAAAACAACTGACTTGGAAAAGAGATCCAGGAGAGGTAATTTAAAAATTATTGATCTACATGAAAACCATGACTAAAAAAAAGAGCCTAGGCATCATCTTCGAAGAAATCATCAGGGAAAACTGCCCTGATATTCTAGAACTAGAGGTCAAAATAGAAATAGAAAGAATTCACCAATCACTTCCTGAAAGGGATCCAATAAGCATAACTCCTAGGAATATTGTAGCCAGATTCCAGAGTTCCCAGGTCATGGAGAAAATATTACAAGCAGCCAGAAAGAAACAATTCAAGTATTGTGGAAATACAATCAGGACAATATAGAATTTAGCAGTTTCTACACTAAGGGAATGTAGGGCTTGGAATATGATATTCTAGAGGTCAAAGGAGATAGGGTTAAAACCAAGAATCACCTACCCAACAAAACTGAGTATAATACTTCAGGAGAAAAATGGAATTTCAATGAAATAGAGGACTTCCAAGCATTATTCCTGAAAAGATCAGAGCTGAATAGAAAATTTGACTTTCAACTCCAAGAATCAAGAGAAACATGAAAAGGTAAACAGGAAAGAGAAGCCTTAAGGAACTCATTAAATTTGAACTGTCTACATTGCTGCATGGAAAAATGTTATTTGTAACTCAAAAGATCTTTTTCAGTATTAGGGTAGGTAGAGGAAATATGTGTGTGTGTGTGTGTGTGTGTGTGTGTGTGTGTATGGAGATGTGTATGGGTGTGTATGTATGTGTACATTATATACATACATGGGTGTATGTGTGTGTATATATAGATATATGTGAATTTGTGTGTATGTATGTGTGTGTGTGTGTACAATAGACAGAGGGGACAGGGCAAGTTGAATATGAAGGGAGAACACCTAAATAAATTAAATTTACTGTTGAATGGAATGTACTAGGAGTAAGAGAAAGGGAGAGGTAGAGATAGAACGTAGCAAGTTTTCTCACATAAAAGAGGAAAAAAATCTTTTACAATGGAGGGGAAGAAGGAGGAGATGAAAGCAAACAAGTGAGCTTTACTCTTGTGGGATTTGGCTTAAGAAGGAATAACACACACTCAATTGGATATGGCAATCTATTATACCTTGCAAGAAGTCAAGAAGAAGGGGATAGAAGAGGGAAGATAATAGAAGGGGCAGCAAATTAGGGGGATAATAAGAAGCAAACACCATTGTGAGAGGACAGGTCAATAGAGAGAATGGAATACATGGAGGGCAGGATAGGACAGAGGAAAATGTGATTAGTCATTTACAACATAACTATTATAGAAGTGCTTTGCATTGTTACACATGTATGACCTATACTGAACTGCTTATTTTCTCAATGAAGGTGAGTTGGGAGAGAGGGAGAGAGTATGGAACTCAAAGCTTTAAGAATTAACATTAAAAAGTGTTTTAGCATACAGCTGGAAATTAATTTATATAGGCAATGGAGAATAGAAATATATTTTGCGCTACAGGAAAATAGAATGGAGGGGAATGGAAGAAATGGTAGTGGTAATAGAAGGGAAGATAGACTGGAGGAAGGGATGGATGGAGTACATGCTGTCCTGGGGTGCGGGGTGGGGAAAAATTGGGAGAAAATTTTGAATTCAAATTCTTGTGGAAAACTGAAAAATAAATAAATTATTTTTTTAAAAAAAATCTATCTTGCCCTACAGGAAAGTTGGAGGGGAAAGGAATGAGAAGGGGAAATGACAGTGATTGAAGAGAAGGCAGATTGGGGAAGGTGGTAGTCAGATGCAAAAACACTTCTAAGGAGGGATAGCTTGAAATTTGAGAGAAAGTATAATGAATGAGGTTGGGGGATACAATGGATGAGAATACAGTTAGCAATAGTAATTGTGAAAATAATTAAAGTAAGTTTCTCTGATAAAGCCTTTATTTCTCAAATAGACAGAGACCTGAGTCAAAAAATGATCAAATGATATCATTTTTCAGATGAAGTAACCAAAGATATCTATAGCCATATGGAAAAAAAATTATACTAACTTACTATTAATTGGTGATATGCAAATTAAAACAATTCTACAGTACTACCTCATACCTATTAGATTGGCTAATAGGACAGAAAAAGTAAATGACAAATGTTGGAGGGGATGTGGGAAAAATGAGACATTAATGCTCTCTTGGTTGAGTTGTGAACTGATCCAGCCATTCTGTAGAGCAATTTGGAACTGTGCCCAAAATGCTATAAAAGCATGCAAAGCCTTTGACCTGGAAATACTGCTACTAATGGAAATGACCTATTTGTACAAAAATATTTTAAGCTCTTTTCTGGGGTCAAATAAGAAGTTAAAGGAATGTCCCCTTCAACTGGGTTATGGCTGTACAAGTTGTCGTATGTGATTATGATGGAATACTAACGTACTATAAGAAATGATGGGTAGGATGCTTTCAGAAAAGAAAAAAAACTGAAAAGACTTGCATGGGCTGTAAATGTGCTTTATATAAAGTAACAGCAATATTGTAGGATAATGAGCTGTGAATGACTTAGCTAGTCTCAGCAATGCAACAATCCAAGAGAACTCTGAAGGGCTTATGATAAAAAATGCTCCCCATCCCCAGAGAAATACCTGATGATGTCTGAATGCAAATTGAATTATACTTAAAAAAATATTTTTCTTGAAGTTTTTTTTTTATCTGCTTTCTTTCACAATATTTTACAAGATTCATGATTGCTATGGACATGTTTTGCATGACTGCATATGTATAACCTCTATCAGACTGCTTGTCTTCTCAATGAAGTTGGTAGGGAGTGATGAAGGGAGAGAATTTGGAACTCAAAGTTTTAAAAACAAATGTTAAAAATTGCTTTTACATGTTACTAGGCAAAATGAAAGTAAAATAGTTAAAAAATAAGGTGAAGCAAAATCAAATACAGACTTGACAAAAACAGTTTTTGCCTTAAACCACACTTAAGATCATATATAGAGAACTACAAGAAATATAAAAAAATCATCTAATTGAATATATGGTTGAAGAAACTGAAAACCAGGGAGATGAACATACTTGTCTAAGGAAAATATGAGCAATAAGTATCAAAAACAGGATTTGAACCCAAATGTTCTGATTTTAGAACCAGTGCTATTTTAAAAAAACTTTTTGCATTTTTGATCTGCTTCTATATTACTCTTGATCTTAGCACTCTGATCCAGCTTTTGATTCTTCTGGAAACTCTGTTTATACTAGGTACACCCCTCCCCCAAACACTCACATAAATAATTCCTTAATTAACTTGGAGATAGTTATTATGAGTGCCATTTATCCTTACCCTGTTGTGTCTAAGTACCTCCCACAGTTGGTGAACTACACCCTCCTGTTTTCCTGTCAGAGAGAAAAAAAAGTTCAAACTTTAATTTTGTTCAAGAAATCACTGAAAACTTATCTCAATTCTTTCATCAACTGAGTATAAAGGACTGTTTTACAGAGAACTTACACAAAGAAGTCACTCACGCAGTGGTCAGAAGAAGAAATACAAAGACTCTCAAGGTCTCTCTGAAGAACTTTGGAATCAATTGTGTGCTATGGGAGATGCTGGGAAAGGAACACCCAGTGTGTCAAGTCTGCATCAAAGAAAGTGCTGTGCTCTATGAGTGAAGCAGATTTGCAGTAGCTCAAAAGATGAAAAAAAATTAGAGATATGCAAATTTAGGGATATCTCCACTATAAATGTTTGTGCAGACTTTGTGCTCTACCTGTGGTAGAGGATTCCAAGTTTATATTGGTCTTATCAACCACAGTCACACACATTTTTAATTCAATATAGTGATATCATTTTGGTCCTTTTGGAGAACAAAAACAACCAATAAATTAATCTTATATAATTAGTTTCTCAGTCTCTATCCCTGGCTCTTCACTGCTCCCTACTCTTTACTTGTGGCAATACTACAGCTGCACATTATTATCCCTTGGTGTGTTATGTCTGTTTAGATATGACCGCAAAGCAGTTATGGAATCCCTAGAATTGAATCTGAGAGTTCCTTCGTGCATAGTCAAAGCTGCCTAGAAAGCAAAAATTTCAGTTAGTCTAACTAAATCTACCTTCCTTGATAAACCTCCTTTAAGTAAATCTTTGATTCTTTGAATTTCCAAGGAATGTCTGCTTCCAAATGCCATGAAAATGATAGAATAACGCAGTCCAGTTGAGAGGATCCTGATTCTCTTTGCTACTTTCCTTCTTTTAGGCATTTAAAATTTTCATTACCAAATTCTCTCCCTTCTTCCAGTGTTTTCCCCACCAATTCAGAATCTAAGGAATATGATGCCAGCTTACATACAGTCATGCAAAATATATTCCACATTAGCCAAATTGAAAAAAAAGGAAGAAAAATAAAGTGAAAAAAATGGGCTTCAATCTATACTGAGAGTTAATTAGTTCTCTGTAGGTGGATAGCATTTTTCATCATCGCTCCTTTGGAATTATCTTGGGTCACCATCTTGATCAGAGTTAAGTCTTTCATAGCTGATCACTGTTACAATATTAATGCTACTATGTTCAATGATCTCTTTGGAATACAGACCTAGTAGCAGCCCTTTTGAGTAAAAGAGCATGCACAGTTTTATTGCTCTTTAAGTATGGTTCCAATTTTTTCTCCAGAATGGTTGGATCAGTTCACAACTTGCCCACACAGTACATTAGTGTCCCTATTTTTCCATATCCTGTCCAGCATTTGTTGTTTTCCTTTAACCAGTCTGATAGGTACAAGATGGTACCTCTGATCTGTTTTAATTTTAATTTCTCTAATCAATAGGGATTTAGAACATTATTTATATGACTATAGATAGTTTTATTTTCCTCTTCTTAAAACTGTCTGTTCATATCCCTTGACCATTTCTTAACTGGGTAATGGCTGTTATTTTGCATAAATTTGACTCAATTTCCTGCATATTTGAGAAATGAAATCTTCATCAGAGAAGCTTGCTGCAAAACATTTTCATATTTTTGCTTTCTCCTAATTTTGACTGCATTGGCCCTGTTTGTGCAATTAAAAAAATTAATGTAATCAAAATTAACCATGTACCTCCTGTTCATACTTTGTCCTATAGACTTATACTTGGTTTTACTATGTAAGTTATTCTTGGCTGCAATTCTAGCTTTTTAGCTCTCTGGGATATGATATTGCAAGCCCTTTGTTCATTAATATAAGATGGTAGCTTTTAAATCTTGTGCCATGCTGACTGAAGAATCATTCTGTGTTCATGGTTTCTTCCTGGCTTCTTTCTCCTTGACCTGGGAGGTCATGAATTTGGGTATAATATTCCCTCGACTTGTCATTTTGTGATATCTTTCTGAAGGTGCTCAGTGAATTCTTTCAATTTCTGTTTTGCACTTTGGTACTAAGATACTGGGGGCAGTTTTCCTTTATAATGTATTGAAATGTGATTTTTAGGATTTTTTTAAATCATGACTTTCACATTTACTTTCAGCGCATTCAGGAACTATTTTCTTCAGTTGTGCACCTCAGTACTTGGTAAATTATGTTTTTTAAGGGGTTATTTTCTTTGGTATTTTGGGTACTTCATTTGCTGAACTCTTCTCTTTTCATCATTTTTCTTGCATTTCTCTCATTTATTTTTGAATTTTTATTCCACCACTTATTTTATTATACAATGTCTTTCTTTTTTACTTTTAACTCATTATTTACTTCTTCTAGGATTTTCTGTTGGACTTGTGCCCAATCTACATTTTCCTTTGATGTTTTCCTTGTAAATGTTTTCATATTACATTCTTCTGAGTTTGTGACTTGAGCTTTCCTGTCATCATAGTTTTTATGATCAAGTTCTTTTCGGTTGTTTGATCATTCACCAACATTTCTTTTTTAAACGAATTTATTTTTAGTTTTCAACATTCACTTCCATATGATTTGGATTTTTAAGTTTTCTCCCCCTCCATCCTCCCTAAGACATTGTTCAATCTGATAGAGGCTGTATGTATGCATTCATATTACTCATATTTTCACATTAGTCATGTTGTAAAGAAGAATTAGAACCAATGGGAGATACCATGAGACAATCACATTAGACATGTTATAAAAAATTAGAACCAATAGGAGATATCACAAGAAACAAAAAAGAGAGAGCAAAAAGTATGCTTCAATCTGTATTCAGACTCCATAATTATTTCTCTGGAAGTAGATAGCATTTCCCATCATGAATTTTTGGGGTTGTCTTAGACCCTTGAATTGTGCAGAAGGGCTAAATCTATCAAATTTAATCATTGCATTGCATAATGTTGCTGTTACTGTGTACAATTTTCCCCTGGTTCTGCTCACTTTACTTATCATCAGCTCATATAAGTATGTTCAGGTTTCTGAAATCTGCTTGCTCATCACTTCTTATGGAACAATTACATTCATATAGCACAATTTGTTCAGTCATTCCCCAATTGATGGGAATCTCCTGAATTTCCAACTCTTGGCCACCACAAAAAAATAAAATTAAGGGATGAGAGAGGAATATATTGGGAGAAGGAAAAGGGAGAGATAGAATGGGGCAAATTATCTAACATTAAAAAAAGCAAGAAAAGGTTTCACAATGGAGGAGAAGGAGGGATGAATGAACCTTACTTTCATTGGATTTGACTTAAGGAGGGAATAACAAATACACTCAATTGTGTATCTTATCCTACAGGAAAGTAGAGAATTAGGGGATAAGGTGGAATGATAGAAAGGAGGGCAGATTAGGGAAGGGGTTAGTCAGAAACAGATGCTTTTGGAAAGGGACAGGGTCAAAGGAGAAAACAAAATAATTTTGGGTTGGGAAAAGATGTGGGGAAATACAGTTAGTCTTTCACAACATAAGTGTTATGGAAGTGTTTTGCTTAACTACACATGTATAACCCATATTGAATTACTTGCCTTCTCAGTGGTGGTGGGTGGGGAAGGAAGGAGGGAGAGAATTTGGTATTCAAAGTTTTAAAAAGAAATGTTAAAAAGTTGTTTTTACATGCAACTGGGAGATAAGCTATACAGTCAATGGGGCATGGAAATCTATCTTGCCTTTCAAGAAAGTAAAGGAGAAGGGGATAAGGGAGATGATAAAATGGAGGGCAGACTGGAGGAAAAGGTAATCAGAATGCATGCCATCTCAGGGTAGATTGAGGGAAGAGATGGTGAGAAAATTTGGAACGCGAACTCTTGTGGAAATGAATATTGAAAACTAAAAATAAATAAATTTAAATCTTAAAAAAAGAAATGAAAAACAATAAATAATATTGTAAATAAAGAAAAACTGGAGGGTAGAATTTAAGTTAAAAGGAACATGTGGTTATGAAAAGGGAGGTTGGGATTCTTACCTACATGAGGAGATTGGATGGTGAAATGACTAGCCTTTTCCTAGAGAAAAGGAAGGAAAGTTGACTTTTTTGAATAGGAAGAAGCTGGATGGACATCATAGAATTATTATATCGAGTCTTCAATTAAGAGATCATTGCACAAGGGTCAGAAGAAATTGGTGGAATCTAGGGATAAAGAGGGAATGATTTCTTAGAGGTGTCAATAATCTAATGATAACATTAGATGAATAAATCCTACTATCCAACCACAGTTTGCATCTGAAACATGAGGAAGAACCTCTCATGATTTATCAAGCTTGATGATCATTGTTGATTACTAGGGAGATTCAGAAGGGGACAAATGTTTCTGTCTAAATGAGCCCAGAGGTATTGCCATGGATTCTGACATTTTGGAAAAGAAACTAGAGATCCTAGTGACAAATGTCATGTTTCTTCACTATAGAGAATGGAAGGCAAGGATTTTTTTTTTAATGAGGCATATTAAAAATGTGCTCTGTTAATCCATTTAGATTTCATTTTCTCTTTTTCTCTAATTATTTATTCATCTCTTTTCAGTGTTCTACAATCACTTCCACATATCTTATGTTTTTCCCTTCCTCCTCCCTTCCCCCATACCTCCCTACTCCCTCCCTAAGATGGCAAACAGTTTTATATATGTTCTATACATACATTCCTATTAAATACATTTTCATCTTAGTAATGTTGCAGAGAAGAATTAAAATGAATTAAAATAAAACAAACCAAACCATAATACAAAAGAAAATGATCTGCTTCATTCATGATCGAATTCCATAGTTCTTTCCCTTATGTGGAAGAGAATTTGCCTTAAGAGACCATTGGGAATTATTGAAGTCCTTGTGTTGCAATGAAGTACTAAGTCAACCAGAAAAACTCCTCACATACTCTGGTTGTTGCTGTGTACAAAGTTCCACTGGTTCTGCTCCTTTCACACAGCATCAGTACAGGTAAGTCTTTCCAGGCTTCTCTGAAGTCTTCCTGTTCATCATTTCTTATAGCACAATAGTATTCCATTATATTCATAAACTAGAATTTATTCAGCCATTCCTTAATTGATGGGCATCCCCTTGATTTCCAGTTTTTGGCCACCACAAAGAGAGCTTCTATAAATACTTTTGTACATGTGGGACCCTTTCCCATTTTTATGATCTCTTGAGGATACACTCCTAGAAGCGATATTGCTGGGTCAAAATGTATGCATATTTTTGTAAACCTTTCATCATAATTCCAAATTGTTCTCCAGAATGGTTGGATTAGCTCACAGCTCCACCAACCACGAATTAGTTAGGGTCCCAACTCTCCCATATCTCCAACATTTATCATTTTCCTGTTCTGTCATGTTAGCCAATGTGATAGGTGTGATGTGGTATCTCAGAGGTGTTTTGAATTGCATCTCTCTAATCAATAGTGATTTAGAGCTTTTTTTCATATGAATATAGATAGCTCTTATATCTTCTTCTGAAAACTGCCTGTTCCTATCCCTTGACCATTTATCAACTGAGGAACAATTTGTATTCTTCTTATACTTTGATTCAGTTCTCTATATATTTTAGAAATGAGGCCTTTATCACAGATACTGTTTGCAAATTTCTTTCCCAGTTTGCTGCTTCCCTCCTAATATTGGTTGCATTGGGTTTTGTTGTGCAAAAAATTTTCAGTTTAATGTAATCAAAATTATCCATTTGGCACTTCATAATGCTTTCAATTTAGTCAAAAATTCTTCCCTTCTTCAAATCTGAAAAACACAATATTTCTTGCCCCACTAATTTGTTTATAGTGTCAGTCTTTATACCTAGATCATGTACCCATTTAGACTACATGAGTATGGTGTCAGGCATTTGTCTATACCTAGTTTCCACCACACTGATTCCATTTTCCCAGCAATTTTTGTCCAACATTGAGTTCTTATCCCAGAGGCCAGGGTACTTGGTTTTGTCAAACAGTAGAATGCTATATTCATTGACTACTTTGTCTTGAGTACCTAATCTATTCCACTGGTTCATCCTTCTGTTTCTTAGCCAGTACCAAGTGGTTTTGAGATCTTGTTTCTTTTCATTAGTTCCATTGATATCCTGGACCTTTTGTTCTTTCAGACGAATTTTGATATTGTTTTTCTAGCTCTAGAAAATAATTATCTGGTAGTATTTTTATGCAGCTGAAGAAGGAAATTAATTTAGGTAGAATTGTCATTTTTATTATATTGACTTGGCCTACCCATGAGCAACTGGTGTTTTTCCACTTACTTAGATTTGATTTTATTTGTGCTAAAAGTGTTTTGTAATTGTGTTCATATAGTACCTTGATTTTTTTGGCAGGGAGACTCTCAAATATTTTATATTGTCTATGCTAACTTTAAGTGGGATTTCTTCTATCTCCTGCTGATGGGCTTTGTTAGTAATATATAGAAATGCAGAAGATTTGTATGGGTTTATTTTGTAATCTGCCAAAGTTGTTTACTTTTTCAAGTAGTTTTTTTTTATTGAATCTCTGGGATTCTTTAAGTATATCATCATATCATCTGCAAAGAGTGATAACTCTGTTTCTCCTTTGACTATTCTGATTCCTTCAATTACTTTATCTTGTCTAATTGCTACAGCTAACATTTCTAGTACCATATTGAATAATAGTGGTGATAATGGACATCCTTGTTTCACCCCTGATCTTATTGGAAATGCATCTATTATCCCCATTGCATATAATACTTGCTGAAGGTTGTATGTTATTACTTTGTGGAAAGTTCCCTTTATTCCTGTGCTGTCCACCGTTTTCAATAGGAATGGATGTTGTATTTTGTCAAAAGCTTTTTCTGCATCTATTGAAATAATCATGTGGTTTCTGTTACTTTTGTTCTTGATATGATGAATAATGGTAATAGGTTTCCTAATATTGTACTAGTTCTGCATTCCTGGTATAAATCCTACCTGATTGTAATACATTATTCTTGTGATAATTTGCTGTATTCTTTTTGCTATTATTTAATTTAAAATTTTTTGCATCTACATTCATTAGAGAAATTGGTCTATAATTTTCTTTCTCTGTTTTGTCTCTTCCTGGTTTAGGTATCAAAACCATATTGGTATCACAAAAAGAATTTGGTAGGACTCCTTCTTCCCCAGTTTTCCCAAACAGTTTGTATAGCATTGGAATGAAAAGTTCTTTAAATATTTGATAGAATTCACTTGTAAATCCATTTGGCCCTAGAGATTTTTCCTAGGGAGTTCATTTCTGGCTTGTTCAATTTCTTTTTCTGAAATGGGGTTATTTAAGCATTCAACGTCCGCTTCTGTTAATCTGGGCAATTTATATATTTTTAAAAATAATCATCCATCTCATGTATTTTGTCGAATTTATGGGCATACAGTTGAGCAAAGTAATTTCTAATCATTGTTTTAATTTCCTCCTCATGGAAGGTGAGTTCACCATTTTCATTTTTGACATTGGTAATTTGGTATTCTTCTTTCTTTTTTTTAATCAAATTGGCCAAAGAATTATCAATTTTATTGGTTTCTTCATAAAACCAATCCTTAGTTTTATTTGGTAGTTCAATATTTTTCTCAATTTCAATTTTATTAATCTCTCCTCTGGTTTTCAGTATTTCTAATTTGGTATTTACTTGAGTATTTTCAAGTTGTTCTTTTTTAGCTGCATAGGCATGTCATTGATGTACCCTATCTCTATTTTATTCATGTTTTATTCATTCATTATTTTAGTGAAAGATAAAATCTTCCCATAAGAACTGCTTTTGCAATAGCCCATAAGATTTGATAGGTTGTCTCGTAATTGTCATTCTCTTGAATGAAGTTGTTGATTGTTTCTATGATTTGTTGTTTAACCCATTCATTCTTTTTTTTAATATAAATTTATTTAACTTTTTACATTCATTTTCACAAAATTTTGGGTTCCAAATTTTCTTCCCATTTATCCCCTCCCCCCACCCCAATACACCAAGCATTCTAATTTGCCTTAACACCAATCTTCCCTCTCTTCTATCCTCCCTCCCTTGTCCCCATCATCTCTTTTTTTCCTGTAGGGCCAGATGACTTTCTATTCCCCATTAACTGTATTTCTTATTTCCTAGTAGCAACAACAATAATCGACAGTTGTTCCTAAAACTTTGAGTTCCAAATTCTCCCCATCTCTTCCTCCCCACCCATTCCTTTTGGAAAGGCAGGCAATTCAATATAGGCCATATCTGTGTAGTTTTGCAAATGACTTCCATAATAGTCGTGTTGTGTAAGACTAACTATATTTCCCTCCATCCTGTCCTGCCCCCCATTGTTTCTATTCTGTCTTTTGATCCAATCCCTCCCCAAATCGACTTCAAATTGCTCCTTCCTCCCATTGCCCTCCCTTCCATCATCCCCCCCCACCCTGCTTATCTCCTTCTCCCCCACTTTCCTGCATTGTAAGATAGGTTTTCATACCAAAATGAGTGTGCATTTTACTCCTTCCTTTAGTCGAATGTGATGAGGGTAAACTTCATGCTTTTTTCTCAGCTCTCCTCTTTTTCCCTCCACTAAAAAGTCTCCTGCTTGCCTCTTGAATGAAAGATCATTTACCCCATTCCATTTCACCCTCTCTCCTCCCAGTACATTTCTCTCTCACCATTTACCTTAATTTCTTTTAAGATATGATTCCATCCTATTCAATTCACTCTGTGCTCTCTGTCGCTGTGTGTGCATGCATGTGTGTGCGCGTGTGCACATATGTACATGTGTGTGTGTGCATGTGTGTGTGTATGTGTGTGTGTAGTCCCACCAACTACCCAGATATTGAAAAGTTTTAAGAGTTACAAATATTGTCTTTCCATGTAGGAATGTAAGCAGGTCACCTTTGGTAAGTCCCTTATGACTTCTCTGTGCTGTTTGCTTTTTCATGCTTCTTCTCATTCTTGTGTTTGAAAGTCAAATTTTCTTTTCAGCTCTGGTCTTTTCATCAAGAATGCTTGAAAGCCCTCTGTTTCATTGAAAGACCATATTTTCCCCTGAAGTATTACACTCAGTTTTGCTGGGAAGGTGATTCTTGCTTTGAGTCCTAGTTCCTTTGACTTCTAGAATACCCTATTCTACACACATTGATCCCTTCATATAGAAGCTGCTAGATCTTGAGTTATCCTGATTTTATTTCCACAATACTGGAATTGTTTCTTTCTAGCTGCTTGCAATATTTTCTCCTTGACCTGGGAATTCTGGAATGTGGCCACAATGTTCCTAGGAGTTTCTCTTTTTGGATCTCTTTCAGGTAGTGATCAATGGATTCTTTGAATACTTATTTTGCCCTCTGGGTCTAGAATCTCAGGGCAGTTTTCCGTGATAATTTCATGAAAGATGATGTCTAGGCTCCTTTTTTGATCATGGCTTTCAGGTAGTCCCATAATTTTTAAATTATCTCTCCTGGATCTATTTTCCAGGTCAGTTGTTTTTCCAATGAGATATTTTACATTCTCTTCCATTCTTTTGGTTTTGTTTTGGTTTGTTTTGTGATTTCTTGGTTTCTCAGAAAGTCATTAGCCTCCATCTGTTCCATTCTAATTTTGAAAGAACTATTTTCTTCAGTGAGCTTTTGAACCTCCTTTTCCATTTGGCTAATTCTGCTTTTGAAAGCATTCTTCTCCTCATTGGCTTTTTGAACCTCTTTTGCCAATTGAGTGAGCCTATTTTTCAAAGTGTTATTTTCTTCAGCATTTTTTTGGGTCTCATTTAGCAAGGTATTTACCCAATGTTTTTCATGCCTTTCTTGCATCTCTCTCATTTCTCTTCCCAGTTTTTCCTCTGCATGTCTAATTTGATTTTAAAAATCCTTTTTGAGCTTTTCCATGGCCTGAGCCCATTGGATATATATTTCAGATGTTTGGGATACAGAGGCCTTGACTTCTATGTCTTTCCCTGATGGTAAGCATTGTTCTTCCCCCTCAGAAAGGAAGGGAGGAAACATGTGTTCACCAAGAAAGTAACCTTCTATGATCTTATTTTTTTCCCCTTTTCTGGGCATTTTCCCAGCCAGTTACTTGACTTCTGAGATTCCTCTCCACCCCCACCTAGATTCGCCCTGCTAGTGCTTGAGGTCTGAGATTCAAATGCTGCTCCCTAACCTCAGGGCTTTCAGCGGGAGCAGCTGCTATTCAATGTGAGCTTAAGTTCTGGTGCTCAGGTGGGGGCAGGGCCACCTCCCAGGCTCAGTTCCCTCAGGGGGTTTATGCAGAGACCTTCAGTAATGGAGTGGAGGTCCTGCCTGCTTGGAGTGCCTAGGTCTGCTGCTGTCCCTGTCTCTGCTGCTGCCTGCCAAGGGGGCCTGAGTTATGGAGACACCCCATTCCCCTCTTGGCCAGCCCAGAAGTCTCTCTCACTGACCTGTAGCATCTGTGGGTAGAGGGACCTTCATGGCCGCTGGAAATTCCGTCCCTGAAGCCTGCTCGGATCTGCTCCTCTGAGGCCGCGTGGTCAGTGCAGGGCAGGGCTGGGCTCTGCTGTCCGGTTCATGATGGACCTTTGGTGGCAGTTTTTCAGGGCTCTCTGGAACGGAAATGTCCTCCACTGCATTGCTGCACGGCTTGCACTGCTCCAGAATTTGTGGGGAGTTCTTTTTACAGGAAATTTATGGGCTGTGGGTTTGGAGCTAGAATAAATGAGTCTTTCTACTCCACCATCTTGGTTCCTCCCCCCAACTCATTCATTCTTTAGGATTACATTATTTATTTTCCAAGCAATTTTTGGCCCAACATTCCATGACCTTTTATTACATATAATTTTTATTGCATCCTGATCTGAGAAGGACTCATTGGCTATCTCTGCCTTTCTGCACTGGCTCATCAAGTTTTATGCCCTAGCACATGGTCAATTTTTGTACATGTGCCATATACCCCTGTGAAAACAGTGTACTTCTTTCTCTCCCCATTCAGTTTTCTCCAGAGGTCTATCATATCTACCTTATCCAGAGGTTTATTCACTTCCTTAACTTCTTTCTTGTTTATTTTGAGATAGACTTTTCAAGTTCAGAGAAGGGGAGGTTTAAGTCCCCCACTAGTATAATTTTGCTGTCTATTTCTTCCTGTAACTCACTTAACTTCTCCTCTAAGAATTTCAATGCTATATCACTTGGACCATATATATTTAGTAAAGATATTGCTTCATTTTCTATGGTGCTTTTTAGCAGGATGTAGTTTCCCTCTTTATCTCTTTTGATTAGATCTATTTCTTCTTTTTCTTGTCTGCAATTAGGATTGCTACCCCCTGCTTTTTTACATCAGATGAAGCACAATATATTCTGCTCCAATCGTTTACCTTTAGCCTGTGTATCCTTGCCATTTCAAATGTGTTTCTTGTAAACAATATGTTGTTGAACTATGGTATTTAATCTTCTGCTATCCATATCCGTTTTATGGGAGAGTTCATCCCATTCACATTCATAGTTATGATTACTCTCTGTGTCTTTCCCTTCATCCTCTTTCCCATTATTTGTGTTTTTATTTCTCCCTTCTCCCTTCCGCTCCACTGTAGAGATTTAATTTTTAACCACCACCTCTCACAGTCTGCCCTTCCTTCTTTTAGGCCCCCTTCCTTTTACTCCCCTTTATCCTTACTACTTCTTCCCTCCCCTTTCTTTTCCCCTTTCCCTCCTACTGCCTATAGAGGTAGTTAGATTTATATGTTTAATTAAGTTTGTTTTTCCCTCCTTGAACCAAATTAAATGAGAGTACCTCTCCAACAATGCTCATCTCCATCCCCTCTTTCTCTCTACTGTAACATAATTTTGTGCCTCTTTCTGTGATGTAATTTACCATTTACTGCCTCCTCCTTTTCACATCTCTTGTTACAATCCCATTGCACCCTTATATCACATTTTTATTATCACATCATTTACTTTTTACTCACTCTCTCTATGTATATCCTTTCTATATTTCATAATAAATATAAAATTCTTAATATTAAGAAGTATCATCCTCCCTTGTGGATGTAAACAGTTTGCCTATATTGAGTAAGAAGGTTTTTTTTGTTATTGTTTTCCCCATTGACCTTTTTTATGCCTCTCTTGAGACCTGCATTTGAAGACTGAATTTTCTATTGAGTTCAGGCCCTTTTATCAGAAAGTTCTGGAAATCCCTTATTTCATTGAACGTCCATCTCCTTGTCTGAAATATTATACTCAACTTTGCTGGATAATTGATCATTGTTTGTAGTCCCAGCTCCTTTGCTTTACAAAATATCATATTCCATTTCCTTCAGTCTTTTAATGTAGAAGCTTCAAAGTTCTGTGTGATCCTGATCATAACTCCTCAATATTCAAATGGTTTCTTTTTCACTGCCTGTAGAATTTTCTACTTCACTTGATACTTCTGGGGGTTGGCAATGATATTCCTTGGTGTTTTTTAGTTTGGGATCCCTTTCAAGAGGTGAGAGGTGGATTCTTTTGATTGCTATTTTGCCCTCTGTGTCTAGGACTTCTGGGCAGTTTTCCTTAATGATTTGTTGGATGGTAATATCCAGGTCCATTTTTTCATCATGGCTTTCTAGTGTGCCAATAATTCTTAGATTTTCTCTCCTGGATCTATTTTCCAGGTCAGTTGTTTTTCCAATTACATATTTTACATTGCCTTCTATTTTTTCATTCTTTAGATTTTATTTGACTGATTCTTGATGTCTCATAGAGTCATTAACTTCTACTTGCCAAGGTCTAATTTTTATCAAATTGTTTTCTTTGGTTAACTTTTGCATCTCTTTTCCATTTGTCCAATTATTCCTTTTAAGGAACTATTTTCTGCATTTAGTTTTTGTATTTACTTTTCCATTTGTCCAATTTTCCAAGTTATGTTTTGTTCTTCCTTTTCTATTTGTCCAATTTTCCTTTTTAAGGAGCTGTTCTCTTCAGTGAATTCTTTTTTCAGACTTTTAAAATCATTGGCCAGTCTTTCTTCTGTTTCTCTAATTTGGCTTTTAAGATCCTTCTTCAGCTCTTCCAAGAGTGCTCTTTGTGCTTGCAACCAGTTCATAGTCCCTTCTGAAATTCCACATGTGAGGGCAGTCTCAATGCTGAGCTCTTTGGTATTCTTCTTTTGGTCCTTGTCCCAGTAGAAAGATTCTGTGGTCTTTTCTTTCCTGTTTTGTTTATTACTCATGATGATGAGGCTTTGTGTGTTGTGATCTCTAGTTTTTTCAACCAGAAGGTAAAGTGCTCCTGCTTACCTGGCACTGAGCTGGCTGGTATGAGAAAGCAGAGGCCAGGTAAAGTCTTTTCATGTTTCCTCAGATTTGCCCTGGAGCTAGCTTGTCAAGTTTGGGGGAGAGGTGGTGTGGCCATAGGGGTTCTCCAGTGGTTGGTGATTCTACCTGCCCTAGTGCCTTCCTGTTTCCCTGGGGTGCTGAGGTCTGCCTGGGGTCTTGGTGTTCCTGGTTGTGGGCCTCCACTCCCCTGGGCTCCAGATCTCTGCCTGGTTCACTAAGGTGGGGCCATCTGGCACAGCTCCAATTCTGCATTGCTTCCCTTCCACCACAGCAAGAGAGATCTTCCTTAGTGATTTTCCTAGCCTCACATGCTATGAAACAGTTTGCCCTTCTGCTGATCCCACTGATCCAGGATTTTTCTGGGAAAATATTTCGTGGTTCTGTCAAGTCAACAAGGGGAGAGGGAGAGAGCATTTTCTGATCATTTTGGCTCCCCAAAGTTCAAGTAGGTGACTTATAGACATTTAATCTAAGGGATGATAGTTTCAGGATCAGCCACTGCAGGTACATGGGGCTCCATTGCTCTCACTCTCTCAGTTTCACTGGACTCCCATCTTAGGCTGATTTACCAGAGATTCTGCAGTGTCACCGATGACTCAGACAACCCAGGGCTTCCTGCTCAACATTCGTTTAGATTTCTTGATTCAAGCTTAGGATAAAACTACTGTGGAATTTTTTCCAGAGATAACTAAAAAGGATCATTTAAAAATTGCTTGGAATCCTATAAACTGGTAAAAATC
Organism: Bettongia penicillata ogilbyi; assembly: GCA_023548195.1. Taxonomy (NCBI): domain Eukaryota; kingdom Metazoa; phylum Chordata; class Mammalia; order Diprotodontia; family Potoroidae; genus Bettongia; species Bettongia penicillata. The sequence goes on from JAJHZJ010000580.1 coordinate 3,475,247, forward strand.
ATTTAAACTTGAAAGGGAGGAATAGAGAGAAAGCTTCCTACATATATAAGCTAAACTACATACAATGAAGAATGGTTATAGTGTAGGAAGAACAACACTGGAAATGCCCCCTGATTCCTGGGATACATAATTTAACAAAAAAGTCAGCAATATAGCCCATGACCTCTAATTTCTACACACAAAGAATTGAATTAAGATTAATAAGAGAGGGGAAAAAGAACACATGCGGAAATTTGAACTCAAAGGTATCATTGAAACTTAGAGTGATATTACTGGAATAGTACTCTGGAAGAGAATACATTAATTACCAGTGTCTGGAATAGTATTCTGGAAGAGTATACATTATTGAAAAGGAGTAAAATGATTGAAGTGGTAGATTGAAAAGGAAAGTGTGACATTAAGAAAATATTTCTAGGTGAGAAGATCCAGCAACTAAGGAGATAATGAAGAATAGATCAAAATGACTGGAGAAAGAAATAAAAATTACATTTCCATAAGCATACTGTAAAGTTTAAGAATATGATAATAAGTCTAACACAGAGGAATGATATGTAATCATGGTGAGTGATACCGATTTTTTTCATCTACTAGAACTCCTTTTGTGTGTGTATGTGTGTGTGTATGTGTGTATGTGTGAAAGAGACAGAGAGAGAGAGAGAGAGAGAGAGAGAGAGAGAGAGAGAGAGAGAGAGAGAGAGAGAGAAGGTAACAAATTCTTGGATTAATTTAATGACAATATCATTGTTCAAAATATGTTCAAAGCAATGAGAGGAACTAATATTTTTATACACGGTTCTCCCTAACAAGGAAAAATCTTCTGAATCAGGAATGATGTGGAATCTAACATGAAATTTAACCACACCATTTTAGAATATATGATTAAGAAAAGAGATGGCCATATTCCAGTCAAGTTTAGTAAATCTGTGACCTTATTAGTGTGCTAACTTCCTAGTTTGATAAAAATTAAATGTCCACACTCCTTATTGTAATACTTTATGACTGCAGCCCTTGTTGTTCTATAAATACTCCCAAAGAGAACAAAACAATGTTCTGGAGTCCTTTTTTTTTCTGGAACTGTGACTCAGGGAACAAATAAATAAAACATATAGGTCAGTTTGAGGCACATCACACTCCATGCCATGTTGACCTCTTTTTCTTATATTGTCTCAATGGGATCCCTCAAATTGTTTATCAAGTATAGATAATCATTCAAATTATGCTTCACCTTATAGGACAGCTAGCTGGTGCAGGAGATAGAGCACCAGTGCAGGAGTCAGGAGGACCTGAGTTCAAATCTCACCTCAGACACTTGACACTCACTAGCTGTGTGACCTTGGGCAAGTCACTTAACCCCAATTGCCTCATCCTGGGTCATCTCCAGTCATTCTGAGGAACAACTGGTCACTGTGTTCAGTTGGTTCTGAAGGAGAAGTGAGGTTGGTGACCTGCACAATCCTCCCTCCTTCAAACAAAGTCAAGTGCAAGTCATGTCATTATTTCTCTGATGACATGGTCTTTTTTGGCAACGGAGGACAAACACACACACACACACACACACACACACACACACTTCACCTTATGTGTATCATAATTCTGGAGGGAAGGGGAAATAAGAACATAAGGACTTGAATATATTTTGAAGATTTCTTCATTCCAAAATCAGCCTGATGCATTCCAAGCATACCAGAATTTTACACATACATCTCTTCCTTGACTTTTGGTTGATCACAACTTTAATTCTATGGAGATTACAGTGTGCCAAAGTTAGCCATCATAGAAGAATACCAGAGAAATTTTTGTATTAAAAATAAGTCTTGAGTTTCAACATCTTTGGGTTATTAAAAAAACAATTCAGAGATTCCCAAATAGTATAACATAATTCCCAGAAATAACTTTCACATACACACAGACACACATTTAATTCTTCAATTCTGGTCTAAGATAATTGTACATCTGTATTTCCTGTCATATGCATGCATGTATGTATATGTATGACTTGTGTACATGTGTATGCACAGATATGTGATGATTGTATTATAATATTTGCATGTATTTGTGAATATACACAAATACATGCTATATAATATCTATATATACACATGTTTACACACATACAATATGCATACACATGTGCATTGTATGTATAGGTATATGTATGTATGTAAATATGTATGCATAAACACATATTTACATATATATGTGTGTATATACACACACACATATGAATAGAATTACAGATTTCCATTTCAATTCTGAGCCGAGAATTGAATAAAGGGAGGGAAGAGAATAGGATATGGTATATCAGGGAATCTAGGAAGGATTTTTAGTGATCCAAAGATGTTCTCCAAGGTTAAGACCTGTCTTTTTATGAAATGTTTTAGTTAAGATTTTAATCATATTTGAACACAAAAGAAAACACTGATATACAGTTTCTAAGAGTAGTGTTATCCCTTGGTTTATCACAAAGGCACAGTCCTTTCTCCTATTGATCTAGATTTCCCTTTTCCTCATTGTACATAATTTTAAAATCAGCTTAGCCTTATAATTTATTCAGCATATTCTTCTACATGTGAGATTTCAATTTTGTTGTCAATTAGAAAGAGTGATTACTTTTACTTATTGTATGAGCTTGCAGTAAGGCTTTGGGTCTTGAATTATAAGTAGCATGTTTTATAACTTGTGCATATGTTGTATGCATTTAATAGACAGAATTAAGTACCCTACATCAGTTTCTGAAAATTTAGGATATTTCCATCCTCCTCAAAATTTCCCTGAGATACTACATCTTCCATTAACAGTTAAGGGTGTGATGGGACTAGAACATATATGATGAACTCTGCTGGTTTAGTAAAGGAGAAACTAGCCTACTAATATTAATTAAAAGTACATCTTTGAGTCAAGACAGACAAAAAGGGACATCAGTAGAACAACTAAAACATGAAAGGTCTTATTTTAAATATATCACTACCTTAAACAAAAAAACAACCCACAAAATAAAGCCCACAGAAATTTGTAAGTCTGAGGTTAGTATCTGATGGTCATAGTAACTTTAAGACCTTTCAAGACAAGCTGCTAACAGGTACTTCCCAGCCTCTACTCTGTGGCTTCTTCTGTATACAACTATATTTTTCCATAAAAAATTAATTTTTAAAATTTAAATTTGATTCCAATTCTTGCTATTTTCAGACTTTCATCTATGTTAATAACATCATGATTAGGAATTATCTTTGGGAGTTAGCATATTCCTGTCTAGTAGTAACCCACTGGTACTGATAAATTCAAGGACACATAAACTAGTGTTATAAGATTAAGGACCCAAAGCTTTGAGTGTTTAAGAGAAACAACACTAAAGACTATATTCTTTGCCCTTACTTTCTCTGACTGCACTTAAGTCAAGGAGAAAAGATTCATCACCTAGTTTTCAATAATTTCTACCCATTGATCCTACTTTTAATCTTAACTGGTAAGGAGAACATGTCTAACCCCTATGTGACAGGTCTTCAAATCATATGAAAGCTATTATGTCCTATCCACATCTTCTCCAAAAAATCCCATTTCTTTCAACCGTTATAACATGGATTCATTCCTGTCCTCTCATCAATCAAGAGTGTCTCTATTGATGGCATCTGTTTTATCAATGTCCATCCTAAAACATAACAAGAATTGATCAGGTATTCCTGTATACAGTTGAGAATACAATGACATTATGACTTGTATAATCTAAATGATTTCAAGCACTATACTTCTACCTTTTACATCCCACTGGACTAGAACCCAGTTTCCTTGATTCCTGGTCCATGGTTTCCCACATTTATTTTAGGATATGGAATAATGGGTGTTTCTGTCAATGAACCTTAATTCTTTTTCCATTTTTCTTTTCTGAAAATAACCAAAATTAGTTGTTTAAATTATTCTTTCAGCAATATTTGTGTACCTGATACGTTCGATATACAATGAATACAGATGTTATCCTCAAGTAGTTTGCATTAAAAAATAAAAGCTGTTCATCAATAAGAATTTAGTATGACAGAGTCAGAATGTGCCATGGATAAATGGAGCGTTGCCTCAGGGTACTGACATGAAGTCATGAGTAAAATTATTTCCCATGGTATCGGCCTCATAACATCACTTCACAGTACTCCAAAAGTGTGGGACATAACTACTCCTAGCTGTCATTCCCTGGGTCCTGATTGTGTGCTGCTACACGCACCCAAACACACATACATACACACACATGAATACACACAGATGTCAGGAGAGCAAGATCCAAAGGCCGCTGGGTCAAGGATTACCGCTGTATCTCTATGCTATGACATTTCCTATGTATCCCACCAAACCCTTCCCCCGTTCTTCTCAAGCTATCCTGCGTATTACCCTGCATTCTTTTCCCCAAATTCGATTTTCCCTAGGCATAATTTATCTAGTAATGAGTTTACACTATAATACTGAGGGAATTAATTGTAGTAATACAGTTCAGCTAATTATTAATTTATACTATAATGCTAAGGGATCACATAGAGGAAGAAATAGGAACTGGAGCAACTGGGCTAGAACCCAGCTCCCTTGACTTCTGGCCCATGGTTTTTCCATCTAGACTATGAGGTTCCCTTTATTCATTTTAGGATATGAGTTAATGGAAGTGTTTCTGTTCATAAAACCGAATTCCTTATCCAAGAACAGCTTATTTAATGATGTAAATCCATGTTACTAAGAAGGGTGTTGAAAAAAATGCTAACGTTTAGGACTTTCAACTATAATTCACAATGACATAGCTTCTATAATGATTACTACATTATCATTAGACAGTATTATTTCAAAAGGAAATTGCATTTTCACAAAGTGGTTTTAAGTTCTTGGCAAGTAATGCTTATGGGCTTATTTAATTAGTTTGGTGAATAACCAGATTTTAAAAAAATAAGAAATAATTTCTGGGACCTTCTGTAAAGCAAGAAGAACCAATGCCCACTATTGTTTAGAAAAGTATATTTAAGCTATTGACAGCAATTGAATTTGAGACTCTGGACAGTATTGGAATTACTATGGGAGAAGATGTCCAGATCATACTTAATAGTCTACAACTAACTAGATACGTGGTTTCCCTTTTTTTTAAAATTTAAAAACAGAAATTTTCATTGCTTTTAAAAATACTTATTTTTATTTATTTTTCACATTATTTTCCTTTTTAATTTTAAGTTCCAAATTCTCTCTCAACCTCTTTCACCACCCAGTGAAAAAGCAAACAATATAAATTTTACTTGTGAAATCATGCAAAATATTTCCATATTAGCCATATTTCCAAAAAAAAAGCAAGAAAAACAAAGCGATAAAATTACCCTTCATTTTGCATTCATGTCTCCGGACATGAGCAGCATTTTTTTCATCATGAGTCTTTTGGCAGTTTCTTGATTTAGGGTAGCCAAGTTTTCACAGTTAATCTTAATCGCAAAGTTGCTGCTATTGTACGTAGTGCTCTACCAGTTCTTCTCACTCTCGTTGCTTCAGTTCACATGAACTGAGACTGGAAACTGGGAACTCTCCTTCCTGGGGGGTGTTGGCGTGTTGTTGTTTTTTTTTCTTGGAACCACTCCCCTCATCATTTCCCACAACACAATAGCATTCCATCGTAATCATATGCCACAATTTGCTCAGTCATTCCCCAGTTGATAAGTTTTCCTTTAATTTCCAACTTTTTGACATCTCAAAAAGAGTTGCTTTAACTATATTTAGACATATAGGTGGTTTTCCTTTTCCTTTGATCTCTGAGCAATAGACCTAGTAGTGTTTTTTCTGATTTCAAGGTTATGCTTAGTTTTATAGCCCTTTAGGCCTAGTTTCAAATTGTTCTTCCAAATGGTTGGACAACTTCACTACTCTGCTAACTATTCATTAATATACATGTATATATAATATATACTATATATTATACATATATATTATATATACACATGGCTATACATGTATATATGTATGTATGCATATCCATAAATACATGCAAACAAATATATACATATATACACATATGGGTATATACATACCTCTTCCTTCTTTGAACCAAGTCCAGTGAAAGTGAGGCTGAGGCATTGCCCTCCACTTCTTCCAATGTATAAGTTCTTCCTTACATGTCTCTTTTATATGAGAAAATTTTCCCCATTCTACCACTTCCTTTCCCTTTCTCCCAGTGCATCCCTCTTTCTCCCCTCTTCATTTTGTGAGATCTTCCCAATGTAATCAGCTCACATACATATCCTCTATTTATATAAACTCCTTTCAACTGTGCTAAAAATGATAAAGTTCTTAGGAGTTACATTCATCATCTTATCATACAGGAATGTATGACACCCTTTATTGAGACCCTTATGATGTCTCATTCATGTTTACCTTTTCATGCTTCTCATGAGTTGAACTCTGGTCTTACACTCAGCAATGCCTGAAAATCTTCTACTTGACTAAATATCCATATTTCCCCTGAAGGATTTAATTTTATTTTGCTGGATAGGTTATTTTTCATTTTAATGCTAGGTCCTTTGCCTTCTGGGATATATTCCAAATCCTTAACTCTTTTAACAAGGAAGCTGCTAAATTTGGTATAATCCTGACTGTGGCTCTATAATACTTTAATTCTTTCTGTATTATCTTTTTGACGTGGAAGCTCTGGAATCTGGCTATAATATTCCTGAGAGTTTTCATTTTGGAATCTCTTTCAGGATATGATTGGTGGATTTTCTCAATTTCTATTTTGTCCTCCTTCTAAGATCTCAAGGCACTTGTCTCACATTGACTTTTTCTTTGCTATGCCTCTCCAAATTTTTATTTGGATCATTATTTTACAGTTGTTTGGAGGGGAATGTTAGGAGAGTTCAGCTGGTTTGCCCCTAATTTACTATCTAATGGTATGTAGCCTTTTGCAAATCATTTAATCTCCTTGAGATTTCATTTCTTCTCTGTAGCATGAGGAAATTAGGCCACTGACTTTTCCACTTCTAAACCCTATCATAGATTTAACCCCTCTCTAATTCCTATTTCTCATCTGCAAAATGGGAATAACATCTGCCTCAATGTCTAGCATAAAGCATGTACTTAATAAACACCTGTTCAATTTAACTTAGAACATAGAAATATAAATTCATACTGAGCTGTAAATGACCAAGATCAGATCTTTTGAGAATGGAATTTTGTGGATCATTAAAGGTAGGTTCTAGGGAAGAGGATGATAGATTAAAAAGGCAAAGAAAGAAGATGCTATGTGGGGAAATCTGTGTCTGACCTGTCCTGAAGGATTTCTTTAGGCCTCTATTTACCATTCTGTAAAATAAGAATATTAGACTAGATGATATCTAAGTCCTCTTCCTTCTCTGATATTTTATTCTAAGCAAAGACAGACATCTAGAAGTCATATAAGGATGACCATCTACTAAAGGCAATGTGGTTCATAATGCAGTAATTCTGTGGGGTTTTTTAAGCTTATTGAGAAATAAGTGAATACTTCACCAAGGAGGAGGAGGGGGAAACAGAAGGAAAAACTATCATTATATATGAGATTTCTTTAATATTTGGAAATACTAATGAATAAATAGGAAACAAAATACATAGGAGGCAAAATATGGCCTGCTCTGGCCCTATCACTATGGACTTTTTGAAATTATTTTTTCCCAGTATTTGTTCCAAATATCCCCACTCTACTGGTCAATAATCTTAATTACTAAGTTTCTCTATCTATCTATCTATCTATCTATCTATCTATCTATCTATCTATCTATCTACTTACTGTATTTGACTTAACTCATGACCTGTACAGCTAACTTCTGAAACTTACCAAAATCTAGGTCTGCTCTCTATCCATTGCTCCCTGGGCATCTGGTGGCACAGTGGACAGAACTCTGGGTCTGGAAGACAGGAAGACCTGAATTCGAATCCAGCCTTAGATAACTACTAGCCACATGACCCTGGGTAAATCACTTAATTTCTCTCTGTCTCAGTTTCCTTAACTGCAAAATAGGGATAATAATAGCACCTATCTCTCAGGGTTGTTATCAGGATCAAATGAGATGATATTTGTAAGACACTTAGCTTAGTGCCTGGCATATGGTAGGTATTTAATAAATGTTTATTTCTTTCCTTCCTTCCTATCCAACTTTATTTCCCTATTTCTTCCCAAAATAGATCTGTTCCTATTATGGTGGCTTACCAGCTCTCACCAGATACACATTCCTGATTCCATATGTCCAGGACTTTTATCTGCCTCGAATGTGCTCACTACCCTTTACTGTTTATCACAAATCCTACTTTTCCTAATTTCCTCTCGACCAAGAAGCTTTGTATGATGACTGCAACCCAGCCACATAGTTTTTCTCACCTTACCATGTCTTTATTAGTCCCTACAGGAAGTCAGTACTGCACAGTTCAGCACTTAACTTTTTAAAAAATTTTGCATATGTATATAAAATTTTCTCTCCAACTTTACTGAAGGCTCTTTAAGAGTAGGGGACATATATAATTTATTTATATATCTTCCACATGTCTACCATAGCACTGAACTGAGTACTAACTTCTTTCACTTAGGCAGCTCAATAGATAAGGGTCAGCTGTTTTATAGGAAGAGCCAGGGTCTCATTCGAATGCAATTACTTTGTTTCCCACCTGTGAGATCACTCAGGCAGATGCTAATAAGGAAAATTTCTTGTCAAATTGAAATTTGTAATCTGTCCATTTCCAGAATTGGAAGAAAGTTTAGAAATAAGAGGATGAGGTTAGAGAAGATAAAAGGCAACCAATTAAAGATTACTGTCATTGTTCAATTGTTTCTGACTCTCATGAACCCATGGACTATAGTGTCTGTAGAGTCTTCTGGGCAAATACTGGAATGGTTTGCTATTTCCTTCTCTAGTGAATTAAGGGAAACAGAGATTAAATGATTTGCTGAGGGTCACACAACTAATAAACGTATCAGACCAGATTTGAACTCAAGTCTTCCTTACTCCAGGCCCAGTGTTCTATTCATTGAGCCATTTAGCTACCCTAAACAAGTTAAAATGTACACCCTCTCCAGAGCAGCCTGCTATTCTCTCATTCCCCCTTGTGATGAAATGATTGTCCTAGGAGAGTAAAAATGCTACGTTTATTCCCCACTGCCATGTCTCCTTTTAACACCATCATCCTGCAAGCTGTCTGGGGAAAGTCATTCCATTCATAATTGTTATTTAACTAGTAGCAGTTATTGACCAGTGTCCAAGTCATGTTTCATGTTATTTTGATGTCAAGAGTTTTCCCACAGGCTTTGCATGACACATGTATTATAACACAATATGTTGCTTACAAGAAACACACTTGAAGTAAAGAAAACACAGAGAATAAAGGAAAACCTGGAAAAACTTCTATTAATTGATGCAAAGTGAAATGAGTAGAACCAGGAGAACGCTGTACATAGTATCAGCAACACTGTATTATGAACAAATATGGATAACTCAGGTCTTCTGAGCAACACAATGATCGAAGACAAGTACAAAGGACTCCGAAAGGAAAATGCTACCCATAACCAGATAAAGAACTGATGAACTCTGAATGTAGATTGAAGCATATTTTTTCACTTGCTTTATTCTGTCTCATGTTTTCATTTTTCCTTTAGATATGTTTCTTCTGCATCAAACATGAAGAACATGGAAATATGCTTTAAATGATGGCATATGTATAAACTATATCAAACTTCCTACCATTTTAAGAAAGAGGGGTGGGAAGGAAAGGAGGGAAAAATTTGGAACACAAAATCTTGTAAAAATGAATGTTAAAAAATGTCTTGATTTGTAATTGTGGGAAATAATAAAATACTATATAAAAAACAAAAACAAAATACACAAATGCATCAGTGATCTCACTAATTTGGATGTAATTTCTAATTATGAATATCATAACATATACATTCCTGCCTGATTTGTAAAACTCTTTAGATTGCCAATGTGATACCCACAGCAGCTGGTATGTATATGCAGGCATATTCCCAGGGTATATTCACAAAATATAAACTGTCTTCCTCAAAGATGAAACCAAAATATTTATTCAGATACAAGAAAATCAATTTTACCATAGTAACAATGGAGTTTGTACACATTACCGATAGAAGGAGGACCACCATTCCCAAGCCTTCTCTCTGTCAGACTTCCCCACAAACTCCCTTAGGCAAAGTGCCGCTCTCTCATCCAGGCTAGTTGCCCTGTTCTGCCTGCTATCTCTCTCTCAGCTCTCCCTCACTCTCTCTTCCTGCTTTACTCTTCCTGCTCCACCCATTCAGCAAGCTCCTCCCACCATGGGCTTCATGTGACTCAAGCTGTGGACTGGGCCAAAGCTAAGAGCAGTCACATGGACTTATGAATGGGCAGGGAAGATCTTCGAATTCCCTTAACATTACACTCCTATCCATGTCTTTCTATAAATTTACCATAGAGAGTCCTTCCAATGTATTGGGAATACTCTTTACTTTCTCTTGATATCCAGGAGATGATTCAAGGTTATTCAAATGTTATCCTTCATCTTTGTCATAAAACCAGCCCATTTTCTATTCTTGTTTATACATTATTCTGCAGAATACTTTATTTACTTTTGTTTTACTTTGATGTTCATCTCTAGTTATGTTATTGCACTTTTGCAGCACACTATGCCTGTCTCTGTTTCCCTGTTAATTATTTTTCAATTCTTTGGAGTCTGTTGTGTTTTAGGTTTCAGATAGGCAGCAATATTGGCAGAATACTGGCATTAAGACAAAGATCTTCATTTTCCAGAAAATACTCTTGATTAAAAAGTAATTTTGCAGTGTCTGAAAGGGAATCCAGCCTGTTATCCTCTTGTTTAATTTTAAATCTATTTGTACAATCTATCTCAACTATATATACTGATGGACAGGTTTTATAGGTTAACTATTAGAGTTCATGGTGTGATCTGAGTAATGATCAGGATAAACTCTTGTGATGGGTTACAGATCTCTTGCAAGAGGCTCTGTGGTATTCCAGGACTTCAAACAACCAGTACAATGTTATGTATAAACAAGAACATCTGGAAGATCTCATCATATACACAGAATGTCATAATCATACTTTATCTTGAAAACTACATTGAATCTCCTCCAATTCTAATCAACAGTGGTACAGAGAAGCTAAAATAATACAAACTTTGGCTGAATGAAGAGGCAAGTTTCCTGGATTAGGGAGATGACCATGTTCACCATGTCTTAGGAAGAATGCTTGTTTTCATAGGTTTTCCTCCTTTTCCCACACCTGCATTGTACTATTGTAAGTAGATTCAGAATAATGGCATATGATGATTGGTGGAAGAAAACTGCAATTATTAGCTTGAAGAAGAGAAGACTTGGGAGGTAAGAGAATTTGACCCACAATACCTAACTTCAAGCCTCTGAAAGGCTATCATGTGAAAGAGAGGAAGATGAGGTGCATCATGTTTGACCTCAGAAGGCAAAATTTGGAGCATGACTGGAATTTGCAGGAAGGTACATTTAGACTTGATGTAAGAAGAAAACTAATCCTGACAATTAGAGTTGATCCAAAATAGAATGGGTTTCATTGATAGATTATGGTTTTTCCTTTCACTAGAAGTTCTTTAAAAAAAGCAAAACTGTATATCCACTTATCAGATAAGACATAAAACTGATTTTTTTTTTTGATATGAGTTGGATTAACTGGCCTCTAGAATTCTGTGATTTTGTGGAGGTGAGGAGGAGAGAATTTTGGCACAGTTGGGGAGAACTAAGGTAAATATTATTGAGTGCTCCAAGGTACCAAACAAAAGACACACCCCAGGAAAAGAATGAGAGAAGGATTAAAGAGGGAAAATCTTACATGGAGAATGATAAGTTTGATGACAAACCAAAAAATTCTGGGAGAGACCTTACACTCAGGCTGGATTAAATTCAGATAGAGCTTAATTATTATCATAAAATATTAGAGCAAAAATGCCTTAGAGACCAACTAATCCAACACTTCTATTTGATATTTATGCAAACTAAGTCTTAGTAAAGTGAAGTAATTGATGAACTTGTCACTCTTTGCAAATCCACTTATGCAAATCCAATAGTGCATGTATGTTTGTGTGCTTGTGCAATGTGTATGTGTGGGTGTTTGTGGTTGTTTTATTGTCACTGTTAATGATGTTTTTAGGAAGGAGGAAACGAATTTAAGCATGTTTTATTGTATCTGAGAGGTAATTCAGGATAAGAATGATACCTTTAGGAAATATGAAATGTATGTTATCCATGGGTATGGGGGAGAGAATTGTTTATCTGACATAAAAGACAACCAAGAGTGTGAGGATTATGGTAAACAGTTCCTTACAAGGTAGCAGTGTAAGTGAACATGGCTAACTCTGCTTTATATCACTAATGATTACTGAAACAATAATCATTTAGTTAATTAACTCACAATGAGCAAGGCTTCTCTAATGACAGCCCACCAACAAGACAATATTCCTCAGGGAAGCTCTATATAAAAGGCACAAGCCCAATATGTATGATGGCACTTAATTCTTCCTTATATATTTCTCCAAAGGGATCAAAGACAGGGCTCAAGTCAACTTATCTTGGAGGGAGTTAACTCAAGTTTCCCTAGTCTGAGTCATAGAATCTTGGTCTGCTGCATATTAGCCATGCATTCACTCACGATCCAACTATTAGGGTGAAAGTTCCTAGAGGTCGAGGAACTATCATTCTTTTTCTTTAAACATGATCAAGTTCTGATTGGCATCCCTTTCTCTCCTCTGGCACTGCCACCACCCTGGTGTAAACATCACCTCACCCCTATCACAATAGCTATCACAATAGCCTTTTGGTTGGTTTGTCTATCACATATCTTCCCATTCCTATCTGACCTTCATTTAGTTGTCAAAGTGATTTTAAAAACGGTTGTGACCAGGTGACTTCACTACTCAATAAATTCAATTGAATCCCTATTATCACCAGTATCAAACATAAAACTCTCTGCATTCCAAGACCCTTCACAGACTATCCCCTCCCTGACTTTCCAGTCCTATACTTTACCTCACACATGTATCCTGAGATCCAGTGAAACTGACCTTGCTGTCCCTGGAACAAGACATTCTATCTGAAATGAGATATTCCATAGCTAAATATAAGCATTTTCATGGGATGTTCCTCATGCCTGGAATTATCTCCCTCCCATCTTCACCTCCTGTTGAAGTCAAGGCTCAGCTAAAATCCCACCTACTGCAGAAGATCTTTCCCACCCAGACCCTGCTCTTAATTCTAGTATTTTCCTTCTGTTCATTATTTTCAATTTATCTTTTACATAGCATGTTTGTAAAAACAGCTAGGTAACAATTAGTGTAAATAATCCCTTGAAGCGGTCATATTTATTCAAATTTACACCATTCAAAGTTATAATTATGTAAAGTATGATAACTGGTTTTAGCCCAATGGGAATGTGAAATATGAATTTGAATAATGTGACCACTTCATAGGATTCATCGTTCATACCAATTGGGAGCTAGCAATAGTTGTTTTCATGTCTCCCTCACTAGACTATAAGCTTCTTGAAAGCATGGAATGATTTTACCTTTCTTTGTATCCCCAGTGCTTCATGCAGAGCTTGGTACAATAAATATTTATTGACTAACTTCCTGAAGTAACTCATTTTCTCTTTTTCCTGTTTTTTTTTTTTTGAGATTGAGTCTTTTTCTCTTTCACAAGTTCAAAGTGCAGTGAATACTCAAGAACCTGACCTTGTTCTGATAGGCATAGAATCTACCACCACTTCACCCCCCAGGTAGGGTCAACTTACCCCACCATAAGCAATCTGATCCCATGCTCCATGTGCTTATCAAATTGGTGCCAGACCTAGTGTAGACAACAGATCAATTTTAGCTCTACTGCTGCTCATAACTCCTCAACTCCATCAAGTAACCTACCAGCCTTAGTCATCACTAACTATAGGAATTACAAGTGTCTGACAAAACAGTCATCAATTCATTCTAGTTTTAGATAGATTTCATAGTCTTTCCTTACATTGAGCCCACATATTCCTCTTTTTCACTTTCTTCCTGTTGTTCTTGCTTGAAGAAAAAATTAAACCCTTCTTCCATATGAAAATCATTCAAAAACTTTAAGACAGCTATTATGTTACCTCCTCTCAAATATGCAGGCTAAACATCCCTAAAGGTACTTTAGTTTATCAATGCCCTTCCAAAAATGTTAGAATTGAATACATTAGTTCAAATATGCTATTTCTAGAACTTAATTTAGTAGAACTATCATCCCCAATATTCCAGACATCATGTCTCTTCTAACAAAACCTAAAATTACATAATTTTTTTTTATCAGCTTCCATTCCACATTACAGATGTAGCCTCACTCTGGAGCCTCCCTGAACTCTGAGAGCCTCCACCCTTTTGAATACCTATCCATTCCTGTAGCCTCCTCCTTGGGTAACATTTTCCCTTCTTTCATTTGTGAGTTTCTCTGATACCTGTATTTGGGGAAGGAACCCAGGATGGCCAGTCTTCTTTCCGGGCTGACTGTTTCTGAATTTCTGAACTTCATCAACATGTCCCTATGGTAACACTTTCATTTGATTCTGTATTGTTAATTAGAGTTAAAGATATATCTATATCTATATAGATATAGATAGATCTATCTAGCTAGACCTATCTAGATATAGATGATAGATAGATATAAATATATAGATATGTATCTATCTCTATATATATACACACACATACATACACACACATATACACACACACACACATACACACACACACACTGAGGTGAGGTTTTGCTTTGGAACTCACTCATTGGAAGAAGGTTATTTGGCCAGATAAGACTCTGAGCAGCTGTTAAGGAGTTCCTTGGCTTTGAAAACTCATCTGTTGGTGCTTCTCTCTCTAATAACTATTTATGTGCGTAATGATCAGACAGTTGGATCTGTCTGTTGATCTGTCATGTATATGTGGTCAGACAGTTAGAAGCCCCGTCTGTTGGTCTTTATTTCTATGCTTGTATTTTCTCTGTTGGTAAGTAATTAAAGAAGATTTTTGATTCTTCAAAAGTTGCCTTCCTTTTAGGAAAGCAAATCTAAGAATCAGTGCAGTCCATAATCTTGTGTATGCCAGAATGTTTGCTGCTATAGACTCTCTTTCCCCTCATCATATAGTTTACAGATTCCTTTTATTTGCTATCTTTCACCATTTGAATGAAAGCTTCTTGAGAGCAGGGACTTATTTTTT
The DNA here is from genome assembly GCA_023548195.1 of Bettongia penicillata ogilbyi. Taxonomy (NCBI): domain Eukaryota; kingdom Metazoa; phylum Chordata; class Mammalia; order Diprotodontia; family Potoroidae; genus Bettongia; species Bettongia penicillata. The sequence continues at coordinate 3,490,484 of JAJHZJ010000580.1, forward strand.
TAACTTGTGATTTTTACCTTTTTTTGTACTTTTACTCTTTACTTGTATTTTTATCCTCAACACAGTGCCTGTAACATTGGAAGTGCTTAATAAATGCTTGTTCTCTGTCTTTCTTTGCCTTGGCTCTGATTGAATTATAATCCGCTAAAATTTCCAGATCTTTGTTCTTGCTTTTTTTATTTACTTCAACAAATGCCTGACCCTTTACTTGAACATTTTATTTGGAATTTTTGAATTTCATCTTATACTTTCATCAGTATAATATTCTAAGACCATTTTAGATGATTGTCATCTAATTAATTATTTTTTCCTCAGTTTCATGACATCCACCAATTTGATAAGTACTATATATTCATTTGAGTTATTATTAAATGCTTTAAACAGAAAGTTGTTAATAATATCATCCTACAGAATTCTACACTGGCCCCATATTGGGTTGCATGCATGAATCAATTGCTATTTTTGGATTGGTTGCATGAGATAATTATTGAGATAGTTTTCAAGATCTAAAGGATAGTTTAATGTCTTACATAGAGTTCCAGAAAGACTATGATATGTATTATACATCAGGATTAAATACATTACTTTTATGTATATTAAAAATGTTCACTTTAACCCACATGTACAAAAATATGCATAGCAGTTCTTTTTGTGGTGGTCAAGAACTGGAAATCAAGGGGATGCCCATCAACTGGGAAATGACTTAACAAGTTGTGATATACGAATTTAATGGAATACTATTGTGCTATAAGAAATGATGGACAGGCAAACTTCAGAAAAAGCTGGACTTATAAAATATGATGCTGAGTGAAGTCAGCAGAAACAGGAGAATATTTTACACAGTAACAGCCACAGTGCATGAGGATTGTTTCTGATAGACTTAGCCCCTTCCAACAATGAAAAGACCTAAAACCTTTCCAAAGGATTCTTGATGTAAAATGCCATCCACATCTCAAGAAAAAACTATGAAATCAGAATTCAGAATGAAGCAGACTATTTTCTCTTTTGTTTTGTTTTGTTTTTTTTCTCATAGTTTCTCCCATTCATTTTAATTCTTCTATGCAACATGGCTGATGTGAAAATGTTTAGTAAGAATATATGTGTAGAACCCATATAAATTTGTATACTGTCTTAGGGAGGGAAGGATGAGAGAGGGGAAGAAAATTTAAAACTTATGGAAGTGATTGTTGAGAACTGAAAATAAATAAATTAATTAAAAAGTTCACTTTAGAAACATAAATGTACCTACCACATTGAAAAAAAAAAATCAGTAAAGACACAAGTTTGAATCCCACTTCAGTATCCCTTTCTAGCTGTGCAACTCTAGGCAAATATTAGCCTGATTTTCCTAATCTGTAAAATCATGACCTCACATGGGTCTTCTGAGAAAAGTAATCTGTAAAATTTATAGAACCAAATACTGTAAATATTAGTTATTATCCATTAAAATTTGATAGATGATTATGACCACGACATTCATTTCAGTTCCAAGGACAACATTACCACCCCAATAGATTTCCCATAACCTTTAAATATGGTGTACTCCTTCTAAGTGTTGTATTAATCTCATTAAAAAGGAAATAATTTTCCCCTTTTCTTTATTAGAGAGTAGTTAACCTCATTTTCATGGGAGAAAATGTGTAAATCAAAAAATGTTTTATCTCTAGCAATAACCAAACAATGGGTAAATATAAAATGCTTAATAAATGCCTGTGGGGTGATAAATCAATTTGTCTTAGGTTCATAATAAAAAAACAATGAAATTCTTATGCTTTTATTGGTTTTTCATAGTCCCATCCCCTCCCATCTCTATTCTTAGTGTTGGTCAGTCATTCATCAGGAGATCTTAACACTTGAGAAAGTTAATGGAGGCTAATTAATTTCAATAGGTTTAACATTCCGAATACACTTGTTTGGATATTTGATTGAAAAAGTTGATTTTTACCAGATGTTTTCATCAGTGTTAGCAAAATTTTCATTCTATCTAGAATTCTCCTACATGTTCCATATAGAGATCTTGATGTTATTCATTTAATTCACAGTCTGTTCCCAATGCTTACTTGCATTTGAGTGGAAGTAGAGCCCAATGGGATTCTTTCAGATTTAGTTGAATAACATTTCAGTGCTCTAAGTTGTACTTCATTCTATTTTCTTATACTAAAGTAAAAATAAGTTATTTTGTGCCACTTCATAAGAAATACTTTGTCTTTTCTAAAAGTTCAAAAGTATTTTCTATTATTTTCATTTTTCTAGTTACTCCTCTCAAATATTCAATATCAGTAATGATCTCCTCTTCCAGTCAGTTACCAAATCATGTTACAACATTGTGACCTATCATCCATGCATTATTTTCTCTCTATTCCTATTGGCTTCTGTAGGGTTAATGAATTTTTTTTATCATGTCTTCTTTTTCCAGGAAACTCATAATTTATGAACTTCATTATGCTACAAGATTTAATCTGCCTGATACTCAGATCTCATCAATATCTTCAGGCCCTTGATTGGACACTTTAGTGCAAACAAAATATTAGTCCAGACCAAGGAGAGATTAGTGTAGAATGAATGCACAGAAAATTCTCATCAAGAAGTTACAGCTTGAAATGAAGTCAGTCAATAAATAAACATTTACCGAGGGACTAATATGTGCCAGACAGTATACTAAGGTCTGGGGATATAAATACAAATAAAAATAAAGACAATCCCTACACTCAAGTAGCTTATAATCTCATGGGGAAAACAGCACACAAAAAGTTGTAAAGTGGGGCAGGAGAGGGTTGAATTTACCCCATGTAAGGTCATGAAAGAACATTCCAAAGAAGTGCAAAACAGTGTAGCTGGTAAGAAATGGAGAGAAAAACTATGCTGAGATCCCTCTTTAAATAGAGACCCTGGAGCTCCTTGGTCTGGACTAATATTTTGTTTGCTCTGCTTATTAGGTTCTCATCATCTATTGCTTGATATTGTAGATAAGGAAAAACTTGAGATTCTTACGAGACTATTTTCTTTTTCCAAGCACTCTAATTATGTCTTTAAAGAAGCAGAAGCCATTTAATAGGAATTAAAGTAATTGTGTATTTTGTTTTGTACTATGGTTTACCAGTCCTGAATAACTCATCACCTTGGGACAAACTTATGGTTGAAAGAGGCTCTTTGTATGTAGCTGGGATTATGCTACAGATGACACATGTTGACTTCAGAAGTATATTTGAAAACTTTCCACTTCAATAGGACTTTCTAGTGTTTGAGCTTGGCATAGCATTAAAAAGCAAAGATGAGATCTCACCTACTATCATTTAGATGGCATTATACTGTAGACAATAGATCACATCAGTAATACCTTCTTTGAAATGAAACAAGAAGGCAAAAAAAATTAAGCCAAATGTGAGCAATTAGCACAAGGGAAACCTGGCTCACAGGCTGGTACCAATGGAAGGTTCTAGAGAACTTACTGGATTTTCTATGTATTCTTTGAGGAAAGATATGGATAAAAGTCACACAATATTAGGTATGAAAGTGCTTGTTATTCACATCAATTTAGGGAATACTCAAATTCCCAAAACAAAAATAAACTGAATTATATTTAAGATTGTTTTAAACATGCTTTTTGATTAGTATACTCTTTTTCCAGCAGTCATCTCCTGAAGTAGTCTGAAGGACCCTTAAGAATGGGGACAGTATCTTATTTCTAGCATTTTCTAGGTGTATAACTCAATGTTTCCTGAGAAAACGTGTTCAACAAACACTTGTGGTGGGTTGCTGATTTGCTGTTGATTTTGAGGCAAAATATATCTGCTCATAATTTTACCCCTTTTGTTTCAGAAATTGAAGGAGAATGGTTATAACCATATTACCTGACAAAGGTAGTCCTAGGCCTACTATCAATAGTCTTCATTAATCTGAAACTCAGAACTCAGGCAATCACTTTCTATGCGTCTGCTAAAAGGTATTCCTACATTTAGTAGATCTAAATGCTTTTCACTTTCCTTTCCACCTAAAAGTCTATTATTCTCTCTTTCATTGAACAAAATGATATATATACTACGGGCATCTCTCCACTGGGTGTCTATCTGTTTTTTATGATGTCTCAGGAAGGCAGGAAAATAACATCACTCAATAATATTATGTAGAGGTGGCATGGTACAGTGAATAAAGGACTGAATTTGGTGGCAAAGGAACTGGATTCTAATCCTGACTGACATTCTATAACTTACAAGTTGCTTTTCTCTCTGGACTCAGTTTTCGTGTGTGTGTGTGTGTGTGTGTGTGTGTGTGTGTGTGTGTGTGTGTTTGTACGTGTCTATGTGTGATAGAAAGCTTTAAGGTCTCTTTTAGTTTGTGATAGCTATAAACATGCCCACGTTACCCTGAGTGTCAGGAAGTTATGACTGTATTTTCACTAAACAATCTTAGAAATACAGGGCCTAATTCTCATTGCCAACATCCAGAAGTCTGTTTATGAGCTTTTCATCAAAATTACTAATTGCCAGAGGATTAACTCTCATCTGACGCAAAATTGCTGTAACTGACAGCATCAGTAAGCATAGAATAGCAAAGAATATTAATCAATGAGTCCAGCTTTCTATGGAGGAAAAAGTGAAACCTAAAGAAATTAGGGGACTTTCTCAAGGTCAAAAAGATACTAAAAATCAGAGCTGAGAATGAAACCAAAATCTTCTCACTCAAATTCCAATGTTCTTCCCATTATGCTAGATTGTATTTCATTTACAAATATGATGAAACAAGGATGAGAAATAAAGGGAAATAAGTGGGGAAAATTGTTCTCCCTTTATTCTTTGTCAAATGGAGGTACAAGATTATGGAAAGAGGAAAATATGTGAGTACAATTAATAACTAGTCATTCCTGTCTACTTTTTGTCATTAAAGGTTGTTTTTTCTTTAAATTCAACACTCTCAGGCTATTTGATATTCTCAGTATGGCTATTCCTTCTAGGAATTCAGATTGCAAGCCACCCATTTTAGGGGGTTATTTCATGACTTTTCCACTACCAAATTCGCAATTGTCTCATGGTCAACACCATTAGTGATATGTCTCTCTATGCTTGCTTAAACTGATCCTTAGATATTAGATATAAAGTCCATCTCTGGACCAGAAATCAAAGCTTTCCTGGGTAGAATTTTCAGGAACCCATGCTGAACTAGCAAAGGCTACAAGAATTCAGAATCATCACCAAGTCACAGTGAGCTATCAGAAGAAAAATTAAGTTTCCAAAATATAGCTCTTTTAAATTTGATTCAGTTATGACTGCAAGAAAACAAGTTACATTTTCAGTCTCAAATGTGTCAACTAATGTACAGTCTGATGGAAAAAAACAGCAAAACATGGCTTGGCAGAATGGGAATTGTATCAACAATGTTTAACCACCTGATCCTTATCATGGAATGTGATTGTTCCATGTCTCTGATTAAATTTTAAAAATGTATAACCTTCATTGGGCATGGATGGTAACTTATCAGGTTCACAGTTTAGGTAATTGTTTAATCAAATGTATTAACCAATATTCGATAAGCCCCTACTTTGTGCTAGTCCTACCACTCATTCTAAGTACTGGAATTATAAAGACAAAAATGAAAGAGTTCCTGCCTTTCTGGAGCTTGAATCTATTAGGAGAGAGAACATGTAAAAATATAAGGGTATACAAAAAGGAATAAGAATTTCAGCAGAGAATCGTACTAACTGGGAAGATCATAAGAGGCTTCATGAAAGACCTAGCATAGGAACTTTGAAGAAAGTTAGGGATTCTACACCTGAGATGTGAGGTGGGAATACATCCAAAGCTTTGGCAATAGCTTGTGTAAAACCTCAGACAACCTAGTGAGCATTAGAAAAACAAAACAAAACAAAACAACTGAAAAAGAAAGTAGTAGAGTGAATTTCTTGAGACCCTTGAATGATTGGTTCTCAATTCATTTCCCATTTCCCATTGAGGACAAATTATCATATTATTCCCTGATTGCTTAGTTAAACATTAAGTGAGAAAGTAAAAGCACTCCTTTTCATGCTTGTTACTCCCCAAATTCTCTGTCCACTTGCTTATCCTTTGGGAGCTGGTGTGCAAAAGCTGGTTTTCTCTGAAGTCATTTCTAACTCCCTCTCTGAGAAAGTCTGAAAATAGAAAATGACAGACCTCTTATGTCTTCCCTTGAAACATCTGGGATGAGGATTGGGATAAAAATTTACTACTTATTTTCACTTACATGAATATGAATGGCAACAATTTTAGGCAGAAAATGGGTAATGGAACCATTGTTCAAGGATAGATTAACAGAGAGAGTATTATATTTTTATTGACAATTAAATGGCTAATTATACTAGATGGAATAGTTAAATGGTATCTTCAATAAATTACAGACTATATAAATAGTATAGGGACATCCTTCTCCAGTTTCATATATTCTAAACTTCCTTCCTCCTTTGTTTCTCCTTCCTTCCAAGAATTCAACAGCATGATAAAGATAGGTATTGGTAAGGTGAAGCTCCCAACAGCTTTGATAGAGAAGACAGCTACATGTGCATGTCTACGTATATCTACATTTCTATCTCTATCTATCTATCTATCTGTCTGTCTCTCTATGAGTTGCATGGGACAAGACCAACATAGATGACCTCAGGGAGGGACAGAAAACATTTGAGAAAAACATATCTAGAAAAACTCTTTCTAGTCGTAGAAAAGAGAACCTTTTAAATCAGGTCATTTTGAAGGCAATGTGTCTATAAATGAGAGCTCATCAAAAGTGTCTACTCTGTATAAATGCAGAAAGAAGAGAGTGGATACAGATGCTTATCTCTTAGATACAAAATAAATTAATTTTTGTGATAAATGCTATCACTATTATCTCTTCGTATGTGACAATTTCAATGAAGAGACCTGTACATTTCACACAATTTCTTTGAGAAAGTTTGCATAATCTTTATCTAAGCGTTAAAACCCTTCATTATCAGAACTGTCACTTCTCAGTCATGCCTGTATGTGTATGTGTATATGTTATATTTGTGAGCTTTAATTTCGCAAATTGGAATTATTTGCAAGATGCAGAGAGCCTTTATAGAGAGAATGTTGGACTTTAGTCAAGGTCAGAATTCAAACCATCTTCTACACTTATTAATTGTGTGATCATAGATAAAAGACTTAAGTACTCTGGGCCTCAGTTTCCCCATCTGTAAAACATAAGTGATGGCATATCAATAACAATAATAATAATAGCAACATGAACAAAAATCGTTGACATGAATCCAGTGCTTTATAATTTAATTAGTTCTAGGGTTGTTTTGACGTTGAAGTGAAGAAATTGCGAAGTATTTTGAAAACCTAAAAATAACATGTAAATAACAGGTAAAATTTCCCTTTCACTCAGATATATGTATGTGCGTGTGTGTATATACATATATAAGTGTGTGTATACATACAAATATGTTTTTAAATGTGTATATACATGTATATATGGGGTGGTGGGTTCATATGCATAAATATACATGAAGTATTAATGTTCAGTACAATAGTTCACATTTTTATAGGACCTTATGATTTGCAAGGAAACATTAGATTATCTCTTTTGAGATATAAAGCAACTTTATAGGGTAGGTATTTCAGATATTATTATCTCCATTTTATGTCTGAGAAAACTGGCTCAGAGATGTGATTCGCCAACACATTCACACAGATAAGTGTCAGAGTTGGAATTTTAACCTATTCTTTCCATTATACATTTCCATAGCTCTAAATATATGAACCCATGATATTTGCTATGTGTTTATAGGCACACAAGTTGTCATTATAAAGCAGCAAAATTGATTTTTCATATGTGCCTTGTGAAACCAGTTTCACGAATGCATCACAATTTGTGTATGTGCAAGACCATTATTCCTTTATATCCTTGCACAGAAAGAGAAGTATGCCAGAGTCAATATTAGTGTGGTTTCTACCTCTAGACACTGTGTACCAAGTTGTATTTTCCATCCATGAGGACAGCTATACATTAAAGCCCTCACAGTCCAATTGAAGCTTTAGCCGATTAAAGGTTTTAGCAAAACGAAGATAATTTTTCCTAGTATTTGTTATTCAGGGTTGAAAGGAGATTATGTACCTTTGCACCGTAGAAAAAAATGACTTACGAAGGACAATCTGAATTACTTTTGTTCATATCATACGATGACAAATGATTGTACCAGAGCTCTCACTGTTTAATTAGTTCCACCTCACATACCATATTTATTTTCCAGATGTGCCTTATATTTTTCATGAACAAGACCAAGAGATATACTCTCTGTACATAAACTAAAAGATTTTGCTAGAAAAATGAACCTTTCCAGACTGTTCAATGCAGAGTCATGGATCCTTCATCTTGTCATATCTAGTGATAAGAATATAATGATAACCACAAAAACTGACATTTCTAGAGTTTTGAAATTTAATCTAGCTCCTTCAACAGCATGCAGCCAAAACATTCTTCCCTAAGCAAACAGTAGCAGATCCTGATGGGATAATACAAGGCCAGAAAGTCACAGAATTTCATGAGTCTGAGGAGGGGAGAAGGAGTCAACATTTACATAGTCACTACTGTGTGCCAGGTACTGTTCTCAGTGCTTTACAAACATTATCTCATTTGATCCTCACAACTAGCCTGAGAGGTAGGTGTTATTTGATATCCACATTTTATAGTTGAAGAAACAGAGAAAAACAAAGGTAAAGTGATTTGACTAGGGTTACACAACTGATAATGATAATTATAATGATAATAATAGCTAACACTTACGTAGAGCTTACTATGTGGTAGACACTGTACTAAGCCTTTTACAATTATTATTTTATTTGATTCTCAGAATAATCCTGGGACATCGGTGTTAATAGCATTCCCATTTTACAGATGAGGAAACTAAAGCATACAGAGGTGCCTAGAATCACAGAGCCAGTAAGTGCCTGAAACTAAATTTGATTTCAGATCTTCCTGAATCTGGTCTTAGTGCTCTACACACTGTACCACCTATGTACCATGAAACATATGGTACTGCCTATGCTTTAGAACCACAAATCCATACAATTTCTATTGGGATAAATTTGTCCAAAATCTTATTGATAGAATTAGAGATGATCTTAATGACAGGTATTTTTTTTTCATCTTTGCAATGCCTTTAATGAAATTTTGTGTCATTTTTTCTCTTTAATTAATTAATTTTTAGTTTTCAGCATCTACTTCCACAAGATTTTGAATTCCAGATTTTCTCTCCATATCTCCCCTCCACCCACCCCAAGAAATCATGTATTCCAATTATCCCTTCCCCCAATTTACCCTTCCTTCTATCACATCTCTCCCTTCTCTCATCCCTTTTACTTATATTGTATAGATTTCTATACCCCATTGGGTGTATCATTTCCAAGTTTCATGTTAAAAACAATTTTTAACATTTGTTTTTAAAACTTTGAGTTCCAACTTCTCTCCCTTCCTCTCTTCTCACCCATCCCAATTGAGAAAGGAAGCAATTCGATATAGGTTATATACATGTAGTCATGCAAAATACTTCCATAACAGTCATGATGTGAAAGACCATACTTCCCTCCATCTTTCATGCCCCCCAATTATTTTATTCTCCCTTTTGATCCTGTCCCTCCTCAAAAGTATTTACTTCTAATTGTCCCCTCTCCCATTTATGCTCCCTTCTATCATTCCCCCACATGCCACTTATCCTCTTCCTCCCTACTCTCCTGTCATGTAAAATAGATTTTCATATCATATCGAGTGTGCATATTATTCTCTTTAAGACAAATCCAGTGAGAGGAAGGTTCACTCTTTCCTCTCACCTCCCCTTTCTTCCCCTACATTGAAAAAGCTTTTTCTTGCCTCTTTTACGTGAGAGATATTTTACCCCATTCTATTGCTCCCTTTCTCCTTCTCTCAATATATTCCTCTCTCAGGCCTCAATTTTTTAAATCCCTTCATATTCAATTCACCTATGCCCTCTTTCTATAAGTATATAATCTCTAGAACTGAGAAAAGTCTCGAGTTATAAATATTATCTTTCCATGTAATAATGTAAACAGTTCAACTTTATCCCTTAAGATTTCTCTTTCATGTTTACATTTTCATGATTCTCTTGATACTTGTGTTTGAAAGGCAAATTTTCTATTCAGCTCTGGTTTTTTCATAAAAAAATGCTTGAAAGTCCTCTATGCCATTGAATGATCATTTTCCCCCTCAAAGTATTATACTCAGTTTTGCTGTATAGGTGATTCTTAGTTTTAATCCCAGATCCTTTGACCTCTGGAATATCATATTCTAAACCCTTCAATCACTTCATGTAGAAGCTTACTCGAATCATTTTATTCTAACTGCTTGAAACTTCTTGACCTGGAAGATCTTCAATTTGGTTACAATGTTCCTAGGAATTTTCCTTTTGGGATCTATTTCATGAGGTAAGTGGTGGGTTCTTTCAATATATATTTTTCTCTCTGCTTCTATAATATCAGTGCAGTTTTCCTTGATAATTTATTGAAAGATGACATCTAGGATCTTTTTTTTATCTTGGTTTTCAGGTAATCCAGTAATTTTAAAATTGTCTCTCCTGGATCTCTTTTCCAGGCCAGTGGTTATTCCCAAGAGATATTTCATATTGTCTGCTATTTTTTTCTTCCTTTGCTTTTGTTTTATAATTTTTCAATTTTTCATAAAGTCATTCACTTCAATTCTGTTCCATTTTGTTCATTAAGGAATTGTTTTCTTCAGTGAGTTTTTGGACCTCCTTTTTCATATGGCCAATTACATTTTTTAAAGCATGCTTCTCATCATTGTCTTTTTGGATCTCCTTTGCCATTTAAGTTAGTCTATTTTTAAAGTGTTATTTTCTTCAGCACTTTTGGGTCCCCTTTAGCAAGCATTTGACTCATTTTTCATGATTTTCTTGTATTGCTCTCATTTCTATCCCCAATTTTAGCTCTATATCTCTTACTCGATTTTCAAAATTCTTTTTGAGCTCTTCTACATCCTGAGATCAATTCATATTTTTCTTGGAGGTTTTGGATGTGGAAGCTTTGACTTTGTTGTCTTCTTCTGTTTGTATATTTCAGGTCTTCTTTTTCACCAAAGTAAGATTCTATAGTTTGACTCTTTCCAATTTTTACTCATTTCCCCAGTCATTTACCTGACTTTTGAGCTTTGTCAAGGTAGTTCTCTGCTTACAATGAGGATGGGGGGGTATATTGTCAACCACTCAATCCTCCCACAATCTGTGGGTTTATAGCTCTATATACAGTCACTGCTGCAGCCTCTGCTGCTGTAAGGAGATCTTCGACCCCTCTGCTGCCATGAGGTTGGAATCAGATCACTCTACTCTCTCACACAGGTCCCACAGATTTTTTCCATTGGCTCTCCAATTTGTCCTCATTTTTGGGGGGTCATGAAGTCTAGAAACAACCTCAAATGCTAGAGATCCAGTCATCCCCCTCCCCAGGCATGTTCAGGTCCCCTCCATGCTGGCACAGTCCAGGCTGAATTACTCTCTGATCCTAGCCCAGTGAGATAGCTACTTGCCTTCTAAACTGTCTTGGGCTGGAAATTTGTTTCCCTCCATCATTCTGTGGGTTCTGTAGCTTCACAATTTGTTTAGAGTCATTTTACAGGTCTTTGGCTGGGCTTGGGGGAGAATTCTTACAAGTCCATGCTTCTATGATGCCATCTTTGGTTCCACCTCCAGAATCATCAGGTTTTTATAATTTAATTTATTGCCTTCCACCAGATTTGGAAAGGAATCAAATGGATATGTCCTAGATGTCATGGCTATCAACTTCCCACCCAGTTGAGCCAGCCCAACAGAACTATAGCCTCCACCAGCCTCTGACTAGTCCTACTTCTAATCATACTCTTGCATAAAACCAGGGATAGTACATCATAACCATGAATAAATAACTTCCCAAGTTGTCATATGGATATCTAGCTAGTAAGAAATAAGAGCAAGTGTGTTATAGGAAAACTATGTAGACTATGCAAATACATCTAAAAGAATTAGCTCTTAAGCTTACTGGAATGAGTTTGCACAAACATGGAAAAGAAGAGTAGCAGCTAAGGCACCATCAGCACAGGCAAAAAACCCAGTGTTCTTCCAATACAATCAGCATAAGGGACATGATATGTGTAGTTTATTGTTCTCTGTTCAGAGAAATGAAGACAGATTTCTGGAGAAAGCATCAGACTGGTGTCAAACCTACAAAGGCTAAATTTTCAGACCTCTGGGAGCAATGAGGACAAATGTGTGAGTGGTTCTAACTTCATAGTCCAGGGCTCTGAGGTCATTAGACCTCTCTTCTGAATGTCAAAGACTACTTTGGTTCTGAGACACCAAAAAAGGCCCTGAAGATTCACTGCTCCAACCGCAAGTAGGAGAGGAGTGGGGGAAATAATTACCATGAAAGGTATGTCAGCACAGTTAAACAGGTGACTTAAGACTCATGATGAAAGAAAGTCTAAAACTCTCACACAAAAACCAAATCTTGAATTGGTAGAGTCTGGACTTAGAATAAAACTTGAATTAAAAAAAATAAAGTTGCAAAGATTAGTGACCCATTCAAAAATAAATCATTATCAACCACAATTGTAAATACAGCAATCTCAGAAAAGTAATAAAAAGCAAGTCCTTAACCACACAGAGATTGAAAGAAAAAATGGATTTTTATGAGGTCAATATGAATACTTAGAAGAAATGAAGAAGATAAAAAAAGAAAGAAAGGCTCTCAGGAAAGATAGTGTACGAGATTAATGAACTTGGAAGAGAAGGTAATAAGGCTTGCTAGAGTAACAGATTCCTTAAAAACCAAGATAGAATAGAAATCAATGACTCTATGAGACAATCACTAGAAAAATTGAAATAATGAATAAACAGAGGAAAATGTAAGACATCTAATTAATAAAAATCTGGAAAATAGGTCAAGGAGAAACAATTTAGAAAAAAGGACTCCCTGATAAGCTATAAGATTTTTTAAAAGCCAATATACTGTATTTCAAGTAATAATAAATTAAAACTGATCAGATCTGTTAGAATCATGAGGTGAAGTAAAAATACATAAAATTCAACAATCACCTCCTGAAAGAATTCACCGGCGGAGCCAAGATGGCGGAGTAGAAGGACGCACATTTACGAGCTCCCAGCCCACAACCCATGGAATTGAGGTAAAAGGAGATCCCCATAAATTCTGAATCTCTGCAGGGGGTGCATAAACATAGGGGAAGAGATTTCCATTCCACTGAACCCTGGAGAGCCGTCCCCGGGGGTCCTTCACACTCCGGGAAAGCGGACCCCACCCCCACCCCTGGCCGCGACCCAGAGAAGCTGACCCGAGCAGACTTCTGAGAGGAAAGCTCCGGGGGAAGCTCCGGCAGCCGGGAAAGTCCCTCCGCCCACAGAAGCTACAGGTCAGTAAGAAAGAAAGCTGCGATAGGGGAGGGGAGCGGAGCACCTCCGTGACTCGGGCCCCCTCGGGAGGAAGTGGCTGCGGCAGAGACGGGGGCAGGAAGCGGGGCGGAGGCAGAGGCGTGGGCGGGCGGCTGAGGCGGCAACAGCCCGGGACTCAGGAATCCCCCAGCAGCAGGTAGGATCTTCAATACTGAAGGTCTTTCCAATCTGAGGGAGCCGAGTAGGGGAGACGGCCCTGCCCCCCACCCTGCTCTACTGCTGAACGCCTCTGAATAAAACCCCCAAGGGAACTGAGCACAGCAGGCAGGGCCCCCCACCCCGCCCCCCACCCGCTCCGTTCCTGAAAGTCTCTGCAGGAAGCCCCTGAGGGCCCAAGATTAGAAGGCGGCCCTGCCCCCACCCCTGCGCCAGAACTAAAGCTTGCCGCGGGAAAGCGCATTTGAATCTCAGAGGCCAAGCACTAGCTGGGCGGATCCAGGTGGAGGTGGAAAGGAATCTCAGAAGTCAAGTAACTGGCTGGGAAAATGCCTAGAAAGGGGAAGAAAAATAAGACTTTAGAGAGTTTTTTCCAACAAATGCAAATGATCCCGACATTCGGATCTGATGGGGAGGACGAGAACGTATTTTTCCCATCAGGGAAAGATGTGGAGGGCGGGGCCTCAGTACCCCAGACACCCCAGGGGGGTGTTGGGTGGGCTCAGGCCTTGGAAGAGCTTAAAAAGGATTTTGAAAAGCAAGTTAGACAGGTGGAGGAAAGACTGGGAAGAGAAATGACAAAGATGCAAGAAGAGTATGAAAAAAAGGTCAATATCTTGGTAAAGGAGACCCAAAAAAATGCTGAGGAAATTAACACCTTGAAAAATAGGCTCACTCAATTGGCAAAAGAGGTTCAAAAAGCCAATGAGGAGAAGAATGCATTCAAAAGCAGAATGAGCCAAATGGAAAAAGAGGCTCAAAAGCTCACTGAATTTAAAAGTTCTCTCAAAATTAGAATGGAACAGATGGAGTCTAATGACTTTATGAGAAACCAAGAAATCACCAAACAAAACCAAAAGAATGATAAAATGGAAGAGAATGTGAAATATCTCATGGGAAAAACAACTGACCTGGAAAATAGATCCAGGAGAGACAACTTAAAAATTATGGGACTACCTGAAAGCCATGATCAAAAAAAGAGCCTAGACATCATCTTGCATGAAATTATCAAGGAAAACTGCCCTGACATTCTAGGACCAGAGGGCAAAATAAGTATTGAAAGAATCCATCGATCACCACCTGAAAGAGATCCAAAAAGAGAAACTCCTAGGAACATTGTGGCCAAATTCCAGAACTCCCAGCTCAAGGAAAAAATCTTGCAAGCAGCTAGAAAGAAACAATTCCAGTACTGTGGAAATACAATCAGGATAACTCAAGATCTAGCAGCTTCTACATTAAGGTTTCGAAGGGCGTGGAATAGGATATTCCAGAAGGCAAAGGAACTAGGACTGAAACCAAGAATCACCTACCCAGCTAAACTGAGTATAATACTTCAAGGGAAAATATGGTCTTTCAATGAAACAGAGGACTTTCAATCATTCTTAATGAAAAGACCAGAGCTGAAAAGAAAATTTGACTTTCAAACACAAGAATGAGAGGAAGCATGCAAAAGTAAACAGCAAGGAGAAGTATTAAGGGACCTACCAGAAATGAACTGTTTGAATTCATACAGGGAAGGACAATATTTCTAACTCTTAAAACTTTTCAGTTTCTGGGTGGTTGGTGGGACCAACACATACACATGTACACGCATGCACACACATACACACATGCATTCACATGCAGAGACAGAGAGCACAGATTGAACTGAATAGGATGGGGACCATACCTTAAAAGAAATTAAGGTAAATGGTGAGAGAGAAATGTAGTGAGAGGAAAGAGGGGGAAATGGAAGGGGGGTAACTATATGTCATTTAAGAGGCAAGTAGGAGATGTTTTTAGTGGAGGGAAAAAAGAGGAGAGCTGAGGAAAAACAAACAAACAAACAAACAAACAAAAGTTTACCCTCATCACATTTGACTAAACGAAGGAGTGAAATGCACACTCATTTTG
The DNA here is from genome assembly GCA_023548195.1 of Bettongia penicillata ogilbyi. NCBI lineage: Eukaryota > Metazoa > Chordata > Mammalia > Diprotodontia > Potoroidae > Bettongia > Bettongia penicillata. Next base: position 3,505,989 of record JAJHZJ010000580.1, read on the forward strand.
GTATGAAAACCTATCTTACAGTATAAGAAAGCGGGGGAGAAGGAGATATTGGGGGGGCATGATGGAAGGGAGGGCAAAGGGAGGAGGGGAGTAATTGAAAGTCAACACTTGGGGAGGGACAGGATCAAAGGACAGAAGAGAAACAATGAGGGGCAGGTTAGGAGGGATGGCAATTCAGTTAGTCTTACACAACACGACTATCAGGAAGGTCATTTGCAAAGCTACACAGATATGGCCTATAATGAATTGCCTGCCGTACCAAAGGGAATGGGTGGGGAGGGGAGGGATGGGGAGAATTTGGAACTCAAAGTTTTAGGAACAATTGTTTAGTATTGTTGTTGCAACTAGGAAAGAAGACATACAGTTAATGAGGAATAGAAAGTCATCTGGCCCTACAGGAGAAAAGAGAAGATAGAGACAAGGGAAGGGAGGGATGACAGAAGAGAGGACAGATTGGAAATAGGGAAAATTAGATTGCTTGGGGTATTGGGGGTGGGGGGAGGGGGAGAAAAGGGGAGAAAATTTGGAACCCAAAAATTTGTGAAAATGAATGTAAAAAGCTAAATAAATAAATAAATTAAAGCAGTAACAAAAACTCAAAAAAAAAAAAAAAAAAAAGAATTCACCAAAAGGAAAGTTCAAGGACTACCATAGACAAAATCCACTTCTCTCATTTAAGTGGAAAAAAATGCAAGTGTAGAGAAAGAAGCATTTCAAGTATCAATGGAACACAATTACTATCATAAAAATCCTGGCAATTCATATTGTAAATGAAGGTAAATCTTGCAACAAAATGTTCCAAAAGATATAAGTTTACAAGCAAGGATAATTTACTCTGCAAAGCTGAGTATAATGCTAAAGGAGGAAACATGAAGTTTTAACGGAATAGGAAACCTTCAAGCCTTTCTGGTTAAAAAATCTAAACTTAAAAAGAATTTTGAAATGAAAACACAAGCTTGAAGATAAAGCTAGAAAGGGTATTTGAACAATTTAAAGGGATGCAAGATGATGTATGCTAATAGTGGGTAAGGAGAGAAAGAAATACTCTTTCAAAACCTTAATATCTTCTAAGATTATTGAGGGAGAAGAAGAAAGAAAACACATAAGATCAAGAATGGAGGAGTGAAATGGTTCTGATTTAGGGTTTCTGAGTGGAAATAAAATGGGGGGTGAAAAGACTACAGAAGTGTATCTTCCAAGTCCCAACTAAAATCTCATTTTTTACAAGAAGCCCTTCCCAATCTCTCTTTAGTTCTTGCCCTCTGTTAATTATTTCCTATTTGTCTTTCTTATGATTTGTTTTGAATATATATGTATATATATGTACATATATACATATACATATATGTCTCTATGTATGTGTTTCTTGCACATTAAATTGTAAACTCCTTGAGAGCAGGGATTGTCTTTTTGTATCCATGGTGTTTAGCACAATGCTTGTTACGTAGTAGGTGTTTAATAAAGGTTTACTGATTGATTTATACTCCTTGGGAAGAAATAGTACTGAACAAAAAAAAAAAACAAAATTGTGATCTTGATGGGAGGATTAAAAAGGAAGCACAAAAAAATCATATCAGAATCTATAGGATGCCCATCCATTGAGGAATGAATGAACAAATCAAGATATATAAATGTAATAGAATATGATAATACCATATGAAAGGAGAGAAGAGAAAATTGCAAAGAATTTTGGGTAGTATGAACTGATGCAGAATGAAATGGTCAGAAATAGATGAATATTTTTATACAAAGACTGCGGCATTGTGAAGAAAATTAACTTTGAAATATGTAATAATTCTAACCACAAAATGAACATCTATGTCTCTAAAATGATTTATGATAAGGCATGTATTCTTTCTCCTGAGGGAGAAGTACTGGATATAATATCCATCAACTAGGGAATGGCTGAATAAATTGTGGCATATGAAAGCAATGGAATACTATTGTGCTGTAAGAAATGAACAAGTGATCTTCAGATGAGTCTGGAAAGAATTGTATGAACTGAGGCTGAGTGAAGTGAGTAGAGCCAGGAGAGTATTATTATACACAGTAACAGACTGTTTTTCATAGACTTAGCCCTTCACAGCAATGCGAGGACCTAAAACATTTCCAAAGGACTCATGATGCAAAATGCTATCCACATCTAGAGAAAGAACAAGAGAGTTGGAATGAAGAATTAGGCAGACTATTTTCTCCTATGTTATGTTTTGTTTTGCTCATGATTTCACTTATTTGTTTTAATTCTTCTATGCAATATGACTAATGTGAAAATGTGTTTAATAGGAATGCATGTATAGAACCCATATAAGATTGCATGCCATCTTGGGGAGGGAGAGAAGAGGAAGGGAGACAAAATTTGGAACTTATAGAAGTGATTGTTGAAAACTGAAAACAAATTAATAAATTTTGGCATAAAAGAGTGCATGGGTTAAGGAAGAAGTGGTAGAAGTAAAGGAAAGAGTGAGGAGAGATAGGGTAAATAGGGTGAAAAGGATAATAAGGAATAATAGCAAGTAGAAAAATATACAAGTAATTTTAGCTTAGAACATGAATGGGACAAATTCACTCATAAAATGGAAATGGAGAGTAGATTAAAAACTGAATTCAACAATATGCTGCTTTCAGGAAACATTGCAAAAAATGAGAAATAGACACAAAGATAAAATAAAATGAGTAGAATTTAATGTGCAAAAAAGGATAGTAATTATGATGTCAGACAAATTAAAGTTAAAATAGATTTAATCAAAATGGAAAAATAGAGACACTACACTATGTGTCAGCAATATTATTCAATATTCCTTTATACCATTCAAAATACCTAGATAGAACAAGATACCTGGGCATGTACTTGCCAAAAAAACCCACAGGAACTACATGAACATAAACATAAAACAATTTTATACAAATAAACTCAGATCTAAATAACTGAAGTAATATTTATTGTTCATGGTTAGGTAAAGCCAATAAAGTTTTTAAAATGACAACTTTACCTAAATAATCTATTTACTTAATGTCATATCAATTAAATTAACAAAAAATTACTGTGTTATAAAAATAATAACAAAGTTCTTTTGGAAGAACAGAAGGTCAGAAACTTCAAAGAAACCAGGAGACGGGGGATGGGAGAGGTGTTAAGGGAAGTACATTCAGCAGTATCAAATCTTAAAGTATATATTGTGAAGTGGGGGCATTATTGAAGACTAAATATAATAATTTGGATTATTCTAAATTAAACTTTTCTTGTATAAGTAAAACCTATATAGCTAAGACTAGAAGGAATGCAGGAAATTAGGGGACAACTTTCATAGACAATCAGATAGGGTGTAATTGGGTTGAAGTATTATTGTGGCACAGGAAACGATGATCTGGTTGATTTAGAAAAATCATGGAAAGACTTGGACTTATGGAGGAAGATGCTATCCACTTTCAGAGAAACAGGAGGAACATAGTACAGTCTTACCTATATGTGTATGAGTGCGTATGTATATACATTTTTATGTTTATTGGCATCTTTGTCTATATCTCTTTCTGTGTATGTGTGTGTGTGTGTATCCAAGGCTAATTATAGCCTTCAGTGTGGACTATTATATATGTTTTCTTCAAATGTAAATTTATTATTTTATATTTAATCCTCTCATGCTATATTGTGCAGATAATGCTTTTTATTTTATTTTCTCATTGTATATTTAAGTGGAAAATAAAAAATAAGAAATAAAAAGTAAAATTAAAAAAGGTAATAAAAGAAATCTAGTGATAGTGAAGTAATGAATATTTTCAGAAAAAAGTTTGTTGCCACAATCAGGAAGGCAAGGCAATTGATCAGTGCCACCATAAAGCAGCAATTGCTTCTAATATATCTGAAGAAGGCAGTAGCCACTCTCCCCCTGGAGTTAAGTCTGTACATAACAAGCTAGACAGGATTCTTAACTCATTCCCTCTCTCCCTCTCTCTCTATCTCTCTCTCTCTCTCTCTCTCTCTCTCTCTCTCTCTCTCTCTCTCTCTCTCTCTCTCTCTCTCTGCGTGTGTGTGTGTGTGTGTCTCCAAATGACCGAGGAGAAATCTCTTAAATACTTGAGCAGTTTAGCATTGGGATAATAGAGTTATTTCACTGCTTTTGCTATGTAGCTATATTTTTTTAAATTTTACCTGTGCTGTATGCATTCCCAGCAAGAGTCTAAAATAAAAATGAGATATACAGCAAACTGCTAGAGGTTCTAAGGTATTTGTTGCTTAGTCATTTTAGTTAAATCAGCCTATTTTTGGTTTTCTTCACAAAGATTAGTAGAATGATTTGTCATTTCCTCCTACAAATGATTTTACAGATGAGAATGGATGCAAACAGGATTATGTGATTTGCCCAGGATCACACACCTATAAGGTGTCTGAGCGTAGATCTGAACTCACAAAGACAAGTCTTTCTGACTCCAGGCCCAGTACTCTATTCACTGAGCCACCTAGCACACATCAAAAGACTGCACAGGAAAACCTTGTGTCCTGAGGTCAGTTACAAATGGGTTTTTGACAATCCTTTATGACTTCTTTCTTCTCTATCATATATCAGAAGTCATGGGACCCAGATATTCAGAGGTTGTGGACCTCTTATCTCAGCTCTAAAGGAAAATATTTTAGGCTCTCTTGTTTTTCTTAATACATTTGTTCACATTTCCACAGGGTGTCCAATTAAATTCTATTAAACAAAAATGGTTAAGCATGTTTTTTGTTCAGTGAATATTTTAGACAATAGGGTAACATGAAAAAATCATATTGTTCAAAATTTCAAGCAGATTGATAATCTAACAGAGGGATAAAGCAAACCCACAAACAATTACAATACAGATTAAAAGGTAAGTGCCTACTAGAGGTCAAGACAGCCTTATAGGAGATCTAAAGAGAAAAACATCACTGATGTCTATGGCAAATCAGATAAGGTTTTCCTTTTTTGTTGTTTTTGTTTTACATGTCATCCCCAGAAACTAAGCAGAAGACCTTACTGAAGCAAATAATTAGCCCTAAGAAGAGGTGCATACATATCATCATAATACAAGAGATTAGTCGTGTTCTTCCCAGTTTAAAATAAGGGACCTCAGGGCAATCTGGTCCAACAAATGCCTGAAAGATAAATTCTTTCTACATCTACAGTGTTTTCAATGATTATTCATCCAGGCTGGTTTTGGACCTTATGTCTAGTTCTTCCTCTCTCCAACTTCTCTACTACTACTAATTTTCTATTATGAAAAGTAGACTGAGGACTTTGGAAGAGGCACTGCCCATATTTTTTCACCAGGAATATGTTACAGAAAATGGAAGAGGGAAACCTATGTAATAAATTCTATTTCCTCACTTTCTTTAGATTTCAGTTACTTCAGATTTATGTACTTCAGGTTCTTTTTTGGCACTGAAAAACATTGACCTCCATGCAGTCTAAGCATCACCAAAAAAAGAGGAAGATAGAAGAGATATGTAGATAGATACACACACACAATGAGGCAGACAGAGAAAAAGAAGACAAAGAGACAGATATAGAGAGACAGAGAGAAAAAGAAACAGAAAATTTAATGGGAATGCGTCAATATAATAGAAATTGAATCCTTAATGATGAGCTTTGAAATGTAAAATAGAAACTTATTTTTAAGCACATTAAGGGATTTCTGTAACTTAAGAGCTGATGCTGATACATGTGTCTTTGAATGAAGTGGCAGACTAAGTTCAGACTGAATAACATAGGACCATTATGTTGATTATTTCTGTTCAACTGTATATATTTGTTGCAAGAGAGTGTTCTATTGCTAATGGGATTGTTAGACTTTGAGGACTGGTAGTGATTGCTTTTAGAACATCAAGGAATATTTTCAAAAGAAAATGAAGAAAAGGTAATGAATTACTTCTCCAGGACAAAATCAGGTCTATCATCAAAAAAGGCCACGGGAGCAATAAAGTCCTTCTATAGCAAGGGTTCTTAACAGGAGCTAATGAACTTGTTCTAAAAATATTTGGGGCAATATAATTGTTTTTAATCAGGTGATTTTTATTGTATGAATTTAAAAACTTTAAGGGGCCCATAAGTTTTATCTATTGCAAAAAGATCAATGACACAAAAAAGTAAAACAACATGGAAATTGTCCATTTCATCTTTCATGGTTCATAAGGTATTCTTACCTCTAACATCACTTGCATGAGGCATTTGAACTTCACAGGCCTCATTTTTCTTAACTGCCAGATAAGGGAATTATCCTAGATCACACCTAAAGCTCTTCAGGCTATGACTCTTCTATTCTCTTCTTTTTTTAACTCATTTTTTGAAATTTAAGTCGCATATTCATTTGAATTTTGTGATATGTAGTGCAAATTATAGATTTAAATTTAATTTCTGCCAAATTTCTGTTTTTATGACTTGTTTTTGATAAAGTCACTCTTATATTTCCACTCAAACAACCCCTCCTTTGTAGTTACCATCCCTTTAATTATAAATGCAGAGATTTTGGGGAAATTACAGTGTTTTGCACTCCTGTGTTATTGTTTCTTCATAATAGAGATTGTATGTTGACCCTCCTTAATCCTATAATGTTGTTCCTCTTCTCTATAATTTCAAAGATCACTGAAAGTTATTGAGCATAACATCAATCTACTAAATGTTTTTAAGAAGCAGACAGTTTAATCATTCAGGTCTTCAGAAAATTATGTACATTATAAAAACATAAGGCTCTTGCATATATGACATGACTTTTAAAGCTAATAAATAAAAGCAAAAATATTAACTTCACGCAGAACTTCTCATTAAGAATAAAAGTCAAGGATAAAAATCAAAGACCTGAAAAATTTAATTAACAAGCATTTATTGAGCATCTACCATGAGCTAGGAATAAGTATGTGTGTGTGTGTGTGTGTGTGTGTGTATGTGTAATCACATGACAATAAGGACAAAAACAAAGCAGTCTCTATCCTCAGTGCATTTACAGTTGATTTAAGGCAGCTGATAGTAGACTGAAGAGAGCACTGGTGTCAGGAGCGCCTGAGTCTGAATCCTACCTCAGATATTTGCCAGCTATGGACCCTGGACAAGTCAATTAACTTCTGTCTACTTCAGTTCCCTTACCTGCAAAATGGGGATTATTGATAGTACATCTCTGCTGGAATTGTGAGAAACAAATGAGATAATAATTAGAATAAGTTAGTTGTTAAAATGTTTTCAATAGCATGTGACTCTGTGATTTCATTTGGGGTTTTCTTGGCAAAGATTTTGGAGTGATTTACCATTTCTTTCTTCAATTCATTTTACAGATGAGGAAACTGAGGCAAATAGGATTGAGTGACGTGCCCAAGGTCAGCTAGTAAGTTTCTGAAGTTATATTTGATCTTAGGAGATGAGTCTTCCATTTCTTCAGTTCTGAAACTCTTTACTGGGCCACCCAGCTGCCCCATAAAGTGCCATATAAACACTTGCTAAATGCTAGCTATTGAGGGTTCACTATAAGTATATATGGTGTTTTAAAATATATACTACCAAAAAGGTTTGGAGAATGAGGACATGAATAACCATGGGGATCATAAAGAAAGCTAGTGTTTCTATATAGTGGGGTAAAGATGGAGAGAATTTGAGGGTTAAGGGACAATGTGTGCAAACCATGAAGTCAGTAAATGAAGTTTGCATATTGTAAATCGCCAATTTGCATGGGGAATAATAAGTAGATCAGGAAAATGACACTGTGCATATTTTCTTCTTATTTAAAAAATAGGAAAAATTAAAATAAAGGGGTAAACTAGGAAATTTTCTCAATAGGAAAGATGTATCATGACTTGGTAAAATGAACTAACTAAATTCTTGCTCTTCCAATTGCCACTTGAATGAACTTGAGAAAGTGAACCCAATCTTAATTTCTTCATCTGTAAAATGAGGATGTCAGACTAATTGATTGCTATGGTATCTTACAGCTCTAAATCAGTGATCAGATAGCCTGTGACTCTAGAGCCTGCTTCATTCAAACCAGGAGACTAAGAAGGAAAAAAATGCCATGTACAGTCCCTGGGAGAAAGGGAGAGTAAAAATGATTATTGGGAAGAATGTTGGGTCAATTATTAGCATTTACATCACTCTATACTTTGGACCAAAGACATTTTAGGCTATGGAAGTAAGCTTCAGTTCCTTTTATTTGGCTGCCATCATTCCTTTCATCTTCTAAAAATGGTGAGGGGAAAGAAGATCATGGCCTATGAGGGGCAGTTGAAAAAACTGAGGCTATTTAGTCTAAAGAAATTTTGGAAGTCAGGGTGGCTAGGATAACTACCTTGCAGCATCTAAAGAGCCGTTATGTAAACAAGCAGTTCAATTTGTACTGCCTGGCATGGGAAGGCAGAACTACGGGCAATGGGTACAAGTCACATGAAGGTATTTTTAGTTTCAATGTAGGAGATACCAACTAGACTCTCTTATTATTGTTGAATCATTTTCATCATGCCCAACTTTGTGACACCATTTGGGGTTTTCTTGGCAAAGGATATCGAAGTGGTTTCCATTTCCTCCTCTAGCTCATTTTATAGATGAAGAACTCAGGCAAAGAGGCTTTAGTGATTTGTCCAGGGTCACACAGCTAGGAAGTGTCTGAGGCCAGATTTGAACTCAGAAAGATTAATCTTCATGATCCCAAGCCCAGTGCTCTATTCACTATGCCACCTAGCTGTCCTATGAAAAATTAGAACTGTCCAAAAATGGAAATGGGCTGCTCAGGAGGTCATGAGCTTCCTTTATCTTAATGTCTTCAAGTTGAGATAATATATCCCTTAATCAGAAATATTGCAGAAGGGATTCCTGCTCAGGTAAGAGTTGGACTAGATAAACTCTAGGGTCCCAGATGCTGTGATTAATCTTCTTTTGATTTTGTGTGGGTGATGATACTTTTAGAAAGGGAAAGACTTAAAAAAAAAAAAACTGCCCACTCTTTCCTCCCACCTCCTCTGTGCAATTCTCCTCTCATACCTGATTATCCCACATGCTTCCTGAATGCTAAACTGGTAAGATTTCAGGCAGGTTGGGGAACATTTAAGATATTCCCACAATCATTTAAAAATCCTGCTGGAATGCCCATGTTGCTGAGTTGGTACTGATATGACTTAAAGAACTGTGATTCTCTGACCAATTTGATTTACTCTCATCAAATGTTATTTTCCTAGAAAGCTGACACCCTTGATACACAGCTCTGTTCAACTTTCCCCAGTGAATTGTAATTCAGAGTCGACTGGTCTCATCTTTTTTCTTCATTAGATGCTTCAATCACAAATAGGATGTTACTGCTGGGATTTTCACTGATAATTAGATATCTGAGACTATGCCTCCCAAGATGAAAGTCCCATATTTGCTGTCAGTGAATGAGCAGAGCCAATTGACATGGTTCCTCATCCCAGTCCATGGAGGATATGACCTGAGCCTTGGAAATCTGGAGGAAATTTTGGTATCACTGAGAAAGCTGGCATAAAATAACCCTCAGAGTCTTGTTATTCCAAACAGAATGAGCACAATTAACTCAATTCCACACTTGCATTCTGGAGCAGTTCTTAGAGATTTCAATATTTAGGGATCAAATGAAGCCAGAGACCAAGCAGGATGGACTGCCAGGGCCAAGATCAGAGGAGAGACTGAAGAAGTACTTCCCAATATATATAAGTCATCTATTGAATGATAAACTCAACCATGAGGCAAATTATTGTCAGACAAGAGCTTCCACAAATATCTATGAATCAGTCATTGTATTAATATAATCAACACCAGAGAGCCCTCCTCTGGAGAACCATGGGCAATTCTGAATGCCACTTTAAAGAAAAGATAGCCAGGGTGGAGCCAAGATGGCGGAGTAGAAAGACTCATGTATGCTAGCTCCAAACCCACAGCCCATATATTTCCTGCAAGAAGAACTCCCCACAAATTCTGAAGCACTGTAAAGTGTGCAGAAACACAGTGGAAAAGATTTCTGTTCCAGAGAGCCCTGGAGAGCTGTCCTCATGGTCCGTTGCACCCTGGAAAGCGGAGCACATCCCTGAGCTGCCCTGGCCACAGCCCCAGGGGAGCAGATCCAAGCAGGCTTCAGGGATGGAATCTCTGGTGGCCGTGAAGGTCCCTCCACCCACAGGCCCAACAGGTCAGTGAGAGAGACGTTTGGGCTGGCCGAGATGGGAGCGGGGTGTCTCTGTGACTCGGGCCCCCTCGGGAGGCAGCGGTGGAGGGAGTGGCAGAGGCAGCGGCAGAGGTGGCAGCCGGGGACAGCAGGCAGCAGCAGGCAGAAGTTCAGGGCCATTACCAAAAGTCTCTGCATAAACCCCCTGAGGGAACTGAGCCTGGGAGACGGACCTGACCCACCCACTCCATTACTGAAGGTCTCTGCATAAAGCCCCTGAGGGAACTGAGCCGGGGAGGTGGCCCTGGCCCCACCCAAGCACCAGAACTTAGGCTCACATTGAATAGCAGCCCCACCTGCCACAAAAAGCTTATTTGAATCTCAGACCACAAGCACTAGCTGGGCAGATCTAGGTGGGGGTGCAGAGGAATCTTAGAAGTCAAGTAACTGGCTGGGAAAATGCCCAGAAAAAGGAAACAAAATAAGACCATAGAGAGCTACTTTGATGAGGTGCAGATGTTCCCATCTTTCAATTCTGATGACAAGGAACTATTCTTACCATCAGGGAAAGACGTGGAGGTTGGGGCCTCTGTATCCCAGACACCCCAGGTGGATGTTCAGTGGGCTCAGGCAATGGAAGAACTCAAAAAGGATTTTGAAAGACAACTTAGACAGGTGGAGGAAAAACTGGGAAGAGAAATGAGAGAGATGCAAGAAAAGCATGAAAAATGGGTCAATACCTTGGTAAAAGAGACCCAAAAAAATGCTGAAGAAAATAACACCTTGAAAAACAGGTTAACTCTATTGACAAAAGAGGTTCAAAAAGCCAATGAGGAGAAGAATGCTTTCAAAAGCAGAATTAGCCAAATGGAAAAAGAGGTTCAAAAGCTCACTGCAGAGAATAGTTCTCTCAAAATTAGAATGGAACAGATGGAGGCTAATGACTTTTTGAGAAACCAAGAAATCACAAAACAAAACCAAAAGAATGAAAAAATGGAAGAGAATGTGAAATATCTCATTGGAAAAACAACTGACCTGGAAAATAGATCCAGGAAAGACAATTTGAAAATCTTGGGACTACCTGAAAGTCATGATCAGAAAAAGAGCCTAGACATCATCTTCCATGAAATTATTAAGGAAAACTGCCCTGAGATTCTAGAACCAGAGGGCAAAATAAGTATTAAAAGAATCCATCGATCACCACCTGAAAGAGATCCAAAAAGAAAAACTCCTAGGAACATCGTGGCCAAATTCCAGAATTCCCAGGTCAAGGAGAAAATATTGCAAGCAGCTAGAAAGAAACAATTCCAGTATTGTGGAAATACAATCACGATAACTCAAGATCTAGCAGCTTCTACATTAAGGGATCAAAGGGCGTGGAATAGGATATTCCAGAAGTCAAAGGAACTAGAACTCAAACCAAGAATCACCTACCCAGCAAAACTGAGTATGATACTTCAGGGGAAAACATGGTCTTTCAATGAAACAGAGGACTTTCAAGCATTCTTGATGAAAAGAACAGAGCTGAAAAGAAAATTTGACTTTCAAACACAAGAATGAGAAGAAGCATGAAAAAGTAAACAGCAAAGAGAAGTCAGAAGGGACTTACCAAAAGTGAACTGTTTACATTCCTACATGGAAAAGACAATATTTGTAACTCTTAAAACTTTTCAGTATCTGGGTAGTTGGTAGGACCACACACACACATACACACACACATGCACATACGCACACACACATGTACACGTGTGCACACACATACAGAAACAGAGAGCACAGAGTGAATTGAATAGGATGGGACCATATCTTAAAAGAAATTAAGGCAAATGGTAAGAGAGAAATGTAGTGGGAGGAGAGAGGGTGAAATGGAACGCGGTAAATTATTTCTCATTCAAGAGGCAAGCAGGAGACTTTTTAGTGGAGGGAAAAAGAGGAGAGCTGAGAAAAAAACAAGAAGTTTACCCTCATCACATTTGACCAAATGGAGGAGTAAAATGCACACTCATTTTGGTATGAAAACCTATGTTACAGTACAGGAAAGTGGGGGAGAAGGAGATAAGCAGGGTAGGGGGGATGATGGAAGGGAGGTCAATGGGAGGAGGGAGCAATCTGAAGTCAACACTCAGGGAGGGACAGGATCAAAAGACAGAATAGAAACAATGGGAGGCAGAATAGGATGGAGGGAAATACAGTTAGTCTTACAGAACATGACTGTTATCGAAGTCATTTGCAAAACTACACAGATAGGGCCTATATTGAATTGCTTGCCTTCCCAAAGGGAATGGGTGGGAGAGAGGGATGGGAAGAATTTGGAACTCAAAGTTTTAGGAACAACTGTTTAGTATTGTTCTTGCTACTGGGAAATAAGAAATACAGTTTATGGGGAATAGAAAGTCATCTGGCCCTACAGGACAAAAGAGAAGATGGGGACAAGAGAAGGGAGGGATGATAGAAGAGAGGGCAGTTTGGTGATAGGGAAAATTAGATTGCTTGGTGTATTGGGGTGGGGGGAAGGGATAAAAGGAGAGAAAATTTGGAACCCAAAATTTTGTGAAAATGAATGTAAAAAGTTAAATAAGTAAATTTTTATTAAAAAAAAATAAAGAAAAGATAGGACAAATTGATGTTTGAAAAAATTTACTATATTAATACCTTGTGGCAAAATTTTCCCAGAAGGGGTTGTGGACGGAAAGGAATTATTGGAATCCATTTGCCTAGAATTCATCTTCTTTCTCTCAGAATTACCATCAAAGTGACTTCAAAACTCCTAAAAATGACAAGTTGGCATAGGTCCCAAAATGCTAGCATTTTGCTAGCTAGTCTTTTTTTAATCAAGGTTTTTGTTGATTAGAGCAATTGGACTTATTCTCCTGAAGAACAGTGTGGTTTAGTGGACAAGGCACAAGATCTGGAATCATAAGTTCTGGATTTGAGTCTTAGATCCAACAATTACCACCTATGTCACTTTGGGTAACTTACGTATTCTACCTAGGTCTTAAGTTTTGTTTTTTTTAACCTATGAAATAGGATTAATGATGATACATTAATATTGCAAAATTTCAAATATTCTCAACAACCTTTATTGAGTTGTTGTAAGGATCAGTTTTGGCTAGCATTTTTTTTTCATGAGTTGGGGGAAGGTGAAAGGGAGAGAAAATATGTGTTTGTTAATTAAAAGAAAAAATTAAAATGTAAAGTAAATGAAAAAAGGGAGATTATTTAAAAAACAAAAAGGTAATTCCCTAAGGTATGTAGGACATATTCTATATTGGTAGAGTGAGTAGACATTAATAGATGGAGCTATGTTCTTTTTCATGGCTACAATTTAGCTACAGAAGCAAGAAGACCTATTGCTGTCAACTATTACTACAGACAAAAAATAACATAACAAGCAAAGATTCAACCAGGAGACAGTGACTAAAACCAGCAGCCCATAGACGCAATCCAGAGATTTACATGGAAGGAATTTGATCTTTGTGGTTGCCTATAAAATACTATTATTTTTTTTTTACTTCAGCTCGTTTTACCTCTATGCAGATTTCTCTTTGGAACATCTCAGACGATAGGGTGAATAGAGCTTATGTAGAAGTTCAGACAAATTCAGGTAAAATTGTCCCCAGAACACACACACACACACACACACACACACACACACACATATATATATATACACTCAAGATAATGATGTGTAACTGAAATATGGAACAGTCTTTATCCCAATCCACAGAATGTCCTGAAAACACCAAGGACTTATAGAAAAGGGAATGATTATATATTATAAAAAAACCCCAACACATTTCTCCTCTCTCTCCACAGTAATACTATTTTCCCAAGGGTCATAATGGTATGCAGATACATGTCATCATTCTTCTTCAGAAGATAAAGAAAATTTCCAGTTACATAACCTTCTATTATACCAGTTAGTACTGTATTCATCTCCCAGAGATCCAAGTAGGCATTCAGCCCCTACTTTGAGGGTTTAGATTTCTTTCTAGGAGAGAAGCCCATTTGCTACTGCAAAAGAACAATCTTCTTCCCAGAGGACTTACATTGTTCAAATAACTCACACTCCAGTGTGTGGGACAGGAAGTAGAGAAGGAAATTTCAGGTTCCTTCTTTACTGTGTTATAATTTTGTAGTTCCTTGTTATTATTTGGGTTTTGAGGGTCACACTGCAAATCTCTTCTTCTCAAGAGATTGCCACTGGACATCTCTGTCTCTCTGATAGAAATCTAAATTTTGTGATTCTCAAGTTCAAAATTCTTAATATTTCCATATTTGCAAACAAATTAGCATATATTTCAACAAGAATGTTTATGAATAAGAATGATATGCAATCTATTAAAATAGAGATAGAATAAAGCAAGTGAAAAAGAAAAAGAAAGGATAAGAAGGAAAGAACAGGGAAAATTAGGAAGAAGAGAAATAAGATGCAGAATAAGAAGAAAAGAAATAGGTAAGAATATGGAAGGAGAAAGGAGTACAAAAAGAAGAAAAAGACAAAGTAGTTACATTTTGCAATTTGCTAATTATATAATTAACTTCTCTAGACCTAAACTTCCTTTTTGTGATGGCAAGTAAAATAGGATCTTTTGCTGGTTTTGTTTTACCAAAAGTGCCTCTGATTGAAAAGTGCCTCACATTGAATAATGTGATTGAGGAGGATCTTACCCATCCATTGAAGGTCATGCCCATTGTGGGAAGATTGATTAGGGGAGTTGTTTTGTAGGAGGGTCCCAAGCACATTTTGTTTTTTCTATTGAGGTAATGGGTCAGAGGGTTATGCCCTCTGGCTCTAAAGAGTGTATAAATACCCTGAGGGTGAGGTTTTACTTTAGAGTTTACTGACTGGAAGTGTTTTTTGGCCAGAGAGACTCCGGGAAGCTGCTAAGGAGCCCCTTGACTAAAATCCAGAAGTTGATTCTTCCCTTTCAGGTAACTGTGTTATGTATATAATGGTCAGACATTTTGGAAGCATGTTTGTTGACTTTTGATTTCTCTGTATTTTCTCTGAAATTTTGGTTTTGATTTTCTCTGGTACCTGTGCTTAATTACAGTGATTGTTAAACCCTCAAAAGTTGCCTTTCCTTTTGTGAATGCAGGTCTAAGTACCTGTGATAGCAGGTCTCCCTATGTATGTTGCGGTGCTTACTGTTACACTTTTCCACAAAAATAAGGAATGGGATTATCTCTTTCAATTTTATATCTAGGGATAGAGCCAGGATGGCAGAGTAACAGTACTGCCTTTTTAGAGCACTCCTGCCAAGTCCAGCCAAATACCTGTAAAAATGTCTGTAAACAAATTCTTGAGCTTCAGAACCTACAGAATGATAGACTGAAGCAAATCTCTACCCCAAGACAGACTGGAAGGTCACCAGGAAATGTCTATCATGCCATGCTGGGAGCAGAGCACAGTCCAGTGTGGCCTGCCAGTGCACAGAGGAGACCTGAGCAGGCCTTGGGGAGACTGGATCTCTCATACCTGTGGCAGTTTCCAGACTTCAGGATCCAAAAACACCAAGGACAAATTGAAAGGTAAGTGGAAAAGGCCTGTGGGACCAGTGCAGGAGAGTGAGGTGGTCCAGTCCTATGGTGGCAGAGGGAGGAGGGGGTGGAGGAACCCATGGCAACTACAGACCTGCAGCCTCTGTTTCTGGAACTCTATGCCCACAGATTGTGGGGGGAATTGAGTGATTGACAGTATACTCACCACCCCCACTGGAAGGAGAGAACACTTCACAAAGTGAAGTCAAAGTAAAAAGTCAAGTAAATGGCTGGGGAAATGAACAAACACCAGAAAAAGAATTGGATTATAGAATCTTACTTTGCTCACAAGGAAGACAAAAGCATACAAATAAAAGGAAATAAAGTCAAAGCTCCTCCATCCAAAGCCTCCAAGAAAAATATGAATTGGTTAAAAGTCATGAAAGAGCTCAAGAAGGATTTTGAAAATCAAGTAAGAGAAGCAGAGCAAAAATGGGAAAGAGAAATGAGAGTGATGCAAGAAAATAATGAAAAATGAATCAAGTGCTTGCTAAAGGATACCCAAAAGAGATGCTGAAGAAAATAACACTTTAAAAAATAGACTAACTCAAATGGCAAAAGAGATCCAAAAATCAATGAGGAGAATACTCTAAAAGGCAGAATTAACCAGATGGAAAATTAGATCCAAAAATTCACTTTAGAAAATAATTTCTTAAAGACTAGAATGGAGCAGATAGAAGCTAATGACTTTATGAAAACTCAAGAAATTATAAAACAAAGACAGAGGAATGAAAAAATAGCAGATAATGTGAAATATCTCCTTGGAATAACCACTGACCTGGAAAACAGATCCAGGAGAGACAATTTAAAAATTATGGAACTACTTGAAAGCCATGATCAAAAAAGAGCATAGATATCATCTTTCATGAAGTTATCAAGGTAAACTGCCCTGATATTCTAGAACCAGAGGGTAAAGTAAATATTGAAAGAATCCACATATCACCTCCTGAAAGAGATCCAAAAAGAAAAACTCGTAGTAATGTTGTAGCCAAATTCCAGAGTTCCCAGGTCAAGGAGAAAATACTGCAAACAGCTAGAAAGAAACAATTCGAGTATTGTGGAAATAAAATCAGGATAACAGAAGATCTAGTCACTTCTACATTAATGGATTGAAGGGCTAGGAATATGATATTCCAGAAGTCAAAGGAGCTAAGATTAAAATCAAGAATCACCTACCCAGGGAAACTGGGTATAACACTTCAGGGGAAGAAAATGGTCATTCAGTGAAAGAAAGGACTTTCAAACATTCTTAATGAAAAGACCAGAGCTGAATAGAAAATTTGAATTTCAAATACAAGAATCAAGAGAAACATGAAAAGGTAAACAGGAAAGAGAAATCATAAGGGACTTATTAAAATTGAACTGTTTACATTCCTACATGGAAAGATAATATGTGTAACTCTTGAGACTTTTCTCAGTATTTGGGTAGTGGGAGGGATTATATACATGTAGACAGATGGCACAGGGTGAATTGAATAGGAAGGGATGATATCTAAAAAAATAAAATTAAGAGGTGAGGGAGGAATATATTAGGAAGAGAAAAGGAGAAATGGAATGGGGCAAATTATTTCTCATAATGGAGGCAAGAAAAAGCTTTTTTCAATCGAGGAGGAAAGGGGGAAGATGAGAGGGAAAAAGTGAAACTTACTGTCATCACATTTGGCTCAAGGAAGGAATAACATGCACCCTCAATTTGATATGAAAATCTATCTTACACTACAGGAAAGTAGTGGAGCACGAGATAAACGGGGTATGCAGAGGTCAAATGGAAGGAAGGGATAGTTGGAAGTAAACACCTATGGGGAGGAACAAGGTCAAATGAGAGAATAGAGTAAAGGGGGGGGCAGGATAGGATGGAAGGAAATAGACTTAGTCGTTCACAGCATGACTTTGATGGAAGTCCTTTACATAACTACACATGTATAACCTATATTGAATGGCTTGCCTTGTCTGTAGGGATGGGAAAGGAGGGAGGAAAGGAGAGAATTTGGAACTCAAAGTTTTAAAACTGAATGTTCAGAATTTTACATGCAACTGAGAAGTAAGATATACAGGTAATGAGGTGTAGAAATCTATCTTGCCCTACAAGAAAATCGAAGTGATGGGGATAAGGGAGGGTGGATTGGGGAAGGGGTGATCAGAATGCATGGTGTCTTGGGGTAGGGGTAGGGGAGAGATGAGGAGAAGATTGGTAACTCAAAATCTTGTGGAAATGAGTGTTGAAAACTAAAAATAAATAAATTAAAAAAATAAAAAATAAATCCAAAGATATAGGGATGACTAGAGAAAAGGAAAGAAAGGGAAAAAAGAAAGAAGAGAAAAACTAAAATGAAGAAAAAGAAAGACATAAGTAATGAAAGTGACATGGTAATCACAGAAAAGGGAGAAAATTCATTTTTGCTTATATATTCTATTCTTTTCTTCTTTTTCTAAAGAGCTTAGAAAAAAAGACACAAACTACACGTAAAGAACACTCTTGGAAGAAAATCCTATACTGATATATTTTTGCACATATTTTCTAAATTCTCACAGTCTGAGAATTGTTGGGAGATAAAAATGGTAGCAAAAATGGTTGGAAGGTGATGGTCATCATTAGATCCAAGAAATTTAAAGAAAATAAGAGAATATATTTCTTTCAAAAGACCTAAAGTTTAATACTTACTAAACGCCTTTTAAAAAATCCCTCACCCCATAATTGCAGAGAAAAATATAGTAGGCAAAAAGAAAATTAGCTATCAGTTCTCTAGATAAGTATCTGGATCATTGGGGTTTTTCTGTTACTTTAATAAGCAGGAACTAGGTGGCCAACAGCAAAATGGAATAGAAATTACTGGTGAACTCTCAAATGAGGAGAAAGACAAGACCTTCATGACAGCCGAACACAGTGAACTGGGGACAAGAGAATCTTTGCCCCACACATTAGGAAACTTAATGTTTCTAATGATTCCAAGCTGTTCCAGGATATGAACATCTTTTGAGCAAATATCCTCTCAAATCATAGACTTTTCCTCTCCCTTGGAAGGGATTTCAGGGGTCTTCATGTCTAACCTTCCTGTGAACAAGAATCTGCCCTATAACATACCAGTCAGTGGTTACCCAGCTGTTTCTGATAAAGAAAAACTTACTCCCTACTAAAGAGGCCAATTAATTTTGGGGCAGCTCTTTTATGAAAGTGTTTCTTTACATTAAGCTAACATCTGCATATATATGTATATATATATATATATATATATATATATATATATATATATATACAGTACATTAGCTACTACATGGTTGTTGTTTTTATCATTATTATTATATATATATGAAGAGCACAGGGGTAGGATTTGAGCAATACTACCAAATGAACGTGATTCCAATAATTCAAAAATTCACTAAATATTTAGTATACATTTACTTGTATGCAAAGCATTATATCCACTGAAAGTTTAAATAAGGTTATCCCTGCCTTCTTTGAGCATATAGTCCATTAGTGAGATCCAACACACAAATAACTATAATCCATTAGCGAAACACAAATATACTCTGTGACATCTAAGGTGGGATGTCAGAGAGAGCTTTATGAAGCAAATGGCATTTGGATTGTGTTTTAAAGGAAGAAGAAGAACTCACACATTTATTAAAATATGACTTCTTTGCCTTATCATGGAAATTACTTATTATGAGTTCCTGAGATCAGTGACAGAGAAGTATAAACTCTTTCATTCATCTTGGTCATATTAGTCTTCTTTCCCTAGAGATGGATAGGAAAAATAGAGCAACAACCAGAATGACTGATCCATAAGTGCAGCCACTGCATGCCAATGGATTTTACCAGTCCCTCCATTTATCTTTATCTAGCTTATTATAACTTTTATTCAGAGGTGGCTAGTGCTTAAGCTATATTCATACTTTTAAAGAGTTCTAACCCAATTTGCCCTTCTATATATTAATCATAGTTTGTCCTAAACTACTTGGATTTCCAAGTAAGTGTGAAGGTCTCCTTTCCTGGAACTACATTGTAAGCAATTTTATCTCTAAGTATCAAAATAAAAACCTCTGGGATCTATGGTGTCAAGGAACCAAATTAATCTGTGTTTATAGAATTTGTGTGCACTTTCTGCACTACCAGAGGCTTGTAGGTTATCCATAAACTATTGTAGGTAGATCAGTTGAATGCAAGGCTGGCGCTGCTTCAATAAAGGACCCTGACTGGTCAGTCAACAGGCATATATTAAGTGCTTACTATCTACTAGCACTCTACTAAGCCCTGGGGATAGAAGAAAAAGCAAAAACATGGGCCCTGCTCTCAATGAGCTCAAATTCTAATGGGAGAGACAATATGCAAATCACTACACACTTAGAAGATACGATTAAGTCCAGATTAGTGCAAACAAAGAATGTCCTGAAATCTTTTCATGTATTCAGATATATACTACTTGAATTTATAATTATGTAAAATATGGCAATTTGTTCCTGTTCAATGGAACTGTGAAGTGTAAATTTTAATTGTAACCATGTAAGAAGATTTTTTGTTTGATCTAATTTGAACCTGGCTCAATATAAAGCACAAATGGGAGGAATAATCTCTGTGTCTATATGTACATTTATTTATGTATGTGTGTGGTGTGTGTGTGTGTGTGTGTGTGTGTGTGTGTGTAGTATGTGTGTGTGTATAGGGGGTGGTTGGGAAAGATCTGTTCTAGAAAGTAGGATCTGAATTGAGTCTTGAATGAAGCCAGGGAGTCCACAAGGTGGAGGTGAGCATCCCAGGGATACAGGAAAACCAGTAAAAAGATAAATTGCGGAGCTGGGATGTGGTGCTTGAGGAATAGCAACAAAAGCTTTGATGAACTGTAAATTACATGAAGGAGAATAAAATATAGGAAGACTAGAAATGTAGGAAGGGACTAGATTGTGAAATGTTATAAAGTCAAAGGATGTTATATGTGATTCTGAAGGTAATAAGGAGTACATATAAAATTCTATCACACTAGAAAAGATTTGAATACTGTGATTTGAGAGCCAGACTACTGTTTGATAGGTTTATTAACATGTAAAACAGGGCTTTTCATAGATCCATCATTGGGCTGGGCTAACAGTAATATGAAAGGGCCAGTAGCTACATCTCTATGTCCAAAGCTCCAACTAGGCCATCAGCATGGGTACACCCAGAAGTGATCTTGAATTCATCTTTCCCTAGTTCCCAGGACCAGACTAGCAGCTCGGATTTTCTCAGACCTTATGGGTATGTATACTAAGGTCATCCTGAGTAGGTATTAAATTCAGTCCCCTAAACAGATAGAAATACAGGGATTCTTCCAGTAGGGTCAGGATCATAGACATCACTCAGAGCTCTCAATTAGGCCAGCAATATTCTTGCTCAAAGCAGATTGTTGAAAGAATGATTAAGCCAAGAAATAAAGGTGAAAAGCTGTTAGAAGACCAGAGTTACTGAAGACACAAATTCAGAAGAGAAGAAAAAATACCTCAAAGGAAAACATGAATTGCTCATAAGATTTATCATTATTCTAGAAGAAATGATAAAAGTCAATATAAATTAATTGAGAGAAATATATGAAAGACTGCTTTGGTTTTTGTTTTTTAAGAGAAAGGTATGGCATAGGACTTTAGACCAACCACAGTAAGTTAGGGTCCTTTAATTCTTAGCAATACTGTGGAGACCATTAGGTCAAGAGCTTGTGAAGTTAGCAACATAAATATCACTTGTGTCTCAGTTGGTTAATGCTTAAAAAAAATTCTTTTGTGGTCCATATTGTAAATGCTTTAAAAAGAAGTATCACCTGACCAAAAGTTTGAATTGCTTTATCTGTTATAAAATGTGTTAAAAATAAATAATAAAAAAGAGGTATGGAGGAAAGATTGGAAAGACAATGAACAGTTTACTAAGAGATATGAAACATTAACCAAGTAAAAGATTTCCTGAAAAGTATGATGAGCTAACATAAGTTAATAACTCCAATAGATAAAAACAACAAATATATTAAAATAAAATCAAAACATTGAAAAATAGAATCAATTGTAAATTATTTCATGTAAAAATGAACTGGAAAATATGTCAAGAACTGTTCATTTAAAAGTCACTGAACTACTAAAAAGTATGTCCAAATAAAAGAGCTTAGATATATTTCAAGCAGTCATGAAATTTAACTGCTTAGATGTCTTAGATCAAACATCAAAGTAAAAGGAGAAATAATCCATAATAAATTCCTCAAAGAAACTCAAAATTGAAAAGTCTCTAGAAGGTTTTAGAGAAATATAAGAATTTTCAGGTCAAAGAAAAATACTTTGAACACCAAGAAAGAAAGAGTTCAAGTACCAAGGAACCACAGTCAGGATTACACAAAATTTGAAAACTATCACTATAAAGAAACAGAAAGCATGGAATATGATGTTCCAACAAAGCAAAAGATAAAAGCTTGCAACCAAAAAAAACTTACTCAGCAAAACTGAGTATAATCCTATGGGGAAAATCAACTTCTGATAAATATAGGAGACTTCTGATCATTTCAAGGGAAAAGATCACAGCTGAAAATGAACTTTTAAATACAATATGGTAGCAAAGAGAAATAAAAAAAGGCAAAAAGTACTGGACAATGAGAAAAACTTTATAAGGATGAAGTATTTATATTTTAAAGAAGGGAGGGAGATTATACAAGCATCCCTTAAGAATTGTATTATAATCAAGAGAAGGACTCAGACTACTTAAATATAGGGGAACTAAGGAGGAATGATCACAAGACCAGTGAATGTTGTACCACAGGGAACAAGAACATTTTTCAGGAAAATGTGCCTGGGATGTAGGGGAGGAAGAGAGGAGTTCCTGAGGTTAAGCCCCTGAATTAGAAGGACCTGAAGCCTAGGACATTACCCACAACTTGGAATTAAAACTTGATAACAGTTACATCAAACTGCTAAAAATAAAATGAAGGAAAGCTAGGTAGTACAATAAATAGAGCACTTTCAAATTCAGCCTCAGAAAATTGACACTTACTAGCTATGTGACCTTGAGCAAGTCACTTATCCATGATTGTCTCATCTCCCCTTCCCCAAAATAAAAAAAAAATAAAATGAGACAAATTAAAAATAAAAAGGAGCAAGAAAAGGAAAAATAACCCAACTATTGATAGCTACTTTGATGTAAAAGAAGATCTGGGTTCATATTCAGAGGAAGATTATGAAGTTTTCTTTTTAATTATTTTGTTTCCAGTTTTCTACAATCACTTCCATATATCTTAGATTTTTCCCTCTCCTTCTCCCTCCTTCTCCCCTCCTTACACTCTCCCTCCCTGAGATGGCACGCAATCTTATATAGATCTACACGTACATTCTTATTAAATACATTTTCACCTTAGTCTTATTGCATAGAAGGATTAAAATGAATGAGAGAAACCATAAAACAAAACAAAACAATTCTCAAGATTGACAAGTATCATCTTCCCTTATAGGGATGTAAACAGTTTGCCCACATTGAATAACAAGTTTTTTCCCCATTTACCTTTTTATGCCTCTCTTGATACTTGTGTTTAAAGATTGAATTTTCTATTGAGCTCTGGCCTTTTCATCAGGTAGGTCTGAAGATCCCTTATTTTATTGAATGTCCATCTCCTTGCTGAAATATTATGCTCAATTTTTCTGAGTAATTGATCCTTTGTAGACCCAGTTTCTTTGCCTTACAGGATATCATATTCCAATTCCTCTGATCTTATAATGTAGAAGATGCAAGATCTTGTGTAATCCTGACTGTAGTTCATTGATATTTCAATTGTTTCTTTCTGCCTGCCTGCTGTATTTTCTCCTTCACTTGATAGTTCTGGAATCTGGCAATGATATTCCCTCATGTTATCAGTTTGGGATCCCTTTCAGGAGATGGATGGTGGATTCTTTCTATTTTGCCCTCTGGATCTAGGACCTCTATTCAATCCTATCCAAAAAGATATTTTATATTTTCTTCTATTTTTTCATTCTTTAGATTCTGTTTGACAAATTCTTGATGTCTCATAGAGCCATTAGCTTTTACTTGTCCAATACTAATTTTTAATAGATAGTTTTCTTTAGTTAACTTTTACATCCACTTTTCTATATATCCAATTGTTCCTTTTAAGGAATTATTTTCTCCAGTTAGTTTTTGTACATCCTTTTCCATTTGTCCAATTTTCCCAGTTAGGTTTTATGCTTTCTTTCCCATTTATCCAATTTTCCTTCTAAATTCTTCCATGATTTCTTTTTTCATATTTTTAAAATCATTGGCCAGTTTTTGTGGGTTCTTGTGCTTAGAACTTGAGGCTTTGTGTATTGCAACCTCTGATTTTTTCAGCTAGAAGCTAAAATGCTGCAGCTTGCCTGATGCTGAGCTGGCTGGTGTGCCAAAGCAGAGGCCAGGTGAAGTCTTTCTAAGTTTCCCTGGAGTTACTCTGGAGCTTTCTGCATTAAGTGTTGGGGAGGGGTTGTCTGGCTGCAGGAGGTCTCCTTTCCTGAGCTAGAGAATAGGCAGACTCAGCAGTTGGTGAACCCTGTCTGTGCTAGTGTCTTCCTGATTCCCCTGGCTGTGCTTAGGTATGCCTGGGGTCCTGGTGTTGGCAATTACATCCTCCACTCCCTGGGACTCAGGATCTCCTCCTGGTTTACTGGGATGGGACTGTCTTGGATGGCTCCTGTCCTACACTGTAACCTTTAAGTCACAGCAAGAGGGATCCCCCTTTGCGGTTTTACTAGCCTCATGGGCTAAGAGAATGTTAACCCCTTCGACTGATCCCACTGTTCCAGGATTTTTCCTGGGGAAATATTCTCTGGGTTTTTCAAGGTCAACAAGGGGAGAACTGGAGCATTTTTAGATCACTCCATCATCTTGGTTCTGGGAAGTTCAAGTAGGTGACATATATATTTAATCTGCAGGCTGATAGTCTCAGGAGTTGTTGTTGCTGTTACCTGGGATGCTGCACTTCTCTCTCACTCAGTTCCACTGGACTCCTCTCCTGGGCTGATATGTTTGAGAATCCCCTGTGTTGTTGCTGTTTCAGACAGTCTGTGGCTTCCTGCTTAGTTTTGGTATGGCAGGGTCTGTGCTGGCCTCAAGTTTTCCTAATTTCAGGTCTCATATTCTATACCCTGTACCACCTAGTTGCTTCTACATAAAGCTGTTTTCATCAAGCACTGAAGGTAAGTATACTTTTGTTCCACATTCCTAATCTTCCCTGTAAAGAAGAAGGGAGCAAAGAGAGGGAAAATTATAAGCAAATATGATGAAAGGCAATTCATAATATTAAAATTTTTTTTTCACAAACAAATCTAATGAGGTCAATATTAGAAGGGAAATAGCTAGCAGGAGTGGGAAGGGAAAATTTTTAGCAAATTTCCCTGACAAAATTCCCATTTCCCAGATAAAAAGGAGCTGATTCGAATTTATAAGAATATGAACCATTACTCAACTGATAAATAATTAAAGAGAATGAATAGACAGTACTCAAATGAAGAAATCTAAGTTGTTGAGAGTAGTATGAAAAATGCCAAAAGCATTAAAAAAAAGAAATGTAAAAAGCAATGCTGAGGTTACACCTCACATACATGTTAGCAAAGTTGAAAAATAGCAATTGCTAGAGGGACTGTGGAAATATAGGCACACTCATGCACTATTTGTAAAGTTGTTAATTTCAAATGATTCTGGAAAGCAGTTTCACACTAAATTTCCATAAAACTACTGAACTGTGCATATCTTATTTTTCGATTCATAAATACTTTTTCTAGGATTATATCCCAAACTGACAAAATATATCAGAAAATGTCCTAAATGTACAAAGGTATGCATAGTAGTTCTTTACATGGTGATAAAAACTGGAAACTAAGAGCATGCCCACCAATTGGGAAATGAATGAACAAAATAATACATGATATGGAATATCATTGTGCTGTAAGAAATGAGAAAAGAGTCAATTTCAGAGAAATCTGGGAAGGCTTTATATGAATTAAGCAAGAGTGAAACGAATAGATACATGAAAGCAGTTCATCCTTTAAAATTAACTTTGTAAAATGAACAGTTTTGACAGACTTAAGAGCTCTAAACAATGCAAATCATCATTCATGATCTCAGAGGACCAATGAGAAGGAATGCCACAAATCTCCTAACAGATAGGTGATGGACTAATAGAAAGATACAAATTTTTGGCAATTAGTAAAAGGTATTTGGGTTGATTATCTTGCTTTGCCAAGAGGGTGTTTTTAAATTTTTTTTCAGAGGAATGATCAAGGACAGAAGGAAAACAGGAAAATGTGGTGCTTGGGAAGAAAAAGAAAAATAGAAGATACAGAAGCAAGGGGGTGGTCAATAAAATCTCATGCTACAGAAAAGTTGAAAAAAATGAAAACTGAAAAGGTCATTGAATGTGACAGATTCCAGTAAAGTTGTGGGTGTAAGAACCACATGGCAAGAATTTAACGAGTGATTTCTGGTAAAGTAGGGGCAACAGATGTAGATTACTTTTTCAAGAATTTTGATAGAAGAGAGAAACTAGATTAGAAGTACTATAGGATGCTTGTTGTATTTGTTTAGGGATGTAGAGAACTGAGAAATTTTCCAGGATGTGAAAAAGGAGTCAGTAGACTAAGAGGTTGATGATGAATTGACAATGTTGTTGGAATAAAATCATGCCTTTAGGGGGGCATTCTTGCCACATTCAATGAATCCCATCCCAACACTCCATGTGTTATGAGCCTGTCCTTCCCTGTAGCCTAAATTTGGAATCAATTACTGACCACATATAGAACTGGTATTCCTCACCCCCATGAACTATTGAAACATGCAGAATATTTTTGTGGAGAGTTTAAGCTGGAAAAGTATTCAGCAAAAGTTTTGTTTTGTTTTGTTTTGTTTAATAAAGGAAGCTAGAAGCATGGAGTTATGACAACAGCCTCCAGAATTCATGTCTACAGAACATGGAGGAAGCAGTTTCTTTAAGCAACCCTGCTTCTTGATCTAACCTGTTATTTCAGCTTTAACCTGGGGCCATCTTTCCAAAGAATGGATGTAAAATTATTTGGATTTTATTGCTATAAATTTTAAGGAGGAAATAGAAACTTAGCTCCCTGCAGGAAAGAAAAAAAAATGTTACCATGAGAAAGCTCTATGGTAATGTGCTAAATATAGCTCAAAATTTAAGAGTTTTAGTATGACATGAAGATTATCTATAGTTTTAAAATATTCTGAATTTTTTAAAACTGTATCTTACAGACATATAGAAAAATAGCAATAATTTATATATGTGTGTAAGTATGTAAGTATGCATGCATGTATGTATTTATGTATGTACATTTATGTATTAGTATATGTACACACACATACAAATTTAAAGCAATAATATTACAGAATCCATGAGTGCTAGTGTACTTTAGAAGACATTTAGCCCAATGTGTTCCTGACCAATTAGACCTCTATCAGACCAATAATGATCTATTCAGTCTTTGTTTAAAAACTTCCAATGATTAAAAGAAACTTACTTTATCCTGAGGTTATGCATCTGCTTTTGAACGGCTTTTAATGTTTGAAAGTTTTTCCTTAGGCAGAAAATTGAATTGTCTTTCTGCACCCCCCACTCACTTTGGATCCAAGTGGAAAGAGTCAAATGCCTCTTCTGGTTGGCAACTCTTCAACTCTTGCTAATAATATTTGAATAGGATATTTCTTTATGAAATATTTGAAAAAATAAAAGTTATAGCAATTATTCCTTTGCTTCTGCTATACCATAATGTATATAGGACCCTGAGTTCTTGAAGGTTATACAAGTAAAGAACAAATTCTTCCAACAGAAACTGAAATGGTTTCCTGAACTGCTTCGGGGCATCCTCCAAAGCTCAATTTATATAAATTCATACCAACAACTTTTAAAGATCATAACATAAAAAGTCACAGATTAGCAGTGATCTCTGTGGATAGAGGAAATTCTTACACCAAAAAGTTGGGGTCTTTGGAGAAATTGAAGTAAGTGAACTTCTGTAGAATAGAGTTGTTGCATTTGCCTTAGGCAACAAGCATTTCTGAAAAACTTACTATATTGTAGGAATAGTCTTAAGCATTGCTTTGAATATCATTAACATCTAGTACAGTGCCTTGCATATAGTAAGTACATAGCAAGTATTTGACTTGCTGAACTAAAATGAATAAATCATTAATGATTATGGTTTGTCTAAGGATAATGGTTCAAAATACTTTAGAAAAATAAAGCTTGCTCACCTTTATGAAATAGTTTGGTGGGCACTGTGAATTTCACTTTGATGTTACAGAGATAAAGAGAAAGAATAGGGAGAAGGGGCAGTGACAAAGACACACAGTGACAGATAGAAAGAAAGAGACAGACAGAGAGACAGAGAAAGATATAGAAGATGTCTGGATAATTGAAATCATCGATCACTATATATATCTGCCAGATATGATCCATCTTATGAATACTTCTTGCATTTCTCCTCTCCCCCTTTCATTAAGATGGTTAAAATCATTTCTGTAGATCCTTCCATTGATCTTTACCAAAATGTAATCCAACATTCTTCCCCTATTTAGTTCTTAGATTTCTTAATATGAGTATACCTTCTTAATATACAATGCTACTTCTATCACCTCCTATATCTCTCCTGTTTCTTTTGAATAAGCTATCTGCTTTCAAAACTGTATCATAGTCATGGATCTCACTTATTCTCACCCTCTCCCCTACCAAGTTGTTTTGATATCAATGAAGTCAAATCTTTAATAGATCTTTAAGATCTGTTGTTCTCACTCTTCTGAAGTCATACACATCCATACACACACACACACACACACACACACACACACACATCCTTTTGAAGTCAATCAATTTCCTGAATTTTTGGATCTCTTGTGAACTTCTCAAGATCTTAACTTCTATTTTTCTTTCATTGTAGCTACTATCGATGATACTTGCTATGTGAATATTTAGAGTCTATTTTCTACCTCTCAGAATCAGTTTAAATATTTTCGATTAGATATATCAGTGTAACAGTGAGCACCTTGGCACACCCAGGATGACCGGCAAGCAGGTTCTTGGATCTGATTTTCTTAAAGGAAAACAACTTTCAAGAAATCTTCTTTAATTACAGTCACTAGTTCAGGGGAAAAGTAAATATCCAGAACTCAGAGAAAATACACACAGAGAAAATACAAGCAGAGAAATTAGCATAAAGACCAACAGACAGTTCTCTGACTACCTGAATCAAAGCAATATATGTTTACATTTATTATAATTACCATTATATTTACAATTGTTATATATTTTTTATATATACCACTGATCAAGAGAGATTTTACATCTGAGTAGTCTGGGCTGGGAAGATCTTATTATTCCATTAACATCACAATCAGTCTTGGCAGGAGTCTGACATCCCAATATTGTAAGCCATAGATCAGGAATCCAAATTGTAATTTACAGATTATAGCTTCCTGGTCAAATGCTTATACCTTAATTAATTTTCCTCCTCTAGATTCCTTGCTTTAAATAGGCAATAGTCCACTAAGAAAAATCTTATGCTTCTAGAGTCTAGAATTCTTTATTTGAGACTATACAATCCTCAGCACTGTTATTTTAAGTTACTTCAGGCTATTTATACCCATATGGATCAATATAAGTGGGTAGCTGTTATCCATTTTGATAAGTCTTTGTGGGTTTTTTGTCTTGGATGTATTACAAGAAAATAACATATCTCTCTGTAATTATTAGATCAATAAATAGTTGGTAGCTATAAGGAAAAAGTCAGTAATTACCATTACTTTGTTGTTTTTTTTCTTAGGTTACCCTTGCTATATTTTTCAGTCTATAGCTTCTGGGACCCTACTATGTTATCCACTTGCTCATCAAAATATTCAGCTCAGTCCTCTTGGGAAAAGCCCCCATATTGTTTACATCATGGCATTATTTACACCATCATGCTGGTCTTCAGTTAAAGAGTGATGGAGTAGAAGTTCACATTGAAGTTGTGACTTTATATGTGTGATTCTATTTAAAATCTTTTAATCTTTAAATTGTAAAAATACAATTTTAATTGTATAATTTGGTGCATCAAGAATAGGTTGATGTAGTTCTGTGAGGTAGAGAAGCCCTTAGCATCACATTCATCTTTCCCTTTAGCGAAAATAAATGAGGTGAAATCTTAATAATCCATGGTTTTATATGTATTTCCCTTTCACTCAGCAATAATACTTCTAGGGCTGTATCCCAAAGAGATTATACAAATTGGAAAAGGACACACATGTACAAAAATATTTATAGCAGCTCTTTTTGTGGTGGCCAAGAACTGGTAATTGAGGGGATGCCCATCAACTGGGGAATGGCTGAACAAGTTGTGATATATGAATGCAATGGAATTCTACTCTGCTATAAGAGATGAAGAGCAGGTATACTTCAGAAAAATCCGGAAAGACATATATGAACTGATGCTGAGTGAAGTGAGAAGCAGGAGCACATTGTACACAGTAATAGTCACATTATGATTTTGATAGACTTAGCTTTTCTCAGTAATGCAAGAATCTAAAAACACCTTCAAAAGACTCATGATGGAAAATGCCATCCATATCCAAAGAAAGAAATATGGAGTCTGAATGCAGATTAAAGCATACTATTTGTTCTCTTTTTTGTTTTGCTTCATTTTAGTTTTCCTCATGGCTCCTCCCATTTGTTCTAATTCCTCTATACAACATGAAATGTGAAAATATGTTTAAAAAGAATGTATATGTACAGTTTATATCAGGTTGTATACCATCTTGGGAGAGGGAAGGGGAGGGAGGCAGAGAAAATTTAAAATTTATGAAAGTGAATGTTGAAAACTAAAAATAAATAAATTTTAAAAAATAAAAGAATGATGGTCATAAAAATAAAAAAAATTGTGGTTCTTAAAAAGATAATAATCCATGGTTTCCATCAGCTTCCTCTTTTACCACATAAAGTAGCTGAAAATAATAGACTTAGTTCCAGTACCCAAAAGGGGTAGATGCACCTACATCCCTTGAGTATTAGACTTTGATCTAGAAAATTTAGATTCATATATATACTATGTGATTTTGGACAAACCATTTTATTCATCTGAAAAATTAAGAAGGGATTAGACTCTCTAAGGTTTTTCCTAGCACCATCATTCTGGAGTTGGTGCAATAATCCCTCGCTGAATTTCTTGGGCATAGAGTCTGACCTGTTTTAATATAAATACTCTCCTTCCAGGTCTTCCCCTTCATTATTTCTTTCATGAGAATAGGTAGAACACTTTCCCTTCCTCTTTTCTCTCCTTAACTCTTGTTCACCTCTTTTCTTGCATTGTTTTTTAGGTGCATATTCTTTTTGTTTTCTCTTACATTTAACATTATTTTAGTTGCTCCTTGATAGAAAGTATATCCATGTGCAAGGCATAGATGTGTGGATTTGGCTAAGCAAGATGACTTTTACTAGCTCTAAGTTCATGATCCTATATCTCTTAGCTGAAATCTTAGAATTCAATTTAACAAGAATTTATTACTATTTGCAAAGTGTGAGGCACCGGGGTTTCAGAAGCAAAAAAACAGAGCAGTCCCTTGCCCTTATTATGCTTTTATTTTATTCTCTGAATCCTACATTATTTCTTCTACTGTTTACTAAGTTTATGATAAGGAAGCATTATTGAAACACATCTTTTTCATTAGTGGGAATACTGCTGAATTGCCCTGTCCTAAGAAGGGGCAAATTCTGCCACCTCTTTCAACTTATCCAGGGACATCTTGACTATTGCACTAGGCTGGTTAGTATAGGGGAAGGGGAGAAGTGGTAGAGAAATTTCTATCTGTTTTGGACTCATTCACAAAGTGAAATTTCTTTTGGATACTGATTTCCCAGTGCCAAACAAAGGCTCTTATTATTCAAACAAGATCTAAAAGTCAATGAATAAAATCCAATCATTTTAAAATTCTGGATTCCAAGTCCATCATTAAATCATCAAGTTTTCCAATGTTCTCTGAAATGATAAATATGATACACTTTACTCAATCTTCATCCTCAACATTTCCACACCTTTTAAGCAATCAGCCGTCACCTCCTACTGGAATATTTTCTTCTACTCTGGCTCCCCATAACATTGCTTTTTTTTCACCTTTTCTCCTACCTTTCTTGTCACTTCTTCTCAGCCTCTTTTGATGATCATCCAGTATTTACCCCCTAAGTGTGGGTGTTTCTCAGAGGGCTTTCCTTGCTGCTTTTCTCTTATCCTTGAGTTCAGAAATATATATATATATATATATATATATATATATATATATATATATATATATATAGTTTAGTTTAAATACTTTTAGCCTTTCTTTGTATCCCCAGTGTTTAGTGCAGTACCTTGCACAAAAGAGATGCTTAATAAATGCAGCCTTCTCCCATCAGCCTTCTCCATTCTTACCCTTGGGCTACTCAAAACTGATGTAAGTTAATCAGCCATGCTAGTTGGTTGACTGACAAATTAATTGAATATAAAATATATTAGGACTTCAATTTTGCATAGAAATTTATGTTGACTGACTGATAGACTAATCTCTGTACACTTTACCTCTAGAGATCATGTTCTTCTCTTTTTACCTCTTTAGAGTATTGCATCTACTTTGTTTTAGAAATAAAGGGCTGTATCTGAGAAATCCTGGTTGCTAATTAAAGAGTGCAAACTCTATTAACCATTTTTATATGACTGGCTACAGACTATGCTCCATAGCCAATCCATTAGGCCATTCACTATGGGTATCTTGCTGTCAGCTTTGCCACTATTCAACTGTACTCCACACCATTTTTTCTGGGAAAAAATCTGAGATCAAATCAGTAATACCATTGCTTCTGGAAAAGCCAAGCCAATACCATTACAGTTCCACTAAGTATCCCTGTAATTGTGCAGGTCAAATCTCCCTTCACTGACCACAAACTTCATGTATTTGTTCTGTCTTTTCGTTGGAAGATAAGATCCTTAAGGGAAACAGCTACCTCATTTGTATATTTGCATTCCCAGTGTCTAGCACATAGTGGGCAATTAATAAATGGTGCACTCATTCATCACTTCATTCGTGATCTCATCACCTCCCACATTCTCAAATCATTTTCTTGATCCCAAACCTCAAATCATCAAATATCTATTGAACTCCTCTACCTACAGATCTTGTCATAACCTCAAATGCAGTATATCCAAAATTGCACTCATTATCTTTTCCCAAATCTACCTCCAAACTTCTTTCTGTTAATATAGGGAAAACTACGAGTTCTTGTTCAGTACTTAGAAAAGTACCTGACACATAGGAAATGCTCAACATATGCTAGTTGGTGATGGTAAGGTCTAAGACAGGGACATTGGATTGGCCACTTAAGGGCTCAAAAACAAATTTGCAATACCATTTCTAGTTGTACACTGGTAAATTCAAAATCCAGACTTGAAGGGGTTGGGAAGTAAGTGAATTGTGAAAACCTTCAGGCAATGAGAGTGAATGTTAATGCTGGCATTTTTGTGTAAAATGGAATAGAGCTCAGGAGACTGACAAGTAAGGTGGGAAATTTTGATTTTTTTAAAGGATGAGGGCAACCTGAATGCAGTAGATTTTATGCAATGGCAAAGAAACTTCTAGAAAAGGAGAGATGAGAGGGAAGGAATAATGAAAAATGATCTATGAGTTCATCTCCAAAAGTAAAGGACAGGGTTAAAAGCTCAAGTAGAAGGATTAGCCCTGCCAAAGAGAAAGACTCCTCAGAGATCAGATCAAAAAAAGAGAAGAGCAAATGAATATCTGAGAGGGATTTTGAAGTATAGAGAACAGGAGACAAGGGAATTTGTGACACATAGTCTCAATTTTCTCAATAAATTAGGAGGCAAAATTGTCTCATAATAAGAGCGGAGTTAGAGAATTATTATGGATTTGAAAAGAGGGGGTTAAGTTTAGAACAGTGGCAATTGAGAACATAGTAGAGTCAATCTGTGATGGCTAAGTAAATTTCTATGCAAAATTGAAGTCCTAATATATTTTATATTCAATTAATTTGTCAGTCAAC
This sequence comes from Bettongia penicillata ogilbyi, assembly GCA_023548195.1. Lineage (NCBI taxonomy): Eukaryota > Metazoa > Chordata > Mammalia > Diprotodontia > Potoroidae > Bettongia > Bettongia penicillata. The sequence goes on from JAJHZJ010000580.1 coordinate 3,539,669, forward strand.
CAACTAGCATGGCTGATTAACTTACATCAGTTTTGAGTAGCCCAAGGGTAAGAATGGAGAAGGCTGATCTTGGGGGTCACTGAAGGATTGAAATCTGGCAGTGTGGGAATGATGGAGGTAGCAAATAGTGGCAATTACCCTATGTCAGGCCTAAGCTAAATCCATCCAGTGGTTCAGCTTTGATGATTAAAATGCAGTAAGACACTTGGGAGCCAACAAATACAAATCGAAAGAAAACCACTTTGCTCATTTAACAGGTCAAAAGAATCAACTTTGAAGTTAAAATGATGCAAAAATCTAATCCCCTCCACCTGCAATCTATCCAGTCAAAACTCAGGGTAAGGTTCCCCACAATCTAAAAACATCATAGTTACCATCTGATATAATCTCCTAAGTGATTCCTCACCCTTTTAAAAATATCCTCCTAACTTATCTAGAGCTCTGGTTGGGGTTAGTTATTTTTAAAAAACAGAAAAGAAATAATCAGTGGTGAGAGCCTTACAGGCATGGGCCAAAACACGGGCACAGGGATGAGTGTTGAGTATTGAGAGCTCATTAGATATTAGATGTCAAGCATTTACAATACTAAGTAGGAAGGCAAAAACAATGCCTACCCTCAAGAAGCTTATATTCTAATAAGTGAGACATTTAAATTTACACATATAAAGAAGACACATTAACACAAACAGAGTAGAGGGAAGGGGATTTTAGAGGAGAAAGCTCTAGAAGGATGAGAGGACCATGAAAGGCCTTCCACAGCTTGAACTGAGTAGTGAAGGAATCCTGTGATTCTAAGAGGTGGAGGTGAAGTGGGAGAAGATCTCAGGCATGGGTCAGTCAGTGCAAAGGCAAAAAGATGAGAAATGAAGCAAGGAAGCCAATATGGCCATAGAGTATAGAGCAGAGGAGTCAGGCATAGGGTTGTGAAGGTAGGTAATGTATAAGACAAGACAGGTAAGAAAGAGCCATAACTATAGAATTAATTAATACAAATTTTATAGCACAAAGGGGGGGATTAGAGATTATTAATCTAGTACCCTCATTTTACACAAGAAAAACCCAAGACTAGGAGGTTAAAATAACTTTCCCAAAGTTCCCTGGCTTATTATCGGCCTAGCTAAGTTTTGAACTTGTGACTCTAGACTCCCAGTCCTGTCCTCTTTCTATTGTATCACAAATCTTTTTACATTAGGTGATCAATTGATAACTAGTGCCTTCATCCATCTCTTCCCTGTTTCTATGCATAACCAGTTATTTCCATGTGATTCTTCTCCATGAGAGCAGACTGGGCTGGGTTCCTGCTGCTGACTTGCTGTGAGAGGGTACTATATAAGCGGGTAGGTAGGCTGTTGGGATCTGGCTTTGAGGGGTCAGAGAGGGCTTGTCACAGCCTGCTAGCTTCAAAAGCTCCTGTTGTCCCAGGCTGAAGTAGGAGGCTGACCTCTGGTGGGTCTCTCCAGTGGGCTTGCGTAGCTGCCAGGGATGGCATCTGGAGGGGATGGCATGGATCTAAGGGAAGAGCCTTAACCTGGGGGTCAGTAAGTCAAAAAACCTGGGTTCTAGGCCATTATGAAAAATTGAACACATGCTCAAATGTGCACATATATACACATAAACATGCCATTGGAGTGATTTTTTTGGGAAAGGGCAAAGTGATTTCATTGAAATAGTTAAGAAATTTTTATTTAAGTGCCCATTAAATGCCAGGCATGGTGGGAAGTGTTGCAGATATATAAAGGGGAAAACGTCTTCCTCTTTAGAAACTCATAGTCTAATGGAAATATAGGCCTCCTAGATGAGGGAACTCTTTCTATAGTACTCAGAGTTTAAGAGAATTGCCTAGGTTCACATACCTAGCTTGTATCAAAGGTAGGATTTGAACCCAGGTTTTTCTAGCTTACCCAAAGGTTCTCACTAACCCAGAGGTTAGCCTCTATCCACTACATCCAAGTAACTGGGTTGTTTCATAGTTTCATAGAGTGTTGGACTTAGAATGTGGAAGATCTCAATTCAAATACTGCTTCACACACTTACTAGCTTGTGCTTTGGATCTCTAGTCTGTAAAATGATAACAGGTCCTAACTCCCAGGATTGCTACTCAGGATTAAATAAGATAACATACATAAAGTGCTCTGTAAACTATTGGCTAGAAAAGCTGAGGGTCTTCCCCTCCCAGATCTATTTTTAAAGCGGCATTCTTTGCATCATTTTGTTTAAATTAAGCTTTAATCACTGAATAGGTGCTGCCTCAGTCAAACTGAGACCTGTTAAAGACCTTAACTTGAAAAGGTCAAGGTCCTGCATTGCATCCTGGGCCATCTCCAGTTGTCCTGATTAACTGGCCATTGGACCCAGATGACTGTGGAGGAAGAAGTGAGACAGGTGACTTTGTTCAGCCCTCACCCACTTAAATTCAATTCACTTGCATGTCATGGCAGTAATTCCTTGATTTCATGCTCCTCTTCCAGAATGAAGGACAAACAGCAAGCAATCTTTATCCAGTAGATAAAAGCAAACAGGTTTAAGTGACTTGCCTAGGATGATACAGCTAAATATGTCTCTGGGACCAGATTTCAACTGAGAGAATAAGTCCCTACACTCTGTCTACCAAGTCACCTAGCTATATGCTCTTACAAGTGCATTTTGTCTTCCTCTAACTTCTATAAGCCACAGGAGAGTATTTGAAGTGGTCCATCTGTTGTAGAAATGAAAACAAAAATAGGTGGAACCTTTTCCTCAGAAGTGCTAAAGATATTGCCCAACAAAGCTATCTCTCTTTCCTTGGGTTCAGTCCAGATAAATGTTTGTGCTAAAACAAACAAACCAAGAAGCATATTGATTTTATAAGTGTGTGTGTGTGTGTGTGTGTGTGTGTGTGTGTGTGTGAGAGAGAGAGAGAGAGAGAGAGAGAGAGAGAGAGAGAGAGAGAGAGAGAGAGAGAGAGAGAGGGAGAGAGAGAGAGAGAGATTTAACAAGAGAGGTGAATGTTTGCTTTGGTATTTAATAGTAAATATCTTTTCGTAGCTATAGAATGTAGAGCTGTAGAAGATAGGTAAATCTCATTTCCTTTCACTAAAGCCTACTAATTAAGTCGGCAAAATTTCATTCCAGTCCCCAGTCACCTAGAATATTCAACTTATGCTTATCCCTTCACTACCCTGAACTGATCTTCCCATCTGAGGCCAAGGCTTTGCTTTTGGTTCAGTGATCCAGCCATTTCTAGCTATTGAGCTTCTGTTCATGCTTCATTAAGGTTTCATTTGGCTCATGCCTCCGCATTCCTCCCTCCAGTGAAAACATCCAAAAGATTAATTGAATGTTAGACATCACTGGTGAGAAAGAAAAGATAGCTGATGGAAGTTAAAAAGGGGAGGGTTGAAAAACTCTTGCCTACCCTGCTGGGATAGGAAACACAGTCTCCCTGGAATTCTCCTTCCTTCAGGTATAGTCAATGCAAGAGTCACTTTCTGAATGACAGATAGTAAGATTCACTGAGCAAGTGGATATGAACACTTAAGCTGTGTTTCAAATTTCAAGTCAAAAAACATTTTCATGTACCTATTAAGTGCTGGATGGTGAGAGACTTTAAAGTAAGAAAGAACCCATGTCCTTAATGAGTTTGCCAATTAATGAGGAGATAAACCTAATTATATTTAAATCAACAGACATTATTAAGCTCCTAGGTGCTGACAAGTACTTGGTGTATAAGTACCAAACATGCATAGTCTTGGCTCTGGCTTCTAGGAGATCAGATTATGTAAGAGAATACATGAACACAGTAAATATGAGCTAATTTGAAAATGGAGTTCTACAATTCAGTAATGCTGAGGTGGGGAGGGTGAGGGAAGACTTCATGAATGTGTTACTTGAGATGAATCTTGAAGGAAGACACATTGGAAGAGGAATGTAAGGTGTCATCCTATGCAATTAACTGGAACCGAAAGTACTAACAGTGACTTAAAGGTGGAGAGTTCCTTTAGGAACTCCTTTCCGGGATGGAAGGGGAAGTTCAGAAAGAGTACAGTGTATAAAATTAAACCTGGGTCCTGATGAAAGAAAGATTTCAAAAGTAAAGACAGAGGTTAGAACTTTGTAGGCATGGGTAATTGAACCAAAACACAGATACAGGAGTGCAGAAAAGCTCATTTACCCATATGTGGTGCTCAGCAGTGTAAGACTTATTGGGTCATGCTTGCTAAACACAGTTTCTAAAGCCAAATGAAAAAGAGGGCAGGCCAGAGACCTTGGGTTTCCATGCATCTCTGACCCCAGCATAAAAAAATTCAGCACTCTCAATGCTATCCTCAGCAATCTTCCTGCCTATTTTGGTGATGATCAATCTTGAAAGGCAAGATAACATGTCTTTTTGTCCCTGCAGATCAAGAAGAGGTACTTTTGAGAGTTAGATCCAGAAAATTAATTAAATTATTCCTTCACTGTTTCCCTTGTATTCTTTAAGTAATTGTCCATCCAGCAAATACTAATTAAACATCTATTATGAAAAGCTAGTGTCACTATAACAGTATATACATGATCAGTTGTGAGATTATAGATCCTTACAACAACCCCATAAGATGTCTGCTATAGTTCTTTTACTCACCTGATCCAATCATTCTATATCTATCCTTGACCTCATCTGATTCTCTCTTCTGCACATTGTTCCCATAAGTATTCCCTCCCTTTCCCTAATTTCATGTTTTTTCTTATGTTCTTTCCTACTGTTTATACACATGCCCAAATTCATTTCATCCTTTAAAACCTTCACTAGACCCTACAATTCCTTTTAGTTATTGTTCTGTATACTTTTTCCCTTTCACATCCAATTTTCTAGAAAAAAATCTGTCCATAGTAGTTGCTTCTATCCTTTCTCCTTATTCATTTCTCAGCCGTTTTCTGACTTAATGTCTTATCACTGAATAGAAATTTCTCTCTCCAAAGTTGCCAATGAACTCTTAAACACCAAATCCAATGGCTTCTTCTCAGTCCTCCTTAATCTCTCTGAAGCATTTGACACCTATTGCTCCCTTCTCTGAATTTTCTCTTAATTTCCTTCTCACCTGTCTGATTGCTCATTTTCAGTTTCCATCATGGACCCAGAATTCAAGTCCTTACCCTAACTGTGGGTATACACCAATAATGCTGCCTTGGAACCTCTTCTGATCTCTATCCACATTCTCTCATTTGGTGACCTCATCAACTCTTGGTGGTTTAAATAGTATATGTATGTAGCTTTCTCTACACTAGTCCTTTATGATTTCAGGCTGCTTGTCCCACAAGAAACTCAATATGTCCAAAACAGAAATTAATAATTAAAGACAACATGAGAGGATTCATTTATAAAAATATATAGGAAAGATATTTTTGCTGTACTAAAGAGCTACAAATAAAGTAGGGTGCATCAATCATGAAAAGGTGGAAAACCTGGAAATGAATTAGTGGAATATTATTGGGCATCTAGATGGCGCAGTACATAAAGTTCTGAGCCTGAAGTCAGGAAGATCCAAGCTCAAATTTGACATGGACACTTACTAGCTATGTGACTCAGGGCAAGCCACTTAATCTCTATTTACAAGAGTTTTCTCATCAGAAAATTACATCTGCTTACAATGGTGGTTATAGGGATCAAATAAGCTAATAATCATAAAACATTAACAGGGTGCCTGGTGTGTAGTAAGTACTATGTAAATGTTAGTTATTATTATCATTGATTTCACCAAAAGAAATGAGATTCAGACAATCCTAGGAAGAAATGTATGAACTGATACAGAGTAAACAGAAAAAGGAGAACAATTTACATAATGATCATAATAAAATAAAAGAAAGTGATTTTTAAGACATCAGAGTCTTTAAATGCTAAGTCCAATAATAACTTAGGATGGAATTAAGCATGCTTCCCTCATCTTGGCAGAAAAATAATCTATAATAGGTTAGAAAGAAGCACAGATTTACATCAACGGTCAATGCATTGATTTGTACTAACTGGCAATATTGGTTACAGGAGAAGATTATGTAAAAAACTTAATTAAGTACATTTTAAATTATACAGAATAAAGCAAGATAAGTTCAGAAGAGGACACAAGGAGAAAAGACATACATTTTAAGCAACCATGTTAAGAAGATGTGTATCATTTTATATATAACTCTTTTCTATTTTTGTACTAAATTTTTATAATACCAATAATTTTAAATATGCTTTATAGCTAATTCTAGCCTAAAACAATGTGAGATGTAAGCATGGAGTAGTAATAGCTGAATTGAATTTTTAAGGGTTCAAATCTTTGAGAAGTCACAACTTCTTTAGCCCTCAGTTTCTTTATATATAGAATGAGGTTAGGTTGAATGATTTCAAAGGTCCTTTCTAGCTCTGAATACATGACCTAGCAATTTTTAGTCTCTTTTTAAAATCTTATTTATCCATTAGAGCCCAGCTCTGTGTTTCTTTTAGGATGGCAGGAGTCCAATCTGTGCCCGTGGTGTTCATGGCTAAGAATGGTTTAGTATGACATTGATTCCACGTGAAATAGACATTTTCAACAACAATAACAAAGAATTCATTTGTTGTGAAAAAAAACAAAAGCAAAAACAAAAATCTTCCTGGCCCCAGATTCCCTTTGGTCAACAACAGACTGTGAGACTCTTTCCACAAACCCAGTTTTCTGTGCCCTACCTGTTTCTCCAGAAGGAGTCAATTCATTGAATCATCTTTATTGACTCACAAAAATCAAGTCCCATGTCAGCTTTAAGTGGATTCTTGGATTTCTTTCTCTTTGGAGAAATTAAAGCATAAACTGCAGGCCCTGCATTCATTTACATGAACTCATTACTTACCAAGCTCTTTCCCTTTAGATCTTCCAAAAAATTCAGTGACATGCTGAATGTATGTCCTAGGGAAACAGTCGTGACCACAAAGAAAACAGGAGACCTTGGTTGTTATCACTGATGAACCCTTTACTAGTTCTGTGAAGTTAGGTAAGTCATATTTCCATTCTGGGCCTCAGTTCTCTCACCTGCAAACTGAGGATTTTGGATTAGATTCTCAGTCTGGTAGTCTCTTATCTCTAACTCCATGATCTTATGACACTCATTTGGCTGATTCTGGATAGCCTATTTAAAAAATATATAATCTCATCAAAAAAGTCTTTCCATTTCCTTGAGAAAAATATAGATAAATACCAAGAAATGGCATATCTCATTTCTTTTCATCTCCTCTTCCAAATTCGGATATAGTAACGTTTCACGCACTGTTGTGGTCAAATGGCTTTTCCTACTAGTAATGGATGACCCAAAATGCTGCAGAATAATGAAATTCTCTGTGTACTTCCTGTCCATCTACCTTTTTATAACAAAATCCTGATGAAGTGGGTTGTGCAAGTGTGAAGTGATAGTGCAGTGTTAAATTTTAATGTTTTTTTCTCTATTTTTTTAATATAAATTTATTTATTTAACTTTTTATATTCATTTTCACAGAATTTTGGGTTCCAAATTTTCTCCCCATTTATCCCCTCCCCCACCCCAATATACAGAGCATTCTAATTTTCCCTATCACCAATATGCCCTCTCTTCTATCATCCCTCCCTTCTCTTGTCCCCATCTGCTTTTTTGTCCTGTAGGGCCAGATGACTTTCTATTCCCCAATAACTGTATTTCTTATTTCCTAGTAGCAAGAACAATACTAAAGAGTTGTTCCTAAGACTTTGAATTCCAAATTCTCTCCGTCCCTACCTCCCCACCCATTCCCTTTTGGAAGGCAGGCAATTCAATATAGGCCATATCTGTGTAGTTTTGCAAATGATTTTGATAATAGTCATGTTGTGTAAGACTAACTGTATTTCCCTCCATCCTATCCTGTCCCCCATTGTTTCTATTCTGTCTTTTGATCCTCTCCCTCCCTGAGTGTTGACTTCAAATTGCTCCCTCCTCCCATTGCCCTCCCTTCCATCATCCCTCCCTCCCTGCTTATCTCCTTCTCCCCCACTTTCCTCTATTGTAAGATAGGTTTTCATACCAAAATGAGTGTGCATTTTACTCCTTCCTTTAGTCGAATGTGATGAGAGTAAACTTCATGTTTTTTTCTCACCTCTCCTCTTTTTCCCTCCACTAAAAAGTCTCCTGCTTGCCTCTTGAATGAGAGATAATTTACCCCATTCCATTTCACCCTCTCTCCTCCCACTACATTTCTCTTTCACCGTTTACCTTAATTTCTTTTAAGATATGGTCCCATCCTCTTCAATTCACTGTGCTCTCTGTCTCTGTATGTGCATGCATGTGTGTATGTGTGTGTGCGTGCATATGTGTACATGTATGTGTGGTTGCTTGTGTGTATGTGGTTCCACCAACTACCCAGATACTGAAAAGTTTTAAGAGTTACAAATATTGTCTTTCCATGTAGGAATGTAAACAGTTCTTCTCTGGTAAGTCCCTTCTGACTTCTCTTTGCTGTTTACTTTTTCATGCCTCTTCTCATTCTTGTGTTTGAAAGTCAGATTTTCTTTTCAGCTCTGGTCTTTTCATCAAGAATGCTTGAAAGTCCTCTGTTTCATTGAAAGACAATATTTTCCCCTGAAGTACTATACTCAGTTTTGCTGGGTAGGGGATTCTTGGTTTGAGTCCTAGTTCTTTTGACTTTTGGAATATCCTATTGCATGCCCTTCGGTCCCTTAATGTAGAAGCTGCTAGATCTTATGTTATCCTGATTGTATTTCCACAGTACTGGAATTGTTTCTTTCTAGCTGCTTGCAATATTTTCTCCTTGACCTGGGAATTCTGGAATTTGGCCACAATGTTCGTAGGAGTTTCTCTTTTTGGATCTCTTTCAAGTGGTGATTGATGGATTCTTTCAATACTTACTTTGCCCTCTGGTTCTAGAATATCAGGGCAGTTTTCCTTGATAATTTCATGAAAGATGATGTCTAGGCTCTTTTTTTGATCATGGCTTTCAGGTAGTCCCACAATTTTTAAATTGTCTCTCCTGGATCTATTTTCCAGGTCAGTTGTTTTTCCCATGAGATTTCACATTCTCTTCCATTTTTTTCATTCTTTTGGTTTTGTTTGGTGATTTCTTGGTTTCTCAGAAAGTCATTAGCCTCCATCTGTTCCATTCTAATTTTGAGAGAACTATTTTCTTCAGCGAGCTCTTGAACCTCCTTTTCCATTTGGCTAATTCTGCTTTTGAAAGCATTCTTCTTCTCATTGGCTTTTTGAACCTCTTTTGCCAATTGAGTGAGCCTATTTTTCAAGGTGTTATTTTCTTCAGCATTTTTTGGATCTCCTTTACCAAGGTATTGACCCGTTTTTCATGCTTTTCTTGCATCTCCTCATTTCTCTTCCCAGTTTTTCCTCCACTTGTCTAACTTGATTTTCAAAATCCTTTTTGAGCTCTTCCACAGCCTGAGCCCACTGGACATCCACCTGGGATGTCTGGGATACAGAGGCCCCGACCTCCACGTCTTTCCCTGATGGCAAGCATTGTGCTTCCTCATCAGAAATGAAATGAGGAAGTTCCATGTGTTCCCCAAGAAAGTAGCTTTCTATGGTCTTATTTTTCTTCCCTTTTCTGGGCATTTTCCCAGCCAGTTACTTGACTTCTGAGATTCCTCTCCACCCCTGTCTACATCCGCCCAGTTAGTGCTTGGGGTCTGAGATTCAAATGCTACTCCCCAGCCTCAGGGCTTTCAGTGGCAGAAGTGGCTGCTATTCAATGTGAGCTTAAGTTCTGGTGCTCAGGTGGGGGCAGGGCTGCCTCCCAGGCTCAGTTCCTTCAGGGGCTTTATGGGGAGACCTTTGGTAATGGTCCTGAGCTCCTGTCTGCTCAGGGAGTCCCGTGCTGCCACTGCCTCTGCCGGTGCCTCTGCCACCACCTCCTGAGGGGGCCCGAGTCATGGAGACACCCTGCTCCCCTCTTGGCCAACCCAGAAGTCTCTCTCACTGACCTGTAGCACCTGTGGGCAGAGGGACCTTCCTGGCTGCCCGAGATTCCATCCCTGAAGCCTGCTCGGATCTGCTCCTCTGGGGCCATGCAGCCAGGGCAGCGCAGGGGTGGGCTCCACTGTCCTGTGCATGATGGACCTTTGGGGACGGCTTTCCAGGGCTCTCTGGAATGGAAATCTCCTCCTCTGCATTGGTGTGCAGCTTGAACTCATCCAGAATTTGTGGGGAGTTCTTTTTACTGGAAATTTATGGGCTGTGGATTCAGAGCTAGCATACGTGAGTCTTTCTACTCCGCCATCTTGGCTCTTGCCCCTAATAAGTTTTTTTTTTTTTGAGCAATACACACACATGCTTAACATATATGTATATCACACACACACACACACACACATATATATATATATATATATATATATATATATATATATATATATATATATATATATATGAGAGAGAGAAAGACAGAGAACACAAACAAGCATATATTTGGGTATGTGCTACATGCCTCTTGATACATCATTAGCTCCATAAGGTCAGGGACTCAATCTTAATTGTCTTTATATGGTACAGGCTCAGAATTAGGAAGATTCATTTTCATGAGTTCAAAGTCAGTCTCAGACATTTATTAGCTGTGTGTCCCTGATCAAGTCACTTAACCCTGTTTGTTTCAGTTATTCTTCTATAGAAATGAGCTAGAAAAGGAAATATCAAACCACTCCAGCATCTTTGCAAGAAAATCTCAAATGGGACGATGAAGAGTCGGACACAATTGAAATAACTGAATAACAAATATTTCCCCCAGTATCTGAACTTTTCTCATTAGCCTCAATCCCTTGTAAGCTTATCTTAAAATTACACTAAGCTATACTATTTGATAGGACAATAAGAAAGTTATTGGAGACCTTGTACAAACCATTTGATTGAAAATAGCAAGGACAGTTTAGATACTGGGTACGTTCTATTGACTTAAATTTGCTGATGAACAGGAGAAAAGAAACAAGATGGTACTTCTATGGGGCAGAAGAGTCAGGGAAGATTTTCTTTGGTGGTGGTATTTTATAAGAGATTGGAATGATTTATGAAAAATTCCTGTTGATACCACACTAGCCATACATCCTTAGAGGAGTAGTATGATGTGGTTAACTAGAGAGAAGTGGAGCTGGGAGATAGAAGGTCATGAATTCTATAAGCACCATTTAGAACTTGCAAGTTTCCCAGCAGTGATGCTCAGGGGTCACAAAAGGAACTATTTATAATAATAATTTAATAAATATACTTGCTTTACTAGCAGAAATTCTCATTTTTCCTGACATATGGGTATTAATATTATATTTGATGAAGTTGTGAATATGCCAAAGAAAGAGCAAAGCTTCTTATAAATAGGCATACTCAGATGCTCAGTTTGTAAGCCTCTCTCGGGGTCTTGTCTCCTTGTCCCCCTTGTCCCCATTCTGAATGGGAATATTCAATTCTGAGGGTATAAGATACTGTTTAGGAAGAAGGGTGGATATGGAAAGTTGGATGTGTTCCCCTCCCAACTGAAAGGGTTTACAAGTGTGAGGTACAGAGCATGTGATCAGCAGGTAGCCTGTGTCTTAATGGAAAATGGTTCATAAGTAGACTCTTCATTACATTTATGTATTTTTTAATGAACAAGTGATGAAGAACTGCTTTGAGATTTCTGGGACAACTGAAGCTGCTTGAAATTCTACATAAAACTGAAGAACCAAAGAGCACCAGAAACTATTCCCTGCTTCACTAGCCTAAGAAGCACTGCTGGAAAATTGCAAGTTCTCTATGATTCTCAAAGAATTTATGACCTTCTATATCCCAGTTTAACTTCTTTCTGGGTAGCCATACCTTATTCCGACTCTAAAGAGATACTATGAAGCAGTAAGCACCCTGGCATACACAGGAGGGGATATTGCACAGGTTCTTACATCTGCTTTTCTAAAAGTAAAGCAACTTTTGAGGGGTCAAAAATCACTTTAATCAAGCACATATGTTATTCACTTAGTTCAGGGGAAAAGGTCAGCACCCTGCACTTCAGAGAAAATAAAAACAGAAATAAATATTAACTGGACTACCAACTGTATGATGATAAGCAATACATTCATCACATATCAACAGGCAGATCCAACTGTCTGATCATTACATACATACATACTTACCTGAGATAGAAGCATCAACATCTGGGTCTTCAAAACCAGGGGCCTTTTAAAACATCTGCTTGGAATCTTATCTGACATAGGAAACTTCAAGTTTCAGCATTCATTTGCACAAAATTTTGAGTTCCAAACTTTATCCCCATCTTACCCCTCCTCTCACTCCAAAACGCTGTGCATTCTGATTACCTCTTTCCCTAATCTGCTCTCCCTTCTATCACATCCCTCCATTCCCTTATCCTGATCTTCTCTCTTTCCTTGTAGGGCAAGATAAATTTCTATATGCCATTACCTGTATTTCTTATTTCCTGTTATATGCCAAAACACACAACATATGTTCCTAAAACTTTGAGTTCCAACTTCTCACCCTTCTTTCCTCCCCACCCATCTCCACTGAGAAGGTAGCAATTCAATACATCTTTTATGAGAGATAATTTGTCCCATTCCATTACTCCCTTTCTCTTCCCAATATATTCCTCTCTAAATCCTCAATTTTACTTTTTAGATATCCTCTCTATTCAACTCACCCTGTGCTCTCTGTCTACACATATATAAATGTGTATTAATCCCTCTAACTACTCAAATATTGAGAAAAGTTTCAAGAGTTACAAATATTATCTTTCCACGTAGGAGTGCAAACAGTTCAACTTTAGTTAAGTCCCTTATGATTTCTCTTTCTTGTTCACATTTTCATGCTTCTCTTGATTCTTGTGCTTGAAAGTCAAATTTTCTATTCAGTTCTGGTCTTTTCATCATAAATGCTTGAAAGTCCTCCATTTCGTAAAATGACCATTTTCCCCCCCGAAGTATTATACTCAGTTTTTTTTTTCTGGGCAGGTGATTCTTGGTTTTAATCCTAGTTTCTTTGACTTCTGGAATATCATATTTTAAGCCCTTCAATCCCTTAATGTAGAGGCTGCCAGAACCTGTGTTATGCTGATTGTATTTCCACAATGCTTGAATTATTTCTTTCTAGCTGCTTGCAATATTTTCTCTTTGAACTGGGAACTCTGGAATTTGGCTACAATATTCCTAGGAGTCTCTCTTTTTGTATCTCTTTCAGGAAGTGATCTGTGGATTCTTTCAATTTTATTTTACTCTCTGGTTCTAGAATATCAGGGCATTTTTCCTTGATGATTTCATGAAAGAGGATGTCTAGGCTCCTTCCTTGATCATGGCTTTCAGGTAGTCCCCATAATTGTTCAATTGTTCCTCCTGGATCTATTTTCCAGGTTAGTTGTTTTTCCAATAGGAAATTTCACATATTTCAGGTCTTCAATTTATTTCATTCTTTTGGTTTTGTTTTATAATTTCTTGATTTCTAATAAAGTCATTAGCTTCCATCTGCTCCATTCTAATTTTTAAAGAATTATTTTCTTCAGTGAGTTTTTGAACCCCCTTTTCCATTTGGTTAATTCTGCTTTTTAAAGCATTCTTCTCCCTATTGGCTTTTTGGATCTCTTTTGCCAATTGAGTTAGTCTATTTTTAAGGGTATTGCTTTCTTCAGCATTTTTTTGGGTCTCCTTTAGCAAGCTGTTGACTCATTTTTCATGATTTTCTTGTATCACTCCCATTCCTCTTTTCAATTTTGCCCTACCTCTCTTACTTGATTTTCAAAATCCTTTTGAGCTCTTCTATGGCCTGAGAACACTGTATATTTATTTTGGAGGTTTTCGATTCAGAACCCTTATCTTTTACGTATTCCTCTGATGGCAAGCATTGTTCTTTGTCATTCAAAAAGGATGGAAGAAAATACCTGTTCACCAAGAAAGTCACCTTCTATAGTCTTATTTTTTCCCATTTTGGGGCATTTTCCCAGTCAGTTACTTGACTTTTGAGTCCTTTGTCAAGAGGGGTTATAATCTGGGGACCTGTAAGTTCTCAGTTCCTCCAGCATGGCACAATAAAGGGAGAGGAGTTTACTCCTCTCTTGGCCTACACTCTGGTCTGGGAGCTACCAAAGCTTTTCTGCCCAGAATCTGCAAGTAGTATTCCCTTTCTAGAGCTTCCACCACACCAGCCAGCACTCTTTTTCTCCTCAGGGCCTCCATTCAGTACTGAGACTCAGATCAGCTGCTCAATTCCCCCAGGGTCTTTAGGCCAAGGGCTCCTATAATGGACCCTACTGCCACCTGGGGTCAGGGCTAGGAGAGGACCCTGCTCCCTTCTCACCCACGTGAAAGAGCTTTCTAATTGACCTTTGAAGCTGTCTCTGACATTTCTGGGTTGAGGGATCTGGGAATTGCAGCTGTTGCTTTCTATCTCTTCTTTAGTCAAAAGTTCTTCCCTTCTCCATAAATCTGATAAATACATTATTCCTTGCTCCAACAATTTGTCCATAGCATCAATCTTTATACCTAGGTCATGTACCCATTTGGATTTTATTCTTGTGTACGGTGTCAGGAATTTATCTATGCCTAGTTTCTGCCACACTTTATCCAGTGTTCCCAGCAATTTTTGTTGAACAGTGAGTTCTTATCCCAGAAGCTGAGGTCCTTGGGTTTACAAAAGAGTAGATTGCTATATTCGTTACCTACTGTGTCATGATAACCTAGCATATCTCACTTTTCTACTTTTCTGTTTCTTAGCTAGTACCAAGTGGTTTTGGTAATTGCTGCTTTATATGAGATTTGGTAGTGCTAGGCAACCTTCCCTAGCATTTCATTAGTCCCCTTGATGTTCTGGATCTTTTGTTCTTCCAGATGAATTTTCATATTTTTTTCCAGCTCTAAAAAATAATTATGGGATACTTTAACTGGTATGACACTAAATAAGTAAATTAATTTAGGTAGAATTGTCATTTTTATTATATTGGCTTGGCTTACCCATGAGCAACTGGTGCTTTCCCATTTGCTTAGATCTGACTTTATTTGTGTCGAGTGTGTTGTAGTTGTGTTCATATAGCCCCTGGGTTTGATTTGGCAGGTTAACTCACAAATATTTTATAGTGTGTACCCTAGCTTTAAATGGAATTGCTCTTTCTATCTCTTGCAGTTAGACTTTGTTACTAATATACAGAAATGCAGAAGATTTGTGTGGGTTTATTTTGTAACCTGCAAATTTGTCAAAATTGTTTATTATTTCAAGTAGTTTTTTCCTTGAATCTCTGGGATTTTCTAAGTATGTCATCATATCATCTGCAAAGAGTGATAACTTAGTTTCTTCTTTGCCTACTCTAATTCCTTCAATTTCTTTATCTTGCCTAATTGCTATAGGTGACATTTCTAGTACCATATGGTACAATAGTGGTGACAATGGACATCCTTGTTTCACCCCTGATCTTATTGGAAATGCATCTAGCTTATCACCGTTGCTATAAGGCGTGCTGAAGGTTTTAAGTAAATACTGCTTATTATTTTGTGGAAAGTTCCCTTTATTCCTGTGCTCTCCAAGGTTTTTAATAGGAATGGGTGTTGCATTTTGTCAAAAGCTTTTTCTGCATCTATTGAGATAATCATGTGGTTTCTGTTAGTTTTGTTCTTGATATGATGAATAATGCTAATAGTTTTCCTAATAGTGAACCAGCCCTGCATTCCTGGTATGAGTCCTACCTGATCATAATGTAGTATTCTCATGATAAGTTGGTGTATTCTTTTTGCTAAAATGTTATTTGAAATTTTTGCATCTATATTCATTAGAGAAATTGGTCTATAATTTTTTTTCTCTATTCTATCTCTTCCTGGTTTAGGTATAAAAACCATATCATATATATCATAAAAAGAATTGAAGAGTACTCCTTCTTCCCCAGTTTTCCCAAATAGTCTATATCATGTTGGAATTAACTGTTATTTAAATGTTTGGTAGAATTCACTTGTAAATCCATCTGGCCCTGGAGATTTTTTCCTAGGGAGTTCATTTATGTCTTGTTCCATTTCTTTTTCTGAGATGGAGTTGTTTAAGGATTCAACTTACTTTTTGTGTTATCTGGGCAATTTATATTTTTTAAAATACTCATTCATCTCATTAGGTTGTCAAATTTATGGGCATAAAGTTGAGCAAAGTAATTTCTAATTATTGTTTTAATTTCCTTTTCATTGGAAGTGAGTTCACCCCTTTCATTTTTGATATTGGTAATTTGGTTTTCTTCTTTCTTTTAATCAAATCGGCTAAAGGTTTATCAATTTTATTAGTGTTTTTTCATAAAACCAACTATTAGTTTTATATATTAGTTCAATAGCTTTCTTAATTTCAATTTTATTGATCTCTGCTTTGGTTTTCAGTATTTCTAACTTGGTATTTACTTGGGGATTTTCAATTTGTTCTTTTTCAGCTTTTTCAGCTGCATGCTCAAGTCATTGATCTCCTCTTTCTCTATTTTATTCATTTAGGTATTCAAAGACATAAATTTTCCCCTAAGAACTGCTTTTGTAGGATCCCATAAGATTTGGTAAGTTGTCTCATTATTGTCATTCTCTTGAATGAAGTTGTTGATTTTCTTTAACTCACTCCTTCTTTAGGATTAGATTATTTAGTCTCCAATTAATTTTTAGTTTATCTTTCCATGGCCTTTTATTATATATAACTTTTATTGAATTACAATCTGAGTATGGTGCATTGACTATCTCTGCCTTTCTGCACTGGATTGTGAGGTTTTATGCCCTAGAACATGGTTATTTTTTTGCCATGTATGACTAAGACAAAGGTATATTCCTTTCTATCGCTATTCATTTTTCTCCAGAGATCTATCATACCTATCTTATCCAGTGTTTTATTCACCTCCTTAACTTGTTCCTTGTTTATTTTAAGGTTAGATTTATCAAATGCAGAGAAGGGGAAGGTTGAGGTCCCCCAATGGTATAGTTTTGCTGTCTATTTCCTCCTACAACTCCCCCAACCTCTCTTCTAAGAATTTGGATGCTATACCAGTTGTAGCATACATGTTTAGTAATGATATTGATTCCGTGATTATGGTGCCTTTTAGCAGGATATAGTTTCCTTCCTTATCTCTTTTGATTAGATCTATTTCTGCTTTTGCTTTGTATGAGATTAGGATTGCTACCTCTGCTTTTCTTACATCAGCTGAAGCACAGCATACTCTGCTCCAACCTTTTACTTTTACCCTGTGTGTATCCCCTCGTTTCAAATGTGTTTCTTGTAAACAACATATTGTTGGATCATGGCTTTTAATCCATTCTACTATCTGTCTCCCTTTTATAGGAGAGTTCATTCTATTCACATTCACAGTTATGATTACAATCTGTTTCTTTCCCTCGATCTTCTTTTCCACCATTTGTGCTTTTAGTTCTCTCATCTCCCTTTCCCTCCTTCATGCAGTTTTCACTTTTGACCACCACCTCCTGCAGTCTTCCCTTCCTTCTTTCAGCCCCTCTCCCTTTTACTCCCCTTTGTCCTTACTACATCTTCTCCCCACTTTTAACTTCTCCTCCCCTTCTTCCCCCTTCCCCTTCTACTTCCTATAGAGCTAATTAGATTTATATACTCAGTTAAGTTTATCGTTCCCTCCTTGAACCAAATCAGATGAAAGTATCTCTCAAACAATACTCCTCTCCCTCCTCTCTTTCCTTCTACTTTAATATAATCTTCCTGTGATGTAATTTATCATTTTCTGCTTCCTTTTTTTATATCTGCTGTTTCAATCCCTTCGCATGCTTAAATCACATTTTTATCATCACATTTTTATCATCACATCATTTACTGTACATCCATTCCCTGTATCTATGTATATCCCTTCTATACTTCATGATAGATGTACAATTCTCAAGATAAACACATATCATCTTCCCTCATAGGGATGTAAATGTTTTGCCCAAATTGAGTAATAAGGTTTTCTTTTTCCCTGTTTATCTTTTTATGTTTCTCTTGAGACCCACATTTGAAGATCAAATTTTCTATTGAGTTTTTTCCTTTTTGTCAGGAAAGTCTGGAAATCCCTTATTTCGTTGAATGTCCATCTCCTTGCCTGAAATATTATGCTGAATATTGCTGGGTAATTGATCCTTGGTTGTAGTCCAAGCTCCTTTGCCTTATGGAATTATCAGATTCCAATTCCTTTGATCTTTTAATGTAGAAGCTGCAAGGTCCTGTGTGATCCTGACTGTAGCTTCTTGATATTTGAATGGTTTCTTTCTGGCTTCTTGTAGTATTTTCTCCTTCACTTGATAGTTCTGGAATTTGGCAACAATATTTCTTGGTGTTTTTAGTTTGGCTTCCTTTTTGGAAGGTGAATGGTGGGTTCTTTCGATGACCACTTTGCCCTCTGGGTCTAGCACTTCTGGGCAGCTTTCCTTGATGATTTCTTAGAAGATATTGTCCAGGCTCTTTTTTTCATCATGGCTTTCTGGTAGGCCAATGATTCTTAAATTTCTAAATTAGCTCTCCTGGGTCCATTTTCTAGGTCAGTTGTTTTTCCAGTGAGATATTTTACATTGTCTTCTATTTTTCCATTCTTTTGGTTTTGTTTTATAATTTCTTGATTTCTCATAAAGTCATTAGATTCTATTTGCTCCATTCTAATTTTGAAGTAATTATTTTCTTCAGTGAGGTTTTGGACCTCCTTTTCCATTTAGTTAATTCTGTTTTTTAAAGCATTCTTCTCCTCATTAGCTTTTGGACCACTTTTGCCATTTGGGTAGATCTAATTATAAAGGTGTTATTTTCTTCAGCATTTTTTTAGGTCTCCTTTAGCAAGCTATTGACTCATTTTACATGATTTTCTTGCCTTGTTGTCATTTCTTTTCCCAGTTTTGCCTCTGCTTTTCTTACTTGGTTTTCAAAGTCCTTTTTGAGATTTTCTATAGCCTGTTAGCAATTCATTTTTTTTCTTGCAGACTTTTGATGTAGGAGCTTTAACTCTCTTCTTCTGGTTGATTTTCTTTGTCACCTAAGATTTTATAGTCTGATTTTTCCTGCTATTTACTCATGTTCCCAGTCAAATACATGACTTTCTAACTATTTTTCAAGGTAAATCTCTGCTTCAAGTTGGGGTGCAAGTGGGGTGGGTGTACTATCCCAGGCTTTAGGCATTTTGTATCCGCTCCTCTACCCCCACTGCCTATGGTCCCAGAGCTCTGGAAGTAGCTGTCACTACAGCTACAGATCCTTCTCCTGCTGCTGCTGCTTCGGCAATTGGCACTTCTGCCACTGGTGCCATCTCCTACTCCTCCCTGGGTTTGGGGCCAGACTCAAGCCAGACCTGGTCCAATAAAGTTTTCCCACTGACTTGCTCTCCTGTCTATGGCATTTGTGGGTTACTACTATTGCTTGTGATTGAGTTCCCTGAGGCCTACTCCACCACTGTCTATCCTGGCATGGTTTATGCTGGACTGTGCTCCAATTTGCTCCCAAAGTGGTTTGCTAGGCACTCCCTTTATACCTTCCAGGTTTTCTTGGGCTGTAGATTTGTTGCACTTTGTCATTTTATGGATTCTGCAGCTGTAGAATTTGTTTAGGGTCCTTTTACAGGCATTTGACAGGGTTTGGGAGAAGAGCTAAAGCAAGTCCCTGCTTTTACTCTGCCATCTTGGCTCTACCACTGAGTATAATATTCAAGAGAAAAAATGGAGATTCAATGAAATAGAAGACTTTCAAGCATTCTTGATGAAAAGACCAGAGCTGAATAGAAAATTTGGTTTTCACATACACGACTCAAAGAAGTATAAAAAAGTAAACATGAAAGGGAGATCATAAAGCACTTAACAAGGTTAAACTATTTACATTCCTACATGGGAAGATGATACTTATAACTCATAAGAACTTTCTCAATATTAGAGCATTTAGAAGGAGTATATACAGACAAAGGGCACAGGTGTGAGTTGAATATGAAGGCATAACATCTAAAACCATGCAATGGAGAGGTGACAGAGGAATGTACTGGGAGCAAGTTAAAGAGAGTGGTAGAATGGGATAGATTATCTGATATCAAAGGGGCAAGAAAAACTTTGACAGTGGATGGGGAAATGGGGTCCAGGGGCAGAGAATGAACCTTACTCTCATCAGAATTGACTCAAAGTAGGAAGAACATACTTACTCACTTGGGTATAGAAATCTCTTTTACCCTACAAGAACACAGAAAGAGAAGGGGATAAGAGAAAGGGGTGTGGTAATAGAAGGGAGGAAAGATTGGGGGAGGTGATAATAAGAAATAAAACAGTTTTTAGGAAGGAAAGGGTGAAAGGAGAGAGAGAAGAGAATAAATGGGTCAAGGGATAGGAAGGAGGGAAAAACAAGTAACAATATTAGCTGCAAAAAAAAAAATTAAGCAAGTTTCTCTGATAAAGGCCTCATTTCTCAAATAAAAAGAACAGAGTCAGATTTCTAAAAATAAGAGCCATTCCCCAATTAATAAATGATCAAAAGTTAAGTGTAGTTTTCAGATTAAATAATCAAAGCTATCTATAGCCACAAAAAATGCTCTAAATCACTATTGATTGGAGAAATAGAAATTAAAACAATTCTGAGGTATTATTTCATATCTGATTAGACTAGTTAATGGGACACAAAAGGAAAATAATAACTATTGAAGGGGATGTGGAGAAAATGAGATATTAATGTATTATTGGTGAAGTTGTGAACTGATTTTAACCATTCTATAAAGGAATTTGTAACTATGTCCAAAAGGCTATAAAATCATGCATATGCTTTTACCTACCAATACTACTGCTAGATCTGTATCCAAAAAAGATATACAAAACAAAAAAAGTGCAACTCTTTTCTGGTAGCAAAGAACTGGAAACTGAAGGGATGTCCATTAATTGGGGAACACAACTGAACAAATTATAGTATGTGATTGTAATGTAATACTATTGTGTTATAAAAAATGATGAGCAAGATATCTCAGGAAAACCTGGAAAGATTTACAGAAGCTGATGCAAAGTGAAATGTACTGTGTACAAATAACAGCAGTATTATAAGATGATCAGCTGTGAATAAGTTAGCTTTTCTCAGCAACCCAAGTCAAGTCTGAAGAATCTAAGATAGAAAAAAAATCCATCTCCAAAGAAAAAACTGATGATGTCTGCATACAGAATGAAGCATACCTTTACTTGCTTTTTCTTTTTTTTTTGGGGGGGGAGGCGGTTTCTATGTTTTCTTTCACAACATGACAAATATTGAAATATGTTTTGAATGACTACACATATATAACCTGTATTGAAATTCTTGCCTTCTCAACTGGGTAGGTGGGGAGGAAGGAAGGGAGAAAATTTGGAACTCAAATTTTAAAAAATGAACATCAAAAATTGTTTTTACCTGTAAGTGGGGTGAAATAAAATACAAAATTAAAAAATTTTGAAAGTGATAGAGAAAATATGAATTTAGATTAAACTTCAAAATGTGTCCTGTGTACTTAAAAAAAAAACCACAGCTGATTACTTAAATTAATTTACTTATTTAGTGCCATACCTATCAAACTATCAGATAATTATTTTCTAGAGCTGGAAAAAAGAATATCAAAATTCATCTGGAAGAACAGAAGGTCCAGAATAGCAAGGGAACTAATGAAAAGAAATGCTTGGGAAGGTGGCCTAGCTTTACCAGATCTTAAATTGTATTATAAAGCAGTAATTATCAAAACCATTTGACACTGGTTAAGAAACAGAAGGGTAGACAAGTGGAATATGCTAGTGACTCAAGACACAGTAGGTAATGAATATAGCAATGTACTGTTTGATAAACCCAAG
Source organism: Bettongia penicillata ogilbyi (assembly GCA_023548195.1). Taxonomy (NCBI): domain Eukaryota; kingdom Metazoa; phylum Chordata; class Mammalia; order Diprotodontia; family Potoroidae; genus Bettongia; species Bettongia penicillata. Next base: position 3,561,400 of record JAJHZJ010000580.1, read on the forward strand.
GACCCCAGCTTCTGGGATAAGAACTCACTGTTCAACAAAAATTGCTGGGAAAATTGGATAAAAGTGAGGCAGAAACTAGTCATAGACCAATGCCTGACACCGTACACAAGAATAAAGTTCAAATGGGTACATAATCTAGGCATTAAGAGTGATACTCTAAACAAATTAGTGGAGCAAAGAATAGTAGATTTATCAGATTTAAGGAGAAGGGAAGGATTTTGGACTAAATAAGAGATAGAAAGCATTATGAAGTGCAAAATGCATAACTTTTATTACATTAAAATGAAAAGTTTTTGTATAACTAAAGCCACTGCAACCAAGGTTAGGAGAGAAGCAGAAAATTGGGAAAGAAGTTTTGCAAGTAGTGTCTGTGATAAAGCCCTCATTTATAAAATATATAGAGAACTAAATCAAATGTACAAGAATACAAGTCATTCCCTAATTAATAAATGGTCAAAGAACATGAACAGGCAGTTTTCAGAGTTAGACATTAAAGATAGCTATGGTGATATGAAAAAATGTTCTAAATCACTATTGATTAGAGATATGCAAATCAAAACAACTCTGAGATACCACATCACACTTATCAGATTGGCTAACATGACAGAATAGGAAAATGATAAAGTTGGGAGAGTTGGAGCACTAATTCATTGCTGGTGGAACTGTGAGCTGATCCAACTGTTCTGGAGAGCAATATGGAACTATTGCCCAAAGAGCTACAATAATGTGCATATCCTTTGACCCAGTAATACTGCTTCTAGGACTGTATACCCAAGAGATTATAAAAATGAGTTAAGTGTCCCACATGTACAAAAATATTTATAGCAGCTCTCTTTGTGATGGCCAAAACTGGAAATTAAGGGGATGCTGATCAATTGGGGAATGACTGAATAATTTATGGTATATGAATATAATAGAATACTATTGCACCATAAGAAATGATGAGCAGGAAGACTTCAGAGAGGCCTGGAAAGACTTACATGATCTGATGCTGAGCAAAAGAAGCAGAACTAGGAAAATTTTGTACACAGCAACAACAACAGGGTGTGAGGATTTTTTTCTGGGAAACTTAGAACTTTATTGCAATGCAAGGACTTAAAAAATTCCCAATGGTCTTTTAAGGCAAAATGCCTTCTATATCTAGAGAAAGAACTATGGAATTCAACTGCAGATTGCAGCAGATCATTTTCTTTTGTATTACATTTTGGTTTGTTAGATGACTTCTCCCATTCATTCTAATTCTTCTATACAACATGACTATGGTGAAAATGTATTTAATAGGAATGTCTGTGTAGAACCTACAAAAAATTCTATGCTGTCTCAGGGAGGGGGGGAGGTTAGGGGGAGGGAGGGGGAGGGAGGGAAAGAAAGAATCTAGGTTGTATGGTATTGATTGTGGAACACTGAAAATAAATAAAGAAAAAAACACAGTTGATTGTTAAACACTTATCAGCATATCCCTGAATAACTCAAACATTTTTAATGCTAGTGGCAATGCAAAAAGATATTAGTGGAGTAGATAAAAGATTGGGTAAAGTCTAATAAGACAATGTAATATGAATAAATGTAAAGTTTTCCACTCAGCAACAAGAAGTAAACTCTGAAAACTCCAGGCATGGAAATATATTTAGAAAACAGTTTGTTTCAAAAAAGATCTGAAAGGTTTATTAGATTATAAAGCAGATAGTAGTCAGAAATATGACATATCAACCAGAGAAACTAATGGGATCTTGTATTTAAGAAGGTACTGTTTCCAGGAATAGTGAGAAGATAAACCCATTTTATTGAGCCTTTATCAGACCCTAAGAATTGTGTTTTGTTCTGGGGACCACATTTTCAGTCATTGAAATGCTGAATAGTATCTACAGGAGAGCAGCTAGGGTAGTGAAAGGACTTTAGTCTGTCATGCACAGACAGTAAAAAGTTTTTTTTTTCCAGTGAATTTTTGTACCTCCTTTATCATTTATCAATTCTATTTTTTAAGATGTGTTCTTCAGTACTATTTCTTTCACCAAGTTCTTAATCCTCTTTTTATAATTTTCTTGCATTGCTCTCATTTCTTTTCTGAATTTTTTCTCTACCGCTCTTATCTCTTTCTTTAAATCCTCTTGAAATTCTTTACCTCTCTTTGACTTGTCAGAGATTGTCATGATTCATAACAATCCGTTGCTCACCAGCTAGGCAGCAATCTGGGTTTATGTATCCATACCAATTTGACATAATGCATGAAGTAGCACCTTGAGGGATTTTATATCTAATATTTTTCTGACCTCAAGGGTAATGGGAATTCTGTTGCCCTCTTGGACTCATTTTACATTTCTATAAAAGACCATTGTGTCTGCCTGGTGCATCTATTTTTAAATCTATCTATACAGATAACAGTGAAGGAAGGTACAAAGCCAGACTTCAGTCATCCTGGCATGTGTCACACACTGTTTTTATAGGCCAAGCTATGATGCACATCACTGTTGATGCCATTATCTTCATGGAGTTCACAAAGGTTTTTCCATTAGCATTTTTGCAGTAAGGGACAAAAGTAAACTCACAGAACTTTTCAGGATGAGGGAATGTTTTTCCCCCCTAAGTGCTGTGTTTATAACTTTATAAATGACACAGCTGTAAATTGGCAGGAAAAAACATTATCCCAATTAATAAAGATATTAATTACTAATCAAAGTGAAGGGAGTTTGTCATAACACAGGCCAAATAGAACAGGATTCCAAAAAAAAACCCACAAAAAACATTTAACCCATGAAGAAGCAATTGTAAATTGCAAGGGCAGAGGAAGATTGTGACCAAGTTGCTACTTGGGATGTTTATTTTGCATCACTCAGGTCAGAGCTAAAGATCCAAATATTGTTGAATACCTTAACTGGTTCTTTTCACCTAAATATAATCCATATTTCCATTTAATAATAATGATTATGATAACAGTGATCTATGTTTTGCAAAGTGCTTTATGTGAAGTTGGAGATATTATTATTCCCATTTTTCAGATGAATGAGGTGCACAGAGAGAAGTTAAGTCACTTGCAAAGAGTCAAACAGAGAGTGAGAGTATGAGGGAGAATTTGAATTCAAGTCATCTCAACTTCAAGTCCAATATTCTGCCCATTATGTCACCTGGAAACAGATGAATGATCATATGTGCAGTAGTGTATACTTTAACAACAATTAGAGTTAATTCAGTTTAATTCTCTTGGTAAAGATGGCCATTCCTTTATTTTATGCAGTATATTTTACATTACAGTTAAAAAAATTGGCCATGGCTTATCTTATTATTATGTATCACTGTTGATAAACAGAGAGTCTGACACTTGGAATAGAATCTCAGCTGTATTCTCTGTATTCTCTCCCCTATGTACAAGTTCAATTTGATTTAATTCACTTTGCAGCTGAATTTTACTCACAGGATGATGATATGTGCTTCTGCTGAAACAGACTATTGTTGATGCTGATTTGGGAGAGGGGCCATAGGGAGAGAAAAGAGAAATATGAGGCGGGGGAGAGAGAGAGAGAGAGAGGGAGAGAGGGAGAGAGAGAGAGAGAGGGAGAGAGAGAGAGAGAGACAGAGACAGAGAGAGGGAGGGAGGGAGGAAGGGAGGGAAGGATGGATGGAGAGAGAGGGAAAGGGGAGGAGAGATAATTCCTACACTCTATAAGAGGTGGAAAGTTGTCTCTAGAACTCAGTCCTTCCTCCAGAGCAGACTCATTAAAGTGAGATCAGCTTGCTTTAGCATCTAGGCCTTGATTGGTGAGAGTCATACTCTAACAAATCACTTTACATTAGTTATTGTTTATCAGTTGCATTCAATCAAAGGTTAATAATTCCAGTAGATGGTTAAGGAACATCAGCATAGTTTATTTATTGTTTATAAAAACTCTTTTGTATTCTCGTATCAATCAGATTGTTTAGAAAACTTTTAATTTGAACAGAGACTGATCAAAATCCCTTATACCTCTTTTGTGTGTATGTAGGATACTGTATAGGTGATTAAAATCCTAAGGGATGAATTTTTAAGACAGAGGACCTTCATTCAAGTCCCACTTTTGTATCTTATTACTACGTGGCTTTGGGCAAGTCACCTAACTTTACTATGTCTCAGGAATTTTTTGATCAAAATGTGGAGGCCAGGAAAGAAGGCTAAGATACTTTTCCCTAGGGCTAAATCTATGATTTTACAAAATATCCATAGTTTCTCTTAATAACCCATCACTGAGCTACTATTCATAAATTTAGCTAAACATTTCTTGAACATATTTATTTCATTCTATAAAATCTCAAAGGCAAATGTGATCTACAAGATTATTAGCAATGTGTCAAGTAGCCCTTTTATTTGTCCTAAAATTTTAAAGTTTCAAAGGACAATTTTGAAATAAATTATGTCTCTGTACTTATATCCAAAGAAAAGTAGCAGATTAGTCAAACTCAATTTATTCCTAGATGAAATTTTTTCTTTATAGGGCATGGGTCCTTCTAAATTTTACTTGTGTGAACCTGGGCAAATAATTTAAATTCTCTGCCTCAGTTTCCTCATGTGTAAAATGCAATAATAATCCTTGAACTACCCACTATGATAATTTTTTGTGAGGATTCAATTAAATAACATGTAAAATTTTAACAAATGTTATAACAATAAATGTCATTAATTTTAGAAATGGAACCACAACAAGTCATTTCACTAAATTGGTTTCCTTTTTGAAGATAATATTAGTTTCAGTTCAGGGTCATAGCATATACTAGATAGAGTCCAGAGGAAAATTAGTAAATATTCTGATATGGTTGGGAAGTGCTGGATTTAGAGTAATAGAATTTAAGAGTTGGAAAGGACCTTAGTGGCCATCTAGTTCAAGATAATGAGTTTGATTTTGGAGACACTGAGATTACGATGTCTACAGAGCAGATGGTCTGAGATGGCAGTTGAAAATGAAAGAATGATTTTCCTATGAAGGGTGGGTAAAGTATTTCAGAATCATCAGCATAGAGATGTCCAAGTATTTTGCATAAAATGCAATCTCCATTATGAACTCAGGTTCTTTTAAGTTGTAGGAACTTAACTCAACAGAAGAAAGTTTTCATAGCTTAAAAAAAAAAAACTCTAAGACTTTTAGAATGACCAGAATATGGCAAATGATCATACAGCCTCTGCTTGAAAAGTCCCATGAAGGGGAAGGCTACCACCGCTCAAGGAGACCCATTCTGCTTTTGTAGCTTATATTGTTAGGAAGTTTTGCTTTGTTTTATTTTTCTGAAATCAAGCCTAAATTTGTCTGTTTATAACTTCCACTCAATTGTAGAATTCTGCTCTCTGGGACTAAAGAGGAAAACATTTATTTGTTCCTTTACATGATGGCCTCTCAGACAGTTGCATATAATACTTATGATTCCCTCGAGTTTTTTTTTTTTTCTCCAAGCTACATATCACCATTCCCTCCATCTAACCAACATATATCATGGATTCAAGGTCCTTTGCTATCCTAATTGTTCTCCTATGGACACTCTCATATTCAATGATGTTCTTAAATCATGGCACCCAGTACTGAATGCAATGTTTTAGGTAAGGTATGATGACATCAGTATACAGTATACAGTCAGTATACAGTAAAACTATCCATCACCTGCCCATTCTGGCAAGTCACATACTTAAAATGCATCTCAAGATCACATTGTTTTTCTATGCCATCACACTATTGGTTCATATTGATCGTGAAGTCCATCAGAACCTCCAGGTCTTATTTCAAAACTGCTACCTAGTCATAATCCCCAGTTTGTCCTTGTATAGTTGATTTTTTTTTTACTGAAGTGCAAGACTTTGTATGTAATCCCTTTAGCATCTTGTTAGAATCATCCCAGGCTCTAGTCTGTGAACTTCCTTTTAGTTCCCAATTCCTACCATATTATTTATCCCTTACAGTTCTGTTATCATCTACAAATTTGATAAGCATACCACCTGTGCTTACATTCAAGTTATTGGCACAGAGCCAAGCACAGATTTCTGTAATAATATATTCAAGACCTTCTATAATACCATATCATTCCTTTATTTCTTTTCAGCTTAAAGATATTTTGGTTAGGTTTGTAAGCCACTAGGCAAATATATTCTTATCCATTTTTCTCATGTATGTTCTCTCTATGATCAATAATCTGTCAATGATAATATAGTATAGAAATTCATAATATAGAAATCCAAATCCTATTCTCAGATACTATTTTCTTAACTAGATATTCAGTTCTCAAATTATCTCTCATCTTTGTTGGCAAGTAACAATGAGGAAAATATATTTTGTACCTCTATGGCTTTCAAGTTCTTGACCAGGACTTCTGTAATAGCAACTTAAATGGAAAGATCTTTCTTATTCATGAATAGGTCCATGTGACTGCTTGAATCATCTGGAAGCTTAAATCACATATGGTTGGAGGATCTTGCTGAATGGGTAGACCAGGAATGGTAGAGCAGAACAGGGAAGAAATGAGTGAGTGTGGTAGGGGCAGAGGAGAGAGGACACAGGCAGGCAGACATGTCAATACTCAGCTCATGAGTATTTGCTTGTGAGAAGGACCCTGCAGAGGCAAGAGGCTTGGGAATGGCTTCGCCCTGTGTTGATCATGTTTATTAACTTCTTGGTCACCATGACAGATTTAGCTTTCTGTTTCTGGAATTTGACTTTCTGGGGTCTAACTAAATTTTTTCTTCTCCCTTCTATGAGGAGAGTCTTTTGTACTTTGCAATTAAAAATTATGCAGCATATTTATAGTCACCATCAGTATTGTGAATATTGCCTTGGTGATACAACTTCATAATCATTGACAATACTTTCAGACTCCTACAGAAATCACTTGTGCCCATATGAATCACCAGAAATGGGTAACTGTCATCTATTTTGATGGCTTGGAATGTTCTAATACGTCTTGAATATGTGCCCAAGGAAGAAAACAAACCTTTTTATTATTGGTATCAGATCAACAAAAAGGTACCTTATTGTACCTGAGTAGGTATCAACTGCTATAACCTTTTGCTTCTTCTGCTCCTTGCTATCTAATCTCTGCCTCTGCTTAGTTTCCATGACCCTTCCATATCAGTTTATTTCCTCCTCAGAGTAGGAACATTCTCTCCTTTAAAATGAGCCTCAATGATGCTTTTAAAATATCACTATACTGTGTTAATAACTGTAATAGCTAACACTGACATAGCCATTTACTATGTGCTAAGCACTACAATGAATGCCTTAAAATTATTTCATTTGATCCTCACAACAACGCTTGAAAGTCTGTTGACATCTAGATTTTTTTAACCTAGATTTTGCCATCTGTTTCTTCTTTCCCCGACCAGAGAGCCATCTATGTAACAAGATTAGTTAGTTTTCATTTTGTTTTTGAAGGACAAATGAACATATAAATGAACATAAAAAAATCTTAAATGAAATGTTCCATATCCACAACTCCTATACACCTTTTCTCTTACACATACATCCCCACCACCATCTTTGCAAAGGGATGGAAAGGGTAGGATTTTCTCATAGTTCTTCTTTGGGGTCAATCTTCGCCTTTTTTTTTTTTAACATTTGCAACATTCAGTTGCAATTAATGTGTAGGGATTTGTTTTTCCCATTTACATTGTCACAGTCATTGTATGTATTGTTTTACTGTTTCTTCTTACCTGTTCATTTCACTTTAAATTGTGTCATTTAAGTGTTTTCATGCTTTTCTGTATTCATATTCACGATTTCTATGATAGTATTTCCATTACCTTCATGTATCACATTTTCTTTAGGTATTTTCCAATAGATAAAAATGTACCTTGCTCCCATTTCTTTTCTACCATGAACAGCGCTAATATAAATGGTTCTGTGTGTATGGAGCCTTCCTTTTTGTCAGTGACTTCCTTGGTATATATACCTAGCAATAGAATCTCTGGGTCAAAGGTTACAGATATTTTAGTCACTTTTTTTCTTTTCGTTCAACTCCAAATTGTTTTCTAGGATGGTTGAACCAATTCAGAGCTCCATTAATAATCCATTTGTCTGTCTTCCCACAACTCATTCATCACTGACTTTTCCCATCTTTTGCCTTCATTCCTTACCTTAGAAATGAAATCTCAGGGTTTTAAAAATTTGCATTTCTCTTATCATTAATAATTTAGAATGTTCTTTTGTATAGTGATTAATAATTTATACTTCTTTTGAGAACTATTTGTTCCGATCATTTAACTGTTTGCTTCTTCTTATCATCTCTTTTTATCTCTAAGATCTAATTGTATAGTTGCCCTTTTTCTTCCCTTTCTTCTCTATGCAATAGTCTTCCTTTCTCCCTCATCCTGAGAAAGGTGAAGTCTCCTCTCCCCAATCTCAGTTCTATTTCTTTCCCATTCGGTTCATTTCATTTAGGAATCATTCATTACCCATAAAAGTCTTAAGTATGAAGAGGTGTTCTTCAGGTCCTGTGACTTTCCCCTCCTGAAGGAGATCAGCTTTCATCTGCAACACGCTCAACTATAACAAAGACAAGCAAAGCAGATTCTATACAAGTCTACCTCACTCTCCTCAATAGTTGAGGTTTTCAGCCTTGTTTATTGATAACACTCATTGATATTTACAAGTCAACCCTAAGTATCTGGTTTGAAAATAAAAACAACTTTTTTTATGGACAACTAGACTCATATTCTTTTTCTGTGTTAGGACAGGGAGTGCTGCAGCTTTGTGTTTGTAGACTTATCACTAGTTCTATTTCTGGCACAGAGTAAGCACTTAATAATTATGATTGAAGTAAATTGATTGTGGATCTCCTAAAGCAGAGATAAGACTTTGTGACAGATAGTATCAACTCCATTTCTCTGATAAGGAATACTGGCATTAAATGAGTTGTTTATATGGCAAACAAGTCAATGGATGAACTGTGACCAAAGCCCATGTGTACCATGAATAATTCTACAGTATTGCTGTCATTGCCTCAGTCCAAATCAAAATACATCTTTAGATCTATGACTATGTTCCATATACTAGATAGTCTGACTTATTCAAGCAATATTTAAAAAGTCCAGAATTCAAAAAGCCTCTACCCTAGAAGTAGAATCATTAACCTAACTCACCAGTGCCATTCTTATAGCATGATTTGCTAGCATCCATGACCTCTCAAAAAACCTCTACAAAATAGGAATTATATGCAAAAGAAAAGGCAATTTCAGCTATCTCCATGTTTCTAGACAAGAAGAAACCAGATGAGGTAACAGGTGAATGCACTAACAGGAGAAAAATTTTATCTCTAATCCCTAACATTCTCACTCATCACCCCTTTCCCACTGGTCATTGCATTCTTGCAACACAGCTCAAACTGTTCCAGAGGTTTGCAACATCATTAAATTATCCAGCCTAGTCCAGCCCCCACCTAACACATACATGCATACCTACACACACACACACACACACATGCACACACACACACACCATAAGACATGGGAAACCAAAAAGCAGAAGCATGGTAACCTTCTGTGCTGTAATACTGCTTGGCCAGAAAATTGAGGGACAGGGTGCCAGCATGTGTGGTGCTCTATCAAACATGAGGCAGAAGGGAATGGCATCTAACTGTCTGAGTTCTAATTCTAGAGTCTATACTTGCTTCATGTATCAGTATCATAATTCATATCCATGTAGTCATCCACCTGGAACATCTTGCTCCCTGCCCTGCTCCTACTATTGCCACCCTACTTCTCCCCTATCTATACAAGCACCTTACATTCCACACTTCCAGAATCCATGTCCCTTAATCCCAAAGGGTATTAATCTACTTATTTTTGTAATTCCTTAAAGATGAGCCATCTTAAGTGAATTCAAAATTGTCTAAACCCCTGTATCTAGCCAAACCAGGCCAAACTAGATTGTTTCATATTATGTGCAGGCATCCATCTAAGTCATATCTCAACCTGCAATATACTTGAACTCCTTCACTCTTCCCAGTTTTCCTCCCATTGTTATGGGCCCAGGAATGAAATTTACTACTTTGGGCAAGATATTTCAATTGATTATCCTGTGGATCAAATTACCACCCCCATGATAACGCCTTTCTCTTCAAATAAAACTCACATCATTGGTCACCACTGATTCCCCTGTATTAGGTTGGACACTACTACCTTCAATTTTTAATATCTACTTATTATAGAAAAGGGGTGTCTCACTTTTTATATTTCTTTTCCTAATGCTTAGTTTTCAATCTGACCCTTCTAGGTCCTTGAATGAAATCTCACTACTAGCATCCACATAGGATTATCACATTGAAGATTTTCTGGTAATTTCTACATACAGTCCAACTTAATTGTTTTGATGTGACTCCTTCCTTTGTCCCTTCTATCAATTGCCTGACACATGATAACTGTTTAATAAATCCTTTTTTCTTACATCCTCCCTACTTTCCTTGTTTAAGTATTTGAGAATATCTATTGCTGTCATTACATATTCCTCTTCTGTTTTCCCCAAACCATTTCTATGTAGTACAATAATTCAATTTCATCCCCATTTAGCTAGAACCTCTCTTTGCAGAGCAGTAAATGTGGATCTTGTGATTTTCCAATCTTAGGGAATCCATTTCCAGTTTTTTTAAAAGGTTCTCTGCCAAACTGTAGACAGATTGCTTAAAACTTTTGAAGTTTTAGCTTTCCTTTAATATAAATGAAGATAATAATGCCTATCACTGGGATTGTCACTCCAAGTCTGTGAAGATTGGGATTTGTAAAATGTGTCCCCTTTTTGTTTGAGCTTGCAAAAGAATAAATCAAAGAGACTAATTCCAAACTTGAAATTCAAAAACTGTTTAAAATTTCTGCTTAGAACAAGCTTCAGTGATCTCTGCCAACTATGAATTTCAAGAACACTTATCTGACTACTCAAATGAAAAAAAGAAGTTTTGATTTCAATAGATTTTTAAATGACTTCTTATACTCTCCCTAACTCAAAGCAAGATTAGTCCAAGAAGATGGAACTAGGATAAAAATATAAGTGGGGGATCAAGTAGTTCTAACTGTAAGAGCTATGAAGTAACAAGACCAACATATCATGTGAAAAAAAAATTACACTAGAGAGAAGGATGGATGAACTCTGGTCCTAAGGGCAGAAGTAGTTTGAATCTTTAACATTTTATACTGCCCAGAGAAGTTACACTAGTAGAGACCTGTATAGCACTTCAACTTCCTCTATAGAAAGATGCTATCAAACTGGGAAAACTGAACTTTTAAATCTGAATTTTCCAGAAGTCATTCTACTCTTAACATATGCATGAATTAGAATGAAGAAGAAAATGAAGAAGGAAGGAAGGTAATAAAGAAGAAATGAAGGTGGGAAGGAAATAAAGAAGAAATGAGGGAAGGAAGGAAAGAAGGAAGGGAAGGAAGGAAGAAAGGAAAAGAGGAAGGAAGACAGGAAGGGAGAAAAGAAGGGAAGTATATAATACATGCTGACTATGCACCAGTCAGCATCCTGAGTGGTTTACAAATATTGTCTCATTTAATCCTCACAAAGATCTTAAGACATAGGTGTTATTATGGCCATTTTACATTCAAAGAAACTGAGCCTGAGAGAGGCTAAGTACCTTGTCCAGAGTCACAAAGTTAGTAAATGTATGGGACAAGATGTGAACTCAGTTCTTTCTGATTCCAGGCCCCAGGAATCTAGATATTTCCTAGCAACATAGGGTAATCACATTGTGGATTCACTTGATAGTCTACACAAATCTTCTGGTCTTTTATGATTTGACTCATACCAACAAAGTATAGACATTTATTATCATATGAGTAGATTATTATAGAAATCTCCCAAATTCCATCCCTGCTTTTTGGGTTTCTCCACCCTCCAGTCTATCCTAAATACTGCTGCCACATTCACCATCATTTTTTAAAATTTATTTTTTTCAACATTCATTTCCACAAAATTTTGAGTTCCAAATTTTCTCCCCATTTCTCCCCTCCCCACACCCCAAAACATCAAGCATTCTAATTACCCCTAACCAGTCTGCCTTCCATTCTAACATCCCCCCCTTCCCTTTTCCCCATCTTCTCTTTTGTCCTGTAGAGCAAGATAAATTTCTATACCTCATTACCTGTTACTTCCCAGTTGTATGCAAGAACAATACTCAAAAGTTGCTCCTAAAACTTTGAATTCAACTTCTCTTCCTCCTTCCCTCTCCACCCATCTCTATTGGGAAGAGAAGCAATTTAATATAGGCCATATCTGTGTAGTTTTGTAAATGACTTCCATAATAGTCATCTTGTGCAAGACTAACTTTATTTCCCTCCATCCTATCCTGCCCTTCATTTCTTCTATTCTCTCTTTGACCTTGTCATTCCCCAAGAGTATTGACTTCTAATTGCTCCCTCTTCTCATTGCCCCTCCTTCCATCATCCCCCCCAACCTGCTTGTACCCTTTTCCCCTACTTTCCAATATTGTAATATAGGTTTTCATACCAAAATGAGTGGGCATTTTATTCCTTCCTTGAGGCACATGTGATGAGAGTGAGCTTCATGTTTTTTCTCTCACCTCCCCCCTTTTTCCCTCCACTGAAAAGTCATTTACTTGCCTTTTATGAGAGATAATTTGCCCCATTCCATTTCTCCCTTTCTCCTCCCAATATATTCCTCTTTCACCCCTTAGTATCATTTTTTAAGATATGATTCCATTCTATTCAACTCACCCTGTGCTCTCTGGGTCTATGTCTCTATCTGTGTGTGTGTGTGTGTGTCTGTAATCTCACCCACTACCCAGATACTGAAAAAAGTTTCAAGAGTTACAAATATTGTCTTTCCAGGTAGGAATGTAAACAGTTCAACTTTAGTAAGTCCCTTATGATTTCTCTTTCCTGTTTATACTTTCATGCTTCTCTTGATTCTTCTGTTTCAAAGTCAAATTTTCTTTTCAGTTCTGGTCTTTTCATCAAGAATTCTTGAAAATCCTCTATTTCATTGAAAGACCATTTTTTCCCCTGAAGCATTATACTCAGTTTTGCTGGGTAGGTGATTCTTGGCTTTAGTCCTAGTTTCTTTGAGTTCTGGAATATCATATTCCATGCCCTTCAATCTCTTAATGAAGAAGCTGCCAGATCCCGCGTTATCCTAACTGAATTTCCACAGTACTCAAATTGTTTCTTTCTGGCAGCTTGCAATATTTTCTCCTTGACCTGGGAACTCTGGAATTCCGAGGAGTTTCTCTTTTTGGATCTCTTTCAGGTGGTGATTGATGGATTCTTTCAATACTTACTTTGCCCTCTGGTTGTAGAATATCAGGGCAGTTTTCCTCGATAATTTCATGGAAAATGATGTCTAGGCTCTTTTTTGGATCATGATTTTCAGGTAGTCCCATAATTTTTAAATTGTCTCTCCTGGATCTATTTTCCAGGTCAGTTGTTTTTCCAATGAGATATTTCACATTCTCTTCCATTTTTTCATTTTTTTAGGTTTTGTATTGTGATTTCTTGGTTTCTCATAAAGTCATTAGCCTCCATCTGTGCCATTCTAATTTTTAAAGAACTGTTTTCTTTTTTTAATATAAATTTATATATTTAACTTTTTACATTCATTTTCACAAAATTTTGGGTTCCAAATTTTCTCCCCCTTTTCCCCCTCCCTCCACACCAATAAACCAAGCATTCTAATTTTCCCTATCACCAATCTGCCCTCTCTTCTATCATCCCTCCCTTCTCTTGTCCCCATCTTCTCTTTTGTCCTCTACGGCCAGATGACTTTCTATTCCCCATTAACTATATTTCTTATTTCCTAGTAGCAAGAACAATACTAAACAGTTGTTCCTAAGATATTGGGTTCCAAATTCTCCCCATTCCTCCCTCCGCACCCATTCCCTTTGGGAAGGCAGCAATTCAATATAGGCCATATCTCTGTAGTTTTGCAAATGACTTCGATAATAGTCGTGTTGTGTAAGACTAACTGTATTTCCCTCCATCCTATCCTGCCCCCCATTGTTTCTATTCTGTTTTTGATCCTGTCCCTCCCCAGGAGTGTTCAAATTGCTCCCTCCTCCCATTGCCCTCCCTTCCATCATCCCCCCTGCCCTTGCTTATCTCCTTCTAACCCACTTTCTTCTATTGTAATATAGGTTTTCATACCAAAATGAGCGTGCATTTTATCCCTTCCTTTAGTCGAATGCGGTGAGGGTGAACTTCTTGCTTTTTTCTCAGCTCTCCTCTTTTTCCCTCCACTAAAAAGTCTCCTGCTTGCCTCTGGAATGAGATATAATGTACCCCATTCCATTTCACCCCCTCTCCTCCCACTACATTTCTCCCTCACCCTTTACTTTAATTTGTTTTAAGATATGGTCTCATCCTATTCAATTCACTCTGTGCTCTCTGTCTCTGTATGTGCATGCATGTGTGTATGTGTGTGTGCATGCACACCATGTACGTGTGTGTGTGTGTGTATGTGTGTGTGTGGTCCCACCAACTACACAGATACTGAAAAGTTTTAAGAGTTACAAATATTGTCTTTCCATGTAGGAATGTAAACAGTTCACCTTTGGTAAGTCCCTTATGACTTCTCGTTGTTGTTTACTTTTTCATGCTACTTCTCATTCTTGTGTTTGAAAGTCAAATTTTCTTTTAAGCTCTAGTATTTTTATCAAGAATGCTTGAAAGCCTTCTGTTTCATTGAGAGACCATATTTTCCCCTGAAGTATTATACTCAGTTTAGCTGGGTAGGTGATTCTTGGTTTGAGTCCTAGTTCCTTTGACTTCTGGAATATCCTATTCCACGCCCTTCGTTCCCTTAACGTAGAACTTGCTAGAGCTTGTGTTATCCTGATTGTATTTCCGCAATACTGGAATTGTTTCTTTCTAGCTGCTAGCAATATTTTCTCCTTGACCTGGGAACTCTGGAATTTGGCCACGATGTTCCTAGGAGTATCTCCTTTTGGATCTCTTTCAGGTGGTGATCGATGGATTCCTACAATATTTATTTTGCCCTGTGGTTCTAGAATCTCAGGGAAGTTTTCCTTGATAATTTCATGAAAGATGATGTCTATGCTCTTTCTGTGATCATGGCTTTCAGGTAGTCCCATAATTTTTAAATTGTCTCTCCTGGATCTATTTTCCAGGTCAGTTGTTTTTCCCATGAGATATTTCACATTCTCTTCCATTTTTTCATTCTTTTGGTTTTGTTTGGTGATTTCTTGGTTTCTCAGAAAGTCATTAGACTCCATCTGTTCCATTCTAATCTTGAGGGAACTATTCTCTTCAGTGAGCTTTTGAACCTCTTTTTCCATTTGGCTAATTCTGCTTTTGAAAGCATTCTTCTCCTCATTGGCTTTTTGAACCTCTTTTGCCAATTGAGTGAGCGTATTTTTCAAGGTGTTATTTTCTTCAGCATTTTTTGGGTCTCCTTTACCAAGGTATTGACCCGTTCCTGCTTTTCTTGCATCTCTCTCATTTCTCTTCCCAGTTTTTCCTCTACCTGTCTAACTTGCTTTTCAAAATCCTTTTTGAGCTCTTCCATGGCCTGAGCCCATCTGACATCCACCTGGGATGTCTGGGATACAGCAGCCCCGACTTCTACATCTTTCCTTGATGGTAAGAATTGTTCCTCGTCATCAGAATTGAAAGGCAGGAACATCTGTACCCCATCAAAGTAATTTTTTGTAGTCTTATTTTTTCTTCCCTTTTCTGGGCATTTTCCCAGCCAGTTACTTGACTTCTGAGATTCCTGCCCACCCCTGCCTAGATCTGCCCAGCTAGTGCTTGGGGTCTGAGATTCAAATGGGCTTTCCGTGGCAGGCGTGGCTGCTATTCAATGTGAGCTTAAGTTCTGGTGCTGGGTTGGGGGCAGGGCCATCTCCCAGGCTCAGTTCCCTCAGGAGGTTTATGTAAAGACTTTCGGTAATGGCCCTGAACTTCTGCCTGCTGCTCCAGGAGTCCTAGGCTGCCAATGCTGCCTCTGCTGCTCCCTCCACCACTGCCTCCCGAGTCACAGAGACACCCCCGCTCCCCTCTCAGCCAGCTCAGATATCTCTCTCACTGACCTGTAGTGCCTGTAGGTGGAGAGACGTTCGCGGCCGCCAGAGATTCCGTCCTTCAAGCCTGTTCAGATCTGCTCCTCTGGGGCCACATGGACAGGGTAGCACAGGGATAGACTCTGCTGTCCAGAGCATGATGGACCCCTGGGGACAGCTCTCCAGGGCCCTCTGGAATGGAGATCTTTTCCACTGTGCTTTTGTGCACCTTGCAGTGCTCCAGAATTTGTGGGGAGCTCTTTTGCAGGAAATATATGGGCTGTGGATTCGGAGCTAGCACACGTGAGTCTTTCTACTCCACCATCTTGGCTCCTCCCCCCCTTAAAGAACTATTTTCTTCAGCGAGCTCTTGAACTTCCTTTTCCATTTGGCTAATTCTGCTTCTTAAAGCATTCTTCTCCTCATTGGCTTTTTGAACCTCTTTTTCCAATTGAGTTAGCCTATTTTTCAAGGTGTTATTTTCTTCAGCATTTTTGTGGGCCTCCTTTAGCAAGCTGTTGACCCACTTTTGCATCTCTCTCATTTCTCTTCCCAATTTTTCTTCCACCTCTCTTACTTGATTTTCAAAATTCTTTTTGAGATCTTCCATGGCCTGAGACCACTGAGTATTTATTTTGGATGTTTCGTGTACAGAAGCCTTGACTTTTATGTCTTTCTCTGATGGTAAGCATTGTTCTTCCTCATCAGAAAGGATGGGAGAAGATATCTGTTCACCAAGAAAGTAACCTTCTATGGTATTATTTTTCCCCCTTTTTGGGGCATTTTTCCCAACCAGTTACTTGATTTTTGGGTCCTTTGTCAAGAGTAGGGTATACTCTGGGGGTCTGTAAGATCTCAGTTCCTCCAAGGTGGTAAAATCAAGCATATACACTGGTCTGGGAGCACTTAGAAATTTTTGTGCCCAGAATTTGAGTAATAGAGTCTCGTCTTCACAACCACCTCACCTCCAATTCAGGCAAGCCAGCACTGGGGGCTGAAGTTCAGATAAGTTACAGGGGAAGGGCCGCCATTCAGTGTAAAATAAAGATAAACTGCTCAAATCCCTCATGGGTATTAGGTGGGGGCAGGGCCTCAACATAAGGCTGAGGTAAGAATCAGGTGCTCAGTGCTCTTGGGGGTTTTACGATCCAACAATGGATGTGTGCTGCTGCAGCCTGCCTGATGGGACCTCTGTGGACTGCCACCTGATGCCAGAGCTATGGGAAGGCCCTTGTCCCTTCTCAGCCTGCTGAAGAAACCCTCTCGCTGCCCTTTGGTGCCTGTGAGTTGAGGGACCTGCGAACTGCTGCTACTGTGGTTGGGGATTCTGCCCCTGAGGCTTGCTCTCATCCTCCTCCCAGAGCTATGCAGTGTGGCCAAGGCTGGGCTGAGAGGGAATATATACATACATACATACATATATGCATATATTATATTTGTGTAGGTATGGGTATGTACGTGGGTGTGTACCTGTATGTGTATATACACACAGACAGAGGGCATAGTGTGAGCTGAATATGAAGGGAAAATACCTAAAAATACCTTAAAAAATTTACTGTTGAGTGGAATATATTAGGAGGAGGAGAAAGGGAGAGGTAGAATGTAGCAAGTCATCTCACATAAAAGAGGCAAGAAACAGCTTTCACAATGGAGTAGAAGAGGGGGGATGTAAAAGGGAAGAAGTAAGCCTTACTTCTATGGGACTTGGCTTAAGGAATGAATAACCCACACTTACCTAGACATGGAAATATATTTTACCCTACAGGAAGGTAGGTGTAAAGGGATAGGAGAGGGAAGACAATAGAAAGGACAGCAAATTGGGGAAAGGGATAATCAGAAGCAAAAACTATTGTGGGAGGACAGATCAAGGGAGAGAATGGAATAAATGGAGGGCAGAACAGGACAGAGGGAAATATGGCTAGTCTTTCTCAACAGAACTATTATGGAAGTATCTTGCATGGCTACACATGTTTGACCTACATTGAATTGCTTACTTTCTCAATGGGGGTGGAGGGAAGGGAGAGAGTATGGAACTCAAATCTTTAATAATGCATGTTAAAATTGTTTTTGCATGCAAATGGGCAGTAAGATGTACAGGTGATGTACATCTTATATATCTTGTATAAAAGTCTATTTTGCCCTACAGGCAAATTGAGGGGAAAGGGATGGAAGAAGGAAGGATTAAGAGGAGAGCACAGATGGAAGGAAGTGATAGATGGGGTGTATGCTGTCCTAGGGTGAGGGTGGGGAGCAATGGGGTGAAAATTTTGTAATCAAATTCTTGCGGAAGTGAATATTGAAAACTGAAAATAAATAAATTATATATTTTTTAAAAAATGACAATCATAATGTCAATCACCTATTCAAAAGCTCTCATTTCCCTATACAACCTGGACCCAAACTTCCTCTCCAAATTCTCTGATACAAATATTAAACCCTACATTACACATACACACACACACACACTGCTTGACTCTCCCAATTTAACAAAATGATTCTATTTGCCTCTGAATGAACCTCAGTGAATTTACATTTCAAGATCAGTTTTAATCCTAGGTTTGAAATATGTAATCAGTTCCTGGCTCAGAAGTCTTATGCTCAATAACAACACTTAGTTCTATTACTAGAGTGCAATATCAATATCCCAGACAACTTATCTAGTTTCTAAATTCTTATGGCTAAAATTCTAGCCTAAATTCTGCATTTTTTGTTCAGGCTTCTGTGCTTAATTCTCTGATGTCATGTCATGTTCCTCATTCTCTCAACCTAGTCTCCTAATTCCTGCTGCCTCAATTCTGGAATTGTAATCCTGCTTGTCTGGGCTTACAACATCAACTTCTCCAAGTCTTACTCAGTAACCTTGAGCTTGACCTCTGTCCCTCCTATATTCAAGTATCTAACCAATTAGAGGAACTCTCCCACTTCTGCATCTTCCTAGATAGCCCTGACCTGTTTTCCACCCAATGTCTAGCATAAAACCAGCTTTCTCTGTTGCATGCCTCACTGTCCTCTTTCTATTGAAACATGTAAAAAAAAATATCAGAGTGATAAATTCCTAACTTGATTTCAATTTCAACAGCATAGAAAAACAATACCTAGGAACAGGTTAGATTCTTCTACTAACAAAAAATGAAAAAAATCACCACCTCTTTTAATTCAAGAAACTTTGTGAAAATTAACCATAAAAAAAATTACTCTAATATCATGTTAATATATTTCCCAAGGTTTACTGAGTTCTTAAGATAATTCTCTTGTGGCTTCTGTGTTTACTACTTGTCACTATTAAAGATGTGATTTCAGCATTTTAATTAGAGCCTAGAAAGTAGGCCAACATTTTCTTCATGAAAATTATACTTGGAATCTCTAGATGAATTATGACCTCTAGCCTAGAAAAACAGAAAAATGAGCTCCAGTCATCTAAGAAGTTATTAACAAGAGTGATCCCTAGAATATAAAAGAAAGTACATGGTAAGGAATAGAATAATAACAAGCTGAGATTCACAAAGGCCTGAGTTCAAATACTACCTCAGATACTTGCTAGATATATAGCTATGAGCAGGTCACATAATGGCTGTCTCAGCATATTTTATTTATATTTTGGTTTAAAAAAAGATTTGGGAAGTTTAGAGATCCTCTAAATTTTCTTTAATTTAATTGAATACATTTAATACAATGACAACAGCGTAGCAAAAGGTGACAGCTTGCATCATTATACTTAGAAATATTGACTCACCTTTTACATTTAATGAAAATCTTCAAGAATCATCCTATTGCAGTCTTTGTTTCTCATTGTTGTTCAGTAATTTTAGTAGTATTTAGCTCTCTGTGATCACATTTGGAGTTATCCTGACAAAGATACTGGAGTGGTTTGCCACTTTCTTTTCTGGCTTATTTTATAAATGAGAAAACTGAGTCAAATAGGGTTATTTGTGACTTGCCCAGTGTCACACATCTAGTAAGTTTCTCAGGTCAGATTTGAACTCCTGACTCCAGGCCTGGGGCTCTATCTACTGTGTCAATTAGCTATCCTTACTTTACTTGCCCTTTCTTGAAATAAGTGTTTATCCTGTGCAATGAAGATGGAAAACTTTGCACCTACAATGAATCATTTGTACTTTTTCATGAAGAACTGTTTTCTCCAACCTGTTTGCAATTTTTACTACACCAAGGTCTAAGTAGATTTTTATGTGACTGCCCCCACATGTCCGCTTTCAATTTCAAAACAATCACTCACAATGCTCATGAACTTTTTTTAAAAAAGAGCAATTCCTAACAATGTGGCCAAAATAGACATCTAGTTGTTTCCCAGTTGATGTGCTCTCTTTGATCTTCATGCATCAACAGAGTCCATACCTCATGCTTGAAATGCACTACCTGTGCTTCTGTAACTTTCAGAATTCTCTTCACTTAAGGCTAAACTAGGAGGGAAATCATCCTATAACATGAATTCTCTGTTTACCCATAATAACCCAAAGTGGAGTGTAAGGGAAAAATTCATCTGTGTGAACCCTGAGCAGAAGAACATACTGCTTTATGTTCCTCCCACACAAACAAGATGTCATTTTTACTGTGAGTATAGTTTTAGAAAAATAACTGGAAATTTAAATATAGGATGAAGCCATGATGGAGAAGAAAAGCCAGGAAGTTTCCTGAGCCCTCCCCAGTTTCCCAGCAACAGAATTTACAAAAAGACTAAGTGAAACAATTTTCAAGATTAAGATGACCAAAAGAATGTCAGAAAAGTATGCCTAATTTGAGTAAAAGGGAAATGCAGCCCAGCACAGACAGTGTCCATGCAAGTCAGTGGGAAGCTCTTAACCACAAGACAGAGCAGCAAACAAGGTCACTAGGTTCAAGGTTAGTAAGTCAGTAGCACAGCAGATCACCTCTGAGGGCTGTAATCCCAACACAGAAGGCCAACTGTAAGCCTGCGAACCCCCAGCACAACTGGAACAACTAGGAACAGTTGCTCCAGAGCAGTAGGTAAGCTGCAAGCCACCAGTACCTGAGGCCACAGCAGACAATGATCAGGTCCCTATATCCCAGCACAAGAATCTTGGGACAGTTCCCCCTATGCCCAGTGGCAGAGCACAACTTTATTAAAAAGAGCCTGGATATCACCTTTCAAGACATTATCAAGGGAAATTGACCTGGTATTCTGGAAACAGAGGATAAAACAGAAATTGAAAGAAACACCAATCACCACCTGAAAGAGATCCCAAGAGGAAATCTCCCAGGAATATTGTAGTCAAATTCCAAGTTTCAGGACAAGGAGGAAATATTGAAAACAGAAGAAAGAAACAATCCAAATATTGTGGAAATACAATCAGGATAACACAGGATTTAGCAGCTTCTACACTAAGTGACAGGAGTAATTAGAATATGATATTCCAGAGGTGAAAGGAGCTAGGATTAAAACCAAGAATCCATAACCCAGTCAAACTGAGCATAATCCTTCATGGGGAAAACATGGACATTCGATGAAATAGAGGATTTTTAACATTCTTAAAGAAAAGACTAGAGCTGAATAGAAAATTTGACTTTCAAATACAAGATTCAAGAGAAACATGAAAAAGTAAACAGGAAAGAGAAACCATAAGGGACTTATAAAAGATGAACTGTTTAAAATCATACATGTAAAGATAATATTTAAAACTCATGAGACTTTTCTTAGTATTAGGGTATGTGGAGGTAATCTGTCTATCTATATATACATACACACACACACACACACACACACACACACATATATATAAACAGACATACACAGATATATTTGTGTGGAGTGGCAGAATCCAATATGAGACTGTGGCAAATTTCCAGACCAGAACAGAGTGGAAGGTCAACAGGAAGGATCTATTGCACAAGGTTGGAGGAGCATACATCACACAGACTGTGCCACCATGGTCCCCGCCATGACAGGGCTGATCTGGAAGCATCAGGCAGTCTGAGGGAGTGACTGCACTGCAGAGTGTTGGGCATGAGGGGCCAACAAAAGCAAGCAGATGAGAACCTGGAGCCCCAGGTAACTGCAACAGCTGTTCCTGAGACTATCAGCCCCCAGATTACATATCTGTAAATTACCTACTTGAACTTCCAGAAATCAGGATGACAGAGTGATCAGCAAATGCTTTACTCCTTCCCTTGTTGACCTTGAAAGACACATAAAATATTTCCCCAGGAAAAATCCTGGAACAGAGGGATCAACTGAAGGGGAAAACAATCTCTTAGCCTGGGAGATTAGGAAAATCACAAAGGGGGATCCTTCTTGCTGTAGCTGAAGGGGATCAGTCCAGGTCTGGAGCTATCCCACACAGCCCCACCTCAGCAAACCAGGAGGAGATCCTGAGCCCTTGGGAGGGGCGATCCCGCACCCACCAACACCAAAACTCCAGGCAATCCTCAGCACCCCAGGAGAATTGGGAAGACACTAGTGCAGATGAGTTCACCAACCACTGAGCTTGCCAATACTCTTTCTGAGCAGAGAAGATCTCCTGTGGCCAGACCACTACTCCCCTACACTTAACACAGCTACCTCCAGAACAACTCTGGGGAAACCCAGAAAGACTTCATCTGGCTTCTGTTTTCTCATATCAACCAGCTCAGCACCAGGTAAGCGCAGAATTTTAGCTTCTAGCTGAAAGAACCAGAGGCCACAACACACAAAGTCTCAAATTCAAGGTACAAGAACTGTGGGACTGAGCCCCTTATGCCCCAGAAGCAGAGAACTACTTTAAAAGTTAGGAAAAGGGTGGTCATCATCATCATGAACAAGAAGCAAAGCAGAAAAGAAAATCATAGAACCTTTCTCTGAGGACAAGGATCAAAACAGGAATAGCAAAGAGGTCAGCAGAGACTGTATTCCCATCTGAAATTTCAGAAGGGAATACCAACTGGTCTCAAGAACCAAGAGCATTCTTGGAAGAAATAAAGAAGGATATTAAAAGCCAAATTAGAGAAATGGAAGAAAAATTGCCCAATGATTTTAAAAATATTAAAAAACATCAAAGAAGAGTTTAAAAGGAAAATTGGACAAATGAAAAAGGAAGTACAAAACCTAATTGGAGAAAATAACTCCTTAAAAGAAAAAATTGGACAGAAAGAAAAGTAGATGCAAAAGCTAGCTAAAGAAAACAATTTGATAAAAATTGGAATCAGCCAAGTCAAAGCCAATGACTCTATGAGACATCAAGAATCAGTCAAACCAAATCTAAAGAATGAAAAGATAGAAGAAAATGTAAAATATCTAATTGGAAAACAACTGACCTGGAAAATAGATTCAGGAGAGAAAGTCTAAGAGTTATTGGTCTTCCAGAAAGCCATGATAAAAAAAGAGCCTGGACATTATCTTCCAAGAAATCATCCAGGAAAACAGCCCAGAAGTCCTAGATACAGAGGTCAAAATAGTCATTGAAAGAATCCAGTGTTCACCTCCCTAAAGGGATCCCATACTAAAAACAGCAAGGAATATCATTGTCAAATTCTGGAACTATCAAGTGAAACAGAAAATACTGCAGGCAGCCAGAAAGAAACAATCCAAATATTGAGGAGTGACAGTCATGATCACACAGTACCTGGCAGTTTCCACATTAAAAGACTGAAGGAATTGGAATATGCTATTCCATAAGGCAAAGGAGCTGGGACTACAATCAAGGATTAATTACCCAGCAAATTTGAGCAGAATATTTCAGACAAGGAGATGGACATTCAATGAAGTAAGGGATTTCCAGTCCTTCTTGATGAAAAGGACAGGGCTCAATAGAAAATTCGATGTTCATGCACAAGTCTTAAGAGACGCATAAAAGATAAACGGGGGAAAAAAACTTGTTATTCAATATGGGCAAACTGTTTGCATCTCTATAAGGGAAGATGACATTTGTTAATCTTGAGAATTGTACATTTATCATGATATGTAAAAGGAATAAACATAGAGGGAGCAGGTAAAAAGTAAATGATGTGATGATAAAAATGAGATTTAAGAGTGTGAAGGAATTGTAAGGAGAGATGTGTAAAGGAGGAGGGAGAAAATGATAACTTATATTACAAGAAGCACAAAATTATATTACAGGAGAAGGAAAGAGGAGAGGGAGATAAGCATTGCTTGAGATTTACTCTCCTCTGATTTGACTCAAGGATGGAACAACAAACTCAGTTAAATACAGAAATCTAACTAGTTCTATAGGCAGTAGGAGAGGAAGGGGGAAAGAAAAGTGAGGGGAGGCTAAAAGGGAGGGAAGAAGTAGTAAGGGGAAAAGGGGTAAAAGAGAAGGGAGTTGAAAGAAGGAAGGGAAAACTGAGGGAGGCCATGGACAAAAATTAAAACTCTATTGTGGAAGAGAAGGGAGAAGGAGAACTAAAAGCACAAATGGTGGGAAAGATGAAGGAAGGAAAGACACAAATAGTAATCATAACTGTGCATGTGAATGGCATGAACTCTCTCATAAAACAGAGACAACAGAATGGATTAAAAACCATAATCCAACAATATATTGCTTATAAGACACACATTTGGAATGGGGGGATACACAGCGTATAAAAGTAAAAGTTTGGAGCAGAATATATTGTACTTCATCTGATGCAAAAAAGCAGGGGGTAGAAATCCTAATCTCAAACAAAGCTAAAGTAGAAATAGATCTAATAAAAAGAGATAAGGAAGGAAACTATATCCTGCTAAAAGGCATCATAGATAACAAAGCAATATCATTACTAAACATATATGCTCCAAGTGGTATAGTATCCAAATTCTTATAGGAGAAGTGAAGGGAGTTACAGGAAGAAATAGACAGCAAAACTAAACTAGTGGAGAATCCTCAACCTCCCCCTCTCTGAACTTGATAGATATAACCTCAAAATAAACAAGATAGAAGTTAAAGAGTTGAATACAACTCTGGATAAGGTAGATATGATAGCTCTCTAGAGAAAAATGAATAGGGATAGAAAGGAATATACATTTTTTCAGAGGTATATGGCACATAATACAAAAAATGACCATGTACTAGGGCATAAAAACCTCACAATCCAGTGCAGAAAGGTAGAGATAGTCAATCCATCCTGCTCAGATCATAATGCAATAAAAGTTATATGTAATAAAAGGCAATGGAAAGAGAAACAAAAAATTAAGTGGAAACTAAATAATTTAATCCTAAAGAATGAGTAACAAATCATAGAAACAATCAACTACTTTCTTCAAGAGAATGACAATAATGAGACTGCCTATAAAATTTATAACTGCAAAAGCAGTTCTTAGGGGACATTTTATATCTTTGAATGCCTACATGAATAGGCAATGAACAATAAAACAGAGAAAGAGGAGATCAATGAATTGGACATGCAGCTGAAAAAGCTCAAAAAAGAATAGCTTGAAAACCCCCAAGTAAATACCAAATTAGAAATACTGAAAACCAAAGGAGAGATTAATAAAATTGAAATGAAGAAAACTATTGAACAATAAATAAAATTAAGAGTTGGTTTTATGAAAGAAAAACAATAAAATTGATAAACCTTTGGTCAATTTGATTTTAAAAAAGAGAGAAGTAAATCGAATCACCAATATCAAAAATAAAAAGGGGGGACTAACCTCAAGTGAGGAGAAAATTAAAATAATAATTAGAAATTATTTTGCCAAACTGTATGGCCATAAAGCCGACAATCTATACGTGATGGATGATTATTTTTAAAAAAATACAAATTGCCCATCCTGACAGAAAAGGAAGTTGAATACTTAAATAAACCCAATTCAGAAAAAGAAATTAAACAATCCATCAATGAACTCCCTAGGAAAAGATCTTCAGGGCTAGATGGATTTACAAATGAATTCCATCAAACATCAAGAGAACAGTTAATTCCAATACTGTGTAGACTATTTGGGAAAATTGGGGAAGAAGGAGACCTACCAAATTCTTTTTTATGATACAAATATTGTTCTGATACATAGACCAGAAAGAGCCGAAACAGAGGAAGAAAATTATAGGCCAATTTCTCTAATGAATATAGATGCAAAAATTTTAAATAAGATATTATCAAAAAGAATAAAGCAACTTATCATGAGAATAATACATTATGATCAGGTAGGATTTATACAAGGAATGCAGGGATGACAGGATATTAGGAAAATTATAAACATTATTGACCATAACAACAAATCTAACAGAAACCACACTATTATTGATCATATCAACAACAAAATAGAAAAAAACCACACGATTATCTCAATAGCTGCAGAAAAAGCTTTTCACAAAATATAATACCCATTCCTATTGAAAACACTGGAGAGTATAAGAATAAATGAAACTTCCCATTAAATAATAAGCCACCTCTACCTAAAACCATCAGCAGGTATTGTACGCAATGGGGATAAACTAGATGCATTTTCAACAAGATCAGGGGTGAAAAAAGAATGTCCATTATCACCACTGTTATTCAGAATGGCACTAGACCTGTTAGGTGTAGCAATAAGAAAAGAAAAAGATATTGAAGTAGTTAGAATAAGCAAAGAAGAAACTAAGTTGTCACTCTTTGCAGATGATATGACAATATACTTAGAGAAGCCCAGAAAATCAAGTAAAATATTATGTGAAATAATAAACAACTCTGACAAAGTTATGGGTTTCAAAATAAACCCACATATATCTTTTGCATTTCTATATATTTCTCACAAAGTCCAATAACAAGAAAGAGAAATCCCATTTAGAGCTACAGTAGACACTATAAACTACCTTGGAGTCTACCTGCCAAAACAAACACGGGGACTATGTGAACGCCATTAAAAAATACTTTTCACACAAATCAAATCACATCTAAGTAAGTGGAAAAACATTAGTTGCTTGTGTGTAGGCCAAGGCAATATAATAAAATTCTACCTAAATTACTTTATGTATTCAATTCCATACCAATCAAACTACCAGATAATTATTTTCTAAAGCTAGAAAAAATAATATCAAAATACATCTGGAAGAACAAAAGGTCCAGGATATCAAGGGAACTAATGAAAAAAATAGTAGGAAAGGTAGTCTGACTCTACCAGATTTCAAGTTGTATTAAAAAGTAGCAGTCATCAAAACCACTTGGTACTGGCTAAGAAACAGTGGGTAGACTAGGTTAGGTATTCAAGACAAAGTAGTTAATGAATATAGCAATTCATTGTTTGATAAACTCAAGGACCACAGCTTCTGCGATAAGAACTCACTGTTTCACAAAATTTGCTGGGAAAACTAGATAACAATGTGGTGGAAACTGGGCATAGATCAATGCCTGACACCATACACAAGAATAAAGTCCAAATGGGTACATGATCTAGGTATAAAGATTGATATTATGAACAAATTAGAGGACCAAGGAATAATGTATTTGTCAGATTTATGGAGAAGGGAAGAATTTTTGACTGAACAAGAGACAGAAAACATAATGAACTGCAAAATGGATAATTTTGGTTGAAATAAATTGAAAAGTTTTTGCACATACCCAATGCAATCAAGATTAGGAGGGAGGCAGAAAACTGGGAAAGAATTTTTGCAGCTAGTGTCTGTGATAAACGCCTCGTTTCTAAAATATATAGAGAATTGAGTTAAGTGTACAAGAATACAAGTCATTCCCCAATTGATAAATGGTCAAAGAATATGAACAGGCAGTTTTCAGTGGAAGACATTAAAGCTATCTATACTCATGTGAAAAAATACTCTGTCACTATTGATTAGAGAGATGCAAATCAAGACAACATCATACCTATCAGATTGGCTAACATGACAAAACAGGAAGATGACAAATGTTGGAGAAGATGTGGGAGAATTGGAATACTAATTCCTTGTTGGTGGAGCTGTGAGCTGATTCAACCATTCTGGCGAGCAATTTGGAACTATGACTAGAAGGCTACAAAAATGTGCATTCCCTTTGACCCAGCAATGTTTCTTCTAGGACTGTATCCCCAAGGGATCATAAAAATGGGAAAGGGTCCCACATGTACAAAAATATTTAAAGCAGCTCTCTTCATGGTGGCCAAAAACTGGGAACCAAGGGATTGCCCATCAATTGGGGTATACGCACAAATTGTGGTATATGAATATAATGGAATACTATTGTGCTGTAAGAAATGATTAACAGAAAACTTCAGAGAGGCTTGGAAAGACTTATATGAACAGATGCTGAGTGAAAGGAGCAGAATCAGGAGACTTTTGTGCACAGGACCAACCCCAGTGTGTGAGGAATTTTTCTGGTAGATTTAGTCCTTCAAAGCAATGCAAGGAACTAAAAAATTCCCAGTGGACTTTTTTTAAATTATTTTTTTTTAATGTTCTACAATCACTTCCTTAAAATTAAGCTTTTATCCCCCCCACACCTTCCTCCCACTACCCCACTCCCTCTCCATGACAGCATACAATTCTGCATAGGTTCAACATATATTTTCCTATTGATCACACTTTCACTATAGTCATGCTATGTAGTCACACTAAAATAAATGGAAGAAATCATATAACAAATCAAAACATAATACACTAAAACACACACACACACCCAAACATGATCTGCTGCATTCTGCGGATGACTTCTCCATTTCTTTCTCTGAGTGTGGAAGGCATTTTGCCTTAGAAAACCACCACTGGAATTTTTTTTTTTCAGTAAGTTCTTGTGTTATTACGGAGTTCCAAGTCTACCAGAAAAAACTCGCACACTGTGGTCGTTGCTGTGCATAAAGTTCTCCTGGCTCTGCTCCTTTCACTCAGCATCAGATCATATAAGTCCTTCCAGGCCTCCCTGAAGTCTTCTTGTTCATCATTTCTTATGGCTAATAGTACTCCATTACATTCATATACCATAATTTATTAAGCCTTTCCCCAATTGATGGGCATCCCCTTGATTTCCAGTTCTTGGCTACCACAAAGAGTGCTGCTATAAATATTTTTGTACATGTGGGACCCTTTCCCATTTTTATAATCTCTTGGGGATACAGTCCTAGTAGCAATATTGATGGGTCAAAGGGTATGCACGTTTTGTAGCCGTTTGGGCATAGTTTCAAACTGTTCTCTAGAATGGTTGGATGAGCTCACAGCTCCACCAAGAATGAATTAGTGTTCCAACTCTCCCACATCCTCTCCAACATTTATCATTTTCATGTTCTGTCATGTTTGCCAATCTAATAGGTGTGATGTGGTACCTCAGAGTTGTTTTGATTTGCATCTCTCTAATCAGTAGTGATTTAGAGCACTTTTTCACATGATTATAGATATCTCTAATTTCTTCCCGTGAAAATTGCCTGTTCATATCCTTTGATCATTTATCAATTGGAGAATGACTTGTATGGTTATATGTTTGAGTTAGTTCTCTATATATGCTAGAAATGAGGCCTTTATCTCCGAGCTTAGCCATAAAAATTTTTTCCCAATTTACTACATCCTTCCGAATTTTGGATGCATTGAGTTTGGTTGTGCAAAAACTTTTCAGTTTAATGTAATCAAAATTATCCATCTTGCATTTCATAACACTTTCTATCGTTTCTTTAGTCAAAAATTCTTCCCTTCTCCATAAATCTGATAAATACACTATTCCTTGCTCCTCCACTTTATTCATGGTATCAATCTTTATACCTAAATCATGTACCCATTTGGACTTTATTCTTGTGTACAGTGTCAGGCATGGGTCTATGCCTAATTTCTGCCACACTGTTAACCAGTTTTCCCAGCAATTTTTGTCAAACAGTGAGTTCTTATCCTAGAAACTGGGGTCTTTGGGTTTATCAAACAGGAGGTTGCTATATTCCTTGCCTACTGTGTCTTGAGTGCCAAGTCTATTCCATTTCTCTACCCCTCTGTTTCTTAGCCAATACCAAGTGGTTTTGATAATTGCTGCTTTATAATACAATTTGAGGTCTGGTAGTGCTAGGCCACCTTCCCAAGCATTTCTTTTCATTAGTCCCTTTGATATTCTGGACTTTTTGTTCTTCCAAGTGAATTTTGATATTATTTTATCCAGCACTAGAAAATAATTATCTGCTAGTTTGATTGGTATGGCACTAAATAAGTAAATTAATTTAGGTAGAATTGTCATTTTTATTATATTAGCTCGGCCTACCCATGAACAACTGATGTTTTTACACTTACTTAAATCTGACTTTATTTGTGCAAAAAGTGTCTTGTAATTGTGTTCATACAGTCCCCGGGTTTGTTTGGGCAGGTAAATTCCCAAGTATTTTACAGTGTCTACCCTAGCTTTAAATGGGATTTCTCTTTCTGTCTCTTGCTGTTGGACTTTGTTGCTAATATATAGAAATACAGACTTGTGTGGGTTAATCTTGTAAACTTTGCCAAAGTTTTTTTATTATTTCAAGTAGTTTTTTACTTGAATCTCTGGGATTCTCTAAGTATATCATCATATCATCTGCAAAGAGTGATAACTTAGTTTCTTCTCTGGCTATTTTTATTCCTTCAATATCTTTATCTTGTCTAATTGCTACAGCTAACATTTCTAGTACCATATTGAATAATAGTGGTGATAATGGACATCCTTGTTTCACCCCTGATCTTATTGGAAATGCATCTAGCTTATCCCCATTGCATATATTGCTTGATGAAGGTTTTAGGTAGATACTGCTTATTATTTTATTGAAAGTTCCCTTTATTCCTATGTTCTCCAGTGTTTTTAATAGGAATGGGTGGTGTATTCTGTCGAAAGTTTTTTCTGCATCTGTTGAGATAATCATGTGGTTTTTGTTAGTTTTGTTGTTGATATGATCAATAATGCTAATAGTTTTCATAATATGGAACCAGCCCTGCATTCCTGGTATGAATCCTACCAGATCATAATGTATTATTTTCATGATAAGATGCTGTATTCATTTTTCTAAAATCTTGTTTAAAATTTTTGCATCTATATTCATTAGAGAAATTGGTCTATAATTTTCTTTCTCTGTTTTGTCTCTTCCTGGTTTGGGTATCAGAACCATATTTGTATCATAGAAAGAATTTGGGAGGACTCCTTCTTCCCCAATTGTCAAAAATAGTCTATATAGTATTGGAATTAACTGTTCTTTAAAGGTTTGATAGAATTCACTTGTGAATCCATCTGGTCCTGGAGATTTTTTCCTAGGGAGTTCATTGATGGCTTGTTCAATTTCTTTTTCTGAGATGGGGTTGTTTAAGTATTCAATTTCCTCTTCTGTTAATCTGGGCAATTTGTATTTTTTAAAATATTCATCCATCTCATTTAGATTATCGAATTTGTGGGCATAAAGTTGGGCAAAATCATTTCTAATTATTGTTTTAATTTCCTCCTCATTGGAGGTGGGTTCACCCCTTTCATTTCTAATATTAGTAATATGATTTTCTTCTTTCTTTTTTTTAATCAGATTGACCAAAGGTTTATCAATTTTATTAGTTTTTTCATAAAACCAAGTATTTGATTTATTTATTAATTCAATAGTTTTCTTTACTTTTTTACTCTCTCCTTTGGTTTTCAGTATTTCTAGTTTGGTATTTTCATGGGGATTTTCAATTTGTTCTTTTTCTAGCTTTTTCAGCTACATGCCCAACACATTGATCTCCCCTTTCTCTATTTTATTTATGTAGGCATTCAAAGATATAAAACTTCCCCTAAGAACTGCTTTTGCAGTACCCCATAAGATTTGGTAGGTTGTCTCATTATTGTCATTCTCTTGAATAAAGTTGTTGATTGTTTCTATGATTTCTTCTTTAACCCATTCCTTCTTTAGGATTAGATTATGTAATTTCCACTTGATTTTTGGTTTACCTTTCCATGGCCTTTTCTTACACATAATTTTTATTGCATTATGATCTGAGAAGGATGCATTGATTATCTCTGCCTTTCTGCACTGGATTGTGAGATTTTTATGTCCTAGTACATGGTCAACTTTTGTAAATATTCCATGTACCACTGAGAAAACGGTATATTCCTTTCTATTCCCATTCAGTTTTCTCCAAAGGTCTATCATATCTGCCATATCTAGAGTTTTACTTACCTCCTTAACCTCTTTCCTGTTTATTTTGAGGTTAGATTTATTGAGTTTAGAAAGGGGGTGGTCGAAGTGCCCCACTAGTATAGTTTTGCTGTCAATTTCTTCCTTCAACTCCCCCAACCTCTCCTCTAGGAATCTGCATGCTATACCACTTGTATAGTAATGATAATGCTTCATTGTCTATGGTGCCTTTTAGCAGGATATAGTTTCCATCCTTATCTCTTCTGATTAGATCTATTTCTGCTTTTGCTTTGTCTGAGATTAGGATTGCTACTCCTGCCTTTCTTACGTCAGCTGAACTGCAATATATTCTGCTCCATCCTTTGACCTTTATCCTATGTGTACCCCCAGTTTCAAATGTGTTTCATGTAAGCAGCATATTGTTGGATTATGGCTTTAATCCATTCTGCTATCCATTTCCATTTTGTGGGAGAATTCATTCCATTCACATTCACAGTTACGATTACAATCTGTGTATTTCCCTCCATCCTTTTTCCCACCATTTGTGCTTTTATCTCTCCTGTCTCCCTTTTTCTCCTCAATAGTATTCACTTTTCACCACCTCCTCCTGCAGCCTTCCCCTCCTTTCTTTTGCCCCTCTCCATTTTACTACCCTTTACTCTTATTGCTTCTTCTCTCCCTTTTAGCCTCCCTCCCCTTTCTTCCCCCTTTCCCTCCTATGCCTATAGAGCTAGTTAGGATTATCTACTTAAGTTTATTGTTCCATCCTTTAGACAAATCAGATGAGAGTACCTCTCAAACAATGCTCATCTCCCTCTCCTCTTTCCCTCTACTATAATTTTGCACTTCTTCTTGTGATGCAATTTGCCATTTTCTGCTTCCTCCTTTTCACACCTCCTATTACAATCCCTTCTCATACTTAAATCATATTTTTTTATCATGATATCATTTACTGGGAGCCAAGATGGTGGAGTAGAAGGACGCACATTTACGAGCTCCAAAACCAAAGCCCATAGAATTAATGTAAAAAGAGACCCCCATAACTTCTGGGTCAATACAAGGTGTGCAGAAACGGAGTGGAAGAGATTTCCATTCCAGGGAGCCCTGGAGACCCGTCCCCACGGTCCGTCGCGCCCCGGAAAGTGGACCCCACCCCAACGCTCTCTGGCCACGGCCCCAGAGAAGCTGACCTGAGCAGGCTTCAGACACGGAAGCTCCGGCAGCCGGGAAAGTCCCTCTGCCCACAGAAACTACAGGTCAGTGAGACAGAAGGCTGGGCTGGACGAGAAGGGGAGCAGGGCGTCTCCGTGACTCAGGCCCCCACAGGAGGAAGCGGAGGCAGCAGAGATGGGGGCAGGAAGGGGCGGAGGCAGAGCGGTGGGCGGTGGCTGAGGCGGCAGCGGCCTGAGACTCAGGAATCCCCCAACAGCAGGCAGGATCTTCATTAAGGAAGGTTTCTGCATAAAACCTGATGGAGCTGAGCCTGGGAGACGGCCCTGCCCCCACCCCACTCTACTGAAGGCCTCGGCATAAAGCCCCCGAGGGAACTGAGCCTAGGAGGTGGGCCCCCAACCCCGCCCCCACCCGCTCCATTCCTGAAAATCTCTGCATAAAGCCCCTGAGGGAACTGAGCCTGGGAGGTGGCCCTGCCCCCACCCCAGCACCAGAACTAAAGCTTGCTGCAGAAAGTCCATTTGAATCTCAGAGGCCAAGCACTAGCTGGGCGGATCCAGGCGGGGGTGGAAAGGAATCTCAGAAGTCAAGTAACTGGCTGGGAAAATGCCTAGAAAAGGGAAGAAAAATAAGACTATAGAGAGTTTTTTCCAACAAATGCAAATGATCCCGACCTTCGGATCTGACGAAGATGAGGAAGTATTCTTGCCATCAGGGAAAGACGTGGAGGGTGGGGCCTCAGTACCCCAGACACCCAAGGGGGGTGGTGGGTGGGCTCAGGCCTTGGAAGAGCTCAAAAAGGATTTTCAAAAGCAAGTTAGACAGGTAGAGGAAAAACTGGGAAGAGAAATGTCAGAGATGCAAGAAAAGTATGAAAAACGGGTCAATACCTTGGTAAAGGAGACCCAAAAAAATGCTGAGGAAAATAACACCTTGAAAAATAGGCTCACTCAATTGGCAAAAGAGGTTCAAAAAGTCAATGAGGAGAAGAATGCTTTCAAAAGCAGAATGAGCCAAATGGAAAAAGAGGCTCAAAAGCTCACTGAATTTAATAGTTCCCTCAAAATTAGAATGGAGCAGATGGAGTCTAATGACTTTATGAGAAGCCAAGAAATCACTAAACAAAACCAAAAGAACGAAAAAATGGAAGAGAATGTGAAATATCTCATGGGAAAAACAACTGACCTGGAAAATAGATCCAGGAGAGACAATTTAAAAATTATGGGTCTACCTGAAACTCATGATCAAAAAAAGAGCCTAGACATCATCCTCCATGAAATTATCAAGGAAAACTGCCCTGACATTCTAGAACCAGAGGGCAAAATAAGTCTTGAAAGAATCCATCGATCACCACCTGAAAGAGATCCAAAAACAGAAACTCCTAGGAACATTGTGGCCAAATTCCAGAACTCCCAGCTCAAGGAAAAAATCTTGCAAGCAGCTAGAAAGAAACAATTCCAGTACTGTGGAAATACAATCAGGATAACTCAAGATCTAGCAGCTTCTACATTAAGGGATCGAAGGGCGTGGAATAGGATATTCCAGAAGGCAAAGGAACTAGGACTCAAACCAAGAATCACCTACCCAGCTAAACTGAGTATAATACTTCAAGGGAAAATATGGTCTTTCAATGAAACAGAGGACTTTCAATCATTCTTGATGAAAAGACCAGAGCTGAAAAGAAAATTTGACTTTCAAACACAAGAATGAGAAGAAGCATGAAAAAGGAAACAGCAAAGAGAAGTCTTAAGGGACTTACCAGAAGTGAACTGTTTACATTCATACAGGGAAAGACAATATTTCTAACTCTTAAAACTTTTCAGTATCTGGGTAGTTGGTGGGACCACACATACACATGTACACGCATGCACACACATACACACATGCACACACAGAGACAGAGAGCACAGAGTGAACTGAATAGGTTGGGACCATACCTTAAAAGAAATTAAGGTAAAGGGTGAGAGAGAAATGTAGTGGGAGGAAAGAGGGGGT
The DNA here is from genome assembly GCA_023548195.1 of Bettongia penicillata ogilbyi. NCBI lineage: Eukaryota > Metazoa > Chordata > Mammalia > Diprotodontia > Potoroidae > Bettongia > Bettongia penicillata. Next base: position 3,596,462 of record JAJHZJ010000580.1, read on the forward strand.
AACTATATGTCATTTAAGAGGCAAGTAGGAGATTTTTTTAGTGGAGGGAAAAAGAGGAGAGCTGAGAAAGAAAACAAAAAAACAAGAAGTTTACCCTCATCACATTTGACTAAACGAAGGAGTGAAATGCACACTCATTTTGGTATGAAAACCTATCTTACAGTATAAGAAAGGGGGGGAGAAGGAGATATTGCAAGGGGGGGGATGATGGAAGGGAGGGCAAAGGGAGGAGGGAGCAATTTGTAGTCAACACTTGGGGAGGGATAGGATCAAAAGACAGAATAGAAACAATGAGGGGCAGGTTAGGAGGGATGGTAATTCAGTTAGTCTTACACAACACAACTATCAGGGAGGTCATTTGCAAAACTACACAGATAGGGCCTATATTGAATTGCCTGCCGTCCCAAAGGGAATGGGTGGGGAGGGAGGAATGGGGAGAATTTGGAACTCAAAGTTTTAGGAACAACTGTTTAATATTGTTGTTGTAACTAGGAAAGAAGACATACAGTTAATGAGGAATAGAAAGTCATCTGGCCCTACAGGAGAAAAGAGAAGATGGAGACAAGAGAAGGGAGGGATGACAGAAGAGAGGGCAGATTGGAGATAGGGAAAATTAGATTGCTTGGGGTATTGGGGTGGGGGGAGGGGATAAAAGGGGAGAAAATTTGGAACCCCAAAATTTGTGAAAATGAATGTAAAACGTTAAATAAATAAATAAATAAATAAATAAATGATATCATTTACTTCATACCTATTCCCTGTATGTATATCCCTTTTATATTTCATAATAGCCACATAATTCTCAAGATTAACAGGCATCAACTTCCCTTATAGGGATGTAAATAGTTTGCCCTAATTGATTGACAAGTTGTTTCCCCCCCTCCCCCATTTACCTTTTTATGATTCTCTTGAGACCTGCATTTGACGACTGAATTGTTTATTAAGTTCTGGCGTTTTGGTCAGGAAGCTCTGGAAATCCCTTACTTCGTTGAATGACTTTCTCCTTGCCTGAAATGTTATGCTGAACTTTGCTGGGTACCTGATCCTTGGTTGTAGCCTCAACTCATTTGTCTTAACAGAATATTGGATTCCAATTCTTTCAATCTTTTAATGTAGAAGCTGCAAGGTCCTGTGTAATCCTGACTATATCTCCCTGATATTTGAATTGTTTCTTTCTGGCTGCTTGTAATATTTTCTCCTTCACTTGATGGCTCTGGAATTTGGCAACTATATTTCTTGGGGTTTTGAGTTTGGGATCCTTTTCAGGAGTGGAATGGTGGATTCTTTCAATGACTATTTTGCCCTCTGAATCTAGCCCTTCTGGGAAGTTTTCTTTGATGATTTCCTGGAAGATATTGTCCAGGCTCTTTTCTCCATCCTGGGTTTCTGGCAGACCAATAATTCTTATGTTTTCTTTTCTGGATCTATTTTCCAGGTCAGTTGTTTTTCCAATTAGATATTTTACATTTTCTTCTATCTTTTCATTCTTTAGATTTTGTTTGACTGATTCTTGCTGTCTCATTGAGTCATTAGTTTCTACTTGCCCAATTCTAATCTTTATCAAATTGTTTTCTTCCGTTAACTTTTGCATCTCCTTTTCCATCTGCCCAATTTTTCCTTTTAAGGAGCTATTTTCTCCAGTTAATTTTTGAACTTCCTTTTCCATTTATTCAATTTTCCTTTCAAAGAGATGTTCTCATCAGTGAATTCTTTCTTAATAATTTTAAATGCGTTGTCCAGTTTATCTTCTATTTCCTTCTTCAGCTGTTCCAGGAGAGCTGCTTGTACTTGCGAGCAGTTCATAGTCCCTTCTGAAGTTTCAGATGGAAGTACAGTCTCAGCTCTGACCTCTTTGGTGCTTGTGTTTTGGTCCTTATCCCCATAGAAAGATTCTGTGGTTCTTTCAGCCCTCTGCTTTTTCTTGTTCATGATGTTCATTTGAGTGTTGTGGCTTCTGGTTCTTTCAGTCAGAAACTAGAGAACTTTTTGCTGAACTTATGTGTGAAAAAGCTAAATGCAGGTTTTTCTTTTGTGTTTCCCTGATCAGCCCTGGGTTTAGCTTGTTAAGTGTGGAGAAGGAGTGGGCTGGTCACAGGAGATCTCCTCAGCTGAACTGAGGCAAAGGCAGGCTCAGAGGCTGTTAATCCCAGCTGCCCTATTGTCTTTCCGATTCCCCTGGACAGCTGAGGCACGCCTAGATGCTAATGCGTGTTCCCACCCCTCCTGGGGCTCCTCTCCTGGCACTGAGGCTTGCCTGGGTCCTAGTGTGAGTTTTCTCTGCCCTGGGTCCTCTGTCTTTCCAGTTTGCCTCTGCCACAGTGGGAGGAATCCCCCTTAGCTATTTTCCTCCCCTCAGGTGTTATGAGACTATTGGCCTCCTTCTGCTGTTCCTGCTGATCTAGGATTTTTCTGGGGAAATATTTGGTGGTTCTTTCATGGTCATCAAGGTGGGGAGGAGAGAGCATTTACTGATCACTCCACCATCCTGGCTCCTGGAAGTTCAAGTAGGTGACTTACCGAAGTTTCATCTTCAGGAGCTGCTGCGCTTATATCTGGTGCTTGGCAGCTCTCACTGGCTCGGTTTGGCTTGTCTCCCACCCTCAGTGCTGCAACTCTGGTTCTGCCCACCACTCAGGTTTCTCGGGTCCCTTCCGCTCCACTGACCCTGCTGTGCTGTGGGCTGTGGGCTCACCCCCGTGGAACAGATCCTTCCTGTGGACCTTCCAGTCTAACCTGAGCTCCAAATCCATCGCAGTCTGTCTCCCACTGGATTCCGCACCTCCAAAATTTGGTCAGATTCTCCCTTCTGAGATATACGAAGAAGTTTATCTGAGAGCTTATGTGAGTTGTTGCTCTCACTCCACCATCTTCACTCTGCCCGCCCCCCCAATAGACTTTTGAGGCAAAACATCGTCCGCAACCAGAGAAAAAACTATGGAATTGAATTGCTGATAAGCAGACCATTCTTTTTTTTTTATTATGTTTTTGTTTTGTTTTATGGTTTCTCACATTCATTTTAATTCTTCTACTCAATATGTCTATGGTGAAATTGTGTATAATAGGAATGTATTGTAGAAGCTATTTATGATTGCAAGCAATCTCAGGGAGGGTGTAGAGAGGAAGAGTGATGGAGGAGGGAGAGGGATAGAGGGTGAGGGAGGGGAAAGATCTAAGATATATAGAAGTGAATATAGAACACTGGAAACAAATAAAATAATTGTTTAAAAAAAAGATATGCATGTGTGTGCGTACTCAGGGCACACTTTAATGTGCTTTCACAAATATTTTAATATAATTTGTTTTCAGTTTTCAACATTCACTTCCACAAGATGTTGAATTCCAAATTTTCTCCCCATTTCTCCTTTTTCCCCCACCCCAGGACAGTGTGCTCCCCAACCACCCTTTTCCCTCATCTGCCCTGCTTTGTATCACTCCTCTTCTATAATCCCATTCCCCTCTATTTTCCCATAGGGCTAGTAAGAGTTTTGAGCCTCATTACCTGTACAACTTATTTCCCAGTTAAGTGCAAAAACAATGTTTAACATTCATTTTAATATCTCTGAGCTTCTCATTATCTCCCTTTCTCCCTCCCCACTCATCCTCATTGAGAAAGCGAGCAATTCAGTAAAGGTCATACATGTACAATCATGTATAACATTTCTATAACAGTCATGTTGTAGTAGACTGACCACATTTCCCTCTATCCTGTACTGGTCTCCATTTATTCCATTCTCTCTCTCTTGATCTGTCCCCCCACAATAGGGTTTGCTTCTGATTATCCCTTCCCCCAGTCTGCTGTCCCTTCTATTATTCATTTCTCATCCCCTTCACTCCCACTTTCCTGTAGGGTAAGATAGATTTCCATGCCTAATTGAATGAGTGATTCTTTCTTAAGCCAAATCTGGTGAGAGTAGGGCTCACGTATTCCCCCTCATCTTCCTCCCTTACCCTCATTATGAAAGCTTTATATTGTCTCTTTTACATGAGATGCTTTGCTACATTCTACCTCTTCCATTCTCTTTCTCCCATGACATTCTTTTCAACACAATTTTATTTTTTAGGTATCCTCCCTTCATGTTCAACACCCTGTACCCTGTGCATGTGTGTGTGTGTGTGTATAATATACATGTATGCATATAAATATATATATACACACACAAATGTACACTCATATATATGTACACATATATGCACATATTCACATACCTATACATATACAATATATACATACATATACACTCATATATACATATATATGTAGATCTCTCTCTGTATACATGTATATATTTGTGTATATATATATATATACATACATTCTCTCTCTCTGTATATATATATATATATATATATATATATATATATATATATACACATACATACACACATACATACATACAATATATATAATTCCCTCTCACTACCCTAGTATCAAGAAAGGTTTCATAAGTTACAAATATCATCTTCCCATGTAGGAATGTATACAGTTCAACTTTCATGAATCCCTTGATTCTTGTATTTGAAAGACAAATTTTATATTCAGCTCTGGTCTTTGCAACAAGAATGCTTGGAAGTGATCAATTTCATTGAAATTCCATTTTTTTTCCTGAAGTATTACACTCAGTTTTGCTGGGTAGGTGATTCTGGGTTTTAATCCTAGCTTTTTTGACCTCTGGAATATCATATTCCAAGACCTCTGATTCCTTTGTGTAGAAGCAGCTAAATCCTGTGTTATCCTGATTGTGTTTCTGCAATACTTAAATTGTTTGTTTCTGGCTGCTTGGAATATTTTCTCCATGACCTCAGAACTCTGGAATTTCGCTACAATATTCCTAGAAGTCTTCTTTTTGGGATCTCTTTCAGGAGGTGATTGGGGGATTCTTTTCATTTTTATTTTACCCCTCTGGTTCTAGAATATCAGGGCAGTTTTCCTTGATAATTTCTTGAAAGATGATGTCAAGGTTCTTTTTTTGATCATGGTTTTCAGGCAGAACAATAATTTTTAAGTTATTTCTCTTGGATCTATTTTCCAGGTCAATTTTTTTCCCCAAAGAGACCACATTGTCTGCTATTTTTTTTATTCTATTGGCTTTGTTTTATAATTTTTTGGTTTCTCATGAAGTCATTAGCTTCCATTTGCTCCATTCTAATTTTGAAGGAATTATTTTCTTCAGTGAGCTTTTGGACTTCCTTTTCCATCTGGCTAATTCTGCTTTTTAAGGCATTCTTCTCCTCATTGGTTTTTTTTAAGCTCTTTCACCATTTGTGTTAGTCTATTTTTTTTCCTTTTTTATTGAATTATTTTATTTGTTTTCAGTGTTCTACAATCACTTCAATAAATCTTAGATTTTTTTTCCTCTCTCTCCTTCTCCTTTCCCTCTCCCTCTCCACTCCTTCCCTGAGACAGTGTATAGTCTTATATACATTCTACACATACATTCCTATTAAATTCATTTTCACTTAGACACGTTGTATAGAAGAATGAAAATGAATGGGAGAAACCATAAAACAAATGAGTTAGTCTATTTTTAATGGTGTTATTTTCTTCAGCATTTTTTGAGGTCTTCTTTAGCAAGCTGTTGAGTCATTTTTAATCATTTCCTTGCATCACTCTCATTTCTCTTACCTGATTTTCAAAATCCTTTTTGACTTTTTGCATGGACTGAGACCATTTCATATTTTTCTTGGATCCTTAGGATGTAGGAGCCTTGACCTTGCTGTCTTTCTCTGTTTGTTTTGATCTTCCTCATTGTAAGAAAATATGTTTTCAATGAGCAGGAGGAATGGGAAAAAATCTAAGATATATGGAAGTGATTGTAGAACACTGAAAACAAAATAAAACAATTTAATGTAAAAAAAAGAAAATACCTTTTCAGAAAGAAGGTAAACTTCTATAACCTTATTCTCCCCCCATTTGGTCATTTTCCCAGCCTAATTGACTTTGGAGCTCCTTGTTAAGTGGAGAATGCACTGTCCCACGTTTCAGGGACTTTGTGCAGTTGCTTTCAGAGATATCCCCAAGGATCTGTAAATTCTCAGCTCCTCCAAAGTGCTGTAATCAAAGGAGAGGTGTTTACTCTCATTTGTGAGTCACCACAAGCACTCTTTTCTGCCCTGGATTTCCAAGTAGGATTCTTTCTCCATGATCACCACCAGCTCAGCCATGCCAGAGCTACTTCTTGCCCCAGGGCCACTACTTAGAACTTTGACTCATATCAGGCCCTGGATTGCCCCACTGTCTATAGGCCTAGAGCTCTAGAAGCAACTGGTTGCTACAGCAGTGACTGCTGCTGCTCTGGGGCTGGGGCTAGGATCAAACCATGTTCCTCTCTCACTCAAGAGAGAGGACTTTTCCATTGACTTTTGAATCTATCTTTGGTGTTTGTGGGTTAAGAAGTCTGAAAGCTTCAGTACCCTGAGATTTGCTCCAGTCATGTCTGTGCCAGCATGACCTGCACTGGGCTGTGCTCCAAGATTGGTACAATAGCCCCTCCTGTTGGTCTTCCAGATTGTCTTTGGCTGGAAATCTGTTTCATTCTGTCATTTTTTTTGGTTTCTACTGCTCTAGAATTTGTTAAGAGTAATTTTTTTGCAGCTATTTTAAGGAGTTTGGGTGGAGAGCTCAGGCAGGCCCCTGTTTCTATTCTGCCATCTTGGCTCCACCCCTTTAATGTGCTTTTAATAGGACAAAATATCCTTTTACATTTTCATGAACGTCTTTATGTGTGTGTAGAGTGGGAGGGGTTTACTTTAGTCATTACAGAGTAACAGTTGGACAGGTATTTGACAAATTATATTCAATGACAATTTATTTAATGACTGATAAGCACAAAAGAATCTGTTAGATATTATGCGGATACAAAGATTTTAAATGACATAGTTACTGCAGAAATGGGGCCACATGTGGCCTCAAAGCCATATCTTGAGGTCTCCCACCCTTGAATAGTGCTTATTCTCAAGAAGTATACATTTAGTAGAGACTTGATACCCAAGTTAAGTAAGAGAAGTTAACAGAATATTCACCTGCCCTGGAGGAATTTAAATCATCTGGTCCAAATGTACTGCATTTTTTAGCTCTGAAAGAACTGGCAGATGGAAATGCTGAGCTTCTCTTAATAGTAGCTGGAGAAATCATAAAAACGAGAGATTCTACAGTATTAGAAAAGCAAAGGTTGTGCTAATTTTTCAAAGAAACAAAAAACATAGAAGAAAATAGATTCTTTCACTATTAGCTAATGTGTTTAACCTCGATTCCTAAGAAAATTTCATTAGTGATAATTAAAGGGATGGCTGGAAAATATCTAGAAAAGAAACCATCTCTGTACTATTATCCCTTCTCTCCTTTTATACTACCACCACTCTAGTGTAGGCTCTCATTGCCTCATGTCTAGAATATTACAATAGTCTATTGGCAGATCTGTCCATCTCAGGTTTCTTCCTACTCAAATTTATCCTACATTTATCCATTAAAGTGGTTTTCCTAAAGCATAGATCCTATCATGTCACACCCCTCCTTAATATAATCTAATGGTTTCCTATTGCTCCTAGGGTCAAATGGAAAATCTTCTGCTTAGTATTCATAGCCCTTCATAACCTAACTCCCTCCTAGCTTTCCAGTCTTTGTACACCTTTCTCCTAAGCTGATTTCTCAACTGGAACTGGCCAAGTGGGTCCACATTGGGCCATCTCAAGTCTTGCTGATTAACATCTGGATACTGGACACAGATGACTCTGGAGGAGAAAGTGAGACTGGTGATTTTGTACAGCCTTCCTCACTCAAATCAAAATCAATTGAAAGTCATATCACCATCTCCCTGATATCATGGTCCTCTTTGAGAATGAAGGACAAACCGCAGCACCTTACTCTTAGACACATAATCTTTGATCCAGTGACATTGGCCTCCTGTCTGTTCCATGAATGTACCAGCTCTTGACTGTGGGCATTTTCTTTGTCTGTCCTTCATGCTTAGACTGCTCTCTTTCCTTTTAGCTTATGTCTGACCTCTTTGGCCCCCTTAACTAAAATCATTCCTTCTACAGGACATCTTCTACTATCTACCTTATTTAACTCTAGTGATTTTCTTTTGTTAATTAGGGACAAATATATGGTACAAATAGATAGAGATTGGGGCCTGTAATCAGGAAGACCTGAGTTCAAATCCAGTCACTTACCAGCTATGTAACCTGGGACAAGAAACTCTCTTTGCCTCATTTTCCTTATCTGTAAAAAGAGGGCTAGTAATAGCACCTACTTCCCAGGTTTGTTGTGAGAATCAAATAAAATAGAACTGAGAAAGTATTTAGCACCATGTCTGGCACCTAGTCAGCACTACATAAATGTTAGTTATTATGAATAAGAATCATTATTATTTCTTATTTATCTTCTATAAAGCTTGTTTGTATATATTTTTCACATGTAATCTTCCACATTAGATTGATTTCCTTGAGACTAGGGATTGTATTTTGCCTTCTTTTATACCACTAGGACTTAATATAATGCCTGGCAAATATTAGGCACTTAATAACTATATGATTAATTTATCTTACTAATATAAATGTCTCAGATTTTATACATGCGTATATTTGTAAATGTATGTGTGCATGTATGTGTTCTTCACTTAATCCCTCCCAAGAACTATATTCTTTTAAAGCATCTCTATATTCCCCCTGATTCAAATGTCCTCAACCTATCCTTTTGAAATTTCCCCCCATAAAATCAAAGAATCCAATCATTAGAAGGGACAAGCTGTATCTGAAAAATAATTTATTCGGTAACAAATGACCATTCAACTTTCACTGGATCGCCTCCTGGGGTAGCCCATTCAAATTTTACAGAGTTCTAATTTCAAGATTTCTCTGAACATTATGCTGAAATTTATCTTTTTGCTATTTCTATCCAGTGCTCCTGCTTTTGCAATCTGGGACCAAGTGGAGCAAATCTAATCTCTCTTCAACATGACAGGCTTCCAAATGCTTTAAGACATTTTTCATGCCCCACCTAAGTCTTCTCTTCTTCATGGAAAACATCACAGATTGTAACAATTTTTCATATTGTGTAAACTCTGGGACTTTCATCATCTGAGTCATTTTCCTTGGGATGCTTTCAAGATTTTTTCAATTTCTTTCCTCAAATGTGACATCCAAAATTAGACACAGTGCTCCAGATGAGATGAAATATGATGAGGGCTGAGTATAGTGAAACTGCCATTCCCATATCCTGGATACACTCTCAATGCAGCCTAAGATTGCTCTTTTGACTGCCTGTCACCCTTAACATATTTAGTTTGCTATCCATTAAAACCTCCATATCTACCCTTCCCCTTCTGGATTTCTGCTTCACCATAGTTCCCCATTTTCTATTTATAAAACTGATTTTTTCCAAGCCCTTACCACCCTCAGGGAGAGCCCAACATCTGTCACAACTTGTTTCAAAAAGAGGTAAGAAAGCTTAAGATCTAGTAAAGGATCCTGGAATGCCACAAGGATTTATAAAGTACTTTTATTCTAGGTACTGTGCTAGGGATACACATTTTTATTGAGTAGTTCAATCAAGTCCAACCCTTAATGACATCATTGACTAAATAGCTATGAGGTTTTCTTCTCAAAAATACTGGAGTGGTTTCCCCAAGGTCACAGAGCTAGTTAAGGGTCTGAGGTCAAATTTGAATTCTGATCTTCCTGTGTAGATGCCTAGCGTTCTTATCCACTGTGTCCCCTAGCTCCCAAGGAATACATGTAGAGTATGAAACAATCTCTACTCTGAAGGATTATATGGTAGACAAGTACATATATAAAAATATGTAGATAAATATAAATACAATAAAGTAAAAGTGTTTAGCCAAATAGTATTGAGAAAAATATTGATTTTCTTATTATATAATAACCAATTTTATATTATCCATCCAAAGAGGTTTTTTTTTCTTTTTCTTTTTATTTCCTTCTGAAGGACAGGAATGCCAAGGAGACTTTCTCTTCTTTAATCTTGAGCAGGATTCAACTTAATAGGGAGAGTTTATTTCTGATTAAAGGGTGAAGAGAATCTAATCTAGGTGAATTCTGGCCTATTGTTCCACTACTTAAGTGATCTAGGTGGAGATAGATCTCTTTGTCTAGAATAGAAAGGGGGGTGGAATCCTGACAGAATGAGAATCACATTTCCCTACACTCTCATTAGAATAAAAGCGTACTTCTCATTATACTATTCATTTTCTCATTTATTATTAATGAATAAAAGTTGAATTCCACCTATCAGAGACAACTCCTTTTCCAAATCGTTGAAGATATTCTCCAAGGCTTATCTTTGGTTTCCAAGGAAACAATAACCTCAATTTATTGATTATTTGCCAGCCATAATTGATTAATTAACAAGAAACTGTCTCTCAGACTTCATTCATCTCAGTATTGATTATTAATTATTAAGAACTGTCTCTCAGTCTTTTCATTCATCTCAGTATTAATTGATTATTAATTACCAAGAAACTGTTTCTCAGTTTTTTCATTCATCTCAGTATGCGAGTATCATCAGTAAAGGGTGCTTTTATGTAGAAGGGAGATGAGTTTAACATTATTACCAGAGTCAGAGAGGTCAGAAGTTAGGATTTTATCAGCTCTATCAAGAATGCATCTTATTAACTTTAAACTTGAATAGCTTAAAACTACACTCAGATTCTTGGGATACCTTGTATCATTTGAATAATTACCTTACTATAACCTTTTAGACTTCTTTCATCACCATTCATGATGTCACATTCTTATGCATCAAAATTTCATACCATTGTATGATGTCTTCCCAGTTTCTTAAATATGACTCCCCTTATATATTTTCAATCATTCCATCTTACAGTCCTACTTGTCATTCCTCACAGGAAACACTCAATCACTTGGACCCATAATTTGCACTGAGTTTGAATGCTCTTACTTCTATGTCCAAGTTTTAAAGTAGCTGACTTCCTTAAAAAAAAACAAAAAAAAACCCCAAAAAACAAACAAAAAAAACCATCTCCTTTCCCCAAATCTACTTTTTAAAATTAACTTCTATTAACTTCTAAAACAGAGTTTACACTGTGAGATGAGACATCTGAGGATTCAGACGAATTCAGTCCCTGCTGCCTTTCACAACGTGGTGTATTCCTTACTATATAAATGGAGACTTACTCAAGCTTAGTGCTATTGTTAGAATTTTGCCCTATCTGGTCACAATTACAGCATTATTGATTTATGAAGTATTCCATTTAGTAAAGTCTATTAACTTTGCTAACATCCTTCTGACTCAGGTCTTGCTTCCTATGTTCAAAATCTTCATCTCTTTTTCATCTTTCTTCCCTCATGGCAGACAGAGACTTGGATCATGCTATGGAGCTGTCCTTGTCTCAGCAGGCAAATGCAGGTGGATACTCCCACTTGCTAATCTTAGAATTATTACTGTTCAGCTATTTTCAGTTGTGTCTGGAGCCCATTGTTTTACAAAAGTACTGTGGTGCTTTGCCATGTCCTTTTCCAGCTCGTTTTACAGATGAGGAAATTGAGGCCAACAGGATTAAGTGATTTGTTCAGAGCTACATAGCTAGTAAGTGTCTGAGGTCAGATTTATCTTCCTGACACCAGGCCTGGCGCTCTACCCACTGTGTCACCCAGCTGTCCCTTAGAATCACAGGTTCACATGCTTAGAGATGGAAGGAGGGATCTTAAAGTATATCTAATCCAATTACCTCATTTTTACAGACCTAGAAAGGATAAATCCAAGGTCATGTATGTAAAAAAAAGAATAGTAAGATAAAGCCTTAAGTTTTGGCAAAGTACTCTGAATAAATTATTGATGCTTAAAACAAGACTGTGATATTTATACTATTACTATTCTCATTTTATAGATAAGGCAAGTGCCGCCTCAAAGAAGTTGTGAGTTAGTGTGATGCAGCTAGTAAAAGTCTGAGATAATGTTTGCATCCTCAGATATTCCATGTCTCAAGTCCAGCATATTATAAGCTAGTGTTTCCACCTTGCGCTGAAAGTTTCAATAGCCAACTGTGTTTTAAATGAAGCCATCAGAAACACCAGTGAGAAAGCTGTGCCCTGGTGTCTTATTTAATTATTAGCTACATGGTGGTCTCATTCTCCTTGTCCTGAAGATATGTGGAAGTAGGTAGCTGTTTCTTTCTTCATTTTTTTGCCTGATTGTATTATCATCCAGGGTTGTTCATTTCCTTCTTAGAATCATTAAATTAAAAAAGTACAAAGATGAAAGTCCTAGTAGTCTCATGGTGTAATGACTTTTTCTCATATCCCCGAGTACACTGTGTATTCTCAGCTAAGATTCCCAAAGTTATATGATATCCATATATTCCTGAATATACTTCTTTTTCACTATAAACTTTCTTTTATTATTATGAACTTTAACTTTTTGTGATCTTCTGTTATTCAGTTTATTTTCTAAGGTGCCGATTAAATTGAAAATAAATACAATTTGCTCTGCTTCTCTTTGTCATCTTCTGAACTTTCTCTGTGTGTCTTCTGTATATTTTTGGAAATTTTCACTAATATTCATTAATTCATTTTTGTCATTAATATTCCTACTCAATCACTCCCTCTGTCCAAGGAATCCTTATATTTAAACACATAATTACAGCCAGCAAAACTAATCAACACATCAACAATGTCTGTAAATATATGTCTTATTCTACATTTGCAGTCTGTTACCTCTTCCCAGAAGTGGGAAATTCCAATGACTTCATCAGGATATTGAACAAAGTTCTAAAGTCTTTCAAAGTTGTTTTCCTTTACATTGTTATAGTCATTATGTAAATTGCTTCTGATTTTCCTCTGTTTTCCTGCATCAGTTAATATAAGTCTTCTGGGCCCATTGTCCAATTTGTCAATTATTCTGAAAGAAGAAATAGCAAGTGTGTTGGCAGAATGTTTGGAGTCCAGTTTTCCCAAAGAAATAATACTTCAAGACCATTTACTGATTTTAGATTCAAATCACATGGGAATTTAAATTGACTGAGCATTGTATCTTGACGTACTTTTCCAGAGAAATTAACAAACTCCCTCTAGTTACAAAACTTGCAATAAATACCCTTTATCAACAATATAGGCATACTTAGCTCAGCATAAAATATAAAGTTCTCATTAATCATGAGAACAGCAAACTTTGATCCTCTCATCCCACTAGACCTACTATTTAAGCAGAAAGAATATAAGCATTATCTCATCTGCTAAATTAGGCGTTTCCATGTTTTCAGAGAATCAGAGATGGAGGGTACCATACATTGTCATCTAGTCTAACTCTTCATTTTCTAGACCGAAAGGCTAAGTGTTTCTGTTACATAGATAAATGAGTGGCAAAACTGGATCTTCAACACAAATTCATTCACTCTAAATCTAGACTCGTCTATAGTAGTTTCCTTGGACTAGATGCCCTTTGAATTCTGAGTGAAAGGATTTTGGCTTACACTCTGAAAATAAGAGGGATTTATGGGAAAAAAAGAAAGGGATATGATACAGTCTAATCAAACAAGTTCCCTTCCCCCAGAGGAGAGGAAAATACATGTTGATAGATGCATAGAGAATAAATGAAGAATTCATATGTGATCTGTCTCAAGAGCTGATGAGCTCTCTCCTAGGACAGTCTTCAAGTAGAGGTCATATAACCACTTCTTGTAGATAATTTTCTGGTGATTCCTTTCATTTACACGTTAGGCTAGAAGGTCAACGAGATCCTTTCCAGGTCAAATTCTGTGAGTTTGTGAAGTTCAGCCAGATATTTAAGGGACTTTTACCACTACTCATGTAATTCTTATCTAACTTGCTCATGATTGCTGTGCTCACAGATACCTGTGCTCTACTCCACCCTAGATCAATGAACTTGTAAAGCAAGATCCTCCTGGGAATAAAATCACTCAAGACACAATATTCTTGAGCTGCTCAGACCATATTATAAATTTTTTTCAGAACTTACTAGCTCCTAGGTGAAATTTATGTGTGCTGTGTTATATTCCACATCAAGACAAAAGGGGCTCTGGGTCACTCTTCACAGACTGGCACTATATCCTTTACTTTAAAACTAATAAATGAATGAACTGTTTAATTGAAAAGCATTTATTAATCTATTAAGGTGAGTTTCCAGTGAGTATAAATTTTACCTCTTCACCTCAAAACTAAACAAACCTCTAGTGGGATTGATCTATACCAAATTTATTAGTAGTCAAAGACCTGAAACATGGAGCCCAGAGTTCAAGTAAGAGAGGGTACCTTATTCAAATCATTCAAGTTCTACCTAAGCATACCTCTGCCTTTGTTTCCTGGAGATCTTGCAGAAAAGACCTAGCCAAGGTGAAAGTTATATAGATAGCACATCTGTTTTAATAAGTTAGTCAGTCAATAAACATTTTTTATTTTTTAATTAATTTATTTTTAATTTCCAACATTCACTTTCTTAAGATTTTGAGTTTCAAATTTTTCTTCTTTTCCCTCTCCTGCCCCTCCCCAAGATGGTATTCTACTTATGGCTCTACTTATGCATTCACAGTAAACATGTTATCACATTAGTCATGGTGTAAAGAAGAATTAGAACTAATTACAACCATGAGAAAGAAGAAACAAAACAAAACAACAAAAGAAAACGAGAGCAAATAGTATACTTCCATGAGCGTTTAGACTCCCAAGTACTTTCTCTGGATGTAGATAGCATTTTCCATCATGAGTCTTATGGAATTATCTTAGATCCTTGCATTGCTGAGAAGAGCTAAGTCTATCAAAGTCAGTCATTGCACAGTGTGGCTGTTACTGTGTACAATGTTTTCCTAATAAACATTTACTAAGTACCTACTATGTGCCATGCACTGTGCTGCATACCAGTGGCACAAAGGAAGAAAAAGATGCCCCTGCTCTTCAGGGAACTAGATGACAACATAAAAAAGGAAGCAAGAAAGTGGAGGGATGGACGGTACCTAGAAGTAGTAGGCTACCTCAGGTAAGAAACTTGAAAGGAGATAGAGAGATTATGTCTGAAACCCTTTACTTTTACATCTTATTTTGTAGCAGTGGGAACAAGAATAGAAAGGTCAGCACCCAAGCCTGGTGCTAAGGGGAACTCTCTAGAGAAAAAGGTTTCACTGTTTATATGGCCAATAAATATTTTTTGTAGCAAACCCTGGAACATTAGACAATGATTTTCCCTCCAACTTAATGGTTTTCTGAAAAGATAAGTTGTCATTTTAAAGTCTAATTATCAAGAAATTTCTGTTGCAAGATTCCTTTCCGAAATCCTTCAGAATTCTAAATCTCTGATCCTAAGTTTAGGTAATATTCTGGTGGATACTGAACCCTGAATTGGTGGATCTCCAGGTACAAGTTGCTGCACCACTACCCACACTGTGGTTTGCCTGGATTCCCATTTGAGAAAGGAGTGGATGTAGCAGCAGGGCTTCATCATTTAATCCATTCAGAGGCATGACTGATAGAATTACCAACCTCGCTGGCATACATAGTCCTCTATCCTACATTTCCATTATTTGCACAACCAGAAAGCTGATATTTGGAGCTTATATTTCACATGTAGCAGATAATGACTATTAAAGTAGCATTATTAAAGTCATAAAAGTACTGCTTCATCCCTATTTGGCATTCTTGCTCACGGTCTCCATGAAAGCTTTTGGCTTTTGAGTCACAATTTACAAGAACAGACCTTAATAGATTGTAAAACTACTGGACCTCTAATCTGGAAGGAAGACTTCAAATCTCTCTAGGAAACTTAAGAACTCTGTTACTTTAGGCAAGGCTTCCCTTTGCCTCAGGTTCCTCATGTAAAAAATAAGCATCACAATTCTTGTGGTACCTATGTTCCTGGATTATTGTGAATTTAAAAATGAGATGACATATACAAAGCACTATATAAATATTATTTGTAACCCTTATCTCCTTTCAACCTCTCAATGCTATCTCTTTAAAGTGAACTTTTCTGATTTCTCTAGTTGTTTATTGCCCCCACTTTGTTATAACTTTACTTTTATTTTGTATCGGTAGACATTATAATTTACTTATCTATAAACATACTGTATTCCTTCTAGTAGAATTTAAGGTCCTTCAGGTCTGGTAATTATCTTTTTTGGCCTTCATAGTGCTATTCACAGAATCTGCCGTTTTGTACTTGTTCAGTCATGGCCAACTCTATGATTTCATTGGGGGTTTTCTTGGCAAAGATATTGAAGTAGTTTGCTATTTCCTTCTCCAGCTCATTTTACAAATAAGGAACCTAGGCAAACAGGGGTAAGTGACTTGCCCAGGGTCACACAGCTGATGCTAGGTTTGAACTCAGAAAGATGAGTCTTCCTGACTTCAAACCTGACACTTTATCTACTGTTCCAGCCACCTGCACATCTGGCATGTAATGAGGGCTGAATATATATTTTTTGATGATTCTTTCCTAGTCCTTATCAGAGTTTATATGTCATGAACATCTTTTGACATGCAGTGAAGTCTTTGGACAATTTTACACAAAAATTTTTTAAATGAATAGGATAAAATATACAGGATTACAAAGAAAACCACTTATATTGGAAACAGCTATCAATATGTGTGTATATATATACACACATACACATATATTTAGAAAGTATACTCACAGACTCCAGATGAAAGACCACTACCCTGGGAGTCATGGTTTTTGGCTTGGTTAAATTCAATTTTTTCTCTGCTGACTCTTTTTTTAATCTATTGATTCCATGAACTCTGACTTTTCATTGAACCAAGTTTTGCTCATTCTCCCAGATGTGTTGACTCTTTGAAGCTTAGTATGGAAACTTACTTATTAATCTTCTGCTAAATTCTGACAGAATTCAGACATCAATCCAGAGCTAGAATGGGGTATTGCTCAATTTGCAAGCTATGGAAAGAAAGTTTTTCCCATTCAACAAAGATATTGGACTTCTGTTTTATGTAAATATATCTATACATATCTATATATATATATACACACACATATACAAATACACACATATATACACATATGTACATATATAACATATATAAGTATACACCTATGTGTATGTATGAATATAAACTACTTATAAGTAAGGAGTTTACTTGCATTTGTACAAAGGTACTGAGACCTGGTGGACTCTTAAAAATATTTATTGAGTGATTGGCTAATTGATTTTCTTTTACTTTCTGACTCATTTCTCATTGTCTCAAAGTTTATAGTCCATATATCATTCATAAAATTTAGTTGCACAATGGACCTTAGGGAATCACCTGATCCAGATATGATCCAAATTTTTTAGATGAAGAAACTGAGGTTCAGAGAAGTTCTCTGACTGCATACCAATTCTCTTGACTGCATACCAATTTCCTGAGCAGCATCTTTTTCTGTAGCATTTGCTATGGGACAAATAAAATTTATCCAGAGATCAACATCCCCCACCTTCATCCCAAAGCTTTAAAGGGATCATACATTGAGAGATAGAAGGGGCTATCTAGTCCAACTCTCTCACTTTACAGATAAGAAATTGAGGCATAGGCTGGACATATGACTTGCCCAGTAAGTTTCAGAGATTATATTTGAACCAAGGTCCTGTGACTATAGAACCAATGCTCTTTCAAATAATTTCTTTGGCTGTCTTTTGTTCTTTTATTTGTTTGTTTTCCCCTAAAAACACTCAGCAGGGGCTAAATTGTCTTCTATACCTACTTTATTCTCCTGGACCAGAATGCAAACGAAGTGGATTTTTCCACTTTTAAAACCATGAATATTAACATGAACAAAAAAAGAAAGGATTTTAGAAAAATATATAGTACCTATTCCACCATAAGATCATGAGTGAGTACGTGATCATATCAAGGAAATGGAAAACTCACAGAGAGAGGAGCTGGTTATTTTTTTTTCATGTTTTAACTTGGTCTATCATTGCTTGGGTCAAGTAAATGTTAGCATTCAGTATCAATCAACCCTTTTTAAGAGCCAAGATTGTCTGGTCTTGGCCATGACCAAGAATATAGAATGTATTACCCTGGTAATCTTGAGAATCTTCCCAAGACAATGCATCATTCACCTTATCATGCAATATTCAATACTGTGAAATTTGATCTTGGGAAAGTGCTCCTGATTACTATTGCCAAGTTTAAAGAGTTTCCATTATAGGGTCTGGAGATTCACAGCTTCCAAACTAAAAGGTCCGTCCCAGAAATCAAATCCAAGGAAGGTTTGCAAAAATACAATGCAGAGAAATGGACAAAACTTAAAATAGCTAGAGAGAATACCTGAGCCAGAATGACAATAGCTATGAATCCTCTGATCGCAGATGTCTAAGAAGATTGGAAAACAGCTTCAAAATGCATCTTCTCTGAGATGCAATAATTTTCATTTGTAAAACTTCTTTACAAAACACATCTCCAAGCCACCTGGAAGGGCAAAATTTCCTGTGTGGTTGCAGTTCTGCATCAGAACCCGGTAATGGGATGGCACAGAAGAGCTGTAAGGCTTGGCACCTTACCCAAAGTAGAAAAATCATGCATATTGAACCCGATGTTGGACAGCACTCTAATGCCATTTTAAAAAATTATTTCAGTAAAATAGAGGACAGGAGAGCACACACCACCTTTTTTTGGTTTTTGTTTGTTTGTTCATCCTATATCAGGACTGTTAATGATTAGTCTTAATGAGAAGCACTGGAGCGCTTACCCTTGTGAAGGGCACAAAAGAAACTTCAGTGCCAGTTGAATGGGTTTACCTTCTAAATAAAACAAATCTCAGACTGGTCAACCTTCTGAAAAGGCCATAATTAACACACAAACACTGGGGGAATATGAAGACTGATTTTAAACAATTTGCTAGATCAGATTGAGCAAGATTGGCTGTGTATTCTTTGGATCATCAGATAGATTGGCATCTATCTGAGAGCAAGAGGGCAGAGGGTTATACAGATTGTGGAGGTCACCACCTAGTTCTGTAATTCTATAATTTACCAACAGTGGCATTTCTAATTCATTGTGGCTTTGAATTCTATTGCTCATTGCAAAATCTCTGCAATTCTGATAACCACTCATTTGGCATTTGTGAAAATTTAGAAAAAATATGTGTGATCCTGTTGGAGAAAATAGTTCAAAACAAAGGGAGTAATTGGTAACCTGTATATTGTTGACATATTACTGGGGAATCAAGGTCTATTTTAAATTGAATTTTCCCTTTGTACAACTCATTTTTTTCCCTTTTAGTATTGATTTGTAGATAAACATGTGGAGCCGTATTTGAAAACATTTGTATGATGTCTAATTTCATTGGTATGGCTACTCGCTTCGCTGATACAGGTATATATCCAATCTTTTTTCCAATTTGTATCAATTCCAACCTTTCGATGTCTTATGGAAGTTCCTTTTCCTCCTCTGGCACTGCCACCATCCCAGTGCACACCCTGATTACTGCACTCTTGAACTATTGAAATAGTCTGATGGTTGGTTTTCCTGCCACAAATCTCTCCATTCCATGTCATCCTCCACTCAGATGCCAAAGTGATCTGCTTAAAGCACAGATCTGACCATCACACTGCCCCTATTCAATAAACTGCTGTGGCTCTGTGTTACCTCTAATATGAAAGGAAAATAATCCTTTGTTTAGTACTCAAAGCTCTTTACAACCTACTTCCTTCCTACCTTTCTAGTCTTCTACATTTAATCCTACCTTCATATACTTTGTAATCCCCTAATGCTGATTTTCTTTATATTCCTTGTACAAGATATTCTCTCTCCAGATTCCAGGAATTTTCACTGACTGTCCCCATTCCTGGAATGTTCTCCCTCTTCATCTATGATTCTTGGCTTCCTTCAAGTCCTAGCTAAGATCTTACCTTCTATAGGGAGCCTTTCCCAGTCACCTTGATGCCAATTTTATCCTCTATTAATTTATACAATATGTGCTTTACTTGTCTATATGCATTTTCATATTGTCTCTTTCATTTGCCCTTTGAGAGCAGGCATAGTCTTTTCTTTCTTTAGATCCTCAGTACTTAGTGGAGGACATGCTTAAAAATGTCAGTTGACTGAAAAAATGTTTAATCACATTTTCACTTCAATCAGAACATCAGTCATCAATAACTACTTTTTGAACACATATGATTCCTGCCCTCATGGAACTCACAAACTAATGGAGGAGACAACATTGCTAACAACTATTTATATACACGATTTACATAGTGGGGATAGAAGGCAATTTAAGAGAGATAGTCTTGAAATCATGGGGTGTAAGGAAAACCAAGTAGACTGTTGTAGCAACTGGATCAGGGTATGAGTGAGAGATCATATTGGGAAAACATTGGGAAGATACACAATTGACCAGTTATGATGATGAAAACAACATTTAATATTTAATCCTGGAGTTAATAGGAGGTGACTGGAGCTTATTGAGAAGCAGGATGACATGGTTAGATCTAACATTAAGGCAGATGAGTAGATAATAAACTGGAGTGATGAAAGACTTGAGGCAAGGATAGTAATATGGCAACCATTGAAATAGTCTCTTTAGGAGAGAGGTGATGACATTCTAGATAAAGGTAATGGCTTTGTGAATGAAGAGGATGATGTCATGTTGCTGACCTAGATTTATGACAAGTATTCTTTATAGTAATAGGGAAGTTGGGAAGATGGGATGTTTGGGGATGTGAGAAAAAAGGTAATGAATTCCCTTTTGGATATGTCAAATTTGGGATGCTTAAAAGATATTTAATTTGAGATGTCCAAACATCATATTGTCATATGGGACATAACTCAGAAGAGATATCATGACTGGATTGTATCTGAGAATCATTCACAGAGAGATGATAAGTGAATCCATGGTTCCTGATGAAATTACAAGCAAGAAAGCACAATAATAATAAGAAGAATTCATATAGTATAAACCGTTTTGCATATATTATCTCAATTGATTCTCACAACAACCCTAAAAGATAGATGCCACTGTTTAGTGGCATTTTAGAGGCGAAGAAACTGAAGCAAAATAAGTTAATTTATCTCGGGGTCACATAGAAAGTGAGTATCTCATACAGAATTTAAATTCAGCTCTTTCTGAGTCCAAGTCCAGCACATATTGTGCCACATACCTGTCAAGAGATAGGGCATCAAGTTTTAGGCTTTGGGATAGTATGAAGTCAAAAGAAATGGAAAGAAGGAAGGAAGGAAGGAAGGAAGGAAGGAAGGAAGGAAGGAAGGAAGGAAGGAAGGAAGGAAGGAAGGAAGGAAGGAAGGAAGGAAGGAAGGAAGGAAGGAAGGAAGGAAGGAAACAGATAAGGATCAATCAGAAGTGTAAGAAAGAGTCAAGAAAAGAATCAAGGGAAATCATTATCAACAAAACCAAGAGATGAGAGAATACAAAAAGGCAGGGATGGAGTTTTTTTATTTTCTCTTTAGATCCTCAGCACCTAGCACAATAACTGGCAGACAGACATACTAAGGGTTTAATAAATATTTGCTGATTTACTACACAGTGGTTGAAAATTTCTACAGCTGAATAATTCACTGTCCCATCGCCAAACTGGTCTCGTATTTTGCTAGGCTGGTCCTTGGACATCAAAGTGTATTTTCCAGCCTTCCTCAAAGCTTTTACACTAATTTGACCTGTTAGAATCTGTACTTTTTGGGCACGCAAGATACCTCCATACCACAAGTTGTCACAGTGGGAATCTTAGTGGAAAGGAAGAAAGTAGCATTTTAAAAGTATTAAGCCAAACCTTTTAGGTTAGATATGTTATATATACATATATATATATATATATGTATAGTATTGCATATATATCAACATATTTTTATCTTTTAATACCATAAATATATTCAAATTTTTCCAAGTATAATAAATACCCCCTAAAAAAAAGAAAAAACCTCCAATTTCCTTTCTGGTATGAAGGAAGGGTCAAAAAATTTTACCTGGATTTTCCAGATTGCAGTTGGGGAAGTAGGGAGGTAGCACCACACCCCTAACCCCCGTAATGTGTAAGGGATAACTGTAATTTATGCATAGTCCACATTTACTCTTTGCATGTGTGTGAAGATCTTATATTCCCCTTGTAGAATGTGAGCTCCTTTAGAAGAGCAATTGTATTATTAATTCTTTGTTTTGAATTACCTCATGTAGTACCTTGCTTCTAGTAGGGGCCTAATACATGTTTATTGAATGGAAGGAAAGGAAGAGGAATCTGTGGAGTGGGTGTAATAGAGAGGATGTATTATTGGGAATTAAGAGACAATTTAGAGTCCCAATATTGCCTTTTTCCTCCACTAGCTGTGAAAGATGAAGTAAGTTGCCTAAAGAGAGCGGGGGAAGGGGTAGAGTATTTGGAGTAAATGATCTCTAGGGCTTCTGTTGACTCTAAATCATGCAAAGGTTTCAACAGGACTGTAACAAAATTCCACTATTTCCCTGCTATCTGTAAAGTTCAAGTTCTTTTTTCAATACAGAGTTTGCTGAGATTTCATCTTAGACTCTAATCAAAGTGCCTGGACACACGGTTCAATTTGATAAAATAAAATACTGGTTTAAACCAATTCTTCAGGACTCTAGTTTTCAGAACCTCCAAAATAAGTTATTCCAAGTTTGCATCAGACTATTTGTAGATATTCATTTCCCAAATTTTTCAACATTGTAGGTTCTTTAAACCTCTGTTTAACACAGGGAATATAGTATTTATCTTTGGGAAATGTGCTACTCTGTCTTCAGTGCACAGATGTTGGGCTTTATAATATGTTCCTACCATACTTCAAAGCACACAGAATGGGAGATGAGAGAATTGCATTGGACTGAAATAAGAACCCATTCTCACTTTGTGGATTTGGAATACCAACCCCATCACGATTCTTTGGAGGGACAAGAGCAATTTACTGTTGGCAAAACTATTCCATCTGCTTGAATTTAAGTGTAAATATATCTGAAAAGTACTTACTCCATTTCCTGTAAAGTACACCAGGGCAAAAATTCGATGCAAAAATTGTGAGGAAAAATGAATTTCTGAAGGAACTTAAAATGGTTTGAGACATTTATGAACCAAAAAGAATTTACTCATCACTTTTGTGCAGCACATTATAACCAAATGACAGGACAACACAAGGAGTTATGAGTGCCTGAAGGATATGTAGGACTGACTCCCAAGAAAGAACTATAATAAAGTTTAAATTGTGTAATTCTTTCAATGTTCAATTTTCTGCCAAAGTAAAAATTGAAGCAAACAAAATTAGAAAAGGAATGAAAACACACACTCACATATACTCCTAGGTGCCTTATTATTAATACCTTTGTAATGATAGTGAATGTAATATAACTGAATGAGCACTGGGCCTTGAGTAAGAAGACTTCTGTTCTAATCTTCATTTTTTCACTCATTGTTTGCATGACTTTAAGTAAGTCACTTAGTTTCTTTAATTCCCAGTTTCCTCATCTATAAAAGACAGATAATACTACTTTTCTGCCTATGTCATGGAGTTCACATGAGTTTAATTTCAGCTGAGCTAACCTTTACTAAAGAGTTACATACACAGAATGCCATGTGAGGCATTTATGAAGGCTGAACATTTAGGCAAGATTTGAGCCTTCCCCGATGGAGTTTATAGCTTAACAAGGGACTACAGTGCTTCATTAAGTGAATGTAATACAAAATAGGTAACAATATGTGCATTAGAGAGGTTTAATATTCTATGAATGTCTGAAAGTGAATGCCATTATTGACAGGTCAAAAGGAAAGATGTCATGGAGGAGGCTGCAGGTCATTTTAGCACAGAGAATCAAATGAGCAAAAGCACAGAGATAAAAATTCTTGGCCATGCATATGAGATCAGAGTCTAGTTTGAAACATTGAGTATTTGGAATCTGGTAGAGAAAGAGAAGTCTAGAAAGGTGTTAACATCAGGTTGTGGAGGTTCCCCAATATTTGAGGCAGTCTGGTATGGTGAATGAACACAGTGTCAGGAAGATAGGGATTTGAATCTTGTCTCTGATTCATGTTAGCTTCTGGTATTTGACTATAGGCAAATCAATTAACTTTCTGAGACTAAGGTTCCTTTGTAATGAATGAGGGTAATAAAACCTGTAGTACTTACTTCCCAGGCTGGTTCTGGGATCCAATGAGGTAATTTAGGTAAAATGCTTTAGCTCCTTAAATCACTTTATAAATTAAAGTTATTATGTCTGGAACACAAATTTGAACTTTACTTACTAAATTAATTAGAGAAAAAAAGGAATCCTGTGAAGATTCTTTGAGCAAAATAACGATATCACCAGATTTGTATATTAGGAAGATTGCTCTGACAGCTATATGAAGGCTAGATTGGCCCAAGAGAAGAAAAGAAATGGGAAGACCTTTTAGGACACTACGAAAATAGTCCAGGAAGACTCTAAGGATACCTCCCTGAACAAGGGAGATAAGGGACATAAGAATAGAGTGGAAATGTGAGAGGTGTTCAGAAATACAATCGAAAGTATCAGATATGAGAAATGAAGGAAAGAAAAGAGGCAAATACAAGGCTTAGGTGTCAAATTATCCAATGCTCATTTCTCAGAAAATCAAAAAGAGAAAGTTTTTTAGGGAAAAACTAAAAAGAAAACCTTCGTTTTGGTTATGATCCAGAAGGCAGTGTGTGATAGATACTTGGAGAGGTGGGTCTAGATGTTCATGAGAGATGTCAAGACTAAAAAATGGAGAAATACCTAACGGTTATGATAGTTATTTGCCAAGGAGGAAAATATAAAAGAGAGTAGTAAAGAGAGACAAAGGCAGTCATTAGAAAATATCAATGGTAGAGGGTGAGATAGCATGAGAATGAAGAAGAGGAGTAATTAGGTAAAAAAGAGAATCAGGGATGTGTTACATTATAGAAATTCAAGGAGGTAAAAGTATCTATCAAGAAAAATTTATTAACATGTCAAAAATTATAGAAAGATTGGGGAAAAAATGAAGATGGCAGGGAAAGGAGATAGAATTTGGTGATTAAGAGATGCCTGGTAACTATTCAGGAATAAATTTTCATTCAGTAGTGTGGAAAACCACTAGATTCTAAGCCCAAATGAATGAAGGACAAGGGGAAGAAATGCAGTGAGGGTATCAAGAAAAATCAAATTTCCCAAGAAATTTGGCACCAAATGGGAGTATTAAAAATGTTTGGATGGAGGAGAAGAAAATAAAAGCATGAATTAGGGAGACAGTAGTTACAGGTCATTACAATAACATCCTGGAAGAGGATAGGAGGAGTGGACAGTGTCACATCCCATGACATTCATCAGTGAAAGTACCAGAATCCATGGGAATGAGACTGAAGGCTTCTCATGAGTCACCCACCCTAAATGGAAGATACACAACAATCACAAGAGCACACATGGACATAATAAATAATCTATAGAATTAATCAAGACAGTATATAAAACATTTTTGTAGCTATAAAATGTTTTATGTATATAAACTGTTATTTGTATTAATATTTCTATACTAAATTTAATTTTCATTCAATCCAATTCTATTCAGCAAAGCTTTACCGCATTCCTAGGCAACAACTTTTATCACACATCTTCTCACACAAACTTGTGTTTCTGTTGATTCAACATTTGACCTTATATTCTAAGAATTTTGGGATTGTCCAAAACATAACTGAGATACACAAATATAAAGGAAGATTCTGAAAGGGCTATGAGTGAAGAAGTGGGGCAATATTCCAGTAATCAAGGGAACTGTTAAAATGGCCCATGGGGCTATGGTCCACAATTTAACAAGCAACAGTGCTATGATCAGAAGCCAAAAAGCCTATCTTTAAACTGTCCTCTTGGAAACATTTTTCCTAGAACAGCAGAGCCTGATTAGAGAACACTTCAAACTGTGTTACTATCACTGCCTTGAGTTCTCTAGTATCCTGTTCAAATATTTTATGATTTGTAGTGTGAATTGTAAATGTAACACTATGAGCCACAACTGAATTGGAGAATATCTTTCTTCAGGTAATCCTAGGCTATCCACGTTAAATAACTTACAATTTCTTGGTACCCCAATTTCACCATTGACATGAAGGAAATTGCATGATAGGCTCCCTGCCATGATTAGTCAATATGAGACAACAATAAACACTAAATATGCTCCCTAAGATGTAGGAAATTTATAGTCTGACCATCAGCAACTCTTCCTTACCATACTTGGCATGGCAAATAATTAATCAATCATTTTTAATATATGCTCAGACCTTTTCTTGTTGTCATAGGATGTATACGAAAATGTGAAATCCTCAATAAGCTCCCACCTTTACTGGAAAACATAAGACATGTCACATAATTTTAACTAAAATCTCTATAGTCTTTTAAGATTTGCAAATTCTTAATCACACCACCCCTGTAAGATAGTTAGTGCAAGTATATTTATCTCCATTTTACACAGAAGGAAATTGAGACACTAAAAGGCTAAGTTACTTGCTTATAATTTCATAGCTAGTAAATGTTTAAAGCAGGATTCAAAGCTAAGTTGCTTGTCTTCAAGTCCAGAGTTCTTTCCCCATGCCTTTGAAATACAAGGAATAGAGAGGCCAAGTCAAGATGGCGGAGTAGAAAGACTCACGTATGCTGGCTCCGAACCCACAGCCCACGGATTATATATAAGAAGAGCTCCCCACAACTTCTGGACCACTGCAGGGTGTGCAGAAACACAGTGGAAGAGATTTCCGTTCCAGAGAGCCATGGAGAGCGGTCCCCAGGGTCCATCGCGCCCCAGAAAGTGGAGTCCACCCCTGTGCTGCCCTGGCCACACAGCTGAGAGGAACAGAACCGAGCAGGCTTCAGGAACAGAATCTCCGGCAACCGGGAAGGTCCCTCCGCCCACAGACGGTACAGGTCAGTGAGAGAGATGTCTCATCTGGCCAAGAGGGCAACGGGGTGTCTCCGTGACTCGGGCCCCCTCGGGAGGAAGCGACGGAGGCAGAGGCGGGGGCGGTGGCGGCGGCGGCCCAGGACTCCCTGAACAGCAAGCAGAACTTCAGGTCTCTGCATAAAACCCCTGAGGGAGCTGAGCCTAGGAGACGGCCCTGCCCCCCACCTGCTTCATTACTGAAGGTCTCTGCATAAAGCCCCTGAAAGAACTGAGCCTGGGAGGTGGCCCTGCCCCCACCCCAGCACCAGAACTAAAGCTCACATTGAATAGCAGCCGCTCCTGCCGCAAAAAGCCCATTTGAATCTCAGACCCCAAGCACTAGCTGGGCGGATCTAGGCAGGGGTGGAGAGGAATCTCAGAAGTCAAGTAACTGGCTGGGAAAATGCCTAGAAAAGGGAAGAAAAAATAAGACTATAGAGAGCTTCTTTGAGCAGGGTGCAAATGTTGCCCGCCTTTCAATTCTGATGACGAGGAACTATTCTTACCATCAGGGAAAGACATGGAGGGCAGGGCCTCTGTATCCCAGATATCCCAGGGGGATGTCAGGTGGGCTTAGGCCTTGGAAGAGCTCAAAAAGGATTTTGAAAAGCAAGTTAGACAGGTGGAGGAAAAACTGGGAAGAGAAATGAAAGAGATGCAAGAAAAGTATGAAAAACGGGTCAATACCTTGGTAAAGGAGACCCAAAAAAATGCTGAGGAAAATAACACCTTGAAAAATAGGCTCACTCAATTGGCAAAAGAGGTTCAAAAAAGCCAATGAGGAGAAGAATGCTTTCAAAAGCAGAATTAGCCAAATGGAAAAAGAGGTTCAAAAGTTCACTGAAGAGAATAGTTCTCTCAAAATTAGAATGGAACAGATGGAGTCTAATGACTTTACGAGAAACCAAGAAATCACAAAACAAAACCAAAAGAATGAAAAAATGGAAGAGAATGTGAAATATCTCATGGGAAAAACAACTGACCTGGAAAATAGATCCAGGAGAGACAATTTAAAAATTATGGGACTACCTGAAAGTCATGATCAAAAAAAGAGCCTAGACATCATCTTCCATGAAATTATCGAGGAAAACTGCCCTGACATTCTACAACCAGAGGGCAAAATAAGTATTGAAAGAATCCATCGATCAACACCTGAAAGAGATCCAAAAAGAGAAACTCCTAGGAACATTGTGGCCAAATTCCAGAATTCCCAGCTCAAGGAGAAAACCTTGCAAGCAGCTAGAAAGAAACAATTCCAGTATTGTGGAAATACAATCAGGATAACTCAAGATCTAGCAGCTTCTACGTTAAGGGATCGAAGGGCATGCAATAGGATATTCCAGAAGTCAAAGGAACTAGGACTCAAACCAAGAATCACCTACCCAGCAAAACTGAGTATAATACTTCAGGGGAAAATATGGTCTTTCAATGAAACAGAGGACTTTCAAGCATTCTTGATGAAAAGACCAGAGCTGAAAAGAAAATTTGACTTTCCAACACAAGAATGAGAAGAAGCATGAAAAAGTAAATAGCAAAGACAAGTCATAAGGGACTTACCAAAAGTGAACTGTTTACATTCTTACATGGAAAGACAATATTTGTAACTCTTAAAACTTTTCAGTGCCTGGGTAGTTGGTGGGATCACACACACACATACATACACACACACACGTACATGCATGCATGCACACACACATACACACATGCATGCACATACAGAAACAGAGAGCACAGAGTGAATTGAATAGGATGGGACCATATCTTAAAAGAAATTAAGGTAAATGGTGAGAGAGAAAGGTAGGGGGAGGAAAGAGGGTGAAATGGAATGGGGTAAATTATCTCTTATTCAAGAGGCAAGCAGGAGACTTTTCAGTGGAGGGAAAAAGAGGAGAGCTGAAAAAAAAAACCCAATAAGTTTACCCTCATCACATTTGACTAGAGGAAGGAATAAAATGGACACTCATTTTGGTATGAAAACCTATCTTACAGTACAGGAAAGTGGGGGAGAAGGAGATAAGCAAGGGGGGGGATGATGGAAGGGAGAGCAGTGGGAGGAGGGAACAATTTGAAGTCAACACTTGGGGAGGGACAGGATCAAAAGACAGAATGGAAACAATGAGGGGCAGGATAGGATGGAGGGTAATTCAGTAATTCACGACTATTATGGAAGTCATTTGCAAAACTACACAGATAGGGCCTATATTGAATTTCCTGCCTTCCCAAAGGGAATGGGTGGGGAGGGAGGGATGGGGAGAATTTGGAACTCAAAGTTTTAGGAACAACTGTTTATTATTGTTGTTGCTACTAGGAAATAAGACATACAGTTAATGGTGAATAGAAAGTCATCTGGCCCTACAGGACAAAAGAGATGATGGGGTCAAGAGAAGGGAGGGATGATAGAAGAGAGGGCAGATTGGTGATAGGGAAAATTAGATTGCTCAGTGTATTGGGGTGGGGGGAGGGGATAAAAGGGGAGAAAATTTGGAACCCAAAATTTTATGAAAATGAAGTAAAAAGTTAAATAAATAAATTTTTATTAAAAAAAAAAGAAATACAAGGAATAAAGGATCAATGACTTTGTCAGGGATAAACTCCTTCAAAGCCATCTTTGACTTAATAACTATGTCCCAGGAAGTTTCCTAGGGCATATAGCAGTTGAGTGACTACTGTTACACAACTACTATTGAAACAACATCTTTCCAAGTCTAGCAAATTTCTACTTACTATGATAACTTACTATGCCTCTATAGGATAATGTAAGAGAGTGCCAGTCAGTTGCTAAATTGGATGGCAATTTTGAATGCTTTTAATTAGAATATTATGAGGGCTATTTATACGAGTACAGATAAGCAGGTCACCAAAAGGAAGCCACTGACCCTGATTTACAGAAACTATAGAGCTCAAATTTTCCTTCATGAAATCCTACCTATCTACCCTTTGAGATACAACTCAAAAATGATAATTTTGATCATAAAAATGGATTGTGTGGCAAGTGCAGCAATTAGCAGTGGAATCTATCAAAGACAAAATTGGCTTTATATGACATAGGGAGTTGGAGGGGAAATGACACGTGTTAAAGTAACCAGTAGGATAAAGAAAGTAGTGTCAATGTGACTTTCAGCTTTCCAAAGAGCCCTTTTCTTAAGAAGGATAAGTTCAGTCCTTCATGGCTTTCTAACTGTTTACAGAATGCCAATAATATTCCAAAGTAAACCAGAAAAGGATTTTCCTTCCTTGATATTGAAATCCTGTTCAAAAAATAAACTTGTGCTGAAGTCACAAAAGATTTAGAGGAACAGAAGTTTGTTGTCTAATGAGATGCTTAAAGACAGGGACATTGTAAAAAGACAAGCCTCAAACTCTTGCTCTCATAGTTATAGCTAATTTCTGATGGGGAAGGATTTTTACTCTAGCCCAGACTTACTCTTGGGGTCATCATACACTTGTAATTGACATGGTCCTACTGTGATGGGAAGACATAAACAAAAGTTGCATAGCATGTAAAAGTGTAGATGGAATATGAACCATGCCAGTAAATGAAATAATCATGCTGATGAGACAATGTATTCATTACAATATTGCAATAAAAGTATTCCTTCATTAGAGGGGTAATAGCATTGTAGGATAATCCTTCTAAATATTCCAGCTAAGAGGTGGGGGAGTAACTCAGGAAGATTTGATAGGTGGTAAGGAAGGAGTAAGACAAAAGGATATGTACCTGTGTATTTGCCTTCAGTCATCCCGACACAGACCACTGCACATTGAATTCATGGGGAAGATATTAATGCAGCTATACGATAGAATTTCACATTAGGTTGATTAAAATAGTTGTGACGAAAAAAGCTGCAAAATATTCCCACACTTTTTCTTGGTCTCCAGGCATGACCCTAGTAATAACATTACTTTGCTTTTAGATCATAAAATATTTGAACTGGAATGACAACAGTGACCATTCAATTCAATCTCTTTTTTATGGAGATGAAGAAAAGTAAAGTGCAAAGAGAGAAAATATCTTACCTATGGTCACATTACTAATTAGAAAGTTGGAGCTTTCTATTAGAAATTAGAAAGTTGGTTAGAGGATGGTGGTGGTTAGGACAAAGTCATGGTTAGGTTCTTCTCCTTCCATAAAGAATTTGTAGCAGCATAATTGGAAGTCTTAGCCAGCTGCCTCACAAGGACAACTTCATAGGCATCCCCATCATTCAGTTGTTTCCAACTGTCATATCAAAGACAGAGATAGGCACATCCAACTCTTCATGAACTCATTTGGGGTTTTCATGGCAAAGACACTAGAGTGGTTTGCCATTTCCTTCCCAAGCTTGTTTTACAGTTGAGGAACTGAGTGAGGCAAACAAGGTTAAGCAATGTGCCCAGGTGACAAAGCTAGTATCTGAAGTCAGATTTAAAGTCAGGAAGATGAGTCTTTCTGATTCCAAGCCCAGCAGTCTATTCTCTTGTACCAATTATCTTCCCCCTTAAGTATCTCTATTTCTGGCCTCACACTCCTGGAGGGTCCAGATATGTTCTATCAGCTTAGCTTAAGTCAAATGATGTATTTTTTTCCCTTTCATGGAAGGATGTTTATAGGATTCATACTGGTCCTATAACATAAAATTCAGGGTTCTGTTTTTTGCTCCTGGTTCTTTATTCTCTGCAGATTCTCTGTAGATTCCCTCTAGCTTCATTTCCATTGTACTAAATATTTGGTCAGTCAATAAATATTTATTAAATGGCTATTTTGTGCCAGGTACTGTGCGAAATGTTATGGATGCAAAGAAAAGCAAAAGATAGACCCTTCCCTCAAGGAGATCACATTCTAATGTGGAAGACAATATGCACACAACTATGTACCAACAAGCTACATACAGGATAAATTGGAATCAGTAGAGAGAATTTAAAAGGGATTAGGAAAGACCCTCTTTTTTCTCCAATGCTTCACATAATTCTAGGCATGACAGGAAACCCTGGGAATCCCTGGCCATGGACTACCCTAGTGTCATGATTAAAACAAAAGCATAGTAGATCAAGAAATAATTAAAGCCGCACTCCCACTTCTTAAACTTTTTTTAATTGAGAACATCAAAGAGAAATAGATTTCATTAAGGGCCCAGCAAGGGGGACAGAGGGGAGCTCATACTGTATTCATTTAAGGGGTTATATTTCACCCAAGGTTTTGTTACAAATATGGGCAAAAGAATAGAGGAGATAATAATTTAAAGTAAAAAAGAAAATCTAATGCATGGAAGATTGTTTCATTAGGAGTGAGAGTCTGCAACTAAATCTTTAATGAAAACTGTAAAACTTTAATACACTGCATGCACCTCTAGACGGATGATATATTTAATTACCTTCAAAAGGCCAAAGAAACAATTTATACTACACAGGTAGAAACCAGGAGGCTATCATTTTGCAAAGGGCTTTATAACTACTCTTTAAAAAAAGAAGAAATAGGGAAGAGGGAGAAGTGGAAGGCTTCTACTTGATTACTAAAAGGAAAAAAAAAAAGTATTTGCATGCTACTTTTTTTTATCTGAAAATCTGAAGCAATGGATTATGGCTAGGACCTACAATCCTGATCTCATTAGCACTATGATCTGACAATCTGAATCAATTAGCCCACTAAGACCGCGATGTCATCAAATTCTCATATCTCCTGAAGCCTTACCATATGATTGATGATTGTTGCCATCTACTAACTCTATTATTTCCCTGAATAGAAGGGAGTGGTGACTTATGGTCACCTTTCCTTTCTCCCATTCAAAAATCAAAATCAGCAGAAGTTGCACAAACACTTGTTAAGTGTAATAAAACACAGATTCTTTCATTTAAAGTTTGTACTAGATGGCTTCTGAGACCCCCTCAAACTCTCTAGGTTCTCTGAATGTGCAATTATTTAGAAATATGTTATTTTAAAGGTTCTCCCATCAAATGGAAACCTTAAACTCTATGACTTTGCTTTTTGACTCATAAAATGAATGAATGCAGTAAAGCATTCATGAAGCATTTGCTGTGTGCTGTGTGTTATGGTAAGTTCTGCAAATAGAAGTTAAGAAGTAAGAGGATCCCTCCTCTCAAGTTCACATTCTAATGGGGAAGACAACACATGGATATTTTCAGTTGCAAGTCAATTAGGAAGCTCCTATGGTTCTTGGGGTGCAGTGAAAAAATGAATGGTAATATCTTCTCTTTAATGTTATTTTCACTGATAAGATCTTATCATTTTCAGATGCTGAATCATCTGACTGTGCCAAGAATTTGCGGGGCAAGACTTTTCTCTGCTAGGTCTTGAGCAGCTGTGTGTATAACCTCTAAAGCAGCAATTGTCAAGTGGACTCTCCATAAGCGATGTGTCCCAGGATAATGGCAAGTGTGCTACTTTGTAAGTATTTCTATTTCCAGGGATCTTAAGCTCAGGGTTCTGGGCTCTATCTGTTTGAGGGGAGATTGTGATCAAGGTTGTGCTGGTGGTTTGACTTGCCTGAAACTTTGCCATCTGTCTCTCCTTCAGGCTAACAGCTGACAGTGGAGACAGCTGACCTTTTCTCCATTGAATTTGCTTCCCTGATTAATAGGAATGGGGGCTAAGATGGTAATATGAGAGATATTGTATGGCCAAGACTCTTGTGCTTATCTGCCTTTTGGTGGCAGTTGATCAGTTGCTATTACTGATTTTGATAAGGAAGTTGGGATCCTTCCTCCCAGTGATTTCTCCCCTAGATGATGACTGCAGAGGGTAGATCAAAAGTAGGTGTGGTGGTTGGGGGATATGGTTTCTCCCAAAGTTCTGGGGCTTCAGACATGGAATGCTTCCACCAGGGTGCCAGAGGAGGTGGGGGTGGTTCAATTTGCCTGTTAAACACTAACAGATTGTTTGAGTTCTGATTGTTCAGGATGAATGAAAATAGCATCATTTCTGTTCTGGACAGAAACTCTGAGGGTATTCTTCTCCCCAGTTAGTTCTTTTGTGAAGGCAAAATAGGCCATCTTTTAACTTCCTTTAACTACTGAATGGGTGTTACTTTGGACAAACTGAGACCTGAAAAAGATCTTAGCTTAGAAAGGCCAAGGTCTTCTACTGTATCCAGGGCCACTGTCAGTCATCCTAACATATGTCTTGCCACTGGATTCCAAGACTCTGGAGGAGAGAGTGGGGCTGATGACATTGCACAGCCCTGCCTCACAAATCCAGTTCACTTCCAAGTCAAGACATCACCCTCCTGATATCAAATTCATCCTCTTCAAGAAGGAAGGAGGGACAGATAGCAAAAATACACACTAACCCCCCGTTTGCCCCTCTGGTTGTCCCATTTCATCTGGGCTGGACATTTAATAAATGCCGAGATGGGTGAGAGGTGGGTGAAGAGAAATGACTTGGCCCCTTAGCCTTCCTTTTCTTCTGGTTCAAATGCATTTGCAAGTTGTTGTGAGGATCAAATGAGGCAATTATTATAAAGCATTTAGCACAGTGCCAGGCACATAGTAAGTGCCATAGAAACATTATTATTATGTCTTACTGAATCTTGCTTTCCTTACTACTTATCACACTGTGTTTGCCCAGAGTAGTGCTTCCTCCACTTCAAAGCACTATTTAAATAAGAGCTATTATTGAGGCATTCAATTAATATTTCTTGCCCTTTTTTTTAAATCCCAAAGGGCAACTTAAATGATTGGAATTTTAGGGAAAGGAAGAGAAAGGAATAAGCATTTAGTAAGTGGCTATTGTGTCACAGGCCCCACATTTTACAAATATTATCACATCTTATCTTCACAAGTGTTTTATAAATATATCATTTCATCCTCATAACAACTCTGTGACATAGACGTTTTTATGAAACTCAATTTACAGTTAATGGAAACTGATTTAGATAGAGGTTAAATGACTTACCCAGGGTCACACAACCAGTAAGTGCCTGATGCTGGATTTGAACTCAGGTTTTCCTGACTCCAGAATCAATTGTCTGTACACCATACCACCTAGCTGTTTGCACCCTTTCAAGTCTACAGAGCCTTAAAGGCAATGGGATTAGACTTCAGGAGATCTATGAACTTGGATGAACAAAAAATTTTTACTACCCTTTGGTAAACTTTGTAATCCTGAGGATTTGATTTTGTACATTCTAAGTATTGTTCTTAGAAGGGGTTTCATAGGTTTAATCAGTCTGTCAAAGGACACCCTGAGAGAGAGAGAGAAAAAAAAATTCCCTTCTATAAAGGATGTCCTCTTCTATGATGATCCCTGGTGCTGGGACAGTGCTTCTGAATATTCAGTCATCGCCTACTTATGCCCAACCCTGGGGTCACATAAATGGAAAAGAGAAAAGAAGCATGAGACATAATGTCCTTGAATCTTGAAGTTGGCACCCTAATTGTGAAGATAAAATGTTCCCACATAAAATAGGGAATAAAATAGAATAAGGTATAAAACAGCATGAGGCTTATGATCCTAATAATTGCTATAAAAACCTAGAGAAAAGGAAGCTCATGGTGTGGAGCTAATCCTAGGAAGATTCCTGGAAGAAGTGCCTCTTTAGCCAGATCCTGAAGGAAATCACATTCTGAACATGTCCCCACTCCCTGCTGCTAGCTTCTAGGAGCTTTATTAATAGCTAAAGTTAACTCATGAAACTGCCAATTTCAAGCAACAAAACTCAAGTCATTATAGTAGAGCAGTGGGATTCAGTGCCCCTCTTTGTTTTTAATCATCACCCCCTGTCTGCTAGAAGGCTCCTCGGTCTAGCATTTCCCTGGTGAAACTGACAGAAAAATGAAATAAATGAGTGCAGGATTGTGTTCATTTGGGTAAAAAACATAGGAAGGGTAAAATATATCCTATTGAGTGATTTTATTTAGTAGATTAATTTACTGTTCACCTGTATCTGTGGTGCCCTGATCAGGAAAACAAAACAAAACAAACAACCTTCCTCGGGGACTCAAGATAAATCCTGTACAGCAAATCTAAAAGACAGAAGGAGAATAGCAAAAATTAATTGGATCAGTGGACAGAAGGCTTCAATGCCATTTGTGTGTGTGTGTACACATATTTACCAATACACATATACACACATATATACACACACCAATATTGTATATATGTGTGTATACATAATACATATTTACACTCATATGTATTTGTGTTTATGTTTGTCTAGTTATCTTTGATCAGTAGCTACTTTATTACTATTGTGCATATTTTCTTTTCCTACAACTTTATATTAAATGAAATTACTTTGCTAGCTATAAATTAACAGTTAGCATTAGGTGATCTTATCTTTGAGAGTACCACATATCCACCACATTACAGGATGCTAAGCTGCCAATCGTAGTGTTCTTTCTGATAAGGCTTTCCAAGACATTTGTAAAAAAAAAAAATACCTGAAATTAAAATTAATTGGTGTTATACTGAAAATTGATGAGCCACATGGGGACAATTTAAATGCTTTCTTTTCCCCAATAACAGCAAGTTTTCAAAAAGACATGATGGACACAGATGCCATCTAGGAAGCTAAGTGGCACAGTGGATAGAGTTTCCGACTTGGATTCAGGAAAATTTGAGTTCAAATTCTGCCTGGGACACTTATTATCTGTATGACCTGAGGTAAGTCAATGACATCACTCAGCTGTAGTTTCCTCATCCATAAAATGGGGAGAATAATAGCATCTAAACCCTTAGGTTTTGTGAAGATCCAATGAGATGTGCAAAATTTTGCCAATTTTAATTTGCTATGCAGATGCTTATTATTATCATTACTGTTGTTATTATGTGGAATCAAAGGATCTAGTTTCAAATCTTAACTTTGATACTTCCTATGGAACTAATTGGGACAAGCCATTTCTTCTCTCTTGGACTCAGTTTACTTATCAGTAAGTTGATGAGTTGATTGTATTTAAATGACCTTTAATGAAAACAAGAGAAAGGATGGATAGGCTCCTCCACATTATTTTCTAAAGCAGACAGCATCTTTATAGATACACAATTGACTGAGTGATATAGTGATTAAAACATTCCATTGTTCATTGGTTGTTGACTTACCAAACACACACACACACACACACACAAAATGCACAAGTATACAAACACCAAACAGAAAAAAAGAAATGACTTGGTAAGCAAAATATAAGGATTTTCCTACAAAATTGTGTTTGTAATGTTTCAAGTAGACTCAAACAAGATACTTTAGCACATGAAACTATAGACATAACTGCTTAGAGATCTTCAAGTAATCAATCAGTAAGCATTATTAACTACCTACTATGTGCAAGATATTTAGAATACAATCCAAAGAAGAATAATCCCAGTTAAATGCTTACCCCCATAAACCAATCAGTACACAGACAGCTATAAAAAGAGTTAAAATCTGATTAAGCGAATAGAAGAAGTCAACCAGAATGACATGAGAGATTCAAAGAGGGAGAGGCATTGTTTTTATTTGAAGGGGTCATAGAAGGTTTTAAAGAGGAAATGGCATCTGAGCAGGGCCTTGAGGGAAGAAAATTATGTTAACAGAAAGATGAGGAGAAAATCCATTCCTAGAATTGAGAATGATATATACAAATGCATGGAGCCAGGAGGAAGACAAGAAAATGTGAAACTTTGTGTTGTAACCTCTTTTGACCCTTAGAAGAGGAGGAGGAGGGCAAGAGAATTAGAGGAGAGGAAGGGAAAAGGAGAAAGCCTGAAAGATAAACTATATTCCTGTTCTAGAGGTTCTTGATTGCCAGACTTTAGAATGTGTGCCTAATTTGATAGGCAATGTGGAGCTACTGATAGTTTTTGAGGACAATAGTGGCATAATTAACATTTGGAATATTTCTTTGGCAACCATGTGAAAGATACTGAAGGAATAAAAGGGAGGTATTAGTAAACTTTCAGAGTAGTAGATAGTAGTGTCAAAGGCAGGATTTGAATTAGACTAAGATCTGAGTTCAATTCTTGATTCTGTCCTTTACAACCTGTGTGACTTTGGGAAAGTCACTTAACCACTCTGGGTCTCAGATCTCATATCTGTCAAATAACAATAGTGGACTAACTGGTCTGTAGGGTCTTTTCCAGGTTCAAATCTATGAACCTATAAGATAAGAGATAATCAGACTTTAAATAAGAGAACAAAAATGGAAGTACAATGAAGGAGAGAATGTAAAGAGATCTTTTACAAGTAGAACCAATAGTATTTTGCAGCTTGCTAAGGGGACTTGTACAAATGTGATAGAAGGGTTAGGGGGAAGGATAAGCTAAGATGACTCCAGAATGCTGAGTCTTTAAGTTTGAAAATGCTATCAAAGAAATAGGAAAGTTCAGAACAGGAGATAGCTTAGGTAAGATAATGATGAGTTCAAGCAGCTATGTGGTGCAGTGCCTAGGGTGCCAGGACTGGAGTCAGGAAGACTCATTTTTCTGAGTTCAAATCTGGCTTCAGATATTTGTCAGCTATGTGATGCTAGGTGAGTCACTTAACCCTGCTTGCTTCAGTTTTCTCATCTATAAAATGATCTGAAGAAGGAAAAGACAACCTACTCTAGGATCTTTGCCAAGAAAACCCCAAGTGGAGTCACAAAGAGTTAGACACGACTGAAAATGACTGAAGAACAACAAATGATGAATTCAGTTACAGATACAATGAATTTGAGATGTCAGGAGAACACTCACAAGAGACCATTCAGCAGATGGACAAGCAATATTGAACATTAAGAAGCTGGATATACCAATGTCATCTGCAATCATCTGCACAGTACTGATAGTTGAAGTGATGGAATTAGATGAAATTAGCAATACAAATTTGGAAAAGGGAAGAGGGAGAGAAGGAGGATGGGAGGAAGAGAGAGAGAAAGGGAAGGGGAAGGGGAATAGGAGAGAAGAGGGGAAGAAAAAGAAGGAGGAGGAGGAAGAGGAGGAGGGAAGGAGGGAAGAAGGAGAGTGTGGGGAAGGAGGGGAATAGAGAAATCAAGAAAAATTCTTGATGACTAAAAGATATTCTTACTTAGGAGTCAGAAGGAGAAAGACAGATGAGCAAATGGAAATGAGGAGCACTGAGATACTTAGGAGGATAGTCAGGATAGAAGAGCATCATAGAAGCCAAAGGAGAAGAGAGTTGTGTAAGTGGGAATGTAAGATAGTGTGGAAAGGTCAAAGAGTATCTGGACTGAGAAAAACTGGACAATTAGGAGGTCCTTGGTATCTGGAAAAAACGGCAAATGGGTGTCGCTACCTGAGCAGAATAGGAGAGAGTTAATGAAAGAAGAACTGAATATAGCCATGGAACTTGGATTCAAATCCTGCCTCTGATTATTGTTATTATCTGTAGGACTGCAGCCAGCTCCAACTTTCCAAAGTTCTCACCCTGGACTTTCCTTCAGTGCCTTCTTGCCCTGTAACATTGCCCTGCTTCTCTGCCCGCATTCTCCTATTTCCTGTCATTTAATTCTACAGACTCCTATTTCCAGGGTTAAGATTAAAAACAAGGAAAAACAGTCTTGGGCAAGCGAGGGGAGGAATCTTTGAGTAGATTCAACACAAATTCAGTCTTTAGAAATCATGAAGGGGAGAATAAAAAAGGCAGTTGGGACATGAAGGGAGAAGAAAGAAAAGGAAAACTGCAGAACAGTGGCTTCAAAGGTAGAGGTGAAGAGGGGTCAACTCTCTTTGCTAGAAAGAAATAAAAAAAACAGTTTGAGTGCTCACAGAAAGAGATGAGTGTCTGCCCTGAAGAAAATTAGTTCTCTGGAGAGCAAGAGATGGGCAGAAATCTCTCTTCAAACATAAATCTAAATTAGGGGTTGAGAGGCCAATAATGCAGTTTCCAAATAGAATGGAAGAGATATTCAGTTGAGATATAAAGCTTCTTGACAGGTTTTAAATAAAAAGAAAAGTGAGGATTTTTAAGATGTTTTATCTCAAGCCAAACAGTTTATGGGGCATCAAGAACTGAGAGTACTTAAGGTAATGAATATCACCTTGATTTTGATCACTGCCTTTCCTTTTCAAGGAAGCCTTATGAGTGCTACATTCTTTACTGTCCCAGTTGTTCCCCATTGGGGGGGAGGGGTAATTTTATATTAGCCCTTGCTTGTCTGAGTTTGTAAGGACAATAGACCTTTAGATTTGGAATTGGATCTCAAGATCATCTTTCCTATGACTTCATTTGACAGATGAGGAAACTGAGGCCCAAGAAGACTTGATCAAAGATATCATTGACACAGCTGGAACCAAAATCCAAGTATTCTGATTTTCCAGCTAGCCCTTTCTATATTGTTCTTCTTGGAATAGACTCATAACTTATCCAACCATCATCATAAAAACTAAACTCCACAAGAGGAGAACATCTAATGAGCTCCCTCTCTGATTTAGTTTTCCAAAGTCATTAAAATCCTCTAAAATTTCTTGCCCTTCATTTCATAAATGGGTGTTTCTACCTGAGCAGAATAGGAGACTAGACAGTGGAAGAAGCACTGAATATAGCCATAGGACTTGGATTCAAATCCTGCCTCTGATGATTATTTTCTGTAGGACTTTAGTCAGCCCCACCTTTCCTAGAACTCAGTGTCCTCATAAACAGGATGAGGTGTCTCTACTATCTCTTTCCCTTTTAGTTCTATCAGAGTTAGAGAAATTCCAATGAGAGCTACATTTATATTTTAGTAACTGCAGTCCTCATTTCAAGGTATTCTATCAAAAGAGAAAAAAATAAAAACACTAGATAAAAGTTATTTTTTCATATAGGTGTCACCATGAAAACTTAGGAATAGTTTAAAGCGTCAAGTCAGGTTCTATAAAATGTGACAAAGTTCTCCCAAAGTATAAAATCTTGCATTTATGGGACCCTGTTCCATCAATTGCCCCTCTCACATGCATCTCCAGTTTCTCTGTTTCTACTATATCCATCCATTCTACCTACTAAGGAAGGCAAGGTAATGAGCATTTACAAAGTGTTTACTCTGCGTACTAAGTGCTGAGGATACAAAAATAAGCAAAAAGAAGTAGTTCTTATCTTGAAGGAGTTTGCATTTTACAATAGTGGGAGATAAACACAAAAAGGAAGGTTAAAAACAGGAAGAGTGGGATATGTACATGGGGGAGATGGTGGCAAAATTCTGAGAGTCAGAAGTGGAGCCAAGGGCTCTTCTCTAAAACAGAGAGCCTGGGAGGGGCTCATCAATAGGAGAATAGGGGCAGAGAAGCAGTGCAATACTGTAGGGCAAGAAGACACTGAAGGAAGGTCCAGGGTGAGAAGGCAGCTAAATCATGATGGCTAAGCCCCACAAGTAAGAAAGAGAGGGGATAGTGACCCATTTCCATTTATAACTTCCACTCTTTCCCTTCCCCCCAAATTCAATTCTTTTCCTAGACACTGTTACTCCCTCAGATTATCATCATCTTTTTCTCCTACCATTTATTATCAAATTTCCCAAAAGACTACTCTCTATTTGCAATGTTTCCTCACAAGATTTGAGTTCCAATTTGTCTTCAGACACTTATTACCTGTGTGACTTTGAGCCAGTCACTTATCTCTCTCTACCAGTTTTCTCAATTGATAATGATGGCACCTGCCTCTGAAGGTTGTTGGAAGGATCCAACATGATAATATTTATAAAGCTCTTAGTATAGTACCTGGTTTTAGGAGACATTTAATAAGTAGTTGGTCCCTTCTCTCCACTTACTCAGTCCTTAACCATTTCTAAATGAACATATGATTCCATTACTACACAGAACCTTTTTGGTGTTGTTCTTGAAGATCACCGATGACCTAATCACCAAATCCAAGATTTCTTAGAACTTTAGTTCCTCTACCAAATTCAAAGGTCATTTCTCATATATATCCTCTTTTTCTCTCATTTCTTCTTCATAGTATAGATGTAGTATGTTACTCACACTCTTTTACATTATCTCTTGCTTTAACTTATGTCATGATACTCTCCTGATTCTCGTCTTTACTCCTACACCTCTCCTCCCCTTCATGTAGATTTTTCTCTTCAAATCAGCTTACCTTCCTAGTACTATTAACATTGCCACTGTTTTTCCAGTCACTCAGGCTAGGAATTCAGAGTTAATTTTGCCTCTCCTCACCCACATCTAATCTGTTGCCCCCAGTTTCGGATTTTACCTCTAAAATGTTTCTTAGATTTATCTTCTCTTTTCCATTCCTAGTTCAGACCTTTGTTATTTCTCCCTTTTTACAACTGTACCCCAATAATTCTCTCCACTATTAATCTCTTCCTCCTCTATCCCATACAATTATCAAATTCACTATAAAAATAATCACTTTAAATCAGGGCTGTCATAGGTCACTATCCATTCCAAAATCTTCAATAGCTCCTTATTCCCATGTAACAAATTCTGAATTCCTTACTCTGACATTCAAGCTGTGCAAAAATGTGGTTCTAGTTATCTTATAGTCTTGTATTACCTCTTACACCTACTTAAAGCCACAACTAAACTGGACTTGTCTTTGACTGACATGCCCTGTATTTTAATGTATCTAAACCTTTGCTTATGTTATTCCCTTCACCTGAAATACTCTCTCATTATGCCACAGTTTTACTCATCCTTGAAGGTTCATTTCCCTCTTCCATAAAGCTTTCCATGACAGTGCCAAGGTAGACAAAGTTTTAATAACTACAGTTCTAATAACGCTTCATTTACACCACTTAATGGAACATATCATATTCTCCTACCATAATCAATAGGCAGATATTTTTCTGGTCCCTCCAATTCAAGGACCCAAAGAGGGAGACAGCTGTTGTTCAGTCACTTTTCTATGTTCAACTCTTCATGACCCAATCTGAGGCTTTCTTAGGAAAGATACTGATGTTGTTTGCCATTTTTCACTTTAGCTCATTTGACTGATGAGGAAACTGAGGCAAACAAGGTTAAATGACTTGCTCAGGGTCACACAGCTGGTAAGTGTGAGGTCAGATTTGAACTGAGGAAGATGGTTTAGCACTCTATCCACTGCACCACCAACCTGCCCCAAATATGCCAATGGATACTAATTATATAAAAATACATACAAACTATATAAAAATAAATACAAGGTAGTTTTAGGGAGATGGAGGCAGTTAAGAGGGATCAGGAAAGGCTTTCTATAAAGTATACATTTGAGCCAACTTTTCATGGAAACCAGAAATTGCAAAAGGTGGAGATGAGGAAGGACATTCTAGGCATGAGGGACAACCTCAGCAAAAGTACTGCTTGACATTTTATATTCTCTGCAGCATCTTCTAGACTCTCTGAAACATAGTTAATGGCTAATAAATGTAGGTTGAAATGAACTGTCCAAAGTGGCAAAGTTGGAATAAAACCCGGGTTTCCTAACTGAGAGTTCAATATATTTCCTCTGCTCATTAATGCAATCAATTTGTGTGCATAGTCCCTGTATATATTGAAGAACTGTTATAAAGCAGAGATATCACTGATGGCACTAAGATCAGGGAAAAACCAAAAGTAGACCATGTAGCACTGAAATCAAATGGATAGAAGGGTCAGGGCTGGCAAACTAGAAGTCATGGGAGAGTATCACAACACTAGACAAAGAACAAGGAGTGAATCTTAGAGAATCTGAAAAAAGAGAAGTCAATAAAGGGATTGAAAATTTTTATAGGTATCACAAAGGTATTGTTCCAAAATTAAAAAAGGAGAAATATACATTAAAATTACAATTAAATCTTTTTAAAGGAGAAATATACATTAAATTTCACATTAAAATAAAATTTAAAAGGAAAAAATACATTAAAAATTGAAATTTAAAAAATTAAAAGGGAGAAGCATACATTAAAAAACCACAATTATCCTTAAAGTTTTAAGGTAGTTTAAAATGATTAAACAAGGACTATTTCACTTTCAGCTTTGCATCCTGTCAGGTACACAGCTAGTGCATTCTTACTATGTGTTAGGCTTGATTAAAGTTATCACACAGTATATGTGCCTTTGGGTCCTTGAATGTGCATGCTTGTGCACATGCACGCACGCACACACACACACACACACACACACACACACACACTCATAGTGTCCCAAAGTCTCAGGACATTTTAAAGCTTAGACTTGTGGGATATTCTATGTGTAAGTGTGTATATAAGGAGGGAGAACAGGATGGAGAAAGGGAGAAGGGGGAAAATACACCTAGTACACAATGTAAATGCCTCTGTTTGCCTTTTACAGCCCATTATAATTTGAGCCTAAACAATTATAAGAAGCAGCATAGTGTACTGGATAAAGATATAGACTGAAAATCAAGTTCTAGGTTCAAATCCAACCTCTAGCACTAGCTTTGCAACCTTGGGCAAATCACTTTAGATTTCATTCTCTCTGTAAAACAAGAGTTTTAGATTTGATGTTCTCTAGGGTCTCCATTGATCTCTAAAGTTATGATTCTATCTCTTCAGCTTCATTGCATAATTACTTCCACTCATGCACTCTGTGATCCAGACATAAGGGCCTGTTCTCTCTTCACACATAGTACTTTATCTCCGATTTCGATTCTTTTGCGTTGTCTGTGCTTCACGGATTGAATGCACTCCCTCCTCACCTTTGACCATAATGTCCTTCTCTTCCTTCAAGACTCAGCTAAGGTAACACAGAAAGTGAGGTACCACATGAAACCTTTCTGGATTAACCGCTCCCAATCAAAAAGACCCATCTTAGATACTGACTAGTTGTGTGACCTTTGGAAATTCACTCAACCTCTGCCTGTCTCAGGTTACATGTTCCTGTTAAAGGGGATAATAATTGCATCTATTCCCTAGAGCAGTTGTTGTAAGGATAAATATATGCACTTATATTCACATCTACACATATATAAGTATTTGCATATAGCCATCCACACACCCACATATTTATATGGTTGTTGTTCTGTCATTTAGCCATGTCCAATTTTTCACAGTCCCGTGGACCATACTGCCTATGGAGTTTTCTTGGCAAAGATACTGGAGTGGTGT
Organism: Bettongia penicillata ogilbyi; assembly: GCA_023548195.1. Lineage (NCBI taxonomy): Eukaryota > Metazoa > Chordata > Mammalia > Diprotodontia > Potoroidae > Bettongia > Bettongia penicillata. Next base: position 3,641,236 of record JAJHZJ010000580.1, read on the forward strand.
ACCATTTCCTTCTCAAGTGGATTAAGGCAAATTAAAACTTTCATGGGGATCACACAGCTAGCAAGTGTCTGATGCCAGATTTGAATTTAGATCTTCCTGATACCAGGCCCAGAGCTTTATCCACCAAACCACCTCTTTGCCTCACATACTTATATAAATAGGCTCAAAAGCATCCATGTGATGGGATAGAACAACGCAAATTGTGTTTGTACACTCTATGTAAAACTGGCTAGGAAGATAAAATCCATGCATGTTCAAAAGACTGGGTCCTCATTAACTATCTCACTCACCATACTTCAGAGATGTTCAGGTATGAGCCTTGCTTTTTCATGAGATTGCTACAAAAAACAATTAAAATAAGCAAACTAATTTCCATTCTAAAATGCTACACTTTTCAGCTATGAAAATGACCTACAGACCCAACTTGGGCCCCTGCATTGTCTTCCCTTTGCACCTCCACAGATTTTACATTTGTACTTCCCCGAATGTGTGTGTGTGTGTGTGTGCGCGTGCATGAGAGCATATGTGTGTGCCCATGCGTGCGCACTTCCTGTTTCATCTCTTTACCCCTACAGAATACTGTTTCTCTTTACTTGGATTGCAAACAATAAAGAAAGTGCCATGTCTTCTTTACTGAATACCTACTTTCTGGTGAAATTACAAATGTTTTATAATTACATATTTCACAGATTGCTCAGTAATTATACTGGAAGGGACTGCACTAACTCATTTGAAAAATAATTACCCTGCTGTTAGGAATTTGTGTGTAATTTTCTGAAGAAAATTCAGGTGTACCTTACCTTATGCAGTAACTGTGAGAAATTTTATGTGTAAATTAAATTGCTTAATAGAGCCCTGAGAAGCTAATTATTTAAAGTAATCTTGTAGCTTCTTTGTACTGTTTCCCATTTTAGTGTGTGAGCATATATGTGAGAGACAGATAAGGGGAAAGAGGAAAATGACACAGAGACAAAAACAGAGACAGGCAAAAAAGACAGAGAAAGAGAGATAAATGGATTTCCATTCATTAGGATTTGACCCATTTGCTTAAAGCAGAATTCCTTTTGAAGTTGAAGAAAAGAAACTTTATTTTATGATAAAGCATATATCAACTTCAGAAAAGGCCTATATTCCAAATCTTATTCCTGCACTAAATGTCTATAAAGCCATGATCAAGTTGCTTAGCATCTCAGCATTTCCACATGACTCGCTATGCTATAATTGAAAAACAAAGCACCCATCTACATTGGTCTGGGAAGATGCACATCAAAAATTCCCAATATTGATGAAACCATGGACATGAATTACCAACAAAACTTCTTAATCATTATTCAAAAAACAATGACTCCCTTAGAAAAAAAATTCCCTTGTACATCAAGTAGAGATGGCTATTATCTTCAGCTGGAGAGAGTTGCCATTCAAAATAGTCCTTCAGTACAATTTGAAATGATACCCACAGCTCACGTGTGTTCCCAGGGCATTAGGAAGTGGATCCAAAGTCCACACCAGGGAGAAATATTTATATAGGCACACACACGCACACACACTTATCATATATAGGTACAACTATTATATATATGATAGAGGGAAAAGAAATTGAAGAAGTGTCAGACTTTATATTCTTATGCTCAAAAATAACTGCAGATGGAGCCTAGTCATGAAATTAATAGCTGCTTGCTCCTTGAAAATCTGTGGCAAATCTGGACTGAATACTAAAAAGCAGACAGGTCCATATATTCAAAGCTATGGTTTTTCCAGTAGCAATGTGTGGCTGTGACAGCTGTACTAGAAGGGAAGATGAGCACTGAAGAATGAATGCTTTCAAACTGAGTTCTGGAGAAGACTCTGGAGAGTCCCTTAGCAATCAGTCAATTAATCCCTTAGCGAATCAGTCAATATTTAAAGAAATTAATTCATGCTATTCACTAGAAGGTCAAATACCAGAGCTGGAGTCAAAGTACTTTGGCCATATAATGAGAAGTCAAACTCTTTGGAAAAGACCTTCACATTGGGAAATATTGAAGGCAAAATGAGAAGGGGATGGGAAAGGATGACATGGATAGATTGTCTAATGAAAACAATGACAATGGACAGACTTTGGGAGATAATGGAGGCTAAAAGGGTCTAATAGCCCATGAAATCATGAAGAGTCAGACATGACTGAAGGACTGAACAAGAACGTATAATGCATAGGGTTCATTGGTCGTTATCCTTCATTCTCGAGGAGGATCAAAATGACTTCACCATGATAAAGTGAAGTTTCAATGTGTACGATTGTGGCTGATCAGACCAATATGAGCTCAGAATGCTCTACCCCATGTTGGGCACAGATAGCCCATTTGAACATTTGAGGTGGTTACTCCAAATTTGTGCATGCTACATTTCCTTTGTACTGTTTCAATTATACATTGCTCAGAGAGCACAGCACTGATGTGGGCATGCCTTTCTGATCAGTCCTGCGCCAGTGTATCCTATGTTGCACAGTCAAATCCAAAGTTCTTGAGAAAGACCTTGAGAGTGTCCTTGTATCACTTCTTCCGACCACCATGTGATTGCCTGTCCCATGTGAATTCTCCATAAAATAGCCTTTTTGGCAAGCATACATTTTGCATTCAAACAATGTGGCCAGACCATTGGAGTTTCACTCTCTGAAGCGTAGTTTGAATGCTTAGAAGTTTGGTTCAAGTAAGGACCTCAGCATCTGGTACCTTATCCTGCCAGGTGAGCTTCAGAATCTTCTTAAGACTGTTCAGATGAAAGTGATCCAGTTTTCTGGCATGGCACTGGTAGACTGTCCAGGATGCTCAGGCATAAAATAATGAGGTCAGCACAATGGCTCTGTAAACTTTCAGTTTTATAGTCAGTCTAATACTTCTTCACACCCATCGTTTTCTTCAGAGCCTCCCAGATGCTGGGTTAGCTCCAGCAATGCGTGTGTCAACCTTATTGTCAATGTGTACATCCCTGGAAAGTACACTACCAAGGTAGGAGAACTTATCCACAGCATTCAAAACTTCTTCATTTGTTGTAACTACTGTTTCCAAATATGGATGGTGTGGTGGTGGCTGACGGAACACCTGTGTTTTCTTGGTGTTAGTTATTACATCAGAATTAGCAAAGGCAGCAGAGAATTCACCCATCCTTTGTTGCATCTCAGTTGCAGAGGCTGCATTGAGTGCATAATCAACTGTAAACAGAAAATCATGCACCAACACTCCCTCCACTTTGGTCTTGGCTCATAGCCTTTTCATATTAAAAAATTTACCATCATTACAGTGGCTGACTTTGATGTCGTGTTCATTCTCCTTGAAAACATTTGAAAACATGACTGAAAACATCATGATAAAAAGCACGGGAGCCAGTACACAGCCCCGTTTCACTCCACTAGTGACTGGGAAGGCATGGGAACATTGTTCACCATACAGAATCCAGGGCAAACACGCCATCATGAAATTGACATACATTACTAATGGACTTCTCTGGACACCCAAATTTTGACATAATTTTCCATAAGCCCTCATGACTAAGTGTCAAAGGCTTTGTCAGATCTACAAATGTTGTGCACAGACCTCTGTTCTGCTCCTGACATTTCTCCTGGATGTGTTGAGCAGCAAACATCTTATCGACTGTTCCTTGGCCCTTTTTGAGGCCATGTTGGCTCTCAGGTAGATGACCACCTTCCAGGTGAAGGATAAGTTTTTTTAAGGAGGACTCTATCAAGAATATTTCCATTAATGACTAAGAGAGATACCCCGTTGTGCTTGTCACAGGACAATCTATTTACCATTATAGAGATGGACAATGGAGGCATCCTTGAATTCCTGGGGGATAACTTCCTCTTGCCATATAACCTGGAAAATTTCAGTCAGCTTTTGTATGAACAATGGTCCCCCACTTTATAAATGTCAGCTGGAATAGAATCAGCACCAGCTGCTTTACCACATGAAAGGAGCCTAATGGCACTCAAAACCTCTTCTTCAATTGAAAGTTAATCTAAGGAGGGATTGACATTAACCTGAGGTAAATGGTCATTGGCTTCAGAATTGATGGATGATGGTCTGTTGAAAACACTATGGAAGTGTTCAACCTACCTCTGTTATCAAGAATCAATGTGGCTCTATCAGCACTAAGTGGTTGTGATGCACCATAGATTTAGCAAAGTTTAGAGAGATGCAAGATTCCTGGCTCACTACAAAGGCAGATGAAATTCAGTTTTATGCTGACGATAACAATCCAAAGCTCTTTTATGATTCCTTGAAAGCTATTTATGGACCAATGTATAGGGCATACAATAATGTATATAATATTATATAACACATATAAGCATATATGAATATATGTATGTATTATACACACACATATATATACATACAGAAATATACATACATACATTCCTTTCTCTGACCTATGTGGCAGGAATTTTCTATAGAACAGATTAGTTGCCTAAAAGGCAAGCAAGAATATTTCTCAGCATTTCTGGCCTGGAACACTGTGAGCAAGCTGAACTTTGTCTGAATTGGCCCCAGTAGTGCCACGTATAATGATGAAAGGTATTCCTGAATTCATCCCTGTTATAGTTTCCTGTCTGGCACATGTTTAGTGGAATCTTGTCCAGGATTAGGGGATTTTTTTAAGAGCACAACTGAAAGGGCTCAAAAGAGAATATCTTCCACTTGGTTGCAAGAATGCTCATGCACCATCTTGTAATCACCCCTGATCTGAGATCTGACCATGCTGCACCCTGCTTCCTTGCTAACTGGGTGCTAAGTACAATTTATGATCCAAGTTGAGGTCTTGATTGCATGCAGTTTGCTGGTGACAGAATCCATTCATTTTGGCCAAAAAGAATGATGGATTGCCTGTCAGTCTTCTCCTGGTCTTTGGAAAAAAGAAGGTGCTGGTGGGTACCTGTGGGTGGTAATCTCCTTTTTAGCATCAGATATCTTATGAGTGGCATCAGAAATCAGTTTGCCTGACAAAAGACTACATTTTGAGTCATTCATCCATTGAGAGAGGAAGGGAGAGGTAGAGAGAAAGGTGAGATGATTCTACTAATACTATGACTGATACTTCATATGAAAGATTGACCATAAAAGGTAGAATACTTAGTTTACTATATAATATTATTTCCATCAGCTAAGAAATATTGATCAATAATCACTTAATCATATCGTGTACATTCCTAATAGGTGGGGGGAGAGGCTACAGGGAGGAAGAAAATTTGGAACTTAAAATTAAAAAAATGTTTAAAAAATCAATAAGCATTAGTTAGTACCAGGTGCAGCACATAGTTAGTCATGGAAGGTACCCAGCCCAACAATCAACTATTTTTAGAAAACATGTTACTAATGTGTCCCTAAGTCAGCCAACTGCCAATTATTTCCCCTCCTTACTCATCCATTTAAAAACCATCATCTTTCAGCACTTTGAAGTTTCATAGCATATCATGCAAAGCTTTTATGACATAGTGCTTGATTTCCCTGTATTTTCTCTCTTTTCCTTTTAAAAAAAATCTTTGTTATAAGGGTTGACTCTCTGGGAGGGATAACAGGAGGACTGCAGATAATGTGAAAACAAAAGATTTCAATAAAAGTTTATTTTAAAGAATGAAATCTACAACAAGATTTTTTTTTCTCCACCCTCCAATTTTAGGAAGATAAGGCAGAAGATAAATTAGATATTTTTAAACTCTCAGGAATATTCTGGAACTGGTATACATTTAACTTAAATTCTCACAGCCTGGTAGAAAAAGTGCTGCCAGTGAGTAAACTGATTCGAATTTGAATTCGCCTTACTAGTTTCAGTTTGTTTATCTGTAAAATGTGGATAATTATACTTTTTCTGTCTTTCTCACAGGGCTGTTATGAGGGAATTTCGATATAGATATGAGTTATTTTTACACTTAAAATCCTGAATGATGAGGTTCAGAGCAAACCCTTGACATTTCCAGGGCTCTAATCTCAAAAAATGTAGTGAAGCTCAATATATGCACATTACTGATGCACTTTCTAAAGATTTTCTACAACCACAACCAAAATTTTAGAAAAAGGCTGCCTGCTTAATCTTGCTTACCAGAATATTAAATTAATCAAAACATCTTTTGTATTCTGGGTAACTGACACCTTCTTGCATTTATATGAAATGACTAGAGCCTTCACACCTTGTAACAATTAAATTTCTTATTGACAAATTCCTTACTGGACTATGGATAAGGAAAGACATGATTACATACACATATACACAGAATCATTAATATTCATGACAGAGGAGAAGTTGTGGTTCATGGTCTCAGTCATATCTGATTCTTTGTGACATCATTTGGGGTTTTCTAGGCAAAGACACAGCAGTGGTTTGTCATTTTCTTCTCCAGTTCGTTTTGTAAATGAGGAAATTGAGGCAAACACGGTTAAGTGACTTGTCCAGGGTCACACAACTAGTAATATCTGAGGTCATATTGAACTCAGGTCTTCCTGAATCCAGGCTCAATACTCTGTACACTTCCACCCAGCTGTACCACCCCAAAGAAGTCAGAGACCATGTAAGTCTCTGATTTTAAAGATGGGGAACACAAGGCCTAAAGTGAGGGCAGTAATTTCTCTAAGATCTCACAAATATAAAATTCTGAAGTCAGGAGGTGCTTTCAAGATTATTTAATCCACCCTCCTTCATCTTTTAGACAAAGAATATGTGGCCAAGATATGTGATGACTTTCTCTTTCTGCCAATCCAATTCTTCAGCTATGGAGTCAGAGAACCTGAGTTCAAATCTCACCACTGTCATAGACTACTTGAATGACCTTGGGCAAGTCATTTAACTTCCGTAGGACATAGTTTCCTCCTTTGTAAAATAATAGATTGGAATAGATGATCTCTGAAATTTCTTCCAGCTCTGGATGATCCTACCTGTAGGACTTTGAGCGGGTCATAATCTACCAGAGTCTCTGTTTCTTCATCTGTAAGATAAGGGATTTGAACTAAATGGTCTTCTTAAATGTCTAGAGCAATGATTTTATGACCTCTTCCATGAAAATCAACCTGAATAACTTCATTCCTTAAGTATTTTTTCCCCAGGAATTCCAATAGCATGTGCGAACCTTATAATCTCTAATTTAATGCTATGATGTATTATGTCATTCCTTAATTACCCCATATGGATGGTTTGTGTCATACTCATTTGTAAGCTCCTAAATGTTGAAGACCATACTATTGGCTATTATTGTACTCCTCACTTTGCCTAGTACAACTCTGGGTACAAAGATAGTCCTCCATAAAATATTCCTGAGGAATGTTGGCAGAACTGGGATTTAAATATAAGGTCTTTGAGAGCAGGGTCTGTATTTTTTTTTTGCCAATAATCTCTTAATTAAAAAACTAATAGTCTTTTCCCAATTCTCATTCTTCCTGACCTTTCTATGGCCTTTAACACTGACAATTACTTCTTATCCTGTATACCCTTTAGATGCTCTCCTCTGATATGCTGAATTATTCCATTTTGGTCTTTTTTGTTAGATCTTAATCCTGGTCATATCATGTCACACACTCTGTGTGTGTCCACCCAGGCTAGGTCTTGGATCTTCTTTCTCTATTATCTCACTTCATGATCTTATCAGTTCTCTGGGTTTAACTATCATCCTTATGCAGACCATTGTCAAATCTATATACCCAACATTATCTGTCTTCTCAATCCCAATCCCAGATCACCAAATGATTTTAGACCTCTTGATTTGGATGTCAAACTCAATCTGTCCAAAGAACTTAATTACCTTTCTCCCCAAACCCTCCCTTTTTCCCATATTTTTCTATTATTGTTGAAGGTACCAACAACCTCCCAGTCATCCAACTTTATGACATCAGTATATCTTCAACTCCCTACTTACATTCATCTGCCATATACAGTCTGTTATTAATTCCTATTATCTTCATAAAATCATATATGTATACACACACGTAAGCATGTATGCATTCCTGTCTCTTTAGTCACACACCTGTCCCTCTGGTGTAGGCCCTCATCATCTTATACTTGCACTACTGCAATAGCCTTTTTGTTGTACTCTCTGCCTTATCTCTCCCCACTTTAATCCATCCAGCACTCATCTACCAACATGATCTCCCTAAAGCACAGGTCTTACCATGTCACTACTTTACTCAATAAACTCCAATGGCTCCCTATCACCCTAGAATCAAATATATATTAAAAGAAAACATTCCATTTGGAATCTAAAGGCCTTCACAAACCTTGAATTTAACCAAGTTGGCAGATAACTGACCCCTTCCTACCATGACCTAGCAACACCAACTCATTTTCTGTTGTTATAATAATATCTCACATTTATATAAGGCTTTAAGTTTTGCAAAGTACATTATAAATATTATCTCATTTCCTATTTGAAACAACTCTGGGAGGGAGGTGTGATGAGGAAAGTGAGGCACAGAGAGATTAAGTGACTTGCCTAAGGTCATGCAGCTAGCATGTTAGGCAGAATCTGAATTCAGGTCTTCCTGATTCCACTGTGCCATTCTACCCACTTGCCACCTAGTTGCCTCTTGTCACATGGAACTACAACTCCTGATAATCCCTTTTCACTTATTTTCCTCTATGCCTGGAATGTCTCCTTCCTTACCTCTACTTCCTGACTTCCCTGGACATCTTATAAAATCAGCTCAAATTCTATCTTCTGCCAGAGGCCTTTCCTCTCTCCTCCTGCTCCTCCCATCTCCACTTTATTAAGGTTACTTTTACACTGTATTCATTTAGTATTTTTGCATGTACAGAGATATTTGCTTGTTATTTTCCCCATGGGAATGTGAGTTCTTTGAAGTCAGGAACTGCATTTTTGCTTTTCTCTATATTCCCAGCCCTCAACACAAACCTTGGTACATTAATACTTAAGAAATGTTTTTTGACTGACTACTGGACCCTCTTGTATAGACTTTCATGATTTCTGGAGTACAATTTCAGCCAACAGACTACACCTCCTCTGGCAAACACATTACTCCATTGATGCTGGTGCATTTAATTGTTGTAGATGTTGTCTACTCTAGGTAGGAAACAATGTGATTTGTCAGAGTTTCTAGACCTAAAACCTATTATCACAGGATATAAGGATTGAGGGCGGAAGCCAATCCTATTCTCTAGTTTAGATGCTACTGAATAGACTAGTTATCAAAGGGGCTTTGCAAAGAGGTTCGATGAAAACCAACTACCATTTCCTTCAATGGTATAGACGAAGCAATCTAGAGGAATGCCTTTTCTGCTTCTTAAAAAGTACCTGCCTTCTTCATTTACCACATGCATAATCGGAAATATCCTTAAAATGCACCTAGACTATGGGCAGCCACTGTACATGTATCAGTATCGTAGCATATTAAACCTTAAGACTTATCAAGTATAAATACCTCATTTTACAAATGTGGAAACTGAGTCCTGACAAGTTAAGTTGGTCTGTTAAAGGTCAAAGTTGGGATTAAAGTTCTCTGCGTTCTAGTTTAATATGCTTCAAAAATTCAGCAGAACCCAATGACTCATGATGTATTTCCTCAACAAAATCTTGTCTCTCTCAAAACTTTCCTGATTTCAGGGATGACGCTCTATCCACTGTGATACACTGCTTCTCAGAGGAATTATATAAGGGCTTAAAGTGTTGATCCTGGTTCCATCTTAATTTTTTTAAGCCTCTGAAAGGCAACATAGTTTTATGGAGTGCTGTATTTGGAGTCAGAAACACTGAGTTTGAATCCATACTCAGAGACTAACTAGTTGTATGACCATGAGTAAGTCACTTAATTTTCTTGTCTCTAGGTATCTGGATCTATAAAGTAAATAGTTTGTACTCTATGACCTCATAGGTGCCTTCCAACTTCCATCTATATTCTTCTGATGTGTTTTCCCATCTGAAAATGAAACTAGCAGTAATTGCACTAGCAACTTAAGGGACTGTTGAAATGAAAGTATTTGATAACCATCACAGTGACTTCTAATTCATTAAATAACTGATTATTAAGCTCCTGGTGTAAGCCCACCAACATTTCATTTGTGTTTGGAGAAATGAAAAAATAATTTTAACGTAGTCCTTATCTGCTACAAATCTTGAGCAATATCCCTTGTTGTCTCTTCTGCCTTCTTCCCTCGAGCCAGTGTAGCCATTCATCCTGCTGGACCAAACACTCATCTTGAATGAAATGGGTGTCAACAACTCAATCAGAAATGGAATACAACTGGACCTTCTCAGGCACTCTTCCGCTAAATCCTTAAAACCACTGGCATTGTCTTCTGACCTGTTCATATAACCTACACAATTCTCTTTTTTAATCAAACAATGGTACTTTCACTACCTGACTCATAGGAAACAGTGTTAGAAAGAAAACAGAATTATTATCTGCAAAAAGGTTTGACTACACAATCTCTGACTTCTTTTCTAGGGCTGATATTATAAATATAATATAAATAAATATTTTATATTATATTTTAAATATAATTTCATCTAACAAATGCAATGACACTTGGGCAAAATAAATGGATCTTTTGTTATTGGGTTTGGGTGTTTTCGGTCTGTATCCTTTCTCTCTAGTGTTTTAGATGATTCAATGTCCAAATTGAATTCTAATTTCCCATAGATGTCATGATTGTCTATACTCTCTTGATTTTAAATAGTGTCATGTAATTACATCAAATTCTAAATCATAGAACTTCCTCAATGAGATTCATGGTCATTCATAAGATCAGAGATCTAGAACTAGAAAAGATCTCAGAGACTATCTGTTCCAACTCCTTTGTTTTATAGATCATCTAACTGAGCTAAAGGAGGTTAACTTACTTCCTCAGATAGTAATAGGTAGTAATCTTCAGAAGTGAGATTTGAACTCACATCTTCTGAATCATGTCATGGGTTGGTGCTTCCTAAAATCAACAATCCACATGCGAAAAAAATGGATAAAAATTTCTATTGCTTAGGCTGTGACATGAAATTAGATGGGTAGTCCACTGACTTGCCTATGAGTTCACATATCTCAGATAATGAAAGTAGATAATAAACTGAGCTCAGAATTGAATAGGAAAAAAAGGAAGAAGCTGATTTAAATTTCAGATGTTGCCTAACACTTTTATCAATTCCAAACTATCTCCTAAACAAGAAAATCTCATCTATTAATTAACAATATTCTATATTGTTCTACATTCTATAAATTCTATAAATATTAACAATATTCTACTTGTAACATCATGGAACTGTGAAACGTGGAACATAATGGTTCAGATCTATTTAACAAGCATGTCACTAAGCATTTGCTGTGTTTCAGGCAAACAGATTTTTTCCATTCTCTAAAGAATCAAACTTTCAGATGACCTAAAGCAATGGAGAGACTCATAATAGGCACAAGTAGACTACTGCATAGTGTCAACTTTAATGCAAAGTGTGGTAAAAAAAAGTCAATGGCAAGGACATGTGTAATTGGAAATATAGCCCGACTGTTCATAAACTGAGAGCAATGGATATCAGTTTAGTAGCTAAAATGATGCACTGGTGCTGCTAAAATATTTTTAAAAATCATAAAAGAAAACCTCCAGTCTGTTGAGTAGTTCACTCTATGGAAAATTTATGTAAGAATTGCAAAGGATGAGAAGGTACATCAGAGATGGGTTACTAACTGTACAACAGAAGCAGTATCTACTTTAATGAAGATGATTACATATACATTAAAGCATTGAAACTTAAGTCCTTTCTCCTCTGCCATCTGATAAGTACCCTCTATATCCATATCTCTTTATTTTTTTAGGAACCTCACACATATAGGAGGTGGAAATATTTAAGATGATATTCATGCCAATGGTTTATTATCATGAATGAAATATGATATGACATCATATGATATCATATATGATATCATATCTTCAGATATGATGTTCAGATCCATGTTTCATAGGTCATGCCCTATCAAAAGTCCAACAACAACCATAGATAAAGAGATGGAGAGAGAGAAAGAGAGAGAGAGAGGATGTTGACAGAGATAGAACTTCTATCAGTTGCTTACTATGGACTAGGCACTGTGTTAAGTACTAGGCAAATACATACAATAAAAGGAAGCAAATTCTACTCTTAAAAATTTGTATTCTAAAAGAGGAGGTAAAAAATGTTAAAGGAGAGATGTTGGCAAGAAGACACTCAGGGTAATGACAAAATTTCTGGAAAGGAAGTGGAACAATCCAGAGAGTACATTGAGCTGGGAGTGAAGTGAGTGTGGCTATGCCCCATTATGAATCTGGAACCAAGCTCAGGGAACAGAAACATCTAATAGTGAGTTAGTATCGATACTGATGAGAATGTAGAATAGTCCAAAGAGAGTTAAGCTTGGAGAAATGAGTGTGGGGGAAGGGGAGAGAAATGTTGATTCAATGAGCCATCCATTACTCAGTCAGTCTCATTTGTTTCTCCTCTTGGACAAAGACAAAATGCTGGGTATATAAGCAGGTGACTGACTGAGAGATCATATAAAGTGACATGAGCAGGACTCTCAGACATAGGGCTTTCTGGCTTGCAGATTAGTTTCCTCTTGAGTGATTCATTAGACTCTAGCTAAAGCAACTGGATAATGAAGAATGAAGCAGGCTGTTGGAGAGGGGAGGGAGATATGGTTGGCAAGGAGCAAGGGAAATGTTTCATTCTCATCCCTTTGCTCTGAAGGAAGTCTGAAAACTACAGAGGAGAGAGAAAAGAATGGCTGAAAAGCAAAGCAAACTAAAGCTAGTTTGTCATGTCATCATCTTGTAGGAACACGGTATTTGCAAGAGGGGAAGGGGAGTGCAGAAAGGGAGCACTATGGGTGACTGGAAGCCAAGATGTCCTATAGAGTGTGACACAGTAGGAGAACCAGGCTAAAGGCAGAGGGGAAAGTCTGGGTGCTGATTGCTACAGATGGTTTGGTCATTTATGCTATGTTTTTAAGAACGGTTTTCCTTTTTGATAATGCTATTTTTTCTTAATTTTATAATCACAAGACAGCCTGGAGAAACTCTATAAGCCGTTTCTAAAACTGACAGATATTTTTCTCTAAATATGTTCTTTAATGATCAAGGCACATTTAACACAGAGATCAATGACACACTGTAGTTTCCGAAATTCTTTTAGTGGGGAAGAGGCAGAATATAAGTGGTATTTCAGCTTTTTTTATTGCTAAATATTACAAAGCCCTCTGGTGCTATTTTACAGAATGATAAACTGAAACCTTAATATTTGGACTTACAAAGCTATTTCCTACTAGACGTGATATGTACAGTTTGTAGACATCAATGCTTTGACTTTGTCCAAAAGGCCACATTCCCCAAAAGTAAACAGCACTAAGTTCTGGGTTTTACTATCTGGTGTCACAGAGTTTGCCTTTTGCTATAAAACCATAACCCATTCTTAAAATAGTAAATTAATAATATTAATTAGCCATTAATAATCAATATTATACATTTTTAAGTACATGGGGTAGAATTGAATTTAAAGAAATACAAGAAAGAACTTTCCCATTAGAGTAGATAGGTGTTGATTAAGGAAGAGGGAAAGGAAGGAGTTAAGGACAACTTCAAGAAATGAATCCCTGTAGCTTTCCACTGCACTTTGATCAACTCTCTAAATGAATTGATTTCCTACTTTTTCTTTCCACTGTGCAGAAACAATCTAGAAAGATTGTAAACAGCCACATGGAAATGAATGGACTACATTTGCAAACACCACTATCTTTTTTCAGTCAAAAGATTTGTCTCGTAGCTTCTTTCTTCTGCCTTGATCCCTACTGTTTGAAGTAAACAAAGGTATTTGTAAAATGCTAATATGCCAATAAACATACTAGTTGTAAGACTGACAGTTTAGCTCTCTGCCTCAGAACAGCCAAACAAAACAGAGAAATGCAAAGGTTTCAAGCAAGGTGAAATAATTTCCCCCTGCAAAAATCACGGCCAGTTTTGGAAGGGGGTAGGGGTGAGGGAGATGAATGAATGAATGAACAAATAAAAGATAAAAGCATTTATAGAGCTCATACTATGTATTAGCACTCTGCTAAGCACTTGGGATGCAGATTTTAAATAAAGAGACAATCTCAATCTTCAAAGAACTTACATTCTAGTAAGTGAAGACAATATGTATGGAGGACTGATGACCATGGACATGAAAGAATGTTTTATCTTGGGGATGTAGAAAGGAAAGGAGAAAGGGAAACCAGTGGTGGCAGGCAGGTGATGAGATGACTTGGGTTGAGGTCAGATTGGAATGTGAAACTGAAGCATGGGTGGATTCTCAGGTTAGCCAGTAGAAGCAGTGGGTTTAAGTGGGCTAGTTTGGAAACACTCAGTCTCCAATAAACTGGGTCAGGCCCTAGCACAGTTACTCCAAAAATTGAGTAGATTAGTTTACCTAAAGTCTAGGGCCTTGTAGCATGGGATTTGGAGGGGAAAGATATAATCTCTTACTTGCAAACCTCTATTACTTATCCTCTCTGAAGACAAGGCTAAACCTTTGGTAACCACAGGTGTTAGCCTAGTATTCAAGAATTGTATCTGAATCATAGTGAAGCTGGCTTAATATATTACCTTGCTAATAGAGTATAGTTAAACCTGAATTTCCTCCTGTAAGTAGAGTGGATTTTAGTGTAAGTTGGATTTTAATGTGTGCAAAGTGAATTTTTGTTATCATTTTTTAGAGTTCAGTTTCCCAGGATCCATAGCCATAACAATCACTTGTTCCCAGATACTAGACAAGAGTTCCCACAATTACAGTTCAAAACATTTCCACCACACATTCACAACATTATATAATGATCAATAACATAAACATCCACTGTAGCTGCACTGGTCAGAGAATGGGGAGTATTAGTTGAATGCACAAATAGTGTGTGTGCCTTGATTGGCCCCCATCAAGGTTTAGGGGACAAGCACAAGTTATGCCAATCTCAATTAACCTCATCAAGATGTAGAAGTAGCTCCTCCCCCTCATCTCATTGGGCTGGGAGAAGGGTGATTAAGGAGTGCTATAGAAGATTTTGCTCCTATTATCCCCAACCCTCTGAGAAAACTAAACTAGAATAAGGTAAGATTATTAACTCCTTCTTAATGTCTTAACTGTCTGATTAGATCAAAAGTGAAGCACTCACTCCTGTGTGCTGTGTTTATCTGTCTTACATCTCTGCTTTCTTATGATTAATAAAACTTTGTTCCTTTTCTTACAGTGCTAGATAAACCAACCTTTTACTGTGGGTCCTTGGGGGTAGTTGTAGTAGATTGTTCTTTAAGATTTGTGAAGGCTAGCAGAATCAAGATGGTGGAGTGAGAACAAATACATCAGCTCTAAGACAAACTCCTTCAGATACCTCTAAAAAGAGAATCTGAACAAATTTTAGAGTGGCAGAATACAATAGGAGTCAGAGTGTGGCAGATCTCCAATGCAGGGCAGCCTGGAATGTCAACAGGAAGGATCTGTTGCACAGGGCTGGAGGAGTGCACAATACACAGGCTGTACCAGCTCAGACCCCTCCTTAAAAAAGTTGAGCAGGGATCCCTGGGCTCTCTGAAGCAGCAGCAATGCAAATTCTGAAACATATCAGCTCAGGAGAGGAGTCCAGTACAAGTGAGTGAGAGAGAACTACAGAGCCACAGGTAACTGCAGCAGCCACTCCTGAGACTATCACCCTACAGATTCAATATCTGTAAGTCACCTACTTGAACTTTCAGGAACCAAGATGGTGGAGTGATCAATAAATGCTACTCCCTTCACCTTGTTGACCTTGAAAAACTCAGAAAATACTTCCCTAGAAAAATCCAGGAATGGTGACATCAGCCTAAGGGGCAAACAGTCTCTTAGCCCAAGATGGTAGGAAAATTGCAAAAGGAGATCCCTCTTGCTATGGCAGAAGGGTACCAGTGCACGTCCCAGACAGCCTGACCTCAGCAAAAAAAGAATATTCCTGAGCCCCAGGGGGGTAGAGCGCACAATCACCAACACCAGGACCCCAGGCATGCCTCAGTACAGCCAGGGGAATCAGGAAGACACTAGCACTGAGGTTAAAGGATCTGAGGGATTGGAATATGATATTCCATAAGGAAAAGGAGGTGGGACTACATACAACCCAGGACAATTACACAGCAAATCTGAGCATAATATTTCAGGCAAGGACATGGATATACAGTGAAGTAAGGGATTTCCAGGCCTTCTTGATGAAAGGCCAGAGCAAATAGAAAGTGCGATCTTCAAACACAAGTCTTAAGAGAGGCATATAAAGGTAAACAGGGGAAAAATACTTATTTCTCAATATGGGTAAAGTGTTTACATGTGTATAAGGGAAGATGATACTTGTTAATCTTATTAATACATTTATTAATGTACTAATATTGTAACAATATAATATATAATATAATGAATGCAATAATAATATATTTATTATGTTATTTAAAAGAGACATAGAGGAAGTGGGTATAAATTAAAAGAAATGACAATAAAAATGTGATTTAAGGGTGGGAGGTGATTGTAATGGGGGATGTGAAAAGGAGGAGGGAGAAAAAGGTAAATTATATCACAGGAAGGAGCACAAAAACAATTACAGTAGAGGGAAAGAGAGGAGGGAGATGGGTATCATTTCAGATTTACTCATCTGATTTGGTTCAAGGAGGGAACAACAAAGTAGTTACATATACTTAAGTATATGTACTTAAGTATACAAATCTGATTAGCTCCATAGGTAGTAGGAGGGGAAGGGCAAAAGAAAGGGTTAAAGGGGAGACTAAAAGGTAGAGAAGAAGTAGTAAGGGTAAAGGGGAGTAAAAGGCGGGGGGCTGAAAGAAGAAAGGGAAGACTGCAGGAGGTGGTGGTCAAAAATTAAAACTCTGTTGTGCAGATGAAGGGAGAAGGGAGAACTAAAAGCATAAACAGGGGGAAAGAGGATGAAGGGAAAGACAAAGACAGCAATCATAATGGTGAATGTGAATGGGATGAACTCTCCCATAAAATGGAGGTGGATAGCAGAACAAATTAAAAACTATGAACCTACAATATGTTGTTTACAAGAAACACATTTGCAATAGGGGGATACACACAGGATAAAGGGAAAAGGTTGGAATAGAATATACTGTGCTTAGGCTGCTGTTAAAAAAGAAGAAGGGGTAGTAATCCTTATCTCAGACAAAACAGAAACACAAATAGATCTAATCAAAGGAGATAAGGAAGGAAACTCTATCCTGTTAAAAGGTACCATAGATAATGAAGCAATATCATTACTAAACATATATGCTCCAAGTGGTATTGCAACCAAATTCTTAGATGAGAAGTTAGGGGAGTTACAGGAAGATAGACAGCAAAACTATACTAGTGGGGGACCTCAGCCTCCCTGTTTCTGAACTTGATGAATCTAACCTCAAAATAAACAATAAAGTCGTTAAGGAGATAAATAAAACTCTGGATAAGGTAGATATGATAGATCTCTGGACAAAAATTCAATGGGGATAGAAAGGAATATACTTTTTTCTCAGAGATACATGGCACATGTACAAAAAATTGACCATGTACTAGACCATAAAAACCTCACAATCCAGTGCAGAAAAGTAGAGATAGTCGATGCATCCTTCTCAGATCATAATGCAATAAAAATTATATATAACAAAAGGCCATGAAAAGATGGGCCAAAAATTAATTGGAAACTAAATAATCGAACCCTAAAGAATGAGTGGGATAAACAACAAATCATGTAAAGAATCAACAACTTCATTCAAGAGAATGATAATAATGACAAAACTTACCAAAACTTATGGGATACTGCAAAAGCACTTCTTACAGGAAGTTTTACATCATTGAACGCCTACATGAATAAAATAGAGAAAGAGGATATTAATTAATTGGGCATGCAGCTGAAAAAGCTAGAAAAAAAGCAAATTGAAAATAAACAAGTAAATACCAAATTAGAAATACTGAAAACCAAAGGAGAGATTAATAAAGTTGAAATTAAGAAAACTATTAAACTAATAAATAAAACTGAGTTAGTTTTATTGAAAAACTAGGATTAAAACCAAGAATCACCTACCCAGAAAAACTGAGTATAATACTTCAGGGGCAAATGGCCTTTCTTTCTTTCTTTCTTTCTTTCTTTCTTTCTTTCTTTCTTTCTTTCTTTCTTTCTTTCTTTTTTCTTTCTTTCCTTCTTTCTTTCTTTCTTTCTTTCTTTCTTTCTTTCTTTCTTTCTCTTTCTTTCTTTCTCTCTCTCTCTTTCCTTCCTTCCTTCCTTCCTTCCTTCCTTCCTTCCTTCCTTCCTTCCTTCCTTCCTTCCTTCCTTCCTTCCTTCCTTCCTTCCTTCCTTCTTTCTTTCTTCCATTTATTTATTTAACTTTTTACATTCATTTTCACAACATTTTGGGTTCCAAATTTTCTTCCCACTTATCCCTACCCCCACCCCAGTACACCGAGCAATCTAATTTTCCCTATCACCAATCTGCCCTCTCTTCTATCATCCCTCCTTTCTCTTGTCCCCATCTTCTCTTTTGTCCTGTAGGGCCAGATGACATTCAATTCCCCATTGACTGTATTTCTTATTTTCTAGCAGCAAGAACAATACTAAACAGTTGTTCCTAAAAGTTTGAGTTCCAACTTCTCCCAATCCCTCCCTCCCCACCCATTCCCTTTGGGAAGGCAGGCAATTCAAAATATGCCATAACTGTGTAGTTTTGCAAATGACTTCGATAATAGTCGTGTTGTGTAAGACTAACTGTATTTCCCTCCATCCTATCCTGCCCCCCATTGCTTCTATTCTGTCTTTTGATCCTGTCCCTCCCAGAATTTTGACTTGAAATTGCTCCCTCCTCCCATTGCCCTCCCTTCCATCATCCCCCCCGCCCTTGCTTATCTCCTTCTCCCCCACTTTCCTATACTGAAAGATAGGTTTTCATACCAAAATGAGTGTGCATTTTATTCCTTCCTTTAGTCAAATGTGATGAGGGTAAACTAATTGTTTTTTTCTCAGCTCTCCTCTTTTTCCCTCCACTAAAAAGTCTTCTGCTTACCTCTTGAATGAGATATAGTTTACCCCATTCCATTTCACCCTCTCTCTTCCCACTACATTTCCCTCTCACCATTTACCTTAATTTCTTTTAAGATATGGTCCCATCCTATTCAATTCACTCTGTGCTCTCTATCTCTGTATGTGCGTGCATGTATGTGTGTGTGTGCGTGCATGCATGTATATGTGTGTGTGTATATGTGTGTGTGTGGTCCCCCCAACTACCCAGATACTGAAAAGTTTTAAGAGTTACAAATATTGCCTTTCCATGTAGGAATGTAAACAGTTCACTTTTGGTTAAGTCCCTTCTGACTTCTCTTTGCTGTTTGCTTTTTCATGATTCTTCTCATTTTTGTGTTTGAAAGTCAAATTTTCTTTTCAGCTCTGGTCTTTTCATCAAGAATGCTTGAAAGTCCTCTGTTTCATTGAAAGACCATATTTTCCCCTGAAGTATTATACTCAGTTTTACTGGGTAGGTGATTCTTGGTTTGAGTCCTAGTTCCTTTGACTTCTGGAATACCCTATTCCATGCCCTTCGATCCCTTAATGTAGAAGCTGCTAGATCTTGAGTTATCCTGATTGTATTTTCACAATACTGAAATTGTTTCTTTCTAGCTGCTTGCAAGATTTTCTCCTTGCGCTGGGAATTCTGGAATTTGGCCACAATGTTCCTAGGAGTTTCTCTTTTTGGATCTCTTTCAGGTGGTGATCGATGTATTCTTTCAATACTTATTTTGCCCGCTGGTTCTAGAATATCAGGGCAGTTTTCCTTGATAATTTCATGGAAGATGATGTCTGGGCTCTTTTTTGATCATGGTTTTCAGGTAGTTCCATAATTTTTAAATTGTCTCTCCTGGATCTATTTTCCAGGTCGGTTGTTTTTCCAATGAGATATTTCACATTCTCTTCCATTTTTTCATTCTTTTGGTTTTGTACTGTGATTTCTTGGTTTCTCAGAAAGTCCTTAGCCTCCATCTGTTCCATTCTAATTTTGAGAGAGCTATTTTCTTCAGTGAGCTTTTGAACCTCTTTTTCCATTTGGCTAATTCTGCTTTTGAAAGAATTCTTCTCCTCATTGGCTTTTTGAACCTCTTTTGCCAATTGAGTTAGCCTATTTTTCAAGGTGTTATTTTCTTCAGCATTTTTTGGGTTTCTTTTACCAAGGTATTGAGCCATTTTTCATGCTTTTCTTGCATCTCTCTCATTTCTCTTCCCAGTTTTTCCTCCACCTGTCTAACTTGATTTTCAAAATCCTTTTTGAGCTCTTCCATGGTCTGAGTTCACCGGATATCCACCTGGGATGTCTGGGATACAGAGGCCCTGACCTCCACGTCTTTCCCTGATGGTAAGAATAGTTCCTCGTCATCAGAATTGAAAGGCGGGAACATCTGCACCCCATCAAAGTAGCTCTCTATGGTCTTATTTTGCTTCCTTTTTCTGGGCATTTTCCCAGCCAGTTACTTGACTTCTGAGATTCCTCTGCACCCCCGCCTAGATCCGCCCAGCTAGTGCTTGGGGGTCTGAGATTCAAATGGGCTTTCCACGGCAGGCCCAAATTGTCTTTCAATGAAATAGAGGACTTTCAAGCTCTCTTGATGAAAAGACCAGAGCTGAATAGGTAAATAGGAAAATGAAATCATGAGGAACTTAACTAAAGTTGAACTGTTTACATTCCTACATGGAAAGACAATATTTGTAACTCTTGAAAGTTTTTTCAGTATCTGGGTAGTTGGTGAGATTATACACATACACACACACTCACACACATACACACACACATGCATGCATATATATATGTGTGTATATATATATATATATATATATATATATATAAAGACAGAGCACAGGGTGAGTTGAATAGGAAGGAATCACATATAAAAAAATGAAATTAAAGTGTGAGAGAGGAACATATTGGCAAGATAAAGAGAGAAATGGAATGGGGCAAATTATCGCTCATAAAAAAGGCTTTTCAATGGAGGTAAAAAAGGGAAAGGTGAGAGGGGAAAACATGAAGCTTACTCTCATTACATTTAACTCAAGGAAGGAATAAAATACACACTCATTTTGGTATGAAAACCTATCTTGCAGTACAGGAAAGTAGGGGAGAAGGAGATAAGCAGGCTAGGGGGGATGCTGGAAGGGAGGGCAATGGGACAAGGGAGCAATGAGAAGTCAACACTCTTGGGGAGGGAAAAGTTAAAAAGAGAGAATAAAAGAAATGGGGGCAGGATAGGGTGGAGGGAAATATAGTTAGTCTTACACAACATGACTGTTATGGATGTCATTTGCAAAACTACATAGTTTTGCAAATGACATCCATAACAGTCATGTTGTGTAAGACTAAATAACTAACTAACTAACTAACTAACTAACTATATATATATATATATATATATATATATATAATATATATATATATATATATATATATATATATATATATATATATATATAACCTATACTGAATTGATTGCCTTCCCAACAGAGTGGGTGGGGAGAGAGGGAGGAGGAGAAGTTGGAACTCAAAGTTTTGGGAGCAACTGTAGAATATTGTTCTTGCATACAATTGCAAAACAAGAAGTACAGGTAATGGAGTAAAGAAATTTATCTTGTCCTACAGAGCAAAAGAGAAGATGGGGATAAGGGAAGGGAGGGATGTTAGAAGGAAGGGCAGATTGGTGGTAGGGGAAATTAGAATGCTAGTCATTTTGGGGTGGGGGAAGGGGAGAGATGGGGAGAAAATTTGGAACTCAAAATTTTGTGGAAATGAATGTGGAAAACTTAAAATAAATAAATTTTTAAAAATAAAAAAAGAGGTGATCATGGGCTGCCTCTAGACTTGGCTGAAGGCAAGCACCAGGTGGCTCCAGGCAGCAACAGCATACATCTTTGGAGTCCCTGGTATAAAAACCCTGGGGAAATAGAGCATCTGAACTGGATCTCAGTCCTGAGTGGCAGTCCTGGGGTGAGGAAGAGAACTGGTATGGCAAAGCTGGTAGAGGATCTAGAGAGGGAATTCTACTTGCAGATTCTGGGCAGAAAAGCTTGTGGTTGCTCCCAGACCAGAGTGCAAACCAGAAGAGGAGTAAACTCCTCTCCCTTGACTGAGAGACTTGGAGGAACTGAGAACTTATAGATCCCTAGAATAAATCCTCTTCTTGACTAAGGACTAAAAAGTCAATTAACTGACTGGGAAAATGCCCCCAAAAAGGAAAAAATAAGACTAAAGAAGGTTACTTTCTCGGTGAACAGTTATTTTCTCCAATCCTTTTGAATGAGGAAGAACAATGCTTGCCATCAGAGGAGGATATAAAAGTCAAAGTTTCTGCATCCAAAACCTCCAAAATAGATATACAATCATCTCAGGGCATGGAAGAGCCCAAAAAGGATTTTGAAAATCAAGTAAGAGAGGTGGAGGAAAAATACAGAAGAGAAATGAGAGAGATGCAACAAAATCATGAAAAGTGAGTCAACAACTTGCTAAAGAAGACCCCAAAAAATGCTGAATAAAATAACACCTTTAAAAATAGACTAACTCAAATGGCAAAGAACATCCAAAAATAAAATGAGGAGAAGAATGGTTTAAAAAGCAGAATTAGCTAAATGGAAAAGAAGATTCAAAACCTCACTTAAAAAAATAGTTCTTTAAAAATTAGAATGGAGCAGATTGAAGCTAATGACTTTATGAGAAACCAAGAAACTATAAAACAAAGCCAAAAGAATTAAAAAATATAAGACAATGCGAAAAATCTCATTGGAAAAACAACTTACCTGAAAAATAGAGCCGGGAGAGAAAATTTAAAAATTATGGGACAACCTGAAGGCCATGATCAAAACAGAGCATAGATACCATCTTTCATGAAATTATCAAGGAAAACTGTCCTGATATTCTAGAACCAAAGGGTAAAACAAGTATTGAAAGAGTAATGGGGTATAGAAATCTGTCTTACCCCACAAAAAAAGAGAGAAGATGGGAATAAGGGAAGCAAGGACTCTGACAGGAAAGAGGGAAGATTGGGGGAAGGAGTAATCAGAATGCATGGGGGTAGGGGAGAGATGGGGAAGAAATTTGGAACTCAAAATCTTGTGGAAATCAATGTTGAAAACTAAAAATGAATAAATAAAACATCATTATAAATACATTAATTCCATTAAAAATACATTCACAATAAAAAGAAAGAAGTGATGACCAGGAAAGCTTCAGAGAGGCCTGGAAGGATTTACATGAACTGATGCTAAGTAAAAGGAACAGAACCAGGATGACTTTGCACACAATAACAACCACAGTGTTTTCTGGTAGACTTAGCCCTCCAGAGCAATGCAAGGACCTAAAAAATTCCCAATGGACTCTAGAGGCAAAATGTCTTCCACATCTAGGGAAAGAAGTAAGGAATTGGATCACAGAATGAAACAGACCATTTTCTCTTGTGTTATGTTTTGTTTTGTTTTTTATGGTTTCTCCCATTTTAATTCTTCTATACAACATTACTAAGGTGAAAATGTATTTAGTAAAAATGTATTTTGGAACCTATATAGGATTGCATGCTGTTTCAGGGAGGGAGGGGAATAGGAGAGGAAAGGGGAGGAGGTAGGAGGAAAAAATTTAAGATATATGGAAGTGATTTTAGAAAACTGAAAATAAATTAATTAATTTTAAAAAAAGAAAAAAAAACTTTTGTGAAGTACTTTACAAATATTATTTCTTTTTCTCCTCACAGGAATCCTGGGAGAGAGGTGCTCTTAATATTCCAATCTCATAAGTGAGCCATTTCTACTTTCTAGTATACTTAAAAGGCAAATGATGCTGACTGCCTCTGAAGTTAGAAGGGACCTCAGAGATCTACCTCCGAGCATTTCTCAATTTTTTTTCTGTCATAGAAAAGACACTTTTTTCAGCCTCCCGATGGTGCTGCACTCCTCAGAAGGTTTTTTAGATACAAAAATGAAATACATTGAATTACAAGTGAAACCAATTACTCTGAAATCAGCTATCCAAATATTTTTTAAGTATCACACCCTGAGTTAAGAAATTCTAGACCACCACCTCCTATTTTAAAGAGAAGGGAATTAAGCAATAGGGTTGATATTAATTGCCCAAGTTCATGCAGGCAAAAAGTAGACGATCCAGGATTAGAATTCATGCCTTCTGACTCCACATCCATGTTTTTTTTTTCTTCAGTATCTACCATGCTGCTTCATCTAAACATTCTCCTCAGCTCCAATTCCCAGTAATTCTCCCAAAGTCTTTGAAGAGTAACTAATATTGACTATAAGGCAATCTGAAAGCATGAATTACTAAATAAATGCTAAAAACAGGAAGAAAATCAATATTTGCCCTTAGTGCATTTTGCAATGAATAATATGTACAATTTCAATAAAAAACACACAAACCATAAAAGAGAATGTATCACAAGCTGGCTACTTACTTTGTCTTTCGGTGTGTAGGGGGCTAGTACTTTTTTTCTTTGATACCCTGTAGTCAATGAATCCCTATATCTCAATTAATTTAAATAAAAACTGCCCCTCTCATCTTTCTCAAATCTGCAATTAGTGTCCAGCAGGAAGATAAAAGGCTCCTAGAAACCAGCCATTAAGCCCCACTGGTATGGTGGAAAAAAGGAAAAATAAAGTCCATCTTAAATAAGGGAGTTACTGTTTCTATAACCTAAATGATGACATTAAATACTCAGGCTCTAAAGACACGTGGACTCAGGCTGTACAGCACAAAAGGAACAGAAAAGGGGAATGATGGGATTAAATGTGGTGAAGTCCCCAAATACTGCTGGAAATCAAGTAGATATAGTATCAGTGGGCCTGGGGTAATCAGTGATCTGGCAAATCTGAAGTTATTACAGATATGAGGTTGGTGTAATAATTCTTAAAGCTTCAACCCTTCCAGACAAATTACAGATACCCCTTTCCACTTTAGTAACTTCATTTTGTATAACAGTTTATTATACAACTTGGCTCAAGAAAACCAGAAAATGATTTCTTTTTCATTTTGAAGGTTACCATAGCATATTTCACAACTTTGACTTCTCTCCCTCTTTCCCTGTCCTAGTGACTTAAATACCTCAAAGGCCATATTTTTTCCCCTCATCTCTTTATTCTCTAGATAGAAGGGTAACCAGGAGGCATCTGGAATTTTTTCTGGGCTTTTACCATTCTAATGAAAATAAATAGCAATAAAACCAAGTTCATTACAGTAGTGAGGAATGGATTTCTCCGAAATTGAAAACTTATCAACAGCCGTGAGCTCAGGTGTTTGGTAAAGTCAGAATGCATTAGTCTCTCAGTTTCACTGAAATTATTCTTCTCAAATCCGAGAAGCTCAGCTCAGACCTGGCTGATTTTATGAATGTCGTAATGGAAAACCTGGTCCTTGGTGGGTGTTGATTGGTTTTATTTTTATAGAATCTACTCAAAGGGAACTAAGGTTTTATGATGCCAATGACCACATGTGGAATGAGCTCTGGATCTGAAGTAAAAAGATGTGGGTTCAGATTCTCAGTCTATTACTTATTATCCATGGTGATTTTGGAAGATCACATAAACCACTTGGGTCTCAATTTCCTTATCTGCAAAATCTGGGGAGTGCACTAGAACAGGGCCTAACTTTTGACCTATCAAGGCCCTGCCTTAGAAAGCTGGTAAAGCCTATGAACCCTTTCTCAGAATGTTTTCAAACAAATGAAATACCTAACACTGTAAAGGAGACCAATTAGATTGAAATAAAGATATCTTTTAATTTTCTGCATCCCAGGTCACAGACTTTCTGAAATCTATGCATAAAACTCTTCAGAGACTGCAGTCCCTAGATAAAGAACCCCTGTTTTAGATGATTCCCTAAGCACCCTTCTTGTTCTTAACCTCATTATCTTTATTAAGAAGGTATTCATGAAGGGAAAAAATATATGAAGAGATTATCACACTTTTCAGCCTTACCATCTAAATACACTCTTATACTTTCTCAAATGTGCTCTTATGATAGGGACTTAGTTGAGGAGGGGTCAGGATTGGGCAGCAGTTTTATCAAATGGGTTGAATTAGGGGTAAAGAATCTTACAACAGACATGAACTCAATGAAGATGATTCACTAGAAGTGCTATGCATCCTCATGCACAACCAAATGCGTGATTTCCCCCTAATGATCAGTCTTAACACTAAGGGAAAACAATCTAAGGAACAAAACTTTTTGATTTTGAAATGCCAGGTAACAGTCTACCTGTTTTATTCTGACAAGTTCTTACTTGCTTTCTGCTGTTCATGTACTTGATGTCTCCAGTAAAGCAGTGTTGCAAGGGCTACCTCCAAGCTATCAGTAATGGAAATCCATTCTCTTTTTTATGAATCAGGTGGAAGTTTTTGTGTTCATTGCCAAAGAAGACCATGGGATCAGAGAAATGATGACATGACTTGCACTTGACTTTGTTTTGGGTGAGGGAGGGCTGTGCAAAGTCACCAACCTCACTTCTCCTCTGGAGGCCGTCTGAATCCAGTGACCATATATTCATCAAGATGATTGGAGATGACCCAGTGTCACTTGTAATTCTAGAGACTGGTGGGAGTGGAATTCCTCTAGGTGAGAAAGTTCTATCTCTATTTGTTTGAATTGAGATCTTCTCTTTCTCCCAGTCAAAGAGCACAGTGGAAAGAGTGCTAATCAGGTAGACCTGAGGTCAAATATGGACTCAGACACTGAAGAGCTATGTGACCCTGCATAAAATACTCAATCTCTTATGCCTCAGTTTCCTCACCCGTAAAGTGGGGACAGTAAAAGCACCTATATCACAAAGTGTTTGTGAGGACTAAATGATATTATATTTATAAAATACTTCACACAGTGCCTAGTACTTAAATTTCTCTTCCTTACTATCCTTTTTATCCTTTGGTATACTCTAAACTAGAGAAATTCTCCATTTTCTATTAGCAGTTTTGCTTAGATAAATGGATCTTCAGACTATTTACTCCTTGTCTTTTGTAGAACCGGTGTTTGGTGGGAAGGGGCTAAGCCAACTAAGAACTATACTCCCTGGTAAGAGTGATCTAGGGAAGCAGCTTTCATTCTCAATTCAGAACTGGGGTACTGGAAGAAGTGGCAGATAGATGTTCTAACCTGATAGCCTTCACAGAGATTGAAGGACAGATTGCCCAACCTTGGCCATCCTGGATCCTACCTGCCCCCTCCTTGGGAGACCAGTACTGTATGTGTTCTAAGGAAGGTCAGATAGCCTGTAGCTGCTTATCTCCAGGGCATAAACAGCACCAAAGCTTTGGAGCTGGTGTAAATAGAGTCTTGGCTCTGGCAGGGGACAGGTAAAACAGATATATCATTCTAATGGTAATGGATCCCATCACCTGGGACATGTGGACCTATCCAACCAGCAATGAGCAGAGTCTGGGGGAAATAACCTCACCATGAAAGAGAGATGTTACATTCTCTGGAGTGAATGAAGTGAATGACTGCAGCTGCTGTCTTCCTGCTTGTATTAGCAAAGATGGGCTAAGGCTGAGCTAGTTGGGTAGCAGTAGGGATGGGGGAAGTACCCTGCTTTATAAATTAAACCCTTCATATTTTGTATTGAACTTCAACTAATGTGGATGACTTAGAGATTTCAAAAGGGGCTTCTAAAAGTCTAGATGCAAGAATTTCATCCAATTCTGTTCAACTGCTATTTCTGCTCATTTCAGTCTAATTTTGAGTGAATTCAGTTTGAACATGGCTGATTTTTTAAAACACCAAAAAGTGGCACTGGGCAGGTGGTTTGAAATGTTCTTCAAAAATGTATGTTGAAGGGAGGAGCCAAGATGGCAGAGTAGAAAGATTCACATATGCTGGCTCCGAAGCCACAACCCATAAATTTCCTGTAAAAAGAACTCCCCACAAATTCTAGAGCAGTGGAAGCCACATAGCAATGCAGTGGAGGAGATTTCTGTTCCAGAGAGCCCTGAAAAACCGGCACCAAAGGTCGATCACGCAATGGACAGTGGAGTCCAGCCCTGCCCTGCCCACACGGCTGGAGAGGAGCAGATCCGAGCGGGCTTCAAGGACGGAACCTCCAGCACCCGCGAAGGTCCCTCCACCCACAGGTGCTACAGGTCACTGAGAGGGACTTCTGGGCTGGCCGAGAGGGGAAAGGGGGTCTCCATGCCTCTTTAGGCCCTCTTGGGAGGCAGCGGCAGAGGCAGCGGCAGCCAGGGGATCCTGGAGCAGACAGGACCTCAGATCCATAACTGAAGGTCTCCACATAAACCCCATGAGGGAACTGAGCCTGGGAGGTGGCCCTGTCCTCACCTGAGAACCTGAATTTAATCTTACCCTGAATAGCAGCCCTGCCTGCCACTGAAAGCCCTGAGGCTGGGGAGCAGCATTTGAATCTCAGACCCCAAGCACTAGCTGGGCAGATTTAGGTGGGGGTGGAGAGGAATCTCAGAAGTCAAGTAACTGGCTGGGAAAATGACCAGAAAAGGGAAAAAAAAATAAGACCATAGAAGGTTACTTTCTTGGTGATCAGATGTTTCCTCCTTTCCTTTCTGATGAGGAAGAACAATGCTTACCATCAGGGAAAGACATAGAAGTCAA
Source organism: Bettongia penicillata ogilbyi (assembly GCA_023548195.1). Lineage (NCBI taxonomy): Eukaryota > Metazoa > Chordata > Mammalia > Diprotodontia > Potoroidae > Bettongia > Bettongia penicillata. The sequence goes on from JAJHZJ010000580.1 coordinate 3,669,829, forward strand.
GGCCTCTGTATCCCAAACATCCGAAATAGATATCCAATGGGCTCAGGCCATGGAAGAGCTCAAAAAGGATTTTGAAAATCAAGTTAGGTGGAGGAAAAACTGGGAAGAGAAATGAAAGAGATGCAAGAAAAGCATGAAAAACAGGTCAATACCTTGCTAAAGGAGACTCAAAAAAAATGCTGAAGAAAATAACACCTTGAAAAATAGGCTAACTCAATTGGCAAAAGAGCTTCAAAAAGCCAATGAGGAGAAGAATGCTTTCAAAAGCAGAGTTAGCCAAATGGAAAAAGAGCTTCAAAAGCTCACTGAAGAAAATAGTTCTCTCAAAATTAGAATGGAACAGATGGAGGCTAAGGACTTTCTGAGAAACCAAGAAATCACAAAACAAAACCAAAAGAATGAAAAAATGGAAGAGAATGTGAAATAGCTCATGGGAAAAACAACTGACCTGGAAAATAGAACCAGGAGCGACAATTTAAAAATTATGGGACTACCTGAAAGCCATGATCAGAAAAAGAGCCTAGACATCATCTTCCATGAAATTATCAAGGAAAACTGCCCTGATATTCTAGAACCAGAGGGCAAAATAAGTATTGAAGGAATCCATCAATCACCGCCTGAAAGAGATCCAAAAAGAGAAACTCCTAGGAACATTGTGGCCAAATTCCAGAATTCCCAGGTCAAGGAGAAAATATTGCAAGCAGCTAGAAAGAAACAATTCCAGTATTGTGGAAATACAATCAGGATAATACAATATCTAGCAACTTCTACATTAAGGGATTGAAGGGCTTGGAATAGGATACTCCAGAAGTCAAAGGAACTAGGACTCAAACCAAGAAATCACCTACCCAGCAAAACTGAGTATAATACTTCAGGGGAAAATATGGTCTTTCAATGAAATAGAGGACTTTCAAGCATTCTTGATGAAAAGACCAGAGCTGAAAGAAAATTTGACTTTCAAACACAAGAATGAGAAGTATGAAAAAGGAATCAGCAAAGAGAAGTTGTAAGAACTTACCAAAGGTGAACTGTTTACATTCCTACATGGAAAGACAATATTTGTAACTCTTAAAACTTTTCAGTATCTGGGTAGTTGGTGGGACTACAGACACACATACACACACACACGTGTGCACACACATGCACATGCATGTCCGCACACACATACACACATGCACGCACACAGAGACAGAGAGCACAAAGTTAATTGAATAGGCCGGGATCATATCTTAAAGGAAATTAAGGTAAAGGGTGAGAGAGAAATGTAGTGGGAGGAGAGAGGGTGAAATGGAATGGGGTCAATTATCTCTCATTCAAGAGGCAAGCAGAAGACTTTTTAGTGGAGGGAAAAAGAGGAGAGCTGAGAAAAAAACATCAAGTTTACTCTCATCACATTCGACTAAAGGAAGGAATAAATTGCACACTCATTTTGGTATGAAAAACTATCTCACAATACAGGAAAGTGGGGGAGAAGGAGATAAGCAAGGGTGGGGGAATGATGGTAGGGAGGGCAATGGGAGGAGGGAGCAATTTGAAGTCAACACTCTTGGGGAGGGACAGGATCAAAAGACACAATAGAAACAATGGGGGGCAGGATAAGATAGAGGGAAATACAGTTAGTCTTACACAACATGACTATTATCGAAGTCATTTGCAAAACTATACAGATAGGGCCTATATTGAATTGCCTGCCTTCCCAAAGGGAATGGGTGGGGAGGGAGGGATGGGAAGAATTTGGAACTCAAAGTTTTAGGAACAACTGGTTAGTATTGTTGTTGCTACTAGGAAATAAGACATACAGTTAATGGGGAATAGAAAGTCATCTGGCCCTACAGGACAAAATCGAAGATGGGGACAAGAGAAGGGAGGGAGTATAGAAGAGAGGGCAGATTGGTGATAGGGAAAATTCGATTGCTCGGTGTATTGAGGTGGGGGAGGGGAGACAAGGGGAGAAAATTTGGAACCCAAAATTTTGTGAAAATGAATGTAAAAAGTTAAATAAATTAATTAAAATTAAAAAAAAAAGGAAAATTTAAAAGTAAGCACAAAAACTAACTAGGAAAATTGGACAAATGGAAAAGGAAGTACAAAAGCTAACCAGAGAAAATAATTCCTTAAAGGGAATAATTGGAGAGGTGGAAAAGGAGAAGCAAAAGTTAACTGAAGAAAACAACTGGATAAAAATTAGAATTGGGCAAGCAGAAGCCAATGACTCTATGAGACATCAAGAATTAATCAAACAAAATCTAAAGTATGAAAAGATAGAAGAAAATGTAAAATATCTAATTGGAAAAACAACTGACTGGGAAAATAGATCCAGGAGAGAAAATTTAAGAATTATTGGGCTAACAGAAAGCCATGATGAAAAAAAGAGACGGGACAATATCTTCCAAGATATCAACAAGGAAAATTTCCCAGAAGTCCCAGATCCAGAAGGCAAAATAATCATTAAAATAATCCACTGTTCCCTCCTGAAACTGATCCCAAATGAAAAACACCAAAGAATATTGTTGACAAATTCCAGAACTATCAAATGAAGGAGAAAATACTACAGGCAGCCAGAAGGAAACCATTCAAGTTTCGAGGAGCTACAGTCACAATCACATAGGAACTTGCACCTTCTATATTAAAAGATCAAAGTAATTGGAATACGATATTTTATATGGCAAATGAGCTGGGACTACAATCAAGGATCAATTATCCAGCAAAGTTCACCATAACATTTCACGCAAGGAGATGGACATTAAATGAAATAAGGGATTTCCAGGCCTTCCAGATAAAAAGGACAGAACTCAATAATAAATTTGATCTTCAATCGCAGGTCTTAAGAAAGGCATAAAAATTTACACAGGGGAAAAGATAAAATTATCACTCAACATGGGCAAAGTCTTTACCTCCCTATAAGGGAAGATGATTCTTACTAATCTTGAGAATTGTGTATCTACAATGAAATATGAAAGGGATATACATAGATAGAGGGAACAGGTATAAAGTAAATGATGTGTTGATAAAAATGTGATTTAAGGATGCAAAGGAATTGCAAACAGGAGATGTGAAAAAGAGGAAGCAGTAAATGTTAAATCTCATCACACAAGTAGCACAAAATTATATTACAATACAGGGAAAGAAGGGAGGAAGATGAGCATCATTTCATATTTACTCTCATCTGATTTGATTCAATGAGGGAACAACAAATTTAAATACATAAATCTAACTAGTTCTACAGGTAGTAGGAGGGAAAGGGTGAAAGAAAGGGGAGGGGAGGCTAAAAGTGAGGGAAGAAGTAATAAGGGCAAAGGGTAATAAAAGGGTGGGGGCAGAAAGAAGGAAGGGAAGACTGCAAGAGGTGGTGGTCAAAAATTGTAACTACATTGTGGGAGGGAAGGGAGAACCAAAAGCACAAATGGTGGGAAAGAAGATGGATTTGTTTTGTAATTTCTTGGTTTCTTATAAAGTCATTAGAATCCATCTGTTTCATTCTAATTTTTAAAGAAATATTTTCTTCAGTGAGCTTTTAAACCTCCTTTTCCATTTGGATAATTCAGCTTTTTAAAACATTCCTCTCATTGGCTTTTTGGACTTCTTTTGCCAATTGAGTTAGTCTATTTTTAAAGGTGTTATTATCTTCAGATTTTTTTGGGTGTCCTTTAGCAAGCGGTTGACTTGCTTTTCATGATTGTCTTACATCACTCTCATTTCTCTTCCCAATTTTTCCTCCACCTCTCTTACATGATTTTCAAAGTCCTTTTCGAGTGCTTCCTTGGCCTGGGACCATTGCATATTTCTTTTGGAGGTTTTATATGCAGAAGCCTTGACTTTTATGTCATCCCCTGATGGTAAACATTGTTCTTCCTCATCTGAAAGGATGGGAGAGAATAACTGTTCACCAAGAAAGTCACCTTCTATAGTTTCATTTTTTCCCCCTTTTATGGGCGTTATCCCAACCAGTTACTTGACTTTTGGGTCCTTTCTCAAGAGTAGTGTATACTCTGGAACAGTGTAAGTTCTCAGTTCTTCCAAGGTTATACAATCAAGGGAGAGAAGTTTATTCCCTGGCCTAGCTCCTGGCTGAGATTTAGATCAGCTGCTCAATTCCCCCAAGGGCTTTATCCAACAATGGAAGCTGGTAGCCGTCTGCCTGGTCACCTTAGCCACATCCCACCACTGCTGCTGCTGCCACTGCAGGGGCTCCTACTTGGAGTTGGGACTAGGGAAGAACCCTGCTCCCTTGTTACAGAGGAAAAAAAACTCTCTCACTGACCTTTGAAGCTTCCTTTGGTGCCTGTGGATTGAGGAATCTGTGAATCCCAACTGCTACTGGGGATTCCTGCTCCTGAGACCTGCTCTGGTCCTCCTCCTGACACTGTTGTGCCAACGCTGGGCTGGGCTCCACACCATGTCCTGGTGCAACAGACCTTTTCTGTTGGCCTTACAAGTTACCCTGGGTTGTAAATCTCCTCCACTCCATTGTTCTGTGGCTTCTGCTGCTCTAGAATTTAGAGTCTTTCTTTACAGTTATTTTATGGGCTGTGGGGGAAAAGCTGGAGTATGTGCCATCTTGGCACATATATTTCTACTCTGCCATCTTGGATCTGCCCCCAGGGAAGAGGATGGAGGGAAAGACACAGATTGTAATCATAACTCTGAATGTGAGTGGGATGAACTGCCCCACAAAATGGAGACAGAGAGCAGAAAGGATTAAAAACAATAATCCGACAATATGTTGTTTACAAGACACACATCTGAGATGGGGTGATACATAGGGCAATGGTAAAAGGTTGGAGCAGAATATATTGTGCTTCAGCTGATGTAAAAAAGGAGGGGTAGTAATTCTAATCTCAGACAAAGCAAAGGCAGAAATAGATCAAATCAAAAGAAATAATGAAGCTATATCCTGATAAAAGGCACCATAGATAATGAAGCAATATCATTATTAACATATATAATCCAAGTAGTATAGCATCTAGATTCTTAGAGGGGAGATTGGGGAGTTGCAGGAAAAATCAGACAGCAAAGGTATACTAGAGGGAGACCTCAACCTCCCCCTCTCTGAACTTGATAAATTTCACCTCAAAATAAACAAGAAAGAAGTTAAGGAGGTAAATAAAACTCTGGATAGAGTAGGTAGGATAGATCTCTGGACAAAAATTGAATGGGGATAGAAAGGAACATGCATTTTTCTCAGTGGTATATGGCACAAATGCAAAAATTGCCCTTGATGGGGCGGAGCCAAGATGGTGGAGTAGAAGGACGCACATTTACGAACTCCAACCCACAGCCCATAGAATTAATGTAAAAAGAGATCCGCATAAATTCTGGATCACTGAAAGGTGTGCAGAACCAGAGTGGAAGAGATTTCTGTGCCAGAGAGCCCTGGAGACCTGTCCCCAGGGTCCGTCATGCCCCGGAAAGCGGACCCCACCCCAGCGCTGCCCTGGCCGCGGCCCCAGAGAAGCTGACCCAAAAAGGCTTCAGGGACGGAAGCTCCGGCAGCCAGGAAAGTTCCTCTGCCCACAGAAGCTACAGGTCAGTGAGAGAAACGGCTGGCTGGAGGAGGGGAGCAGAGTGTCTCCATGACTCGGGCCTCCTCGGGAGGAATCAGTGGTGGCAGAGACGGGGCAGGAAGCGGCGGAGGCAGAGGTGTGGGTGGCAGCGGAGGCAGCAGCAGCGGCGGCCCAGGACTCCCTCAGCAACAGGCAGGATCTTCATTACTAAAAGTCTCTGCATAAACAACCTGAGGGAGCTGAGCCTGGGAGACGGCCCTGCCCCACCCTGCTCCACTGCTGAAGGTCTCTGCATAAAGTCCCTGAGGAAGCCGAGACTGGGAGGTGGCCTTGCCCCCACCCCAGCACCAGAACTAAAGCTTGCTGCGGAAAGCCCATTTGAACCTCAGACCCCAAGCACTAGCTGGGCGGATCTAGGTGGGGGTGGACAGGAATCTCAGAAGTCAAGTAACTGGCTGGGAAAATGCCTAGAAAAGGGAAGAAAAGTAAGACTATAGAGAGTTTTTTCCAACAAATGCAAATGATCCCGACATTCGGATCTGATGACGAGGACGTATTCTCGCCATCGGGGAAAACGTGGAGGGCGGGGCCTCAGTAACCCAGACACCCCAGGGGGATGTCAGGTGGGCTCAGGCCCTGGAACAGCTCAAAAAGGATTTTGAAAAGCAAGTTAGACAGGTGGAGGAAAAACTGGGAAGAGAAATGAGAGAGATGCAAGAAAAGTATGAAAAACGGGTCAATACCTTGGTTAAGGAGACCCAAAAAATTGCTGAAGAAAAAAACACCTTGAAGACTAGGTTCACTCAATTGGCAAAAGAGGTTCAAAAAGCCAATGAGGAGAAGAATGCTTTCAAAAGCAGAATTAGCCAAATGGAAAAGGAGGTTCAAAAGCTCACTGAATTTAATAGTTCTCTCAAAATTAGAATGGAACAGATGGAGTCTAATGACTTTACGAGAAACCAAGAAATCACCAAACAAAACCAAAAGAATGAAAAAATGGAAGAGAATGTGAAATATCTAATGGGAAAAACAGCTGACCTGGAAAATAGATCCAGGAGAGACAATTTAAAAATTATGGGACTACCTGAAAGTCATGATCAAAAAAAGAGCCTAGACATCATCTTCCATGAAATTGTCAAGGAAAACTGCCATGACATTCTAGAACCGGAGGGCAAAATAAGTATTGAAAGAATCCATTGATCACCACCTGAAAGAGATCCAAAAAGAGAAACTCCTAGGAACATTGTGGCCGAATTCCAGAACTCCCAGCGCAAGGAGAAAATCTTACAAGCAGCTAGAAAGAAACAATTCCAGTACTGTGGAAATACAATCAGGATAACTCAAGATCTAGCAGCTTCTACGTTAAGGATCGAAGGGCATGCAATAGGATATTCCAGAAGTCAAAGGAACTAGGACTCAAACCAAGAATCACCTACCCAGCAAAACTGAGTATCATACTTCAGGGGAAAATATGGTCTTTCAATGAAACAGAGGACTTTCAAGCATTCTTGATGAAAAGACCAGAGCTGAAAAGAAAATTTGACTTCCAAACACAAGAATGAGAAGAAGCATGAAAAAGTAAATAGCAAAGAGAAGTCTTAAGGGACTTACCAGAAGTGAACAGTTTACATTTCTACATGGAAAGACAATATTTGTAACTCTTAAAACTTTTCAGTATCTGGGTAGTTGCTGGGACCACACACACACATGTACACACATGCATGCACACACACATGCACACATGCACACACACACACAGAGACAGAGAGCACAGAGTGAATTGAATAGGATGGGACCATAGCTTAAAAGAAATTAAGGTAAATGGTGAGAGAGAAATGTAGTGGAAGGAAAGAGAGTGAAATGGAATGGGGTAATTATATGTCATTTAAGAGGCAAGTAGGAGACTTTTTAGTGGAGGGAAAAAGAGGAGAGCTGAGAAAAAAAAAAACAATTAGTTTACCCTCATCACATTTGACTAAAGGAAGGAATAAAATGCACACTCATTTTGGTATGAAAACCTATCTTTCAGTATAGGAAAGTGGGGGAGAAGGAGATAAGCAAGGGGGGGGATGATGGAAGGGAGGGCAAAGGGAGGAGGGAGCAATTTGAAGTCAACTTGAAACTTGGGGAGGGACAGGATCAAAAGACAGAAGAGAAACAATGACGGGCAGGGTAGGATGGAGGGTAATTCAGTTAGTCTTACACAACACGACTATCAGGGAAATCATTTGCAAAATTACACAGATATGGCCTGTATTGAATTGCTTGCCTTCCCAAAGGGCATGGGTGGGGAGAGGGGGATGGGGAGAATTTGGAACTCAAACTTTTAGGAACAACTGTCTAGTATTGCTGTTGCTACTAGGAAAGAAGACATACAGTTAATGAGGAATAGAAAGTCATCTGGCCCTACAGGAGAAAAGAGAAGATGAAGACAAGAGAAGGGAGGGATGACAGAAGAGAGGGCAGATTGGAGATAGGGAAAATTAGATTGCTTGGGGTATTGGGGTGGGGGGAAGGGATAAAAGGGGAGAAAATTTGGAACCCAAAATTTTGTGAAAATGAATGTAAAAAGTTAAATAAATAAAAAAAAAATTGCCCTTGTACTAGGGGATAAAAACCTCACAATCCAGTACAGAAAGGCAGAAATGGTCAATGCATCCTTCTCAGATCATAATGCAATAAAAATTTTGTGTAATATAAGGCCATGGAAAGATAGAATAAAAATTAATTGTAAACTAAACAATCGAATCCTAAAGAAGGAGTGGGATAAACATAAATCATAGAAACAATCAACAACTTCACTCAGGAGAATGAGAATAATTAGACAACCTATCAAATCTTATGGGATACTACAAAAAGCAGTTCTTAGGGGAAGTTTTATATGTTTGAGTGCCTATATGAAAAAAATAGAGAAAGAGAAGATCAAAGAATTGGGCATGCAGCTGATAAAGCTTGAAAAAGAAAAAATTGAAAATTCCCAAGTAAACAAAAAAAATTGAAATTAACAAAACTATTGATTAGAGATATGCAAATCAAAACAACTCTGAACCACCAATCATGCCTAGGATATTGGTTAACATGACACAAAAGGAAGATGATAAATGCTGGAGAAGATGTGGGAGAGATGGAACACTAATTCTTTGTTGTCGGAGCTATGCACTGATCCAACCATTCTGGAGAGCAATTTCGAACTATGCCAAAAGGGATCCAAAAATGTTCATACCCTTTGAATCAGAAATTCATATCAGCTACTCAATTTCCCCAGGGGCTTTAGGAGGAGGGGCGGCAAGTCTGCCACTGAGGGCTGAGGTTCAGATCAGCAACTCCATTCCCCCAGGGGCTTTACATTGAGGGCTCCAACAATGGAAGCTGGTTGCTGCCCCTACTGATGCTGCCTGGGACTGGACCTAGAGGAGGATCTTGCTCTCTTATCCATAAGCTGGGAAAACCCTTTCACTGAACTTTGAAGATGCCTTTGGCTCCTCTGGTTTGAGGGTTCCATGAACCTCCACTGCTTCTGCTATGGATTCTGCCCCTGAGGCCTGCTCTGGTCCTGCTCCTCCCAGCTCCATGTGACCAAGGCCAGGCCACACCTCAAGTCCAGTGTGACAGACCTTTCCTGTCGACCCTAGGTCACCCTGGGCTAGAAATCTCCTCCACTCCATTGTTTTGTGGCTTCTACTGCTCTAGTGTTTTTTGAGAGCCATTCTTTATAGGCATTTTATGGGCTGTGGTAGAAGAGCTAGAGTATGTGCATCTTTCTGCTCTGACATCTTGGCTCTGACCCCCAGGCTCTTTATATGATTGTGGCTTTCATGTAGTCCCATAATTTTAAAATTATCTATCTCTCCTGGATCTATTTTCCAGGTCAGTTGTTTATCCAATGAGATATTTCACATTATCTTGTTTTTTTTTTCATTCTTTTGGGGTTTTTTTGTAATTTCTTTGTTTCTCCTAAAGTCATTATCTTTTATCTGCTTCATTCCAATTTTTAAAGAAGTATTTTCTTCAGTAAGCTTTAGAACCTCCTTTTCCATTTGACTAATTCTGCTTTTTAAAGCATTCTTCTCTTCACTGGCTTTTTGGGCCTATTTTAGCATTTGAGTTAGTCTATTCTTCAAGGTGTTATTGTCCTCAGTATTTTTGGGATCTCCTTGAGCAAGTTGTTAACTCATTTTTCATGATTTTCTTACATCACTCTCATTTCTCTTCCCAATTTTTGTCTACCTCTCTTACTCAATTTTCAAAATCCTTTTTGATCTCTTCCATGCCTGAGGCCATTGTATATTTATTTTGGATGTTTTAGATGCAGAAACCTTGACTTTTCTGTCTTCTGATGGTGTGCATTGTTCTTTTTCATCTGAAAGGATGGAAGAAAATACCATCAGGAAAGTAACCTTCTATGGTCTTATTTTTTTTCCCCTTTATTTGGGGCATTTTCCCAGTCAGTTACTTGACTTTTGAGTCCTTTGTTAAGAGTGGGGTATACTCTGGGGACCTGTAAGTTCTTAGTTCCTCTAATCCAGGGATAAGAAGCTCTAGTCTTAGAGCTACTGCAAGTTTTCTGCCCAGGATCTGTGAGTAGAATTCCCTCTCCAAAGCCTCCATCAGCTCCACCAGACAGCACTCCTCCTCACCACAGGAGAGCCACTCAGGGCTGAGACCCAAATCAGCTGCTCAATTCCCCCATAGTCTTTAGGTCCAGGGTCTCAAAAATGGATGCTGCTGTTGCTGCCTGGGGCCACCTGGGGCCACCTAGGGCCAAGACAAAGGGAGTTCCCTGCTCCCTTCTCACCTAGGTGAAAGAGCTTTCTCATTGATCTTTGAATCTGTCTCTGGAATTTGTGGGTTGAGGGATCTGGGAACTGCAGATCCCTTGGTCCCTTCAAGCTTGCTCTGGTTCTCTCCCTGCAGTGCTGTGTGACCAACACCAGGCTGTGCTCTGCTCTGAGCCTGGTGCAACAGATATTTCCTGTCAGTATTCTAGGCTGCCTTGGTCTGGAAATGTATTTGACTTTGTTGTTTTGTGGCTTCTGCTGCTCTAGAGTATGTTTAGAGTCATTTTTACAGGTATTTTATGGGCTTTGGGGGGAGAGCTTCTATAGGTTGTCTTTCTACTCTGCCATCTTAGCTCCACCCCCCCCACTCAAGAGCTCCTGCAAAAACTAGGCCCCTGTTTGTTATTTTAGCCTGATAAATCTTAAATGTCTCCCTCATTTTCCATTATTACAGCTACTACAGGCACATCATGCACGTTAGCTGTCCTGATGTCCTTCCTGCACCACATTTCTTCTTCTTTCTAGGGCCCAAGAGATCCAGGAATTTACAGAAGAAACCCAAATGGTTTCAACCACAAGTCCTGTGTGTCCTTGATGAGGCCCATGATTCATATATGGCATGTAGGTTTAAGAAAATGTTTTATGTACTCATCTGGGTTCAGTTAGGTTTACTGGAGTCAGGCAAACTAATTTGATGGCCTCTTGAGGTACTTAGGCAAAATCATCTGCACAAATAGAATACTCGTGGGGAAATCATAATTAGCTGGTGTGTGTGTGTGTATATATATGTTTATATGTATACACACACATACACACACACTCACATATATATATCACATATATATATGCATACATGCATACATACATACAGAATGAGTGTGTGGTTGTGACTGTTATCTTTCATTTTCAAGAAGGACCAAAATGACATCACTATGACAAAGTCAAGTTTCAGTGTGCCCGACTGTGACTGATCCAGTCAATATGAGCTCAGAATGGTCTCCCACAGATTGGGCACGGATTCGTGTGAAGATTTCAGGTGAATATTCAAAATTTGCACATCCTGTATTTCCTTTGTACCGTTTCAATACTGCTTTACAAAAAGAGCACAGCACTTTTTCTGATATGGGCATGCCATGTTGAGCAGTCCTGTGCTGGTGTCTCCCCTGTCACTCAATCAAATCCAAAGTTCTTGAGAGAGACCTTGAGAGTGTCCTTCTATTGCTTCTTCTGACCACCAAGTGATCTCCTGTCCCATGCAAGTTCACCATAAAATAGTCGTTTTGGCAAGCATATGTTTGGTATTCAAACAATGTGACTAGATCATCAGAATTGCACTTTCTGAAGCATAGCTTGAATGCTTGGCAATTTAGGTGATCAAGGTCCTCAGTGTCTGGTACCTTATCCTGCCAGATGATCTTCAGAATCTTCTTAAGACAGTTCAAATGGAAGTGATTCAGTTTCCTGACATGGTGCTTATAGACTGTCCATGTTGCATAGGCATACAACAATGAGGTCAGCATAACGGTTCTGTAGACCGTCAGTTTGGTAGTCAATCTAATACCACTTCTCTCCCATACTTTTCTTCAGGGGCCTCCCAAACACTATGCCACTTCCGGTAATGCATGTGTCAACCTCATTGCCAATGTGTACATCCTTGGAAAGTACACTACCAAGGTAAGTGAACTTATCCTCAGCATTCAAAACTTCTCCATTCATTATAACCAACAGCTCCATATATGGGTGGTGTGGTGTTGGCTTATGGAGCACCTGTGTTTTCTTGGTGTTAATTATTAGGCCAAAATTAGCAGCAGATAATTGATCTATACTTTGTTGCATCTTGGCTTCAGAGGCTGCGTTGAGTGAACAATCATCTGCGCACAGAAAATTATTCACCAACACTCCCTTCACTTTGGTATTGGCTTGAAGCCTTTTCAAATTGAAGAACTTACAATTAGTACAGTAGTTAACCTTGATGCTCTGTTCATCCTCCTTGAAAGCATTTGACAACATGGCTGAAAACATTGTGCTAAAAAGCATGAGAACAAGTACACAGCCCTGTTTCACTTCATTGATGACTGGGAACATGAGAGCATTGTCCACAATACAGAACCCAGGCAAACATGCCATCATGAAGCTGATGTACAATACTTATGAACTTCTCTGGGCAGCCAAATTTTTACATAATTTTCCATAAGCCCTCATGACCAATAATGTCAAAGACCTTGGCCAGATCTACAAACATTGTGTACAAACCTCTGTTCTGCTCTTGGCACTTCTGGAGTTGTCAGATAGCAAACACCATATTGACTGTTTCTCAGCCCTTTCTGAAGTTACACTGGCTCTCAGGTAGATAACCATCTTTCAGGTGAAGAATCAGCCTTTTAAGGAGAACTCTAGCAAGAATCTTCCCAGCAATGACTAAGAGAATACCCTGCTGTGATTATCACAGGACAATCTATTTTCTTTACCTTTATAGAGATGGACAATGGAGACATCCTTGAACTCCTGATGGATAACCTCTTCTTGCCATATAACCTGGAAAATTTCAGTCAGCTTTTGTATGAGCAGTGGTCCCCCACCTTGTAAATCTCGGCTGTAATAGAATCAACACCAGATGCTTTGCACATGGAAGGAGCCTAATAGCACTCAAAACCTTTTCTTCATTTAGAAGTTGATCTAATGATGGATTGACTTCATCCCGAGGTAAACGGTCAATGACCTCAATATTGATTGATGATGGTCTGTTGAAAACACTATGGAAGTGTTCAGTCCAGCTCTCTAAGATCATGTTCTTATCACTAATCAATGTGCCTCCATCAGCACTGAGTATTTGTGATGCAACATAGGTTTTTGGTCAATAAACAGCTTTCAGGGAATCATAAGAATGCTTTGGATTGTAACTATCAACAGAAAATTGATTTTCATCTGCCTTCTTATTGAACCCAGAATACTGCATCTCTCTAAACTTTGCTTGTACTTTACTTGTGATGGAATTAAAGAGATGGATGAACTATCCTGCTGGTAAATCTGGTAGAGTTCTCATTTTTCATTTAACTTCTTCTGAATTTCCCAATAATTTTCATTAAGCCAGTCTTGGTTTTTGTAAGTGTTCTGACCCGGATGAGCAAACGCAGTGCTGTACACCAAATCTCTGAGAGCCACCCGCTCCTTTTCTGCTCCACTGTTGCCAACTGTGTGTTGGTTCAACTTTCCTTCCAATTTAGCAAAAACTGTTCATGCTCAGAGAAGAACTCTAATTTGTTGACATTAATTCTTTCGATAGTCATTTTTGCCTTGGGGACAGTACTTTTGATGAATGTAACTATTTAGCTTGGAAAGGATAAGTTTATGACCAGTCCAGCACTCTGCACCAGACATTGCCTTCCTCACTCTCATATCTTGTCTGTCTCTTCTCCTTACAATCGTATAGTCAATTAGATGCCAACATTTGCTGTGAGGGTGCGTTCATGAAGTTTGATTGTATTTAGGTAAATATAATATTTACATATACATATGCATATACACACTATATATAGTATATATTTGTGTACAGTGTACATATAAACATATGTCTCTGTGTGTATATAAATATATCATTTATTTTTTTTTACTGATAGAATAAACCAAGCATTTCCATAACATAGTACAATAAAAAAGATGATTGTACATGAAACTGCAAATCTACTATGTACAACTTACTATTCTTTTCAAATATACAACAAAATTGTCATGTACATTTCTTTTTTCCTTTCCTAAGCCTTCTCTGTCACCAATATCGTTCAATGTTGTATTAGAAATCCTAACAGTAGCAATAAGAGAAGAAAAAGATATAGAAGGAATTAGAATAGGGAATGAGGTAAGATGATATGATGATATACTTGAAAAAACTTTAAAAAAACCTTAAAAGTCAATTGAAGCAACTAATAATTTTAGCAATGTAATAGGACATAAAGTAAATCCACATAAATCATCATCATCCCTATATGCCACAAACAGAACTCTGCAATGAGAGACAGTAAAAGATACCCCGTTTAATTTAACTCCAGAGTTAGTGTAAAATACCTGGGAGTATACCAACCAAAATAAGCTCAGGAATTATAAAAACAAATCATATAAACAAAATTACATATATACATACACATATGTATGCATACATAGACATATGTGTTTGTGTATGCATGCACATATACACACATATATGAACACATGTGTATATATGCACACATACATATATGCACATTGTGGTTGTTGTTTGTCCTTCATGCTCCAAGATGACCAAAATGACATCAGAACGTTGGAGTCAACATATCATGTTTTTACTTGTGGCTGCTTATACTAAGATGAGCTCAGAATTCCCTCTCAGGTTGGACACAAATGGTCTGTTTGAACATTTAGGATGGAGATGTCTCTAAATTTGCACATCTCACATTTCCTTTGTGCTACTGAGATTCTGTTTTGCTCAAAAAACTCAGTGTCTTCTCTGATGTGGGCATGCTATGCTGGACAGTCTTGTGCCAGCATCTCTCATGTCTTACTGTACAATTAAACTTCTTCAGTGAGACCTTAAGAATGTCCTTGTATCAATTCTTCTCATCTCCATGTCAGTGCTTGCTTTGTGTGAGCTCTCCACAAAATAGTAGTTTAGGGAATACACACACATATAAATATACATAAATACGTATGTGTTTGTGTGTAGATATAAAACTTGCTACGATATATATGTGGCTAGTATGTGTATACGTATATGTGTGGATGCACATACACATGTATATTTATACATGCAGTGCATGTACACACATTATATGCATGTACATACTTGTGTGTGTATATATATTTATATATCACATGTGTGTATTACTACAGATTTACCTACTTCTTGGGGCTGTTGTGGGGATCATATGTAATAATATTTATAAAATTTTATTTATAATTTCTAAATCTATATATAATATATGTACACATAATATAATTTTATATATTTATATAAAATTTTAAAGTTTTATAATATATAATATAGAATAATTACATACGTAACACTATATATCCTATATAGACATATAATATATTCCATATAGCATACATATAATAAACTGCATGCTGACAAATAGTATATGTGTGTGTATATGTGTACAGATGTATCTATGTGTGTGTATATGCGCACATGCACACATGTTTTTCAGTGTTGTGAGGATCAAATAAGGTAATATATGTAAAGTGCTTTGAAGACCTTAAAGATAGATATTATATAAAATATATTATATACATTTATACCATCTATATAATATACATAATAATAAAATACATGGCTAGCACATTAGTTAGCTAGTTGATAATAATTAGCTTCATATAAATAAACATATTTATATGTATAATAACCATCCTGAGAAGTAGGTGCTATTATTATCCCCATTTACTGATTTGAGATCAGCAAATCAGCAGGCAGACTTCAAAAAAACCTGGAAAGACTTACAAGAACTACTGCTAAGTGAAGTGAGCAGAACCAGGAGGACATTGTACACAGTAACAAAAGCATTTTCTGATGTGTGTGTTTGTCCTTGGTTGCCGAAGAAGACCATGCCATCAGAGAAATAATGACAGGACTTGCATTTGACTTTGTTTTGAGTGAGGGAGGGCTGTGCAGGTCACCAGCCTCACTTCTCCTCCAGAGTCATCTGAATCCAGTGACCAGATATTCATCAGGATGACTAGAGATGCCCCAGGGTGAGGCAATTGAGGTTAAGTGACTTGCCCAAGGTCACACAGCTAGTGAGTGTCAAGTGTCTGAGGTGAGATTTGAACTCAGGTCCTCCTGACTCCTGCACTGGTGCTCTATCCACTGTACCACCTAGCTGCCCCTTCCTCACAATAACATTACAAGTAGGTGCTATTATTTTCATTTTAAAGTTGAGGAAAGTGAGGCAGAGGTTTAGGCGTCTTTCTCAGGATCACAAAATTAGTAAGAGTCTGAGGTGGCATTAGAACCTAAGTCTTCCTAGTTCCAGAGTCAGTTCTGTATCCACTGCTTCCAGCTGGTATACATTCAATTCACATATTTCAAAAAGCAGATAGGGTATCCTCAAATTATTGTGAGTCAGGAGAATACCAGATTTAGAGGAAACATGCACCTTTTAAAACCTGTTCTGGCCATCTAGAGTGAGTGAATTCATATCCAGCAATTACCAATGAAGACTTCCATCAGTTACTGATAAGTTATTGATTCACTTGCCATAGTAAATAAACATGTGAATGCCCTACAAGTTATGACTTTTCTGGTGCCCCAACTATTGACAAAGACATGACATTGGAGTGGAAAAGTTATCCCTGGAGATGCTTCTCTAAGATGTCACATAGTCTGAGCCTGTGCATATTTTTTTCATCATTGTTCCTCCTCTTAGACTTTAATCTTTTAACTCCTTGATGGTGTACAGGCGTCTAGGGCACCACAAGTCCCCAGCCCTTCACCATTCCCAAATTCAGGGTAATTCACCAAGAATCCAAACACATATAAAAATCATGTTCAGAGTTCCCTACCCCTGCTACTATGCTGACCGTCCATGAATTTCAGGCACATCCACCTTTTTCCTCAGACTATCTTCCTACATAATGTCTCTGCAAATACTCTATGTTACCCCAAGAAACACCAGCAAGATTCACCGTCTGTTCTCTCTATAAACCCTTGTCATAACATTCCTGAACAAAAGTCCAGATAAAATCTATCAGTTTTGACAAGTTGTTCTCAGGAGGATGCATCCCAGAGCAATTTAAGTCTAAAGAGCGTGGGCCAGTGCAGTCTTGTCTCGGGAAGCTGATGGGGGGAAATGTCCTCCCTATCAGGGCTCAAACATTGGGTTTGGTGCAGAGGTTCATACTTCCTTCCCATAATGGTCACACCTGCTGGCACAGGGCTAGAGTAGAAATTCAAATTATGATGGACTGCCGAAAGGATGACGCAGATCTCCATCCTCCATGTTTTTGCCTGAGGCCTATATTCCCAAACCACCATGCTGCCACAACTGCTTTTGACCAGAGCACATTGCAGGCACACCACTTAGCCTAGGCAACTGTGAAATATAGGACACCTGAAATAAAGAGCCAGACCTTGAAATACCCTTTGCTATTGGCCTTGCCACTCAAATTTGCCCCAGGTGCCATAATTCTTAAGAACTGAGCAGTAGACAGCTCACACAGTCACCATTCTATCCCATCAGCATTCTTTCCCATCCCATTCCCCAGTCCCATACCCAAAATGCTGACAGAACTGTTAGCAACTACATTTTGCTATCAGGGACCTTCTGAATGCCCACAGAGGCCTGCTTGTCCTTTAGGCCTGACAGCTTCTCTGGATCTCTAGTTTTGAACTAGACAACTGTGTGGTTTCCCTTGCCTATGAGGGTCTTCTTTATATTACCTCTCAATTTGTAGAAGTTTCTACCTTAGTTTAAGTTCCATAAAGACCTCTGAGCTCTTTGCTAGTATGAAACAAAAGGCTTTTTAAAATAAATCTGCTGAGAAACAATCACCAAATACTAGTCATTAGGCAGCCAGGAAAAGCATATTATGAGACATTGGGGGTTTCAAAAAATTTAATGAAATGATTCTGTGGAAAAGAAAATGGGAAGCTTTTTGTATATCATTGGTATAGCACACTTGATAGGAGAAGAGGGATAGGGAGACAGAGAGAAACAGAGATGGGGAGAGAGAGAGAGAGAGAGAGAGAGAGAGAGAGAGAGAGAGATGCGGGGAGAGAGAGAGACAGAGATGGAGAGAGAGATGGGGAGAGAGGGAGAGAGAGAGCACATGCTTTGTAAATTTCTACCCTACATATGGAGAGAAGAGTGGCTATGCTTCTGAGTGGGTAATGCTGCAATAAGGCATCTCCTAGGCTTCATCCTCTTTTCTAAGCAATTCACCTGGAAATCATAGAACCTAGCACTGGCCATATGGAGAGTAGCCTGGCTGCTGAATTCTCCAGAACTTAAAATTGTAAAGCAACTTGCTGATGGATTTATCTGTCCTCAGAGTATAATCAGCTCCAGGTCATTGATGAAGGGGAGGCAAGCCAGACTGAAATTGCAGGCCAAGGGACAGTGAGGATCAGTTCCTGCCTCTGGTTACAGATGATGTTTACAAAATGAAATGGTGAGCTACACCTCAGTAATGTGAATCTGCTCAAGGGGATAGGAGGGAGCTGATTTGTTAAAGAAGAGCTGTCTAATTTCAGAATCCATTCGATGAGCACCATTTTTAGCTTTGGTGGGTACCTGAAAAAAGTTGCGTTACAAAACTTGGAAGAAGTGACAAACATTAATACATTATAAACCTTCTTCATATCTAATCCATATCTGAGCAATGCAGTCAATTCAACATGTATGTGAATTACTATGTGCTAGGCATTTGGGGATGAAAGATAAAAAGAAAATACTAATTGTCCTTATGGAACTTACATTCCACTGAAAAGAAAAAGAATGTACATAGATAAATAAATACAAAATAATTATACAAAGTTAACAAAAAATAAGAGGCAGTGTTATCTGGGCTCAGAATCAAAAAGACCTGGTTTCAGGTGCTCCTATATAAGTCACTTAATTTCAAAGTATCTCAGGCAATTTTTGTGGAAAGTTGTAGATCTTCATTTGTAGGAAGAATTTCCTTATAGTAATTTCCCCCCCAGTCTGATGAAATGATAGGTCTGGATCAAAAAACAAAAATACATGAATAAAAGCTATCATTGCTCAGGAAAGCACTAGCAATTGTGAGCATCAGGAAAGATATTACGATGAGGTAGTACCCAAGCTGAATGTGGAAGGGAGCTAGGGGTTTCTTGTGAAGGAGAGAAAAAAGAGCATTGCCAGGATTGAGGGGAAAAATGTGTAAAAGTAAGTAACTATAAGATAGAATGTTGCGGGCAGGGAAGAAAGTTGTCTATTTTGACTAGAACATGGAGTGTTCAATAAGCAGTAATGTGTGATCAGTCTACAAAAGTAAATTGCCTTGAGTTTGCAGAGGGCTTTAAACAAGAAAAGATTGTATGGTTTTCAAGGTTGTTATTAATTTGACACAACAAGGATCTACTGAAACTTCCCAAGCAGGGCAGTAACATGGTCAGATCTGTGCTTTAGAAATATCAGTTTAGAAAGAAAATAGAAAGGAAAAGAGAAGGAAGGGCAGGGTCAAATAAACTGGTGATGGGATTACTTTGTAATTTCCATGTTTGAGCTCTCTGTGCTTTTTTCTTTGTAAAACCAGAATTTCCCACCACTCACTTAAGATATTTCTGCTCGTAGACCCCACTAGAGATGTCACAATAGGGTAAAGAGAGGGTTGGATATAGATATGGAACAGTTGTAGAGCATAAGAGCTCTCTGAGAGACTAAAAAGACATAACTGGAAAGACAGAACCAAAGATGAATTGTATTCAAGCTACGTTGAAGGAAGCCCAACACTTAAATAAGACAAAGTTCCTGTTTTTATAGGGTTAATGCCCAAGTTGGAGAATATTACATATAGTCAGATTACATAACATAAAATAATATATTATAGTTCCAAAGATTGTTGTCAACTCTGGAGGTTAGAGGAAATAAAAAATAAAATGAATAAAGCATGAGAGATGTTTCAAGAATGGAGTTAGTCAAATGTCCTGATTTTCAAAAAACGGAGGAGGACAGTCTTCAAAATGCAGTGTCTTAAAAGTCTTGTTACAGTGTCCAGTTTTAGTAGCTTAAATCTAGGCGTTTTAAAGGTAGTAGCTTACTACTAAAACTTAAAACTCCACTAAACCTTCTGGGGTTCCCCCATTCCATATATACTTGGGTACTAGATTTGTGTTGCTGGGAAAATTCTAAAATATATGATTAAAATATGGTTTTTGAGAAAAAGAATAAAAAACTGCAATTAATGAGGGTCAGAATGGGTAATAATAAGATAATTAAATTTAACACTGAATGGGACCTTAGAGATCACCTGATCTAATTTCCTCATTTTGCATATAAAGACACTGAAGTCCATAGAGGTTAAATGACTAAAGACAGATAGAAAATATAAGAGACATCTCATCAAGAGTAGTTCATACCAAGTTGAGCTTGCTCTTTAGAAGCGAGTAGCTGCCACAGTGAATAAAGAGCATTGGTATAGCAGTCAGGAAGAGCTGAGTCCCCATCCAGATTCAGACACTTTTTAGCTGTTTGACCCCACTCAAGTCACTTAATTTTTATTTCCTCAGTTTCCTTAACTGTAAAATGGGGGAAATAATGGCACCTAACTCCAGGATGGCTGTGAGGATGAAACGAAATAATAATTATAAAGTTTGAGCAAGTAACTTCAGCAAAGGTAATTGTCATTCTTTCCTGTTACCCTTATGGATATTCTAGAGATAAGTGGACTATATCATACTTTAGAAAGATATTAATGAATCACTATTAGAATTCACCAGGGAATTGCTCTTAGTTATTCAAGATTTTTATCAAGGACTGGGATGAAGATATTCTTATCAAATTTGTAGATAACAAAGTCCTAGGAGGTATAACTAATATGTTGTAAGATAAAATCAGAATAAAACAGACCCTGATTAGGGATCTAAAACACATGAGGTAGAAGAAAACAATGATTCACATCCAATGGGATAAAATTTAATATGGATAAATGAAAAACTCCACACTCAAGTTCAAGATAATCAAATACAAAAATACAGAATGGGGAAGGTATGGCTAAATATGGAAATGCTCCGTATTTAATTGGAGTGTAAGATGAATCAATATGTATGGCATGGTGGTCTGAAACAAAACAAAGTGAATAGGATTTCAGATTTAATTTAGGAAAACACTTTTTCCAATTGAGGAAATAATTGTCATGTCTTACTATACCCTGATCAATCACATCTGGAATAACACATTTACTTCTATGAGTTATGTTTTTAAAAAGACACTAAATGACTTGAAGAGTATTCTAGACTAGAAACTATGCCATATGAGGATTGACAAAAGGAATAAGGAGTGTTAGCCTAAAGAGGGAAAGATGCAAGGGAATAATGATTATTCTTTTCAAGGATCTGAAGGGATGTCATTTGGCAGAGGAATTAGCCTTATCCTGGTCCCTCCAGAATGTAGAATTAGGAGTGATGTGTGGAGACTGAAGGGAAACCATTTCAGTTTGTCATAAGAGAGGGAAAAAGCCCTTCACACAATTGCAAAATACAGTGTATTGACTTTCGCGGTGATGAATTTACCATCATTGGAGGTCTTCAAGTGAAAGTTAAATGACTGTTTTTCAGATATTGTGAAGGAAGGCCTGATCAGGAAAGAATGAGCTACACTTAGGGGTCTTTCCAAACCCTGAGAGATAGCATCATTCTGATGTTCAGGAAAATTTTCTTCTGTCATGGAGAATGGAATCATCTTAAATTGGTTAATTAAAACAGCATCTGAGGCTGCCATTGGAGGCAGTCTGGTAAAATGTTGTTAGAAAGGAACCCCTATGACACTTAAATTTAGATCAAATAGCTTCTAGTCTGAGAAAAAAAAAAAGGAAGGAGTCTGTTATATTTCCCTAATGTAGAGTATTTCTTAGTATTTGAATACTTCAAAGAAAATATAGTCGTGGATTTGAGTATATCAGAGTGAATGTTCCCTTCTTAAATGCAGATAACAATGCATCCAGGCTTCATCTCATTTGATTTCCACCCTCCACCATTTTCTCCAAAGATCTTCCACAGCTGACACATTCAGTACACGAGAGTCTTCCTTCTGAGTCAGAGGTGTCAAACAGGAGGCCTGCAACACTGGGTGCAACCCTCACCCAGATTAAAGTATAATTAGGAAATATTTAACAGGACAAATAAAAATTCAGTAGAACATATAACATTTATATGTAATTTTCTAAGTCATTATATGGTCCAGAGAGAAAATTATATATGGTTTAGTGGCCCCATTTTTATTTGAGTTTGACATCACTATTCTAGGTCCTGAAAACAAAAGCCAAACAAACAAAAACACTTCATAACTAATACTTCAGCATTCAGGCTGTCCACCTTTTTCCTTTGGTGTTATCTCATGACTGAACTGACTCCTTTTCTTTCCCTTTCTTTTCTTTTCTTTAATATTAGAGTTCTTAAAAATATTTTTACGATCAGCCTTTTTTTCTCTTTTTGGTTTTGATTTTAAGATTGGGTCTCTCTATCTCTCCCAGGATAAAAGTGCAGCTACCACTCATGGGTCAAATCCCAATCCTGATCACAACAAAAGCTTTAACTTGTTCTGTTCTTCTCAGATAAGCCTATATGCCCCTCCTTGGGTAGTTTTGTTGGCCCAGAGGCTCAATACATGGATTACTGACTTAGTGAGAGTACTTAACTCAACTACTTCAGCTCAGAACTCTGGAGGTCAAGTAATCCATTAGCCTCAGCCATTCAGCAGTAGGGATTATAGTCAGGTACTACTACTGACCCATCTCCTTTTCAAATCACATTTTCTTGATGATACCACTTAAGCCACTTTTTATACATAGATAAGCTTTGGAAACATGCTGGTTACTTACAATGATGTGTCTCCATTGTCCTTTGGGGTACTTGCTGCTCTTTTTTTTTTTTCTTACCCAGAGGGGACAGTAGTATTCCAAATCTACAACCACATTTCGTTGTCAGGTAAATATCTGTGTTTTAACAATAGGGCTCTGTACCAATGAGTAGTTTGGGTTTATAAAAGGGCTGCTACACAATATCTCAACTATAGCCCAGCATCTTTTCTTTTCTTATTCAATTCTGGGCCCAACTTATCCATCTGCAGTTCCATGCAAAGACATACTAATTTGGTGGACTGATTATCCAAATTGGTTACATATTATGGTCTGGACCAGGGGTGGGGAACCTGTGACCTCGAGGACACATGTAAGCCCTCTAGATCCTTGGGTGCAATCTTTTGACTGAGTCTAAGTTTCACAGAATAAATCCCTTTGTTAATGGGATATGTTCTGTGAAGTTTGGATTTAATCAAAGGACCACACTTGAGGACCTAGAGGGTCACCTGGCTGCAGATTCCACAACCCTGTTTTTCATTCATTTAATTTTTCCTGTATGCATTGTTATGTTAGACTTTCTTGGGAAATCTTGAAGAAGTCAGAAGACAAATTTAGCATGCACAGGAAAACATCACACACAAAAATAAATTGACTATATCTTCTGATAGGAAACAATTATTTTCTGATAGTAATTGATATGAAAGTCATTCAAAATCAGTGGACTGAATATAGGAGATTATTGATAAGTTAGAACAAGGGTCAAAATCACTATGAAATTAGAAAAAAAAAGAAGAGGGGTGAGATGTTTTGAACAACTGTAATAGCTTTAACCTAATAGATAAACCTAAAGTACAGGAAAAAAAGGCAAAAAGCCAGGACATTGACCAGTAACTACTTCCTCCCAAAATTTGAGTGATACGAAAAAAATTCACAGTGAAAAAGCGAAGAGTCATAAGACTGCCTTAGCTAACAAACACCATCCTTACCAGTTTGAGAGTTACAGCAGCCATGATCAATTACTGGTTATAATACAAACACATTCAAAAGCACCATGGAGGTGGATATGAGCAATATTATCTCACAAAATAGCAAAAAGAAGTGGAAATTATAGCACACTTTAAGATAGGTTGGTGAATTGTACTTAAAAAGATAGTCAAAAGAATAGTGGGGTCATGCCAAGTACTTAATAAAGCAAAATCTAAGAGCATTAGGTTATTGTTTTATAAGTCATCTCATTGAAGCTATGATCCCAAAAGAATGGGGGAGGGAGGAATAATAAACTAAATTATCACCACTCTCATAAAAGGTGACTGAGAGAACACTGATAATTATAAAATCATATGTCTAAATTCCCATTTTCATTTTTATTCAACAGAAATGGTCTATACATTCAATGGTGTTGAATCCATAAGAGATAGGTTTTTCAAACATTTCGCTACAAGACCTCACATCTTGACAAATACAAAGGTGATTAAAAGTCATAAATAATGCATGATTCTAAAATGTTTATTATTTATTGAACACCAAAAAGCATTTGTCTGTGGAGACACACACAGCTTTAAATGTTAACCTACAAGAAGTTTCTCACATATTCTTTCACATCACATCAAGAAATTGAATAAATACAATAGTGAAAACAATTGCTTAATAACATTGGATCATTAACATCATATGAGGCATAATAAAAATCAATATGGTTTCTAGTGTATTTGTCTTTGTCATGGAATATTTTTGAGGCAATGATATCCTCCAGATATCATTTTTAAGCAATATTATCCTGATTGTATCAAGTCATGTAACACTTCAATATGACTTCAGAGATAAATGTGTTTAATGAACAACAGATTGGACCCCAGAAGGAAGACACCTAATTATTTTATACATTCAGTAATAATTTTCAATAAAATTTTTCTTTGTTTCTGTTATTGCAGTTTTATTTGTATTGTATTGAAATTCTGATGATTTTTTGGATTTATTTTATATTCTGCAAGTTTAAGTTGCTAATTGCTTCAATTAATTTTTAGTTCATACAAAAACATGGATATTATGAAAATGAACAATTCTGAGGTCTTTTACAAACTGGAGAAAAATGAAATGAGCTGAATTAGGAAAACAATTTATATAATCACACTGTAAAAACAACTTTGAAATCTGTTAAAATTTGTAATCAATACAAGGATCATTAATGATTCTAGATGACTGATGATAAGATTGCTATCAACTTCAGAGAGGCAATGGACTACAGAGTGAGAATGTATATGTGTGTATATGTATATGTGTGTCTACATATGGACACATATATTGATAGATGTGTATATGGATATATATATATAGATACATGTGCATATCTATGTCTATATACATACACACATATATGTAGATGCATATATCATCTATGGAGGTATACAGATATATATGTGGGTTTAGATTATCTGTATCTATCTACAACTCCATCTATGTACACACATACATATGTGTGTGTACATCATCAGGAGAATTTGTTTTGCTTAGCTATCTATATTTGTTACAGGAAATTTGTTTCTTTTTTTCCCAATAGAGTGGGAGTGGAACAGAAAATGTATTTCAGGTTTTTTTTTTATTTTAAAAACTTGTTAGATCTTCCAGAGGAGTGAAATATTGTATGTAGTTTCATTTGAAGCCACTGCATAATTAGTTTTATTTTGTTACAAGAAGCATCATGAAGTGGGAATATCCTGTAAATATATGTAATATTTAAAAAGCACATCAATGAATCTAGCTTTTAATGAAAAGAGCAATATTTTGGAAAACTACTTCCATGTGATTAGGTAGATCAATGAACATAATCAATAAACATTAAATATCC
Source organism: Bettongia penicillata ogilbyi (assembly GCA_023548195.1). Classification (NCBI taxonomy): domain Eukaryota; kingdom Metazoa; phylum Chordata; class Mammalia; order Diprotodontia; family Potoroidae; genus Bettongia; species Bettongia penicillata. The sequence continues at coordinate 3,695,463 of JAJHZJ010000580.1, forward strand.
ACTCTGTGCTAGGCACTATGATGGGCACAGTAAATACAAAAAGAGGCAGAATAAAATCTTTGCCCTCAAGGAACTTCCAAGCTAATGAAAAGGCATGGAGTTTTAAGTTTCCAACATGGAGAAAAAAAATATATTTTGTCTTTGTTTGGATTTTTTAGGCAAATGGGAACTGTAGAAGTAGCTGTCACTCATGAAGATATTTAATGATTACAAAGCACTTTACATATATACATCAAATGATGATCCTCACATTAACCCTGTGAGGTAGGTTGCCATCTTCCATATGAGGAAACTGCATCTAGTGACTATTAGCAGTAAGATTTGAATTGTTAGTCCCTGATACCAAGTCCAATTCTCTTTCCATTTTACCATGCTTCTACCAGATTGTTTAAATTTCTTTTAATAAAGAGATATCTGGGATATAAAAAACACCTTGAAAATCCATTGTTAAATCTAAGAGAGTTGAAGCAGAAAAATCAACAACTTGAATGGAGCTTAAGCATGAAATTACCAACTTATACCTTGGCAGTGGCAGGAGATGCGATACATACCTGAACTGCAAGGACAGTGCCCAAATGGTGAATATGTTTTTTGGGAACTGAATCTATCCAAAGAAAGCCACAGGGTGACAACACATGACCTATTTTAAGGTTGTTGACATATCTGAATGTGGCTTCATTTTCTATTCTGTACTAAATTGCAGTATTGGTGGGGCACAGGCCCCCTAATAACACTCCTCTATCTGCTTCACTGGGGAGGTACAGCAGAGGAAGAAGAAGCCTCCAACTGCTGCTGGGAACTTTGTAATTGTTTCATTTGTCTAGTTGTTAAACTGGCCCCAGGCCTTCTGCTGAATATATCTTCTTCCTTTAGGAAATAAAGAATCCTATCTCTGACTACATAATGCTCTCTGAACACCTACTTGCGCAGTGTTTAAATACAATAAGTGATGGCCTCAATAAAGCCTGAGTCACCATTGTCTTTCTCTCAAGGCCAATAACATGCTGCTCTACACAGTTTGTGTCCTTGCCTGTAGAGAGAGCAGGGCCAGACCAGTAAAGCAGGTTTCCTTGGGAATTTTAGGTCAGCAGCCTAGAAAACCCCAGTGCATTGTCAGGGAAATCAGTTTTATCTGTGTCTGGCACATTTCCAACAGCTAAGTCAAGGGGAAAACATTTCTAATTCTCTCATTCAGCCCCTTTAGCAAGCTCAGGACTCCCTTGGCTTCCTGACCTCCATTCTAACAAGGCTTATATCTGACGAGGTATTTGGCTTGGGAATGCATGGTCCAGTTTGCAAATGCATAGCCTAGAAATAAAGAACATGGAGAGATTGGAAGGAGTAAGGTTATATGGGTCATTTTCAAGTCTGGGTTTGGGAAAGACTAAAATATAGCACTAGACTATTCCACTACTAATTCCATTATTGGTGGAATGGGATAGGTGGGATTCAGGAGTGTGTATGTCTGTAGTATATTTTAGAGTATGGGGGGGGGGGTCAGGGAGAAAGACCAGTGATCACAAATGACTTCAGCACTTGATTTAATCTATTTTTCTTTATACTCGTAAAGAGTTGCAGTATGACATATAGATTTAAGTATGTTTGAGTGGACGTGTATATGTCAAAGTGGATCATCAGATAATAGTGATCTAGCAACCAAAGTGAAAGGCAAAGTACAAAATAAGCAAGTGGTTGGTTAGAATTCATGAGCAGGGAAGTCAGCTCCTGCATGATCTAGAGAATATAACTGCAAAATATACTTTCCTAAAACACAGATCAGATCACATCACTCCCCTGCAGAACTATTCTTCACTCAAATCAAAGTCAACTAAGTTGCAAATCATGTCACCATCTCAATGTCATGGTCCTCTTCAGTGGCTCCCTTTTATTTCTAGGATAAAATAATGCAAACATGGAGAGGAGTCTCCGGAACCAAATTCCCTATTTAAGGATCCTTGAGGTCTGAAGATCAACTTCCCAGGGTAGTCCCCCTTTATCCTAATTCAGACCTGTGAAAGGGGTATAAACTACATAGGGAGTGGTTGTAATCCAAGAGCACTCACTACCTCCCGTCTGGTTTGGGAAAGGGGAAGGTTGTGCCTGGTGAGAAAATCGCCACCACTGGAACCTCACATTATGACCTATCATGGAGACAGAAACATCCAAGTTTTGTCCAGGTGAATTGCCCAAGGTGACACAGTAGCTTAACAACTCAGTAGAGAGTAAGCAACATGAGAGCTGAATTCCAGGGGATGTGTTTAATTCACTGAGCTTGAGCTGTTTCTCCAGAATATAAACAAACCCTTTCCTAAGCTTAACAGTAGCAAAAGACTCCACTATAAAACAAGTTTTCACCTTCTTCCCCTTCCCCTTGTCCTACCAACCAATTTGCTAATGGGCCACCATTTGAACTCAGAATGATTCAGCCTCTGTCAGGTTGATGACTTCAGAAGCAGCGTCTGTGTTCCTGTTTTTCCTCAGTACTTTGCATTCTGTGAAACAAACAAGTAACAACCCAAATAATAATGATCTTTGTGACTTGCAGAGTGCAAGGCTCACACAGTATGAATCCAGCCTCTGTCTGTTCCCTGCAGGGACCAAGAAAATCTCATAGCCAAAAAGTAAATACTGCTTCCAAATCTGCAAGTCAATAATAACCTTGTTGTTCTAAGGAAGGGAAAAAATTGTTCCTATTTCAAAAATGTTTTGGTACGTTAAAAATCTTTTATTTCATTAACTAAACTTATGAAATTGGAGGAAGTCAAAGAACCCATGAACAGTCTATATGATCACATTAAGCATATAAGGAAATCAAACATATGTGAATATTACTTTCATCCTGTGTTTAATAGGGCAACCTTAAAACAATGTGTCAAAAAAAACCCTCAAATTGTTAACTAGAGAAAAAATAAATACTTATAAGTATTGATGATCAGCTTCAGCCTCACAGAGACACATCAAATTACCCCAATGCTACCTTCTGGGGTGGGTGGGGGACTTGTTTCTTTTCATGATGCAGGCCTCATTATTTTAAAATATTCTGACTTTAGTAAGTGATCCTTTTATTGAGGAAAGAGGGCTCAGACAAGTTACAATGGAGACCTACCATTATTAAGAAGAAACATTTTCATAGACAATTGTCACTTAGAGGGGTAAACTGCTACCTAGTTGTGTTCAGTTATTAAAGAGTGATGCTGCTCTCAGGTAGACCCAGAGTTGCTGCTATAACACCGTCACTGGCTTTATCATCTTCTATTTGGCATTAGGAATGCTTAACCTGGAGAAGAGAAATCTTAGAGAGGCCTCTCTTAAAATATTGAAAGTTGTCATATAGAAGTAATTGAGTCATTCTGTTAGATCCTAACTGGTCTCTGTGGCAGAATTAAGATCAATGTGGAAAAAGTTACACAGAGGCAGAATCCTGGTCATAGGATCAGATACTGAGCAGAAAGAGTCTTTAGATACCATCTAATTCAACTCCCTTATTTTACAGATGAGGAAACTGAGGTAAACAGGTTAGCTATTTTGCCTTTCTTTAGATCTCTAGCACTTAGAAGAATACTTGATGCATAGCAAGCATTTGTGTATGTTTGCTGATTAATTTTTGTTACTTGACTTGGCCATAATCTTATGCTTAGTAAGTATCTAAGGTAGGATTTGAATACAATTCTTCCTTCCCTCAAATTCAGCATTCTGTCTTCTCTGCCATTTTGCTTAGTATAAAGAAGAATCACCTAACACACTTAGAGCTTTCTGAAAATGAATAGGTTACTTTCAAAACAGTGATCTCTATATCCCTTAAAGGGTTCAAGCACAGCATCAGTGGCCTATAACCAGCCTCTTAGCATGGGACCAGTGAAGTCCCCAGGTTGCATACAGATGGAGAGGTCTGCTGTCTCAAAAATTCAACAAGAGCAAGCAAGGGAGATATTTCCATTGCTATCTGTTGTAGTTCAATGCTGGTCTGGAAAGATAAAAGCTAGGGGATGACAGGAGGAAGAAAAAAGAATCTAGAATAAGCCCTTACCCACACTGCATTATTTTTTCAGAAAAAATGCTACTTCATAAACTACAACAATCTTTGTAGCTATCCACTGACCTAGCCCCATATTTTGGTACCAGGCATGCTGGAATACATGGACGAATTGATATAGAATTCATTAACGGAAACATCCTTTAACAGCAGAGGTCAGTGACACTACAGGCTCTATTATGCTCTCATATGTTGCAAAGACATAATTTCTACTGATGACAGAGTAGGTAAAATAGATCTGTTATCTTTTACTGTGATTAGTGAGTCATCTACTGAAGCCAGAGCTATTGCCAGTTGTCTTGACTTCTGTCTTGCCACTAGGCTTCAGTGTCGTTGGTCCCCTTTGAAAATGAAGGATACACAGCAACAACAGTAAGACGGTGGGTGAGCTACTTACTTAATTAGTCCTGAATGTTATCATAAGGAAGCTGTGTTGATACATGCTGCAATTTTCAAATAATCATCTCAGAGAAGATATTTGACTGAATCATTCAATCAAAGTAACAAAAAGTTGTGATAAAAATAATCACTAGCATTTATATAATGCTTTACAAATATTATCTCACTTGATCCTAACAACTCTGGGAGTTGGGGCTATTATTTACTCCCATATGATGGATGGGAAAACTGAAGCAGACAAATATTAAGTGATATGCCCAGGGTCACCCTGCTAGTAAGTATCTGAGGCTGCACTGGAATTCAGGTCTTCCTGACTCCAGGTCAAACACTCTATTCACTGAACTACCCAGCTGCCCCATCTAACAGGAAGCCCATTACATAGATTCATTTTTAATACTTTATAATAAATACTTGTTTGATAGAACTGAATCAAAATGCTAAAAATAAAAACAAATCTCCTCTTCCTACCCTTAGTTACTTTAGTTCCAAAATAACTTGGGATTTTTACACTAGAATAAATATTTTTCTATATTAGTAAAAATCAGGTTTTTTTACTTGATTATTCCTTTGTCCTTGTTATTAAGTTAATCCGAAAAAATATGGTTTCAAAGAACCTGTGGCAATATCTTATTGTTAATTACAATATTTTCTTCAGAAGTGATCAATAATTTTCTGATTTAAAAAAAAAAAACTTGATAAAAGCCATAGACATATTGTTCACTGCAATTCTGTCCTCCACAGCAGAGTAAACATGTTTTACTCTAATTCTACAAGATAAATATCCAGCAATTCAAAAGCCTGTCCTATCAGATCTTACTAAATTACATGGTGTTTGTGAAAACACTAATTATTTTTAATTACTTAAATATTACTACAGAATTCTCCTTAACATGATGAAAATTTGTTAAAGTACAAATTCTTTGCAACATTGCCCATGAATGTTACTGAATATTAAAACCAGATTTTATAGAAATTTAACGGGGTGAGGAGGAGAAGGATGAGGCATCAATTAGCAGACATTGTTAAATCACCTGGAATATATAGACCTACATAAATTCAGGACGATTAATCCATTTCATCTTTCTTAAGGTCCCTTATTCATCTCATCCCTCCCCCTCAACACCTCTGTCAATCATTTGGTCTTATCAGATCTGTTCTGGGAAGATCTGGGCTACAGAAAACAAGTTTCTGATTTAGGAAAACAAGCTGTAGTGATTACATTTTGCTCTCCAGAGACAGGCTAAATGTGTGTGCAGACATGGCACAGAGGTTGCTCTAAAAAATACAGACCATTGTAATGAAAATTGGAAGACTTGGAATCGAGTGAAAAAGTCATTTAACATTAGGTAAAGCCTTGTCTTTCTCATTTGTAATATAAGGAGGCTGATTTAGATTGCTTCTTAGGGCGTTTTCAATTCTAAAATTCTAAAAATCCTTAGAAAAATTTGTATTTGGATCTCTGAGACTTAATAGAATCACATATAATATCATACTTAAAAGGGACTCAAGAGACTAATTTAGTCAGACAACTAACATCTTTGATAAGTTTCCAACCAGTATTTGCCAAAATGGGGAGAAGGCCCCAATTCATATCCAATTCCATTTCCATTTGGGAACGTGATTGAATATACTAAGTGTGGATAAGCTACTATTGATTCAGGAAGCACCCTGAAGATACAGTATAGATTATATGGATTTAAGTTATCCAGGCCTCCAATTTTGTTTGCTGTTTTGCTTGATTTTTTTTATTTTCATGACTAATTTTTTTTTCAATTGACAAGGCTTTATTTTCTTTTTAAATCAAATGATTTTCAGTTAAAAGTTTTTCTTCATTTTCCATTTCAACTTTTTTGAAAAAAAACAAACATTTATAAAAAGATGCACAGTGAATCTAAACAAATTAATAACCTAAACAAACATATCTAAGAAATATATGCTTCATTCACCATTTTGAGTTTACCTCCAAGTGTTCTCTGTCAGGGAGTGGTCCGCATTTTTCATCATTGATTCTATGTAATTGTGATTGTTTATTGCATTGTTATGAATTGTTCTCTTTCAAAATTGATGTGTAAATGTTTCTTACTCTATTTACAACCTCCTAGCATTGGAAATAAAAAAAAATCCTCCAAACAATTATGTCTTATCAAACAAAGCAAATTCCTTTAGTAATCATGTCCAAAAAGGTATGTCCACTCTTCTTTTCAAGTCCATCCTCTCTCTGTCTTTGGAGATAGTAATAGCTAATATGTTTCATCTTTGCCTCTCTGGAATCTTGGTTTAGCTTTGTATTCATCAGAGTTCTAAAACCTTTTGTTTTTCTTTGTAATTTTATTATTGTATACCTATTCTCTTGCTTCTCCTTACTTTACCTTATGCCAATGTATACAAGTCTGTCCATTTCATCATGACTTATGGCACAATGATATTCAACTGCATTCAGAGAATTTGTTTAGCTATCTCTCAAGAGATGCACAGCCTTTTACTTTCGAGATCTTTGCTGCCAACCAAAAAAAAAAAAAAAAGAATTGTGCTAAATATTTTTTCCTCTTCCTTGGACTTTGGGTTGGATACAGGTCCAGAATGATACTGCTACATCAAAGAGTATATTACAATTTAGTGACATTTTGAGCATAACTATAAATTTATTCCCAGAATGACTGGATGTCTTTGCCTTTTCATTATATATTTTGTCCATGTGTCATAACGAAAAAGGGAATGGGGAAATGAACATGATAACACAATTTCATATTCTTTCTCAGTGAGATCCACATCTGTCTCCTCATGGCAATATGGAAGCCAGGGGGAGCCTTTCTGTCTGTCATTAAATGCTTTTAACTGTTAGTAATTATGGTATTATAAGTACTGTGGATTTAAAAGTTTATTTAAAATGATGCATTGTGAAGAAAGTTGAAACAGAACAATATGTATACTAACTATAATAATATTAATGAAATCAACAATGTGTATACTAACAATAATAATATTAATGAAATCAATTAATGATATCAAATAAAATTAATGAAAAATAAAAACTCAAATGCAATGACTAATCTTGATTTTAAAGGACAAGTGATTAAATGCAACTCCCTCCTCTCAATAAACAGGTAAGGGATGTGGAATATCACATGTATGCAAAGAGTGGTCTTCCTTAACACTTGGGAAGATGTTATGGGTCAAGATTCTGAAGTAACTGTGGTCTGAAGAAAAAAATCATAAATCTTTGGGGTATTGATCAATTAGTGAATGACCAAACAAGTTCTGGCATAGAAATGTGATAGAATAGTATTGTGATTTAAGAAATGATAGAGAAATTTTAAAGAAAACTGGGAAGACCTGAATGAATTGATGCAAAGCAAAAGGAGAATAACTAGAAAAAATTCTAGATAATCACAATGATATAGTAGAGACAATAAAACTTTAAAAGTCTTGGGAACTCTGATAAACATAATGTCCAACTACAATTCCAGCAAATTCATGAAGCACAAAAGCCACCTCCTGACAGAATTAGCAACTTGTAAGCATAAGCAAAATGGGATTTGTTTTTTTTTTTTCTTTTCTTTTTGGAATTCAGTTTCCCAGGCTCAGGTTAAACTGTAAAAACCTGAAGGATTAATCTCCGTTGAACCCTGATAATTCACAGCTGTGCTGAGTCATGTAGGTTTCATGCCTTCTGACTCTGAGACAATCAGGGACCAAGTCTGGAAGGTTGGTATTTTTCTTTGGGGGCTCACTCATGAGAAGGATCTTTTGATTCCCTGAAGGAGATTCCTAGTAGTCATTTGCTAAGACCCCAGCCCTGCCCCAGACTTCTCAGATGCTGGTGTTCTTCTGATCTAGTGCTGTATGTAGGTGATTGTATTACTGTATTCAGACAGTTGGAGCCCTATCTGTTGAATTTCTGTGCTAATTTCCCTGCTTGTATTTTCTATAGTCAACTTCTATCTATTTATTTGTAATTAAAATAAGATTATTAACCCTTTTAAACCTGTCTTTTCCTTTAGAAAAGCAGATCAAAGAACCAGTGTTAGCAGTCTATCCTTGTGTGCCAGTGTGGCTGCTACTACACAACTAAAATGATCTGAATAGGCTATAGCATTGGGTTACTTGAAACTGAATAACAAATGTTATTAATAATAAATTGTTACATGGTTCTCAAAAAAACCTCCACCTCACAAGCAGAGAATTGCAAACATAAGCTTGGTAACAGTTTCATGAAAATGACCTGTACTCTACACTTGTCAGACCTCATCTGGAGTATTAGGTTCAGAGGACCATGGTTTTGAAAGGGCATTAATAATCTGTGAAACATCCAGAGAAAGATGGGAAAGAATTTTGAATCCATGTATATATGAGGATGGGTTGAAACAACTAGGGATGATTAGCCTGGAGAAGAGAAGACTCAGGGATGACAAAAGAGTTGAGTGCAAGTATTCAAAGGGCTGGCTTATGGAAGAGGGATTAAAATGATTCTTCTTGGGCAGAACTAGAATCAATAGTTGGAAGTTGATAGGTAGATTTAGGTTTGATATATAAGGTTAAAAAAAAAGTCAGTCCTGAAGTACAGTAGACTTCTTTAGGAAGTAGTTCATGTCCCTTGACTAGAAGAATTCAAGCAAAGGCAATGTGATAAAGAAGAAAAGAGTGCTGGATTTGGAATCAGGAAGATTTAAATTCTGATATTTATTATGCCTGTAACCATGGTAAAAATAAAATCAGATTTCTAACTGTAAATTAACTAAGAGGCCATTAAGTCCAATTCTTTAATTTCACAGATGAGAAAACTGAAACAGAGGTTGATTTGCCTCCAGTCACATAGTTAAAAAGTGATGGAGGTGGGATATGAACCCAGGTCTTCCTAACTCTTAAGTCCAACGTACTATCCAGTACATCACCCCGCCTCTCTAAGTCATTTAACTCCTCTTCCTTGATTTACTTGCAAAATGAGCTAGGTAATATCTCAATTGTGTAAATGAGTTTTTGTGAAGCTCAAGGTACCTTAGAGATATTATATCAGATAAAAATGACTAATTTACATTGTACTGTCAGGTTATCAAGATCCCTACATATATTTTCTTATTTATTCTTCACAACTCAGTGAGGTAGGTGTTATTATTAATTCTCATATTTTATAAACGGAAACTGAAGCTGAAGGAAGTTAAGTGACTTGCTCAGTATCACAAAACTAGAGTCTGAGACAGATCTTCCTGACTCTAAGTCCAGATCTAACTTCTACTATCATACAGACTCCTGAGAGTATGTAGCACATTGACTAATAATAACTAGCATTTAAATGGGATTTCATTTGTGTAATACACTCTGTATGCTTTTTCTCATTTGATCATCTCATTTGAAAACTTGAAAATACTCCATAAATGTAAATGATAATGATGACAAAAATGGCAACACTTTTCCTCCATGTATCAGTCTCTAAAATTATATAGATCTTTACTCCCATCTATCCACTTTCTGAGTCTTTCGCATTTTTTCTTCTTCCTGTTTTATTCTTTCCATTCTGTCCCCTTATTCCTCTTATCAAATATTAGCATGCAAAAGTATCTGAATGATCAAGAATTGATTAAAAATGGGTTTGGTGCAAGCAGGAAAATTGTTTTACAAAGGGAAATGGGAAAATTTCACCCATCAATATATAGATCATCCAAGAAATTTTGTGGACCATATAACTAGGCAATCATTAAATAATACAAGCTTCAAAGGAGTAATGGTGTCGGTATTCTATGTTCTGGGCCATCTCCACAATTCAATGTAGAACAGCCTGATGCACTGTGGGAGATTTCATTTAGCAATTAAAACAAGCAAAACAACTGATCAACTAAGTTGTGTCTTAATAATTTTATTTCATTGCAACTCAATTCAATAAATATTTATTGGGCACCTGTTAAGTTAAGGCTATGCACCTATGCTAGGTGCTAATTTAATACAAATATTGCTTTTGAAATCCAACAGTTGCTAGACTAATGTGGGTCAAAATAACTGAGTCAGTCAATTAAGCATCCTACTATGTTGAATAGATGGGACAGGTAGATGACATGGTGGAGAGAGTGCTAGCACTGGAATAAGGAAGACTTTTCCTAAATTTAAATCTGACCTCAGATATTTACTAGTTTTATGACCCTAAGCAAGTCACATAATTCTGTTTGCCTCAGTTTCCTCATCTGTAAAATGAACTAGAGAAGGAAATGGCAAACTGCTCCAGAATCTCTGCCAAGAAAATCCCAAATGGGGTCAATAAAGATTTGGACATGATTGAAATTGACTAGATGAAAATATGGTGGCCTCAAAATCAGAGAGACCTAAATCCAGGACCTGACTTAGCCACAGGACTAGTTGTGTGACCTTTAGCAAGTCACTTAAGAGCTCCAGGATGCTCCCTCACTATGTAACACAACAATTCTCATTTCAATCTGATTGTTTGATAAACAGAGTCCCTTTAAGAGTAGCTCCCTACACCCAGATCCAGAAAAAAATCAACAAAAAAATTATTATTCTTACCATACCTTGAAATTAAGTTATTTTTTCATAGGACTTTTACATGCTTTGTTCAGTAAGTACAAACCCATCTTAACGCAATAATGCATTCAGCACTTTCTTTCTCTTCCAGACTAATCAGATAAGAATATAGATTTACTGGAACTTTGCCATTCAGCCTTCTGTCTGAATATACTTGTAACCATTGGAGAACACAGATTAGAAGTTATGTTTCCATATTGTATATACTCAATCTCTGTGCCCTAGAGGTAATTTGACTTCTGAAAATGACATTTTTACCTTTTCAGAGATGTTATGCACATAAATTATTCCCAAGGGCTTATTTACTGCACTTATCACATTACAAAAGTGAAGTTTATCCCATCTTCTTTTCTTCTCCTAGAATTCAACAGCTCTTAAGAATTTCATGAAACATTAAGTCCTATTAATTTTTTTGCAAATCTCTCTATTTTGGTGCTGCTGATGTTCAAACCTTCTCTCTCCCTTCTTCTTCTGAAATATGTTTCACTGGTTCACTGTATTTGAAGGGTACTTTTTTATTAAATTCAGTTAATCTAGGCCTGCCCAAAGTTAAAAATCAATAAAATAAGCGAACCCATGAGCTCATGTAAATAAAAGGCAAAAATACCCAAGATCTAAATTGTGGATACTTGTAAAGCCCAGAGGCATGAGTGTATGTGAATTATATTATCTGTATGAAGAGAATCATAAGATAGGAAAGCAGGAATGGATGTCAAAAGGTAATTTGATCCATGTACTACTACACACAAGAGTGCTGGGAGAAATAATGGTATAAATTCTATGAAGAAATGTGCCCCAAGCCAGCCAATTACCAGGTCTCTTCATTCTGCTGTTTAATTAATGGGAATCCCATACCAATACACTTGGTGCATGAAGGAAAATCACTGGGTAGCTGCCACTAGTTTCTACCCAACACCTTGGGGAGTCTTCCTTTAATTTCTCATGCCAGCATAAATGTAGGTACACAAAACCTGATACAATAAGGCTTTGGTACATGCCCAGATCACCTAAGATAAAAGCAGTAATGTGGAAGATCCCAGGGACCAGTTGCTGGGAGAAGATAT